>OY755184.1:6290482-7673040 GCA_963576735.1 Bedellia somnulentella | reverse complement strand
CGGTTAGTGATACAAGTACATATTGTATTATTTTAAAAATATTTACATATTTGTATTGCACTGAATTTACTTTATGCTCCGGACTAGGTTAATTATGTAAGATGGGTGCAAAGATATATACTAAAAGAATCACAAAAAAATCTTTTCATATTTTACGTTTTGGAATGCAAGTAATTAATTATAACTATAAATAAAATTACCATAATAGTGAAAAATAAAGAAGATAATTTTTTAACACAAGTATATATAACTGATTGCACGTGTTTGTGTATTTTGTTTAAAAATTACTGAGCTCGAATACCCCTTACAGATCTCATAACTAATACGAACTAATCATTCGAATAAATAGCCATTACCATCAATTAAGCTGCGTGAACGCCAAGTATTTAATTGGCAAAGACTGACAAAACTGTTATGCAGCCGTGCAACATTCATGCAGTTAATTTTCTGGCACCATTAGTAAAGCAAGTCTGAACCAACCAACCCATATGGGCGTTCCATTTGGTATTTAAAATACTGAAGCTTGGCAGTGAACAATGAAAACATATGGACAAGGCTGAGGTGAATTTAAACTAGTAGATTTCGTAATAATGTTTTAAACATCGCCGTTTATGTATGTATGCATGAACAGTTATATGAATCGATTACAATAACGTAAAGGTCACATAACAACTCGCTTCGATCCATGCTGTTGACATTTCAACAACGCATCAATTGATCAGATGTGATAGGACATTATTTCTACATCACAATAATTGATTCATCTGTGTTTATATTCGTTGACATCGTCAACGATAGGACAGTTCAACTATGTGATATACCTATGTGATTTTCAAGAATAATGTGATGTGTAATAAAACAAAGTAAACATTTCAATGTCGAGTATTGTTTAGAGTCGGAATTGGAACTCATAAAAGGATCAAATATGTTTTTATGTAACCTATTTTAAGGCACACAAAGTCGATTCAGTAACTTCGAGTTCATTTAGTCAGGTGTCAAAGTAGACGAAACGTGTATAGAAAATAATATGCAGATTGCCCATTAATAGTTTTTTGATGATTCTACAAAACATGATTGACTTTTAAATTAATAGTATAATATAATAATAATAACTTACATCTTCCATGGACGCGTCATGATACCGCGGTGACGCAATCCGACTGTTATCTGGACTAGCCTGTAACAACAGATAAATAAACTCACAATAATCCAAGACAAAACATGTAAAAAACAATTAACTACTTTATATGTACTAATTATCTATTTATAGCCTCAGATACAACGCTTCTTCAGATGATTTACACATAATCAAAAATAAATTTTGAACTATTTTAAAACATACCACGCTCTTATTTCCTACAATACCAAAATTTAACTAATTGTTTATACAGATGTATTTTACACACCGGTAATTCGGTAATAGCAGTCTTTTTCCGTTTCGGTAAAATTGAAGACCAATATAATGTATGTTAACAAGATTTATGAGCATAAGATGTTGTCAAAGTTGTCATAACTGTTCGACTTAAAACGTATACGAGTGCAAACAAGTCATGTAAACCGGCTTGCCAAGCTTTCTACGAGTGCCGCACTGAGCCGACGCGATCCTTTCACACTTAACTACCACAATAAACATTAGCTTCCATTGTTCTAACATATGAATAAATTTCATGCGCTTATAAATTATACTTCTCCGAGCCTTTTATCTCGGATAGGAAGGCTGCATTTATGAGTATTATGCGAGGAGTAACTAATCGTTATTAATTTAAGTAGCCGTTTAGACAAATTAACTGCTTACTAGTTATAAATGTAAACCAAGAGTTGCTTTTGAAAATTAAGGGATTATAAAGCATTATTACTGTATGAAAATAGGACGTTAAATACGAGTCATTAAATGATTCCCTAAAGAATATTTACAAAACTCAATTTAGTCGAAAGAAAAGAGAGAAGACATCGGCCGCGAATAAAGGGGAATGAAAAGTGATTACAGGATATTTACGGCCGGGAGAGAATGACCCAATAAAACTAGCCGGGTAACCGCTTTACGACCGCCTCGACGAGCCGCCAATCACTATACACGGTTTCGCTTTACAATGACTAAATGGTATTATACATTTTTAGTAAATTTAAGAAGTAGCGGCTATGGTATTTTTTTATTATTATAGCCTAATTCATTTCCCACTGCTGGGCAAAGGCCTCACAATTTTGAGCCCACACATCTCTGTCTGAGGCTGTACACCACATCCCTGGATCAAACCTGTCCAGGTCGTCCCTCCATCTCCTCCTAGGCCTTCCCCTACGCCGGTGCCATCTGTAGGCACCCATTTGGTGGCTGTTTTAGCCCATTTTTCCGGATGCATTCGACAGACGTGTCCGGCCCAGGTCCACTTGGTATTTATTGAACCCAAAATGAATCGATCAATTGCCTATGGATTCTTGGTGCCAAGAATACTAAGCTACCAAAAGCCAATAAAGTGAACTAAATAACCGGCAAAGCATATACAAAGCTAAAAGCATCTTGATTCTATCTATCTACAATCACAAGGAGCAAATGACATCGGGAAGAGCATCCCGGCAATTGACTGTTTAGCGTCATCCGGATGGCGACGGCGGCGGAGGTCGTCTCACACAACAATGGAGTGATAAATCTGTATGGGCCGCGCGTGCTTCGGCGGCGGCGGTACGTCCGTTTTTATACGACAAACGATACCGCATACTGCACCCCTTAACAAATAACTCCAACTACATTGTACGCCACATCTGTCATTCATACTAAATTATCGCCATTATAAATAATGCACTTCGTTTTATGCACAGTCAGGACTTGATATTGGCGGAACTTCGTAGTTTGCCAATCAGTCTAGTTATAAAAACGGTGAGTAAAAAATGAAAACTAAATAGTAAGTCTGCTTGATCACAAAAACTGATAAGTGAACAACGTGATGATTACAATAATAATGAATGATGATACTTCGTCGATCAAAATTCAATGGCAGGTGTTTACGACGTGAGAAGATAGATAATGATTAGTATAAGTAGTTGTAATAAAATATTCATACGATATCATTTAAAGAAAACAGCCTCTCACAGTGTTGTTACACAAAAACACAGTATAAAAAACATTATAGACCGATTATAGATTATTTAAGTCTTAGAACACTATTATCATTTATTTTAGCAATGTAATTGTATTTATGGTCAAATTGATGAATGAAAAGTGATCGTAAAACGCTAAATTCGAATACCAAGGGTTAATCTGGGAGCATCATTTGATAAGGTTGAAACAGTTAAGAGGTAGCTTTTAAAATTAATTAACCCTGGTGCTTCAAATTTCAGAATTAATTCATTGAAATTATGAATTCAAAACAGATAGCGGAGCATAATCTCGGTATCCAGCGCCGGGGGTAGCAACCCCTCCCCCGGCGAGCCTTACCCTCGCATTGTAGACGAGCAAGTCAGGAAAAATAGCGGGCCATCCACCGTCTCACCCCTCATTCGAAATTCTAATACTTTTACAAACTTTTAATAGGATTCGACTTAAAATTCAAGAATACCGTTTCGAAACCAAGTTCAAAGAGCGGTCACGGAGAGATCAGAATTCACTTCTAAGGATATTAAATTGTTTGAAATGTTCAGAGCATCTGAATGATATCACTGTTAGGAAAAAACCCGGAAAGATTTTTATTAGAAGTATTAAAGTTTATTAATTATTTTATTGAAATGAAAGCACCATACTTTTATATGTCAGACGTCAGTTGATGCAATTAAATTGTGTTCATACTTCGATGAAACATAAATTTCTATTAAAAAAGACTCAGGAACTTCACTCTTTAATTCATCTTGGTAAAAGCCGCATATAAACCATTGTGGTGTGTTAATGACCAAAACGTTACTTCCACATTTCTTCAATATAAATTTTACATCAGTAAGAGAAATCTATTTGGTATTTAATTAATTTTAAAAACCTACCTAGGGATCAAGAGTAGGTATAACTGAACATTTACATATTTATTGGCATGTTATTTTAAAATAACAACTATTTCACCATTAAATTAAGACATGAATATTCCTAATATGCGCAACCGTTTTAACAAATTTTCTATGCGAAAGTGCGACAGATGACAATTCCGTAACATGCTTAGTGCTAAGTTAAGTGACACTTAGAATAAGTGGAATATCAGAGTTAGAAACATAGAGTAAGTTAGATATTGTTAGTATTTTAATGACAATGTTTTATTTATTTATCTTTTAGTAATTGTAATAAAAGAGTAAATTATTAAAACAAAACTAGTCATCATGTAAAGCTCGATAAAAGTGTTCTGGGTAGTTGTAAAGATAAAAAAGTAAACCGTAAATATATACTGAAGCAATAGCCCAACGATTAAACTAATATTATAAATGCAAAAATATGGATGAATGTTGTATATTATTATGTCATTTAAATTTTCATGACTATTCGGATATTAAACTCGGTTTTCAAAAACCCTTATCTTATAGAGCGATCTGCTTTCACTGTTAACAACGTTAATCTAAAAGACAGTTTGTAGAATACGATCATATTAATATTTAGACGCGACGCGGGTGAAACCAAACGCCAAACCTAGTTTGTATAATGACTGTTAAATGCACCTAGCTGACATTTGTCCACTATTTACATCTAAATTACTTCCAAGAAATTATAACGAGAAAATACTGACGGCGAGAACACAGACATTAACATTAATTTGAATAACGCAGTACCAACAGCATTGCTCATTTTCATAATTCCAATACGATTTGCATATTTTTAATGTTTATAATTATTACACAACATTCTATCAACATAATAGACTGGTAATATAGAATGCCGCCCACGTCTCAACAAAAACAAGCTGTAATTAGTATCGAGAGAAAAACATAATTGTTATGATTGACATCTAGAACGTGTAATTTAATTGGACTCGATTGCTCACTAATTACTTTAACACGTTTAGTCAATTTAGGTAGCAGTTAATTGTTTTTAATACGATGATTAGCCGAAGTCACATTAACGTCGAATATTTTTTATTGTAAACAATATCTAATCCGGAACACACTGGTATTTGCCAGAATAGAAAGACAATGTGCTCTGAAAACCCAAAATAGAGATATCAGTCGACAAATAATGTGAATTTATATTTTATTATTATCGCACTCAAACGAAAGCTATATTAAACAACGTAATGTCCGCGAAATATTTAAATTCCATCGCAAAAACTTGCGAATATGAAAGCAAACCAAATTGGAAATAATTGGAAAGTACGCGAGTAAATACGAGAATCAGATAATGAAAAAGCGCTTATCGCATCGAGTGAGGTTGTAAGTAGCGGACGCTGAAGGGTATAATTAGGGCGGGCGGCGAGCGGCGGGCCAGCTGTTCCACTGTCCACAACTAATATAAACATCGGATGGAATGCTCACGGTATTGTTGTAGCTATCAAAGCGTATTAATATCACAGTTCAGTTTGTTTTTACACGCTTATTTATTTAATTGTATTATTTGGTAGCCTGTTATATTTTATTTTTATTCCTAGTTTCGAAGTTTTATTTAACCGGCATTATTATGATTTAGCCGAAGTTTCTATTTTCGAACCGTTACCTGCTGTCCCGATTTATCATTTTGTGGTGCGTTTGTCTTCAATTCTTTACTCTCCGTCTTGACAGTAGCTGTGACTTTTTCTCTTTTAGTGCTCGTCACCGAACCACTAATCTCAACCTTTTGTTTTCCGTTTTTCTTTTTGTTTTCTTTCTTAACCCCACCAACAGCATTGCTTTTGGGACTATCTTTGATTCTCACAATGGTAACTGTGGAACACCCCTCGTGTAGTGATACTTATTATAATATTTTTGGTGTCGGTTATATTGATGATCAAATGTTTGTTATCATAGTATTCACTTCACTTCACAAAAACAAACGAAGGTGGAATATCCGTATGAAATTCACTGCAATCCAGTTTCACTGTAATCCAGATACGTCGGCGTTTTCCACGAAAATAGTAGTGAGATGCGGCGAGCGATGCGATCGTCGTGTGTCGAACAAAGGAGTGGTTCGTGAACGTTGGGCAGTGAGTCGGCACGGCGGCCGCGGAGAGAATGCGCCGGTCGCGGCTGACTCGGCGGCGTGCCCCCCGCGCGCTCCACCGCGACAGTTACGCGCACGCGCCGCATCCCGCCCGCCTAACTTTACTCGCGTTTTAAGAAATATCATTTTCATCTTTTATTGTGAAACAAACAACGAGCAGCCTAAACACTGTTTGTTTTTGCGAAACGTTGGACAAGAAAGGGAAGTGATTTTTTAGGCACATAATTAGTATTAGTGTATTTTCAGGATTAACAAGGTTGATTGTAGGTTAAATAACTTCATTAAGTATAGAAAACTATAATAATTCAGTCTGTAGCCTCTCCGCAAATTAAATGTGCGAAATCTTATGATATCACAAGTACATATTCGCACCGATTTAAGCACTTAAATCTTTATAAAAGGCGTAGCTCAGTGACGTTACGAATAATCATAATTGCCGGTTTTGGAAATAAAACGATCTTCAAGTCAAAAAAAAAATACAATATTTAGGAAGACCAGGATGAGGGTTCTTGAAAACCGTGAGAACTGATTTCGTCACAGCTTCTATTCAGATTGCAAATAGCATTAACGGCAAACCATAATCAAAAACACAACAATAATAAATGTATAAATCGGTCGAAGGGCAAAGACAGCAAATATTCTTGCAGCTTTGTATAAATGAAAAACAGAAAAGTCGTAGAATAAATCACTCTCATAAGAAATAAAGACGGCACGGCACAAAAGACTGTAATAAAAGCTCTCCCCATTGAAAATATTAATTTGAGATACTTTATCCGTGGAAGGAAAAAATGGATAAAAGGGAATTAAGACCCCTATTTTATAGAGCGGAGATTCAAATCGAAATAAGGTAAGTAATCTTAATGCTACAAAGAGGCATCTTAATTCAGTTACGTTTTGTTGAGAAATTCACAAATCCATTGAACTAATAAACAGATCGCAGACAACGACGAAGTCGGTGTTTAAGTATGAGATAATCTGATATGAATGTCTATCTGTGAAACAGGTTACACGTACGATCATCCGTTAATTAATTTAAAACGGCGGCAGTCAATATACTTTTTTGAGTAATGGTAGTAAATGGGGTTCGTTAGCTCGATAATTGAATTGAACAAGAGCAGTGGAAATGTCGGTGAGCTACGATTACTAGGGTTGATTACATCGCGATCGAAATCACTTCGCCCCCTCGTACAGCTCTCTTAATGATGCAATAAAAACGACGCTTATCGATTTAGCCGCCCGTTAAGAACGCTTCAAGGCATAATAATTTATTAAACAAACAATGTTGCTCGCGAGCGATGTAAATCGCGGCACCCGGGTCGTGATGTAAGTGGTAGATTTGTAACCGCCTACGGAGTGACAAAAGTAATTAACACTTGCGATACAGCCAAGTGGCATTGTTTGGTGGTCCGCTGGGAGCGGCATTGTCTTTAATGAGGGGTAAATTGGGATCCCACTAACATCTATACTCCGAGGAATATATCTCACTTGATTTATTAACAGACAAACATTACTTTTGGAAACATGTATCTTTATAAATTCCAAACATTACAATAACAATAAACTCATCCAATTGACAGATTGACATTTCTAAATGAAATTAAAAGGCCTTACTGTCACTGCAAACAAATAAAACAATTTGCGAAGTTGCCTTTATACGTGAATAAAACTGAAAAGAGAGTAAATACGTTTGAAATAGCAGACACATTGACAGAGAATATTTCGCACAGAGAAACATAAGCTTTGTTTTCTGGTGGCGAGGGGTATCGCACTCTGAATTATTCAGCCGGTCTGCGCAATGCACGATTTATTTCGAAACTCGTTCAATTTGCGGCGTGCGTATTGCGAAATAACTTTCCTTCGCTCACTTTATTTATTAATAGGATATAATGAAAACAATTTGTACCGACGTTGAAATGAATTTCGATAGGCTCGGACGTATTGTTTTAGCTAGAATAAATTGATTTTACGATTACGACACTTAATTTTGGATTTGATTTTAAGCGAGGGTGAAATAATAGCCATTGAATAAATAATGTTTTCTGGTGAAAAAGTACAAGAATTGCGGTAAATGATAATGGTTTCTATTGTTTGTTTCTAACGATACTATTACTTGAGATATAATGAAAACGCTGTTGATAATCTAAAAGAACAATGGTTTTACATACAGTTTCTATAGCAGACATTCCTTTAGCGCAAGTGAACAATTTAAACAGGAGCCACCCATAGTTCGATAGTAAAACTACCAAAGAAATACATACAAATGCACGACAAATGTCGTCTCGTCCAATATCAATTCAGGGCTACCGAAACCTTAACTGTGCTCTGACATTATAATAAAAGAAAATAGTCGATACGTTCCTTTTAAAGGGATGTATAAGTGTAGCAAATATTTAATGTTACCTATAATCACAATACAAAAATCATGTACCGTACCGGAAACCTACCAATATATCCTCGATGGTATACAAACACTAGATCATTATTAACTCGCACTGAACATGAACACCATTGAACGCAAAGCAATTACTGTTTTATGTGTAAGCTTAGCTTAAACCAACATTTGCCTCGTAAAACTGCATGTCTTACTTAATGTGGAGTATAAAAATCGGTTGTAATATTGTAGATGCAAAGAGGACATATGCGGCAGTCGGCAGATACGATGAAGTTTGGTTTGAGAGGTAGAAAATAGCAACAGTCCCCCACAGACAGATGCAGGGGGTGCGGACGAGAGCTCGCCACTCCGCGCTCCTTGCAGTCGAGATGCAGCGCAAAGAGACATAAAATTTTCAACGACTTTCCCGAGTATCTGCTGGCATTATCTAGCCGTTTGTGACTTCACTACTCTCCCGGCCCCTCATATTTTTTGAATAAAACTCTCAAGTGCACAACCGTTTTATTCTTATTTTGCACTTATATTATGCCAAATATGTTCTTTAAAGCAGTCACTGTGCATTTAGACGACAATGACATTTAGTTGTGGCAAAAGTGATTGCATTCGTTATTGGTTTACATTGTAGTAAATTGGCGAAGCGATGAATTTAATATTCGAAACATATTCAAAATATGGGCCAGCCAGCGACAAATCATCAAGTATTCAACGAAGTTATGCAAATAAATACAACACGTTTTACATGATGAAATATGTACAAATTATATAAACATTTCCGAGAGCTCTCCAATATATTGAAAGCATCGCTCACGTGTTTAATAAATATAAGTTACACGTTCAATATTTATTAGGTATTTAACATAACCACTGTAGCAAGAAGTAGCAACATAATATCATAATTTATTTCATTATAGTAAGTTTAATATAAGTATGAAAAGTATCTCGATAAAAGTTAGTGAGGTTTGTCGACAGTGAGTGAAGCTACCAACTACAAGTCCCCAGTGTCGAAGTTCGCAACATTGAGGTATCACAGCCGCAAGCCTAATTTATTCTGCTAATCGAGCTTCACTTTGCTCCGTGTAAATTAATTAATCTGAACTAACCTCGTGTTTGAAATTAGGGATATTGGCTACAGTGATTAATTTTGATAATGTCATGTATAAGGATGGTACACTATAAGTATATTTTCTTAAAAGTCAAACCGATTATTTTCATGTTATTCAAATATAAATAAAGAATGAGTAAAGGAGCAATAACATAAGGGACCCCTACGGTTGATTCACGGAGCTATAAAAGTGTTCATATGCAAGGAATGTAGTCGTCAGTTGCCAATTGATCTCAATCGGATCAAACGAATAACCGTCACACCAGACAACATGCTGGTGACATCTCAATGCAATTGAATGGTTAATAGAATTTAGGGAACGAAGCCAAACAATTTTTAGAACAATTAATGTTAAATATTGTGGCAGCTTTATAGTGATTTATTAGCGTCAGTTTTTGGTGCTCTTCCAGGGTTCAATATACAATATTTTAATGGAAGTTGGAGACGAGTGTATAAATAAACGAGTTCGAGTATCAAAACAGTTGAAACGGCTAAACTATTTATTGAAGTGTGCACGCTAATGTATTGTATAAAGGAGTGTATTGTCATAGCGGTAGAGCTATGCCCCAGACGGGTCGCACAAATTCGCCGTCGCAAATCGTGCGTCGCATCGTTTGCAGTCACTCCTGCCGAGCGAGTTGGTCGCATGCCAGACGCTTTGTTTTATCGGCCGCGCCAACTGCTTGGCATGCCAGCTATGTTTCCATCTAATGATTCAGAAAAATCATAAAACATCCATCTGTTTGTCGTCGCAAATTTGTTTGAGATTCAAATTTATTATGCATTAGTTAGTACGTATTTGATCTTGATCTCAATTAGAGATTAATTTTATTGGCTAGTTAGAACGATGAAAGTTATCTTTTATATGCTTGTCAATTATTTAGCGGCCTCTTATTCAGGTTAAATTTAAACGACGCGGAATTGAATTTAAATGTTTGCGATTATTAAGAGTAGCCTAATTAAAAAGGAATAAAAGTATGTTCCTATTTGAGTGTGTTGCGTGTGATACATATACTTCGTTAACTCATAACAACGTCTAATATAATATCTAGTTGTAAGCCTTTAAGGAAATTAAGTACCACTATTCAATGAACCTCAAAAATAAAAGTAGTAATTCTTTAAGTAAAATATTGTCGCGAGTACTAAGCCTTTAAATACCAACAATTTCAAATTTCATTACCAGACAAAGTTTCAGTAAATTAAGAACCACTTGTGTCAAAGCAATACAAAGTGAAAACAATTACATTTTCTGGCAGGCCACATAGCTGCGTCGAGATTGCTAATAAAATAATAACACGAGAAAAACGGTGAAGAAAACCAAAAGATATAAAAGAGAGAACGCAATAAAACAGTGCATTTTTAGGGGCATTTTGTCGAGGTTATACTCATAAAGTGAGTGAGGCATGATGTGGCATGGGGTGGGTGGCGCGTTGCCGCCCTCCTCGACTGAGCGCCTGTTGACGGCATGTAATGAATAAACTTACCCTGCTGAATTCGACTCTTTAATTTTATTTTAAGTAAAATGTAACAACCAGCGGAACAAGTTTATTTTGCAAAGATTTGTCAGCTATCTTCACAGTTTATACGAATGGGGGAGTGTATGTTTCCAATCACATTCAAGACGAAAAGATTAGATAAAACTACAGGTTAGACAGAATAAAGCAGTATGATCGGAACCGTTCGATTCAAGCTTCACGAATCTATCGACTTTATTGAGTGTCATTTCCAGATCGTTTGCCCGCTGGCTCCCTTTTCACTTCAAAGCCGCATCTTGACAGGACAAAATGTACGAGTGGAGATGCAAATCGAGAGATATCGTTGTTGGAAAGAGGATTTAAATTTTAATATACAGCTTTCTGTAAGTGTCCCATCAAATTCTTCACTCTTTTATGCATGAGCGCAATTTTCAGAAACGTAATGAAAGCTTTTAAATATGAAACGGGGTGGCAAATACCAGCACACAAAGTAAGCCCAACTACAAAATATATCCATGCAACGCGAGAGCTGTAAAGCGCTGTTAGAACAAAGATATTAAAGTGAATTTTCAGGCTCGCTCGCTAGAAATACAGGGAAAAGCGACGCAACGGCGCCACTAACTCATTTTGTTTGCTCTCCGTATAAAAATGTAGTTTGTTTCTCAGCATTGTTGTAGGGCGGTCGTGCGGGCCAACCGAATGAAGCCTACGTTATTACTATGGCTCTATTTATTTTTTGTTTGTACCTAATTTAACAAAGCGACAACAAGCGCTTGAATGCACCAACTGTGTAGCAACATCAAATTAGATATCAAAATGCAGATTTGCAATCATTTGGAATGAACAATTGAGAATGATACGATGTAAATGACTAGTAGCATAATAAGGGTTCGAGACAAAGATGCGATTATTATGCAAATGCGGGAGCGAACGTGCGCAACTATAGCGCGTTACATGTCTCCCGTCGGCCCCGGTGTAAGCGATCTCGTCTGCTACAATGCCCGAGCTAAATAATAAGATAAACACGAGCCGAGGACAAAAAGCTTTTCAATGAACTTATGAGATCGTTTTTTTTTTTTTGTTAATGCAAGATAAACGATACGCCATTAAAACTTGAGTGTTTTGCAAAGTTTAAAAAGTCTATGTCTTTTTGTTTTTATCGTTAACATGTCGGGTATAATGTATTCGCAAAATATCTAACATAATGGGTAGCAAATTTATAAGATACAATCTATAAACATCTAAATATGAATACTTAATAAACTTTAATCGCAAACATGGCGTTTGAATGAAATGGGTGTTTTGGGATCAGACATGGTGTAGATGAGAAGAATACAAGTTGTATAGGGGTGAGGCGCTGGGCGGGAGTCAGGGTTTAACACCCGGGGCGGTCGTGCGTGTTAACCAACTGTCAACCGACTCGGAAACCCTCAGCGCCGTCTCAACTTTGATTACCTTATAATAATCGACACAAACTTCCTTCTCAATTTCAAATCGTTTAGTCACGAAGACGCGAGTATTCGCTAAACTTCGAACACATTCGTCGCCGAAGCGAGCTTGTTTACTTTGTTCTTCCTTTACACTTAACTCTCAAACTCGGGACAGAGTAATTTACACCGTTAATAATGACGTTGAAAGTTGAGCCATTAGGTCTTATCTTCAGCGAACTTCATGTTTTACTTCATGTTTTATTATTTTATAATACCGCCAAGTAGAAGTTGCATGTTATTATCTTACGTAAGAAAAGACCGACGTGTTTGCCGAGAGCACTTAATTTTAGCTGTTCATAAAAATATTTACTTCTCGGTTGACCAGTATTTCTTAAAAATTAAAAATTTATAAAAGTCACCTTGTCCATTAACAGAGAGCTTAGTCGCGACCGAAAAGAGATTTGGGTTTTAAATCTGGTTTAAAGATTAAGTATGTCTTTTCGCAAATAAAATATTCGTATCTTCTTAAGCCCCTGCAGTGTATCAATTTAAGACAACTGTGCTAGTGTGCATAGTACATCTAGATAGCATAGCTAGTAATAGATAGTGAACAGACAACTCCCTAACATAAACATGTTCTAAAGCTCTATAAGACTACAAGCTGTGATACAAAGCCGGTTGACGTGCGTTTATCAGAGCGTGAGAGTTAGTGGGCCCGAATATAAGGCCGACGCTTGTGACAAACAGAATTGCATAGTGCTGGCCGAGTGTGAAGCTGATCCGGCGAGCGATAACTCGACGACCTGCCTGCCGAGTGGCAACACTCGTCCTCCGAGATAATTACCGCCCTTTGAAGACACCTCTTTGTTCTGCGCCTCTTTGCATACTCGTATGTAACTCAGAATATGCAACATGAGCTACTATCGACACTCGTCGTTTTTGTGTTAAACGATTTTGTAAGTATTCGAAGTACGTTTGTTGTTGAAGTTTGCAAAGATGCATGTATGTATTGAGTTTAAAGTTTGAAAAGATGTTGTTTAAAGTAAAGGTTTGGTTGCGGAACGATAAATGCAAAATGTGGAAGTAAAATATCCCAATGTTTTTTTAATAGCGGCGATAGGCCTGCCCCCTATCACGTGAGTACACTGTCCATGCAAAACGTGGGTACTCTGAACACCAGGTGACAAAGTCACGTGATGTTCAGAAGTATTAGTACCTCTGCCAACCCCTTCGGGGATATTGGGCGTGAACGTTTATGCTTATGCTTATGCTTTTTTAAATCATAAACCAAGATACCACATAAAAAGTTGACAAAGTCAAATAGGTAGTTATTGCGTGTATTACAGTTTAAAAAGCAATGTAAGACGGCACACGGAGCGAGAACGTCTGGCGGTGGTTGGGTCGTGTTATTACACCCTCTCACCTACACAAGGGGATTTCGCTGTGAGCCGTACTGTCGCGCAAGATTAAGACCGTTTCAGCCGTCAAGCTTCTCTGTTAACGCTCTGGCTTCCGTTCAGCTTGCTTTCAATAGCGTCGACTTGCGAGTGCTCCATTTACTTTCTTATTGCAAAATCTGACGACTGGATCCATTCATGTATGAAAAGCGAATTCAAATGAAATTGCTTCAACCGATTGTACTATCAAAACTTCTATACCGATTATGTAGACTAATAAATTTTATTCTTACTCATACCGATAACAATAAAGAAGCCATTGTTTAATATTATATCAACGTAATTGAGTTTATTTGTCATGTTTACAAAGCGACGGCAAACGCTCGACATAGGAGAACATCTGTTACCGAGAAAAGCAGCCGCGGGAGAGCATTATGTATCATGTTGTTACGTGCCACCACTTCGGTTATAAATAAAAGTGCCGAAGAAAAGCCAGATAAGGCGTAAGAGAAATAAGTTTAACCGAACGAACGGGAGAGCATTATCATTGGCTGCTAGCATAGAACAAAAGAAAATGTTGGAGAGAGCGTACGAGAGTACTTTATAGGCGCGTAAATATGTTTTATATCCCTCTACTGTCTGTTATAGAGTGGCGCGCGCCGCCCGAACCCATCCCTCGCCGCCCCACCCCACGCTGCCACCCCCTTCAAGCGTTGCCTTGCTCTCGGAAATGCCGAGCTTTAATAAAACATATATTTTTCTGAGCGGGGAAAATACTGGGGAAACTCGCAATTTGTTCTTTCACTTTATGCTCGTTTACAAGACAAAAGTGGAACATTTCAGAAACATTATGATAATCACGCAGTTGGATAACTTGTTGTAATTGACTTTAAGCAGATTTCGGTACATTTTTGTGTCTTTCAATAAACAAGAAAAAGTAATAACATATTGAAGACAAATTACTCGGATAGGTGTCAAGGCGGAGCAATGTAGTGGTCAGTGTTGATAATTACTACTTTCAATACCAATAAAGTAAATGTCAAGTACTTGTCACATTAAAAATCCGTGTTTATTTTAAGTGCAAGAGAAGTTATTGCAAGCTTAAGAGTGTCGTAAAATTTACATTACACAATAATGTATAAGCTGACTTAAAAACAAACACCCAGTTTTATGATGAAAGTTAAAATAGCGTTTTAATCATAAAACTAAGATAAGATGTAAGTAAATTTAGTGAAATTTATGTAGAAATAACTTCCTACCAGCAGTAATGTGTACAAACAAAATAGTATTATTACTCGCCGCTCGACACAAGGAGCGTAACTCAGTATTATTTAATGGTTCAGCGACCCTTAATCTCTAGTACCGCAAATTGTGTTAAGTGTCGTTTGTATATTTTATGGTTCTTAGCGGGCGTTGTTAAGAGTTAACTTTGTTCAGTATAATGTCTCACAATTTGTACACGTTCTAGTGGTAATTGAGGGTAACAACTCTAGCATACTTAGTGTTTTGTGCGTTTAAAATTATTTGCAACAACATGTTAGAAATATTTTAAAATATTTATGATTAAAATTTTAATTTAAATAGGTCTATACAGTTTGTATGTAATGAATGTCCTACAGTAAAGATGTAAACAGGTGGTATTAAGAAAATAACACCACAAAAAAACCTAACAGCAAAGCCATCGGCAGAACAAACAACTGTGTTTGTTTTAATAACAAAATATTAAAATATGTAACCAAAGGTTGATAGAGTTCGAAAGTAAGAAATGAAAAATAGGTGCCTTGAGGAGGTCGGGGCAGGAGGAGGACCTCCCGTCGCGGTTGCCAGACTGCGCCATAAAATATAACGCCAAACGAAAGAAGCACTTTCAATTAACCGAAGCAGGTTTGCGTAAGGTAAATCCTGCCAAGAGGCGCCCACCAGTGCCGCCTCGAAAAATATTTTACTTCATCGCAATTTCACTTCAAGATAAATTGCTAAGATTCTTCTCGAGTCAATTGGACGAGAAAGAAATGCCTTTGATCGCATTTAGATAATGATACTTCTCGAAGAACGCCAATCAGCATTTCTCGGTATTAGGAATGTTTATTTCAATGGGAATCGAGGGCTGTTCGCCAATTAGATGCATTACGTATATCAAACATACATTTCTACGAAAATATCATTTTATTAATATTAAGTAAATTCGATGTTTGTGTACTGTACATCAAATTTAATTTCGAGGGTTACATAAGCAAAAGATTACAAAATGCAAACAATACTTTACTGACAATCTTTTAGGAAAGGAAGCCTTATATTATCAATATGTAAAAAATAACTAAAGCTTTTATTTGTATGTGCATATATATTGTAGATATTGTGCATAAATCCAATGATCGCAACATAAATCTCTTTGAAAGCAACGAGCACAAGCTAAAATCAAGACAAGTTGAAGTACATGTCGGCAATAGGTGGCCTGTAGAGGATGGCAAAGGCTGCATAATGCCAAGGCAGAGGCAGGGGCTGACTCCCGGAACAGCTAAGCTAATAACAGAGTTATCCTGCCCGAGGAGCTTGCATAGATCCGTGCCTCGTATTATTCATAACCTCCGCTGTTTTCGGAGAACAACGGAGCGATTCAATTTGCAATACACAAGGGGCATCAACAGTGCATTGTGTATTTGAGTTACCACTGGCAAAATAAATGGCTTATGTGTTTTCAGATAAATATGAAAACGGTTTTATAGGAAGATTACTTAACATGGATAGGGCAGATTAGTGATTGAGTCTCAACGCTCGCTAGAATACTAAGTAGAGTAGATATTATATGTATTAGAGAATATTGGAATGTATAAGTATAAACGACCACGTTTATCCATTTCTATTTATATACAAATATTATCATATTTAAAGATAGAACGTAGTACGCGTACCGTTAAACGTAACAATTAAAATATGATAGTTGAAATATGTTGCAATTAGCGTGCTGCGAGCAGATTTGCATATCAAAGCAAAGGTATAATTGGGTCCCGAGTGCGAATTGGCCAAGTGGAATCGGATCGAGTTAGTGGCACTCTGGTTGAGTGTAGCTAGCACTATCTGCCACCAACAACACCCCCAGCCTCACCCCGCCGCCCCCAGACGCCCCCTCAGCTTCACCAGGGATAATTTAATTAATCGACTACGGAACAACAGCAGAGCTGAGACTGATTTCCTACTCAGATATCCATTTACCGGAATTATCGTGCCACTCAACTTCCAATTGGATTAAAATCATCATTAACGTTCAGACGCTCAAAACATACCCAATAAATTAATAATGAATGCAATTAAATATCATATAAATTAATGTTGGCGGTCCGCGTAAATCGTTTCGAAATGATAGTGGTTAATTAATGACGTTATGAATACGAAATGATTATCGACTGCGTCAAAATTTCACGACCGACAGTTCTTTCATACTTCAAATTGCAGTAAATTACAAGTGGCGTGGTGATGACATGATTTAATACGAAATGTATTCGAATGCCATTTAGATTGTACGCTAACAGTTAGCTAGCTAGTGGGACAAATCTATTGGAGATTTGGCACAAATTTATAGGTACATATTATAATTAGCTCAGAAGTCAAGTCCTGGACGTAATTTTATTACCTTTAAACAACTATATTTACTTATTAAACATATTTTTCTTTCTTATATAAATTATGACTATGACCTAACCAAGCAAAAGTTGTATGGAAGAAAGCGCTAGAAGTGATAGGAACACCATTTTTTACATGAACATTATGTCTGTATATTATTTTAATTCAATTAAGTTAAATAATGTTCATATACATAAGCGGCTTCTGTTTTAAGAATATGGTTTTATCCGCATGCCTCTTTGTTTTCGATGTAAAGGAGCGAGACATACAATCAGCCAACAAATAATCCTGTAAGAGTTCCGCTTTAAATTTTTAAGTATAGAACCCTGTAAAGAATATTGAGACTAAAAAAGCTTTCTTGAATATCAAGTAGTAGTGGAAAAGATAGCATAAGCACGATGTCGTATAAAGGAGCGCACATCCACGGCCGTTTCTCCCGAGTAATGTATTTAATTACGGGCACTTGGCGAATGCACCGATCTTGTAATTACGCTACAAGACGGCAGGCAATAAACGCTCGACGCCCTACGTTGGAAGCGCTTACTATTCGCGTAAACCTCACACGCTTTTGACTCGAGTTTCAAGAGTTTCAAGTCACGAACGCTCTCGAGAATATTGCTCCCAATTTTGTAGCTCAACTTGCTCCTCTCATCGTTCCGAATAAACATGTAACGCAGTAGCACGTCATAAGAGCGAGAGTAGACCTCTCATATTTTATCATTGCAATCTATTTCTAATCTGTAATAGCTGATATTTAGTAAAATATCAATCAAAATCAAATGACTGTACTGAATTGACGTATCTCTACGTGCTATCAAGGTAAATAGTTTTTAAAGTAATAATTAATTTACCTATAAATAGATTCTGATTCCAAGTAACCGAGAAGCGCAACTGTTACTAATAGTGTTCTTTCTTATAAAGCTAACGTCTGAAAATATTTAAAAATTCTTACCTTATCGTCGTCGCCTTCACTATCACACTGCAAAATAAAATAAAATAAATGTTATTGTTAATCATTTGTGCCAATTAGTTAGTAGTAAACTAAGCATGCACGCCAACATTCTCAACTAAATTAAAAATTATGCAAAGGTCGCACGCAAAGAGGTATAATAAATAAATAAATCCATATTAAAGAACATAAGCGATTTGACATAACGTGAAATTGAATGTCTTATAACAAATCCAAAGCAACGGTTCCACAAAGCTCGGAATACGTAGGCAAGTATTTATGAGTGGAGCTCACTGAGAAGAAAACAACATGGGAAGTTTGAGATATTACAATTTCAAATAAATAGAGAGCATGAAGTATTCAGGAAGAGCGCAGGTAATGTAACATAGTGCGGTGCGGCGCCGCCTCGACAAATCTCGTGATTTAGCCGCGGCGCGCTCGGAATATCGAGCAGCTGAGCGCCGCCGCGCCCGCCCGCGCCGTGCGTGATCCGGGTACATTAGACATTTAAAAGACCTCTCAAGGATTGTGTTACGACTCAAACCAAATTATGCGCCGTAACAAATCACTACTCTGCACACGTTCTTCAACATCCATTTGGAATACGCTTATTCGATTCAAGTGGAAATAAAATAGTTCAATAATACTCGATTAGCATGCTGTAAAAGAAATAGCATTTAGAAAAGCAAGCCAAACTAGTTGAGAGACATGCGAGAAAGATCCTTAAGCCGATAAAGTAGACTAAGACAACACGGTGAATACTCACGATATAGCCTTTTCCGGAACTACAGCGGCTACTGGCCTGTAGGCAGGAAGGAGAAAGCGAACATATGAGTGGTGGTAGAGCGAGTGAGAAGTGTATCCGACCTGTCTCTGCTGACCGTGGCCATTCGCTTAGTCGTTTTCCGTGTCGGAAGTCAACTCATAACTCAATCTAAGTACTTTAACTTTTCATGTCTACATCATATCTGAGCGTAAGTTTCAGAACAACAGCCATAGAGACAGGATGATTCACAGCAAACAATTATTATTATCGTACATTCTAAACAGACACTCTAGTAGGCACCGTCACAACAGTTAGACAATAAGTGTAGTTTCTATGACATGCATGTCACGCTGACTGGTTGTCGTATTGATTTGTTTGTCTAGGTGACACTGAGTAGGATTGGGAGGATACTTACGTCGCTGAGACGGTCCCGAGATGAGTCAGGATCTCGAGGAGCCACGGAGCTGCCCGTGAGTCTCTCCGAGGCCCTGCCACTATCGTCGGACGTGCCAGCATCGTGAAGCAGCGTAATGCCCTAGAAGACACATACTTTTATTGATAGATAAGCCATACGAATAAACATCGAGTTGAAAATAAAATCAACGAGTCAAAATAGTCCGCTAAGACACGTTAAGTTGATAAAGAGAACGCGACCCAAAGATTCGGCAATCCAAGCACAACGTAACGTGCCCGAGGCTCGACAATAAAAAGAGTATTCCATTTATCACATTTCGCGTCTATTTTACTTGGGGTGGCATACACCCGCTAAGAACAGACTTGCGAATCTTGTGATGCTCAGCGTTGTCGCTCACTCCGCGCTCGGATAAAAGAAAATAAAACGGGTAGTAACTTCTCTGTAAATGGATAACTCTCCGACCGCCCTCGCACAATGAACTTCGACGTTATTGTTACTTGAAAGAACTTCGCGTCCAATTTGATTTTGTATTCATTTTCATGGAAAATCGTAAAATACTGGAATGATTCCCCTTCACTGCTTTTATCAATGAAATTTAAATTTACTGTGAAGACAATTGCTTTGGGGATGATGCCGTAAAATATCGCTTACCCTCGGATTATGAAGCGTAATGCGGTTTCATTTGATGAGTGGGTTTATTAATTGTATTACTATTATGATATTTATTCATAACTGTTGTCATGAAGTTTAGTTAAATATGATAAATAAGGATTGATTAGAAACTGTGATGTTAAATGTCACATCAAAATATCCCAGTATATAAGTTCGGCGGAGGCATAAGACATATGTCAACGATTATGTCTCCGAATCTAATAAAAGGGATTGGTTCCCGACCCTTTACATATAGATAAACGAGTGAAGCGGAGTCGCACATATCAATTTAATTCTGGGACGTGTGAGCGAGTGATCTCTTTAATCCTAGTAGGGTATGCGGAAATTCAGTGGCGGATGTTGCCACATAATTACTTGCGCTCATTACAGTGCCCCGATGATAATGGACTTTCACGCGACTAACACCCGCACCAACCATTACAATGATTACCACTGTTATAACATGCAACTGAAATATGATAAAAGACTCATAACTACAAGCTTAATTGACATAATATGCAAATAGACGTGTTCTTATAATTGTTACGCTCATTAATTGGATTATAAAGTGGTATTCAAGCGGTTTCATGCAAATGCATGTAAGTAACTAATATGACGGCATTCACATATTTTATCTCATTTCTCTTAGAGGTTTATTTAGTTTTTATCAAATAGGTGGTAGTCATTGTTCAAAGTGAAACACCAGAATACGGATTTTTAGTTATATTTGGTGTGAAAGCCAAGCCGTATTTCACCGCAAATAAAGATTGATAGGTTCCACCGTGTGTTAGAGCAAAGTACTGGTAGCGCTATTACCAAAGTGTTAGGGATGTTTTCCAACGGCGCCGCTACATCAGAGGCGGTCAAAACGAAACCACTAATTGAAACAACGACCGCACCGAACATTATTTATTCATGAGAAGTCCATATGGCAGCGAAACGTGACCGACAAGATAAATCATTCAATTACATTTTTATTCATGAAAACTGAGCTTCCAACGAAAAGTCCGGTGTGGTTTCGAACAGAGTGAATTTCACAGTTAATAAAACAATTTGAGGGTTCGCCAGCGCAGCCCATCAACCGGTTTTATCTGGATGTTAATGTTGCGGTTTCTATCGCACAAGTAGCAATAAATCTGGATGGTAGACGATAAGTGGCGAGTGTGAACTCGGTGGATATTATCAGCAATCGGCTCGCCATATTGCCGGCTGGTGGGACGGGGTGAACGGAGGTGGCATGCATGCCCGAGGCAGCGAGGCTCGGTGACATTAAGTGGCGCATTGCATAATTTATGTATGTCTCGACACGTTACTCCTGCATTGCAACTTGCCGGCGAAACTGCTGCCTTCTAATTACTGAACGTTCCTACATTCGTGTGCCATAAACCTCTTGCACAAAGTACACATTGTTTTCAGACATTACAACAAGTTTTCCGTTAAGCGTTGTACTTTAAGTGAGTTCATCTATTTTTACTTGGGCTGACTTAAACTTAATTTTAGCTACTGGACGGATAAAGAGAAATTGAAACAAACTAAATATGATTTTTAAATCCTCAGACTTGTTCATGGGTTTGTAAATTATGCTTTATCTCGAACATTCATATGATGGTTAGAAATTCAAAAACGGAAAGCCAAAACTTTAGAATAAGAAATACCTCAGCTACTTCTGGATATCGGGTGAAGAAAATATTAGCAAAATAAAGTATTCTAAACAACGCCCAACTAAACCCGCAAAAAATGCATTTCTAAATCGACACTACACAGCTTATATAAATAATAAAGTGGGTTTCAATTTCATTTTCTTATACACTCAGTTTAAACTACTACTTGAAACAACTTGCATGAAAGCAATGTTGGTAATATCGACTTTTGAGCTTATTGTGAGAGTCGACTCGAGTGTCCGACAATATCAAAGAAATAAGAACAAGAAGCTAATATTGAATGTCTAGTGCCAATTTATAATAATTGCCTGTACTTATACTCAAAAACATAACTATTTGTAAACACTACTTTTATTCCCTTTTGGTTAAGTCTCAACTCTATTTTGATTAAGATAGTTGGAATAATTACGTCAGAGAACCCAAAATAGAACATTTGTTTCTGTACGTCGAATGAGACAATAACGTATTCACTAATGCAAATTAAATCATAAAAGCAATAGATTATTCACGGCTTCTAGTAAGATATATTATAGTATGAAATGCTAATATAAGCAAGTTGAAATCGAGAGATTATTCGAGCCCAAGATTATCAATTGCGCCCTCTGTTGAATAATAGTTGAACTTGTACGCACAGAAGGAATATTAATTCGTATGAAGGCGGTCAAAGTGTATAACAAAATGCCATAGGAATCATGTACAAACCTATGATACATGCAAATACATCTGTGAGTAGCTAATGTCTCTTCTTATGTTTATTGCCACGTCTTTTAATGCGATTTAGAATCAGAATAAGAAAATAAGGAAAAACTGCAATAAGAAAAGTTTTTGAAATTTGGAAAAAAAATGGTGTGTTAGTTTTAAGATACTATAATTTATATACCATTAGATTATGTTCTTCCGCAAATAGAATAAAAACAAAGTTTAATGAAAGATAAATATACAAATACTAGTATACAGTACATTTGAATCGAACATATCATACGCTTCAGGTGCATCACATCATTGTTTATTCTTCAAGTTAACTCGTAGTATATACTACTTGTATAGGCAATAAAAGGCCGTATAGGAACAGAGAATAAACTACTTAATATAGTTAATGTCTTGTAAATTGATACAATTATAATGAAAATTTCATATTTCAATACTGACAGCGTTGAACACAAATACAATTAAATTTGAAATGCATTGGCCTGTCCGAAATTCATAGCAACTGTGGTTTATTGTTAAATTAATCACAATGGAAATATCGCTTACTAATAAATTAATCAACATTTCACCGATCCCAATAAACAATGCATGTTCAGAAATCAATTTGTTCAACATGCAAATGAACACTTATGTATTACTAGTTTGCAGATGATATTAATTTGCATTATTAAGAATACGTAGTGAATTAATTTGAGCATCACATTGATGTGTACTGATTTTGTTATACATAATGATTTATGGAATCGCAACAGATCGTTTACATCGATGAATAATTGAAATGGTAATGCAGTAGCGGCAATGAGTGTATCAGTATAAATAAATGGAGTGATGTTATCGAGTGAGGGCGAGCAGTCGGTGGGTCGTGTAGCCGGTCGGGCGAGGAGATAGTGAATCTCGGCTCTCGTAAGGAAATGGCAATATCGGTGCGAGCTGGGGAATAAAAGTGACATTTGGCAGGCGAGGAGCAGCGAGCGCCTGTGGCGAGACGCCAGCTCTGCGGTCTCGGGACAACACAATAAAGGCGTGTCGTTTCAATGTCGAAAGCAATCATCTCATTGCGGATGACATCTGTCTACACAATAACACGGTTACAATCCCAATTATTTAACGTTAACAAATTTAGCCCCAATTTCAATATCGGTATGCGCGTTTGATAATGTATTACTGGTAATTAAAATGTTAAAACCATGAATCGAATGCGATGCGCATCGATGCAGACATACATTTCCCATTTATTTCTTTTGGCTACGGTTACGGTTCATTGAACCGATTTAAAAGCGAATTAAATCATTTGCGTAACTAGTTGAACACTAACAAAAAGTTGAAACAGTAAAAGAATAGAGCTGTCTCTTTTGTTCTAGTTGAATATGAAGTTTTCAAGAATACTTCATAATAGTAACAAGAAGCGTATAGCACAGCACAGTAAGACCATAACTAGAATAGGAAACTGAGAAAGTAAGAGACCGCATGCGTTGCCGGCCCTCGCCGTTATTAAGTTGGCCACTCCTCAGTGGCCAACTTAATAACGGCGTACGCTACATCAGGCTATCTATTCGACGGCAAATTGAATCTGCAGAGAGCTATTAGCCGACACGGCGGAGGTTGCGCCGAGAGCTTGCCAAGCGATTCCCCGCATTCTGCGAAACTCCTTGCAAACACGAAACACACCGCCTCGCTAGTTAAACTCTCTCGCACCGGTAATGGCGAAACTAAAGGACTATATTATTATTTCACAACCCGAGTTTTGAAGACAGAATTAGTTATTTAGTTGCTAAGTGTTTGCGCTTTTGTTTTGTAGTGAGAAACTTAACTTTTCATTTATAAAGAAATAATAAATTCGGAGCACTTTTTGGCAGTTTAGAAAATATATTTTTAAGCTTAAAACTGAAGATGATTATAAGGCTTATAATGGAAACTGCCACTGAAAAATAGACATAATTGTATATTGTTATAATGCCCATGATATTCTTATGCACGAAGGATAAAATAATGAACCATTATTTTTTTTATATCGATAGCTTTATAAATTTTAATTATCCATGACTAATTTCTTAATTTGAGTAGCATAATTTAATTGCAAATTATAAAAGTATTTTATGCATGAAACTTCTAATTTCAATCATGAACTTATAAATATAATAATAAAAAAAATAAAAATTTATTCAGTTTTCAAAAGTACATAATATTCGTCTTAACCTAGTAAGTTATTTAAAGTACAAAATATAACATTTTCCTGTTCCTGAGCTAGGTAATTTACCTGTATTTCAGGCAACAATAAACAAAAAAGGCTTAAACTATCAGTTTTCATATAATGGTATTGGTAAGTAGTGTATAAACTATTATCAGACTCGATTGTATCTAACTAATTGTATTATTATGATAAAAAAATAAAAACATCTTATATTAACTTATTATATTAAGCAATTCCTCTGATTCCGTGTATGTAAGATTTAAAAGCCACGATTGAAGTTTTTTCTTGCATTCAAAGTTGTTTAAGTTATATAATACTAGTAATCTATTAATTTTATTATATAAGTATGGACCTAAAAATATAAAGAATCTATTTGTAATGGAAAATTTTGCACTATAAGTATTCAAACATACTATATCCTTTCGCCTCCTGTTTAGTGTATCAGGGTTGAAGTGTAAGCTAGCATGCTGCTTTAGAACAGTGAATAGAATAAAGAGCTGGCGCACAGTTAGCACTTTGCATTGTTTATATAGTTCGGTAGTAGGGAAATAGAAAGGGCGCGCTGTGGCTACTTTAAGTAGCGCTCTTTGAGCTCGTTCTATGTAGTTACATAAACTGACCACATTATAAAATCACAATTTAAAGCCTGTCGTGCATAATTATATCATGCATTGAACAATACACCAAACGTAGTGCACAGCTTTATAAATCGTGATTTAAACAAACATCAACAACAAAGGACAGCAACGAACTGTTTGAACTGAGCTAAATGGCGAAACCGATCCAATATTAGCGCAGTAAAGTGAACAAATTAAAATGCATGGCAGCAATCCATTATTAACCTACCAAACGAGACGGTCAGGTGTTGATGGCAGCAAATAGGTATGAAGCCACTACCCTTTTCGGTCGGGCTTATATTGAAGTCAGCGAAATTTATTCTCTGGTCGACGTGGGACAAGATTTCCCGCTTTATTTGGGCGTCATGGCGCGCGGTCGGCAGGCAAATTGGATCGAATTGCGACATATTTGCAGACGACAAGAGCTATCGAAACCCAACAATTTTGTGCTTTATTCAATTACTTCGAATGATGGCTTATTTGAATGCTCATATAAAGGATAATCACATTAAAGCGGATATTTTTGCTGAAATAGTAGCGATATATTAGAACTGTTCAGTTCGAATTAATACTATGTTTAATTTATTTGCTGTGTGTTAACTTTACAAGTTTATCTTAATGACATCTATTACATAGCAAATTAAAAATAAAAAAAAATCAATATAATTTTTATTTGCATAAATGTGGTACAATGAAGATGTTACATTATTATAATCGGTCCATCACATTTAACTATGTATGCTAGCATGCTAATATTTACATTAAAAAAATTGACAATAAAATTAGTTACATTTATTTAACTCAAATAGCCGTGAATTTCAAATTAGATTATTATTCAGAAAAAAATCATCAAGTTTATAAAAACATTTCTCTATCAGCCATTTTTTAGCTTACGTTTTAATACATTCAGTCTTAGAGTTTTAAATTCTCTTGGTATCTTATTATGGATCCTAGCTATCATTACATTGCAAAGTATGTCTATGTTTACTATAATATACGATTATCGAATCTTTAAATCTTGAACTCGAAACATTAATGTAATACCCATAACCGTTAATGATCAACATTAAGTCTACAAAAGTTTAACATAACAAATATTTCAAGACAAAATAGCGAGAGAAAACTGCTGTAATAAATAAGATCCTCATGCCACGGTGGCTGAAACGTAACAAAAAGAACAAATACAAGTCGTAATAGCATTTGTGTCAACAGCGCAAATAAGATAATGAGCGTCGGAACTTGTCTGTATGATTATCCGTAATGGGTTGGTCAACTGTTATTATGTAAATGTTTATTGTACGCGGAGAAAACGAAACAAACAAAGTTGTACCCGCTGATAATTAGAAGAGCCTTAAACCATTTCAATGTGAGCAGAAAATATGTTGTTCAAATAGGGCGTTGGTTAAGGAAAAATTGTATGTGTTATATATTTATTTGTAACTGAATGTTTAACAAAATGTTTATTATATGAAACCAAAGCCTACCTAAAAGAAAAACACTGATCTGTTTGTATTGTAAAATCTCAATTTCTTTATCGGCTTTATTCTAAACACCAACACAGCCAACTATGCTAACCATGCAAAAGCCTAATGATTCTGTACTCAAGACAATTTCAAAGCGTATTCTCAAGATGGATTTAATTCAAATACATTACAACTGTTACATTCTCTCATCCTTGGTAAATAATAACATTATACTTCACCGCAAAAAACAATACTCACTACGTTGATAAATAAACCAAATTCTGCGAACGTTTGTGCATTTAGTAGCAGTGCATCCCGGAAGCGGTGCGGCGGCTAACAGATTTAGACGAGCTACATTTAGACCTGTGAGATCACCCGACGCAGTCACGTCACGGACGACCGGTAAAAAGCTCCGAGCGATGCTTTTGTTAGAACGCTTATTTGCTTCAATATTTTAGTTAGAGCTTTCAATAAATAAAACGAATAATATAGTAGAAAACTTACATGCGAGTTGACGTTGTTAGGTGGATGGTTGCGAGTGACATCTCCACCAGGGAGCGTCGCAAGCGGGAGCCGCGGCTTGCTCGTCAGCGAGTTGGTGCGAGGAGATGAGACACACTTCACAGCAGCCTGCAATACAAACTACAATAAAACATACAAATTTAAAAATAATAAGCGCAAAGAAATACCTCGGACATAATTTAAGTAGACGCTATCTTCATTAACATCAAAATGTAGTATAGTGAGGCTGGTGTAAGCGCTCGCAGTCGTTTATGCTCGCCGTATAAGTTAGTGCCGCCAAGCCGCTTGCTACTCGCATTCCAGCTTGCGGAGGAAACTGCGAATTTGTGCTCGTAACATCAAAAGATGTTTCTACTTAATCATACTTAGTCCCTGCAGAGTTGCCCAATTTTGCGGAGTTTATAGAATGCAAGACAAATTTTGGACGAAAGCTAACAAAGTTTAATTTTGAATTATGGTATTCAAGTTAATTAGTCTTTTTAAGATTTGAGAATTTGAAAGTGGAATTGCTTTAATTCGTTGCTGGTTAAATAATCTTATAATAAATTAATAGACTAATAAAACATCACACACAATAGGTGAGAACGAAAAGAACAATACTAGTGTAGCAAGTAAGTAAGCATCGATAAAACTATCGCAAGACAGCTGGTAATTATAAGCAGCAACAAATAAAGTAATCCAGGATGATCGGCACGCTAATGGTTTATTTGTCAGTCAGCACATGATAGGAAGTATGTAAGCTTCCAGTAGCTAAAGCCGGCTAAGCCTGTAGTTAGTTGTAAGTCGACACGCATACCACTTGTACCGTAATGTAATTAATTCTTCCGCTCTCGAGTTTCATAAACGTCACGGTCGCGCGACACATAATAAAGAGGCATTTTACGTGACAACGACAAAGAGTAATTAGGGAAGAACCCGCGCCCACTTTGTTTTTATCTGTTTACATCATATCGTGTAGTATACTTAATTCACCTGAGTTAATTCACCTAGGTGAATTACATATACTATTCATAAATTTTATTCACCTAGGTGCATTAAGTATACAAGAAATAAACTTTATTCACCTAATTCACCTAGGTGCTTTAAATGCACTTATAGTAAACTTTATTCACCCAATGATATTTAAACTGTCATCGCACGAATAATTATGTTGAAGGGTGGCATACAACACTGAGCAAATATATAAAAAAATACAATCGCAATCTATTAGACGTGATTGTTGCTTTCAAAAAGTATGCGAATTAAAAACGTAAAGCAAGACAACGCAATTCTGACACGAAAATTAACGACAAGATAATTTGCGAATATCAGTTACGCCTTTTAGATGGCCAAATAACAGTGGGTCATTTTTTAGAGATGGTTCGTTAAATAATTTCATTTATAATATAATTTTTCAATTCTAGAAAACGATTGTGTTACGGTATGGTTTTTTTTATTTAACAAATAACTCACTTGGAGCCAATGTGGAAGGTAATGTGAGTAGAGGACGACCACGGAGGACACACCTGGACCAAATAGAGAGTGTGCTCAAAAAGGCCGGCGTCCGAAGTATGCAGAATATCCTTATGTATGAAAAGTTTGATGAATGTGAACGAAGCTAGAGAGATTTGCCAGGATCGTACAAAGTGGCGATCAATAGTCTCTGCCTACCCCAATGTATGTAAATTACTCACTTCGCTTCTTCTATGAAATTTTATTAACATTATGAATCACAATCACATCACATACCTTACAACGTGAGCCTGCGTTAGGGATATTTCTTATGATCCTATGAAATCCTAGTACTTGCCTAGTAATAAGAATTTTGATTAAAATTAGCAACATTTTGCATAAATAATCTAAGTGTTTTTACCTCTTGATGATTTTAACCACGCGAAAATTTTGCAAGTCCAAATACGGTATATGATTCCACGATATGTCTCGTCTATTATAATATATAATATTGTATACTTAATGCACCTAGGTGAATAAAATTTATGAATAGTATATATAATTCACCTAGGTGAATTAACTCAGGTGAATTAAGTATACTACACGCATCATATTCGGCACTTGGACAAAAGTGAAAGAGAAATTGTTTTCTTTAAAAACTATTTTGTTTATTAACAATGACATTTATAATTTTGCTTGTTTTAAGGTTGACTAATTAAATTTTATCGACAGACATTTTTAGTAAAGTATGATAAGCAGTATCTGATAAACCAAAATTTTGAGCAGATCTCGCTTGTTTGGAAATTGGCATCTATGTACTTGAACAATATACTCGTTGAATGGTTGTAAATACAAATGATTAATAGAATTGGTTATTTATGACGACAGTACAGCTCGCGACTAAAATAACTTCGACACAATTACAGCCTGAGAAAAACATTATTCCTTCATTTCCTTAAAATAATATACTACTTAACTTATACAAAATGTAACTTCAATTTAGGATTTTTTGTGAGATGATATATTTAATAGTCATTAGCATAACAATAAAACCGAAATGTAAAAGAAAAATCCCGCCAACATTTTTTGGGCGCATCAAAAAAGTTTATAAGTGGTCAGTGCGTAGAGGGTCGGAAACACTGTGGGGACGAGGTTAGGGTTGGTCGGACGAAAGGGGCGATTACCATAACAATCAAATTATGTTTCTACGCTACTGACACGAATTCAGCTATCAAACAAAGCGAACAATAGCGTCAGAGCGTCCATAGTATTAAAGTAATCAGTTAAATGTAGTATTTACACAGTTTACAATTCAGATACTGATTTTTCTGCAAAATATATTTTCTTTAAAGGAAGCTTTTAATTAATACTGTTGAAAACCAGAAAAACTGTATAATAAAGAATAGGCATAATAAAGCTACAAAAATGTCAGCGGAGGGTATAATATCGTAATAGGCGGCGCGTGCGGCACACGTGCCGAGTTGTCGACTGCGGTAGTGGACACGTTCAGAGTAAACAAATCATTAGTTCCCACGATACTCTGTGTTACTATAGTAACGTACTCTTTACTACTTCAAAAGCTTCACTTGTAGGTAACCCATGATGTGTATAATAAACAAGATCAATACATTTAAGAAAAAGTTTGTTTTATCGAAGCTTGTTTTGATAAAATATATAAGCACTTGAAAAAATCAAGTTAATCTTTATTATTTACAAAGGCTTCTTAAATCAAACAGGGATCAAGTAAATATCCGCTGAATTGCAATGAACACAATCCCCCACAGGGGCTTGTGCGACTTCAACAAAAGAATTTTATACAATTCATTTCTGTCTCATAAAAAGTTTATCATAGAATCATAGATTCGTAAGAATCGAATGGAATGAGGTATTTTTTTGCCTCCGGCAATAAATGGGGCGCTTTCGATGGGAACTGTTGTTTGTTATCGTTTATTTTTTAACCATATTATACTGGTCACAACTGACAATTCATTTTTTTTATCTTTTGGAACTGTCAGCTGGAAACATGTTAATTCAAATATAGGTAGTCAATGTGACCACCCGTCTCAGTCGCAGGTGTTGCAGAGAAATCAATAAAACTAAAATAGTCGTACGTAGTCTGTCCTCCAACCCGCATTAGGCCAGTTTAGTGGACTACTGTGAGGAAAGTAAAGAAAAATGTTACCAGACCAGTATGTTATGATTTTAACTACCCGTCTCAAAGCACTATGTCTATAAAAAGTTATTTTCTATTACATCACAGCAATATAATAGGTTCTTAAATTGTAGTAGCAAGTATGTATTTTAAATTTTTCTATTCTATTATTCATTTGCAATTAACAAAGTTGAATTTTAATTAAGAAGTTTAAACATGCCTTAAGCACAATATTTTATTTAACTTATAATTTGTCGGTTTCAGAAGCAGAACTTAGGATCCGAAGCTGTAGGTCAGTCAGAATTATAAAATGCAAATCTAAAAATAGCAGTCTCTTAAAAACTGGTTTGTAATTTTAAAATGAACTGAATTCTTTCTTTTGATTACGACATATGTACGATATCAATGACCTAGTATAAATTAATGAAATAGTTTTAGTTTTTCGAAGAGGCTTAGTGATAAATTGCTAACTGCATCCTAATTAGGGCTTAGAGGTAGCTTGCGCCCCCATTCCACACTTTTTAAGCTTACTGCCTATAAGGTATATTTATACGTCTACCCCATTTATGCCCATAAATGGGGTGAGCCTATTGAAAGGCATTTAATGTATTTTTTCGTATGCTTTATTGATGAACTTAAAATTTACGAGAACAATATTTAACCAACATTACAAATAACAGTCATCGGCATAAGTAACAATCAAGCTATTTATTACAAATATTTATTTCTTTTTCGGATAGTCTGAATTGACAAGACTGTCAGTCATTTTAAAGATTATAAAGAAGGAAACGTTTTTTACGTTACGGTCACGGATGTAAGCCGCATGACGAATTTCGGTGAGAGCGACCGGCTCGCCACATCGGCCATGGTGTTGCATTCCATTCCATAGACTGCAATGACCGAACATCATTAGGACTTACAATGACCATTCACCAGAGACAAGTTTCAACTTACCTGTCATGGATTGTAAATATTTTTTTTTGCATTTTTTTTCTGTTTTGGATGGGGCTTCGTTTTGACAAGTTTAAAATTATTTGTCAAGATATCAACAATTTGTTTTAATTCGAAGTGTTTATAATCTAACTCTTTTATTTAGGGTTTCCCTTCACGCGTATGTTAGGAACTGTTCTTTATCACTAAGCACCTGTTAAAAACGATGTATAAAATAGTGTACCATAAAACAAGGCAGCGATTTAAGTGATAACTTGATGAGTAGATTAGTCGACATCCGAAGGTTGGTGTGTACAAATTGTATTTCGTTTTTAATCAGGTGGCAGGCACCAGCAGGCTGTCGCGTTAACTTCAATTTGCGAGACGCTGTTTAATTACCGGCGACACGGCAGATCATTTATTAACTTGGCACGTTCTACCAGATCGCTCATGCAATGACAAGCACCGTTTATTCGTTTCACCAACTCTTGATGGTTTTGTTCCTTGCCCTGATATCCACAAAACGCTATATTGTTATCAAACATCGCCTGTGTTTTTTTACATCGACGGAACAGTGTATGTTCCGAGGCAAATTGCTGTATAAGAAGTTTAAAGAAACATACCAGAAAAACGAAATCAATTTCGACACCATATCTTCATGTTATATGCGTGGTAATTTACTATTACATGAACTTAATCGAATCAAAATAAACTCAAGATATTATTAAAGTCTTAAATTTGAATTTCCTGGCTATAATTTGTTATTAAATTATGCAGACGAAATCACATTTTCATTTTATTGCGCATTAATGAAGCTGTCACAGCACGGATACGTTCAATTGGCCATTAAATAGGAATACACTCTCTTACCGGCAACGATTGGATTATTACATATCTGAAACAAGCCTGTCAAAATAATGATACATCAATGTTAGCAATCAGGTCTTTAAATATCGGATTGGTGCCAACCGAGGTGCCGGAGACTCACGACCGCGCAAAATATATTGGACAGATGCTCGAAATAACACGCTCGTAACACCGACACACTAATTAAGGTGTTGATAACTCTTATTAATTTTAAAAGCTCATAAAACGACACACTAAATACTATAAAACACGTCCTCCGGTCCCTTCACGCGTCGCTTTTAACTTAATGATATTTAATTGTGAACTGATTCAAATAAAATGTTTTTTTATCGGTATAGTTTTTTTAACCTGTAGAAGAGATTATTTAAAAACAATTAAGTTTCTACACTAAAAAAAGGTTACAAAGGCATAAAAGAAACGAATGATGGTTAAAGCTGGGTTACTATTCAACAAAAGATTAACGGCAAAAACCACGAACAAAAAGTTTTTTGTGCGATTGTTAATGTAATAGGTTTCTTTAAAAATGTACACCGCAACCAGAAGGAGACGTATTGAATTGAAAATGTTTCTGTGAAAATGAATAATGTTTTGCCTCAATTGGTTAAAATGGAGACTTAAATAACAAATATGCGTCGCATGTGCCGTTTCGGAAGGGTATCCAGAGATTATCTCTATATGCCTCTCTGAACGTAGATCTTCAATTTCTTCTAATTGTTATACATTTTTAGCGATTGCATATGCTAGAAGCATATGCAATCTCACTATATAAAACGGATTTGATCCTTATCTTAACGTTATACCTAAAAACCCTCTTGCTCTACTATTTTTCATCAATCCTTATACAAACCCATTGATGTTATATTTTCTGTCTAAATGGAGGCTGGGTTATTTCTAGCGTTTAAAATTGACTAAGTCACCTCAAAAACACAGATTACGCAAAGACACAGACGTAGTTTACGTTATATTTTTAATTGGTACAACAAGACTTCTACGAAAAATGTACCTGTGCGAAATCTGGGCTGACGCCAGTTAAAAGTGTTGATGAAGAAATATTGACTGACGACCGTAATTCTTCACGTTGTAACTCATCATTCACTTGTGTCATAAAATATTGTCACTTCAAAAAGAAGATACAAATAGATTTTATTTTAAGTGGTCGCAGCAGTAAATAATGTTTGCTGAAACGAATAAATCATCAGATTATCACCTAACCATAATTCGGTTATAACATTTAATTTTCTTTCGACTAATACTAAGCTAAAACTCTGTATTTATTCAGTGAGGTATTAATTGTTAAGTAAGTCATATTTACCTACGACGATATGGTAATCTGATCGTTTAAGCTTCAGAATAAAAGAATTGGAATAACAAAACATTGAACGTATTCATTTCACGACAGGTGGTCGACGTAAAAAGTGAATACTGGAGCCTCGAGACGCTTAATAAGCGAACTATCGATAATACAAGCATATTAAATTGACATCCGTTAAGTATAATAAAACGTGTTGTGATTAAACGCTTTTTTATTATGCAATTATTTTGCGTACGAGACGTGAAAATAAACTTACTTTTAAAATGTTTTCGAATCCACATTTTATCGAACTGAGTTGGTGGTTTCTTTTTGTGGTTGGTGTTGTCAACATTGACCGAATGCTTTTTTTAAAAGTTGCATTAACGAGAGTTAACTATTTTTAGGTTTATTACTAACGATTAATAAAACGAGAATCTTTTAAATTACAACAACATTACACTTTCCTTTATGTTTTTACAGTATTCTATAGTTAACCCTACCCCGCCATAAAAACAATTATATAAACCACAAGCAATAATTGATTTCACACTGATTTAATCAATGACAGTTAAAATTGGGATAACATTTCTATGTATTCATAAAAGTTTTACTAATATTTTAATTGGAATATATTCGTAAACTTATATGTGGGTGTATACGGAATGGTGACATTAATTTAATTATCTACCTACCTATTCTCCCGGCTATAAATAATAAAAGGGTAACAGAACTTTGGATTTACTATTTGTGAGTACGGAGGGGTTAAGATGTTCAATTAAAGGATAACTAGTAATGAGTTTCCAACCACGTCGCCCACAAACACAAAACATTCACCAAAGACGTGCCATAACCATGGGAAGAGATGGTTTAGTGCTATTCCAAGTAATATAAGCGACCCACATAACTGATATAAATGTCTGAAACAAAACGGCAACGAAACTAAAATACACAACCAAAGAATGTATCGGTGCGGGGCGGCGCACGTGCAAACAAATGTTAGAACATAATGCAATGTTTGCCGATAGCTGTCCCGGCGATGACATCGCGTGCCCGGCTCGATTACACCCCGGCGGGCGGCGGCCGGCTAAATCTGTTACACTCAACTACCCCAACGAAAAAACTTATTAACTCCATAAAACAACTTTGTCATGTCAAATTACTTTCTTGATGAATCGATAAGTGGCGTTTTATAATTTATATGGGAATGTTGTGTTGTTTCTGTTGTATCGGGATTTGATTTATTTTAATTTCGTAAGTACTTTTTTATAGCAGAAGCCATTTACTTCCGTTACAGATTAATACTTACTTAGCTAAAATAGTAGTTTACTTCTGTAACTGATACTTATAAGTCAGCATTACTTGCCGAATCGACAGCCGATCTACAATTGTATGCAGCAATACATTTAATTTGTTGACATTTTACAATCTAATTCGGAGAAAACGGAATGCAGCTTAAATTATATGTAAGACACACATTTCGTGGTAATGGTGCACCCGTATTAGTATTAGAACGACCGGATGTCTTTGAAAGACTATCATAGACTATACCCGATTTACGGAACTAAAAACATATGCTATTAAAAATTACAAATAAAATAGGTTAATAAAATAAAATGAGCATTGCGTAATTTGTTTATAGCACATTTCATTCAAGGAAATCCTCAGTGCAAAGTATGACGCGACCATAAATAAACACATTAAACAACAACCGAGGCAGTAAAATATATTATTAGTCAGCCGTCAACAATTGCATGTTAAGTAAAATCTGATAGTAAAATGACAAAAACTCAATTAAGGTGATGAATAATAATGTCAAAGTGTTTCTATTGTTGCATACTAACAATGTTCTGTTTGAATAATCGTGATCAATAAACGTTTGTACAATCGCAATAGGTCCAATTGAAAGGCAGTTTGCTTGCAGCCATCGTAAATGAGGCCGTTATTAACATTCCCAAGTACTAATTCCCAGCGGCGAGCGGCCAGGGTTTGCGCTTTGAATATTAATCAAATAAAAGGGTAAGGATTTAACTTATGGTATTCTTTTCGTATGCATTTTTAAGTAATTCCTAGAAGTTAGTTACTCGCTTTTGAGGAATTTTAACGCGTTTTTCATTGAGGTGTTATAGTTTATTCGTCGTGTGAAGTCATCATTTGTTAAGTAGCCACTTTTCTTTTTAGTTATATATTTCCTTTTGCATCAGAAAGAGGGTTACGTTTGCAAGCATATGTAAGTATTTGTATCCGGAAAGTTATCTTGATGTTAAAGTAAAAGGTGAGATGTCGATAAACGCAGCCATCTGACATTACCTGAAGTTTGTCAGAAATGTCGGAAAAATATTAAATAAACTAAATAGATTTGGGTTATTAGTTTGCCGCTCCTGCAAATGTTTATTTACAAGAGTAAAAATGTACATATACTTACGGCTATAAATCCCTAGAAGGGGTAGCCAGAGCTAAGGAATTAGAAATTCCTCAGCCACTTATGGATAGTTGAGTGGGGAAAAGATGGCAAAATAAAGGTTTTTGGTGATGGGTCTCCGCATCGCTCAAAAATCCCTTAAAAGCCCCAATACCGTTAGTCGCCTCTTACGTACACCCACCGGAAGAAATGGGGTAGTGCTATTCTAAGCCGACACTACACAGCTAGTAAAAATGTATAAAACTAAAATGATTTTGTGGTTTATGTTATTTAGCAGGCGGGTTTTCAAGGTTTAGCAATAAAATTTTGAAGGTTTTTAAAAGAAAAATAAAGTTATGTTGAGAGAAAAACTTTCTTAAAAACAATTTTAAAACGTAGTAACGTAAGTATTGAAACTGAGCAAAGAAATTACGAAAGAATATTATTCTTACAGTTTGTTTCCATTAACTTGGCTTCAGTTATTAATACTTTTTACGGTAGCCCCCATGATCTTCAACTTTGAGTTTAAGTTACGTTATAAACATATTGAGTAGGAAACATTTCTGCATTAACTTTATGGAACAGGGATATGATCCGAATATTAGTGGATTGCAAAATAATAGCACTGCCTCATCTCTTTCGAGGGTGTCATACAAGGTGGCTATGGTATTTTAGTGTAAGGCTCTTGTTGTGTTGAATGGATGTTTTTAATGATGTAACTTTGGCTTATGGCTAATACTGACTTATGGCATAGTCCGAGCTGCCATAGCATATTTAAAAGATACCAAATTTATTTTGTTTGTTTTTTAAAGTATTCTTATTTTTGTTATAAAAACATAAAAAAGTTATATCTATCGATCTATGACAGTATATTATTCTTATAAACAAAGGAAAGAAAAATTTTGATACCAGCGGGGTTCGTCTTTATTTATTACAAATAGTCCCCACATGAGATTTTCATCAACAAAAAACATTTGAATTGTATATTATTCTTGCCCACCTTTGTTAAATTTGTCATGTCTTGTGAGATTTCTTGCTCAACGTGTTGCACACTTTATTTTATTTTTTATCGGTGTTTGTTAGAACATAATTCAATCAGACCCATGTTGCAAAAAAGTTATCAAATTGCATTAGTAGTTTGACAAGCAATCAAAAAGCAATCGGACAGTAAATTTTAAATCCGTATTTTGAATGCAACAATATAAGACATAAGACGTCTACACAGCACTGCATTAGATGTCTAATCAAGATGGTGCAAAGCTGGCACACAGACGAAATTAACATTGAGGATTCTGATTCTGAGGAGGAGGCTGACTGCAAGCATTAATACGATTATTGTTTTTTGGTCTTGGATGCCATTTATAATAAGTATGCAATATAATTTAATATATATTGTCAAGTTAGTCATTATGTTTTAAGTCATTATTGTTTGTAGTGGCTATCATAATTCCGATTATTAAATGGTGGTTTTGTTTTGTGTTTAGTTATATAGTGTATCATAACCTGTTTTTTTTTTGTTTATTTCATTTTTTTATTAAACTTCTTTCTCATTCACTATAGATGCTCAAAAACAGACTAAACTTACGGAACTGGGCATAGAGATATTGATATGACGTGGACAGAAGTCCCGATACAACCGCATACGGAAACAATTTAAATCGCCTGCCCGTCCATATTGAATATGTATGGCTTGACTACACTACGTAGTATGAAACTTTGAAAAAGAATAGAAGAGTAGATAATCCACGTATCTCGAATTTTAAAAGATGCTGAGAAACATTAGTCGATATTGGATTGCATACCCGCCAAATTATTATATAAGCCTTTGTATAGTGTGTCGTGTATCATAAATGGCATTCGTGCAAAGAAATAAGGACGTGCGAATCGAAACCTACACTTCACACGTATATAAATTAAAAAGATTAACTCACATCGTAATAAATTTCGGCACAAAATCAAGTAATTATGCCAATTGAGACATCAATCAATGTAATTATAATATAACACGGGCAGCGCTCCGTAGACTGATGTCGCAATAAATAAATACGGTGTTAATAGTAATATGGTATCGCAGAGGCAATCAATCAATCTGTGCGTCTCTCGGATGTATTAGTCTTGCTTATGTTTGGACCGGAGCCATGTTCAATGTACGTTTAGTGGTCACTGGACGTTCACCCGTCACTGGACTTGCCGCCGACTATTGCCGACTTCTCAGTAAACATTTGCGCTAGTTCCACTTTGACGTGTGTGTTTTAAGATAATGGAGTAATGTGTTAAGAATGTTTACAATGTCGGCCGTTCTGTGTTAATAAATGCTAACTGTCTTCACGGCTAACAGCTTTTGGCGATTAAAAATAATTGAATGCGCTGTAATTATTTGTATTTTATAAACACTTATCGGTGTCAAGCTAATGTGTTTTAGTAAGGAATTAAATTAATCAACGACTATATTATAAGACAAAAATGGTATCGGAATGTGGTTTAACTTTAAATCATTAGCCTTATTCAATATAATACTTTTTTGTGATTGGACTTGGTATCCAACTTAAACCATACTTTCTTATAATATGACATTACCTCTCGGTTTACAATTTTGATAGGGTCTGTTTGATTTTACTTTAACAAAAAACTAGGTGTTGAATGTTACCATTATGTTAGTAACATTGTCATTCTACAGTATGAGATATACATGAAATAATATTAAAGTACAATCTTAATCCTTTTTTTAAACCTTAAAAGGGTTTGAATACGAATAATTGATATTGGGGTTAGTTAAATCATTTACTCTTTATTGTAGGTCAGAATAGAAAAGTTCTGTTTTTTTATTCGTTTCTATATGCGAACTATAAAAATAGAAAGTATAAATATTTGTCAGAAATTATACCGCAATTAACAGCGTTGTACCGATAAAAGCTAAAATGTTTCGGTGCAGGCCGGCCGACGTTTAATCAAGATAGGAGCCGAGAAGGGTGCATTTATCAATTCGATCGTCGCGATACCGTGCGGTCGCTACTTCGTCGTGTACTAGCATTGTCGTTGACATGTCGCGATTCGATTTAAAACGATTGCAGCACATCACTTTATTTACCGACTGGGAAATCACTCGCTCTATATTCGTTTATCTACTGAATGGTAAGGCGATCGCGAACGAACAATACTATGAGTAAGTCTTATCGCTTATTGAGTTGTGTTTGTATAACAATTATTAGGTATTTATAGTATGTAATAAAGTCGATATTTCCTGCAATAAAATTCAGGTTCTTTTGTTACTACCGGTGAGTAATCAATTTATATTTTAGAATATGACGATTTTACACAAATTTAATTGATTGAATACACTAGACAAGAATTTGATAAATGATCATTATTTGACTGCCTCCGTGTTCTCAAGTACGGAGGTCTCGGGTTCGATTCCCGGGGGGTGGTAACATTACAAATTTAATTTGTAAGATTGAAATTTTCAAAATAATTAATACATAAAAAGTGTCCTACCTAGATCAAACTGAGAAAGTATAGTGAGGTTCTTAGCCTGAGCTGAAATAAAAAAAAAACATCTTGTGATTTGACCAGATGTTTTATTTTTATTTTTAGCGTAAAACGGCGTGATTTAGGCAGTAACACTTTTAATTTAATAATTATTTTCAAAATCACAATATTTTAGATCTGCCTTCCATAGGCAAAATTGTTTAGTTTTATGTCCTTAATCGATTTAAAGTTTAAAAAAGGATATGTTTGAAAAGCGAGGTCTAGGCCAATTGGCCAGCGTGGTGGACTATGGCGAAATCGCCCTTTAAAGGGTAGGCTCGAGCCCCTTGGTGGGTGGGTACATGTATGGGCTGTGAGCTATGAGGATGAGGATCATTATTTCTGTTTGCTGAATATGTAGTGTATGTTTGTATCAGTATGTCAGTACGGACGATAAACATCGTTATTAATGATATTCTAAAGCTTACGGCTATAATGCTAATAAGAGGTAGCCCGAGCTTTATAACCAGCTATTTATCAGCAAAATTTGTAAGTAGGAGAGTAAATACTACACAGCCTTGTACTTAAATGATATATATAATATTTACATGACAGTAAATAACAAATACAGAGTAATTTGCTTGTTTCTGTATTAGCCCAGATAACACATAGGATAACTAGCTGACTGACTGTCTGGCTGAATTTCATGAGCTTATCATTGTTTTGTACATTTTCTTATCATAATCCTATAATTTTATTGATCTGTACATTTATTGGTTGCTTTTCGATTTTAGCGATAACACTGTCAATTGTACTTTGATTTAAGACCACTAATTTGGTATAGTGTCCATATTGTTTAGTTTCAGTAAATTTATTTATCGTCTACAATGAAGTTAAAAAAATAATCATTTACAATTACCGACTAATAAAACACTACACTAAAAGATAACTTCTAAAAAAGCAAGTTCGCAAACTTGATATGCAATAGAGCTTAAACGCTGAAGAGATTGTGCAATCAATTTGAAATGCGCACGTGAGAGAATGAACAGATTATCGGAACGGAGGTGGATTTACGAACAAATCCGATCTGGAGCACTTACGACTCGTACTTTATTAGTTTGTACATAATTCATTGTTCGTTTCAAGCTTTGCTGACGAAATCGGCATCAGAAAGTGTAGCTAAAGAAAATAAAGATACTATTGGCGTTTCTTTTAACCTTTGGGCGTGGAATTTTCACTTATTTTTACCAGCATTTTCATTTTAATAGCTCGAAGTTTGACTCAAAGCATTATCGTGGAGGAAAATTATCAACGTAGCTAGGCTCATTGCTATTTAAATAAATTTAATTTATTAGCTAGCCGTGTAGTGCCGGCTTAGAATGTCGCTACCCCTTTCTACCCACGGGTGTCGTAAGAGGCGACTAAGGGTATTGGGGCTTTTTATTGGATTTTTGGGCGATGCGGTTGGAGACCCATCACCAAAAACCTTTATTTTTACCATCTTTTCCCCACTCAGCTTCCAAAAGTGGCTGAGGAATTTATAATTCCTTAGCCCTGGCTACCCCTTCTAGGGAAATATAGCCGTGAGCATATGTATGTATGTTAGTTTATTATTTACCCTACAAGGAGTAAGAGTACAAATTTAGAAAAACAAATGTAATACAACCTTGTTATCTCAGTGGGAAAGAACCTTTGATTGAAATCCTTAATCGGGCCTACGCCAACGTGTCTGTGATCCAAATTGTATGTGTAGATTCTTTATCGAGGTTCCTAACGGTAATGGGAAAATTATCGTGAGGAAACCAACACGGCTGAGTCGTGTGACAGTGTATTCGTACAATATTGCGATAGGCTTGTCCTAACCACGTGACTGACTAGACAAAAAGTGGGTATTCTGAAAACCCGGTAACCACAACAATGACACGTGATGTACTGAAGAATTAAGTTACATGTTGGTCACTTCTTTAAGGATGTATGGTGTAAAGGTTTAATGGATAAGAAATAGTGCAGTTCGTATCCTTGAAGTGTTTACCCCTTAATACTTCAAACAAAACAACACGTGTTATATTTAACCTACTTTCAGAACCAAACAATTTTTGAGCCAGGCGATTTAAAATCTTTTAACATGTCCTTGATTTATTGTTAAGAGTAAAGTAATGAGCCAACTTTTGTTTCTGATATAGCTGTTTAGTTAATATAACATTCAGTTCATGCGTGTCATACGTCAATGGGCCTAATAAATTGGTTTTCTATGCTAGTATGACTTTTCAGAGTTGGCATTGGGTAACGTTGTTTGGTTCACGCATGATATTTTTGAATTTAGTTTAGGAATATTGCGTAGATTAAATATATTCTCTTTTTCGTGTTAACACAGCTTAAAAGAGCAAACATTCAATTTTACTCGCAAGTGGCATGTTTGACAAATGTCACACATTTATACATCTACCACAGTAAAAGTAGACCTTCACAAAAGCCAATATTGCTGTACATATGAAAATGTTTATGGCTCCACGGCTATGTCAGGAAGATGCCCGATTTTGAGAAAACTGATTGCCATGTAGTGTCTGCTAGGGATAGCACCGTCCGTTCTCTGCAAGTGGTTATCGTACAAGCCTACCAAGGGTTACATTTATTGATGCGCGATGCGGTAGGAAACCAATCACCACCGATTTTTTACTTGACAATCCTTTCCTCTCTCAACTTCCATAGGTAACAAAGGAGTTTGTGACACTTAAGCACTGGCCAGCCTTCCCTAGATTTTAGCCGTGTGTACCGGTAGGTAGAAGTACATGTTAAACAAAACGTGGCATAAGTATTGTGTGAAAGTAAAATCGGTTAGCTAATATGTGAACCTTGTCATTGAACGTGGCAATATTTTTTTAGATTAATACTATAACATATCTGAATTGGATACTGGTTTGATTAATAGATTCATCACCCATTTTGACATAATTAAAGATAATAAATCACATTACGTTACTTTTACGACTCACATGCCTTCATCGGGGAAACTGTTTGTTAATAATGTGAGTCAATTACTCCGCAAATATTATTTAATTAACAACATTATTAATTTATTAATAACCACGATTCGTTGAACAAAGATCATCTATGACTAGATCAATATGAGCATCTCATTAATCATATCGTAATTTGCCAATAGGCTATAATAAAATGAGCATAACTTATTCATTGTTATTAAGAGTTTCAGACTAGGTATTTTAAAATATATTTAGAAAAAATCCCGGTTTAAATAAAATTCGTTTAATTAAATAAATACAAATGCCATAGTGTACACGTTTTACTTGCGTCATCGGCAGAAAAAATGTAAGATATGACGGATATTACTGTGCTTCTTTAGAAATAAAGGGAATTAAGCTAAATCCCAAAACTATAGAAAAAAGACAGAATATTTTATTTAGCTCAATGGGTATATAATTAGTGAAAGGGTTTGTAAACCTTGGAAGTTACTAGGGATGGGAAGTGTGACAAAGACGTTGAAAGAAGAATGGAAAAAGGTATCGCGGAAAATATGATAGATATAAACATTTATGTACGATAATAACGTAATAACATACGACGATAATAAAATAAAATGTGATAAAGTGAGAAATAGAGTGATTTATGAAAGGTGTGGTGTAAATAATGTTATATTATAAAAAGTTAAATAGGGTATGTTTAGATGGTAAGGACACATAGACAGGATCGATGTGAGTACATACGTAGAAGAGATATTGGAGCCAATTAAAGGAATCTAATAAACGACAACCACGAAAGACACCTTTAGACGAAAACAAAGTGAAAGGATCGTACAAAGCGGATATAGTTAGTCTCTGCTCGCACATTTGGTAACCAATGGCGTGATTATATGTATTTATGTATGGTCACATGCACACAATTGAAACCATAAAAGTTTGTTTTCGTTAAACTTGTCGCCAAATATAGAATAGTGAATGGTAATGCCGACTGTCAAGCAGCTTACCAATTTGCGATTATGGTCGTTTCCACATTCTTCAAAGAGGCATGGTCTTTGTAGAACATTCATATATCATGTTAAATAGGTAGTAACGATTATATATTTTTTATTCGAAAAGTATAATCTTCCGTGGCAGTTTAGTTTCAATAGAAAAAAGTGGTAATAAACAATACTCAGTAAAAGTTAATGTTTTGTAATCTTCCTCTTCTATTATTGTTTCCAAAATCATTCACAAAAGGTAGGTGTAAGAAATTTTTGGAAGATAAGGCAGATGTCTTGTTAATTTTCGATTTAGAGATGTAACAATTTAACTAATACTTCCGTATTATTCCATTAATATAAGACCCTAATTTAATCTTTTTGCGATCATAGAATAGTCTATCGGAAATATATTTATAACGCAAAGTCGACGTAAATGCTCCAGCGGAAGATTATCGATAAAATGTGAGTCTACTTTTGCAAAACACATAGTGCCGGAAATGAAACGAAATTGATATGTATTTTATAATTCAAAGCGTATCATTTTTCGCGAAAAAAAGCCGCAAGCAAAGCGTAGTCAAGTACTACATGGTAAAACGATATAATAAAAAAGAACAACAAAATCAGTCAAACGTAAAGTAAATGGATTGCGAAAATTTGCCTCGCGTAAACAAAATCTATAAAATATTTTACGCTCGCCTAACTTCTTTATGCCATCTCAAATCTAATACCGCCGTATATCAGGTAGGCGAACCTTGTCAAACTTTTAAAATTGCTTTTGCCTTTTTTTGTCTTATTACTTAAAACCGGATAGGTTGCCTGTTCTGTTACGATTACAGATATGTGAACAATCTCAATTAGAGGCGCACGGTTCGGCTGACATGTGAACAATGCTAAATGTGTTAATGTGGAGAAGTGTTTGAGTAACATCTAGTATGTGGTAGGTGGTCGGCGTGGTCTGGAGGCGTGCTACTTGTTAAAGCGGAGTGCAAACTGTGCTGCCTAGAAGGCATCGTCGCGTGGGAAAACTCCTAGTTCCTCATTGTTCAAGATGAGTCGGTCACGCGCGAATGCTCGTTAATGCCTTTTTTCCGATCAGTTGAAATCTCGTCAATCAAATTTTACGGCTTGGTTACAGTTGCATACAAGCACTTTATGTTTGGATGGATTTAGTTAAAAATATTTGTCAAGAATCAATTTTAGCCAACTCTAATACTACGACTTTTTAACGCTTCCTTACATGATGAAAGTATGATATTAATTCAATGAGTTATTGTTGTAGAAACACATCCAAAACATTATTTAATATGTGTTTTGCATGGTTAGAGCTCTAACTATTTTGCATATAAGTTTTAGGAATGGTTTCTGTTAGGTTTTAAGACACTGATAGTTATGAATTCGTACAATTTGTTAATAACAAAACCAAGATGTTAGTCTGTCAACGCTGTTAACAGAACAAACGCAGACGAAGAAAATGAAAGGTACTAAAAATGTTCGTAAAAGGCTCAACAATGTAAAATCGGCAGAAATTGCATAACCATTGTAGGTACCACATGTTATGAATAAAGTAGAAGTGTACAGGAACCAGTTTGGAGTCGATAACACAAGCGCCGCCCGCTTAAGTAGAAATGGCGAAGTTGGTGTTGCAGTTTCCATTTCAAGTATTATAGAGCTCGTTACGATTGATAATTCATAAAAAATACTACAATATACATAGTAATAACGAAAATTACGAAACGCAGTTAGACAGCGTAGACATCATAATACGTATTTTTTTAAGACTCTTAGAGGTAGATATGAAGTATGACTTTAATGATTGTTTACAAACTAAATATTCTCTGAATACTTATAACTGCATTTACGATCGAAAAACTAAATAGAATGCTTCATTTTTAATATAGGAAGTAAGCATAACATAGCTACTAAAGTACCCTTTATTCTTGGTATAATGCGTAAGTTTTAATTGTTTGATTTATTATTTTATTATTGTGAAGGTCACTGACCACTATCCGCATCAAATTCATGCATACCATTTCCAAATCCTCCGTAATCGTAGGTACATTTATGTTTAAAAAGGATGGATCTGGCATATTTCGTAAAAGGGTTGGTGGGTTAAATGAATAGAAAGTTTGGCATACCACGATAAACGACCAGACACGAGCAAAAGCCACTTTAAACAAAATAAATTGACACTTAGTGGGAGAGCACGATTACATTGCACCTCGCCCGACCACCGACCCCGCGCGCCTCTCTCCGCATATGATCAGCTGCGACTTTACAACTAAAACTCACATAAAGGTAATCTCCTTTTTACGACTTTACATCCACGATAAAGAAATATAATCATGTATCGATGCAAATATCACACCGTATGTCCCTAAAGTTTCTAGACTGGCTAGTCATCACAAACCCACAATGGGCTAACTCAATAGGTCAATGCACTTTTTGAACACGGAAATAACTAAAAATATAAATATTGTAAGAAATACTGAAATAGCTGAAAATAAATATGATATACAGCAGTACTTCACCGGTTGTTGACATTATTCAATAATCTTATGCTTAACTTGAAGTGATGTGATTTTATATACCGAAAAATGACTCGATTCTAAACACATTTTAAAGTTATATGTAAACGGAGACAGACTGCTTTGAGGAAATAATGTTTAGATCGCTGTTATAATCCAGTTAGTTTGTTTGGGATCAATGCTGGATTTGAAATCTATAAAATCCTTTCATCAATCGAATAATGTAAACAATGAAAGTAGCTAACTTATTGTGATATAATATCTCTATGAGAGCCGTCCACGTAATTAATTTGAAACATTTGGTGTTCACAATTTAGAAATACCATACAAACCTCTAGGTCCTCATAGGTCCGGAAGGCCATTATGGCGAATCCGTCGATGATGTCCTCTTCCCCGAGGGGCTCTCGGGACTTTTTTCTCCGGGCCTGAGGACGAGGCGGCTTTTCTCTCGCCGGAGACTCGTCCTCGCCACTGTCCCCATCCTTAACTTTACTCTCCCGCTGTGCTTGCATGCGCTGTGCCCGCTCCCTTCGCCTATTCCTCTGATTGCGCTGCTTCACTTCGATTTCCATCTTTTACACATCATTCAAATCACACGATTTCCGTGTGTCACTACACTAAGGTCCGCACTACACTTACAGAACACATGGCTTTTGATGGATTTAGTGCCGAAACAATCGGCAAAAACTTACAAATATAACACAGAGAAAGACACTAGCCGTTTCCAATGGCGGATCATACACCGTTGCCGCATTGCAAGTAAAATGGCCGCGTAGCACTCGACAAGCTGTTCTCCTTCACTTTCACGAACACAAAAACATTATTCCACTTATACTAATCATTAGACTATATAATTTAATGCAAACTATGTTAATAACAAGATAAATAAACTTTATACATAATTCTCTGTATTCAGAATCAGTCAATAGTCAATACAATGAAAGGTGTCGCTAGAGCGACGCCAACGCTACAAGCGGCCGCGATGGGGAACTAATTCAGTGCTACCAACCAAAAGTATTAAAATAAGTAGCGATCACCGATAACGCCGCGCCAAAAGAGTGAGATAGATTGATGTTTTTATCAGTCTGCTTCTTTCCAACAATTCGGGTATACCATGTTTAGTCACAATAAAGTTTAATTTCGGAATGTAAAGATATATAGTTAAGTTTATAGTATCTAAATAGTCAGTAAAAAATAATTTTCGACGTACATAATAGAGTAATATAGTCTGAAAAAAAGAGATTTTGAGGAATACTTTGAAATATTCTTAATTTTATTATTACAAAAGCATTATTTTGTATGTGAAGTTTTAAGGCCCTTTGTTATTATCTGCAGTAAAAGTTGATTACAATATGAACTTTTAACACCAAATATATTATTGCTAGCATTTCAATTCCAATGAGCGATTCTAGTCCATAAATTAAATATATCATTTCTTTACATTATATCAACTCCAATTCTATTTTTTTATTATAATTCTACCTTAAGCAGGAAATTTTACATTTGTATGTTGCCTCTCATGCTAAATAAAAAAAAAAGGGATGTGAAGTTAGCTTCACTTGAATTTGTTCTTTCTTGTCGATGCGTTCAATTTATTTCAAACCAGAATTTATTTTGCGTTCAGTTTAAGTAAGTTTTATCAGACGTCCGTGGCTGACCTAGTGGATAGGTGATAGCTTTTCGGTCCAGAGGTTGCGGGTTCAATCCCCGCTGAGAGCAACATTTGTGTGATGAGCATAAATGATTGTTTCTTAGTCTTGGATGTTATTTATATGTGTATTATGTAATATTAAATATATCGTTGAGTTACTATCCCATAATACAAGTTTCACTTAGTATGGGAATAACTTGATCCGTGTATAATATGGATGTCGGTATATTTATTTTTTAATTTAATGTTTTTTGACATGAATTCCTCATGTGGGGATTATTACTCATAAATAAAAGATGTTATTAAAGGAAAGAGAAACTTCGACACTGGCGGGGTTCGAACCCGCGCCCGCGCCCGCGACGGGGGCGTATACCCGAAGGTCGCGGGTTCGAACCCCGCCAGTGTCGAAATTTTTCTTTCCTTTAATAACATCTTTTATTTATCTTTTATTTATATTTATTTTTTATTATTATTTATATTAAGTTCAGAACATGATCTATAACATCGATTGACTTCGATTGTACAACTGTTTATTTAAATATTTTTATTGCGCATTATATAAAAGTTGTATAATAATAATAAGACTTTGTTCCTAATAAGAACTCAAAAAAACGAAGATATCTCATATCACGATTTGCACTTGGTAGTTTTTTGTACCTATTGGTAAAAACTGAGGTAACTCAGTGGGAAAGTGTTAGGACTCAAATGGATCTTGTCCCTTATCAAATTCCAATTGTGGCTGAGGAGTTTCTAGCTCTGAAACTCTCGCTACCCCTTTTTGGGATTTATGACCGTGAGTATAATTGTACACTGTACTTATACGTCTGTGTAGTTGTATGTTTGTTAGCTTAGGCATTACATGCAGTATATAATTGCTCTTTACCCTATATCATAAACATACATAAACATATACGTTCACGCCGAATATCCCCGAAGGGGTTGGCAGAGGTACTTATACTTCTGAACATCACGTGAGTTTGTCACCTGGTGTTCAGAGTGCCCACGTTTTGCTTGGACAGTGTACTCACGCGATAGGGGGCACGCCTATCGCTGTTTTGTACGAATACACTCTCACATGAATAAGTACAGCTCAGCCATGTGGGTTTCCTCACGATGTTTTCCCTCACCGTTAACAACCATGATAAATTAACCACACATATGTCTTTAGAAAAGAAAAGTTGGTGTAGGCCCGACCCGGGATTGGAACACTAGTCATTTGCACGATAACCGGTGTTCTACCCATTGAGCTATCACGTCGTCGTATCATGTATAAATTTTGTAAAATCGATGTGTATGACGCTATTATATTTTAACATGTGGCGCTATCAACTTATCTGAAATAACTTTCGGGCGCTTTCAGCTGACTTAATTTTCCGGGAATATTGCTGATATTTCTAAATCTCTGCGTAATCCCAGTGAAAAAGGGCAAATTTTCGATACAAGCAATAAGCGGCTTAAGGTTATGGTTGAGAATTATAATATTTTTTTTAAGGGCTCGTCATTCCTCAATAATATATTCCATACAAAATGATATTTTACAAATATTTCAATACGATTATATTTCAACGATTAATTCGATTTTGCTGTCATTATTTACTTAGATCAGAATAGTTAAATGAACTAAAATAGTCATTAAGTGCGTTGTATTCATTGTTAGAAAATACGAGATCTTATTCTTTTTTTTATTGATCCACAAAACTAAGTACAAAAGTAGACAAGTAATAATAACAACATAAAGACATATTTTTTTTGCACTCTTCTTGCTGCAGATACTACATGCTCGATATTTACATATCATATTATAATATCATAACATAAACATAACATAACATAAACGTTCACGCCGTTTTATCCCCGAAGGGGTTGGCAGAGGTACCAATACTCCTGAACTCACATGGCAAGCGCCATCTAGTTTCCAGAGAAGGTACCCACGTTTTGCTTAGACAGTGTACTCACGTGATAGGGGGCAGGCCTATCGCCGTTTTGTACGAATACACTGTCACATGACTAAGTACAACTCAGCCATGTGGGTTTCCTCACGATGTTTTCCCTCACCGTTAGCAACCATGATAAATTAACCACACATATGACTTTAGAAAAGACAAATTGGTGTAGGCCCGTCCCAGGATTGGAACTCACGCCCTTCTGTTTTCGGGCGGGTGTTCTACCCACTGGACTATCATGTCGTTATTATAATATCAATCATTACTTTATTAAACATAGATTAAATAGTGTAGAAAACCACGTGTCGTCACATCTCGTTACAAAATATTCTTAACTATGACGCTACTAGCTTTCACTCCTAGATTGAAATGTTATTTTAATATTTTTTTAATTTAATTAATAATACTTAAATACATTGGAAATTGAAATAGTGGACCAAATTCTCTATCTCCTTATGTTTATGAAAGTAGACAAATTGTTCATTTAAACTATATATAGAGCAATACACCGTATATTCTCGAAGGGATGGCAGCGGTACTAATACTTTTGTTTGAAATATTACACATCGTTTTTGTTTTTGTTTTTTTGCGGGACGCAAGATATCGCTGTGAGTGAATTATAAAGCCACTCATGATGTGTAACTATCCAAGGTCTAAGTTGCAGCCTCCAAGGGACACTAATTTCACGCGGCACATCGAATTTTGGACGACGTCCGTAGCCGAGTGGAAACGTGACTAGCTTCTCCGTCCGGAGGTTGCGGGTTTGATCCCCGCTGAAAGCAACATTTATGTGATGGGTATATATGATTGTTTCGTAGTCTTGGATGTTATTTATATACATACATATTCTCACGCCATTAGTTCGTATTGGAGTAGGCAGAGACTATCGATGACCACTTTGTACGATCCTGGCAAACCTCTCTGTTATTTATATGTGTATTATATAATGTTAAATACATCGTTGAGTTAGTATCCCATAATACAAGTCTTCCTTAGTTTGGGGCTTAATTGATCGGTGTATAATATGTTCGTTTATTTATTTATATTTATACTAGCTGAACCCGCAAACGTTAATTGCCATCTAATTCGCTGTATGATTTATTTCTAGAAAAGTTCCTTATCTTTAAGGTGTATAACAAATAGTTATAGACCTATTCTCAGACCTACAGAATGTGTATGCAAAATTTCATTCCCTTTATTCCTCGGCGTGTCATGAGCGGACACTGCAACGGTGGCTTCATAAGCTCATCCATCCTGGCATCAACAGGTAGTATTGGGTCCGAGTTTGCACAGGCAGTAGCAGTGGCAGGGGCTTAAGTAGAGCACCTGAGGGTATAATCTTTTGAGTTACTAATGCTGGTAGCGCAGCAGGAGTCCAGACCAATCCGGCTTAGGATTCCATATCACGGCTCCTGCATTGAAAACGGTTTTCTTCCCACTGAGCTAGCGAGGATGTTTATTAAGTATTTTATTAAAATAAAAAACGTGAAGTAATTTATCTAATCTTTTACATTCAATTCAAAGTTAATAAAAATTATTACGCTACAGTTTTTTTTATCATACCCAGTTTGTGTAGCCGTCCTGAATTGACATTAATCTCAAGCGATTGTTCATTGGTCCGCTAAATTGTGATGGGTCTTCATTATCATATTCATCCCACGTGTTGCTCACCTCAACCCCGTTGAATATTATTAACAGGCACGGATTTAGAAAATCAAAGGGATTAATATATTAATTCTCGACTTACTTATATCGAGTATACCAACCAATTTCCAAATGTGTCTGAGGAGTTTTTAGCTCCGGAGTTTTATGTACTTGTAAGTTTATTTACATGAAAACATACATACATATACTCACGGCTATAAATATTTAGAAGGGGTAGCCAGAGCTAAGGAATTAGATATTCCTCAGCCACTTTTGGAAATGTGAGTGGGGAAAAGATGGTAAAAATAAAGGTTGTTGGTGATGGGGCTCCGACCGCATCGCCCAAAAATCCCTTAAAAGCCCTAGTACCGTTATTCGCCTCTTACGTACACCCACCGGAAGAAATGGGGTAGTGCTATTCTAAGCCGACACAACACAGTTACATGAAAAGTTATTATTATTATAATAGAAAAAAGAGTATGTATGTAAACCCGACCAGTATGTAACGAGATATGTCAACTGTTTGCTAAAGTTCGCGGTAAGCCGATGGATGAGCACTCAGGAACAATCGTTGTGATCTCTGATGAAGACTTATGTCAAAAAGTAATTATTTAATTTGCCGAGACAACGATAAAATCAGTCTTTATAAAAAAACCTGGCTATACTTTTTACAATTTCCTGGCGTGATTGTTCTTTTCTTTAAAACTTTAAGACATCTAATAGAAAAGGACCACTCAAACAGAATTAATTCATGAAAATAACACATCATAGAAGTATCATATAAAGTTACATTTTACTTAAAAATCAATATTAATTCAAGCTTATCTAAAGTGTCGAGAAACGGTGCAATTGTACTTTCATTCCCTAAAAGAAAATAATTTCTGCCACTTTAAAAAAAAATATATATATAAAAAAACTACTTTTTTATTAAGCTAATCCATGACCTCAAAATGGCAGGTAATAAATATATCAAATCGTGGCTAAGGTAGGCTACTTAGTATTTCAAAAATGTGCGACCGTCACTTTTAATTCTCATTCTGCATATAAATCGTCGTTTTCTGCGTTAGCTTTTTATTTAGCCATTTTATAAAGCTTTGAAACATATTTGGATTGCCTTGAGTGCGACCCTATTAATACGAATATTTTAAATAATTGACGTCACACATAACTTCCCCTAAGATTCAGTAGTTTAAGTGTCTCGGAAGAAAGCAGTTCTGTTAGATTGTACGTCGAACAACTAAGAGTAATAAAACCTTATGCGATAAAAATTTCAGTTAACTTAAAATCATAAAAAAAATTGGTAATATTTTTTTCAGTTGCCGATGCTTAACGTAGCAATGAGTTCAACCAAGATGTACAACCGCATCACGATTGGCACAGCAGTTATTGGCGCTGTCATTTCATTTTATGCGTTGTATGTGGAAATGAAAGCTGAGGGTCAGCCAGACTATGTGGCCCTTTGTGATTTTGCTGAGTATGCCAGATGTTCTAGAGTATTGACGTCAGAGTAAGTTATTTGAAAAATATACTTTTCATTTCCATTACGATATAAAGTTTAAGTCATAGTTAGGTAGTGCGGTTGGAAACCCATGACCATGTATCCTTCATTTGAATATTTTTCACCTATCATCTTTCGACCGCCTCCGTGGTCGCGCGGTTAAGCGCTTGGCTTCAAGTACGGAGGTCTCGGGATCGATCCCCGGGGGAGGGGAAACCTCACAAAATTTAATTTGAAAGATTTAACCCAGTCTGGAAGGATATTGCAGGCTTGAATCACCTGATTATCCGAAAATTAAGATGATTCCGTGCTTCGGAGGGCACGTTAAGCCGTCAGTCCAGGCTACTATCACGGTAGTAGTAGTTAGTCTGCCAACCGCAATTGGACTATGGCCAAATCACCCTATATAGGGTAGGCTCGAGCCCCTTAGTGGGGACGTGTTTGGGCTGTGAGGATCATCTTTCGAAATTAGGTGACGCAGAAGAAGCATAACAGCAGAGTGAATGCCGCAGAGGTGCGTTCATTCGGTCCGGTAGAAAATATTAAAATGTAAGGTTATGTGATTGAGTGAGAAATTGTATAAATTGGACACATTTTTTTCAAATAAAGAACATTTTCAAAAAAACAGGCGCCCGCAGTATAGTTTGCTGTTGGGTAGTGCTTAAAGTTAGCATTGCGTCTCTCTTTTTCTTGAGTTATCGAAAAAAAACCGATGGTTGAGTGTAAATTCAACTGAGGTTATTATTATTATTATTATTAGACGGGCGGTAAACGCCACGGGTTTCCGCACTGAGCCCGGCATGGCGGACCATTGTACGTGGACCAAGTGGTCAATTAGCTCTCCCAGCCTAATTCCGTCCAGAAGGCAAGTAGCTTATCCAGGTCAGCTACCGCCCCTGGGAGCGACTTTATTGTTCCTATAGTGTTTTTTCGGATATCGGCCACTCCAGTGCATTCCTGGAGCACGTGGGCGACCGTCTCATCAGCCTTCATGCACGCACGGCATAGAGGGCTGTCGGTGATGCCTATGGTGTGTAAGTGTTTGTTTAATGTGGTATGTCCTGTAAGTATTCCAGCCACTGTCCGCAGGTCCTTCCTACTAAGTCGTAGTGCGCGCCCGGTCAGCTTTATGTCAAGGGTTGGCATAGTTTCCTTTGACTGTCTGCAGCCAGGCTCTTCCTGCCAGTGTGACTTGGAGCTGCTGCTGACCAAAAGGCAGGGGGATAATCGGTTCAGGACCCTGCAGGTTCCTGGCCGACCCCGCCCTAGCCAGTTCGTCAGCCGCGTCGTTTCCCAATGAGCCGCTATGACCTTTAATCCATTGAAGGGTTATAATGTTTTTCCGGGCTACCTCCTCCAGAGCACTGTGGCACTCCAGGACTAGTCCTGAAGTGAACACACAACGATCCAGAGCCTGCAGCACAGATGCACTGTCCGAGATGATTTTGACATGCATATCGGACAGCGCACGGGCTTTGATTGCCATTGCCGCCTCAGTTATTCCAAGACACTCCGCTTGGAATACCGTATTGTGGTGGCCTAGGCTTTTGGAGATTTTGATATTGAGGTCTTGTGAGTATACGCCCGCTCCAGTCCCTTGGTTGGTCTTGGAGCCATCCGTATACACACGCACCTCTTTAATATCGGAGTAGTCATGTTGTTCCTCTTCGAGTACAACAGTGTAGTTGTGCTTGGTTATAATGGTTTTTGTTATCCTATCACATGGTGCAGCAAGTAAGGGCTGATATTGGATGGCCGCTGTGTAAATATTAGTGTGTAGGATTCTGGAGTCATTTTTGAGGTGTCCTGCCTTTTTCAGCCTAAGTGAGGACATCGCTGCCTCTTGCTGTATGTGTAAGTGTAAGGGCGGCAGATTCAGTAGCACCTGAAGAGCTGCCGTGGGTGCGGTTCTCATACAGCCCGTGATGGCCATGCAGGCAAGCCGTTGCATTTTTTCTAGGTCGTTTTGGGCTGTTGTTAATCTAGTTCTCGACCACCAGATCAGTGAGCCGTAGGTTATCACAGGTCTAATAATGGTGGTATAAAGCCAGTGTACGATCTTAGGTTTTAATCCCCAGTTTTTACCTAGTATCCGCTTGCACTGCCATAACATAGCGCTGGCTTTTTTTATTGTGTTATCTAAATGTGGTTTCCAGCTCAGTTTGTCATCTAGGGTAATTCCTAGATATTTAACAGTCTTGGAAAGAGTGAGTTGGGTTCCAAAGAGTTTTGGAAGTTCAAAAGGGGGGAGTTTACTTTTGTGAGTGAAAAGAGTTAGTTCAGTCTTTCTAGGGTTTACTTTCAGGTCGTATTCGTTACACCATGTCTCCACTACTCTTAATGCTTGACCCATTTGATTGCAGAGCGTGTTTACATGATTTCCATTTAGTAGGATAGTGAGATCATCCGCGTAGCCTACAGTAAAGTAGCCTCGGGCATTGAGCCTCCTAAGTAGAGAGTCGACCACCATGTTCCATAGGAGTGGGGAGAGGACCCCCCCTTGGGGGCATCCTCTTGTCACAATGGCTCTGGTGGTGTCTTTTAAGGTTACTTGGACCGCTCTGAGTCTCAACATGTTAACAACCCAACCCCTGAGTGTGGAGTTAACACGGAAGTCTTTCAGAGTTTTCTCGATACAAGGTATGTTAGTTTTATCGAAAGCACCTTCAATATCTATGAAGGTGCCTAGTGTAGATAGCTTAGTGCTGAGTGCACATTCAATTTTAGATATTACGTTGTGTAGTGCAGTCTCAGTTGATTTATCTTTAGTGAAAGCATGTTGGTTTATATGGAGGGGTTTATTCGCAAGTGATTTTTCTCTTATATGTCTGTCACAGAGTCTTTCCAGAGTTTTTAAGAGAAAGGATGTAAGGCTGATGGGTCTAAAGGACTTCGGGTCGGTATAGTCCGACTTACCGGGTTTGGGTATGAAAGTTACTTTGACTTCGCGCCATGGTATCGGTACATATCTGTAAGCGATGCATGATTGATATATTTTGACCAACCAGGGGGATAGGATGTCTCTTGCCCACTGGAGCAAAGCAGGGAAGATTCCATCTAGGCCTGGTGATTTGAAGGGGTTGAAAGACTTAACCGCCCATTCAATTTGGTCGTTAGTGACAAGGTCTCGTGAGAAGAGCCTGTCAGCTTCGGTAGGAGGCGTAATATGCTCCTCATTCCAGTCAGTGTCATCAGTATGATGACAGTCTGGGAAATGGCAGTCGAGGAGCAATTTATGTGTTTCTGTATCTGTCGTGGTGTATGTATTATCAGGTGTTTTGAGCGGCCCTACGGTGAGGTTGTTATCGGTAGACAGAATTTTTCGAACCCTAGCCGCTTTATTGTTCGATTCTAAATTCAACTGAGGTTAGTAGACAACTAAAAAAAAACTAGACTAATTTCTTTAGATTTTTTTTCCAAATATGTGTATGTATATGGGCCGCCGTCCCGGAGCTTGGTGTACTCCGGGTACTAAATAACCTTACCTAGTCAAGCGGGGCTCTGGCTAGGTGGACAGTTTACTTCCCTTGCTTCTCGTGGGTCCAATATGTGTTCCAATTCTAATAAACACGGAGGCGGCGATGTAGCTCGCCACTCATCACGCCATGGTTTCTCACGGGGCGAAAAGTGGGCTAAAGAGACCCGCTTCAGTACGATGAATGTATGTGGAGGAATGTTTGAAAAATTAGATGAAGTATGTATGATTATGAATGAAAGAAAACTGGATTTTCTATGTTTAAATGAGACGAAGCGTAAGGGAAAGGAAGTTTCACAACTTGGCAACATCACAGCAATCTGGTCTGGAGTCGCTGACAATGACCGAGCTAGCCAAGGAGTGGGACTTCTGATATCTGAAAGGATGGCTCAGTGTATGAAAGATTACGAATGTGTGAGTCCAAGGCTCCTGTGGATTAAGGTGAAATTGGGACTAGTCCGGATGCGCATAATTTGCGTTTATGCTCCGGACATGTCTAAATCCCTATCCGAGAGGGAGGAGTTTTGGAATCTGTTAGACGATGTTGTGAATGGGTGTGATCAGAATGAGAGACTTATAATGTTAGGAGATTTTAATGGCTGGGTTGGTGTGTCACGCAACGGTTGCGAAAGAGTTTTAGGAAAGTTTGGTGATCAAAGAATGAATGAGAATGGTGAGAAATTGATTGAGGTATGTTTGGAGAGGAATCTTTGTGTTACAAACACGTTGTTTAAACACAAAGATATCCATATGTATACAAGACAGAGGGGGAGCGAGAGAAGTATGATTGATTTTGTGATAGTTGATGAAAGGCTGAGAGCAAAGGTTGTTGACACCAGGGTCTATAGGGGCACGAACGTTGGCACAGATCACTTTCTCGTTATATCACGATTAAGGGGTCTGTGTACGCGTTGGCGTCACAGGCCTAAAGTGTCAACAACGGATTTTGCGAGAATAAAAGTGGAAAAACTGCAAGAAGATGAAAATATCAGAGATGAATTTGTGAGAAAATTGGATGATAGACTAAGTTGCGTGGAGATGAAGGATGAAATGGAAATAGAAGAAGTATGGGATGTGCTCAAATCGACGATGGTTGAATGTGCGACGGAAGTTTGTGGTGTGTGCAAAAGGTCAAATAGACCACCAACAAGTTGGTGGGATAAAGTTGTGAAAGAGGCGGTTGGAGATAAGAAGAAAGCGTGGTTAGATTTACTAGCGATAAAAGCTAGTAAACGGATGAATGCGAGTGTAACTGACGATGTAATGCAGAAAAGTGAAGATGAATATAAGAGAGTTAAGAATGAGGTGAAGAAGAAAATAGAAAAGAAAAAGCGGGATTTGCAAGAGTGGTGTGAGAGGAAACTTTCTGATAATTTCCGGAATAACCAAAAGTTATTCTGGAAGTATATCCGGAAGGAAAAGGGAGTTTCCCAAAACACGAGAGTGAGTGTAATACGTAAGAGATGAACAGGGTGAATTGGCGACGGATGAAAGTAGCATGAAACGGGCATGGAAGAATTATTTTGAGGGACTGTTTGAAAAAGAGGATGCATCCATTTCTTCGCCAATCGACAGTAATGTTGATTGGAACGAAGAGATGGGTGATTTCAGTGACAGTGAGATTAGTATGGAAGAAATAATGAAAGCAATGAAAAGTATGAAAGTAGGGAAGGCGGCAGGGTATGATAGGATTACTATCGAAATGCTGAGGGCTGGTAAAGGGTTGGTGGCTTCTTGGTTGTACTTCCTTTTCCAAAAATGCTGGTCGAGTGGCAAAGTTCCTCGAGACTGGTGCAAGGCGGTGATTGTGCCTCTATATAAAGGAAAGGGGTCACACCAAGAGGCTAAAAACTACCGCGGCATCAGCTTACTCAGCATTGTTGGTAAATTGTATGCTAAGGTACTGATTGAAAGAGTGATGAATGAAACTGATGAGAAAATATGGGATGTGCAAGCGGGATTTAGGAAAGGAATGGGATGTATGGATCAAATCTTCTCTCTAAGGAGCATCACCGAAAAGTTCTTAGCTAAGAACCAAAAGGTGTATTGCTCCTTCATTGATTTAGAGAAGGCGTATGATAGGGTGGTAAGAAAGTGTTTATGGGAGGTGTTATCCAAGTTCGGTTTGGGGAGTCAACTTATACGTGCATTGGTATCACTCTATGAGGATTCTAGTGCATGTGTAAGAGTAAACGGGGAAAACACTGACTGGTTCGGAATCTCTAGGGGTGTCCGACAGGGATGTGTAGCTTCTCCGTGGCTCTTCAATTTGTTCATGGATGACTGTTTGACAGAGTTGCGTGAAAGTGATTATGGACTAAGGATGGGTGGATTCATCATTAAATGCCTCTTGTATGCTGACGATCAAGTGCTACTTGCATCATCGGCAGAAGAGCTGCAAGAGATGATGAATATTGCATGTGAGTCTTTTGTAAGAAAGGGAATGAGGGTGAATGTGGATAAGACCAAAACGATGGTTTTTGAGAGACAGGAAGATGTGACAGAATGCGTGATTGCGATTGATGGTAAGGATGTGGAACAGGTGAAGGAGTTTGTATATCTGGGAAGTTTGTTTACAAGGGATGGAAAATGTGATGAAGACATTGAAAGAAGAGTGAAAAAGGGTAATGCGGTAAATGGAGCAATGAATAGCCTAATGATCAGTCAATCGGTGTCTGAAAAGGCCCGAATGGCTGTGCATGATGCTGTTCTTGTTCCTACGCTTATGTATGGAAGCGAATGTTGGGTGTGGCAGAAGAAGCATGAGAGCAGAGTAAATGCAGTAGAGATGAGGTCCCTCAGAAAAATTTGTAATGTTAGATTGTGTGACCGAGTGAGAAATAGCGTTATTCGTGAAAAGTGTGGTGTGAAAGATGATATTGTAAGAAAGATAGAAAAAGGAATGTTGAGATGGTTTGGACACATAGAGAGGATGGATGATAGAAAATTGGTAAAAGGGATCTATAGAGCTAGTGTGGATGGTAATGTTAGTAGAGGACGACCACGGAGAACACACTTGGACCAAATTGAGAGTGTGCTCAAAAAGGCTGGCGTCCGAAGTATGAAGAATAAAAGAGCATGTATGAAAAGATTGATGGATGTAAACGAAGCTAGAGAGGTTTGTCAGGATCGTACGAAGTGGCGATCGATAGTCTCTGCCTACCCCAATGGGAATTAATGGCGTGAGTATATGTATGTATGTATGTATGTATGTGTATGTATATGTATGTATTTTGTTATGTTCTGCTCTTATTTTGTCATTATTGTTTTGTTCCAGTTATTCCAAAGGATTTGGTTTGTTGCCAAAAGGATCAAGCTTTTCTATTCCCAACTGTATTTATGGCGTCATTTTTTACTGCTTCATGATAAAGATGTGTAAGTGACATTTTGAATATTTTTCATTTAGTTGCAGACATTGAATATTATTCCGAACATTTAGAAAAAAAAATAATGTATTCAATTTCCGTTATGAAGTTAATATTTACCTTCCAAAATTATTAAACATCATCAGAATCCATGATTGCTTTAGAAATTGAACACTGAAATGATGAAAAAAAATTGCTACTATATTTACTGGTGGCAATGACTAACCCACTTTCTGATATATTAGAAATCATTTGCGTCTCAACTCTACCTATATTGGGAGATACGGGGCAGTGGTATTATAAACGCTTTAGTTGGTTTCAATCTGAGGAGGAGGTATGTGTACCGCACTCGCCATAAGCAATACGAATTCCTTACTTATACTCACAGCTATAGATTGCAAAAGAATAGCTAGAGCTATGGAATTTAGCCACATCCTCCTACAATCATTTAGAAATACTCTAAGCCGTCTCATTGGACTCCCGCACAAAGAAAAAGTTTATTCTAAGCCATCAATACGCAGCTATGAGTATGAAATCAATTTAAACATTTAAATATGTTCCACATATATTAATCAAATCAGATGATTATGTATTCAATAATGTATATGTATGTATGTATGTATGTCTGAATGCACTCTGTATGTATTATCTTTAGTATGTTAAGTGTAAAATGACGATGGTAGATGTAGTAACAAGATAACTAATTGTGCAAGTTGTCAACACACCTAGTAAGGTGGCTTACGTATGTGTGTATGCCTGTTGTGTGATGCAAATAAATGAATAAATAATAATAACTAACACTGAGTACTTGCACAGACACAACCAAGCAGCCAAAATCCCACATCAGGAGCTCGCTCTGAAATACGGACTCTTGCAACACAGGCTGACGTATTATAAGTATCTGCTGGAGCCAATCCTAGAAAACGATCGTACCAAAATCTATTAGGACCGCCGTCATCCGTTATCGCCGACAGGACTATTCTCGCGAATAAGCCTGATATCGTGGTATGGGATCGGTCGCAGTCGAAGGTATTTCTAGTGGATGCCACTATCCCTCATGACGAGGGTCTCGTGAAAGCTGAAACCGAGAAGCGTCGGAAGATCTGGCTTACGAGATCACCGACATGTGAGGTGTGACTTCGACAGAAATAATCCCAATTGTTTTTTCCGCGAACGGGTTAATTCCAACCAGCCTCGCAACCAACTTGAGGCGGTTGTATTTCTGTGGCGTGTCGGTTCCAGCACAAATGCAGAAGGCGGTGCTTCTCGATGCGGCTCGGATCGTCCGTCGGTTTTCGAACCTGAGTCCCTTTCCCCGACCGACTGTGCTCTTGTCGGGGAGTACCGCCTCTCCCATTTAAAATTCTAAATTTCTTTTTCGCCCATGGGGAGGCGAGAATCTAAAAAATATCCAAATAAATAATAATAACAAATCCGATATAAGATCATCGCCATACTCGGAACTAGTACCTATTACAGCAATAACACGTTTGTATGTATTACAGCAATGCTATTCCTAGAAATTGTTCGGATGGCGCTGTTCAGCTTGTATATCACATATTAGTGTTATTGCAGCTTTTCTTTAGCAGTGGTTATGATGCGATCATGACTGCAAAACACCTGCATCTCTGACCTCAATACCTACATATTTAGAATATACTTTACACAAGTATTTGTAGAAAATAATAAATAAATGTTGGATTTTCAGTAACTAACTCTGCTTCAATTATTATATAGAAAAACAAATCCACTTCAATTTCTGAATTGGGTCTCCACCTCTCTTTTTGTCCAGCAATCAAAGGTGACCATAACAAACGATGAATAAATTCACCTGATTGCTTACAGAAATTGACCGATACACCTTGAGTTTTGCCTTTATTTTTTTAGTTACCTTTTATTGGGATTTCCTTGCCAAATGGTAAAAACGAAACCCCTATACGAGTGTACGAGTAGTTTCAACTAGTTGAAAGTTTAAAGGTAAACTGTAAACCACTTCAAGGTTTAAACAAATTGATTCATGAAACTAAATAATACTTTTTTAATAATATGTCCGAGCCTAAAGAAATATAAACGATATGAGTATAGTCAGCAGTTATGAGAGCCAATTGAAAAACCTGTGTGTACGAGTATTTTATATGTTAAATATAAGTCTTACAATAACTAACATTCAGGCGGTATGTGTGCGAAGGTCTCGTGTTATATAATTTTGACGACGTCCGTGGCCGAGTGGATAAGTGACCAGCTTCTCGGTCCGGAGGTTGCGGGTTCGATCCCCGATGAGACCAACATTGATAAATGATTATTTTTTACTATTCGATGTTATTCATATGTGTATTATATAATATCAAATATATCGTTTAGTTATTATCCCCAAGTACAAGGATACTTAGTTGGGGGCTAACTTAATCTCTGTTAAGTATGTCCGGATATTTATTTATTTAATTTGTTTCAGCTGCTTACGATAGCGTTGCCATGGTGACGATCCAGTGCGTGGCTGCTCTTCAGTCAGTGGTCATATCTATATACTTGGCTTATATTCTGATATTTGTACTAAGAGATATATGTGTTGTGTGCATTTTAACTTATTTTGTCAACTTGGTATTGAGTTTTGTTGCCTACAAGAAACTCCTGTTTGTTAAAAGGGGGGCTAATAATGTAAAGATTGAATAGGTGTGATCATCAATTGTTTCAGTAAATATATTTAATTATTCTTAAATATTTTTACATATGCAATCTACAACATTAAAGTCCTGCATGGTTTTGAAGTTTAACTATAATTTCATCTAAAATGCATACAATTTATCTAACCAAAATATTATTAGAACTTTTTCGTGAAAAAATCATTTTTTATTATATTTTATAATATAATATTGTAATGTTTTGAAAATTGTCATATTATTAAATATATTTGATTTGATTTCACATACATTGTTATATTATTACATGAGAGGTTGCCACCACAAAGACCCACAATTTCACTTTAATTATGAAGGATATCGGTCAGACAACAAAATGGTATAAAGCGAAATGCTTGCAACTCATTTTTTGACTTTATAACTCTTTTTGGTCTTGTTCCAAGCAATTCCCTCTAGATATGTCATATTTTGAGTTTTCGTTGACTGGCCTGCCTGATGTGACTTTTGTGATTTAAATTTAGTTTTTGCATCTCATGCAATAGTTTTTCCTCTTAAATACTCTTCTTTTAATTATTGCTTCTTAGATATTAGGGTTTATATGGTTTTTAAAATATATTTTATACAATTAGGATTAGTTGTGTAGTGTCGGCTTAGAACAGCACTACTTTATTTCCTCCCTTGGGTGTTTTTAAGAGGCGACTTTGGTTGGACTATGGTATGGACCTGTTAAGAAGATGTTGGGCGAAGCGTTTTGAGTACCATCATTAACGACACTTATTTTACTATCTTTTCCTGACTCAATCCAAAAATGGCTAAAAAAATTCTTATTCCGAAGCTACCCTTTCTTGGTATTTATAGCCGTGAGTATGAATTAGGAAAAATCTCAATACATAAGAGTATTTGGCTTATGAATCAAAATTAAAAGCAGTTTTCCAGACTATGTTTGATAATCTAGGCGAATACAATAAAGGTACTCTAATTTATTGATATTTTTTTTACTAATTATTTTGTATTTGAATGAGACTTAGGTACGATGTACATATATCAGAACAAAATTTCATCGCTATGTATTATTTATTGGTTATTCTTGAGGATTGATTGCATTGCTGTTTATTATTTATGTATAAATACCTGTGAAAAATACGTAAATAACACACACACGTACGTTAATTCTATTTTCTTGTAAATTGATTTGGTAACTTAAGTTACAACTAGCGACCTCTATAATATCTGGATGCAGGTAAATTTTGAGCAGCGCCATCTGTTGGCGAGTAGCAAAGGCATTCTTTTTACTAGCCGTTACTACTTATTTTACTTCGTTGAGTGAAAACATTAACCTTAACCTTTCAATTCAAAATAAACATTTTCACTTAAAACCAAATATTAAGACAAAACGACAATGTTTCACATTTTACTTACTTTATTTCCATTTTTTGTTAGTTTTCCGTTCAATCAAGAATTAGAATTTGTTGTATTGATTTGAAGGGCTCACTAGGTACGCATATGCATTTTTTATTTACTGGAATCGAAACATAAAGCATTTAGTTTTCAAATCCTGCTTACTTAGTAGCCAGAGCAAATAAACGGTTACAGGAAATCGCCCATAAAAGGAGCAATGTGCTGTGACTGTTGACGCAAATCAATCAGATATCTTTGTTTCGCAGTGGTCACGCCATAACCGATGTTTCGACAAACAATGGGACATGCTATACACGATATACATTATTCATCCGAAAAGGGTGTCATATTCTTCCAAACCATATTCAGGGCGTCGAACTTATTATGATTATCAAACAGGTGGCAGAGGCAGCCAATTAGTTAGGTTGGTTTGAATAGCATTAACCCATTCATGTGTCATTTTAAGCGGCGACTTAGGATTTCCAGGCTTTTTAAATGAATATAGAGCGATGTGGCTGGAGACACATCACCAAATATCCTTCATTTTACCATATCTTCCACACTCAGCTTCCAAAAGTAGCTCGGTGTTATAGTCGTGAGTAGAAGTGCAAAAGTTTTAAGTGAAGTTTATATATGTAATAGTAGTGTCAGTCTAGCATAGCATTAATCTATCTTTTATCGTGAAGGTTAAAGGAGTTAACTAAGGTCTTATAGGCTTTTAAGAAACTGATTTGTGATGTGGTTAGAAACCGATTAATGAATGATGTTGGAATGTTTTTTTAATAGTATAAATATGATTTTATTGTTTTATGAAAGATTTTAAGTCATTGTTTTGGAAATGTTGCCTAAAATGGAAAATAAAAGTCTATTAAACTGTATATAAAAAAACACGTTTGCGATTATAGATGTAATAGCTCAAGACGGAAATCAGCTCCGATCGAGATGGACTGGTGGTTGTGAAGATATTTGGGGAAAGCCTATGTCAGGCAGTGGACGTCTATTGGCTGATGATGATGAACTTTATATACAGTAAATCACATAAAGTAAGTGTGTGTGTTGCATGCGTTATATGAGATGGATAAGGGGTATGGGGCTCTTAGTAATTGTTAAGCAATGTAGTTAAAAGTATTTGATTATCTATTGTCATCACGACTTGTCGTCAACGAATTGTTGATTGCGAGGTTCTGGTTACCCTTGGCTAAAATTATTGCCGTGAGTATAGCTGGTATATTAAGAGATTAACATAATTAAAATGACACCGCAATATCTTTAAAAAGAATAATTAGTTCAAAAGACATAAACGGGCGTGCTTTTATAATTGCTTGCATTATTGTTATATGCTTAAGCAGCTAGCACATCTGCATTATTCAAATTATATTTTATTATGTTGTACAGTAATATATGAGGCAAAAAAATGTATAATCTGAAAGCTAATCCGAGTCGGAAAATGAATATGATATAAGTTTTTCTGCTGTTTGGTGACACCTGACGACGAGCGGTTGAGAGAAGCATAACGTCTTACTAGACTTGTATGATGTTGGTTTTTTTAGTAAAAGATTTGGTGTTCTTTGGAGTTTCGAAACGTTACTAAACTAACTCATTGACAATTAGTGTAAATATAACCATGCTACATCGGACATAATCTATTTTCTGAAATATATAATTTTAAAGAGAACTAATCCACTGTAACCACAACAATCAAAGTACCGTTTGTGAAGATAAGGAAACACTAACAACAACCATAAAAGAATACCTTTACTTAAACATATACCTAACATTACTCAATACGTACTCATAACTAATAATATCTTCACAATAATGAACCGCAAAACGTTTTCATTATTGAACAACAAGCACTAAGCGTTGTATCGTAAATAATACATAACCGCATTCCCGCCAAAACACAGGTGTTTGCCGGTTGATGTAAGAACACGTCAATACGTTGAATCAATACTTAGATAATCGGATAAGGTATAATGAATACGCGAGTATGCGCGAGTTGGGTTGTTGCCTGCGAAATTTATTGGCACTTGTTAGAAACAATGCACTTCTAAAGCTTTAAAAAGCGCATTTTATATATAATATATGATAATTTATGAGAATAAATATATATATGAAAATAAAGTAGCGAAAGAGATATATAGAGCCCATGTGGATGGGAATGTTAGTAGAGGACGGCCTCGTAAAACGTTTCTGGACCAGATAGAAAACGTTCTTATAAAGGCGGGGGTCCGAAGTGAGAAGAATAAAAGAGCATCTATGAGAAGGATAATGAATGTAAGGGAAGCAAGAGAGGTTTGTCAAGATCGTACTAAGTGGCGATCGATGGTCTCTGCCTACCCCAATGGGAATAATGGGCGTGAGTATAAGCGCGAGTTTATTGTCAGTTGTATGGTGTCATATCTAATGATGTCTTTTAATAATCTCTGCCTACACTTACACCAATGGACTGGGCATTAATAGCGTGGATATAAGTAAATTCGTATATGCGATATAGAGCGAGCGTTAGTTACATGTATATGAACAATTTTAAATAGAGATATATTTTTTAATGGTTACGACCAGAAGTAAACTTTTTATAATAAGTAAAATAAAAATAAATCCGAAGTCAGTAGAATTGTAATACAGAAGCATTGCAGAATTGACCAACTGATCTTGAAGAATCGTAAATGAGACGTCCATCCTCTTTTCACAAACACATCAGAGACTACTCTACTGTTTAATAATATTTATTGAATAATATTTCCTCGGCTGCAATACCTCAATAAAAATAAAACTGAATCCGTCACTAAAAAGGAGCAAGTTTATGTGGTTTTTCGGACGAAGCGGTTGGAAACCCATCACCAACGATACTTTATTTCAACCATCTTGTCCCCTATCGACTTCCAAATGTGGCTGAGGAGTTTCCAGCTCTGAAGCTTTAGCTACCCCGTTTTGAGGTTTAAGGCCGTTAGTATATGTATGTATGTAAAAAGTAGCAACCGAAAACCCGCTAAATGAAGCGCATAATAAGCTAAAGTAGGCAGCATGGTCGTTTGGTCATTCATTTGTGGATAACCATCTCGTTTGTGTTGCAATACACGTTGCACAAAGCTGCCAATGATTATTGAAGTAATACGTACGTTTACAATTAATGAGCCTCATATTTTGACAATCACTCTATTACTGGCAATTATATTTTATTTTAAGAGCATTGTTATCATAGAATTTATTTAATCTTAAACATATTTTATTAGTGTGATTAGGGTTTAAAATATTGTCTGTATTACAAAAATTTAAAAAGCCAATGAGTTTACAATTGGTTAAAATGTAAATAACAGATTGAGGTATTATGAAAAACCTTACAATTATGGTTTTAACTTAATAGTTTTATACCACTGAAAACGGACGTCCTGCATTTATATAGGTGACTCTTTAGAGTCAGATAAGATAAGCTAACCTATAGCTTAGAAAAATATATATTTTATTTAACTGCTCTATTATCATGACATTCATGACTCAAATAGCTACCAATTTCCAATCAGTTCTAAAAATATTCCCCAAATTACCATAAAAAGACGTTTAAATAATTATTGGCAGCAATTCATTCATAATTTCAACATATGTGAAGTGCTAATCGATATCTATCGCTTAACAGTTACTTAAATCATGTATAAAAACTAGAAATACAGCAAATACTTGAGCAAGAAACGAAAGGTCGACGAAATACGTAATTAAACTGACCAATTACATAGTTACTTACTTTTAATAACTCTAGCTATGATTTAATAAATCTTTGATTGAATTTGATGAAATATCTTTGCTCGAGGCAAATTACTTCTTTTAATTTGTTCATAAACGTTTTTCAAACATATACTTTGATGAAAACGGCGATAGGCCTGCCCCCTATCACGTGAGTACACTGTCCATGCAAAACGTGGGTACTCTGAACACCAGGTGACAAAGTCACGTGATGTTCAGAAATATTAGTACCTCTGCCAACCCCTTCGGGGATATTCGGCGTGAACGTTTATGTTATGTTATGTATTATACTTTGATTTCTATGGCTCAATCGTGCTTGTTTTTATTTTATTGTCCAAAGTCGGTTATTCGAATTTGTGGAATGACTTATCTATCTATCTATCTATACTATAATAAGACTGTAACGAGGTCAAAACTGTACATTGAAGAAAAAAAAATAAAAACCGGTGGAATATGTTTTATTTTCGATACTGAAGCCAAATTTGCTATTTTTGAAAAAAATGTCTGTCTGTCTGTCTGTCTGTCTGTATGTCCGTTCATCACGTTAATTCTACCGGACCGATCTTGATCAAATTTGGCATGAATGTAGGTTATACACCTGGCCAACATATAGGATATAATTTATCCCGGATTTCGCAAGGGTTCCCACATGAGCATAAAAAAACATAACTTTTGTTCCCCATATTTACACGATTAATTTTTTCATCGACAGACTTTATCGGACTCTTCATTAATAGTCTTTTTGGAAAAAATAAGGGTTTCATCCATTTTCATCAAATTAATTGTTCATTTAATTGTTTGTCAATAGTATGACTTCTAGATATATAGGATATCACAAATTTGAGACTTACACAAATGTCTGCGTGGCGTAGCGGTATACCGTTTGGTAAACACTAAGTACGAAAGCCCAGGTTCGAATCCCGGGTGGTCAAAGTCTTTTTGCGTATTTTTTTTGCTTTTGAGTTAGGTTAGAATAATAGGATGCACTAATCCTCCTTTTTCACATTCAACTATGCGAATATGTATGAATAAAGATAATTAAAAGCATATTGTATGAATTTTGCGTATTCATTTGGTAGGTTTGAGAATATGTTTATAACTTTTGTTTATTTAACTATTTTTAACTAATATTCTCATAGATATATTATACTTTACTTACGCATAAATTAATATTCTGTTTAAGCCTCAGAATGCATAGTTTGTAAATAAATAATAGTAAATATCTCAATTTTAATTCAGTACTGCCATCTATTGGCCGATGATTGCAATCTCTCTCGCATCACCAACTTTTTGCTCCCCATATTTACACAATTAATTTTTTCATCGACCGACTTCATCAGACTCTTCATTAATAGTGTTTTTGAAAAAAATAAGGGTTATATCCATTTTCATCAAAATAAATGTCCATTTAATGAATTGCAGTGTAGTGTCGGCTTATAATAACACTACCCCATTTCTTCCAGTGGGTGTACGTAAGAGGCGACTAACGGTATTGGGGTTTTTAAGGGATTTTTGGGCGATGTGGTTGGAGACCCATCACCAACAACCTTTATTTCACTGTCTTCTCCCGACGCAACTTCCAAAAGTGGCTGAGGAACTTCAAGTTCCTTAGCTCTGGCTACCCCTTCTAGGGATTTATAGCCGTGAGTATATGTATGTATGTATGTATTTAATTATTTGTCAATAGTATAGCTACTAGATATATGCCATATCACAAATTTGACATCATTACTAATGTTTTGTGGCGTAGCTGTATACCGATTGGTTAAAACTAAACTAACGGATGACCCAGGTTCAAATCCCGGGTGATTAAAGTCTTTTTGAGACTTTTTTGCTTTTGTGTTAGGTTAGAATAATAGGATGCACTTATCCTTCTTTTTCACATTCAACTATGCGAATATGTATGAATAAAGATAATTGAAAGTATATTGTATGAATTTTGCGTATTCATTTGGTAGGTTTGAGAATATGTTTATAGCTTTTGTTTTTTTAACTATTTTTAACTAATATTCTCATAGATATATTATGTATTACTTACGCAAAAATCAATATTCTGTTTAAGCCTCAGAATGCATAGTTTGTAAATAATAGTAAATATCTCAATGTTAATTTACTCAATCTCTCACACATCACCAACAGTCAGTGTAGGGGGCAGCACCGGGTCGCTAAACTGCTATCCATACTTACTCAAGATATTTTCATTTTTGAACATTAAAACTTGGTTACAAAATGGTTTGTTTCATGTTTCTTATGAACAATTAAAAAGGTTTTTTGGAACTCATCCCCTAAGAAATTGAAATATATTATACAGATTTTTGATCTATAAATACAATGTATCTAGAAATTTGAATCTTGATGCGATTGACTGATATAACAACTACAAAAAGGAATGTATGAAATTCATCCATCAATCAATCATGAGGATATACTAACGGCTACAAATCCCAAAAAAGAGTAGCCACAGCTCCAGAGATAGTAATTCTTTATCCACTTTTGGAAGTTGAATGGGGTCCGTCCAACCGTCCAACTGCATCGCCCAATAATCACTTAAAAAGTCTCAATGTTCTTTACATCTATTACATCGCCCACGGGAATATAAATACAAAAAAACAGAAGTTAGTGTAGTTAGATAGTGTTTTGGTATTTTGGATGTAAACTGGATGCAAAAAATGTAGTCCACGCGGACGTAGTCGCGGGCAAAAAGCTAGTATTATATAATGTCATCATGCCATTGGTATAAGCTAAACTACCTATATTTTGTGTATTATTTATTGAACTCAAGTTATGACATGCTAACATTTTATATTAAACATAAATGACACTTTATATTCACTCGCCATTTAATTCTTAAATGTATTTTAAATATTAGTGAATATTTTGCTTATAAATAAAAAATCTAATTTTTTTATCAAAGCTTTTTTTTATTTATGTATGTTTATAGCAGCCAACTAATATCAGTTCTCCTTCCTCCATTAACCCTAAGCCAATTAGACATCAAACAAACTGGTCAGGTGTAATTAATCTACTAAAAGAGGAGAAATTGATAATGATGCTGTCCTAGCTTAACTTTATAGATCTAACTAAGTAATTATACTCGTTGCATTTATGATAAAAACCTGTAGTAGTTTGTAACAATTAAATTTGACTTTGCCTTTGAAGCTCCATAAAACTCATCTAACTTAACTATACGTTTCTCGTTCAAGTTTTTCTATTAAAGTTTACTCCCGTACTAAAAATACGACATAACTTACTTCGGATACACATATTATTCCCTCCCTTTCAGAAAGATGAACTCTAACAGAGACGTAATGATACTTAAACGTGTTATAAGCATCTCGAGTATTAGTAAGACTTATGTTCTTCGAACAAGCAAATAGCCAGTCATTTTGAATTTATTTGCGTGATGTTCTGAAGATTATGTCGTGTGAATACAAAACACGGGTAAGACAATCATACGACAACATTCCATGTAACAAAAAGCAGCGCCCACATTACACATATCACTGAATAACAATTTTGTAGTCATCAAGGCGGCACTCATCAGGCTTTTTAAAGTTTTTATAGCACGCTACGGGTAATAGCGCGTTATTAATATAAATAGCAACGGCTGCCTTTAATTTTTATATTGGTTTTAAATTGCGGAGTAATGAATATGTTCAAAGGTAGAGTCTTGAGTCATGAATAAAAGAATTTGTAAGTTTAATTGGACGATAGTATATTGTGATTTGAAAATATGTCTTTAATATTAAGATAAAATATTTTTGGTGAAAGAGGATAGATTTTTCCTACCATCCTTAAAAAACTTTAAACCCCCTTTCTTTGATGAACTACTAAAAGGATTTATCAAATTTTTTTTTATTCAGATATCATTATATATATATAGATAGTCCAACTCGGATGACATCTCTACCTTCTTTTTCCAGCTTAAATCTTTTCCTTCCTCTCTCTTCTCTTCTTCAATAACGTAAGACACAAATCAAGTTATATCATTAAACGTATGTAGTTAAGATAACGGATAATAATACTTATAAAAGGCGAGTGAGTTTACCCGTAACATAGGTTCGCATTCCGATGTCACGGTAGTGATGGGTATCGGGCACTTTATTTATCTGATGCTTTTATGACTTCATTCAACTACGTTTTGCTGCTTGCGAAATGTGCAGTGATACGACTATGATTTCTTTTCTAATGAAAAGACGATAGTTGTTGAAACTTTAAACAATATAATTCAGGAGCCGAGTTGGTTTTAATAACTTTTGAAATGCTCATAATATTTTTGATGTTTAGCTCGTGTTGATATATAATTTTGAAAACTGTATACTCTGAGTACAATTTGTATTTTCATAATTAAATAATTTGTAGAATTAGTAAGGTACATTTATGAATACTGTAACAACGATTAATTTGGCATAATTTATATAGCTTAGTAGTATCGGCTTTGAATAGCACTTATCCTTTTTCCGGCGGTTGTTGGACAAGGCGGCTCAGGCCTACTTCTGGTCGGGTATGGGCTTTTGAAGTGGTTGTTACGTGATATGGCTGAGACGAATCACCAACGATATTTCATTCTGATTATCTTCTCCCCAACCAACTTCCAAAGTGAATGAGGTTAGTCTAGATATAAAATTATTTTACGCAAATTTGTTAAAAATATCATTTTAGCTACATATATATCATAATATATGCTAGCATAGCTAACATAATAAAAAAAGGCACAAATACGTTCGTATAACGTCACGTCATTGAAGAAAAAAATACTTAACTTAATTTGATAGGAATTTATTATGGATATTATGACACAGTTTTTTTAATTATAATACATTTAACATGATTTTATTGCTAGCCATCTTAACAAGTTTAAAAAGCTATTAAATCTTCGAAAATGATAATGTATAAAAAAAAAACATACTAAAAATAAGTTACAATAAATTCAGGTAAAATTGGTAGTGTCGGCTTAGAATAACACTAACCCATTTCTATCCGTGGGTGATCGTAACGTAAGAGGCGACTAAGAGTATAGGGGCTTTTTAAGTGATTGTTGGGCGATGTGGTTGGAGACGCGTCACCAAAAACATTTATTATTACCATCTTGTCCCCAATCAACTTCCAAAAGTGGCTGAGGAATTTCTCATTCCAAAGCTCTGGCTCTCCGTTAAGGGATTTATAGCCGCGAGTATATGTATGTATGTATGTAAGTAAATTCAGGTATGTTATGGGTCTATTGCTAAGAGATTTAAATCAGCTCTGTTTCTGAGCACCATAGAAAAGTTGCAGCTTTGTAGGGTGTTTATAGCTGTTGCAATTAGACTTATATTTTCCACTAACGATTTGAATTTGTAGATCTCTACTAAGCAATTTTTGCCTCCAAGATAATACTAAAATAAATAAAAACTTTATTCATAACCTCAAAACGAATTAAAATCTATATTCAGACAACCAAATGTTATCTTTCTCTATAAAAAAGTGATTTGAATATAAAGTATAGGCGTGGAGTGTTGGCGATTGGTATTATGACATCGGCAGTAATGTTTATGCTAAACCGACCCACGCATCATTCGTATGCATCTAGGGCTGCCGCGATAAATAAGATCAGGTCGATAGCAGGTCCTCCCACCGACCACGCCAATTATTGTCTGTGGTGCAATGCAAGCGCCACTGGATTCTGATTTTGGAGCCGAAATACAGACAAGTTTTTGCACTGACTATAAATACAGAGTTCTTTTTCTTGGGTATGGTGCCACTCCCAACACTGACCCCGCCGGCGAGGTCCTAGAACTTTACACTAAATTTAGAGCCACACCAGACTCAACGTCTAGAGTCTATTTTATTTTTATACTCACCCTATCTGACTTAGCTTAGGTACACTCCTTTGCCCAGCCAGGGCGGCCTTCAGCCGCCCGGCAACAAACGTCAAGGTGACGCCGCATAGGCCGCAGGGCCAGCAGCACCGAACCGGGGGGGTTTTAGTCAGTACAACTCTGACATACCCCCGTTACTCTCTCGAGTGGCGGGGGATCCTTTGAGAATTTCCCCCCCGGTATACAAACAAAAAAAAACAAAAAATGGGTATGGTGCTTTTTCAAGTGATTTTTGGGCGTAGATTTTGCGGTATAAGACAGTAGGAGTTGTCCCCTATTCAACTTTATTATTAAGCTGAATAATTTCTAGCTCAAAAGTTCTGGCAACCCCTTTTCGGGATTTATGGCGGTAAGTATGTATGTTTGTTTTTCTTGCCTTTCTATATGTAAACTTCTTTGAGTTATACGCCAATGAATATTATAAGTTTATTTTAAATTAACATATTCAATCCTAAAAGAATATACTGAGTTATCTTAAGTTACATGGCAGCTTCGTAGTGTCGGCTTAAGCCAGCACTCACCTATTACTAGGCAACTAACAAATCTTCCGTGGTAGTATCCGGGATCAGCAGTTAAAAGAGTTATTTAATTCTTTTGTTATACCAAACTTGGGTTAAATATTTGCTATTTGAATATATAAGGGCGATAGCCCCATGGTTATCATTTTTATTCAACGCTAGACCGCAGAAGCCGAGACATTAAGTATAACCTTACCTATTTCTGATTTCTTGTAGTATATGAATCTCTACTAACAATTCTGATCAACGAATCACAAAAAACTTTTATGGCCTAACATGGGATTTGTACCCTTGCCATGCATGTTTCATGTCATCTTTATTACTTTAACTGTTGCTATATAATTGCTGCTGTGTAGTGTCGGCGTAGAATAGCACTACCCCATTTCTTCCGGTGGGTGTACGTAAAAGGCGACTAACGGTATTGGGGCTTTTAAGGGATTTTCGGGCGATTAGGTTGGAGACCCATCACCAACAACCTTTATTTTACCATCTTTTCCCCATTTAACTTTTCAAAAGTGGCTGAGGAATTTCCAATTCCTTAGCTCTGGCTACCCCATCTAGGGATTTATAGCCGTGAGTATATGTATGTATGTATGTTGCTATATAAAATGTATGCTGTCCATTAATTCTCATTAAGATAGGAAAACATTATTAAGAGTTATTTTGTACGTTTTGATGTTGTTTGTATTCATAACCAACCTTTGTCAATTAAAAAAATGTAGGCTATGTTATACAGGTTAGGCAAATAGTTTATAAGTGAAATGAGACCGTAATAGTTTAGCGGGTAGAGCACCAACCTATCATGCAGAGAATCGTGGGTTTAAATTCTGAGTCGGGCCTACATCAATGTGTCTTTCCTAAAATCATGTGTGTATTTTATTTATCATGGTTGTTAATGGTGAGGACAAAGATTGTGAGGAAACCCACATGTCTAAATTGGACTTACTCTAATGACAGTGTATTCTTACAAAAAGACGATAGACCTGTTCTCTCTCACGTGAGTACACTGTCCAAGCAAAACGTGGGCACTCTGAACACCAGGTGACAATAACGTCACCAGACGTTCAGAAGTATTAATACGTCTGCTACCGCTTCGAAGATATTCGGTGTGAATGTTTGAGTGTTTGAGTCTTCAATTATAGTTATATCTAGTTTTTTAAATTAAAAGAAAAAAAAACATGCTTTAAATATTGAAATCGCTTCAAGTTTATAATCAAAACCTCGCTGAAAAGCGGTTTTCCTCCGCAAACCGCTGGTTCATTTAGTGAAGGGCGTTGAACAAATTTATTTGTATTACATACCTGACACATCTTTGATAATATTGTCAAGATAAGCCTCCATTGCTTACTGCGTTAAAATACTAATTTCGTGTCACTTCATGGCTGGCTAAGGATATGAAGATTATGTTTTTAAAAGATGACAGTTATAAAGACTTTTAGAATGAGTAAATTGAGATATACGATTTTATTTATTTATGTAAATCTATACTGTTTAGATGGCTGACAAAGGTAGTGAATTCTTCTACTTTACGATTATTTAGCAATAAAGAACTATGCTGGAATGTTGGTCGATAAGTTGTTCTTTTTTATGAGAGTTAAACCACGGAGGACATTTGGACCAAATTGAGAGTGTGCTCAAAAAGGCAGGCGTCAGAAGTATGACAAATAAAAGAGCATGTATGAAAAGATTGATGGAGGTAAACGAAGCTAGAGAAATCTCTCTAGCTTCGTTTACTTTCATCGCTCTCAACCGGCCAGGATCGTACGAAGTGGCCTACCCCTATGGGAAATAACGGCATGAGTATATGCATTGTAAACAAATTTCCTTGATATACAAACTCTTTCACTTGTTCTACTTTCTTGCCATTAATCTCAATCGCACATTCTTCCATATTCTCCTTCCTTTCAAACAACATGGTTTCGTTTTTATCCACATTCACTCTTGAATGATCCATTTCTTTCAAATGACGCACATGCAATGTTCATCATCTCTTGCAATGCTTCCGCCGATGCTGCAAGTACCATTTGATCTCAGTCCATATGGCAACTTGGCATTCTCGGTAAAGGAAGTACAATCAAGAAGCCACCACCCCTTTAGCAGCCCTCAGCATTACGAAAGTTACCCGGTCATACAATACAAAAATATGTGAGAATTAATCGTATTAGGCCATGTCTGTAAAGATTGTTTTATAATAAAATATAATTAAAATAAAATATAATAAAATAAATTAATGTTAAAGTGTAGTTACGAATTCACCTACGGCTATAAATCCCAAAAAAGGTAACAAGAGCAACATATATAGAAATTCCTCGGCCGCTTATGGGATGTTGTGGTTAATTGTAATAAAATTTACTTAGTGGCTTCTTTTATTTTTTTCAAAAATAAAATAGCTATAAAGAAACAGTCATTTTGCAATTAATTCTCAATTTTATTGTTTATTTTTGGAGTCAGATCCTTAATTTATTACCTTGTTTTAGTTTTGTAGGTCGCTTTATTATAGAACATAACATAACATAATAACATAAACGTTCACGCCGAATATCCCCGAAGGGGTTGGCAGAGGTACTAATACTTCTGAACATCACGTGACTTTGTCACCTGGTGTTCAGAGTACCCACGTTTTGCATGGACAGTGTACTCACGTGATAGAGGGCAGGCCTATCGCCGTTTTGTACGAATACACTGTCACATGACTAAGTACAACTCAGCCATGTGGGTTTCCTCACGATGTTTTCCCTCACCGTTAACAACCATGATAAATTAACTATTATATTATCATAGAACTATTTTTATATAAAGTTTACAAGACATGGTCATCTCTTAAAAGTAGTTGTAATAAATATAAATTGAGATTTGGTTCAGCATGACACAAAAATATCATTATTTAGATTCCGTAACACTTTAATAACAAAATTTAAAAAACATTACTCGAATTTTTTTAATCAGATATTGAGCTTAGAAGCAAAACACGTTTAATTTATATTTGATTAAGTTATAATTTGATGCATTTTCGAACGGCATAAAAAGAAATGTTCAGTAGAGAGATCACATTTGGATCATTTCTGTTTAATGGCCGAACACAAATATATTTATGTAATGGCTACTAAATAATAATAACTTTTCATGTATATAAACTTATAAATTAGCAGCCATTCCAAAAATACTCTTGTAATGGCTAATAATTTATTGACACGAAAAGTTATTATTATAAGCGTCGGAACTAGACAGCGTCAAGCACCACCGATTAAGGCCGTTCTGAATATGACTGACTTCACATTATTCACATGTTTACAAAACATCATAACTTATTATCTTATCTATGTACAAACAAATACATTATTGTTTTTTACAACTCTTTAAACACAATAATATCACAGCCGTAAGAAAGTAGGGTATCCGAAATTCTAATATTTCACTGAAGATTGATAGGTGGATTAGAGCTGTATGCTACTAAATAATCGAATCCTAATTAGTTTAATAATAAATAAATATATACGGACATATTATACACAGATAAAGTTAGCCCCAAATAAGTAAGACTTGTATAATGGGATACTAACTCAACTTTTTATTTAAAATTATATAATACACATCCATGACTAAGAAACAAAAATGTTTTGCTCATCGCATAAGTGTTGCTATCAGCGGGGATCGAACCCGCAACCTCCTGATCGAGAAGCTAGTCACTTATCCACTTGGCCACTGACATTGTCTAAGTTTAGTTATTATGATTTTCCATACTTAGTTCTCAATAATATGTAGGTACTTTTTAAAGATTCTGCACAAGACTTTTTTAATAGAATTGGTTTATTAACATAAATATTTCTCAGAATAAAAGTTCATCCCAAGAAACACGTCGAAGCCGCATATCAGCCAAATCAAGGCATTGCTGTATCCTTTAAGCATTTTGAACTGGTTGTGTAAAAGGCATATATACGGCTATACGGCTACTATACGGCTTATTTGGGCACAAATTTTACGGCTTTAGAACGTACATTGGCATTTGCATGAGTTAATTACGGCTAACGGCCGTAAAAAAACATTATATTGGACAATGAAAAGGCGAATGGCCGTAAAAGAGCATTTTTTGCGTCAAACAACATGCCAAAGGCCGCAAAAAAGCACTGCTGTTGTCAAAATACGGGCCAACGGCATTAGAAAAGACTCATAATGGTCATTCAAAGGGCCAATAGCATTGTATCTGTCAAATATACGGCCAACGGCATGAGACTATTTTTACAGTGTCATTGCAAAATTATCTCTAACACCACGGCAAAGGTGATATTATCAATTAAACGTGATTCATTTATGTCAATGGATGAACGACGATGGCAGTGAGAGTGAAGTGACTTGACAACCATATTTATTTTATAAAAATATAAATTATAAAGTGTTAGTATTAGTTTAACTATAATTCTGTGCTTAAATTACTGCGCTTTGATTTTTACTGTGAATGTCTGTATAGTTTCCATTGAAAATTTTCACGCGCCTTCGATTTATTGTAGTTTTTGAGGAAAAAATGTGTGAAATGATAAAATAATTGTACATTCCGAGCATAATTTGAGTTTTGTTATTATTAGTAGTTATAGTTGTTTGAAGAGTTTAAATTTAAGTGCCAGCATAACACTAAGGATTATTTCTCTTAGAGGAAATAGATTAGAATGTTGATCTTTATGCATAATAAAATATTAACGAAATGGTGCCACCATTATTACAATTTGGAGATCCTTGAAGTTGAAAAAAACCCTCGCTTTCCAAATAATATGTGATATGTGAATATTATAAAGGTATTAAAAAATATATATGATTTATATGTTGTTGAATTCCTTTTTTTTCATACTATTTTTCTGTTAAAACTTTTTCTTTTTTTTTCTTTTCTTAATGGAAACTTTATATTTAGTAATATCCCTCTCCAATCAGGGACCATTCATACTTTTTTTAGTTAGCACAAACAAATTTAAGTCAGATTTAAAAAAAACATGATAGGTAACATCGTACGGAACCCTCTTCACGCGAATTCAACTCGCACTTGTCCCCTTTTTTTAGAAATAATAAGATAACCTCAAATATTTTCCTTCTCATGGCTGCCTAATGGTTGACAAATGCATCAAAATGGATGCAAATACGGCTTGAGGACTTAAAATAAGCAAAGTATATCTGGTTGATTTGCTGTTAGCCGTTCAAACAACACACAGTTGACCTTTGAAATGCTAGCCGTAAATTGGCATCCTGTCGTGCTAATGTACGGCTTTAGACATTTATTATGTATATCTTCATGAGTTTACGCGGCTTTTGGCATGATATTACGACAGATTAATGCCACTATACGGCCAATGGCACTTGAATCCACTAAGAGCCGCAAAACTGGATTGAATTATTCCAATATCTGACCGCTATGCGGCTTTAGAGCGTTAGAATGATTTTGGAGTGCCAATATAAAGCCTTAAGACGTGTGGCAAACTTATATACGAGCTTTTACGGGCTTTAAGCTCTGCATAGGTATAGAAAAAGATAGTTAGAGGGCTTTTCGTGTTACTTGGGATGTTACTCATTTTTCACATCCCAAATTGCCATCAAATTAGGAAGAAGTGATGGTTTTTATATCCAACCCAAACATCAAGAGCCAAAATACAGGTTTTTCCACTTATTTCTTGATTCCAAATTTAATGACACCTGATCTGTAATGGTGGTAAAACAAATCAAAAAGTCCATTAGCAAGCTAATCCGAATATTAATAAAAGTTTAATTTAATTTCTGTTTTGGAAATGCGCGAAGGTTATGTGTCCACGCAGTTTCCATATCAGTAGTATCCCCACTCTAGTTGGCTGCAAGATTTCCGCGGCCGGCGACTGCGCATGCGTCAATACATATCGTCTCATTGGTCGGCGCTCGCGCGTCTCCGAACTCTATGGACATCGATTTACAAACTTTTCGTAATGAAAAGTCAGTGATAAGTGATGTGTTAAGTGAAATTGTGCCATAATAGTGATCAATAACGACTCTCTGTGATATTTCAAGTTGAGTTTGAATTAAGACGGCGTATTTGTATTTGAGGATTTTGTTGTTCGAATTCCGGGCGGCAATATCATATTTTGAGGTAAGGAAACCAAACATTATACACATACGAGGTATATAGTATATGTACCCACAGATATATGCTGTATTAAAAATTGTGATTTACTTATAGGCTTTAACATCTCAATATAAAGATTACTGATTAATGAGCATCTTCTGAGAGATAGTTAAGTAAATATCAAAAATACAATATAGCTGATTTTATAATATAAAAACGCAAGGGTAATCATGACCTTGAAAATATTTAGAAGAAGAAGAAAAAATATTTATTGGCAAAAACAAAATAATGATTTCGAGTATTATAAAAAAAAACATTGACCATTTTGGTCGCCATTGAAGTGTATATGATACGTATGAATGGGTGAATATACACAATATACAGTCATATGGTAAACAATGACGCGGCTGTCTATATATAGAGTTCCTCATACGGTGGTCGTCCTTAAAAGTTGACGTATGAAAATGACATAATGTCGCCAATATCATATGATAATAATATTCAGAAAAAAGTGTAGTTCGGTGTAATATTTTATTGGATTGAAATCTTTTCTAGCAACTCGTATAAAACCTTTATTATCTTTATTCCAAGCATAAGCAATAAAATAGCATGCATGTGAACATTGATGAATTTAAATGAAGCTAAAGATATTGGACAGGATTTTACAAAGTGGCAATCAATAGTCTCTGCTTGCCCTTATTGATTAGGTTTAATGACTGGAGTATACGTTATTGAACATCTACCTAACATAATTATTTTTGATTGCTCTTACTATTCAAGGGATCGCTTTTAGTGATAAGTGTAAATATTTATATTGTGATGTGCAACACAAAGTATTTTCTATTCTATTCTACACGTAAGTAACTTAGCTCGATTCTTTTAGTTGTGGTCCGAAAACCACGTATAAACAAATATTTATTACTACTCTCGGGCGTGATCCTGTGGCCTCCCGTGACCTTTCTGCAACGTCATCGCTCAATTAATATAAGCGAACTTAATATGGTCATGTCAGTGGTTTTCCTTGGATAGGCAGAGACTACCGATTGTCATGATGTGTGGGTATCATTAAGGCACCTCTTTTATAGCAAACTTATTGACATGCTCGTTTGATTATTTTTTTATGTAGTTATTTTTCTAATATTTGTATTAGAACTACGCAAAGAAAACCCCATAAACATGAATATTGTAATAAGTGTGTACATTTTCTGCAACTTGAAAATAACATGATATCCTTGAGCTATATTCGTTTCAAATAATTTAGAGATAGATACAGATAAATCAGCTGGAAACCAAACATGACTGAGATATGAATATGTCATAAGATGGAAAACTTTTCCGAAAAATCATAACCCTCCATCTGAAGCATTATGAAAAGTATGATGATAACGATGGAAGCGATCAATCCTTGAATTATTATTAGTCATAGTGACCTAAGTATACATGAGCGTGTGTATAATTAAGTAAATAAGTAAAACCAAGACAGAAGATTTACAACAAAATCTCTCAGGTACGTCATAACTTAAACCTACACGTAATAAAAAACGAAGAACAACTTACATCGTGTTATTACACAGAAGCATCCAAATGAATAAATAATAAAACACGCGAGTCGCGTCATCGACAAACTTAATACCATCCTATTATTTAATTACAAGTCTATCTCAGTATCAATTTGTTCAACACAACGTAGTAATCACGCTTATTGTGTCTGATAAAAAAGTTCACAAAACATTCCTTTGTAATAATGACAGGTCACTTCATTCGGCTAGCGCCCACGTTCTCATGTAGTTTCGGAGGAAATTAGTAAAATGCCGACGAGTTTTTTTGAATCATATATCATTATTTGATGGACTGTGATGTAATAGGTTGTTCAACTTTTTCTTTAATTGATTAACCTTGCCTTTGCGTTTGTAAGTTCAAAGCATACGTGCGATCGTTAGTTGATGTATCTGCTGGCTTTATTGACAAAATAAATCAATAAAAAACATTAAGCAACAGATAAATAGTTTAGGAATTTTAAATTAGTTGTGCAATTTAGGCTTACAATAGCACTAACTTATATTTTTTAACCGACTTCAAAAAAAGGAGTGTTCTCAATTCGACCAGTATATTTTTTTTTTTTTTTTTTATGTATGTTCGCCGATTACTTCGCCATTTATGAACCGATTTTGATTATTATTTTTTTATTCGAAAGAAGATACTCCCGGATTGGTACCATGATGAGGATATCAGGGTCTAATGATGGGATCCTGGAGAAATCGAGGGGAACCCTCAAATTTTATAGGCAAATGTACCGCGTTTTACATATTTTCTGAACTTATATTGGCATTTGCTTCTGAAAATCATATTGTTATGCTGCTGAGCTGATGATGATGGAAGGTGTGGGTCCTCAATCACTAGGTAGGTGGTTCTTTCCACATTCTATATAGATTTATACTCCTCTTCGTAGCTTTTATGAAGAGAAGTACAGGTTCACTATAAACATTTCTTTTGTTATGTTATTGTTACCGAGAAAGTACCATGAGACCAGGATCTGATGATGGCATCCCAGGAAATCGAGGGGACTGTCGAAACTCACAATCATGTGACAGTGTATTTGTTCAAAACGCCGATAGGCCTGCCCTGTATAACGTGAGAACACTGCCTAAGCAAATCGTGGGTACTCTGAACAACAGATGACAATGTCACGTGATATTCAGAAGTATTACTACCTCTGCTATCCCCTTCAGGGATATTCAGCGTGAACGTTTGAGTCTTTCTTGAGATGTAGAATTGTAGACCATCGGCTTTCGAAGGATTTTAAGAACAATGTAAGGTTATATATGGTTGAGCCTAATTAATGTCGTACTATAATAGAAATACCGGAAATACGAAAAATAATACAGTAACCGTCGCTTCCTTATCTGAGAGGCATCTTTGCCAGGTCTACCCATCTCTAAAACTCGTAAAATAAAATAATTTTTAACAAAAAGAAAACCGACTTCATAGTTGGAAAAACAACCGAAAATAAACAATCTAGTACTAAAAAGTACGAAATAAGTTTTTTAATAGAATATGAGTTCTGTTATTAATACCTTAGCAATTTCTTTATTCCACATGCGTCAGTTCAACCTACCTAAATATTACAATTCTCTTAAATTAATTTTTGAGTCGGTGCCAGTCAAACAAAAGTAAATTCACCCTACTATCTATCTCTGATTATTACAATCTAAACAATATAGTATATCTATCGCCTAACGTTTTTAAATGGTAATACGTACAAAAATCAATTTACCCTACAACTACAAGGTACCCTACATTTCACATATATGAAGTGCGAAATACACACTTCTTATTATCAATTATCATTGAGGCTGGCACCGGCTCACAAATTAATTTAAGAGAATTGTAATATTTAGGTAGGTTGAACTGACGCGTGTGGAATAAAGAAATTGCTAAGGTATTAATAACAGAACTCATATTCTATTAAAAAACTTATTTCGTACTTTTTAGTACTAGATTGTTTATTTTCGGTTGTTTTTCCAACTATGAAGTCGGTTTTCTTTTTGTTAAAAATTATTTTCGATTTGTGTAATACGCAGCGACTTATGAATTTAGGGCTTTTTGGGCAATTAGGTATTTGGCGATTTGGCTGGACACACTAGACATAATTTATTTTAAAATCGCTAGGTAACTAAGGTATTGGTTTTTCTTCAGCTCTTATAACCCCACTTTTAAATTAATAGCTGAGAGTGACTAGGCTCAAAAAAAATTCATTGTATAAACATGGTGAACGAAATAAAAGTGTAAAGATTTATTTATAATAACCATACACTATTAATGCTGGTAACACAATATGGTGGTTAACCAATCGTTTACATATTAGGATATTTTATCACATCTGTTAAAGAGTTATTATGAGGAAGAGTTTAACATGTGAAGAAGAATATATTATACGATGTACATATGGACAATGATGTTTATCATATTCATATAATCTACAACATTTGTGAGAACAAAAGAAGATATATTTATACTGCCTGAGAATAAGCCATTAGATAGAAACCATATTCAAAACAAAAATAACTCTAAGCCCAAATACCAATATCTCAACTTCCTAATGTCTCCTTAAAAGACATGTTCACATTTTTAATATTTTAAAAGTGGGTATGACAACCTCCTTATAGAGTTCACGGAAGATATCGTGAATTCAAGTGTTGTGCCAAGGCTATGTTGCCTTTAATGTGACTCCAAGCCATTTTAGATTTCGAGATACAAGAATTGCCAAGGAATGTATCTTAATAACGTGCTCTGCCATTTTGTGGTCGCGTCATTTTTACACCCACGCGACATTTTTTTGGCATTCTGTTTTGGTTTAATATTAAGGCCGGTTGCGTTTGACTTTGCAAATCATATTTTATAGTGTCCGCGACTTTATAACAGGATATTTTACACATTAAAATTTGTTCACAGTTGTGTTTATATAAATTATTAGACAGTTAAAATAAAGTCGTTTTACTCAACGAGGATTAAGTAAAGGCATTTTTACGCGAATACAACGAGTTGTTTCTGATAATCTCCATTCGGAATTATAAGTTAAAGACTTAAGTGGTATCAGCATAATCAAATTTTCGCTAAATAAAATTAGTATAAGATTTTTAGTTGAATAATAATTTATGTGCAAAAACAAAATTATATTTAATAAAGCAAGACAACTAATACTTTAATTTTTAGATAGCTGGCTCAGTACGCAGTTTTTTTTAAATAACGTTTCTCGAACTATTGTCAACACAACCCAAAAGAAATCAGCTCAATCGACCAAGTCCTATTTTAATGTCTGCCAAGAGTAACAGAAATAAAGTTGTCTTGTAGACTTGCAATCCATTTAGTCCCCTGATTACTAGAATAATAACTAACTAACAACGTCAATGTATTACAAGTATAAATTTTACGTAAAAAAAGGAGAATACTATGTCTAAAATATTTTCTAAATCGTTATAAAAGACCCAAAAATTCACCGCGGAGTTCTTAGTATAGTTATCTCATTGTTTACGCAGCTAATTTTCATTTTCATAAATTTCGTAACTCATACCAACTCACTTTTAAAAATCAATATAATATAAAAAAATCGCATCGACTACTATATCAATCACTCCAGAAGCCTCAAATCAATTAATTGCCATCGGGATATTTGCATCGATAAAACCTGCTGCATGCTTTTCTCCCGCAGCACCACATGACAACCCATTACCTTCGTCACCATCGATTGATCTTTTACTGTTTCTCCATTTTCTACTACTTAAAGAGGCCGAGGGTATTTATTGTGTTTATCCCCATTTGGGATGGTTGGCGTCAGTATAATACTTATAGATATGAAAAAAAAAACAAACTATAATCAAATACGAAATTACTTTTAGCTGTACAAAAGTCCGTTCCCTTATAATCAATTTAAAAGTTCACGTTCATACTTTAATCATTAACCTAAGTACGCGATTACAACATTCGGTCACGTAATATTATGACAAGTCTATTAGTTGTATGTTATTCGCTCATCAATTTTTGACGACTCCAACTACAACCGAATAATAAGACACTTCAAATCGTATAACATCAATTACATTCTTAATAAAAGGCGGTTGCGATAGAGCTCGTTGTATAATGGTCGGAGATTATAAAGTAATGTCTTCGTGAGAACTTTTTGACAGGCAGATGTGACTAAAGCGACCGCGGCTGTACCTCATTTTATACTTTAGATCCTCTTCTGATGTAGGTTTGTAGAACAGACCCTTAGATATATTTTTTATGCCTATTGGACGTGTGATTGCAAAAGCGATTTTCGAAAGTCATCTGGTAAATGTTGTTTAAGGAACCGCCAATGTTATTTTGTATCACTTGCTCTAAATATATTAAAAAAAGGCAAAGATAGTAATAGTGGATTTCGGTTATATAAGCTTAAAAACGTCGTTTGAGCTTCTTTAGACAGGGGGGCAGAGTCAATCGGGCTGGCCTAGTGAGGATGGGAAAATTTTCAACTTTCATTAGATAGTACTTGGAACCCATGGATTAAAGTGCCTTCTTAAAACCATATTTTCGGGCGATCATATAATTAAATCTGCAATGACCTGACATTTTCCCTCACCTTCTAAATAAACTAGACATATGAAAAACAACATTGGTGTAGGCCTCACTTATGATTTGATTGACTTTAGTTCTTTCCAGCATCAGAGACAGGGCTCCAATCAATTAAACTATCAAAGATTTAGTATGATATCACATCGTTGAATTGGCATCTCGTATCAGAGGTCAGTTTGGTACATTGAAGCGAAATCCATCAGTGTATAGTATAAAATTGCATATTGCAGCATTAGACAATAATATTATTTATCAAACTAGTGGATCGTCCCAGCTTCGCACGGGTAGCGTTGTTTTTTTAAATATCTGAGGTTTCTTTCTTCAGTCACTGCTCAAGCATTGTGAAATTCAGCGCAATGTCTTCAATTTATTAAATTTATAGCACTCCCTAAACAGTGTAGTTTGGTGATTTTAAATGCGCTTTTATGAACGGTTCAGTATTTCCGTTTAATAGCAAATTTTTAAATAAAACGCTATGAAGTATTTATAACAATCTAAAAAATAAATCATTTCATTACGTGATGTAGGATGCAACTACTGGCGCCATCTAGTATGTAATATGTAAATTAGTAAAGATTGATCACGGGCGCGGTGGCTTATTTTATGTATAATTTCGGTGTTTGTCTACCGATTTCTATGATTCTTTTTTTATTGAATAGGTAATAATGTTACCTTTTTTAAATTAGGGATGAGTGAGAGGTTTACAAACGTAAGAGTAAAGAAATATAATAAAAATGTTCCGAACTGCTAAGCTATCAGGAATTACACGTGTTATTGTGAGTCAACCGTAAAAGATAGACATAAACTGTTAAGGCTTTTTTTTTAGATAATTTTATGAAGAATATTTCCGTCACACATGATTTCTATGTAAGTTTAACCATTGAGGCTGCACACGCGACGGAAGCTTAAAAAATGGAGTAACTTCTCCCGTTTTCCCAAAATTTCCCAAAATTCCCCTTTACTACTCTGCTGGAAAGTATACAAAAACCTGCGCAGGTGTATGAAGAATAATTGTACCAAGTTTCGTTAAAATCCGTCGAGTAGTTTTTGTTTCCATAAGGAACATACAAACCGACAGACAGACAGACAGACAGACAGACAGACAGACAGACAGACAGACAGACAGACAAAAATTTTACTGATTGCATTTTTAGCATCAGTATCGACACCTAATCACCACCTGATGGTTATTTTGAAAATATATTTCATGTACAGAATTGACCTCTCTACAGATTTATTATAAGTATAGATAAGCAGAAATAATATCCTCGGTTGCTGCAACTTCCCCTATTTGATTGGTGAAGGGCCGCTGACATTTGCTCCATTGCATAACTCAAGCATCAACCTGGTACCATCCTGGCTGGATGAGGCGTGAACCTTGCTCTTTGGATGTACATAGAATAAGTGCTGTAATCTTTAATTAGTTCTACTGTGTGACGCAAATTATTCTTAGAATACGGAAACACGTTTGTAGGACATTGTTAGTCATTGTCTATTTATTTGTATTTGTGTTTGAATATTTATACATAGTTACTTGTTTTTACGTTACATGTATTTATTTTTCGAAATATTGTGAAAGAAAATCCTTTGAAGCCTTTATTTTATATCATAGCAATTTAGGGTGTAATAGGCCAGAACTAAAAAGGGCTATCGATCGAAACTCCATTTTTATCATTATCATAATAGTTTATTTAACTTATCTTTTCATGAAAGTGTAAAAAGTTCATACATTAAATGTAAGAGAAGAAACAATATAAGCCTACCTTCTTCTACTTCTTCTTCTACCAAAAGAGGTGGCCAGGGCTTTAGAATTAGAATTTTCTTAGCCAGTCATAGAAGTAGAATAGGAAAGGTTTTTAATAAGAAAAACTACAATAGTCGACTCAGTGTTCAGTTAATCTGTAAATCTTAAAAGTACAATCTTATCCTAGAACAATTAAACTTAAGAATAAACACAAATATTTTTTGTTTCTCAACGTAGTCAAAGCTCGTTTAGTATATTGTGTCCATTTATGATAATTGCAGTTACTGTGGTTTGGGTCCCATCAAAAAATAATGAGACCCGCAATTATATTGTAAAGTGATGCAGTACTAATACATCCCAGCTTCGGCTCAGTAATTTGACCACAAATATCAAAATTAACTATATGTCATTGAAATTATAAGTTTCTTTCAACTGTGGTGAATCACAAAGGGATTGATCGCAATTGCTAACCGCAGGTTGCGAATTGGTTTTTATATTCTATAGTTGCGTGTGGTATTGGATATTGAATAGTTATGGTTTTTTGTGATTGAAATCTCATCTAAAACAGTGAGATGGTATACTTAAGTACATTATACAACAAAGCGTTCTTTTGATTATTGTATTGGACTGTTCATCGCGAAACTATCTTAAATTTATTTCTTATGGCATATGTAGTGTAGTTGAAATTTTTGCATATATATATATATAATAATTTATTTAGCGACATGATAGTCCAGTGGCCCGAAAACAGAAGGGCGTGAGTTCCAATCCTGGGTCGGGCCTACACCAATTTGTCTTTTCTAAAGTCATATGTGTGGTTAATTTATCATTGTTGTTAACGGTGAGGGAAAACATCGTGAGGAAACCCACATGGCTGAGTTGTACTTAGTCATGTGACAGTGTATTCGTACAAAACGGCGATAGGCCTGCCCCCTACCACGTGAGTACACTGTCTAAGCAAAACGTGGGTACCTTCTCTGGACACTAGATGGCGCTGCCATGTGAGTTCAGAAGTATTGGTACCTCTGCCAACCCCTTCGGGGATAAAAGACGTGAACGTTTATGTTATGTTATGTTTGAAATTTATGTATTTTTAAGTCATGTGTGGATTTGATTCACTTTGTTAAAAGGACTATGGTGATGAAGGTATAATAAAGAAGTCCAAGATCCTTTATAATAAAATAGGTATCGGAATCAGCTTTGAATAATTCTAAGTACATATTTTTAATATTTCTTTTCATAGGTAGAGTAAATAGCTACTATGAGAAAACATGTCTTGTATTGAGTGAAAGGATCGAAAACATATCTGTTTTTTTTATTAATTTGAGACTTGATAATCAGCTGTATCTAATTCTTAATAGTGCTAAGATCTATGTATTTGTAAGTATACATGAATGTTATCCATATCCCTTGATCCAGCCATAATTCTTTTATATCACTATATTCCATTTTTTTCGAAGCTCAATTAAACTGTTACAAAAATTTACATCGAGTGAAGCCCAAGTCCCTTGAAATGGATAAACTTCTCTTGAATAATTCATCATGTTTACCATATTCAAGGGTTTGACAAGCTTCCGACTTACTCGCACACACACGCAAATAAGTGTGATGGTGACTTCACTCAGGTTTGCTATTCTTGGCACACGTCTGTGACAGTACTATCCTTGGTAAGACGTGAAGAATTGTGCTGATGACCTTGTAATGTCGACCGATTCCCATCAGCCACGTTTAGTCCATGCAGCATTGTGTTTTTATAATAGAACTTTGAATATGATCTTTTTGTTTGGTCACAAGTTACTTGCCAACAATTGTCTACGCATATATAGCGTGCACGGTCCTAATCTTTTGCTGGGCTTTACTGGCCTAATTAGAAAGAAAGAAAAAGCTTTATTCAATGTATAGGTACTCGTAAAACACACAACAAGTAAAAATAATAATATACAAAACCTACAAAATAATACTAGTGAAAATTAAATCAGAAAAAGTACACTTATGCAGTGAATTGGTCACTGGCTTAGTATGCTGCCACAGCTAATGATGTTAACAATTGTGGCGCTGATTTTTGGATATTTAACATACAATTTAATTCGGATAGCAAATAGCTGTGTATTTTTAGAATAGGTATCATTTTTGAGTGATTACTGAGCATTTTGAACACGGCAACTAAAGGAATTTAAGACTTTTGAAGATATATATATATATATATATATATATATGAATACATATCTATATAGTGCCGTGTAGTGTCGGCTTAGAATAACACTACCCCATTTCTACCCGTGGGTGATCGTAAGAGGCGACTAAGGGTGTAGAGGCTTTTTAAGTGGTTTTTGGGCGATGTGGTTGGAGACCCGTCACTAAAAACATTTATTATTACCATCTTTTCCCAAATCAACTTCCAAAAGTGGCTGAGAAATTTCCCATTCCAAAGCTCTGGCTACCCCGTTAAGGGATTTATAGCCGTGAGTATATGTATGTATGCATGTATGTATATATTTATCATGTCTGTCTGTTTGCCATGTGTGTGATTATGTGTAGATATTTGATATTTACTGAGTTAAGAAGTTATTTCTTGAACGGCTAATCGATTTTGTAATAAATTATAAATATCTAAAATGATATTGAAGGATGACCATACATAAAGTTTTTAAAAAGTTTACCTGTAAAATAACTAGAATCTATGTCACCATTAGTGACTCGTAGTTCACGTGCGTACGTCCTTGGTATTAATTATTTTGCCTTTAAATAGTATAAACTAGATACAATTGTCATTCATTGCATGCCTTAGACCTGTCAACGTAAAGTGGTTATTTGTAAGACGAAACAATTTATTTATGTCAAACGCCAAGGAGATCTCGATCGCTTTCAAAGAGAATAATTAGTTGTTTTAATTGTTTTGGTCAAACTGGGTTTGTTTAAGCAATCGTGGAGACTTAGTTATGTTTTTAACGCGAAGAGCAGATACATACATATATACTCACGGCCTTAAACCTCTAGAAGGGGTAGCCAGAGCTAAGGAATTAGAAATTCTTCAGCCATATTTGGAAGTTAAGTAAGATAGCTACTTACAAATAGGCTTGAAAATATTCTACTACTCGTCTCGTGAATGAGATCGAAGTGACTGAACGTACTCGGTCTTTTGGAGTCTAAATAATTGGCCTAGACCTCGTTTTTAAAACATACCTTTTTTATATTTTAAATCGATTAAAGACATCAAACTAAACAACTTTGAAACAAACTAAATTTTTAAAATAATTAATACATAAAAAGTTTGGGTCCCTAAATCAAATTGAGAAAGTATAGTAAGGTTCTTAGCCTCGGCTGAAATAAAAGACAAAAACATAGAAGAAATATAGACCAGTTTTTTTTTATTTTAGCTGAGGCTAAGAGCCTCACTATACTTTCTCAGTTTGATCTAGGTACGACACTTTTTAATTATTATTTACAATATTTTAGATATGCCTTCCATAGACAAAGTTGTTTAGTTTAATTTAAATTAATTTAGTTAGATTTAAAGTATAAAAAGGGTATGTTTTAAAAGCGAGGTCTAGCCCAATTATTGGTGAGCGATATAGCAGATAACTCATTCTTTACGGTTCTCCTTGTGCACTTTGTCCTTCTATTATTATCCTTCTCTGCATATTTTTCTCTTACCCATAAATAAATGGTAATATTATCAGAAGATGTGGGTTCGTAAGAGGCGATTTAGAGGTTTGGAGCTTAAGAGGGAATGTTGTGGTATGTACGATGGTATGGAAGATTAATCATCAACCATCCTTTCTTGTACAATCTTTTTCTCATTCTACGTGGCTGAAGATTTCAAATTCTAAACATCAGACTACCCCTTTTAGGGTTCATAGCCGTGAGCATATACATGTATTTTCGTACAAAATCTTGAGATACTCGCAAAGCAATAGTCTCCGTAACCTCATGCAAGGCGGTTTATAATCACTATGCATTTCTCACAAGCCCAAACATTTATTTACTAAACCGATATAAATCTTAAACATACAATGGGTGTGACCTATTATTATCAGTTTAACATACATTGATCTTTGTGCGAACAGAACGCAACAAGTGATGGTAATGTGAATACAATAGCCCTTATAGTTGCCACACTTACTTTACTAGTTTCGAAAACTGGAGCTCTTACTTAAATGTACTCACGCCCTTTATTCCTATTGGGGTATGCAGAGCCTATCTAACACCACGTTGCACGATTCTAAAAAACATGTGTGTTTTATTCTTATCACTTCGTACTCCCCTTCCAGCAGGCCAAGTAAACTAAAGATTATGACAAGGAACGATTATTTCCATTATAGTTGTTGAATCCCTTCTCCCCACTCAACTCCAAGCGTTGCTCCAAAAGCCTTTTTACTCCCTTCAGAGACTCCCTTTTAGGGATGTATAGCCTTGAGTATGGGCAAGTATGTATCTAATACAATTTTAAAAATCATGAGCTTTACTGGAAATTATTTGCAGAATTTGCCTTGTAATATCGATTCCGAAAAAAATCTTGTCGACCAAACTCAGTGATTGATACCTTATGAATTATTAAACAGTGGAGCTTAATAATCTTGGCTGTTGAGATTTCTTGAAAAGATTGAACAGGGAAACGTTTATTGAAACTTCGTAATTAGAGGTGTGAATTTCGGTAACAATTTATCAGAAAGATGGCTGAAGATAGCCGTTTTTTTATGTAACCATTTGTATCACAGACGGTAATTGCTGTTTCCAAAACGGCTTTTATCAATAAAATCAGTTTTATTTATTGTCCACTTATGATGACATGGTGTACGTTATCTTTATGAAGTATTGGAGTTTTCAATATTCGAAACGAAGTACCGTAAAATGTCTTAAGATTATCGGATGTCCTGAAGCTATGAACTCTCGATTTCTTATACATTCGGAGTTATACTTTATATTTATGACAAATAAGAACCTGCATATTATACACAAAATAACATATTTGATTTTCAAAGTCGTTCTTTAGTGATGTAGTAACCAAATTAAAATTTAGTTCGTCATATTTTTATTATTATATACCTTTATTATATACTATATATATTATAATACCATATATTTATTTCATCTGACCCATCTAGAAAGAGATGCTTATAATTTTAAGTGTCCTCCTAAGGATTCAATCTCATTGACGTTATTGGATTAAACTAAATTCATACAAAAAATAAAGCAACAAAACGATTGACAAGCAGCTTGAAATATTCGCTAATTGTGATTCAACCTTCATACTTAATTAGACAAAATGCATAAACTAAGCATAAATCAGTATAAGGAATTTAAACAGTGTGAATTGAAGGAGTAGGATTGCGTAAACAGTTATTGGGTCTATGTGCTTCCCACTGGACGCATAATAATTAATTTTACGCCTTCTGTCATAAGTAAAATAATGATAGTGATATTAGTGGTTGTTAAATTTAATGTCTGGAAATTATCGATTTAATAATGCATCAAGATATTTGAAACAGACTTCAAAATCAAAGGGCCTCTTCCACGAAAACAATCTTTCTTAATCAGAAAGATACACTGTTCGTATTCAGTAGTGCTATAATCACGCAAAATTTCATTAAAAGTGAGTAATGACTGAAAAATTGTGTTTTGATCACGCTAAATTTTATTAAATTGAAAATTTCTTAGATATTTGAAAAATTACACTACCAGTGCGAAGCTATGGTGGTCGACTAGAATAATAATAATAAAAAATCTTTATTTCCAAAAAATTGTAATATTACCGTCTATACTACTACACACAATAGTACTTAATTAATGGTACAACCGAAATCAATAACCTTCTAGATTCTTATTTGTTATGTGTATTGCCCTCCCAAAATTTACAAAAAAAACAATACGGAAAAATGTAGCGCATCAATACGAGCAAAACAGCAAAACCTGTGAAACGTCATCTCGGCAAGTTTTTAACTGATCATTTTGGGAGCGGTCGGCTCCAACATTCAATGATAATGATACATCAACGAAGGCAAAGAAAGTGCTCAGGCGCAACAAGTTTCCTTACGTGATGCCTACTGGGGCTGTGTCATATGACTCATTCTTTCGAGGTCTACTCCCAACTTGGAGATGCCCGCTCCTACCCATATTTTTGTACTGCTTATTTGGTCACTTGAATTTTAGAGAGGTAAGAATACAATATTTTACTCTTTTGGTTTTCAAGGTCTTTTTGATTATTGATAAAATTTAAGGATTATAATACTATAAAATCCTAACATTTGCTTGAAAATGCTAAAACTCGTTAATATATAATAAGCAGTTTATGTTATTTTGTAAATTGGACTATTGCTGGTTGTTTCTGTTTCCAACAAATCGTGATATTATTATTACACATTAAATATTATTTATAGCTTAAGTTAGCCGGAGAATTCCTAATTTTCAGAATTCATTGATTTTGAATTCATACTATGAATATTTTGATCTCGATAGATAATTTACTGTCCTGACCTCACAGAAATCCTTTATAAGATTATATTCATGACCTAACATATTAGCCGAAATGGTAGTGAATGTCTTTTGATGATTATTCTAGATATCGTGCAGGAGCAACGATTTTGTAATCACTCTATCGTATATCATCTTGCTGCCAGAGTGAGTCCTTGAGATTAAAATTGTCTGACCATAATTTTGGATAAATCCCTTTACTCGTATCAAGTACTGATACAAACGATGCTAAGCTATTTTCCTCTTTGGAATAATATCGCACTTTTATTATCCAAGTATCTACTATTTCTACATTGAATTTACCCGAAGTGGAAATAATATACGTAATTAATTGTATAAAACCACTTAAAAAGCCCCATACCCTTCGCTTCTTACGACATTCGAGGGTTGAAAGGAGTAGTGACCGGCATGCTCCGGCACGGCTAATGCAAGGGCGATGCGGATGGAGACCCATCACCAACGATATTTTATTTCTACCATCTTGTCCCCTATCAACTTCCAAATGTGGCTGAGTAGTTTCTGGCTCTAAAGCTCTGGCTACCCCTTTTAGGGATTTATGGTCGTGACTAATAAATAAAGAATAAATAAAGGAAACAAAAATTTTGACACAGGCGGGAAATTTTTCTTTCCTTTATTTATTCTTTATTTATTAGTAATAATCCCCACATGAGGTTTTCATGAACAAAAAGATTTAAATTTATGGTCGTGAGTTTATGTATGTATGTTAATTGTAAACTAATCCGATCTAGCATGTACTAATACGTGTTTCGAATGGCGTGAACATCTCAACATAACCTTCGTGTAAACCGAACATTGAAGCCCTTTGTCCGCTTTTTGTGTTCATCAATTGTATTGAGGTTGGCAAGAATTAATGAGTGAGAAAAAATCTAGAGGCTATTTCGTCATTTTGTCCTTTCAATGAAGGTTTTTTTACAAGCATACATTGTAATTATCACAACAGGGTTATTCACATTGATACTGAGTAAAACGGAACTATATCGTTAATTACATAGTTTTTTTAGGCTTTGTTAAATTCTTTGGTAGTTCATATATGTAATATGTCAATAGGTTCAGATCAGAAGTGATATAGGCCTGGGGAAAATTCTCGTACGGTATATATTATATCACTTTCTATATTTTTCACTTAAGTGATATTTTTCGATCGATATTTAACTTGAGCTATTCTCACTTCTTCGATTCGATATTATTCTACTGAATTCCGTTCGATATGAGATATACATCGAGTGTTTGCAAACAGTCAATTTGATGATATTTGAAGATATCGGGCGATCGGTGGCCATTTTATTTCTAGTTTTTCGTAAGGGATTGAAAATTTAAATGTAGATAAATGTTTATACGATGGGTTATGATGGATAACATAGTGGTAGAAGTTGTAAATAATTTAGTAAACAAATTCGCTGAATTAGGCAAACGATCATCGTATTGTTCGATCTTGGATGGATATAAATGCATGGTTATGATCCATTTTTGTAAAATGATTCGATTCGATGTCTACTTGGCTCAATGTAAGTGCTTCAGTATAAAAATATGAACACTAAAGCCAGTTGCCGGCTAGGCCAGTTGGGGAAAACCTATCGTTAGGTTACACTATCGCCGCATATCTCATTAGAATTTACCAGTAAACGTATGAGTAAACCTCGTAATTATTATCATTACACAGTAATTCAAATTTCAAAACAGTTTCTTTCAGAAAATCGTAATGATTATGATCTTATTGCCCATTCCTTAGCGGTTACCTGAAAGAAGCATGAAATCTAGATCGTTCTTTAAAGGTGTCGAGCAGTTCCATTTCTCACTCTCATACCTTATTTCTCCAAAATTTCCCTTATAAACTGCTTATTCATCGTAGTATTTTCTAAGATTTTCACGATTGCACATTATAATTGAAACAACTTTTGATTTTCGGATATTTTAATCGCGTATTATTGTATATGTAACTTAAAATTTTGTGAAGGTAGTTAGTATTAATAATTTTATAGTACTGTATAATGACAAATAACACCTCAGTCTTCCCGTGACCATGATAACTGAAAAGTTTTCGAAACGTCGGGCTTTAAAAATAATGTAATAATACGCGATTAAAATATCCGAAAATCAAAAGTTGCTTATTCATCGTGTCCTATCCTTATCCATAGTCCTGCTACAATGAGTATCTATTCTAATTTGTAGCTGTTTTGCAGGTAAAAAGCCATTTGTATATAGAAAAATATAAATTAGTCAATCTTAGAGAAGAATTCAACATTGACTAATATTTATTATATCGGCAGTAAATTTATTTATCTATCACCGGATTTCATAGCACATATTTTGAGAAAAAAGAGGCTATTAACTATTTCATTTATTTTGACTATTATTCAAGTGACACCGTACCACAACACGAGTAATTTCACACCTGAATACATGACCTTGAACGAAATATTCAATGTTTGGTTGTACACAATACTGTCATGTTAGAAATGAAGACACTACACACTACGGCCCCGCCGCTAACCACGTGGCCGCGACTACATATTCACCTTCAATGACAATGACACTTGTACATACTGATCAAGTTCATATACGTATTCTGTTTTAAGACATAGTTTTTCTGTGTCATATTTCGCGCTAACAAGGATAAAGAGGATGGTGAGGTCAGTGCTGAAAGCGATTGCATTATTTACAAAACAAATACACATCTCAAATCGCTGAAATAGCAACTACCCTTATATTATAGAGATAGGTTGGAAATCTAGGAAATAAACATCCCCATATTGCTATCTAAATATGGTTGGCAGGTAAATTTTTCCTTTTATTTCAGCGTTGCAATACAGGACTATTTTCGTGTTATTAAAATAATATAATAACGAAATTCCTATGATATCTATAATATAATTAACATATCCAAAAATGTAGTTTACTGTCAGCTAACAACCTTGATAAATTTAACATTTATATGAATTTAGAAATTTCACGTATTCTATATAAGAAGCGTTTCTTCCCACTGATCTATCAAGGGTATCTCAATATTGGTAATGACAATATTTTTGTACATACTTACATACATATACTCACGGCTATATTTCCCTAGAAGGGGTAGCCAGAGCTAAGGAATTATAAATTCCTCAGCCACTTTTGGAAGTTGAGTGGGGAAAAGATGGTGAAATAAAGGTTTTTGGTGATGGGTCTCCAACCGCATCGCCCAAAAATCCAATAAAAAGCCCCAATACCCTTAGTTGCCTCTTACGACACCCGTGGGTACAAAGGGGTAGCGACATTCTAAGCCGGCACTACACGGCATATTTTTGTACTCAGGATAAATTTATTCAAATGTCAATATTTCGTAAAAATCAACCTTTAAAAAAAACATCAATATTAATTATCAGAAAAAACACGTCCAACAAAAAAAAGGCTTTAATTTTAATGAGACTTCAACTTTCTCTAATATTTATATGTTAACTTAGCTAGCGCGAAAAGTCTCCTAAAATCAGCTTTGTGTTGACTCTCTGAGTTATAATAATAAGTTTGTACACAGACGGTCGAAAATCTAATAGAATGCGTCAACAATCGCCTATTAGATGAATCATAGGTACATTATGTACGTGAGCGCCCAACCCATATGTGCAAACGGTACTTAAAACAGTACCATTTGAAACAACTGATTCTGACCTCGCGAATCATCAAATCTTCATAGATTTTAGTAGGATAATTCGGTTTTATGAAGTTGCAGTATATAGAGATCAAAATCAAAAAAGGGGACAAGTGCGAGTTGAACTCGCGTGAAGAGGGTTCCGTACGATGTTACTTTAATATCATGGACTTCTTATAGGTTTCTATAAGGAGAAAACTAATTTCTGTATTTTTTTCAAAATTTTAGGTTCAGTAGTTTTGGAGATAAGGGGGGGGGAATGGTCAATTTTCGTCTATTTTCTTGAATAACTTGGAAACTATTTTAAAATTACAAAAAATACATTTAAGATCTTTTTTTTAATTTTCCCCTTCCCCTCCAAAAATGATCCCCCATATACAGATTTCATCTGCTCACGTCACACCTCTGTGTTTGGGTCACAGGAATTGATATGTGTACCAAATTTCAACTTAATCGGTCTAATAGATTCGGAGATAATTGACTGTAAGCGACGGACGGACAGACACACGAGTGATCCTATAAGGGTTCCGTTTTTGTATTCAAACGTACGGAACCCTACAAATCAAAATATTCTTTATTAAGTTAAGTAGGTATAATACAGTTTTTCTACCCCCTGTTCAGCTGTACAAAGCCTGTGTAAAGGGAATACCGTGATTCCGTATGTGAATTACATTACAAGGTTTAATATAGGTAGTAACTTTTCAGAAACATCAGTTTGCAATACAGATTAAGAATGACGACTGAATAAAATTGTCAGTCGTCCATCCAGAGATCAATGAGCTTTGTATAAAATCGTTCTTACAGCTGTGAAACTCCAAATCTTTTTTTTCTGATCCCAATTACACTGTCATTAGAAGCGTAACTAACGAAAGTTTTATATAAAATAGCACTATCACTTTTTTATTTTAATTCCTCACCACCAATACCAATTAATTTCTTATTGGCTATATTTTGGTAGATACGTGAAGAAACAAGCTAGTCTCCAGCGCGTTAGCTCACCGGTAGTCATAATTCTGAAAATTCATGCAAGTGCATTTTATTTTCTAAGATTTTCACGATTGCACATTATAATTGAAACAACTATTGATTTTCGGATATTTTAATCGCGTGTTATTACATTATTTTTAAAGCCCGACGTTTCGAAAACTTTTCAGTTATCATGGTCACGGGAAGACTGAGGTGTTATTTGTCATTATACAGTACTATAAAATTATTAATACTAACTACCTTCACAAAATTTTAAGTTACATTTGCGTTTAATATTTGCTATGTACAAAAAAAGCTAATGTTATCTGGAGTCTTGCTAGTGTTCTTCCCTCGCTTAGTTGTGCTAATGATCGGGTTCCAAGCAGGTGGTAATTGCCAACCATCATCTCTATTGAAGTTTGGATGTTTCTTTATTTCAATAGACTCGCGTATCATTCTAGGTATCAATCGATTCTCTTTTGCTAGAATTGTAGGTTTGTCAAAACGCATGTGGTGGTTTGGCTTATCGAAGGTGTGTTCACACAAAGCAGATCTTCCAGGACGCCTATTCTTCATATCAGCAATATGTTCTCTAACGCGAGTTGCTACACTACGCTTTGTTTGGCCGATGTATGAAAGACCACACTCACAGTCTAGTTTATAAACGCCTGCATCTTGTAAAGGGATCTGACATTTGATAGGTCTTAGAAACTGACTTATCTTTTGGTGCGGCTTGAAATAGGTCTTAATGGAAGCACGCTGTAACACAGTACTAATTTTGTCTGTTACACCCTTTACAAAAGGTAGAGTAGCAGGGAGTCTTTCGACAGTAGATGGTTTATCGGAGGAGCGGTGACGTTGGCGGGCGGGCGGGAAGTGCATTTTGTTATCATGATCCCGCAAATAAACATTCAAGCTAGACATAGCCCTCCCCCCCAATATGTCCACAACGACTGGGTCTGCGCTACCCTCATCAAGAGCTTCTCACCACTTTCAACAAGACCATCCATCTTACATTATCTACTCGCATTTAATTGCAAACGGGCAAAATATATTTGCACCGCTTCATATAAATGATTATGTGAGTACCAAAAGACTGAGCTCTACCAGTGCAGTTATTTCTAGAATTGATGGATTAAATACCGTGTTTCTTATATGCTATTGATAGCTTAACCTCATCATCATCAGCAATTAGACATCCGCTACTGGACATAGGGCCCCCCAAAATATGTCCACAGCGACCGGTCCTGTGCTGCCCTCATGCATCAGCATCCCGCGACCTTGACCAAGTCATCGGTCTACTTTGTGGGAGGCCTACCCACACTACGTGTCGTCTAGTACGTGGACGCCATTCCTTCATGGAATTGAAGTGCATCTGTGTTGTTCTTTGTCATATAGGCCGGCAGTTCTTTAAGAACGGATAATTTTCTCTTCAAATCAAAGCGAAGTTCAAAACTAGCTATATATACAATCAGGCGACTAAAATATTATGGGATATGAACACCACATAATATTGTGCGTAGGTTTGTGTTACTTACTGAAGAACTCTATTTTGCAGAGTAACTGAAAAGAGTTTAGATATTGGCAAACCGATAAAAAAAAAGATAATTGAATTACATTAAAAGTCTAATTGAATGTTTTTTCATTATATGTGTCAAAATATATGTATGTATATTAACCGCCAAATTTTCTTAATGTGTTCTCACTTCATTGACGCCTATGTTGACAATGCCAATGGCATGTAACTAATTTAACAAGCATTGTATACTTGATCATCATAATTATAGTACAGACGACGGTATCATTACCGTATTAAGAGAATCCATCAGTCAACCTTGGTTTCCACGATTCATTACATCTGAAATAGACTCAATTTTGTTTTAAATTGTTTATTTTTTTTTTGTTATGTTGTAGGTCACATCACATTTTTCACATTGCATGATTTAAAAGTATTAGTCAATCGCAAATTAACTTCAATAAAGAAAACTTATACAACACTTGCTTATTATTTCGGATATTTTGTACATAAATACATATACTCGCGCCATAAGTTCCCATGGGGGTAGGCAGAGCCTACATATCGCCACTTTTTACGATCCTGAGAAGCTTTTATTTAGGCTACTTATAAACGATTATCACATTTGCGGAAACTAAGTATTAATAGTGTTTCCAATAATGAAATGCAGAAATGTATTATGATTTATTCGTGATGAACCTTTATGGATGTACGCTTATTTCAGTTTTAATGAAAATATTAATGTTTCTTGTCTTAGTTTAATACTGTTGTTGGTACTAATTGGATAAATAAATAAACTGACAGTGTTTTCTTCAAAATTTTATATAATTCCCGTTTCTTACAGATATTGTAGTGATGCTCCACCGCTAAAATGCCAAGCACCGCCATTTCACGGGAATCTCCGCCTCCCTCACCTCCATTTCACACTTCCTATGAAGAAGCTTTGGCTACTGTAAGTTATATTCAATATTTTTCAGAATTTTTTATTAAAATTATCTCCCATATTGTACCCTTCCGTAAATATGGGAGAAACAGGTATGATATTTTTAAGTTTTGTAGTCTCTTTCTTTGATGGTTTATAGATTAATCAGCATCATCATTTTCCGTAAATAGTTGCTGGATTTAGACCTCCTCGAAATGTGTAGAAATGATAAGGTTAAAAACACGAACATTGTGTCTTGAGTCCTTTGAATAAATTTGATATATTTGTAATTGATGGCAAAGTTTATTAGTTTTCATGTTTTTCTCCTTTTATTAGTAGTAGTTGTACTACATGATCTATAAACATTTAATTATTTTGGATTAAATACATGTCCGGTAACTTTTTGGATGGTTGAAGAATTATTGTAGAGACTGAAAAAACTACATTGAAATTATAATTGGGTAATTAACTAGCGACGTTTATCTAGGTAATTGTCAATTCAAAGTTGGTTCCGTTTTAAAATCTTTTCGAAATAAATAAAGTGCTCAATAACTGGAACTATCACAAACAATCTCGATAGCCAATAAACTTTAATTAATCGCTCAAGAAATAGCTGGGATAAGTTCGCTTTATTTTTCGTAATATGTAGGCTCGGATGTTCGTACGTGGAAGTTATCAAAGTTTACCGCAACAGGGCTTTGTCTTTCGAGGAGCGAGAAAATCAGTAATAGCTTCGAACGAAAACAATCTTGAAACTTGCGTTATGGTTTAGCTAGTGCTCGATTGGCCCAAATACCTTTCGGATGGTCTGCCTTGCGCCTGCGCCGTACGACCACTGCAATGTACTGTGGAACCAGAGAAATAGTACTGCAATAAAGGTAATGCGTTTTCGTATGTATGCTTTAACTAATAGGGTTGGTTTTACTTTGTATTTTTGTGGAATACTTAAAGTAGCATATTTGCCACAGGCTTATCGTATGTTATGTAAGAGTGTCCTGTATCCAGTTTTAGATGTTGCTTGCTATTTAGTATATCTTTTAACAGTAATGAATTGAACATAATAAGCAAACAACATAACTGAAGTATAAAGTACTGTTAAAATGGACAACGTAATAGTAATAAACAAGACTTTGACCGTGATAGCCCAGTGGGTAGAACACTCGGTTATCGTGCAAACGACTAGTGTTCGAATCCTGGGTCGGGCCTACACCAATTTGTCTTTTCTAAAGACATATGTGTGGTTAATTTATCATGGTTGTTAACGGTGAGGGAAAACATCGTGAGGAAACCCACATGGCTGAGTTGTACTTAGTCATGTGACAGTGTATTCATACAAAACGGCGATAGGCCTGCCCCCTATCACGTGAGTACACTGTCCATGCAAAACGTGGGTACTCTGAACACCAGGTGACAAAGTCACGTGATGTTCAGAAGTATAAGTACCTCTGCCAACCCCTTCGGGGATATTCGGCGTGAACGTTTATGTTTATGTTATGTAAGACTTCGAGGCGCTGAGATTTAGTAAACAAAATATAGCGAAGTGAAAAAGCTCTATCTGCCCTCTAAATATACAGACGTTATATAAGATATACTTTAAAGTGGTTTTTGGGCGATGCGGTTGGAAGCCCATTACCAACAATACATCATTTCTACCATCTTGTACCCTATCAACTTCCAAATATGGCTGGGGAGTTTTACAGCTCTGAAGCTCTGGCTACCCCTTTTTGGGAATTATGGCCGTGAGTATATGTTTGTATGTACAAAAGTTAAAATCAATTCTAAGAAACTATAGAAATAAGATTTCCCACAGCAAAGTTGCGATACATAAAACAATATTATGAATGGAATGCTGTTCCTTAATAAAGGTAGTCAATGCAATCTAGATGGCTACACGCCCGGATGTTATAAACATCTTCGAAAATACCAAGAAACAAGCCAAAATCCGACCTTGGAATATTTAGTTTATGCTAATACATTTTATTGCCATATGTGACGCAAGACATAATGCAAGTTGGGTGAGAAGTTAAGTGACCAATAGAGTAAAATACAAACTACCGAGGTAAAATCTCTTAAAGCTTTTCGGTACTTCTAAACCTTTACTGCTATGGATCCCGAAACGAAACCAATGATGATTCATTATAGACGCAAAATGCCCCAAAACTATATCGCCTCTTATATCATCCGTGGAAAGGAATTCGTTTTTCCTGATTTATTCTAAGCTGAGAATACACAGCCCTCCGTTTAAACTTATTACTTATCTACCACTTCATTAGCATATCAAATTAATAAAGTTAGCATTATATTTTTATCTTTCTAAATTAAACTTGACTAATTAACTTACTTAGTCAAACTAGCACAAAGGTATTGCTAGATTTCATACATGCATACGTACATGAATACATATACTTACGGCCATAAATCCCAAAAAGGGGAAGCCAGAGCTTCAGAACTAGAAACTCCTTAGCCACATTTGGAAGTTGATAGGGTACAAGATGGTAGTAATGAAGTATCGCTGGTGATGGGTTTCCAACCGCATCGTCCAAAAGCCCCATACTCTTAGTCGCATCTTACGACACCCGTGGGTAGAAAGCGGTAGTGATATTCTAAGCCGTTACTACACGTTTTTTATTTATTTATTTATGGAAAACAACAGCTTTTACAAAAAATAATAATATTAAATATTTACTCTAAATATTAAAACTTTATCTTACAAAATAATCAGTCTAGTGCAAAGGTATAGCTAGATTTCATGCATACGTGTTCACCTAAAATCAGCAGGAATTAAATATTACATAAGAAATCGTAAGTGGCTAGAAACACGTAGAATATGTCAAAACACGGATTACATCGATAACCTTTGCAACATCTGCTGTTACCTCTACTTCGTTTATATATTTAGCATCCACGATGACATAACTGAGACCTTGAATAGTTTGTATCGGAAAATAATTTTATTGAGTGTGTATGAAGTGGGATCGAATATCTTTTCCTTATTTCTGCTATTCATAAGTATGAAATGTTTTTGAATGAATATATATGAAATTACGTGATAATAATCCCAAAAGGGAAAAGAGCTTAGGAATAAAAGAATCGATCCGTTAAACAATTATCTGCCCGTCACTTGAAAAGTCCTAAATCCTTTAGTGGAGTTTATACTCGTATTGAGTTGTTTTTATACAGTTGTTAAAAAGGAGTTGTGTTTGTAGTATCGCAATCTTTGTAATTATCAGTATAATTTTTCTGTCATAGTTCGCACTCATTTCGTATGTCATACTCTTAATGAGTAATAATAATAACCTCTGTGTGCAGCAATACCTTCAAAGCCCCTTACCCAAAAACGTGCGTCGCCTCGTAAGTTACTAACGGGAACTTGTAGTAGTGCTCTTTGAACTGACACTAGATATAAAACAATATATTTCAATAAAATAAATAGTATAGAATTTCAGTATTAAAATAGTTCGCTGATTCCTAGTATAGCGTACACTTGCCATACACAATAGATTGATCCGCAGACGGATTGCCTCACTGTTGTGAATAGAAAAGTACACAGTGACGGACAGACTGCATACAATGCCTTTAGTTAGTAGCTTAGTGCAACAGGCAGCATCCGACGTGCGGCCTTCTTGCGGCACTCACTGTGTCTTATTTGTCGGTTTATTATTTTTCAGTAATATAGCTTATCCATATTATATTAAGTTATTTGAAGTTTTGTTATTCGTTGATTTTAGTGAATCTTTCAGCAAACCAGATTTGGATTACAGTGTTGTGTTTTCGTTTTTTTTTGCTGAAAAATGGGAAATCCAGTGTCGCATTCGGTTTCGTATAACTATGAAAATATCGTTTTATAATTTAATTTATTACAAGATACGGTCCAATTATCGCAAGGTTTACTGAGATTAATAATTTTAAATTATCCTTGACTGAACTGTAATTATTGAGTTAATAATTGCAAGTACGGTTGATTGATTTGCGGATATTTTAACATCCAAATTAAGTTTTCATAATATGCACTTAATTACTTGCTTCATATTATTGATTGTTATCTAGGTTATCCACAGATATCATCATGGATATTAAGGAAGGCGTTTGAGTAAAACTGCAAATTTACTAGATAATATTTTTAACTACTTATACAATATACGATGGTGATGGAAATGAAATGGATATTAATGGAAAATGTTATATCGCTGGAACTAAGCAGACATTCGTACTTTTCTTAATCAATTATATAAAAAGTGTTACTTACATTAAAACTGATCTAATTACTTTGGTGTTATTTTCATGTTAATTTCAAGGTATTAAAAATGCTTAAAATAAATAGCATCTTATTTTTTAAATCTTTTTTACTATGGCTGTGGTGCATTTCTAACTTCTACAAATCAAAACTGATGAAGTGCTAAATTTCTATGCTACTCACATTTATAAACTAAGTACTTATTTGTGATTTGTTACGTGGTAGTTACGCCAGTCTTTTGTGTTTACTTTTTTGGTTTATTTCTATTCTTTTATATAGAGTGCATGAAAATGAAGGTTGCGAACATTTATTGTATAAAAATAATTCGATTATGATACCCATAATAACAAAATAACTGAATAATCGTGGCAAGTTCGAGCATCATTACCTTTTCAATTAAACCAGCCTTGAATGGTTTAAATGTAACTAATCAACGCATTCATCTATCACAACTTTAAATTACTGAATTACTACAAACACAATTATGCTCATCACGAAGCGCCTCGATATTTCATCTCAAACGAGTAAACATCGATACATCGGTCGATAGCTAAGCGGCAAGTATCGAGAACAGTTTACTACTGCAGTTTACGTTACCATAGTGTTGCGCAACACACCATTCACAGGTTGTATTGTAAGTAGGCGCCGATTCGCGATTTGCGCTTAGCAGAATAGTTGTTCACCTTGTCCCATGGCCCGTGGGAGCGACGCGACACTTGCCTTATTTTTATATCAATGAAATACTACCGCATTGTTTCTATGGTCATTTTGTAAGCAATCGTTTTTTTGGCCTCTAGGTACATATTTAATCAGATTTTATTGTGCACCAAGCATTTGTCGTCGGCTTTAACAATTGAGCTCAACTAATAATAACTGATGATTAAGGATGGGGATCGTAAATTGGAATACGATTACAGATTACCACAGAATATTGTGGATTTTTTTTTATATTACAAACTCGTTGATAATGATAACATAAAACCGATAAAAAATATAAGTTGTTTTAATCTAAGTTATATTGAAACGTGGGTACTAAATCAATTATTTGAGTACATTACAATTAATGCTTTAATATCCTTACTTTTAATGTTGAGCTCGATCGCAACCTAAGGCTATTTACAATTCGTATCATACCATATTTTCTTGCCTTCAAAGTTCCATATAGTACACAGAGAAATAAATCTCACGATTATTAATTATTTTAAATATTTATGATTTTATAGACAAAGTGAAGCAAGTTTCTTACAACTAAATATTGAGCTATAATTTTTTACGACTTCGCCTTTTTAATATAGTCTCCACATAAAAATGGATATAATACGGTTTTATGATTATACTAGTGGATCGTCCCAGCTTCGCACGGGTAGCGTTGTTTTTTTTAAATATCTGAGGTTTCTTTCTTTAGTCACTGCTCAAGCATTGTGAAACTCAGCGCAATGTTTTCAATTTATTAAATTTATAGCACTCCCTAAACAGTGTAGTTTGGTGATTTTTAATGCGCTTTAATGAACGGTTCAGTATTTCCGTTTAATAGCAAATTTTGGAATAAAACGCTATGAAGTATTTATAACAATCTAAAAAATAAATCATTACGTGTTGTAGGATGCAACTACTGGATTCGGTTTTGGTCACGGGCGCGGTGGCTTATTTTATGTATAATTTCGGTGTTTGTCTATCGATTTCTATGATTCTTTTTTTATTGAATAGGTAATAATGTTACCTTATTTAAATTAGGGATTAGTGAGAGGTTTACAAACGTAAGAGTAAACAAATATAATCAGAATGTTCCGAACTGCTAAGCTATCAGGAATTACACGTGTTTTTGTGAGTCAACCGTAAAAGATAGACATAAACTGTTGAGGATTTTTTTTTAGATAATTTTATGAAGAATATTTCCGTGATACATGATTTCAATGTAAGTTTAACCATTAAGGCTGCACACGCAACGGAAGCTTAAAAAATGGAGTAACTTCTCCCGTTTTCCCAAAATTTCCCAAAATTCCCCTTTACTACTCTGCTGGAAAGTATACAAAAACCTGCCCAGGAGTATGGAAAATAATTGTACCAAGTTTCGTTAAAATCCGTCGAGTAGTTTTTGTTTCCATAAGGAACATACAAACCGACAGACAGACAGACAGACAGACAGACAGACAAAAATTTTACTGATTGCATTTTTGGCATCAGTATCGATCCCTAATCACCACCTGATAGTTATTTTGAAAATATATTTCATGTACAGAATTGACCTCTCTACAGATTTATTATAAGTATAGATAATTGATACACATAAGTTTTAATAAAATAATATACCTATCGAATATTTTATGTGTACAAAAAAGGAGTAATTTTCGTCACAAATTGACGTGTAATGTACACGAGGCTAAGTGCACTAACCTTGTTACGGGGATCACTTTTCCTCTGACTCACAGCACTTGTCTGTCGAGCTTGACAAGTGACGATAGGTATAGATTACATCACTCGACGTATTCGATTTTCAAAATCGTTTTTTTTTGTCGTATATCTTAGCAAAAACGTTATCAATTCGGTTAAAATTCTAGACAAATCATTGAAAATTTAAAATGTTAAATGTAATGACATTATTCAATTAGTGAAAACAAGTAGTAAGTAGTAGTAGTTTTATATCTTTCGGGTAAACTTAGCCACAACTAAGATCTTTGTTATGATATACAAAACCAGCGGAAAAAGATAGGGTAGTACCATTCTAAGCTAATACAAAATACAACTAATGTGTACAACATACAAATCGCATGTAGAATACGTAGACTTGTTATTACAGACATACATCTTTTAACTAAAATTTACAATGTCGCCACAACGTACTGTGAAAAGTAAACATTAATATATTTTGTAACAATAAGTAACGATAAATTGTTTCTCTTTTAAATTTTGTAACACTGTGTTTGTTAAGTTACGTTTTTATTTTGACAGGTCGTATTTTATTTGCATTTTATCGTTCTCAACGTTTCAAAGAACTGTTCAAGTTGAAATTTTCTGAACATAACGTGCTTTTGCCATCTTTATATTTATTATTCAAATTTGAACAAGCATTTATAAAATGTCAAGGGTATTATCCTTATCAGTGCATTATAGGATTTTGTGCGATTGTGAAATGGGGTAGACAAAGCTAGTAAAGTAGAATTAAATAGTTCGAAGCCACTGTAAAATTTTTTGGGATAAAATCTAAATTAAAGAAAGTTTAATGACATCAACCACTTTAACTTTCCTTAAATAATGTATGACAACAGTTACAGATGATATCACTATGCTAAGTCGATAACATACAACCTTAACCTACAAAAATAAACTGGCCAATTACCATCATAGACAAACATAATATCGAAGTCACAGATGTGTAACTTAACCGAGCGTCTATGGAGCCTTACAAAAGCTAATCTGAACCATTGTTGCGCCCGGCCTTGCATGGTCGAAGGGTCACCGGTCACTGGGCTAGTTCAATCACAATGCACCGGCCGTCGAGGCGTCATGCACTCACTTTCAGTTTATTATTACACTGCTGTTTTGATTGATATGGGAGTTGGACGAACGTTATGACATTTACGAATTTGTGAGCATATTACTTGGATAGTCTGCTAATGTATCCGGTTTGATTCGTATTATTACATTGAGTTTGCAGTGACTCAGAAGTATTCTTCTCATAGTAAGGGAAATTATCTTTTTGCAATTTTTCAAACAGCTGTGAACCCATCTAAGCAGTTAGAAGCAGTGACAGAACCTCTATCTTACATTTATTTATTTATTTATTTACATTGCGCTATACAATGTAGTAGATATTGCTAGCTATAGTTTTAGAGAAACTGAATGATTGTAACAAAAAGGAAAGTTTGGGTACATTGTTAATCCCAAATACAAATCTCTCTATTAAAGTCTCTCACATTTTGGTTAACTTCTACGCCCCCGGCAGTAATAAAAGAATAATGTTATTAATTTTTCGTTACGAGCAGAACACAACTGCATAATCGAGCTTCTAGAAGTAATATTTTATTTACCTGTGATCAAAGTATGTATTTCTTCTATTCATGTAATTTTCGTATGCGATTCAGTATGCGTCTCAGATAATATTGGAATTTGCACATCGCTGTTTATTAATAAATGTGTTTTGTCTTTAACTTGAGATACTATAGAAATTTATAATTTTGGTTGATAATTCATTCTGTCCAAATAACTCTTAGCAACTATAGGGCTTCTTAAGGGGTTATTGTTCGAAAGCGGTTGTAGACCCAACCTATATTTTATAATCCTATTCCCTGTCAAAAGCGGCTCAGGATTTTCTAATTCTGAAGCTCTGGCTACCCCTTTTTAAGGTGCTTAGCAGTGAATACATATGTATATTGTTTAACATACAAGTAGGTACGTATACGTCACCTACATCCAATGTTAACGTTAATGTGTATCCAAACATTGTACCGTCGTTGTGTAATGTTTATATTTCACAATAAAACATGTTTGCGTATTAGTAAGCACTTGTTCCTTTGTGCATTACACGGACTCAAGTGCCTTGAGTTAAACAATTTAACTTAGGTGACCTGTTCTTGGTCTATAGTAAGAGAAAATAATCATTGAATATTCATATGTCATGTATTTCAATAAAAGAAGATTTAAACTATAATACTAACACTCCGTAGTGCTTTTTTTAGGTCATATTAATTAATTCATAGTTTCTTTAATAATAAGTTAGGAATCAATATCCTATCGGACAACTTTTCAATATACTTATTTTTTCTTAAGTGTTGTTACACAAAATTTTAAAGAAGAATTCTGGTCGCATTAACATACATAATATATGAAGTTATATAAACCCTGTGAAAACAATCTGCGGATTAACTAGACAGTGATTTTGGCAAAAAAGAGTCGTTGGAAACAATATTCATGTTTAATTCAACAACAACACTTTTGGGGATTACTTTTTTAAAATATAAATTTGAAAGTATTGACTTCTTGAATGCAATACCATTCACCTTTAGGATAAGTCAAGGCCACATTTTGGGTCCTACCGTGTTTACCTGATACCAGATTAACCTTACAAGGCACGACCTTTCCGCAGATAATTGAACGTGTTTCACTACAAATTGGTTAAATTACTATACATACTGTACTGAAATTATTTTGTTATTGTCTGATAAATTTTCTATCCATGAACTATGCCATTACGGTAGCATGAAATAATTGTACTGATTTTGACTATAATTGGAGATAAAAGCTTGATTTAGGAATCATACAGTAAGATTCAGTAAATTTAAAAACTTCGACTATCACGTTTCCTTCGAAATAAGTTAATATTATTATATTAATTAAGCTTCATTATTATATTATTATTTGTATCCTAACTCCTCTTATCATCTCTTCTCACGTTCTTGTTAATTTTTTTATTAGTTTACCTAGTTTGATTTATGATCTTAATAAAAAGTGAGGTTTAAGGTAAAATGAACTAATAAATGAAAATATTAGATATTATTATTTATATTTAAAATATAAATTTATTATCTTTAGCTATCCTTATCCGTTATTAAACAAAATATATTCTTAGTTATTACTGCAATTGGGGCTACAAATAACATAGTTAAATAAATAAGTATTTTATCTACCTAGTTTTGTGTTCAAACCAATCAGAATGTCAATAAAATAAAACATATCTGTCAGGATGTTTGTCTTATCAATATACGTTTCGATAATTCGATATTACTTACGTCCAATATTTGGTCACCAAATAGAACTTTTTTATATGAATTTATTATTTGTGACAACATTGATATTTATATCAAATAACATTATTAACGAGTTCGCCAATGTAGCATTTATTATTTACCTTAGAAAGATTATTATATACTTATAAAGTGGAAAGATTGGTTTGCAGGATTGTTTGTCTGTAACGAATAGGCTCTGAAATCACTTTACCTTTACTTGAATATTCTTTGGTTATTAGGAATCTATAATTTTTTATCTCTCCCGGTTTGTAGACATTATACATAATATCCGTGATTTAAATCCCGATTATTATGTACAAGGGACCTACAAGTTCAAATCAAGCGAAATATGAGGTGGGAAGCGACTGGACTTGTTTTTATTATTTACATTAGTTCACATTGGGTAGGCAGGGACTATAGATCGCCACGTTGGACGATCCTGGAAAACCGCTTAAACTTCATAGATATTGTCATACATGCATTCGATTATATTTAAAAGAATTTTCTCATAACTGGCTTAGAATATAGAGCCGTTAGTATATGTATGTGCGAAAAAATTGTGCTTCGAGTGCAACATACTCGACCATTTAAGATTCCACATTAAGTTTAATGATATTGTAATGGTAACGGACTTTTTCCCTTAACAAGCCTATTTTAAATAGGTCGATTAAGCTATAATATTCCACCTCTCTGGCCTAGTGCGTGTTGGCGATATTTTATTGACCACGTGTTTAATTTATAAGTCCAAAAGCTATAATATTTTATGATTATAAAGTAAAGATGGAAAACTTCACACATATTACAAACAGGAAATGATGTTCACTATAACTGGTATAGGAATCGCAAGCGCAACACATTTGTAATGAATTATGATAGCATCTAGGGTTGTCGCATCGCATCCTAAACAAAGTATGTTTTTGCGAAAAAATAATTATTAGGATGAAATAATCCTTTGATTGGAATACGGACGACTAGTGAAACTATTATGTACTTATTTCTTTCCACATTTGCGCATTGCTTTTTAATTCTTATTATTTCACCTGTTTTTTACGAATCACTAAAAGAGGATATTCTTTTAGTGATTCGTAAAAAACAAATAATAAAAGAGCATGTATGAAAAGATTGATGGATATGAACGAAGCTAGAGAGGTTATCCTGGATCGTACAAAGTAGCGATGGATAGTCTCTGCCTACCCCAATGGAAACCAACGGCGTGGCTATATGTATGTATATATTGTAAGAAAACTAAAAATATTTCAGGTAGTACAGTATGTTTTTATAGAACTAACAATGACAACACTTTAAACGAGTATAATTGATAACAGAACTAAAAAAAAGAGAAGTTAATATACAAAGTCAAACCCTATTATAAATGACATAATGAGTACAGTAATTACACTGCGCAAGCGCACTGCCGCGTCTCGTACGGACCAATGACAATGCGGCTGACCTCTACGGTTCCGCTGCGGTTGACAAACGACCTCATGCACCATCATGCATTATATCATGCAATATCATTCATCTTGATTGACGTCGTGACGTGAACTGCAGGTGTGGGGATAGAGTTTTAAGTTTAAAAGGGAAAAAGAAACCCTTATATGAAATTAAATTTCCTTTATTGAAGATGACTGATATTGTACAATAGTTAATATATTAATAATCATCACTCCCTTGATTTCAGGACGTGTATATTGCTAGGAAATCTAAATTTTAAATGAACTTTAGGGTAATATAAAATGATACAGGTAGGCGGATAGAAAAGTCTAATGAAACATTTGGTCGTCGTTAAATAAAAAGACTATAATTGGAACATAAACCTCTTGGTGTATTAGCACACTTGGACTATACATCCTAAAAAGGGTAGCCAAATCTTCAGCACGACAATTTACCAGGCCACTTTTATAAGCTGATTAGGAAATTCATTGTTATTATGGTTATATTTAAGCACACTTTTATAAAAAATATTCCCTCGAACAACCCATAGAGTTATAAAATAATATTTGTTGGCTTCGAAAGGTTTTCCTTAAAGTTAAAATTTTTCATTCTTACCTCATCCTAACAAAATTAACTACAAACAAACAACATGTAAACAAAAAAACATTTTTCAATTTTCACGTCAAAATAGGAGGCACTCATGCATATTCAACGTCATACAAACGAAAAAGCCTTATTAGCATATATTTAAGAGTTATTTTGGTGTCAAAAACTCATTGAAACGTGGTTCCAAACTTAATTGGCGTGAAAATACCCGCTTATTACCGCCAGTGGCACTCGTCCGTACGCCACCGCCCTCTTCACACGAACGATTAATTGAGCTATTACTTTTAATTGCATCCCTGTGTTAATTAACGATAAGGATCTTTTTTGATTGATCGCACTGAAAAAAGTAAAGAGATTATTTGGGTTTTGAATGATCAAACGTTTACTGATATTCACACGGTTTTGCTTCTTTGAATGCGAGGGCTTTTTAGTATTTATTCGTGACCTATTGTTTACCACATTTCAATGATGAATGGAACCATAATGAAATAAATTTTCAGGACTATTGTATTCTTGTAGGTATTTTTTGATACGCTCACTGGAAGGTTCCTTTATTCAGAGTTCAAGGCCTAAAAATGGCAAAATAGCGGTAGCCAAAGCGTCAGAACTACCAGTACCTCAAACACTTTTAGAAATTAAGTGGGAATAAAAAATTTATGGGCGATCAGCCTCATCGTTGTACAATAACTTTATAGCCCCAATAATACTCTGATCTCTTATAAAAGTTATGGCACGACGAAGAAGCCTAGAATATTAATTAAATATTTTGTTACCGTGTCTGTTATTCTATTATCTTTTCATTCTTAAATAGCTGTAACGCTTGAGAAAAATCAATGTGCAGATAATTTAACTCACGGGAGAAGGCAAATGTGTTTTAAACCGAAATCATGCATTCAAGGGGCGTGAGAGGCAGTACAAATGGATAATCAATAACCACAGTTTCCTCTCAGTTTCAGTTGTAAGGCAGAATCAATTTTCTATCTCTTAAATCACTGTATCATTCAAAAAAGCAAAACAATATAACATATGCTAACCGGTCCTATTAATAGTGAAAGCACGGTTGAGATAGTTAAAAGAAAACGGACCATTTTCCGACATTACAAAATGGTAACCAGGTAGTAATTGCGTCAGTCGGAACGTGATCAGCGTGGAATGCGCTGCTCATCTGCCTCTATCACCACTTTCCCTCCCTGCGGCCTTCGGTAATATTACCTAATAGCTGAACAGGGAATAAGGTAATTTATGAATTTGTGTATGATGATTTTTAGGATGTATGGGGCTTGGTGTAACGCAAATCTATTTCTTGCCGTGGGTGATGTGTTAAAGGGTTTTTGGTTGGGGCATTTTAGGTGTTTAGCGATGTGGTTAGAATTTTTTTCTATTTCCAAAGGTCATGCTATGGTCAATCCGACATTCGGCTCAAATTAATATGATTAAGCTATTTCTTGACATGCATTAAGCTAGTAATGTTGCGTTTATTTAATGGTCAGCGGTGTTTTAATACTTACCATCTATTTTGCACTTCAAATTTATTAATATTTTTTAGTCTATTTAATAAAATAGTTAATTATCAATAGTATAGATTATCTTTTTTTTATGAATGACCTGATCGTTAAAACCAATACTCCTACTCCACTCGGAAAACCGAACCATAATAACGGTTCAACAAAAACAGTCCAATTCAAAGATTCATACTCTGCATTTCCCGAAAATACTTCAGACGTGAAATCGGATTACCCGAAACTCGATAAATCGCTGGTGAATGAAAAAAGTAGTGTAAAAAGCCGAGTCCCGACATCATGACGAGAATAAGAATGGTATATCTTCCCAGTTTTATTCGACGCGCCCCGTCCGCAAACTCGCAAATGGAAAAACTTTCTGTCTCATTCGTCAAGAAAAACGGATTACTCTCGGTTTCGCGACGCCTGTGATTTGATTTATAGGCCCGTGGTACCGGTTAGCTTTATTTTTGGGATCTCTGACGATTATGTTTCATTTCTTAATTTTTTTAGGGATGACTTAATTGGGAAGATCGTAAGTTGAAGTCATAACTTTCAATCGTTAATGGACACTGGTACATATTTAACGTGAGTCTCAGACATAATTTCCTATCATTTTCATAAAGCAATTCTGCGATGCACTGACACACACGTCTGACTTAGGATTCGAACCCATTATTCCTTCTTCTTTTTCCAGGGCTTCCCACTAATCTATGAAGGTAGTAAACTATAACTACCGTTACAAAAATATTTTCTTAAATTCTTATAATGTCGTAATAAAGCAATACACTTTTCATTTCCGAGTTACGCTTACTGTTAAGTTTACTTTAATAGATTAATATTAAATTGTTTCTCCACTGTGTCACTAGATGGCGTTGGCCACTGTTTGTACATCGCGGTATCGAAGTTTTTCTATGTCTGTATATATAGGCTGGTTTGATACAATAAAGTTAAGTTGCAAACTAGAAGTGGTTTTATTTTATACATGGTCCTTCGTAATCGGATAAATAGTGAAGTGAAATAATCGGATAAATAGTGAAGTGAAATAATCGGATAAATAGTGAAGTGAAATAATCGGATAAATCGGATAAATAGTGAAGTGAATTGAAAAGTGAAGTAGTAGTGCAGTGACTAGTAAAGTGCACCCATTATTGGATCATTAAAGGATTGCAGTGAGGAATAAAGTGCACCCATTGGATCATTTAAGGATTGCAGTGTACAATTGGATTTTATTAAAGGATTACGTTGTGCTGAGTGACTAGTAAAGTGAGTGCGCAAATCGGATTACGTGCTGTGTTGAGAAAGTAATAAAGTGAGTGCGCAAGTTGGCTTACGGTTGGATAATTTCGTGATATATTGAATTTGGACTTGAGAAAATTCGAGAACTGTTCTTCGACTTAGGAAATTTCAAAACAACGACTATGACGACAGAGGTTCAAACGTGTATAGATATAGCAAAAAGAATAGAAAAGTTGAGTGTCAATACAAAAAAAAGCGCGAAAGCTAAAATTACTAGAGGTTATTTAGAAACCCGAACAGAATTATTGGAAAGTTATTGGTTAGAATTTACAGAAAAGCACAGACACGTCAAAAACATCAACGAAGATGTCTTGAAACAGCTAAAATTCGATGTAGATGCCCATTATGAACAGACAGAAGATATTTATTTGGAACTTAAAACGCTAATTAAAGATGCTCAATTCAATATTGCAAGTGCAGCTGCAACTCAGGAGGCAAGATCCTCGAAGGAAATTTCAAGTGATTCCAAGAAGTCTATAGAAACCATTAAACCGAGACCAAGATTGCCACCTATTAATATACCAACATTTGTAGGTGACTATAGCCAGTGGATGAGTTTTAAAGATATTTTCAAATCTCTTATTCACAATGACCCGAGTCTAACCCAGGTAGAGAAACATCACTATTTGAAATCTGCGGTAGCTGGTGAAGCAGCAAGTTTACTCAAACATTTGGCTGTCACTGAAGCTAACTATGATGAAGCTTGGAAAACTTTAGAATCGAGGTACAATAATAAAAGAATAATAGTTAATAATATACTGAACCGACTCTTGAATCAGAAAAAATTGGCTTATGAATCATCTACAGGGTTGAAAGAATTATTGGACACAACAAAAGAAAGCTTACATTCTCTGACTAACTTCGATGTTGAAACTACCAAATGGGATGCTATTATAATTCATATTGTGGTTTCAAAATTGGATGTTGAAACACATAAACAATGGGAACAATCCTTGGGCTCTACTACAGAAATTCCATCATTTCACCAATTGTATAATTTTATAGAAGGGCGTTTTAGAACATTAGAAATGATTATGAACTCACGAGAACTAAACAAGAATTATCCATATAGAAAGGAAAGTCACAAAACAACGCCTACAGCACAGAAAGACAATACTATAAAAACGTTTATTTCAGAAATGCAAAACGCTTGCTCTTACTGTCAACAAAGCCACTTCATATGTCATTGTAAAGAGTTTGCAGCCTTAGATATTGCAGCAAGACAAGTGTTTATAAAGAACAACAACTTGTGCTTCAACTGTTTGGCAAAGGGTCACTCAGTCCATAATTGTAGACAAAGCACAACCTGTAAAAAATGTGGTAGACGTCATCATACGTTACTACATCAAACTAAAGAAAACAAATTAGTACCCACAATCACAGCGACAACTGAGAACAACACAGCTAATGAAAAGGTCAATGACTCGGTCACGATGAAAGCAGAGGCTGAAAATACACAAATTATTTTAGCAACAGCAAAGATTACTATACAAGCTAGAAACGGCAGCAGTGTCGTTCTTCGAGCCCTTATCGACCAAGGTTCTCAAGCGTCTTTTGTGACAGAAGAAGCAGCACAATTACTGAATCTCAAACGCACGTCAGTAACGGGAAATGTCACAGGCATATCTAATAACGCGGTACCTATTAAGTCATTTGTGACTTTAAACATAGGCACACTCACAGTTACTGCTTACATATTAAGAAGACTCACATCTTTGTTACCGTCACGAGAATTCTCCTCAGCCTGGCCATTAGCTAAGCACTTGGATCTTGCTGATCCCGAGTTTCACAAGCCAGGACCTATAGATGTTTTGCTTGGTGCCGAAGTGCACGCTCAAATTCTGCTTGATGGTATACATAGACACCAATCTCTCATTGCGGTCAACTCAAGACTAGGTTGGCTAATATCTGGCAAAGTCTCAACAACGGAAACCCACAACTTTGTCACGGCACATGCTTATACTGAATCCACGGATCAATTGCTTCGGCAATTCTGGGAAATAGAAGAATATCCTCCTGAAAGAAAACCATTATCGAAATTGGAAATTTTATGTGAAGAACACTACAGACGTACTCAATCACGAAATGTCGATGGTCGATATGTTGTTAACTTACCTTTTAAAGAAGAATCTCATACTAACCTAGGAGACTCCAGGTCACTTGCAATCAGTCGTCTATATCAGATGGAGAAGCGTTTTATGCATAAACCTGAACTCAAAGAAGAATATTGTAAATTTATGAGACAATATGAAGCAGAAGGTCACATGAAGCTCATTCCGGAAGAAAAAACAAAATTAAATGAACAAATACCTGAAAAGGAAACAAACCAAGATAAATATTACTTACCTCATCATGCAATCTTGAGACCTATGAGTATCAGCACAAAACTTCGAGTAGTTTTTGATGCAAGTGCTAAACCTGAATTAGGAAATGCGTTAAATGATGAGTTGATGATAGGTCCACCTTTGCAACAAGACCTACGAAACTTAATTATCAGATGGAGACAACACAAATATTGTCTTATAGCAGACATTCAACAAATGTATCGACAAATTCTTGTTTCGAAAGAAGATGTTAATTATCAACGGATATTCTGGCGTGAAGAAATGCAAGATCCAATTAAAGAATATCAATTGCTCACCGTCACATATGGCACATCCTGTGCACCATTTTTGGCTATAAGAACCTTGCATCAACTTGCCAATGATGAAAGTAAGAATTATCCACACGAAGCTAATATTTTAAAAACTGATTTTTATATGGATGATCTAATGACCGGTGCGTCTACTGAAGAGGAAACTGCAAAACTACAAAAACGTTTGACAGAGTTGTTAGCTTGCGGCGGCTTCAAGTTACACAAGTGGGCAACGAATAGTGAAAAAGTGTTTAATCAAATTCCTGATCCTATACAAGGATCTAAAAGTGCAGTGAATATCAAACTTGAACACTCAGTGAAAACTCTAGGTATAAAGTGGAATCCTCAATGTGATAAGTTTGAACTCCAGGTAGGATTAGACTTTAAAACTGATTTTGTAACAAAAAGAACTGTATTATCGGCTATTGCTAAGACATTTGACTCCTTGGGTTGGTTAGCCCCAACAGTTATACTTTTAAAAATATTTCTACAAAAATTATGGTTAGCTGGTTTAGGTTGGGACGATGAGTTACCTGAACAACTAAAGCATGTATGGTTGTGTTATGTAAATGAATTTGCTGATTCCCCTGTTATAACTATTCCAAGATGGTATACAACTGTAGACACCAATAGTCCAATTGAACTACACGGTTTTTGTGATGCTTCCTGTGCAGCATACGCTTGTGTGGTGTACTTGAGAGTTTGGGATGGTAGTGATATAAGTATAAGATTGGTATCCGCAAAAGCCAAACCGGCTCCCGTGAAACAAATATCACTGCCACGGCTTGAACTCTTGGGTGCTGTTCTGCTGACCAGGTTGCTATTAGAAGTAAAAACTAATTTAAACATAAGTGATGATAAGGTATTTGCTTGGACTGATTCTACCATAGTATTAGCTTGGCTGCGTAAAATTCCTAGTAATTGGACAACATTTGTTGCTAATCGTACCTCTGAAATTCTGATGACAATGAACTCCAGTCAGTGGCATCATGTGAAGTCCGCTGATAATCCTGCTGATTTAGCATCTCGTGGAATATTGCCCTGTGAATTGAGTCAATCCATACTATGGTGGGAAGGCCCAAACTTTTTAAGAAGTAAAGAAACAATAATCTTTGAGGATAATATTTTACCAGAAATTGATCTAGAAGCTAAGACAAGATTATCTGTGCTAGTTTGTTCAAAGGACGAAAATCCTTATTTCAATAGATTCTCTAGTCTTTGTAAGTTAGTACGAGTAACTGCTTATTGTTTAAGATTTCGCAAACTTTGTAAATTAAAAATTGTAAAAAATGAAACATTACCACCTTTTCTAACTGCAAAAGAACTGAATTCTGCTTTAAATGCTTGCATAAAACTGTCTCAATACATCCATTTTAAGGAAGAAATAGATTTATTAGTACAATCTAAGACTGTTTCTAAACATAGTAAATTGTTTGCTTTGAATCCTTATTTAGATCAGAATAATATTTTAAGAGTTGGAGGCAGACTTGTTAATGCCCTTGTACCAAAGGATATTAAATCACCTGTTTTATTATGTAATAACTCTTCAATAAAAAAATAATATTTTTTTAAACGGCCCGTAACTAAATTATGTCCTTTGCCTATCGATTAAATATGTTGTACCAATCAATTCAGATTAAAATTTTTTTTTTTGAAGAACGTGATCGTTCTTGGGCCCCGGCATGTTAAGTTTACTTTAATAGATTAATATTAAATTGTTTCTCCACTGTGTCACTAGATGGCGTTGGCCACTGTTTGTACATCGCGGTATCGAAGTTTTTCTATGTCTGTATATATAGGCTGGTTTGATACAATAAAGTTAAGTTGCAAACTAGAAGTGGTTTTATTTTATACACTTACTATTTAATTAGTCCCAGCGGAAACGCCGGAAGCTCCACTAACTGAATACGAAACATTTAACTCATCATTCGAGCACCAAATGAACATGTTAATCGCTAATTAATTAAACCAAACGGACGCTGGATTTTCCAACAGTTCTGCAACTGCCTGCTAATCGATCGGACGGACCTGTAGGAAATTACTGAAAATAATAAACTGTGCCTATTAAAAAAAAAAAATAAGAGATTACAGTGTTTCAAAATATTGTAGTGAGTGAACATACAACGGTATTAAATACTTAAGAAAATTCATGAAAAGTATATTTTTTCATGGTTACAATATTGACTTCAAATGATTATGGCGCCATCAAGCGGCGGTCGAGAATACTATTACGTTTCGATACGAAACAAATAGACAAGCCAATGGATTCGGGCGTAGTGTACGCTCGTTTGTGCTACTTGGTAAGAGATGGCGTTGAACACATGTGATTATAAAATTTATTTTAGTACATGTTGACAGTATAAAACTTTTAGTTTCTTGTGTAATTCTAGTATGTGCTATTTGCAAAAAAAGGAAATATATATATTTACTTCATATTGTTTCAGGCTGAGCCTGGTGACACTATTGCTACAACCAAAGAAGGTAATTAAACTTTGTATAAATTTTAGTGACTTAACTTAATATAAATGTTCCTTATAATCTAGTCTACCTAATCTTTTTTTAGTCGATTAGGTCTCCTAAAAAACTCTGCATATCGGCGACAAACAGAAAGGTGCTAAAAAAGTACACAGATAAGCCTAAAGATTATAAGTCGCGCATTTTAATAAGGCGGCTTGCCTTTGCTTTTGCCTAATTAAACAGTATCAAATATTTCAGAAGGTTTTTTCTCCCGAGACAAAAATATATTTGGTGTCACGTCATTAATTGTGGGCATAATAACGTTTATTTATAAAGATAAGATAAGATAAGATAAGAAAAACATTTATTCATTGCTACACAATTAACAATATAACTAAAAACATTAAAAACGAAACTAAATAAAAATTAAACAAAAAAAAAACAAAAATATTAATAACAAGATTTTAAAAACAAGAGTTAACATTAAAAGTTAATGTCACAAGCCATACCCTGCGTAGCAATAAATTGGCGTATTAAAAGTAAGTAATTAGTAATTAAAAGTAGTATTCTATTTCAATGAGAAATATTTCATTCAATAATTCAGCAAATCTAAATAAACTAGCTCCCTACTAGACAAAAAATTATTCAAAAATATGTAGAAACTAAATAGTAAAACACAAATTAGATATATCTTTTCTAATCAACTTATTTTATGCAGAGGAATGGGTGACTCGCAAGAAAAGAGATGTCACCACCACGCGGCAAATAGCCACAAGAGTCAAAAGAGAGTTGGTACTTGAAGATGGCAGGATCCTCAGTGACACTGGACCTAAAGTGTCAACTTCTGTCAATGAGGATACACATACAACGAATTTTCAACAAACTGAGGTAATCTTATGGTATTTAATATATTATTTCAATTCTAGCAATGTAAGACAGTTCCGATTTAGATTTAGTCACAGTTATCAGAAAGATTGCTTATGAAAATCTATGTCACCCAAGAATATAAATTTTAGTACTAAAAATACTTTGTTTTTCTCATAGGAACATTAACGCAGTATATAAATCATATGCAGTAGTCAGAATCACGTGTGTAATATATAATCATAGGGTGTACCTTTTTTGCCTGTTCGTAATCTCTATCAACCATGTGATGGAACCGCCACCATAATTTAATGCACATATTCCAATACTTATACTAAAATAAATTGACTCTAGTAAAATTAAAACATATCTTTAGAGCCATTAACCAAAAAATTGGGTAAAGCCTATATAATTCATTGACAGAAATAGCAGATCACTTACGTTTGATATTTCCAACAGCACCGCGTACCTGATGACCAGCATGCTGATGAAGCTCTGTCTGGAATACCAAATGGTGCCATTGGAGAAGCCGTTGACGGTAAATGTTTAATACACACATACATATACTCACGACTATAAATATTTAAAAGGGGTAGCCAGAGCTTCAGAATAAGAAATTCCTCAGCCACTTTTGGAATTTGAGGGGGACAGATAGTAAAATAGAGGTTGTTGGTGATGGATTTCCGAAATTCCCTTAAAAAGCCCCAGTATTCTTAGTCGTCTCTTACGATCAACTGTGCGAAGCTACACAGCATTGTGCAAATAAGAATTAAATAATAAAATAACTAATGAAGCAAAATGATATTACAAATAGTATCTGGATGAGATTATCGCCCTATTTCTGAATTGAGTATTCAAGCTGAGAACAACTTAAGTATCGTTCTGTCGCATTGAAATCTTAACAACTGAATGAGATAAAGCGATACTTAAGTCGTGCTCAGCAATAAGACCATTAAACCTATTAAAGAGTTTTGTATTTCATCACTTACATTTTGCAGGTTTAGAAATGCGAAATGACGTGTAGTGCCGAATTTGAATGTCACTACCCCTTTCTACCCACGGGTGTCGTAAGAGGCGACTAAGGGTATGGAACTTTTTTAGCTGGTTTTTGGGCGATGCGGTTGGAGACCCATCACCGAAAACACCTTGCAATCTTTTCCCCACTCAATTTCCAAAGGTGGCTGTCCCTTCGTCAGAGCCACCCCTTCTAGGGATTTATAGCCGCGAGTATATGTATGTAGAATTGCTTCTTACTGCCTAGAGACATATATCTGAAGATGTAGCTGAGATCGTTAACATTTTAATCACTGAGTGCTTTTGTTACTCGTTGTTCAGAACAGTCACTTTTAGCCTCGACGGCATATCCTAGTGACCACATGGTGAATATGATATCCTAATAATATGATATTATTTTAATTTATTTAAAACTAATAGGAGATTTAAACATAATAGGAGCAGTTTTTTTTATTCTGATGTGTTACATACATAAAGAAATCTATTCTATTACAAATTCACTATAGTATAAGGAACTATAAATCTTTAATATAGCGTATGGATCTTATAACTACAATCTAGTGTATGTAATCGTTTCTATGCTATTACCTATTAATAATATTACATACATACATACATATACTTACGGCCATAGATTCCTTGAAGGGGTAGCCAGAGCTAGGAAATAAAAAAATCCTCAGCCACTTTTGGAAGTTGCGTCGGGAAAAGATGGTGAAATAAAGGTTGTTGGTGATGGGTCTCCAACCGCATCGCCCAAAAATCCCTTAAAAGCCCCAATACCGTTAGTTTCCTCTTACTTACACCCACCGGAAGAAATGGGGTAGTGCTATTCTAAGCCGGCACTAAACAACATTAATAATATTCCCATCTAGAAATGGACGGTCCCCGAGCTGTCGTCGGTGGCGAGATGGCACCCGCTGGTGGCAAAGTGTTAGTGTCTTTGCGAGTGGTGGCGAACCCTGACGGCAAAGTGAGGGAGAGCCGCGACCTGAAAGTCCTCACCAGGAACGTGACTGAGCGGGTTAAGGAAACTGAGGAGCGGTTTCATAGAGGCGATACTACGCATGATGTAAGTACTGTTTAAGTTTAGCTTTTGGTTTAATGTAATTTTAAGACGATTATTTTACATAAAACGTCACAGCAAAGCGATAATGCAGAAAATTTACGAAACAGTTTTCGGTCACGGAACGTAACTTATTTTTCTGCAGCCGATGTTCATCGAATTACAAAGGGTTATCACGTGTATAAAAATTAAAGCGAGCTTATTTAAACTCATTTTACACAGCATGATAATAGCATATTTGCCTAATGGAAACCATACTTCTTTTTTCTCACTCCCTTGCAAAATTATCGAGGCAATAAGAATTGCTGGGATATTGACAGGGGTCTGGCCGAGTCCCTCGACTTCATTCATCGATATCGGTGTCATGTGATAGATGCTAATGGACGCTTGGGAAGCACTAACGTAACTAGTCTCACGGCTCGATAAACTTTACGCACAATCTTAGCTGTGTAATTGCTGCGTCGGCGGCAACTCTGAAATATGCTTATACTATTTCACAATTGTTCATATTTTATACATTTCTACAATTGGTTTTTGAGATGAAACTAAAGGACGTAAAATATGAGTGATCTTAAAAAATATTTAACTATAGAAAAGATATTGGCGGATTATTATTATATTGACTATTTAGCGGAATTAAGCAAAGAAACTTATTTATATTAGTAAAGACAAGATGTTAAAATGCAGACCTTTTTTTTAATTTCTTAGATACATAGAGAATAATTTGACTAATAGTTTAGATTACTCATGCTTTTTTTTTATAATAAATACCACAAAATGTATTTTTATTTTAACACAACTTTATGCTTAAATTATATAGCTATAATATTTCATGCATAAACATAGTAATATTCCAATGAACTAAACTATAATTTACACATAATACAAGTAGGACAGGATTTAAATAGCCATGACATAACACGATATTTCAAACGATTAAGCAAATCAAGTAGATCCCATGAAATCATCACAAAGTTCTCACAAGAACTTTACTACTGCAGGCTATTGAACTTAATAAGATAACAGCAATATGATTATACGTTTAACATAAATTAATGTGGGTCATTTAATGCGTGGTTGAAACATTTACAATAGTTACGTGAGTTCCGCGGTCGTGCTCTTCTACTCACCTTTAGGTTTGAAGGCGAACTTATATCTTAGTTGGTAGCTAATTGAAAGGTGAACTTTATACTATTCTATTGTTAATGAGGGCATATTTATTGGTGTTGGCGATAAGGCTGTGTCGGTTAATAGGGCTGGGATTTATTAATAGAAACTAGTTGTTTTTAAGTTTATGTGCCGTGTTTTTTTATGTGTATCTTTTCTACTCATTGAAGTTGTATGATTAATCTGTGATATATAAAGGAAACTCATTATATTATCGGTGGTAATACTGGAATTTAAAGAGGCTAGACTACAGCGGCATTTAATATCTTTGGAGTTATTAAAATATGTATTCTTAAATCACTTTCTATACTGTGTTCCTAGAAAACGAATTTGATGAAAGAAACTGAGAAAACTTCTGTTCATGTTGTTTGTTTCCGTGTTAAACGCAACACAATGCTTTATTAACTTAAAATGTAATGCGTTAGTTACAAATATTAGACTTTATTGAATATTTAGTTTATAGTTTACAGTCACTCTTTTAAGATGAAAAATGCTCATTTTAAAAAGGCATTCGGAAATAACTTACAAAACAGCAATAGCAACATGTCGGCGGCATGTACTAGACAAGACAATTTGCACTAAAGAACGTTGAAAGGTTAAACATCGTGTGTTATTTACAACACTTGCATCTTTTGTTAAGATAACGAACTCTACACAAATGGAGCAATGCTAGAACAAGCATAAATCGATGGAGGTTTTTGAAATTATAATTTGTTCGAGTAGATAGGTCGCCGCGGGCGTTGAGCCTTTGCTCAGGGGTGGCCACAAGATAAAGGTTTATTATTTCAGGTTTTATGACATAAATATAACTACTTACTTTAAACATTTACTGAAACTGTCATAATATTGATTAATATAATATTGATTAACAAATCATCATTTAAATTCGTGTACTATCTATATTTGGAGGTATAGTCGTTGAAACAAATATATTTCTTTTTGTGGTCATGAATTTACACTAGCTGGCGCTGACTGTATTTTTACATTGCGGTATGATTTCTTTTTTGTTTTTGTATAAATACTTAAACTTGGTTTTCACGGTTTTCTTGGTATCTCTTCTCTTTACGGAAGTGTAGAATTCAGAATTCAGTGTGCTCAAAAAGGCAGGCGTCCGAAGTATGAAGAACAAAAGAGCATGTATGAAAAGATTGATGGATGTAGACGAAGCTAGAGAGGTTTGCCAGGATCGTACGAAGTGGCGATCAATAGTCTCTGCCCACCCCAATGGAAATTAAGGGCGTGAGTATATGTATGTATGTATAATACATCAAAGTGTAATAATAATAAAACATCCGAAATATACTTTCAACATCTTATCGTGTTATACCTAATACTTACTCCATACACTTTCATTTGGTAGTAGTTTTTTTATATTTACGGCTAACATTGTTTTTCACACTGCCAACTATATGTCACTTTGTCAAGATCGGGTTGCGGGGAAAATCAATATGTTCTTCTGCCACAGGAAAACAAAAAATATATCATTTACGCAGAAGTACTTTAAGATATATTACTTCTTATTTAAAAACACAAATTGACGCGGACGAAGTCGCGGGGAACAGCTGCTAGTCATCATATAAAAATGGTAGGTACTTTATTCTATTGTTTATCATGTGACCATACGATGATCTCTCAACTATTTATTTATGTTATTTAAAGACAAACAATGTTAACAAATTTTATCCATACACTGCAGTAAAAGACATAATTGTTATTATCAATTTGTTACTTCGACGTTCATCTATCTTCTATACTTATAATAAATCTGTAGAGAGGTCAATTCTGTACATGAAATATATTTTCAAAATAACTATCAGGTGGTGATTAGGGATCGATACTGATGCCAAAAATGCAATCAGTAAAATTTTTGTCTGTCTGTCTGTCTGTCTGTCTGTCTGTCGGTTTGTATGTTCCTTATGGAAACAAAAACTACTCGACGGATTTTAACGAAACTTGGTACAATTATTCTCCATACTCCTGCGCAGGTTTTTGTATACTTTACAGCAGAGTAGTATAGGGGAATTTTGGGAAATTTTTGGGAAAACGGGAGAAGTTACTCCATTTTTTAAGCTTCCGTCGCGTGTGCAGCCTTAATGGTTAAACTTACATAGAAATCATGTATGACGGAATTCATCTTCATAAAATTATCTAAAAAAAAATCCTGAATAGTTTATGTCTATCTTTTACGGTTGACTCACAATAACACGTGTAATTCCTGATAGCTTAGCAGTTCAGATCATTCTGATTATATTTGTTTACTCTTACGTTTGTAAACCTCTCACTCATCCCTAATTTAAAAAAGGTAACATTATTACCTATTCAATAAAAAAAGAATCATAGAAATCGGTAGACAAACACCGAAATTATACATAAAATAAGCCATCGGGGCCGTGACCAAAACCAAATCTTTACTAATTTACATATAACATACTAGATGGCGCCAGTAGTTGCATCCTATATAACGTAATGATTTATTTTTTAGATTGTTATAAATACTTCATAGCGTTTTATTCCAAAATTTATAAACTACTAAACCGAAATACTGAACCGTTCATTAAAGCGCATTCAAAATCACCAAACTACACTGTTTAGGAAGTGCTATAAATTTAATAAATTGAAAACATTGCGCTGAAATTCACAATGCTTGAGTAGTGACTGAAGAAAGAAACCTCAGATATTTAAAAAAACAACGCTACCCGTGCGAAGCTGGGACGATCCACTAGTAATAGATAAACTAAGGATGATTTTGTAATAAAATTAAGGAATTGATATTATAAACCAATATTTCTAATTTTTCGATAGTTAAAGTACGTTAGCCAACCCTATTCACCGCCTACGCGGGCCTTCTCATTGTCGGTTGCAGTTTTTCACCTGCAGATAATCCACCCACTCGAAATACGGGACAAGATGATAGTAGTACTCATTTCAACTAAATGATGTGTTCGTAGATTATATCATAATAAGCTCATTATTATTATATTATTAGTCGAGGTTTAGTGCTAAACATTTTCTATATGTGCCGTGCGGGTCTTGGTATCTCAGACTTTGCAATTGGTTTCTATATGAAACATTCATTTAAGATTACTTCATAGCTAATGCCCAACTCCAAATCTCTAGCTTAGCTTTGTCTATACTACTCCACTACTACTCTATACTTCTATCGATGAGACTATCGCATGACATTTAATTACCAAGCTTTCTGAGTATTAACTTTTTGCATGGAAAGTAAATCGTTTTCGAAAATTCACTATCATTTCAATATGTTATCGTTTATTTGACCTTTAGCATCACTGCGATAAATACAGAACATTTACAAAATAAAATCAGTGAAAGCAGTTGGAACTACTAAAACCTACAAAAGAATATATATTTGATTTTTCTCCATAAAAGTAACTGAGTTGCAGTTTGTTTTGTAACATAACATGATGATTATGCGAAGACGATCTTCTTAAACCCATAGAAAAGTTAAAATAAAAACAATTAAAGTTATATAACTAGGCAGCATGATATTAATGAATCTCTAAATTATATACAAATGATATTAAATCATTTTTTGTAGTGATTGCGCCGAGTAATTGCGGAACGTGAAAGTTCATATATTTTATAACTTCACTCTTTCGTGTCGAGATTTTAGCCAAATACTATAAAAAAAGGTATTAGTCCATCTTTTTTGGTACCTTAGTATTGGTTAGGTTTAACCAATTCATGTTTGTGGTTTTTCCATTACATAAGTCAGGATGATCTGCAAAGAAGGCTTATGGCAAATTTCATGCTTGCTAATGTATATAAACACAGCCATTCAGCTATTTAACAGCTAATCCAGAACTCTTAAAGTATAATTGACTAATTGTTTCTATGATTGTATTCAAACCGGTTTATATGTCATACACAGCTTCATTAATTTAAAGATAAATTGGTGGTGACAATTTGACAGGCTGTTACCAGCTAGCCAATTCGAAGAAAATCTGGGGCAAATAATGCACATATTAAGTTGGTTTAAAAGCAATAACAATAATGAGTAGGATAGTAAACAATTATATTCCGTTTGCAGTATAATACGCATCGAAATAATTTACAGGATCTTGAAAAAATCCTCTATTATTACCCTCATAAAAAGCAATCGAAAACAAACCCGTTGCCTGGATTTTATGGTTTCTGCTGGCTACCTAATGTTAAGCAGTTATATCTGACCTTATAGAGCTTTCATAATTGAAAATCCTATTTCAATTCTTTAGTCGTAAGGAACCGAAATTTCTAGCTTCCTGTATTTGCATCAATTTGTGGCACGAAATCTCAAAGCAGTACAATGAACAAAATTCCTCAAATGTTTGTTAAAATATTTTTCCGCGCCTATTTCGCACAGAGAAAATTATCGTCACAATACAAGCGCAACCGAACGCATTCTACGCTTGTTTTTTTCTATCCAATTGGATTTTGCGATCAGCTCGTAATTTGAGCTTCGCAGCGCATTAGCAAGAGCTTATGATGCGATTCTGGAAACTTGTTTCAATATTTTAAAGCTAATAAAGTTTTTATTAGTAGCATCTTGCTTTACTTGCTTGCGTCTTGTTTTTAGGTGTTGTAAGGGCGACTAAAGGTATTTGGGGCTTTTAAAATTATGCTTGGAAGATTTGGCTGGAGATCTTAAACTAAACATCTTTTATTTTACTGTCTATTACCCTTCAACAAGTGGCTGAGAAAAGTCTAAATTTGAAGCTTTTCCTCAAATCTAAGTTTTATATATGGAAGAAAAATATCTCTAATATAGAGTGAGGGGTGAGTTAAAATACGATTTGAGACTGAATAAAACATAAATTAGTAGAAACTGTAGTCACCCATTTAAAAGTTAAAGTTTCTTGATCAATCTCGATCTTAGTTTCAATCGAGTTTTTCTCCCAGAATAGAACTCAATCGGCAAACTTTCGACGTTTATTCGAACATAACTAGAAGCAGAGGTAAATTCCGTAGGAGTAAAAATGCGGGTAAATGGATATGACCTTTTCCTAACCATCACAATTTAGTTTTACTGGTACGATTTAAATGTTAACTAAATGACTGTTTGTAATTTGTTTCCATTTCTTGCTTTAGAATTGGATTTTATGCACATTTTATGAAGTCTATGAAACAAAATTAGGTTTCAAGATTGTAAACTAAATCCCACCTTATTGTTTACTCAATAAATAATATTAAAACTCTTATTGAAAGGCAGGAGTTTAAATTGGGAATACTTAGGAATTATATTATTATAAAAGTTTTTAATATAATAATTAATAAATTGTAAAGGGACGGAGGAGAATTGTCAGGATCCTACTTAGCTGTATTCAATATTATTTGCCTACAATATATTAGTACTAGGTAATTATATGGCGTAAATGTTTAAATGTATTCAAATTTTAATATCTACAAACAAAATATACAATCTTAAATATGTCTATAATGCTAGGTTATTGATATGTATTTTTGTTATTGTTTTAGAACTGAATTTCTCATATTAAAAATAGAATATTTGTATCGTATATACCGATATGGCTGCCAGTTGTGTAAAAACTACCTGTAAAATACTTTAATATGCAATAAAAAAAACTATCAGAAGTAGTAGTAGAATAAACTTCAACGTAAATTATTTGTTACCTTAAAAAACAATTTATCGTAAAAAATGATTTTTATCTCTATCTTTTCCATAATACCACATCTATAACCTTACTAGAGCATAGGTCTGTTATAAGCCTAGATGAGAGCTGAAAGTAGCTGGCTTGAGACAATAATTTAAGATGTTTAGATAAAATCTACACGAAGTCAGCGTAGTGTGCCCAAGAATTCATGTGGTTACATTTAGATCCAATCTTAGATATAGTAGAAGGTGATGCCGGGAAATTATCACTCCATGAACCTTCGACGTGTTTAATACCCAGAAACGTTGGGTTGGACTCGCGTGTTTATTTTGATTTACGGAGGTGTTGGTTACGCCTTGTTTTATTAAAATATATATCGATTACGCTGCTTTGAAGGGTTGGCCAAATAACTAATTCTTTTTAGAATTATGTGACATGTGACATTTTATTACGTGGTGTTATGACATTGTAAAAAATGTGAAATAAAATATATCAGATATTATATTCAAATTTTATATTCCTTAATATAAAATTTGTTAATTACTAGACATTTAGGTTTAAACAAATCAGTACTGGGTCTAATAGTCGGAGAGTTTAATCCCACTGAATGCAAAAACCTTTTCATTCAGTGGTGCAAATATTGTATGTTACATCATATATCTATGTAACATACAATATTTGCACCATGGAAAATATTTTTTCTACTTATTTTATATTGATTACATTATTTATCAACGATCCTTTAACTCACCAAAATTTCATACTCGACTTCTAAATGTTACTTAAAATATATTTGTTTAAACAAAATTGAATTGGCTGCACTTCTTTACTGATAAATATCAGTGGATATAATATTTAGCTTAGCGAATAAACCAAACTAGTGTTAAATAATATACTTGTATTTCAACACGGGAGGAAAAAAATATTACATGCAACAAAAGTTTGGGAATTTTTCATTAAGGATATAAAACAGAACAAATACATTGAAATCAAATTATTGGTTACAGTCTTATTTGCATTGCATTGTACTAATGCATAAATTAGCAGCTACAGTACAATGCATTTTGTAAACTTTTATGTCACTCTCTGGAGGCGTAGTTTGCACATTCGCCAACCTTCAGAATTAGCAAATAGATATATGTGGGTAGACTCTTCACAAGGTGTCACGACAACTTTATATAGATTGAATAAACTGTTGGATAAAGAAAGTTCAATTGTAACATCTATTCTATGTTTCAAAGCTTTTAGTTAGTAACAGTGGTTATAGGGTAATAAAGTAAAGGAAATTTGGATTCAAATACATCATTTTATGCGTTACTTGTTTATGAGCGCAAATACTCTGTGTGCTTAAAAAAGGGCATCGCGTTCAATTACTTGTTAGTGGACATAATATATATGTAGAAAATAATCATTTAATCAGTTAATTTTTAAATAGTATTTTTTTCATTATAGTTCATCAACAAAGGCATATATTAAATCCTTAATTCCTCTTTAGCAGACAAAGAACGAATCTGGTATCATTCTTCAAGATGGTGGAACGAAGAATGATAAATTGATTGTAACAACCATAATTGAAATAAAACAAGGTGTAGTAGTTTTTGTGATTTGTGTTCATGATAACAAGTTCCTGAAGAATAAATCAAGTAATGTTATTACATATAACCTTGAACTTTGAGAACAAAAGATTTCGCTTAGTGCCTGCTTTATTGATGTATCAAAACTATAGCGAATAATTTAACAATGAATCATTAAAACTTGGAATGTACTCGGCGAGTGCGCCTTTTCTTTTGGTATCATTGATTTAATATCTATTCGTACTTATTAAGGTATTGTTACAATAGAAGTTAATTTGTTTCGTGAAGCAGTGATGTATTCCGTGGATTTATGAATAATGAGCTAATCCTTGGCATTTAGTAGACATTTTTATTGTCTTTTTATATGGTTGCGTTTACTTTATTATGTCACAGGTCAGACAAAATATTATTCACTGTTAAGCTGTATCGTTTATTTACTCTTTCAAATTTATCAAATCCATTAGCAGCATGACCATAAAATAAGGCTCGGTAATAAATTTGGTTCCAGTGAATTTGTAAACGTAACTATTACAATTGGTGACGGTAGCTGTGACAAATTAAATTGGAATAAAGTATGAGAAAATATGTAGCTTTTATCAAAACGTCAAGTTCTTATGATATTGTGATAGAAAATGAAGAGTGAAATTATATTTTTACCTAACAGACAGAAAGTAGCAGTAAATAGAAGTAATATTTGATCCTTCGATACATACGAATATGATACGACAAAGATTTAATAAATATATTACGCAGAAAACATTCTTCGAATTTGAATAAACATATCATTGTATAAATATCATATTTTTTTTCTATTATCATTATATCACAATGGGTGAGCTCGTGTTTTATGAGTATGAATAAAAGCATAATAGTTAAATAGTGTGTTGGCACTTTCCTAATACAAACTTATCAGAATTATCGAACTTTCAACGATTACAACTTTCTCTACATCTGACTATTGTAATCGATAAATACTACTGACAATCTTAGAAGTTAAAATATATTACATACAACAATTTGGGGATCAATAACTCCGCCACGTCTGGCCTTTAGAGTTTTTGATATAGGGTTGTCTGTGCCTGAGTTTTCAACGACATTATCCAACAAAAATCACTAAAAATACACCATATCAGTCTCCTTAGCCGCCTTGACGCTACCGTAGACAGTTTTGCACCAAAACCTGTTTCTAAATATAACATTTCATGTCACATGCATATATATACTCCGATCATTAGTTTTCGTTGGGGTTAGCAGATACCATCGATCGCCAATTTGTACGAAAGGCACACTACGGCTACATTCTCAGCTATGTTTATAATTATAAATCTTTTTGTACATGCCCCTCTATCCTTCATACTTTGCACTCCTGAATTATTGTCAAAATTCTATATGTGTCGTCATTGGTCGTGTGTAAAGTCAAATGTGCCACAATGGACTTCGTTATCAAGGCACCAAAATAAACATGAACATCTGCTTTATTTTTCCATTTTATCAATTCTTTTTAACATTGAATATGTTTTTAAGCTGTTTTGATATCATGTAATGTAAATATTATTTTTCATGAGAAAAAAATACACTTAATATTTATAGCATAAGGTAAATAAACCGTTATACGTAATGGTATTGTGTGAATCGTCGTCTAAAAGTGTTAGAATAGGAGAACTCGTCACTAAATTGCGACTAAGCACAGCTCACAGCAAGGCGAGTCTCATCCGAAGCTATTAAGCTTCAACGATAACCATTCTCATTAGGAGCACGTAAAGTTAATCGATAAACACGAACAAGATCCTATGGGACAGCAAGCTGCCGGAACCGAGTGGTGTCCTCTTGTGTGGCGATGGCGTAACTCACTAGGGTCACCTCGGCGGAATTGCAAAAACATGTAAGCAATTAGGAGCGAGCTGGCCCTGCCAAGCCAGGGGGCGGCGCTCCTCTGCCTCGTAATAGAAGACTAGCTGGTGCTGCCTCCACATTATTATCCATTCAGAGCCGACAGATTGCGAGATATGGCCCATTTAATAATACACGCTCCAACATTTACGTACAGGCATGTACTCGGATTATCAGCTTGAGGTCATTGTGGATTTTTGTTTTAGCACAGTTCCGTGTATTGAGGCATGTCTTGATCTCGATTCTAGATTAGACGTTGTATTAAGTGTATTGTGAACTTCATACGATATAGTACGAGTATCCTGCTATATTCTGAGCTTTTTTGTGTGATTGCAATTATCAAAAGTTTTGTGTCAAAAAGTTTACTGCTACTTAAAATATTATAAATGTTGTAATAGTATGGTATTTCTAAATGCTCGCCTGAAGAACAGAAACTAGAACCACGCCTATGGGATAAGCGCGTGTCGGCAATACATTCTTTGAGGAGGCTTTGTGCATTAAGTCTCTTTCTTTGTGTTCACGCGCAGCCCTGCGTCCGTACATAACTCACTGAGGTTAGAATTCAAACCGATACGGTATCACTATTATTCATCTCAGATTTTTATATTTATTAAATAGATAACACTACGAAGAATTTCGAAATGTCCTTGAGATTATGAGATTAACGAAACTTATTCTTTTTGTAGCCAATAATGAATGTGAAACTCTTTGAATTTTTATCGATAAGTAACTACTTTATACAAGCTTTTTCTTGAGATAAGTGAATTGTTTTTTTGTGTTGACTTGATAAACTTATTGCAAAAGCCTGTTATGATGAAAATACATTGATCTAAAATTTTATTTCAAACACTGTACCATTAATTATGATAAAGTAAATCAGTTTAAAAATTTGCGAGTAAACGTTAATAGTTCTTTTGAAAAAGTTTTATTTTTCTATATATTTTGCTATAAGATAGAGGAAAAAAGTAAGTATAACAAAATGGGTTACTCAGGAAAGGTTGTTAATCGCAAACCCCAATCACCGCCTAATAACAGTTTTGGTAAAATCAAGTCGGTTCTTCAAAACAAACGGGGATTTTGTTGCAAATTAGCGACGATTATACCGAAACCGAGTCTCGAGAGATTCTATGAAATCATATCCAGTTACCTCCTTCTGTTCTGCATAGCTAGTACAAGCGACTTTTTAACTAGATATCGCATAGTATAAAACAGTCATCTCTTTCGCTCTTACTCGTGTCGTAGACTGTCATCTCATTCTTACCGGTATCGTGACGATAAAATAGCGCTCGTGCTAGGCCTCCTGTTTTGATGTTGTTATCTCATGTTGCGTGACTGGCGCGCAGTCGACATACTGAGCAATAACTTTTTGTACAAACCGACTGTAAATGTTACTGTAGCATAACAGATTTACTGACTGTTATGTCAATTATTTTAGCTGCCTATGTAAATTTTGCTGTAGCTTTGACAATGTTTATTATGTAATGGTATTAAAGAAAACTTAGGTAGCATAGGAATAAGTTTTTAGGTTTGAATTGGAAAAGTCTAAGCATATTGTATTTGGTTCTAGGCTTTTGTTATATGATCTATGTAAAGATTGATGGATGTAAACGAAGCTAGAGAGGTTTGCCAGGATCTTACGAAGTGGCGATCAATAGTCTCTGCCTACCCCAATGGGAACTAATGGCGTGAGTATATGTATGTATGTATGTAAGTATCTATGTGAAGCAAAATATTAATAAAAATACTTGAATCTTGTGAATCTAAGTTTAAAATTATAGGAAAAATTACAATTTGAGCTTCACAATTTGTTGTTATATTTATATATACTCATAGATATTTACAAATAAATTAAAGTTATATCATAATTAAATGTAAGGACAATTATAATAATTGTTAAACTCAATAAAACATGAAGTCGATATATTACAAAATTACTCAGACATACAACTCGAGGTAGCTTATTAGAATTTCACAAGTCGAGCGCTATGTCTCTTTGTCAAACATTTTATGAGCAACCATTTGCAATCTGTTGAATTTTAGTGGGTTCAACATTCGTGACCAGAAATTTATTATTTTCCAAGAAAATTAAGTAGTTGTAAATTAAGTGATTTGTTGCAATTGCAAAGTATATTCATGACCTAAATTGGCATACACTAACTAAAACGGTGTAGCCGAACCTGCACAATCTAGATGAAGACAACAAAATCTAAGAATATTTGTGTATTTGGAAATAATCTGTGTATTCTCAGATTCCGGTTTCTATGTATTCTTTTCAGAAGAAGATGTGATTAAGGGTTATACTGCGATACTACCGGACTCAAAAAGTATCTGTAAAAATGTTGCTACTTCCTTCTTACTCATCATTGATTCAGACTATATGGCCCAACCATTGCTTAGACAGAAAAAAAACTGAAGTACTATATAATAACTTTATTCGAAAGACGCATGTTTTCAATGCTACTGATTATCTCGGAACAATGCTCAAACGATATCGGTGGAAAGCTGCGCACCACCATAGTTTCCACGTTATTGTATCGAGGCCATGTGTCACCATCATTCAGGGTTAGCAGTCGTATAGTCTATTGTATTTTTATTTTTTTTTGAAATACGCGGAACTCTGTACTTCTCTGCACGCATACATACAACTGAACATTTTTGGATATAACATAAGTGCTATTGAAATCCCAAGCGTAAAAAGTGTTCTGCATAATAAGTATTAAACATTTTAAATAATAATAGTTTATGTTAATTAGTTACGTTGTATATAAGTTATCCACAAGTATAGCGCACGCCGCTTCTAGATAAAAGTACTATATCTAAATGTTGTAACTCTGTAGGTTAAGATATCTGGATCTACTGAAAAAAATTTAACGAATCTGCTTTAAAAGGCTCGCTATAATATTTTTTTTACTTGTAAATTTTGTTTAAGTCTTAGTTCATCCATGTACTTATTTCAGTATATCACAAAACAAAGGGTCATTGTATCCCAGAGATCAGAAAGAAATATTTGTAATTATTACTCAATATTAAACTTGATAACCCTAAACAGAATCATTGTCTACCATAATCTCGCACTAATTGAACAGTTTGAAAAGTGAGTTATACCTGGTAACAATGCTCATATCCTAGTATTAATATACGTCAGTAATTTACCATTTGTTGTTTAGCGTCGGTTTAGGACGGCACTAACCTATTTCTTCCCGCGGTTACATTATGATGCAAGCCAGGCTTTTGGCCATTTGGCCAAATACTTGGTTAGAAACATAAGAGTAATTTAAAAATTATTGCGTATTTTGTTAACAAAATCCTAGTTTTTCTTCAATATACTAGAGTCAGTTGAGAATTTTGCAGCAACAAATAAATATTTTCTTTCTTATATGTAGTGGTAAAACACATATAATTAGACACAAGTGACAAAAAATATCAAAAGAGTACCCTCTTTCATAGCATTAAAAACGAAAATTGTGTAATGTCTACCACAAAGATAGTAGCAGGAGCTTGAACTTAATGTGCCCTGTCAATCACGGAATAATATTTATTTTCAAGATGATTCTGTTTATAAAATACAAGGGCCATTACAGTTAAAAATACAGTAAATATTCACGTGTGAAATAAAAACATTCAACTATTCAATTTCGTTAACTGTTATCTTACTTTATGTAATGTATTTTTAATACCCGCATAAAGGTCACCAACCTATTTTCACAATCATTAGAAGCATGGAACTAAACTCGATCAAGAATATGTTAAAAACAGATTTGGGTAAACTAATTTTGATGCAATCATAAACGGATTTGTATTTATTGGTTTCTTATGAACATGTAAAAAAACTGTTTCTTTTTTTCAAAGTCAAAGAAATTACGTACATACGTACATATACTTACGCCATTAGTTCCCCAATGGGAAGATTATCGATCGCCACTTTATCAATATCGTTAAAATTATTGATGAATAAATCATTGTAAGAAGCAGAATTACCTTAGACATTCAGGTTTCTTCAAAAGATATTATTTCAACGATGACAGCCTTGATAAATTAACGACTATTCTATCATGAAGAGATAAGGAGGCGTAGGCGCATCTTCAGATTTGCACTAATGGTTTTCAAAACAAGAAGCAGGCTTTTACTACTGCGTTGTATTTAAACACATATTCATTTGTAAAAGCTACAATAATATTTCGACGAGGCGGCTGAGGTGAACGTTCGAAATTAAATAATTACATACATACATATACTCACGGCTATAAATCCCTAGAAAGAGCTTCAGAATTAAAAATTCTTCGGTCAGTTTTGGAAGCGCAGTGAGGAAATACATACATGCATAAAACAATACATATATATATATATATATATACACGGCTATAAATCCCTAGAAGGGGTAGCCAGAGCTAAGAAATTAGAAATTCCTCAACCACTTTTGGAAAGTTATGTGGGGAAAGCATTTTCAAATAAAGGTTTTTGGTGATGTCTCCAGCCATATTGCCCAAAAATTACTTGCAAGTCCTTAATACCCTTAGCCGCGTCTTGAGATCAACCATGGGAAAAAATGGGGTAGTGCTATTCTAAGTCGACACCTACACTGCCAAAATATATAATTATGAATTGTTTACAATAATAATATGTGCAATTTTACAAGTTGACATTGTAAAATTGCACCCTTGAACTATGTAGCATTTGTGGTAGTGTAGTTTCTATAGGAGATGATAAAAATCTAAAATGTACAATTAGGCTCATATATGCTGGGTTACAATGATTAATTGCCAATCAACCTGTACGCAAATTTAGTAAATAAAATTAACTAAGAACTCAAGTTTTAATTAGACAAATGTACAGAACAAGAAGCAGACGCAAGTTAAATTTCCTGTTGTAGTGTTGGCGTTGAAACAATCAAGTTCGTGAGAAAACATTTAATTTGAGAATTTGCACCAATTAGTTTTTTACTAGCTCTTGTATTTTTGTATCCTACTTTTACGTCGGTAAAATTTAATTACTTTGTTCTCAATTGTTTAGTTCCAGAATCTATGAGATCTAACGTGGTTTACAAACATACATTTTATTAGATGAACACGTAACACATTTTTGTTTGTAGAAGGCATTTTTATTTTAGATTTTTTCTACTATGTAGATTGTGCCTACAATGATACAACATAATGGCATAACATTAATTGTCATACCTAGTCAATCCATTAGTTTCCATCGAGGTAGGCAGAGACAACCTATAGCCACTCAACTATATTATCGCAACTCAGAAATAATGATGATCCACGAACAAGTACTATTGAACTCGAAACATAATTTAAGTGATTTTAAATTTAAAGCTATAGCCATATCATCGAAATTGGGGGAAAACGTTATTGGCTGTTGATTTTTTGCGACCAAAATCATGTAGTTTATCAAGAAAGTTTTGTTCTAAAAATCGTAACTGAAATAACATAGTGGTAACTTCTTGGTATAGAAGATAGTGATAATAAAAAATAAGCGGAATATAGCAAAAGGCGTCGGCTCGCACCTGCCAATGGCGGTCCCGATACGCAGTTTATATTTAGAAAACCACTTTATAACACCGCCGCGCTCCAAGCTCCTGATAAAAAGTTAACTTAACGCACATCGGCCCTATTGCTTATTAGCATCCATTTACTCTTCACCGCGATTCTATCGATTGGAACTGATAAAAAAAGCAAGCGAGCAAATCGTTTTACGATTTTAGTAAACATTTTTAAAGAAACTGGAGCGAAGGAATGCGTTATCAGGTGTATATTTACTGAGGCGGGAGATAGGTAGGTACGCGACGGGGCAAGCAGTGCTCACCGGCCGGGCAGCGAGAGCGCGCGTTCGTTCGCTCGTTGATGTCTTTTACTCTGACTATTTTAATCGAACTTTCATTGAAGTTTTACTACTTGGAAATATAAAAGTTGTATTTTCATACTGTACGTGGTTATATTGGTGAATAATTATTAATAAGTTCAGTGTTTTGTCAAAGGGAAAGCTTTGTAAGTAATGATCTTATCTAATTTTTTCATAATCTTTAACTTTTTGTTTTCTCATTTAGGGCAGTTTTATTTTAATCCTAATAGACTTAACAAGATAGAAATGTGAATGTTTAGTGACTGCCGAATTAGACAGGAAACGTTTAAATTTATTACTCACTACAAAAGTCTTTTAACTGGTTAACTTGCCTTCTGTAGCTTATTATTAACTGTAATTTAAGTCTCCGCTTCGCAATTAGGTATAAATGAAATAATTTATTTAAAAAACAATAAGTTTGTTTCTTGAAAATAAACTGGCAATTTGTGGAAATTGCGGCGCGGGCACAATTTAGGATAAGACATAAAACTTGTTCTCCATTAAAAAAGAAAATTTCTAAATAGTGCTTGCGAATTGAGATAATAACCGTTTTATAAAATTTTATAAATAAAATTATGCTATTGATATTTAGAATGTCGCTAGAGCTAATAAATTAGATATTGCTTAGTGACTGTAAGAAATTGAGTGGGAAAAAGATTGTTTCATAAAGGCTAGCCAAACAATCACTCAAACAGCTTGAAAAATGGTCGCCTTGTTCCACAGATAGAAATGGGCTTTTGCTACACAACACTATTTAATATCTAAAATAAAAAAGTTAGATACAATTCATGCTTTAAAAAGTTGAGAAATTTAATTCATTTATTTGGTTATTAAAACCTTTAATGGAACAAAAACTGTACAAAGAAACATGTACATCTCATAACTTTGATTAAGGTTTTGCACAAAGATTTTCTACTTTCTAACGTCTTTCATAGTGTAAGTTAATTTTTTGAGATATTATGACATAGTATATTTCATCACTAACTACAAGTGGTTTGTAGCTTTGAATAACATATCATGGTGTTTTGGCAACCGATTGTTATGATAAGATTAAAAGTAATACCGATTAGCTTACTACACTATTTTAGACTCGGCAAACATAAAACCTATGTTAAAATTTTTTGGTTTCATTAAGACACAATATCGGACACTAACATTTAATGAAAACGTAAGAAATGCGAGTGTTGAAAATGTAAAGTATTTTAAGTAATAAAAGTATTTTATATGTAACAACATTTACATATACTCACGCTATTATTTCCTATTGAAGCCGGCAGAGTCTATCAATCGCCACTTCGGAGCCTGACTTTTGGAGTACACTCTCTTGTATGGTTATGTGATGAATTATAAATAAAACATCAAAAGATGTGTATGTTACAAAGATACACGTAATCGTATCCGATCCACTTTTGTTTTAATACAACAACGAAAAAAAGCAAATTCGTTTCAATCGAAACATATTCGATACGTCCTATAAAATAATGTAATCTGATACTGAGTTCCCAAAAGCGAGTCTGGGATCTTTTTATGAGCTGTTTTATTTCGAGAACATTAATTAGATGGAACGTAGCATGAATTACGACTACCGAGAAATTAAAATCGGTGTGTGACGTCATTGCACTATAATAATGAAGTAAAAACTGTTTCGAACATTACAAAGCATCTTTTTTAATAGATCAGTTGTAGTTAGATGTTTTTGTTGAGGTATAGATTTATGTAAATGTAAGTAGTGTAATAAAATAAAGGAGTACTGAAATGAAACTTTGTTAGTATGCAGGCTAATTTTAATAATGTAAAATAATTGGTCCAATTGGTCAGATATCTATTCAATTAAATTATATAAATACTAAAATGGAAGTTTATGTTGAGAATATAATAACTTCTTTTGTAATTTAAATAACAAGCAAATTTTTTATTTAAAAAAAGTTATAATTGGCTATGATCATGACAAATATGCTTATTATAAGAAATATCTTAAAGCTGTTAAAGACTTAGAAAACTTTATGTCTCATTCTAATCTACCCTGAAATAGGCAAAGCTTCTTTCCTAAGGGAAATAAACAGTATATATTATATTAATTAATAAAATACGAAGCGGTAAGTCGCGTCAGATTATTTCTAATAAAAGCCTTCTAGACATCAAGCATTCGATCGGAACACAAATAACTGTTCTTATATTATGGTACAAGATAAATTGATACGTATAAAAAAGACTTATCAAGTTGTCTATTTGTCAATGTGATTGATAGCTAATTGCAACGTGGAATAGTTGTGTATAAAGATGTTTGATGTGAAACAACTAAATAAAAGTCTCGAGACAACGGTTTCGTTGTGAGATGGAAGCTGGCTCGGACGCAGCATTCCTGTATCGAACCTCGTCAGACCAGGCACCAGCCCACCGACTCACAAAAGGGTTGATTTTACTACTAACCATCACAAAACCTACCTTATTTCATTCACAATAAAGACTATATCAAACACAAAAAATGATCGCTTTGCAATTCACTAACCAATTTAAATGAACCATCAGGTTTTAGTTGCTTCGACAAAAACTGGTCATGACAGTAAAATTGTTTCGTATTCAAAGTTCAAGTTTAAATGGACATCGACACTAATTCGGGATAGTACGCCAATAGTTTTTGTTTCATCATTATCGATAAATTGGTGATCTGCGGTTTCGCATCGATTTCGGCGAATATATTAAGAACTAATGAGCCATTTCTGAGTTTTGATATATACTTTTTATTCTTATTAACATGAATGTTTATGTTCGACAGTAAAATTCCGTTATTATTGATATTTTACGCTAACGACTTGTCGATTCAATGCATCAAATTTATCAGCATATTGAAAACGCGCAAGATTTTGCCATTAAAATATGTGGTCCCAATATCACAGTTAGATTTTCGTTTTGAAATAGATGTGTTCTTTTGATGGACGTGCAGATGATATATTTGTGATGTTTTTAGTAAAAAATAAGATGCATAGATAAACAATCCAACCATGGTGTAACTACTAAGCTACAGAATTTTTATTTCATTTTAACGTTAATCCAATAAGTTATTAAATGACCTAGGCGAAAATATAAAAAAAAAAACAGAAAATAATGTCAGTTGTAATTGAAATAATATTAATATTATCTATAACACTCATTTAAATAAATTTTCGAAAAAAAATATATGCTAGAATCTCTCTGCTATTGCAATAATGATTTTTCTCAAGCACAGTGGCACGTTAAGTACAATAGAAACGATAATGACCTGTCAGTAAATTGCGCAATGGTTCCGGCAAAAACGTAGATCTGTCACCTGTAGCCGCCGCCGCCGCCACCGCCGGAGCGTCCGTAGCGAATAGACCGAGACAAGTTTACGGAATTTACTCGCTGTTTTTCTTCATGTTGCGCTTCAAATAGTTTTTGCGAGCCGTGTTAACACTTCAGATAATGATTTGTCGATTGAGATATTATTTCAATAGTTTGTAGATGATAAATAAGTGTGAACTTGAGGTGCAACAAAAAATATGAATAAAGTAGGAGCGTCAATCTTCTGTTATAGTCAAACGGATGTCAAAGAATACAATTTAAATGGTTAAAACGTTTCCTTCAGCCTATACGTTCCTAATTTATCAAATAAATAATAAATAAGCAATACATGCAACCAAGAAGCCTTCATTTGCTGAAATGCACTTTAATAAATAAAATAAATGGATAATAAAAATAACAATTTATTCCAATGACCGTCGACTTTTTAAAACTTTAGCTCGAAACATTTTAAACTCTTGCCTTAAACTAGCAGCAGTCAGAGACCGAAAAATTGATCAATGCATTACTGATAGCAGTCAAATTAGGTGGATAACAATTAAAAACAAATTCGTAGACAAATTAAGATATCATATTATTTTGTTATTAAAATTAACTATTATGCTACGAGTTTTATCTCAATAAGTAAAATTAATTACTACCACCAGTATAACCAATAGACTTCCACTAGTATAAGTAAAAAATTTTACTAGTATAATTAATAAACACATTGAAAATCTTAATATTACTATCTTAAAATCCAGAGTTTCCAAGCTGCTTTTAAAACCTAAGAAAGAAAATGTCGATAAATGAAATTGATGAGTGGTTGCCAAAAATATCTCTCCCGAGTCCTGTAAATTGGAACTGATCCCTTACGAAAATGTAAAAATAACGGTTTCTAGCAAACTTAAATCGTATAGCTAATGAGATACTTACCCATTTCTTTCTGGGCACTAGGTTGCGAATCATTTCATCACCAAACATCCTTTATTTTACAAGAGGCTCCGTTCTCAACTTCCGAAAGTGTGTAAGGAAATGTGTTATATGTGAATATACGTCACTATTATTTCAATACTAAATTCGTATTTGCTTTCAAGCTGTTCTAGTTTGTGTAATGAAATGACATTTAGGTTGATCTTGCCAATTGCGTAAGGCTCTATTAGGTTTAATGTGAAGAGAATGCTGAAACTATATTAACTTAATGGTTGTGTGCAGAGAATTGAAATCTTCGTATTACTTGGAATGAATTCGATTATTTAATTCAAGACGAGTCGTACCAGTATTATGTTGACACTACTATTTCATCAGGCCAACATGTATAGGTCGAATAGGTTTTACATAATAATTCAAAAGTAATAAGTAATTTTTCAGCCACTTTTAGAAGTTGAGTGAGGAAAAGGGTGAAATCAAGGATTACGTTTTAGCCATATTGACAAACAATTATTTAAAAAGAAAAAATCCATAAGGACTCTACAGGAAGCAATATGGTAGTGCTGTCTAAGCCGATACTTAAAAGTAAAAGTTCTTATTCATCCGGAATGGGAATCCACTGGCACATTATATGAGTTCCGAGTTACATGAACACAGTATACTAATATAAATAGAACGTAGATCATTTTACGGATGATGCCCAGTGTGATAAATGACTATAATCATGTATTGTAGTGACATTGTGAAATATTTATATTAACATCTGAATCATATAATATGTAAGACTATATTTTTAACATTCGAATACATACACACATGTATACATACAGACAATCAATCACCTTTGTACGATCTTCATGTAGTTTTGGTATTACTAGGCTATAAAAGCTTAATCTATATTATATAAAAGGCAAAACTGACTGACATCATTGATGTCTTTTTCTCTCTTTTTATGCTCGAGATTATTTGATAGTACGTGTTTGATAGAACTGCACAATTACAACTTGAGACTTGAGAAAATTGCTCTACTTTAATAACTGAGCAGCGTTTTTTAGCTTTTCATCCAATCGGATCTATTATATCACTTTCGAATAAATCTATTGAACGTAATAATAATATCCTTATCATCATGACATAACATAACATAACATAAACGTTCACGCCGTTAACCCCGAAGGGGTTGGCAGAGGTACTAATACTTCTGAACATCACGTGACTTTGTCACCTGGTGTTCAGAGTACCCACGTTTTGCATGGACAGTGTACTCACGTGATAGGGGGCAGGCCTATCGCCGTTTTGTACGAATACACTGTCACATGACTAAGTACAACTCAGCCATGTGGGTTTCCTCACGATGTTTTCCCTCACCGTTAGCAACCATGATAAATTAACCACACATATGACTTTAGAAAAGACAAATTGGTGTAGGCCCGTCCCAGGATTAGAACTCACGCCCTTGTGTTTTTGGGTGTTCTACCCACTGGACTATTATCATGACTTTACCGCTAATATGCAGTAATCGTATTATTTTATTTAGTGCCGCTAAGAATAGCACTAACTCAGTTTTACCTCCGCGAGTCGCAAATTATGTAAGAAGAATCTTAGAGTTTTGGGGTTTAAGTAGGTTTTAGGTGATGTTGCTGGAGATTTATGTATCACTCACTTAAAATGTCTTTCTTTGAAATTTTTTTAAAGCATGAGATTTTTAATTATATTTTGTGTATGTATGTGATACCTCATTAATGGGTTTAGTAACTATCAGAAATTAAATGTTGTTGGTATTGTCTTTTGAGATTCTCTGTAATTTAATAACCTTGTGTTGCTCACAGATATGGTAAAACTCTTTTTTTATTTCATATACATTAAACAGAGGAAATTATGTAATTAACAGAAGTAAAAGCACCAAAGGTACCAATCATAAATTTAGAATTGACGCGGCTCACAAAACAAAAAAAAAACTTAAGCAATAGATTCACTTTTAAAACACTCCATAAAACATATTATGCAGTAATTGCTCATTTTAGTTGCGGGCGACATTGCCTTAGATACTATCTGGCTGATGTATCGACTGCCTTCGAGCTATATCTGCTAAAGGGGACTTCACATCATAATATTTTGCAAATATTTTGAAACTTGTGAAATAGTGAATCATAATAAACATTATTTTGATGGAGTTGTGTTACATGTTAGGGTAATTTTAGAAGGAACAGATTCATGGTTTTTATATTTTAAAAATATTGACGTTTTTTTTATAAATCGAAAATGGCACAAAATGAGTACGTTGTTTATTATGTACAATCCTTAAGCTAACAATAACAAAACTGTTAAGAAAAATAAATGATCATGTGTTTAGACAAACATTGCAACTGATATAATTAAAGAGAAAAAAATGTATTTGCAATGTAGACAAAAATAAAAATTAACACAAACAACAACATATACCACGAAGAGAAGGCCCAAAATTCAAAATCGTTTGATCATATGTCTCTATGAGAAATGAATGAGGATAAAAATATTAAGTGATTATTAAAAAACGAGTCCTTCAACTGCTTTCTTCTAAATTGAGTATTTTTCTACAGATACGGAAAACAAAATACAACCATAAATTGTAAAGATACATAGTAATGCTAGTTCTAGAACAAAGCGCAAAATTTTACTCAAGTGAAAGAAGTGCAGTGTAAAAGTCCTTTATCGTTGACCAAGCGGCAACTAGTCGCGATTACGCCAGTTATACTTTATACGCTATCGCTATTCATAATGTTGATTGGAACAGGAATAATTCAGTCTGTAAATATGTGTAGTCATTGATCATCTCGGTCGTGATTGGTTGCAAGGATAAATAAAGAACATCCCTTAACGAGAGTACGCTTTTAGATAAACGTTGTTATTGAATATACCTTGATTTTGTTATCAAAAGTAATATTTGAAATGAGTATACTCGTATTTAAAAAGGGATAGTTGATATTGAATTATTAAAAGACATTTATAATGGTGGTTGAAGGAAATATCAGTAGAGAATGACCAGGGTGGACTCATTTAGGTCAAATTAAGAATGTGATTAAAAAGTGTTGTTTTTTTGCACTGGTTAAATATTAAGAAAAAATATTTCAAATTGCATTTAACTCAAATACTCACTGAAGAAGGCATAGATAAACAATAGTTTCCAAGGTTTAAATTTATATTGTTGACTTCAACTTTGACCCTTTTTGCAGTATTGATGTGTTACATAACATATGGTACGAACGGACAAGTTAATTTAAGTTTCGTCAGAACCAGTGGGCGTTCGTGAAAGTAATAGATTGATATCGCGGTAGGTGTAAGTACTTATTATAACGAGACTATTGTGATTTCTGTGATAAGGTGTAGCTAAATGAAGAAGTCGTAATTTACAGCATAGTTGGATAAAACAAACGTATACATATATACATATAATCACGGCCGTAAATCCTGCAAAAGGATAGCCAGAGCTTCAGAGCTAGAAACTCCTCAACCACATTAGGAATTGATAGGTAAGCAAAATCGCAAAACCCAAAAACTAAAAAAAACCCTATTCCCTTAGTCGCCTCTTACGACTTCCGTGGGTAGAAAAGGGTTGTGATATTCCAAGCCGGCACCAAACGGCAAATTACAATAATACCAAATAACTGTGCATATTGACTATATTTACTTAACAAAGAACATTAGTAGTTTTCTTGGGTGGACACGGAAATATATAAATCTATTTACTATTTCTCAGTATTATCCTACTCATATACTCACATACTACGAGTATCCTACTCAGTACCATCATCGGCTTATCGTACAAAACCTTCATTATAAACCAGAGTGAGAGTAAAAAGTCAAGCATTGGAAATTATTTTGATAGTTTGAAGTATTGCATAACCACTCTCTACTATAGAATTCAACCATTGCAATAGATATTTCAAACTATGTTGTGGGAGTCTTGAGTTTTCTGAATAAAGAATAGCTTATTTATCATGCTTTAATTATAGTATGTTGTAATTTATATCACTATGTTTATATTGATTGCCATTTTGTACGATCCTGACAAACGTCTTTCGCTTCCCACACATTCATCAATTTTCTTGTATAATCCTCCTTATTTTTTTCGCTTTGGTCTCCCGCCTAGTGAACATATATTATATCTTCCTATATACTAGACATGATTGTACATTTTATGTATTACTGTGGTAAGGCATATTATTAAAATAGAATAGAATAGAATAACTATTTATTGCACATCAAACACAAATTTACAAAAAAATAATAATATGATCAAACAGTTTACAGTGAGGTACAATGACAAAATGTTATTATATATTTATTACGATACTGATTCTTAACCATAATTCTATTGGTCGAATACAATAAATTTTAATTATATTATTGTTCTCGATTTATAAGCAGGTATCATGATTTCTCTGCACCAAGCAAGTTACTCTCATTTCCATTGTTACATAACTCGAATCAATAACATAGAAACAAGCAATTTAATTTAAATACATGGTTGTAATTACTCTGGTATTGAATTGGTACTTTCTATGTCTGAATTTGATAACATTCCTTTGTTTTTACATATCTCTTTGAATAATAACTTAAATGTATTTCACTTTAAGTATTATGTTGTATTAATATTAATTGTACGTATGTTTTAAAAATCTTCTTGGCGGTTTGGTCAATATTTTTATTGCCTTTCAAAGAAAGACACTTTAGTGGAAGTTATTTACAATCTTGTCCCGGAAAGTATGTAGCTAATAAACCGTCTTCCCTTTTTCTACTGTCAATAGTGGCAGATTAATCATATTTTTTAATGTACTTCCATCATTAGAGTAGTGGATCTCTTTTGAGATCATAACCATACAAAAAATGATACTTATTGAACCTTCACCATACTGGTAATAAAACCAAGCCATACAGGTCCATCCAGGTCTCCAGCCAATTTACCCAAAAATCATTTGAAAGCACGTATTCCCTTAGAAGCCTCGTATGACATGACCCAAAATACACACCTACTTGTTACAACAATATTTTTATAGTATTGGGCAAACCTAATAAAAACATATAATTGACTTTCTTATCACAGTTTTCTTTAAGGTCTTTTCTTTTTTGGATAAAATCATCAGTTTTTCCTGAAATTTCATTACAAGCCATGACATTATCGTTTTTAGGAGCATTATAGTGTTTTTTTTGTTTATATTTGTAAGCCATTTTGTTTTTCTACAAATAATTAATTATTTTTTTTATAATACGTCCACATTATCAATAACGTCACAATGACAATTTTATTTGATATCGAAACACTCAGAACATCAAATACAATATTTTGATTCAAAACGGAACTATGTACTACTCAAATCACCTAAATAAGTACATGAAATGTGAAAAGGTTGGAAAAATCATATGATCATATGAATAAATATCAAATTTTTACTTTAAAACGAATGATTAGATCTCCAGTTTCTTTAAACGGAGTAATTACAAATCTTCATTTTTATGTTCATTTAAAACGCTTTAAATATAATTTTATAGTTTTTTCGGGTGATTATGAATACAACGTATGGAGGTTCTTTTCGTGAAAATTTTCAGATGGAATCAGCAACCTCTTATTATCGACATCTCTTTCGTTTCAGAAACCAAAAATATGCTAATATCTACACTAACTTCGATATAGGATACCGTATACTACACACCACTGCATTTATATAAAAATAGGGCATTTACTTTTGAGCCAAAGTGTTAAGTTATGTCCGTTTAAATTGACAAAATTCAGAAATTCTTGAGAGTAAATGATTATCAAAATTAGGCCGTATTATGTAAGTTTTACTGCAATAAAAAAATGTAGAGTTTTATAGCGAATGGTGAGTTGGCGGTCGCAATGGTGATCGATCACAAACAATGCGTTAACTGCACGCTCGATTAGTGTAAGCACAGATAATATAATACTATACTAGTACAGATACCCAATCCCATACAACGAAATGTGATGTGCTTAAATACCCTTATTCGGCGGGCTATTTTTTAGTTCCTTATTGTTCGCTAGATGGCGATAAAAACAAAAACCAAATGATAACGAAGCCCGGTATCTTACTCGGCTACTATTAGGAAATGGCGGCTGCGGGGCGGGCGGGGCGGGGGCGCCTCGGTAACACGACACAAGTGAGACAGATTTTATTACTTTATGACTTTCTTTCACTAAATGTTTATTTGCAAATTTGCAAATATGGTCAAGGACAAAATCGTCGACAAGGCCAATTGCGTACGAGTATTACATCCGTTTGTAGATATTTTTGCTTGTAATGTTAACAGTGTCGTTGTCGATATTCTTCTCTGCTATGTGTCGGCTTAGAATAGCACTATCCCATTTCTTACCGTAATGGTTCGTAATAGACGGCTAAAGGTATTGGGGCTTTTGGGTGATTTTAAGGCGATTCTGTTGGGGACCCACCATCAAAAATCTTTGTTTTATAATCTTATCCCAACACAAGTTCCAAAAGTGGCGAACGAAATTTTTATTCCTAGGCTCTGGTTCCCCCTTCTAGGGATTTATAGCCGAAAATAAATGTGTGAATAATGAACGATATTGTGTTTATTAAAATAAAATAAACAGAATAAACACATTTATTTATTTAATAACATCGTGCAAGACGTATTCGTGCTGTAGTGGCGGCGTATAATAGCACTACTCCGCATCATTCCGTCAGTGAGGTATTGAGCGTTATGTCGAGATTTTTCTTTCCTTTATTTATTCTTTATTTATTAGTTATTTATAATCCCCACATGAGGTTTAAATGATTTGAGTTGTTTAGTTTGAGGCATAGAATAAATTTTGTGGCTGGAGGGTTTAATTTCATTGATTGGTTGGCGATGTGGTGATAGACCACAAATATTTAATCAAAAAAATGTATCTTCCACAAGCATCTGTGGGTTTGTCGCATTCAAACTTCTGGTTATTACTATACTAAAATGTCAGCTCAAAATGGTATCATTTAATATTATAACATAACATAAACATAAACGTTCACGCCGAATATCCCCGAAAGGGTTGGCAGAGGTACTAATACTTCTGAACATCACGTGACTTTGTCACCTGGTGTTCAGAGTACCCACGTTTTGCATGGACAGTGTACTCACTTGATAGGGGGCAGGCATATCGCCGTTTTGTACGAATACACTGTCACATGACTAAGTACAACTCAGCCATGTGGGTTTCCTCACGATGTTTTCCCTCACCGTTAACAACCACGATAAATTAACCACACATATGTCTTTAGAAAAAACAAATTGGTGTAGGCCCGACCCAGGATTTTAACACTAGTCGTTTGCACGATAACCGAGTGTTCTACCCACTGGTCTATCACGGTTGCTATCACTTAATATTATAATACATTATAATTAATTTTACTGAGTTATGTGGCTCGAATGTTAACCCATTTCCAAAATTAATGGTTCTTTTATAATCTATTCTCCACATAAAGCGGCTAATAATTTGAAAATGTTGAAAGTATTATTAGAGAAGTATTAAAAAAAATCTATAGCTGGTTTCAACTGCAATCATACGGACATTTAACTCCAACTCAAACGTTAGCGCCGAATATCCCCGAACGGGGTCGGCAGTGGTATCAATACTTCCGATATTCGCGTGACATTGTCACCGGGTGTTCAGAGTACCCACGTTATGCTCGGACAGTGTACTCACGTGATAGGGGACAGGCCCATCGCCGTATTGTACAAATACAATGTCCCAGGGTTAGAAAACTAGTCGTCTGCTAGATAAGCAGTGTTCTACCCACTGAGCTACTAAGCCGTCATTAAACTACTAATTTTATTTTATCTAGGTACCTACGCGCTACACCTTCAGTACAGAATACTTATCCTATTTGTAAAAAGTATTTATCAATCTTGCGTGATTATTATTATTTCTCATACCGTTGGAGTAACAGAAAATATAAATCTCATTGTTTAATCATCATGCAAAATGCTGTATACCTGGCTGTTTTTAAAAAAAAACATTATTACATACATAAATATACTTACGACTATAAATCCCTAGAAGGGGTAGCCAAAGCTTCGAAAAAGTCAATCACTGAGTTATTAATATTGATTCAAACGTTCACACCGCAAATCCCCGACGGTAGTGCAGGCAGGGGTACTAACACTAAAAATCAACTTTCTACAACAAAGTACTAACAGATATAAAAATAACATACATACATATACTCACGGCTATAAATCCAAGAAGGGGTAGCCAGAGCTTCAGAGCTAGAAACTCCTCAGTCACATTTAAAAGTTGATAGGGGAGAAAATGGTACAAATAAATTATCGTTAGTGATGGGCCTCCAAAAATCCCTTAAAAGCCCCAATACCGTAAGTCGCCCCTTACGTTCAGCCATCGGAAGAAATGGGGTAGCGACATTCTAAGCCGACACTACACGGCTAAAAAATAGTGATAAGAATTGGAACAAGGTTATTTTTGAGCGATGCGGCAGGAATTAAAATTACATGTATATTCTCACGCCGTTAGTTCACATTGGGATAGTTAGAGACTATCGATCGCCACTTTGTACGGCCATGGCAAACTTGGGACACTTGTCTTTTTAAGCACAGTCTCTTTTTGGTCCAAACGTGTACGCCGAGGTCGTTAAAAAATTAAAATCACTTAAAAAACCCCTATACCCCGTGAGTCGCCTCTTGCAATCACCCACGAGTAGTAATAGGGTAATAGGGTAGTGTTATTTTAAGTCGACAATTATCACCAATTCGATTACTTGGGTGGACGCAAATCAAAACAAGTAAGATACGTCAATAAACACCATCTTAATTTGGCGCCATCTATTGTCAGTAGTTGAAATCACTAAACATTTTAGTTAAATAGATGTAGTTCTACAATAATCATTTGGGAATACAATTTCATAAAAACGAAAATACAGTTTTTTTATATTTTGCTTCTAATTGTAATAATTTATGTTTTATGGTATTAAGTGACAAAATAAATTACCATGTTATATTTATCTAACTGTCTTTTGGCTTTTTAAACGATTATTAGCCACTTTAAGTTTTTATTTTAAAAGTCGACTATATCTTAACTCCATCTATTGAGCGAAGAGGTAACTAAAAACATTTTGTATGAGATGGTATACCATGGTGTAAGCTACCTTATACTTTTTTACTACTGCTATTGTCCCTGTTTTGCAAGTAAATTTCAATGTTTAAATTTAGATATTTACCGTCAAATACAAAATTACATTTAATCTCACGGTATAATCATGGCCACAGAAGAATGAGGATAGGTACTCGTATCTCATATTAATGCCAATTGGAACCAAACAAATTATTAAAAAAATTTGTTCATGCATTATTTTTGAGTCTTAAACATAAGAACAGTAAAATTTAATAATTTAAACGAGTGCTTCATAAAATTTAAAGACTTCAAACAGTGATATTTATTTTTATAAAAAATAGAGTCTGTCGTTTTTATATTCTTAATTAAGTTTATTAGAATGCATATAAAAAATATATTAAGCATCATAAGAACAACATTACTTCCAAATTATGATTATCATACGATAGGATTTAAAATCTATTTGAATATTTCGAGTTTCATCCATCGTATATGTTATATTATTAACAAGATTTATATATTGGAATGCAATGCAGAGCGTTTGGTACATACCTAATTAATTGGACCTCCAAGCAAGAAGTCTTTAATCATGAAGGTGCGCTTGCATGCGGATGTACTACGAAGATATTACGAGTAAACATTTTCAAAAGAGAAGAATATTAGGTTGATAACAACCTTACGCGATAATGTCAAGAATTAGGAATGAATTTACTTGAACATTTAAATGTTTACGATGCATTTTTTGGGCGTATCCTACATCTTTAATTTGCCATAAATGCATAATGTTTCTGTACATGATGTAAACCGTGTAGCGTCGGCTTTGAATAACACTAACCTACTATTACCTGTAGAGTCCTCATGTGGCTAGAGACACATAACCAAGCGACCTTTATTTTATAATCTTTTTCCCATTTACCTTGCAAAAGTGGCTGGAATTCTAAGTCAGTCGCTCAGCCTACCCTGTTTTCAGAGACGTGATGTATTTGTTCTAAGCAACTTGAAGTTATTACATAAGCTATATAGAATAAACTGTCTATTATAGCGGCTATCCTCCTTCTTTTTGTAGCTATTTTACTTTTCTTAATCTAGCTAATATCATAATATTAGTATCGTTATTAAAATTTTCAATACGACTAGCGGTATATTTTAACAACACTTACCTTAAAACGTTAAAAGAGGCAACATCATTGAAATTATACTATTAACAGTAAAGAAATTTTGACCCATCGTAATTATTTTGATGGCAATACAGCGAAGTAATGTCGGCTTGACGAAATCTTATTTGAATTGGATTTACTGTTATAATTACACGAACTTTTATATTGGTGTATTTAAATATATTCGTATTGGCTATTACGACCGACACCTTGCATTTGTACATGAATAAATTCAAATGTTATTATATTACACTAATGAAATTTCATCAATTAGCATTCATTTTTAATATAAGTTTTTTTGCATAGCAAATTTGAAATATTAGTACGAAACTCATTTTTGATTATAATTATTAAAAATATATCTCGGGTTTTAATGAAATTATGTAAGGTTATAAACTAAGAATCATATTGTAAAATTAAAATAATTCAATAAATTTAGATATTTCCTGGCAGAATGTATATATAAAATTTGGGAAAATCAGTTAAAAATCGGAATAAATTACTGTACAAAAATATTGACGGGTATTCGGTAGCAGAGATTTGAATAATTTATCAAATAACACTGCAGGACATATCCGGAACAACGATTGAACATAAAACATAAAAAGTTTATATTCCTATAGTTAAATCACAAAAAAGGCAATTTTCATTCGGTCAACGACCTTAATTCAACAAAAAGTTTACAGAGTAACTATTAAGTGACCATAAGCTCTGGTGTGAATAGCTATAGGCTGTTAAACATAACTGCGTTTATATTGGTTCTTCAAATAATTATTTAATAGTACCACTTTATACATTTTTTCCTTTGATGTCGTTAAAAATAAAAGTAAAGTTTTTAGAATAAAATTCATTGGGCATCTATGTAGAAAAATAACCTTATTACGTGTGTTAAGGTTATTGAAACAAGTAAAGCAATGTTTGGACTTACTGATTCTCTTAGAACGATATTTACAAAAAAAAGTAAACTATTAAATTTTAGTACCAACCCATGATTTCAGCTGAAAAACCAAAAAAGGGAAGCTAGAACTCATCGGAAAAGTTTGGGTTTTAACAAAATGTTAATAAGTTAATAAAGAATCCACAGTTATGCGATTAGACGATATTCACTTAAGAACACCTTAGCCTTATACGTTTTGTGTGTCTTCATTGGGAGTGTATTAGATGGGACTATTCTAAGTCAATATTACACGGCAAAATCTTTATGGCAAATAATTATGTATAACAAGTGAATAACACATATTTGTAATGTAAACATTATTTATTGAACGAACTGGGTTTAAATAAGTTAATCTATAATGATATGAAAAAGCCCAAGAATTGGTATTCTTAAATGCGCTAATGAAACACAAACTACTTCTTAGATTTAAAAAAACATCATTTTATGGCTTTTTTATATAATCATAACAATAACTATTCGTGCGTCATTAGGGCAGATCACTACAAAGCTATTTGCGAAGAAAAATTGGTAATTTTTCAAAATTGATTAAGGAGCATTTGAAATGATATACTGCAAACAAAAACATAAACCAAACTTTCATCTTTATATTATTAGTATAAACTATATTTATACATGGACTTGCAAATTGCAACAGATCACGAACAAATTGGCGAAGTCACTGCATTTGAAAGTTTTCTCAAGACTGCATTGAAAGCTATCTCTATCGAGAGAGGTACCGTGTAATTCGCTTTGAAACCATTCCGCGTCTCAACTAAAATGTGTTATAGTAATTACTTTACGTGAAAATGAACTCTGGGGCCCAATTCTACAATTTTAAGAAACGTCACCGTATTGGTACAGTCTGTAGGTCAAATAAGTACAATACTGTATCTCTATTTTTAGTCGTTACAACGTAATCGGTTCTATTATCTTAGCTGCCGGAGCATGGTTTTGTCAATTTTGACATTCCAAATCAGTCATTTATTCATTCTTTAATAATTCAAATAAGTGTTGTCATTTCAGTGATCTTAAAAATCTACCGCAATAACTGTACCTATTTCTGTACCATCGCCCAAGACTAAAGAAATATCATTTAAATTTTTTAAACAGTTTATGAGTACTTTCTGCTAGAAGATTCGACCGAAATATTTTATTATAGGTTAATTCTTTACATGGGTGTCGTAAGAGGCGACTAAAGGTATGGGGCTTTTTAAAGTGACCTTTAGGCGATGCGGTTGAAGACCCATCACCAACGATACTTTATTTCTACCATCATCTCTTCCCATATCAACTTCCAAATGTGGCTGAGGAGTTTTTAGCTCTAAAGCTGTGGCTACCCCTTTTTAGGGATTTATGGCCGTGAGTATATGTTTAGCAAAATTGGCCTAGACCTCGCTTTTATAACATACCCTTTTTATATTGTAAATCGATAAAAAACATCATACTTAAAAACTTTGCCCATGGAATGCCTATCTAAAATATTGTAATTTTCAAAAAAAAATGATAATTAAAAATTGTCGTACCTAGTTCAAACTGAGAATGTATAGAATTAGATTCTTTGCTTCAGTGAAAATAAGAAATAAAAAAAAACATTTGATCTATGGTGTAAACAAAAACATAAACTCTTTCGATATTTTCCAGTTCAATCGCTCGCTTACCGGTTTATTTTCATGATATTATTATTCAACGACGATCAATACAACTGGAAAATACCGAAAGAAGTTATATTTTTGTTTACAGAGCGAAAAACATAGATGAAATGTTTTTTTTAATTTCTTATTTTCACTGAAGCAAAGATTCTCATTCTATACATTCTCAGTTTGAACTAGGTACGACCATTTTTAATTATTATATTTTTTTGAAAATTACAATATTTTAGATAGGCATTCCATGGGCAAAGTTGTTTAGTTTGATGTCCTTTATCGATTTATAATATAAAAAGGGTATGTTAAAAAAGCGAGGTCTAGGCCAATTAAAAACCTGTAACAATGTACCAACAAATACATTGTCACATGACAGGACTAAGTATAACTCAGCTATAATCGTTTCCTCACGATATTTTCCCTCACGGTTAACGTCCTCAATAAATAAAAAAGACATTGGTCAAAACCGATGAAGTGAAGTCTCAAAAAAAAGAGCTGAGTTTTGATTTCATCGTTATAAAAATTTAAAATTGTATGGGTACGTAAATGGTTAAATTTATGCGGGTACCTACTCCATGGCGATCGATAGTCTCTGCCTACCCCAATGGGAACTAATGGCGTGAGTATATGTATTTATGTATGTATGTACCTACTCCGTAACTGTCATTTATTTTAATGGAATGTCTTCTAGGCATGACATTATTACAGAAGCCGCCTGCCTTTTTGAGAAAACTCTCTATTTGGTCCGATTGTGTCCTCCGTAGTCGTCCTCTACTAACACCACTTTCCAGTGCCTTCCACATTGGGTTTTTATTTAATATTTATATAATTTACCTATTCATCCTTATCATGCCCAAACCGTCTTAAAAATGTTATTGCCTTAGTATTAGTATATGAAAAAATACTAGTTTTCATTGAAACAAACCTATCCCAAATTTTTTATTGATGTACCAGCGCGAATTTAAAGGCTGTATTCAATGTTAGTAAAAAAAATGTTTTTTCTTTTCCTCAAAGTCTCTATAGGTACCCTGCGTTTTGAAAATGACACCTCTCTTTTGCTCTGTTTTATATTCTACAGATAAGTTAGTAGTGAATTGTTATAATTGTGCCAGTGACAAATTGGTCAAATGAACAAAATAAATACATTTAAATTTTTCACACAACCTGTCAGACGTCCGAAGTGTAAAGAATAAAAAAGCATGTATTAAAGATTCATTAAACTAGAAGAAGCTAGATAAGTTAGCCAGGGTCGTACAAATCCAACAAAATCAATAGTTTCTGCCTACTCCGATAGGAACTAATCTCGTGAGTTTACGCAAGTAGGTTTGTATCATTTTCTTTTAAATTTTTTTATTTTGATAGACAAAATCTTGAAATTATTATTTTTATTGAATTATTTATCTTTAATTAATGATGAAATAAATATTTGTTAGATAAAATGTGGCACGTTTAAGAGTTTTTTGTGTTTTGTTTCAAGACCTTTTTTTTCTGAAATATTAGACTTTTTTAAGTTTGCCTTATGTTTGTTTATAATAAGTCGTGATTATAAGATAAGATTTTTGTGGTCTGTTCAAAGTAAAGTCAAACTTTTTCTTACAAACTCATTACGCAAATTCTTGGCCAAACACGAACTCGCTTTAAGAAAAAAAACTTTTTCCAACTGTCATAATTTGACATAAAACCGTCAAAATTCTGTCACATGTCACTAAACGTCACAATGCAAACTTAATAGAACTTTTTAATGGGTATTCACAATCTTTTTAAGATGTATCTTAGGTGTATGTCTCTGGTATGGTGATCCAAATTTGACGTTTTAGCCCAGTTTCTTGCTCACTCGGTCATTGAGTTGAATGATTTTAAATCCAGTATTGCCATTTTTATTTTAATATTGATATTGTAAATACCTACCACTTTATTTATTATGTACCCTATGCGTTTAATTTAGAATCATCCCCGATTTTGTAACTAGATCTCAATTATTTCTTCAAAATTTAATTGCAAATGATTTAAAATATGTTTCCAATGTTTACCAAGTATGAATTGTCAGGTTATTAAATAAATTATTTTTAAATTGAACCAAAAAGGCTGCTTGTAAATATACCCAAAGCTAAAAAGAAAAAAAAATAGAAGAAAGGTAATTATTGGAAAATAAAAATAAGCATGACATAATTGGCCTAGACCTCGCTTTTATAACATACCCTTTTTATATTAATCAAACTAAACAACTTTGCCCATGGAATGCCTATCTAAAATATTGTAATTTTCAAAAAATAATAATAATAAAAAACTGTCGTACCTAGTTCAAACTGAGAATGTATAGAATGAGATTCCTTGCTTCAGTGAAAATAAGAAATAAAAAAAAAACATTTGATCTATGATTTTCGCTCTGTAAACAAAAATATAACTTCTTTCGGTATTTTCCAGTTGTATTGATCGTCGTTGAAAAATATTATCATGAAAATAAATCGGAAAGCGAGCGATTGAACTGGAAAATACCGAAAAGAGTTATGTTTTTGTTTACACCATAGATCAAATGTTTTTTTTTATTTCTTATTTTCACTGAAGCAAGGAATCTCATTCTATACATTCTCAGTTTGAACTAGGTACGACCATTTTTAATTATTATTATTTTTTGAAAATTACAATATTTTAGATAGGCATTCCATAGGCAAAGTTGTTAAGTTTGATGTCCTTTATCGATTTATAATATAAAAAGGGTATGTTAGAAAAGCGAGGTCTAGGCCAATTAGTTGGGATTCGCGATAATGGGATTTCATTATTATTTTTTCTTTAATTTTATGTTCTTCCCAAAATATAAATAACTCTTAACTTCTTTACTTAACCATTGATTAAATACCTTCAAGATCTAATTGTTTAATAATTTCATTCTTTATACATATTTTTTTTTCGCTTTAATGATAAAAATCCTTACAACTAAAATTCACATGCGAGACTAAATCACGCTGTTTGTGGCGAAATTGCTGAAAAATTTTCCGCAGATACCGCCAATAACAAAAAAAAATAAAAAAACAATAAACAAACAAAAAAAATATAATTAGTCAATTTTCATTTTCATTATTACATATTTTGAAAACTAATGAATAAATTTCTTATACCGAATAATAATTAATTTAACGGACTGGTTAATATCAAACATTATTTGTTTTCGGAACTATTCGTACGATACGAATTTAACGATGAATATGCTATCAGTGATTTTGGTACCAATTATTCGTGACGATAACGCTTAATTAAAGTTTTCAAACTGGAACATTCATATGGTGTCTCTATTTTATAAGAATTCCTTGCGGAAGATATCAACCAACTGAAAGTTACCCAAGAATATACATTTATATTTCAAATCATGTAGGAGAAGCTAACAAATAATAAAGCGTATATTTATCATATCAAAACTTGTATTAAAAGTTCTTTGCTCGTCTTAGTGATTATACTTTAGTTACAAATATATAATAAATAATATGTTCTTGATACTTGTTTCTTTATTAATTTACTAGTGGACCATTTCGGATTTGCACGAGTATTGTTATACTTTGAATATACGCCTGTGTTTCTTAGGGCCAATATTTACTGGCATGAAAACAGTGATAATTTAATTAGGAATAACTTTTTTAGAGGGCTAACGGCAACGTTAATAACAATAAAACGAAAAGCTGAACTGTTTTCGCTTAGACTATATATAGTCGTTACCTAGCATAATTTACAATGCATACGTTTAGTACATAGGCAACCTATAATGTTTTCGGTTTTCGTAGTGTGGCCGCACATGATCCTGACTTTTATTTTACCTTAAGCCTATTAATATAAACATATATATACAAAGTATATATACACTGTAGTATATATATAGTGTAGTGTATATATACTGTGTAGTGTATATTTGCTGTGTAGTGTCGGCTTAGAATAGCACTTCCCCATTTCTTCCGATGGGTGTACGTAAGAGGCGATTAACTGTATTGGGGCTTTTAAGAGATTTTTGGGCGATGTATTCGGAAACTCATCACCAACAACCTTTATCTCACCATCTTTTCCCCTCTCAACTTTCCAAAAGTGGCTTAGGAATTTCCAATTCCTTAGCTCTGGCTACCCCTTCTAGGGATTTATAGCCGTGAGTATATGTATGACTGTACACTAATCAGCCAATCATCTCAAAATCTCTTGTCTTTAATATCAAATTTCCAAAAGGAGAGATATTTGTTTGTATGTATAGGTTCCTAATTCCCCAATAGCTCAACCGATATAAATTTTTTTTTTTTTATTAAACGTTGGAATTATTCAAAAGTAACGTAGGCTATATATCATCACACGAAATATCATAGGGGTGTTGGTGATGAAACTGACATGCATACATATAAACTGGTTTCCCATAATACAGACCTAGCCTAGTTTGGGAACCTCTGCTTAGGTCTGTACTACCTGAAAATGCCTTAAAGGCTTTAGAATGAGAAATTCCTGAGTTACTTTTGGAAGTTGAGTGGTGAAAAGATGGTATTAATAAATAATTGTTGGTGCCGGGCTCTCTGACCATATCGACCAAAAATCACTAGAAAGCCCACGCGAAATCACTAAGGGTAACCCATACACTCCTATTATTATGACCACCCACCGGTAGGAATGGGGTAGTGTTATTCTGCTGTTTTGCTATAAAAACATAAACGTTCACGCCGTTTATCCCCGAAGGGGTTGGCAGAGGTACCAATACTTCTGAACTCACATGGCAAGCGCCATCTAGTTTCCAGAGAAGGTACCCACGTTTTGCTTAGACAGTGTACTCACGTGACAGGGGGCAGGCCTATCGCCGTTTTGTACGAATACACTGTCACATGACTAAGTACAACTCAGCCATGTGGGTTTCCTCACGATGTTTTCCCTCACCGTTAACAACCATGATAATTTAAAAACATATTTATCTTATATCTACTTTGACTGGGACCTCATAATGAGTTAACGTTTTCTTGAAGTGAAAAGAGTTAACGTTTTCAGAATAAGTGTAACTGCATTTATCATATCAATTTTCATTGAGCCACATTGAAACGAAATCTACTTCGATACATTTGAAATATTTTGGAACTTTGAATAAGATATTTTTATCAGAAAAAATATTGTCACAAAAAACGCATATTTTATTGATATCTTTAAATTTTCAGTAAAGTGTAAATAAAATCCAATAAAATATGTGTAAATACATTCAAATAAATATTCATAATCATTTTCCACAAAAAAATATATTTTTCGAATGTATGAAACAATACACAAAAAGCTACTGTTGTTTTTTAGGAGAAAAACTGTAGCATTATGGTGGATTGTAGCTTCAGACAGCTGTCAAAATAACTCTTAAAAACGCTTAGAATACCGATTTGGTGAATCATTCGTTCAATCATCATAACGCTGAAAAAAATCGTTAATTTGCAGAATACCAAATACGTCAATGTGTCAAAAAGTGACGTAAAATGGCCTTGTAGAATAGCAAATAAGATCTTAGCTATCTCACTATTGTGACAGTGACACAAATGACATTTGTCAATTTTGCTTCGAGAATGCCAAAACCACAGTTTTGATACACCTAAGACCGACATACAGAAAAGATGGTCGTGTAGAATTGGGCCCCTGGTGGCTAATATTATTTATTACTTGAATATAGTCAGGGTGTAAAGAAGTTCCGCTTCAATTTTGGAGTTTGTTTTTAAATCTAAAAGTAAAATTACATGCTTTGGTAATGTTGAAAATGTGTCTGACTAAGTTTTAAAGACGGACGGACCTACGGACAGACAGAGATCGCATTCTCAGGAAGATAACTTTTAATTTAAATTGCTTTATCTAGCATGACATTATTTATTCCAATATCTAATCTAATTTTATACAATTCAATGGCAATCACACACATGGTATGTTGTCCTTACTACCAATAAGTTTTCCCGTATGGAGGAATTGTCTGCTATATTTAACCGACTTCAAAAAGAGGAGGTTCTCATTTCGATTGTTTGTATGTATGTATGTATAATTGTCCGCGTTTATCTCGCGTTTGACTTAAGCTATTTGGATGCGGTTTTCAGAAAAGTATTTGTTACATTTATGAGAAGGGTTTAGAGCTTTAACTGATTGAAAAAAGAAATCAAATATTACAAATATACAAATCTTGTCACTATCTCTTTAAAAAAAACTATAAAATAAACGGATAGCAAAACTTATCTCTAAAAACCTATTACTAATTCACTATTCACTAAAAAACTTAAAGTAAATTAAGAATTTATCACTAAAAAGTATGAAATAAAAAAGAAAAACAAAAAATTTAAATTAAAAACTAAACAGAAAAAAAACAAATATTGTTACTTACAACTATATTATTATTTTTTATTTAAAAAAGAACAACCTTCAAAAAGCCAACTGAAAAGAATAAAATAATTTTCATTTTATTATGTACAACTCTATTCAACTTCTTCTTTTTTATAATTCTCAAGATGTCCTAGAGACTGAATATTGATTCAATAAAGTAATTGCCTAGAACTTCTAATGGGGTTGTGATATTCTAGACCAATTTTTATATTCACATATCCGGTTACAGTCCAAATATGTATAGGTACAAATTTGCTAAAATAAAACGTCAAGTGAAAACACTAACAAGACAGTGTATTGACATTGCTAAAAAATGCATATAAATCTTCCCAACAAAAAAACTTTGATAGTTCGATTCTGTAACTGATTCCATAATTGCTGTTTGCTGTCAATTAAATTCTATTGGTAAATTCTTTTACATTCACATGCTATTTAATTAATAGGTTTTCTTATAATTTTGCGATACAATTTTGTAAGTGGTAGCTATATGTTTGAAAAACAATTATGATTTTCTAGGTATATTACTTTTTGTCTTATTTACACAAATGTAAAAATATCTTGCTAAGTATATTCCTAGAAAAGGGTAGCCAGTTTCAAAATTATAAATTACCCAGCCACTTTTCAAACAAGAAAGTGAAGAAGGGTTGTTGGTGATGGTCCTTCAACCGCATCGCATAAAAATCGCTTAAAAATCCCCTTTTCGACTCTTAAGACACCCGCGGGTATAAATGGGATGATGATACTCTAAAATTTTATTGTAGTATAGTGCCGGTTTAGAATGTCACTACTCCTTTCTACTCACGGGTGTCGTAAGAGGCGGTAAGGGTACGGGGCTTTTTAAGTTTCCTTTTATCGATGCGGAGACCTATCACCAACGATACTTTATTTCTACCATCTACTCCAATAACTTCCAAATGTGGCTGAGGAGTTTCTAGCTCTGTAGGTCTGGCTTTTATGGCCATGAATTTATATATTGACGTATGTATGATACTACTGGCGACCGAGCAGTGGCGGTATATCCACACACCCGGCGGGTCAACTCGCTGGAAGAGGCTACAGCGACCTTGAGGCCTAAATAACCTCTAAAATGACTGGTGCAGAAGGCAAGGGGAAACCACTGCACTAACTTCCCAAGAGAGTCATCATGATAGCACAGGATGCGGGCAACTGCAGCCCCCGATCCTCCCTCATGAAGACCACGACCGCTCTGACAAGAGCGAAACGAATAAGAAGAAGAATATGATACTCTAAGCCAATTACTTTATGCAATTCAAATTTTTTAACATAGTTACCTAATTTTAGTTTCTTGTTGAATACGACAACGATATCGACTATTAAACAAACAATTTCGTACATAGCCCCCAAGCTCTACTTTGTCTCATGTCTTATCTTACAATGACGGCTGGGTTATCTTCGCTTTGCTTGGCAAGGGACTGACGGCGGATATTGGCGTTAATTGAATTCAGTAAATGTAGTTCATTTATCTGTTTGCCTCTTAATGGGCCGTTACGTCACCTTTATGATTTGTTTCATTCTAAGGCATTACAAAAAGAGAACAAAACCTCTATACTGTACTAATTGTAATGTTTCAAATTGTATTTAGGTTTTGAGCCCGGCAAATAATTTAATATACACGACTGTTCTAGTTAAAGTTATTATTGTAAGTTTTTAAATAATGAATCATACTATTATAATCACGCCGATGATACCAAAAATCCAAAAAAAATAATTTAAACTTTGAATAGATGACCTTAGTTATTCAGACAGTAGAAGAGAAAAATCATTGTGAATGCCAAACTCTTCATCAATATAATAATACATATCCATATAATAATAATATGTCAAAAAATCCCAATTTATTCGTCTTTTACAACTTACATGGGCTGAGATTGATCGATTCCATGCAGTTTCTACAAGTTGTATAAATTCAATACATATATCATTAAAACGTTGTTATTAAAGTGAAAATATTCTTGGCATAATAAATACAGTTTTTGTGTCTTTTGGTTTCCATGACTTTGTGATAATGTATGTCAATTTAAAACGAAACAATAGAGTTGTGTAAGATAAACACATAAACAGATTGTTTTGGGCTATAATTACAATTTAGGTGTGTTCTTGTAACGTTGTCACTGGTTAGGAATAAAGTTGGAAGTAATGTTATGTAGGAATTATATATAGTATACCGTTTTGCAGTTAGTTTTCAACCTTAGTTAATTTTGAACTCAAAATGAACCGCAAGGATTATTTTGAGTTCAAAGTTAAAGTTCAAAGATTTCACGGTCAAGCCTAAACAGCCATTATTTTATTGGTGAAAACCCGTTTGAAAATGTGACGAACGAACAAAAGTAAAAATAAGTAAAGCAGTAACAAACATATTCTTAGCTACCACATTCAAACAAACAACTTTTATAGGTAGCCACAATTAAAACAAGAATCAAGAACATAGGAATTTAAATAAAATTAAAAACAAGATAAAATTATTTTATTTCTTCAACGTTTCAAAGTGAAATTGCTAGAAATATTTAAAATAAATGCCGCAGAGTCTTACGAACGTGTCGCTTAAGATCTAAAGAAATGCTGAAGTAGATCCGCGGTAATTAAATGTATTATTTATTTCTTCGTTGGCTGTCTTGTGCTGAATTGGTCTTTGTGTGTAGTCAAGTGTTTAGTCATTACCATAAAAAATAATAGTTAGAAAGAATAGATGTCGGTAAAGCTTCGAGCATCTTGTTTTTAATGTGTAGAAAATATTATGATAGAACTTCTGTCAATGACAAATATATACAATAATTATTAATATGTATTTCTACATATTAGTCACCAATGAAGTACTGCGAAGGAATTGATTGATTGATAGATCACACTAAAACAACTAAATAGAAGGATTAAACACAGAAAGTTCCGGAGTGGCGGCCACGTACCGGCGACTCAGGCCTCCCGCAAGTTAGAGCGACGATATTTTGAAGAGGTGAAGGAAAAACTTATGAAACAACTGCGACTGTTGTGGATTTTTTAAGGAGAGGCCTAATTCCAGCAATGGGCGTCTATTGACTACTAACGAAGAAACATATATAAATATAAAGTTTCGGCTAAATATTTAATTTATAAAACTAAGCCCTGATGCTGTTGCTAATAATTAAGCAATACAAGAGTGCGTAGGTCATTATTTAAATTGACGCTTCAGAAATGTTTAATCGAATCACATTGCACCGTCATTAGTCTTTTTCATTGCATAAAACACTCCTAATACGAGGGCTGCTATTTATGTATCCGGAATAAAAAAAAGAAACAAACATATATCAATTAATATGGTTTTATTGCTTCTCAAAATATTCGCCGCTCAGATCTATACACTTTTGCATGCGTTGAAACCAATTTTCATAGCACTTTTTCCACTCAGACTGAGGTATCTCCAAAACGTGCATTTTGAACGCATCGACTGCCTCTTCGCGGCTCGAAAAACGTTGACCACGTAATTTTTTCTTCACATTTGGAAATAAATAAAAATCATTGGGTGCCAAATCAGGGCTGTACGGCGGATGACCTGTCAATTCGATCTTTTGAGCTTCTAAAAACTGAGTTGTGACGGCCGACCTGTGACAGCTAGCATTGTCGTGATGCAGAATGATTCTACGTTGTCGGTTAGTCTTTCTTATTTGTTCAAAGACTTCCGGCAAACAAATGGTCGTATACCACTCCGAATTAACAGTTTTACGATTCTCTAAAGGCACTGTAGCTACATGGCCATTTATACCAAAAAAACAAGCGACCATTTGCTTCAATGTGCTTTTTGCACGAATAACTTTTGTTGGGTTCGGCTCATCTTGGAACACCCACACCGTGGACTGCTGCTTAGTTTCGGGGTCGTAAGCGTAGATCCAAGATTCGTCACCTGTGTAGATATTATAAACAGCTTTTGACGCACCACGGTTGTATTTTTTTAACATTTCTTTGCACCAATCGACACGAGCCTGTTTTTGATCAATACTCAAGTTGTGCGGAATCCAACGGGAGCAAATTTTTTTTACAGCTAAATGTTCATGAAGTATCTTATGTATGCTCGTCATACTAATGCCCAGAGATGCCTCTATCTCACGATATGTAACATGACGATCTTGAGTTATTAGTTCCCGGACAGCATCGATGTTTTGAGGTACAACGACCGTTTTAGGGCGACCTTCTTTAATTTCATCAGTAAGCTTAGATCGTCCACGATTAAACTCGCTAAACCAGTGATACACAGTGGTCTTTGAGGGTGCTTCATCCCCAAAAGTCGAAGTAAGCTGATCGATGCACTGTTTTTGAGTTAGACCACGCCGAAAATCGTAAAAAATCATGGCACGAAAATGTTCACGAGTTAAATCCATGGTGGTGAAGACACGCAATTTTCAAAATGACGCTACGATGTGAAAACAATTGACAGTCACATAAAAATAAATGTATTCTAAAGCTAAAGAGTTCTATTTTTAAATGATGTAATTACTTTTTAAATTATTGTTCTGTAAGTGGCCAGTTCCGGATACATAAATAGCAGCCCTCGTAGATCTATTTAAACTATATTACGCAATCATTACATTACGGTTAAACACAATCAATCAAACGCGGAGAACATTTTGCTTTGGTGGGCCACGTTGCTACATTATACATTTTAAATTTTTATGTCAGTAGAGAACGACAATGGAGGACATTTATATCAAATAGAGAAGGTGCCCAGGAGAAGTGGAAATTTATAGTGTATATTATATAATAGTGTGACAAATATTCAAAATAGAAGACTTAGGTTCATAGAAATATAATCTTAGGTTATTAACAAATCATGCACTTATTTATAATATAGTTTTGTTTCTGCAATTTTAATAGTAATAAATATATTAGTAGTTAAATTATCGGTATACAATATCAAATTATGGAACATGCATACATACACAACTACATAGATCAATACTATGTGATACAAAACGTACGTATTATAAAAGGAAAGGGATTATTGGTATCAAACATGTTGCGTTGGTAACTTTAAGAAATATCCAAACCCAAGATTTGAAAACCGACATTGTACTGTTATGAATTATTTAATAAGTTTTATATCAGTATTCTATGTCTGTCTATTTCTAATATATTATGAGGGCCACGTCCATTGAACATTTCCGCTCGTCCATTCCTGTTTTGACAACTTATTGTATGGATATCTTAACCAGACATATATTCTAGATTTGATTGTGACAATTTGCTTGTAGTATTTATAAAACATGCGGCATGATAGTCCATTAGGTAGATCACTCGCCTGTCAACAGACAGGCGTGAGTTCAAATCCCGGGTCGGGCTTACGCCAATTTATCTTTTCTAAAGTCATATGTGTGGTTAATTTATCGCGGTTTTTAACGGAGAGTCACACGACTAAGTGAAAATTAGCGATGTGGGTTTCCTCACGATATTTTCCCCACAATAATTAATTACAAATATGTCTTAAGAAAAGACAAATTAGTGAAGGCCCGACCTGAAGTTTGAATTTACACCTATGTGCATGTTAGGCGGATGATCGACCCATTGAGCTATCACGATTGTAAAACACTCATAAAATAAACCTTGATATAACAAAAATAATATAATTCTTGAGTATAATGTTAGTATCCTCTTATTAATAAGATTGAAATATAACTCTATAAATTCTTAACAACATTTTCGTCACAGTAGTCTATGTCTACCCCAACGGAATCTAAAAACTTAAATATATTTATGAATTCACATTATAAATAAACCCGTATCATCACATCAATCATTCATCCGAAAAACCGTTAATCTCAACCTATAATCTAAATCGAAGACAATATCTAATGTAACTCGCAACAGCGGCCTATGATAAAGGATATGCCTTAAAGCTACTTCCTTTAAGAGCATTCACACAGCACATTTTAACATTAATCTTTATTACGTTCCAATTTCATAGGAGCGTTATATCGCAGTGGTCAAGCAGTCGACAGACGGCAGGCCAATGAGGAAGCCGTATTTCTTGCCTGAGGGTTCTAAGGGATGCTATTTTCTAGTAATTTCAAGATTTTATACTCCTGGCTATACCAAGAACTGTTATAAGTTATCTTAATTAGATTTACATTGATAGGAGAAATGCTGTATGGTTAGCATGTTTTAAAATGACGTGTTGATTGATGGATGGTGAAACTAACATAAAATAATTTAAGTAAAATGCAAATAATCCGTTTTTTTTATTTCGTTTACAATGTGACACATAAAATAAAAAAAAGGTTATATTGTATTTGAAAAAAAACATCTCAAAAGCATAACGCATATTAATAGTGATATTTAATTACTCTAGGCTGTCTCAAAAGAGTTCAAAATATTTTTAGATTGTTTAGTAGTATTAATTTTATTCTAAACACATTTATTTCCTTAAACTTCTATTGTGCATCTACTTCATCGTGCATGCAATTAATATGAAATTGGGTTTAAAACGAAATAGATTAAACAATACGGTAGAATCAATCGATCACGATCATGCAATGTTTTAAACATTATCATTAAAAATTCAAATTCATAATTAATTAACCATCTAATTCTAATTCTAGTCTTTATGATTTCAGTAATAGAGCATATTTTTTCATAAGTCTACTAGCATATTATTGCGTGTTGAAAAATTATAAACAAAAGTCACTCGTGCAGAATGACAATGCGGAAGTATAGCGAGGTCCCGTTAGAGAAGGATCTAAGTTCGAATTATAAGCCTTTGGGCTGTTAGATGAAGACACATTGAATAAATTTTATGAATCCCATTGTCTGCATTGTTGATGGTTTAGCTGCTTCCGTATGACGCCCATTTTGTGGTTTAAATTACATACCGCCAGTTTTATGTACAAATACTCAATCGTTCTTTCATATGCTAACGGCTGTATATAAAAAAGGGTGGGTTAAGCTTCTAAATATGTAAATATCAATAAACTTTAGAATTGCAAATGGGAGAAGATAAGCAGTAGTTATGAGGTCTTAAACAACATTGTCTAATATACTGAAATATACATATCCCTTGGTCACTTTGATAATAATCTATACTTATAATAAATCTGTAGAGAGGTCAATTCTGTACATGAAATATATTTTCAAAATAACCATCAGGTGGTGATTAGGGATCGATACTGATGCCAAAAATGCAATCAGTGAAATTTTTGTCTGTCTGTCTGTCTGTCTGTCTTTCGGTTTGTATGTTCCTTATGGAAACAAAAACTACTCGACGGATTTTTTAAGCTTCCGTCGCGTGTGCAGCCTCAACGGTTAAACTTACATAGAAATCATGTGTGACGCAAATATTCTTCATAAAATTATCTTTAAAAAAATCCTAAGCAGTTTATGTCTATCTTTTACGGTTGACTCACAATAACACGTGTAATTCCTGATAGCTTAGCAGTTCGGAACATTCTGATTATATTTGTTTACTCTTACGTTTATTTGTAAACCTCTCACTCATCCCTAATTTAAAAAAGGTAACATTATTACCTATTCAATAAAAAAAGAATCATAGAAATCGGTAGAGAAACACCGAAATTATACATATAACATACTAGATGGCGCCAGTAGTTGCATCCTACATCACGTAATGATAAATTTTTTAGATTGTTATAAATACTTCATAGCGTTTTATTCCAAAATTTGCTATTAAACGGAAATACTGAACCGTTAATTAAAGCGCATTCAAAATCACCAAACTACACTGTTTAGGGAGTGCTATAAATTTAATAAATTGAAAACATTGCGCTGAATTTCACAATGCTTGAGCAGTGACTGAAGAAAGAAACCTCAGATATTTAAAAAAACAACGCTACCCGTGTGAAGCTGGGACGATCCACTAGTTAATAATATATTAACTAGCCGAAGATAACTTTCTGTGGGTGGATGTCAAAAAGCAAACAGTGTGCTCTTAAGTGATATATTTTATTTCATTAAAATAATACATAGAATTCTATAATTTAATGTGCTAAACACTCACAGTGGACTAATACTTGCCAGCAATTATTATTTTCTAAGTGGCATACACTGGTAAGGCTTTTTTATTTTATTTTCAAAAAATCAACAATGGAAGCAAAGGCCATCTATAATTCTCTAATGGATCTCACTGATTTATTCCATAAGAGCATGGCTGCTTTTCAGGAGCAGCTGCAAGTCACCAGCATGGTAGCCCCCACTGCAACAAATCTTGCGGTGGAATTTTCTGCATTTCGCTCATTTATAACTGAAGCTTTGAACAGCAAGTTCAGTTCATTTCCGCGAAACTGACCAGCTGGAGATGCAACACAGGCGGAAAATACTTATCATACATGGTGTGGCTGAGTCCAAAGAAGACCTCGCTGCACTTACTACCAAGCTATTGGTTGAAAAACTTGCTGTTTCTAAGTGTGTTATTGGGGATATTAGTCGCTGTCATCGTATGGGACGCTCTGCCGGTGAACGAACTAGGCCAATATTGGTTAAATTTAAGAACTTGATTGTTCGGGACCAGGCCTGGTCGTCCAAGACACGTCTCAAGGGCACTGGTATCACACTCTTGGAGTTTTTGACTCTAAGGCGGTATGATGCCTTTCTAGCAGCACGGCAGAAATTTAGTATGACGCAGTGTTGGACTCGGGAGGGATTTGTCCATATTTCGGCACCAGACAGGTCGCGCCATCGCATCACGTCGGTTGCAGAGTTGGAAAGCATTTCTACTTCTCTAGCACCCGCTGCTACCAGTGCAGCTATTACTGGGGCTTCTGCTGCGCTTAAAGCTCAGAAATCCACAACAACCAGACCCGTACGTGCAGTAAGAAAATGATGGTGTAGTAGGTTATTCAATAATTCCACGTTGGCTGACGTAGGTTATATTGTAATATATAAAACCTTACCTGTAAATATTGTTAATCCGTTTTATTATTATTTATTTCCTTTTATGTTAGTCTCCTGCGGTTATATATCATTGTTTAGTTCCTTTTTATTATTTTTCTGCGATTTGTCGATAATATTTTTATTTCTCTGGTTTATGTTATTGTTTTTATTTTGTTGTTGTTATGGCAACGACGGAGCTGAGAGTTGTCAAATTTTATTTTATCTTAAACTTTTCTTTAGTGATCAATTTTCAATGTGTTTGTGTACGAAGGTTAGATAGTTTTAAAATATGTTAAATGATATAATTTTAATTCATTTTTGGTGTGTAAAATGATAGCGCAGGCATTTATTTTTATTTTTAATGTAAGGCTAGGACATTTTACTTATTCAAATTTATCTGTTTTCATCTTTTTATGTTAACTGAAACTCTTTTTAAAAAATCCTTCTTTTAGGTTTTATTGTCTATTGGGATTTTTTATTGATTGTCAAGATGTTTTTTTATGGAGGAAGAACGGATTTATCATTCTACAAGAGATCCTTAAAAAGTATATCTTACTGAAGATTTTTTCTGATAGCTACTACTACCGTTGTTATATGGAACAATCTTTACTACTTGGAGTCCTATTGCTAAAAACACCTAAGAATAATATATATAATTTTATACCCTGGCGGAATTTGATAAACCAGTCAGAGTGGTATTCCGAAGTGACCAATCATTTGGTCTTATTGGCTTGTGGACTAAAAATCATCAAAGATTGATATCTGGACCTTTGATTTCGCCAGCTATACTACTGGTTTTGGAGATTACTAATACCTTTGCTCCAGCCAGAACGTGGTAGTTTTGGAATCGCATCAGTATCGTTATTTAGTTATATTTATTTTATATAATTCCTTCTTTTAATATTTTTGTATTGTGTACATCTAATTTTTAATAGACTGGTGTAACTTCTTTCTTGTTTTATTAGTCTCCTTGCTCTCCGCGTTTCGTGTCTTAGGTTTTATTTCTATAAGGGGATTAAGACTTAAGACACGTAACGTTACAATATGTATAAATTTTATCGTATGTGTTTTTTTTTATTTATTTCTATTCAAATTCTATGGTTTTAATTATTAATTGTTAGGGTATTTCAATATTAATGTATTTCAAATAATTTCACTGGGGTTTTTTTTTTATTGGTGGTATCTGCCGAATATTTTTTCAGAAATTTCGCCACATACAGCGTGATTTAGTTTCGCATTTGAATTTTAGTTGTAAGGATTTTTATCATTAAAGCGAAAAAAAATTATATATAAAGAATGTAATTATTAAACAATTAGATCTTGAAGGTATTTAATCAATGGTTAAGTAAAGATTAAGTTAAGAGTTATTTATATTTTAGGAAGAACATAAAATTAAAGAAAAAATTATAAGGAAATCCCATTACCGAGAATATCAACAAATTATTTCATGCTCAAGTTTAGACAAAATATAAAAGTAAAATTAAAATTCTCTTTTTTTAATGTTTCTCCACTCAGCTGGTAGGTGTCGGTTTACTGTATGTGTGTGTTTTAACGCATTTTTTAAAGCTATATAACATAGCTATTTAGTTTTATGTCGATATTAATTAATTATCATTATGTATATCTAATTATAATATTTTATTTTCTATGCAACAAAATCGCAATATTGATGAAATTAGTGACTCTGACTCTAATAGGTCTTTTTCTTCTTGTGATAAGTCAGACACTAGTGGCAGTTTTTACAGTATTCCCTCACTAAGTGAAACACTCGATGCCCACTTTTCCCCACTGCATAAAAAAAATAACATTATTCATATAAACGCTCAAAGTATACCAGCTCATTTTCCTGACATGTTATCATCTTTTAGTTGTAAATCTATTCACGTAATTCTCGTTTCTGAATACTGGCGGAAACCATATTTACCTTTTGTTTCTTATTCTTTACCTGGTTTTCAGCTCATCAGAAACGATCGTATAAACAAATAATAATAGTCGGTAGTTCTTGAATGATTTCTAGGATTGATTACAAATCACTGCTGCCTGTGTTATTTGACGGAACATCAATCCCTTTTAGCCCTGTGGTAAGGAACTTAGGCATTATGATCGATAGCAATTTATCTTGGGTACCCCAATTAGAATTGGTAAGCCGAAGGATATTTGCGTCAGCGGGCTCCCTCAGGAGACTGCGTAATTTTCTACCTACTGCTACCAAAACTGCGTTAGCCCAATCTCTACTCCTTCCAATTTTGGATTACGCTCATTCCGGTTATCCTGATTTAACGGAAGAACAACTAAATAAACTAGAGCGTCTCCAAAACTTATTCATCAGTTTTGCTTTTGGATTGCGTAAGTATGATCACGTGTCTGTATATCGTACTAAACTTAAGTGGCTTCCTATTCGCCTCCGCCGTAATGTGCATACTTTGTCTCTCCTTTACTCTATCTTGTTCAATCCTGCCATACCCTTCTATTCAAAAGAACGTTTTCAATTTCTCTCTTCTTCCCATAACCTTAATTTACGCTCAGACCATAATCTTCAATTATTCTCATACAACCAATTTCTATGGCTACTATTTTTCTGTACACGCTGTGCAATTGTGGAATGCACTTCCTGTGGAGGTGCGATTGGCTAAATCACTGAATGTGTTCAAGGGTCTGGTGAAACAACACTATCTCACTGAAGCGCTATAATACTGTTGCTTTTTAAACTATATATATTAATTATATTTCTAAAACGTATATGTGTATTTGTATTGCTTGTATATATAAGTATGTAGTTATATATGTATATGTGTTCATATTTGTTAAATATCTACTATATATTATTTTGTATAATTAATATTTATATTGTTACTTAAATTAAACAAGTTAGTTTGAAGTAAGCTTAATAGGTTATTATTGTTTTTATTTTCGGCCTTGTTTTGTGCATCTACCCAAATAATTAATTTATCGATCTCACCTTCCAAAGGTTGTCTGGAAGAGATCGCTTTTAGCGATAAGACCGCCAATTGTACCTCACTGTGAAGTTTATTCTATTCTATTCTTTAACTAATATCAGAAAAATACCTAATAACTTGCAAGAATTTTCACCATCATTTCGAAATTAACTTGTATGGTTAATAGGTGACTAATTTGCACTTGATATTTTTCAATGATTCCTTCAAGTTATGATTGTTGTATAAAACGGATACCTCTTCTAATAGAAAAGCTACAGGACGCAAACTACGTGTTCAAATACACCAAAAAGGCAATAAATCAGCGTCGACTATGCTAGTTTCTATTTACCATACAAAGTATTGAATATGGCAGAAGAAAACTTGGAAAAGCGTCGAGCACATGATTGGATAACTGGCAGTCGCGAAAGTGTGCCTACTCTGTGTTTAGACAATAATTTTCACTGGAGCGTAACATTTGACACAGCGCGAGCATTGTTAGGTGCAATTACCCGATCTTATGTGAACTGAACTCTTCTTTATGAAACAAAGTAACACTATCTGCTCTACTACGTTTTGTAATTGGACTATGTTTTTGACATGACATTATTCACTTTTAAATAAATTAATACGTGTTTTTTATGGTAAATGTTTATGAGGAAATACTATTCTCCAACTTCCTATATATAAAATATATATACACATTAGTGATGAGCCCCTCACTTGTGAGGTACCTCGTTTGAGTTCCTCGTCGCGAGAAAATGAGGGAGTCCTCGTATTTGAAATATGAACCACCTCACGTAGCTCCTCACTCTTTCGGGGCGCGAGTCGAGGCAGCACTCATAGACCAAAGTGAGTGAGTGAGTTACTGACAACAATTGAAAGATTGAGTCTATACATACATTATACTCGCTCGCGTCGCGGTTCAAGGAGTCGGGCCAGTTTGACGGAATGATAAGTCAGTTTATATTAGCGTTTTCTCACAAATAGTGCCCATTTAATTTTACCTTAGATTAGCCTAATGATATTAAAGGGCTGAAGAAAACGGGGCAAAGTTAGTAAAAAACCTAATAAAGCAGTTATAGAATTAATTTTAATTTACAAAATTTGTATTTAATCAAAATTTTATTCAATTTATTTAAATTGAGCATATTTATTTAAAAAAAAATACGAGGTATAAAACATTAGAACTCATTTTGCCTCATTCAGTGCAAAGGGGCAAAATTACGCGCGCCTCAGTATCGACTCGTTCATATAGTTTATTTCATAAAATAAAAAACAAATAGAAAGTTCATGCAATTATGTATGAACAATTTTATACAAATTATATAATAGGAAATACCATCCACCATTGAAAATATTGTCTACTAGCTGACCCAACAGCCTTCGAATTCGAATGTCACAAAAGTTTAGTCTGAACTGAAGTATTTATAACAAAGAAAAAAAAAAGAAATCATACCGCGATGTAAAAGCAACTACTCGCGCCATCTAGTATACAACATATACTTTAGTTACGATTTTGTTTGGAATTAATAAAACTACAGAGTGCTCGGCACAGACTAACTGAATATTTTATTGTTTCAATGTTACAGTGACATTTCTATTTTGACATCTACATCTCATTACAAATGTAGTTGCACTTAAATAAACAATAGGTGTCGCTATAGTATATAGTCGCTATAATATTATTTTAGATACAAATTTAACAGGAATGTTTCTAGTCACGCCACATCACTAAACTTAGCGTGTCTATTCACCCATCGCGCTAAAAAGTTACGGTCGTTTGATGCTCCTGTGGGAATCCTTGCGAAATCCGGGATAAATTATATCCTGTATTATGGCAAGGTGTATAACCTACTTACATGCCAAAGGTGTGTTGCCGGGTTTCCTAACAAAAATGTGCCCTTCGGTAAAATTTAGTGATTGATATATTTTTGGGTACCTCTAACACACCAATACGTCCCCCTAAAAACTTGGGTCTGTCATACCGACAGTTTCAGCTAAATGTATTTTTGTGGTGTTGGGTTTTTCTTGGTAAGTATTGGTCCGTTTACAATGAGTTTTTGATGAAATGTTCTTTACACTGAGATACGAAACCGCCCTGCATATTGTGAAATGTTTTCTTATACACAGATGTCACAATAGGGAATATGCATAAAATTTTAAATGCCCTAAAATTTTTTTTCACGAATACTTATTATCGCAATATTATAATGAAAAGGTATTTTTTAATTAACTTATTTTATTATTTAAACCCCTAAAATAATATTTAAAAGTGCAAAATAAGGAAGCGAAATTCAAACTTCCAAAACGCGCCACCATCGGTTGAACGCAATGTGACGTCATCTGACACGAAATTGTATTCAAAAGCGTCGAAAACACTAAGGTAAACACCCACTGGACATATCATGTGACGTCACGTATAGCGCGCGTAAAATGGCGGCGTTTGAACTACTTAAATTTTTTAAAAGTTTTAAATTTCAAATTTAAAAATATCTAGGAATTTTGATGCCCAGTAATATTTTTTTCTACGTTATAAAATAGTAAACTATCAATTTAAGACAAAAAAGAAAAACATGAATATTGCAACCGTGATAGCCCAGTGGGTAGAACACTCGGTTTTCGTGCAAACGACTAGTGTTCAAATCCTGGGTCGGGCCTACACCAATTTGTCTTTTCTAAAGACTTATGTGTGGTTAATTTATCACGGTTGTTAACGGTGAGGGAAAACATCGTGAGGAAACCCACATGGCTGAATTGTACTTAGTCATGTGACAGTGTATTCGTACAAAACGGCGATAGGCCTGCCCTCTATCACGTGAGTACACTGTCCATGCAAAACGTGGGTACTGTGAACACCAGGTGACAAAGTCACGTAATGTTCAGAAGTATTAGTACCTCTGATAACCCCTTCGGGGATATTCGGCGTGAACGTTTATGTTATGCTATGTTATGAATTATGCATATTCCCTATTGCGAAATTCAGAATTTGATATTTATTTTTGAAGTTTTGACAAGAAGACGTGGAGCGGCACCTCCCGATTTTGTTTTGTTTATTGCTCTTCTATCCACCTTTAATATATATTGGGAACAAATTTTTATAACGTCACAACACATACAACACATACAATGAGTACATACATACATACATACTTGTACGGACAAGTACAATTGTCATACTTATGCCTTTGCAAAACTAGCTAACTGAATCGCAAAACTATGACACGCCGCGTAACGGAAATGATATAACCCTACAATGAGTCAAGACAAGGTCCGAGACAGAATCTCTTATTTCTCGGATCCCGACGGTGACATCACCCGCGAACTCGAGGCCTCAGGGGCCACCGGCGCTCGCGGACTCATCAACAACCACTACCACTCCCGACACCGACCCCGCCGGCGAGGTCGTAGAACATAACACTAAATTTAGAGCCACACCAGACTCAACGCCTAGAGTCTCTTTTATTTTTATACTCACCCTATCCGACTTAGCTTAGGCACATTCCTTGTCCGACAACAAAAGTCAAGGTGACGCCGCATAGGCCGCAGGGCCAGAAGCACCGAACCGGGGGGTTTTAGCCAGTACAAGTCTGACATAACCCCGCCACTCGAGATCCTTTGAGGATTTCCCCCCGGGATATAATCGAAAAAAAAAGACAGAATCTCTTAGCTACCAAGCTTATCCGTTCATCTGATTGCATCTAATTTTCTCCTCACACGGGTTACTCACTTGTGTCCGCGAGTGTTCCGGTACAGTGATGAAGAAAACGAGTGGTACCGCTTACGGTTACTCATTGGAAAGAGTACACTTATTATGTATACTATATGTTGGTCTGATGAATGATTTGGTGAATAACAAGAATAACTACGCATTCAAATTGTGTGGAGAAACTTTCGTTTTTATTTGATGCATGAAAGAAGGTACTTGATGTACGGTGTTATGTGAGAGATAATATTGGAACTACTTGTATATCTATTCTATTTTGTTTTATTAAGGTTTTGAAAAGCAGTTGTAATAGAAGATGTTAGTATGACTCATAATGTTTCACGTTGTTATGTGTTGTTTCACATGTTACTACGTTTCACAAAAAATATACAATATAATGAAATGAAATATTATTGAATCTTATATAAAAATATATTGTTGCTTTCTTAGTTGGTGTACGTGAATCTTGTAAACTTATCCGCAAAAACTTAAAATATTTGTAAATAGAACAAACAATACTAATTAGATATACATAACTTCAGCACCGTGATTCTGAATTCAATTGAATGAAAGATTTCGCAGTAACCAATTACATACGGAATGAATGAAAGTAGACGTATAGATTGAAAACAAAGAGATGACGATCCATCAACTCTCAATAGTGCAGATTGGATCTTATACGTCTAATTATACGACGTCATCGAGCGCACAATAGGGGTGAGTGACCTTCGCTGGTGCATCCCATTGTGCCCTGACGTATGGGAATGTATAGCGAACTTAGAAGCGGGACTTCCTTGTGTTAATTTGTGTGAAGCAAATAATCTTTAACTTGTTTTTCTCACACCTACGTGGATACTAGGCGTTTGTATTCGAAAATAGGACGCTAATGTTTCATTAGATGATCTTTTAGTTTGAATTAAGTTGTAAATAATTATGGATGTAACTGCCTCCGTGGTCATAGCTGGTTAGAACGGGTAAAGAGCTGGGATCACGACGTGGAGGTATTGAGTTCGGATCACGATGCGGAGGTATTGAGTTCAATTCCTCAGGAGAACTCTCATAATATGAATTACGTGCTTAGGAGGGTATTTAATGCCGGCGGCGGTCTCAGTAATTTTTGTGGATGCCATAAGTCTGACAATTCGCACTAGCCAGAGTCGTGAACTATGGCCTCATCACCCTATTCCGGGTAGGCACGAGCCTCCTGGCTTAGATAATCATTACAGCCTGTGAATAAATAATATTTTTTTGTTTCCGTGTGTATTAGTTTTGATTGGCAAGGATACATCTGCTATCATCACTTGTAGTGTGTCTTTATACCGTTAGATTAATATTTATTCCATCACTTCCTTGAATTAAAATATGTGCCGTTTGGATGCAATATTTAGATTTCCAAGCGGTAGTTTAATACACCTCATTATGTTCCACATGAATTTTCTACGACGTGATAGCTCAATGGGTAGAACACCGGTTAACGTGCAAGTGACTAGTGTTCAAATCCCGGGTCGGGTCTACACCAATTTGTCTTTTCTAAAGACATTATGTGTGGTTTATTTATCATGATTGTTAACGGTGAGGGAAAACATCGTAAGGAAACCCACATGGCTGAGTTGTACTTAGTCATGTGACAGTGTATTCGTATAAAACGGCGATAGGCCTGCCCCCTGTCATGTGAGTACACTGTCCATGCAAAACGTGGGTACTATGAACACCAGCAATAGTAGCATGAGGCTTGTGAGAGCGCGTATGTCACATAAAGAATGAGAAACTGACAGATTGCTCATACAAAATCTGTCAGTATCTCACTTCTCACATGACATACTCGCTCTCACACGCCTCATACTGCGGAGGCTGATGACAGTCACGTGATGTTCAGAAGTGTTAGTACTTAGTGCCTCTGCCAACCCCTTCGGGGATATTCGGCGTGAACGTTTATGTTACGCATGCATACTAGGCATGAGTTCCATATATCAAAACGTAACTATTAACGGATATCAGTTACATATCATATCGATAACTATAAAGTACATATCCGATATTTCAAAACTATGCTATCAACAAAAACCTAAACCGCCCGCCAGACATCGATACGTAAAAGAAAACGATATGACGAACGAAGCGCAAACCATCGAACCGCATCCGTTTGATATTTGCTATATCTCTTTCTAACTATATAAAACGTTTGCGTTGTGAAAGAGATGAAGCGAATATTAGTGTTGTCGGATAATCAATTGTGTATCGATTTAGTAATCGATTATGCAAATGGGGCCCAAATAATCTAATAATCGATAGTATTATCGATACTATTGATACCATCGATTATTAGATTACAATCTAATAACGATTTAATCGATTATAATTGTAATATAATCGATTATGATTGTAAATTTTTTACACTGTGATAAAAATACAATTCATATAAATATAGACATAAACTTTATATAAAATATAATATAACTATAAAATATAAATATAATATCGACGCTAGAAAGGCAGAATGTATTAAGCGCCACTTTTGGTGAAATTGAGTTATATACATCGTTAGAATCGCCTGATTTTTCTCTTTCGAATGGTGTGGGTCTCGTTTTGATCTGAGCACTTTTTTGGCGCTTAATACGTTGGTGATTTTGGAAATAATGATACTTTTTGTTGTATTAACAACCACCCTTTTATATGGTTTGTAAGTTCAAACATACATTATGTTAAGAAAGGAATATAAAACAATTTACCCTTCCTGAAATAGTTAAAGACTTTGCGTTAATTCATTTTTATCAAATATTGATTTTCAATCTTTACTCAATTAAGCATTTTTACCTGCTTGTGTTATAAACAATAATTGATATAAACCAAAATGACTTTGTTTCAATAAGCACATTTTGTGAGTTAATACGTTTTACATGTTTGTATTTTAAGCTCACTGGTACATAAACTATTTTGCCGGTCGGCTTTCTTCACTTTTTTGGCTGTTAATACCAGTTTACTTGAATCAGTCTTTTGGTACAATTGGCACTTAAGCTGTTTTTGTGATCTGTAAATAATTTATATTTGCGACATAAAACAATTCAAAAGAACCTTAACAAACCAGAATATGGTCGTTAGACTGTTATACGTAAGCTTTATTGCTCAAAAACGCTAATATTATAAATAGGAGTGGTTGAAAGACTGTCGCTTCAGCCACCCGCAGGGCTTCATCGGGAGAGTGCGTGTGTTGGTGTGCCACTTGGCGCCGCCGTCTGCGCAGTGTGTTTACGTTGGTACAGAACTTGATTTCTTCGTTGGTATTATAATTATTCGGTACCTATCAATTATTACAAATGATCACCATTAACAGGCCCAAAGCATCGTACTTATAACAAAATGTCTAAAAGTTACTTACTTGCTCTCGCAAATATTCAGGTTATAATCTTACCATATACAAAAGCCAAACACAAGTAGTATATTCTTACACATGGGGAGAAGCTGATGGGAAACGAGGTGGGAATGAAATTGCGACTATCCTCACAAAATATATTAAAGTGTAAATTATTAGTGACAGTTTTGCGGTGGGCAAAATCGCAACAAAATTGTTTTTGCAGCGGTTCACTATATTAAAACAATACGAATGAATTTTCTGCATTTCGATAGTAATCCTATCATACCCTGCCGCCTTTCCTACTTTCATACTTTTCATTGCTTTCATTATTTCTTCCATACTAATCTCGCTGTCACTAAATTCACCCATCTCCTCGTTCTAATCAACATTACTGTCGATTGGCAAAGAAATGGATGCATCCTCTTTTTCAAACAGTCCCTCAAAATAATTTTTCCATACCCGTTTCATGCTACTTTCATCCGTCGCCAATTCACCCTGTTCATCTCTTATTACACTCACTCTCGTGTTTTGGGAAACTCCCTTTTTTTTCCGGATATACTTCCAGAATAACTTTTGGTTATTCCGGAAATTATCAGAAAGTTTCCTCTCACACCACTCTTGCAAATCCCGCTTTTTCTTTTCTATTTTCTTCTTTACCTCATTCTTAACTCTCTTATATTCATCTTCACTTTTCTGCACTACATCGTCAGTTACACTCGCATCCATCCGTTTACTAACTTTAATCGCTAGTAAATCTAACCACGCTTTCTTCTTATCTCCAACCGCCTCTTTCACAACTTTATCCCACCAACTTGTTGGTGGTCTATTTGACCTTTTACACACTCCACATACTTCCGTCGCACATTAAACCATCGTCGATTTGAGCACCTCCCATACTTCTTTCCATTTCATCCTTCATCTCCACGCAACTTAGTCTATCATCCAATTTCCTCAAGTATTCATCCCTGATATTTCTTCTTGCAGTTTTTCCACTTTTATTCTCGCAAAAGCCGTTATTGACACTTTAGGCCTGTGACGCCAACGCGTGCACAGACCCCTTAATCGTGATATAACGAGAAAGTGATCTGTGCCAACGTTCGTGCCCCTATAGACCCTGGTGTCAACAACTTTTACTCTCAGCCTTTAATCAACTATCACAAAATCAATCATACTTCTCTCGCTTCCCCTGTCTTGTATACACATGGATATCTTTGTGTTTAAACAACGTGTTTGTAACACAAAGATTCCTCTCCAAACATACCTCAATTACTTTCTCACCATTCTCATTCACCCTTTGATCACCAAACTTTCCTAAAACTCTTTCGCAACTGTTGCGTGACCCAGCCATTAAAATCTCCTAACATTACAAGTCTCTCATTCTGATCACACCCATTCACAACATCGTCTAACAGATTCCAAAACTCCTCCCTCTCGGATAGGGATTTAGACATGTCCGGAGCATATACGCAAATTATGCGCATCCGGACTAGTCCCAATTTCACCTTAATCCACAGGAGCCTTGGACTCACACATTCGTGATCTTTCATACACTGAGCCATCCTTTCAGATATCAGAAGTCCCACTCTTTGGCTAGCTCGGTCACTGTCAGCGACTCCAGAACAGATTGCTGTAATGTTGCCAAGTTGTGAAACTTCCTTTCCCTTACGCTTCATCTCATTGACACATAGAAAATCCAGTTTCCTTTTATTCATAATCATACATTACAATAAAATAATCATACATACTTCATCTAATTTCTCAAACATTCCTCCAAATACATTCATCGTACTGAAGCGGGTCTCTTTAGCCCACCTTTCGCCCCGTGAGCAACCATGGCGTGATGAGTGGCAAGCTACATCGCCGCCGCCGTGTTTACTAAAATTGGAACACATATTGAACCCACGAGAAGCAAGGGAAGTAAACTGTCCACCTAGCCAGAGCCCCGCTTAGGTTATTTAGTACCCGGAGTGCACCAAGCTCCGGGACGGCGGCACGCTAGCGACCAGGCTCACCCCTGGCCACGCATCCCTCGGCGCGGCAGACCTTGGATTGGTAAGAGCGAAGGTGGAAAAGCCCTAGTCCCTTAGTCGACTTCTAAGAGACACCCATGGGAAGAGATGGGGTTGTGCTATTCTAAGCCGACACTACACAGCTTTCTAGATGCTTCTATATTTAATATGATTTGTTTTTTTTACCCTAAGTAACAGGACTGTTTTTTTTTTGGGATAAGTTATTTGTTAAGCTTAAGTTTATTGATTAATACTGATAAGAAAACCTGATATTTTATACGATCTTATGGTCAAGAAAAACTGAATGAAGACTGAAAAATGAAAACTATACTTAATAATAATGTTTATGCGTCGTATTTCTGTAACGTTTTTAAATGTGGCAAAACAAGAATGTATCTAATCAGGAATACGACCAAAAAAGATTCAAGCTTAAAATATGATTGTTACTTTAGAATAATATTGATATTGCAATAAAACCATGTATTAATAAAATTTAAATATTATGTCCAAATACCAGTTAATTCACGCCATAAGACATTCTGCTCCGATACATTTGTTCTGTACAGTCTGTATATTTCGTTTTTATGGAATATTTAAAGTAAAGTAAAATAATTAAAACATTTTACCCCTCTGGTGGTCACATCTAATTGGTCGTTAAACCTATTTTGCATGGGAATAATCGAAAAATATTATGTCGCTTCAGCCAATTTTACCTGACCGAGATTTGAGATGCGTACGTATTATGTAGCTTATTTTTGTAAATAGAAGATGTAGAACTCTTATTTTTACAGGAATACATGGAATTTTTTTTCAATTATAACTGTTTTCATTTTCAAAGCAATATCTGCCATAGTTACAGAAATATGATTTTTTTTCAAAAAAATTAAACTTTAAATTGCTCTGGTGGACATTTTATGAAATGGCGCTTAATACATTCTGCCTTTCTAGCGTCGATATTTACTATCGATAATTATGTAAAAACCTTTATTTTACCATCTTTTCCCCACTCAACCACCAAAAGTGGCTATGGAATTTATAATTCCTTGGCTCTGGCTACTTCTTCTAAGAAATGATAGCTGTAAGTATCGATGAATGTATCGATCAATCTACGATAAAATCATTTATATTTTTATTTATTGTATTTTTATCACAGTGTGTAAAATTTAAAATTTTGAAAATTTAAAATTATGTAATGACGATATAATCGATTATTAGATTATAATCGATTAGCCGCTTAATTATTACAATTATAATCGATTATATCGTCATTAGATTATAATCTAATAATCGATAATACTATCGATTATTAGATTATTAGATTAATACTATCGATTATTAGATTATTTTGGGTGAACATAATCGATTAATCTATAATCGATTATCCGGCAACACTAGTGAATATCTTTAGTTATTACTTTAACTTACACGTTTTGTTCTTTAGTTTTGGCGCGCGTTTTACCTGATAACACGGGTCATTTTGGTTATTTATTAGTGTGTTTGAGTTTGTTTATTTCAATTTTCATTGTCATATAGTGCAAAATTGTTAAAAAACGTTTTTGTTCTATGTACATTCATTTCATTTTATTTTAATAATAACATACATACATACATATACTCACGGCTATAAATCCCATAACGGGGTAACCAGAGCTTTGAAGTGAGAAATTCCTCAGCCACTTTTAGAAGTTGATTGGGGAAAAGATGGTAATAATAAATGTTTTATGGTGACGGGTCTCCAACCACATCGCCCAAAAATCACTTAAAAAGCCCCTATCCTATACCCTTAGTCGCCTCTTACGATCACCCACGGTAGTGTTGCCGGATAATCGATTGTGTATCGATTATTAATCGATTATGCAAATGAGGACCAAATGATCTAATAATCGATAGTATTATCGATACTATCGATTATATCGATACTATCGATTATTAGATTATAATCGAAGAACGATATGATCGATTATGATCGATTAATCAATTAAAAATTGTAATGTAATCGATAATAATCGATATTATCGATTAATCGACTAATCAATTATAATCTTATAATCAATTAATCGATTATATCGTCATTAGATTATAATCGATTAGTCGATTAATCGATTATAATTGTCAATTTTTCACACTGTGATAAAATTACAATATAATATAAAATACAATACATAAACTTTATATAAAATTTTATATAATATATAAATATAATCTTTACGATTGATTATTATGTAAAAACCTTCTTTTCCCCACTCAACCACCAAAAGTGGCTATGGAATTTATAATTCCTTGGCTCTGGCTACCCCTTCTAAGAAATTATAGCTGTGAGTATATATATGTATCGCTCAATCTACGATAAAACCATTTATATTTTTATTTATTCTATTTTTATCACAGTGTGTAAAATTTACAATTATAATCGATTAATCGATCATAATCGATTATAATCTAATAATCGATAGTATCGATATAGTCGATAGTATCGATAATACTATCGATTATTAGATTATTTTGGGTGAGCATAATCGATTAATCTATAATCGATTATCCGGCAACACTACTATACATACATAAACGTAACATGATATTAACAGATTATAAATAAAATGCTCGAAGCATTTTTATAAATTTCACTAAAATTCCCAAACCCAAACTTTAGAAGAAATCATACCGCGATGTACAAAACGCCGACAACGCCATCTAGTGTAAAATAAGTTAGAACGATATACTGAGACTGAGACTGAGATCCACATAAACAACACACTACCGTTTCTGCTGAAGAGCTTGCAAGCATAAAACCATTAGTCTCTCATTAAAGCGCCTAACAGTACCGATATGCTAACTCCTGCCCTCATTACCCATACAAAAGACCCATAACTTAATTGAATATGAACAATATCCGTGAGACCATCACTACTTTACAATTACATTCACATAGAAGCAACAGTAGCTAATAAAGTAATGCAATTATTGTGCGTTTATGGGAAGGACTAACGCGTATTATGAACTACGGTTATGGTAAGGGACGCTTTGCTTTGAATTGCATAGTTCTTGGAGACTTGATGGCAATAACTGTTTTGCGAGTTTAGTATGTCGTATAGGTGGCGTTGGCAGCGACATCTACCAAACCTAGATTAAATAATTTAAATCTTTTTGTTTATGAAAACCTCATGTGGGGATTATTACTAATAAAAATCTTTATTTATTACTAGATTAAATAGTTGTATAACCCAAGTTAAACTGCCAAAAAGCAGTAACCAGATGTTCGGCATGGATAATTACTCATAGTTTATCGTTCAAAGACCTCTAACCTTAGTAATCTTGTATGACAACCCTGTAGAAGAGCCCTATTTTAAGCCATTGTTTTTTTATTTCATCTACATCAATCAGATCAAGTTGAATTAAAAACAGAACGGAATTGGCAATTTGAGTTTTTTTTTTCAAAAGAGCCTGTTAACTATCTAGTAGTCAACTTTACGTCTGTTTTTCTGTGGGAAATTACGAGAAACTGATATCTTCTTACTTTTATACGTTCGATTGCGAGATTGAGTTAAACGCTGAATGTAATTAGCGTGGCGCCCAGTCTGAAGGATTCACTTTATACGTGCAGGAATCCGAACAGAAGATTATGTTCGTTTTTTTTTATTTGTAACAATTGCGGTACTGATTGCCTTTTCAATAACTCCTTTGTTCGGTTACTGCTGTAATACCGGTGCGGTTAGGGACTGTATTGTATTATTTTTTTTGTAAAATAGATTTTATACTTAGTTTTTAAATATATTTTGCGATAGGTAAAAAGGCTAGGCTTAGAATTGCACTACCCCATTTTTCCCATGGTTGATCGTAAGAGTCGACTTAGGTTACTGGAGCTTTTATTTTTATTTTTGAGCGATGCGTTTGAAGACCCATCACCAATAACGTTTGGTTTATAATCTTTTCCTTACTCATGTTTCCAAAAGTGGCTGATGAATTTCTTATTCTCAAGCTCTGGCTCTCTTTCAGGGATTTATAGCCGTGAGTATATGTATGTATGTTTGTAAAATTATCTATGCAGCTGTGTGAAGTATATAGAAATGAAACTCTTTGCTGAAATAAGTCTACGTAGGTTGGTGAGATGGATGTATGGATATTTATAATTGATTAGGGTCTGCAAAAGAGTGGGAACTAGTGTGATTTGAGAACGATGCGGTGAGAAATATGTTATTCTAAAATGGATTTGCAAAGTAATGTTAAGACGCTTTGGGCACATTGGAAACACAAGAGATTGAAAAGGCTAATGTGAATGGTAGTGTTAGTAGAGAACTACCATAGCTGACACACTTTGATCCAATAGAGAATCTGCTCTGAAAAGCAAGCGTCCGAAATATGAAGAATTTATAAATTCAAACATTTTAAGAAAGAAAGAAAGAACTATCGGAACTAGAGGTGTAAGATTATTAATGATAATATTATTCATAATGACGCACGAAATATTTGTAGTTGTTTTGCGTTGTATTTAATTTGTGGCATATTTACGACGAATATATCACTTTCTTTCTTTCTAATGACTGTTTAATATGTATTTTTTATTTCTGCAATTTGTGATAATCACTGGATCAAAAGATTATAAGAATTATAAATAAAATAAGGTGACTATAAATTAAGCTTAAGTATTGGTATTAGGCAAAACGGCGATAGGCCTGCCCCCTATCACGTGAGTACACTGTCCATGCAAAACGTGGGTACTCTGAACACCAGGTGACAAAGTCACGTGATGTTCAGAAGTATTAGTACCTCTGCCAACCCCTTTGGGGATATTCGGCGTAAACGTTTATCTTATATTATGTTATGTTATATTGGTTAAAGTGATTGGTAATAAAAAGCGTGTTTGGCTTGTTCTAACAAAAATACTTAATTATTTCTTTCTTACTTTCTTTCTATTCTAAGTCGACACTACCACAGAGTCATCAGTAAAAATCTATTAAATAATCGTATGTTGGTGACACGAATCCAACTAAATATTCCATAAATATGAAAGACCCCAACAACCAAGAAAGATCTATAATAAAATTAACACGTGTTTATTGAAATCTATGCAAAAGCTATTGGAGTTTTCTTAACAACTTAATCAAAGTAATGGTGAGTGCTTAAATCTGTCCATTTTATTCCTCAGGTCAAAATCGTGTGAATTTTACTAGCTATTTATTTCGAGCAACTGTAAACAAAACAAGATTGGAATAAAATAAATGGCTTATATTGTGAACAATTTTATTCCAACAAGACATTGGAATTCAGCTTTGTACTGGGAATATCAATATCAGAAATTCATCAACATAATAAGTCCTTATGCTTGTGAATTTAAAGCTCAGATTTGGTGAATAAATTTGTATTTATCGGAATGTTTTCGTGGAACAGTAGTGTTGACGTGAGTACAATTGGAAGTGTATTGTGAATTTTAATAAGTTTCTGCCAATCATTGTTACGTACATGAAAACGGTTCTTGTAAATGGATATTGAACTATCAAGCTGTATCATAAAATACAATGAAAGTTGCATATCGCTATCTGATAAATTGTATGTATGAGCAAGTTTATCCATCGACAAAAATCTTATTTTTTATTTTAATGAAATGCAATATAGGAGTACATAAAGTTTTTATTTTATGAATACCTTTACATTCAAAAATGTTAGTAAAGTATTTAAAACCTAAAGGTGTGTAGTGTCGGCTTAGAATAGCACCTACCCGTGTCGTAAGAGACTGTTCAGGTTTTGAGGCCAATTAAGTGTCTTTTGGAATCTTTATTTTTCAATCTTTTTCCCACGAAACTTCCGGAAGTGCTGACGAATTTCTAACTCGTAGCTCGGGCTCCGCTTTTTTTATTTAGTATTAATAATACAATTCATATAACTTAAAATAGTATCAAAGAAGATATAGCTAGCTTAAAATGTTTTCGTTCAAAGTAGGAACAGGTATAATTATCGTTTCCTACATCTATTGTTACATAACAAAATAGACAAAAACTTCGTTAAAATGTATATAAAACTCTAAAAAGGTGTTAACAAGTGCGGTTTAACGTGAAACAATATAATGTTCAATGTCTAAATTATTTTCCCATCAGCCTTGCTTGTTATTATTGAGCGGGTTCACATCAACATGTCATTTCACTTTTGCCTACATACATTGATAATGAAAGAACACATTGCAAAAGCCTCAAATAAAATTAATAAAGATAGAAGCTAGAGGTTTATAGGGTTGTAACAGTTGAAGAAAACACAAATATTTATTTAGCAAATTAATACATATACTCATATACTCACGACTATAAATCCCTTAACGGGGCAGCCAGAGCTTTGGAATGAGAAATTCCTCAGCCAGTTTTGGATGTTGATTGGGGAAAAGATGGTAATAATAAATGTTTTTGGTGACGGGTCTCCAACCACATCGCCCAAAAATCACTTAAAAAGTCCCTATACCCTTAGTCGCCTCTTACTTACTACTACTCTTACCCACGGATAGAAATGTTGTAGTGTTATTCTGAGCCGACACTACACGGCTATCAATTAGCAAATTAAAGCAAGGGTTTTATGTCGTGAGGCGTTGTATGCCTGATATAGTTCAGAATATTAAGCTTATAGTTATGTTACGAAATTTCCTAAATATAATAGGGTCAGAGTAAACGTATAAAAATATGCCTATGATTTTGATATTATTTAAAGCATTTACTTATAATTTTCTTGGCATCGACTCTCAGTTGTGAATAGAAAATGGCTATCGTTATTTCATATTATTTATTCTCAGACCTCTCAAGCAATGGCAGTCACAATATAAAGTGAAATTGTTATAAAACTGCTCAATACAATTTTAGTACAGAAAAGGCCCGGCGGGTAATAACTTTCACGAACCAATAACTTGCTCACCTTGCTATGTGATCAATAAGCGTGGTTCTCTGTTATAATCGGTAGCGGGCAATATCGCGATTGGTTCGTATGTACTTTGATTATAAGATTTTGATGGCATCATTGATATTGTTGAAATGTAAGGCTACACATGGGCGTGAAGAGGAATGATTCTAGCTTTCTATGGCAGATTATTACTTATGCATTACCTACTATTTCACAACAGTCTTGTTATTAAGATTTTGAGTATTTGTAAAAATTATGAAATACGAGAATATTCATGTTAACCACCATGAAAAAGGTTTTATGAAGTATTTCTGACAGATAAGTTAAAAATTATACGTAAATTATTTGCATACAAAAATTAAAAACCAAGACATACAAATAATATATATATTTGAAATCTTTTCCGCTACCGCTACCAGCATATCTATAAGCGCAGCCTCAATTTCACCGTAGGTCTCATCGAACAGGTCTCGCTACATCCCAATGCATTTTCTTTTCTCGAAGGAAGTGGGCCACGACATGAGTAATCAATGGTTTCTCTAGTATTCTTACACGGTTCGCACTCAATACTCGGATGTGTTATCCCACTGTCATAATAACAGAGAAATTTTAATTTACGCTAATGGTCTTATATCAAACGTTGTCGTTGCAATTAAAATATTATGTGTAATGTTTTATTTATTGTTGTTTTATGCATTGCGATTATTACAATTTGATTAACAACTTGTTTTTTTACATTATGTTGCGCAAAATGTTAGGAAAGTTGAAGTTAAATCAGATATAACATTTAGTTTTTCAATATGTTTAAATGTAACAATGGTTTTTGAAATTGTTGTTTTTGGAATGTATTAAAAATAATTCAATGTATTTTAGAGCATGAATAACTTTAACGAGTACCTTGTAGAGTAGGAGAAAGGTATGACTGTCTGCCCCCTGAACTGTGGTGCGACATTATGCCTATCATATTTACAAATGTATAAAAAATACTACTTAGGTGTTCCCTTAATTATATCGCAACAAAAACTGCACCAATAAAAAAGTTTTTAACATATACTCATATAACCAATTTATTAATATTTATTCTTAGTATGTATGAGTATAGTAGTCTCTATTTTATAGCGATATTCAGCTAAACTGAACGAACATTCAACAATAGCAGGTCACAAACCGAACGCAGAATACTCTTGTCTTGTATAGTTTTGGTTATAAATCTAGTCGCAGCGTATAGTCGGCTCAATAAATAATGGCAGGTGATGATAAGCGGTGTCGTTGTTGGTAATGCAAAGTTGAGAGGTGATAGCGGATCAGCGTATACATGACCGGGCTGGAATATCGCTCGCTAATAAATTGCAGGTCACAACTATTATGGTTAGAATTTCATATTATATTTTAGACTGGAGATTTCGAGGATATTCTGTTATTGAGTGTTGGTAATCGTTTTATTCTTACGATATATTGGATTTGGTAAGAATTGGTTAGCTGTAGGATACGTATAAAACATAAATGTACATGTATGAAGATACTTGGGTGTGTTAAAGCAAGATCATTATGCAAAGGCATTTTAAGGTGCGTTTACTCTTGCTCTTTTTTATGCCAACCTTTGGAAATAGATTGAAATGGCAAGCAAACACACGACTATGTTATGGTTCATATGAAGGATACAACAATTAACTCATTCACTAGCGGCATGTTTTTTCTAATAAACAGTTTCGGTACCATATTAAAGTAATAAAATGAACTAAACTTATATAGTATGAAAACGAAATTACATCAAAATACGTACATCTAATAATTACCTCAACCAAAAGCTTCGCATAACTAATGGCGCTATTAACACCGCTGCTAACAAATTAACTTCAGTGGCAAAGGCGTAAAAGATTTCGATACGCTTTGTACTACCCAGGGCAGAGTTGCAGGGCAAACCTATACCAACACGGATGCTCTAAGAACAGATGGGCAAAGATTTATCAAAGAGGCTATGCCCATAAATAAAGTACTGCGCCCACCGCGCGGAAAGGTCACCACTGCACGCTTATAGAATGGCACGGGGACTGCTGTACTGATTCATAATGTGAATATTTTAGTTTGCGCTAATATTTTTTACGGCTAGTTTAAGATAAACTTTGTGGTATATTTGTTTATCTGAACGAAATATGTATTTTTTTTTAAAATAACTTTTATATATATATAAAAGGTGATATTGATTGTTTAGGCGATGAGGATGAATTAATGGAAAATATTAAAATGCATCAAGTTCCAAATGTTACTGAAGAATTTCTAGCGCTGAAACTCTTGTTACCCCTTTTTGGGATTTATGGCCGTGAGTATTTGTATGCATTTAAATGACAAGTATTATAATTTATACAAAAAAACTTATCGCACGCAAAAGACGCTTAGTTAATCCCAATACCTAATCACAGCTCACAAAATCCATAAATAAATAAAATGCAAACAATAGCGTAAAATGCGTATACAAATTATGCATTTCATGCAATTTACGTGCTATTGAAACGCGAACCATGACGGATTGAGCAAAGCGGAAATGCCTGAAATTGTCTATAAATTTCACAAAGACCAAGTGCTTTCTCAAGGCCGATGCATTTAGATACCGCGCTGCGCCCGAGTTCGGCCCCACCTGTAGCCCGTTGATTGGCGATTCAAACTATTATAGTCGAAACTGTAGGACGGAATTCAAATATATTTATATGTAGTTATTGCTTCACTATCGCCCGATTTCTGCATTGAGTATTCAAGCTGAGACAACTTAAGTATCGTTTTGTCTCATTCAGTTGTTAAGCTTTCAATGCGACAGAACGATATTTAAGTTGTTCTCAGTTGGAATACTCAATTCAGAATTCGGTCATATCGGCTTTTTGGAACGACTTTTTAAGTTAAAGGTAAAATTGGTAGGCTCACTAAGTACTTGTCACATTTGTATATATTTTTGTATAAACATTAATACTATAAGTATCCTCGTTTTGGTAGTAACCATTTGGCTGCCATACAAATAGGAATTGTTATGATGTAAACTACGCTTATAATGCTTGGATGCTGGGATTTTGAAACCTATTTAAGTAAGGGCTAACATATAATAAAGGCCATTATTTTATACAGCTTCAAAGGAAAACGCCCAAAATAAGCAGAATTGTAGCACAAACATTATACATTCTAATATTTATGTGGTTCCAGCTGATATCGATACGGCAAATTGATTTAAGTTTTCTTAATTGCACGTTTAAATTGTTTTCGATAAAGTATTATGGTAGCGAAATAGTTTATCGATATCGCAGATCAAAGCTAAATAACTTTGTTCTAAATAAATCACCGGCTAAACTATGCAGTGGCTAGTGTAAATTTTTTTTGCTATATTAAATTTGCTGCAACGACATAATTGAATATGTCTTTTAAATATTGCGATTCAATATGCTTTTATAACAGGCAATAATAACAAAACAACCTTCATATTTTCTGTGATATGCAACAAAACCTTTTTCTTTATTTATAGGGAATCGTTTAATTATTCTCGTTTACTTATTGATGTGATCCATAGTTAAACAAGTGCATTAAAATTTGGCGTATTTTAACTTTACTCCCCAGTGATGACTTAGTTTTCCGGCAAAACGTTTGTGAATAACCAATTTATTTAAACATAATAAATAACATAACATAACATATACTCACAGCTATAAATCCCTAGAAGGGGTAGCCAGAGCTAAGGAATTAGAAATTCCTCAGCCACTTTTGGAAATGTGAGTGGGGAAAAGATGGTAAAAGTAAAGGTTGTTGGTGATGGGTCTCCAACCGCATCGCCAAAAAATTCCTTAAAAGCCCCAATACCGTTAGTCGCCTCTTACGTACACCCATCGGTAGAAACGGGGTAGTGCTATTCTAAGCCGACACTACACGGCAATACTAATAAATAACATGGGCAAAACATGTATTTTGAAACATGTAGCATAATCTGTTTTAATACCGTACATGAAATTTAACGCCATTCTCGCTCCATCATTAGAGTATATACAAATCGCATTTAGAACTTAGAATATGCGCGAAACGACTTTCTCTTATAGTTAGTAAGTGTACCCGCAGGCTATTCAATTTACGAAACATCGCCATTCTGAGCCTAGAATATGAATGAATTTGAGGAAGCGTGGGCTTACTCTATGTTGTAGATTTTCCTACGTTGCTGCTGTACATTGATTAATTAACTAGGTAAATATTTTCACAACAAGAGTGGATTTACTTGACCACAACAAAGCATTGTTAATTGAAACTGCACTCAGATTATATCCCATCGTTATTTATTCAAGTATTTGTAAAAAGTTTTTCTCTTTCATTGTTAGTCAACATCAGCATGATATTCTTTTGATAAACATTGTTAATTTTACGATAATATATGGTACAGAGACGAACACCGAACTAAAAAGAGAGTTTTTTCTTTACACGATATATCTACACAAATAAATATATAATCGTAGCATTAAAGTGTACAAAATATACTGGTCTTCTTGACATGTAAGTGGACGCCGATTATCCTATTTTGGTATTTTTCTGAAGGCAGAATAGAAGGGATTATGTTTTTGCGTCTCCAAGATAACCATGATAAAGTACGGAAAGGCAAAAAGTTCTGTCTCTATCTGAGAGGAACGTTCACGCTATTCCAGTGTTTAGTTAGTTATTTATTGCTGTGCGTTTTTCACTTAATTGCTGTCGCCACCTGTTCGCCGTTGAAACACTGTGAGTCATTGTCTCCTCACAGATCACGAACGGGGCGAAGCCACACTTCTCTTAACCGAAATAAATCTCAATTAATTAAAGATTGCTTTTATTCTATAGAACGTCGGTAGGTACTAAGTGATCGCAGGGTGTTGGGTCTTAATTCAGGTTCGCTTGTCACCGCGACTCCTGGCTAAGTGTTTTGTCGTGTCGTCTTCAACCGCAGTTATTTTACTTTTGTAACTTGCATTCAATACTTGCGCATATTTTCTCAGCAATAATATTCTATTAAATCAAAGTTACATATTTTGCTTCTAGATAAATCTTTGAATTGCGTATAAATCAAATGCAGACTGCTTAGCTTCTTTTGACAGGAGAGAGCCTGTTCTGCCATCTACGTCCACTTTGCTTAGAGATTTGAGATGTGGACGGCGGCCCGTTAGACTGGGCAGTTGTTTGTATAACGTATCAGCTTCGTCAAGAGGTTAATAGTGTTTGCTGAATGATTTAGCAGTTTCTGAATGTACTCTGTCACATTGTACACACTTAAATTTAAACTATACGAGCGGTTTGAAATATGCAAGTAGCAATTAACTTAGATCAGATTTTAATGCATCTTTCCTATTTGACGAAATATAGCAGAAGTATGGTTTAGGTTTAGGTTTTATCCAATGAGTGAATCACTTTTATTGTATTTAAATTCATGAGTACCTTTTGATGTAGAGGGTGCAATGTGCATGAATTATTGTGAAAGATGGTGTTCCGAAAGTAATTGGGTTTTTAACCGCATCATCAAAATTATCACTTGAAGGTCCTATGATGACCACAAACGCTAATAGCAATATTTTGAATCTATGTATACTTCAATAAAAATATCTGAAACACCGAATCTTTCACAAATTTTAGCAGTAGTAAGAAAAATTTTTAGAGAATCTGAAAAACACTTAAAACTACAGATCCCTTCGCTGCAAATGCAAATCCCTGTGCCCCGAATAATATTTTTTTTCTTTCTAAATGGTATGCTAGTGCGATTCCAAGCCAAAACCACACGTCGCAACATTTGTAAAACAGATGTGTTGCACGTAGTTAAGAAGAAATGATTACGATCGTATTCCATCCTGTACCAAGCGGAATGACAATACAAGCTTTCGCGAACTTCTAGGCTACCTCAATACAACAATAAGGTAAAAAGGTCACACCAAGTTATTCACTTTACAAGCTCTAATAGTATCAATTTATCTACTCAATATTAGAATGAAATTCCAAGTGTAGGTTCTGCAAGCAACTCCATGTAGAGTAGTTTCACATTACCTTTAACTATTAACTCCGACGTTTCGTGCAAGTGTGATTTACTTGTAAACTAATTCACAATATATTAAGTTAAATATATCTTTGCATTGCCTATGTGAATTATTATTTATGTTTAGCCCAGTCCTTGGAATTTGAGAGAGGCTGAACAAAGTCGCGATTCTGAGTTGAATGACCTGTTGTTCAGTAGCAACTGCCGTCCTGGATACCTAGGTACCTTTTACTTTGAGAAACTACCCAAAAAACTGGCACTCGCTTTGTTACATATTATGTGAAAGTCATGTTGATGATTTCGTTGAATTCAAAAGGTTGATTTCATGCAGATTACTTGCAAATATGCAATTTATCATGCATCAAACGCAATTTATTCTGTTATCGCCTCGGCGTATTATTTGCTTTGAAGTTAAACGTGAAAAAACGTTTAAATTTTTTCTTACAATTATATTATAGTGCTGATATAGTGCTAACAAAGCACTAAAAACTCATTGCGAACAAAAACTAAGTAACACATCTGATAACTATTTTTTTTCTATATAAATATCTATTTATTTAATTGTATAACTGTACATAGCTTATTTAAATATTATAGTTACATCAGCGGACACACTACATACTCATTGGTATAACAGTTACTTAGTGAACCATATAGAAGAGGCGTTACACTAATATCAATGACTATATTTATCGTTAAAAACATTTAAGTTGATACCGGACATCGGTAATGGAAATAATTAACAACAATCGACTTCCAACTGATGTTTTGTAAAAAGTCATATCGTTTAAGAATATCAAGTTTTTGCTTATTTTTTTTTGAATCCGTAGTTCGTGTTATTACAAATCACTAAGTAAAGAATTTTCGTTTTTATTTTAAGTTTTACTTTTATGTATTCTTGTGAACAGTTACGCGTATCCTATATCTTGCGCTAGAGATATTTATTGCACCTATAATCACAGCCTATTTTTCGAAAGGCGTACAATGTTAAGCTCTGGAGCTTCGGTGTTTAAAATTCCATAGCCAATTTCGAAATTAAAGTACCCTTAACTAAAAGTACCGAATGAAATTAATAACTGCGACAATTTATTTGTGGATCTAAATATCTAGTACATATAAATATAGCCGTGTAGTGTATAGCTATAAGTTTTGGCTAAAATTATCCCTTTTCTTCGTCGTAAGACACCTCCTACGTCACCACTTAGGACGTTTGTATTATTGAGCGATGCGGTTGGAGACTCAATTTCTTAAAGTAGCAGGAGGTTTACAGCAGGGAGCATATTTATGAATATGAAATTCACGTATTATAGTGTTTTCCACCAGTTTACTCACCAAATTCCTCCAATACTTCTTTAACTATTTTTTATACTCTTAAGTGATAAGGTTTGTCCACCCTGAACAATTTATTTTTATTCTATAGACTAGAAATTCCCTAGAAATAATTTATATGGCGAAACAACGTTTGCCGGGTCAGCTAGTTTATGTATAAATATAGCCTTAATTTTATTAACGAGCTTTATTTATCTTGTGATGTAATGAAACGAAGCTTACTGAATCCTCTTATTAGGCTATCTTCCGCTATTTAGCCATGTTTCCTTACAAGGAATGAACTTATTTGGCACAGTAGCAGTGCATACGATATGTATCAGTACAGATATTATCAGAGCCAACATTTTCGTTAATACGTTCAGGTCAAAGCCCTTAGATTAGTACAAATAAACGACAACTATAATTAAGATAAGGGACAATTTAAATTATTTCATTTTCTGTTTTAGTCTACATTATAATTTTATTGAGATGTCTTTATTAAGAATTTCATTCAACAAATAAATACGTTGAAATACTAAAAATTGCAATGTAGGAACTACGAAAACACACCAATTATGAGCAATCATGTTAATATTGATCAAAAATATGCAAGCGATTCTGTATTTATACAAATTAAACAGTCATTATTACTCATAAATAAAAGATGTTATTAAAGGAAAGAAAAATTTCGACACTGGCGGGGTTCGAACCCGCGACCTTCGGGTATACGCCCCCGTCGCTCTGCCAACTGAGCTACAGCGACGGGGGCGTATACCCGAAGGTCGCGGGTTCGAACCCCGCCAGTGTCGAAATTTTTCTTTCCTTTAATAACATCTTTTATTTATGAGTAATAATCCCCACATGAGGAATTCATGTCAAAAAACATTAAATTATGTGATAGTTAGGCGTTTCCAACATTTGCATTCTATCTGAAAAGGTAGACAAGTGGCCGTCCGAATTAGTTAAAAATTCGGAGGTAGGAAACGCAAACACTACTTGAACGTGTAAAAAAAAAGAAACAAAGGATAGAGAAATTTCGCGCTGGATGCCAACTGACACTGTAGCTCAGTTGGCAGAGCGACGGGGGCGTATACCCGAAGGTCGCGGGTTCGAACCCCGCCAGTGTCGAAATTTTTCTTTCCTTTAATAACATCTTTTATTTATGAGTAATAATCCCCACATGAGGAATTCATGTCAAAAAACATTAAATTCAGTCATTATTATTTGTGGTCTCTAGTTGTTATGATCTTTGGGGTAGGGTTATTTCCAGAATGTATGCTGGGATATCAGCCGTGCGCGACTGATATTTAAAATATTTTATTATGATTTATATCAAAGTTGCGTTTGCCGTGTAGAATAGAATAGAATAGAATAGAATAACTCTTTATTGTACATCAAACACAAATTTACAAAAGAAATTATCATACAGTTTACAGTGAGGTACAATCGGCGGTCTTATCGCTAAAAGCGATCTCTTCCAGACAACCTTTGGAAGGTGAGATAATAGAGGAAGGTGACGTGTAGTGCCGGCTTAGAATGTCGCTACCCCTTTCTACCCACGGGTGTCGTAAAAGGCGACTAAGGGTATTGGGACTTTTTATTGAATTTTCGGGCGATGCGGTTGGAGTCCCATCACCAAAAACCTTTATTTTACCGCCTTTTCCCCACTCAACTTCCAAAAGTGGCTGAGGAATTTATAATTCCTTGGCTCTGGCTACCCCTTCTAGGGAATTATAGCCGTGAGTATATGTTTGTATGTATGTATGTTATATCAAACTATATTTACTCATAAGTTGTTTTATAGTTCAAAGCATTGAAAATCGATATACAAATACAAATCTTAAACAACTCCCAATTGACAAAGTTAAAAATATACCTGCATGCATAAAATCAAATTATATACACGAATATTATACATATACTTCAGTTCAGCCAGAAATATTTTGGGGTTAATCAGGGCTCCACAATAGAACATACTTCTGTCCTTCCGTTTTCGTTATGGAAATATTATTTAACAGGGTCCACCACCCACAGTCACAGACGTTATAACACAGAAAATTTACTGAAGAAAAATAACGTTTTGATAATACGAATTACTTTAATTTGTTTGCATTTTCATTTGTCATGACCACAAGATGTGGTTACAATTTTCTTCGTCGTCCATTTCCGGAACCGCAGTTCTCAGAGGACGTCTAATTAAGAAATTGTTGATTACTCTCTGAAACCCCGTATCATAGCAGCGGCAAAACTAACTACCAACGTAACTGTACTATTATTAACGACTGTCTGGATTACTGTCGTAATATCTCTTCGTGTGATGCTTAAAAATAGACGGCGATTATACTATAGCTTATTATATTTCATTATACGTAGGATGAAAGTTTATGCACATAATTATCGAATTTTGTATATATCTTGGTATAGAATTAACCTTTAGCAGGTTGAGAACCGGTCACGTAAAATTTAATGGTTGCCATCTTGAACATATTATTAAAACATTTTCTTTTCCATCTATATTTGTCGATATCTTCTTATTATTAAGGGAAAGCATTAACGTAGAAACCTAAATTCTGTTCTATCCTAATGAGTATATGACTCAGCCGAGAGTAAATAAAAAATAAATCAGGGGAATACTTACTACATGAAAGTATAGTTGGCTTCAGAATCTTATCGTTATTATGATAAAGGACATCTTTCATAGATGATGATAAACTGCTTAGTTCTGGCTACCCCTTCTAGGGATTTATAGCCGTGACTATATATATATATATATATATATATATATATATATATATATATATATATATATATATATATATATATATATATATATATATATATAAATGTATGTATGTATGATAGACTACTATACATCCTCTGAAAATCACTTGTACTAAAGACGCTCTTCTTTTACACATGCGAAGTCAGAGTACATACATACATATACTCACGACTACAAAGCCCTAAAAGGAGTAACCAGAGCTTCAGAATCAGAAAATTGAAAAGATTGTAAAAGAAATGTTTAATAAATGAAATTAGAGTAGTGATTATATTTCAACAACTCTGTCATTATTTGTATCAAATGAAGATTTTCATATCATTCATACACGGCTATAAATCCCTAGAAGGGGTAGCCAGAGATAAGGAATTAGAAATTCCTCAGCCACTTTTTGAAGTTACGTGGGAATTAGATGGTGAAATAAAGGTTCTTGGTGATGGGTCTCCAACCGCATCGCCCAAAAATCCCCTTAAAACCCCTATATCGTGAGTCGCCTTTTACGTACACCCACCGGAAAAAGGGGTAGTGCTATTCTAAGCCGACACTACACAGCAAATTTTCATATCATCGTACAATATTTCCGGTATTTAATACGATGCTACGCAGCAGATGACACATTAGCTGCGAAAAATTCTGTCTAATATTCGAGAGAATTTCAAGCGTCAATGATTTGAAAATCTAACTGTTTCTCAAATCGATAGGAGAAACTTCGATGAGCCCTAATAACAGGGCTCACAGTGCGATATCTATCGCTAACAGTACTTTGATGAAATATCTCCTCGGACGTCTCTCGCTAATTATAACTAGCAATACACTATTATCCGCTTGAGCTTCGAACTTAATTGAAATGTCGGCCATTTTGTGAAGTTGTTACATCTTATGATTGATACTTTGCGACCGACTTGGACCCCCTGAGGTTAAGAACCGTTGTCAAAATGTATTAGGTGAAACGGAGTATTAAACAATATCAGTTGTAACGGTGGTATTTTTATTCATTCGTTAGAGATTTTTTGATATTCAATCAAAACAATTGTTTAGGAAATGTGACCTTTGTAATCTCTTGCAGTTTCTATTTGAAGCAAAATGATATTGATACATTTATTAAACTGAGCAAGCTCAATACAAGACAGGTGTTGATAGAGTTTATCTAAATGGAGAAGATTCGTGCGAAACGAATCGTTAGATCTCAGAATTTTAATGTAATTCTACGGTAATATTGTGCGATGGTGAATGCACTTATAATGTTCACGAGTCATGTCCGAGAATTGATTTGCGAAATGACATCGTGTTGTCACGAATTCGCACCAGCATAGCAGCGCAAGCAGGTGCCAATAAACTTATTAATCAAATGAAAAGCTTCGTAAAATTGTAAATATTTATTACCCATTGGTTTTAACACAAACATATGAACTGGATAAATGTCATCGGGAAAATTATCCTGAATAGTATGTTTAATAACTTGCAATTTAGATTGTTTAAATAATAAATTGAAATGTTCGCAAGTTCGAGTAATTGATGAGTCTTCTTCTTCCCACTCACTCTTTGGTGCTGAAGATACGTTATCTTTTACGACGATTAAACCATTCAGAGCCAAAGCTTTAGAACATTTCTTGAAGAAATTTACAGTATCGTCATCCTGCACATATCCTAGGACCCACTGACACCAAATCAGATTGTATTTTTTTTCTGGTCTGAAATCTTGTAATCCTTGCTGGTAAATATCACCTAATTTGTCTTCATGGAAGTTCAGAATTCTTCTCGCAGTGATAACAAATTTTCGATCAGGTTCAATTAAGTCTACTCTATCAAATACGGGCATCAAAAGATATTTGCAAATTCTTCCTATACCGGCACCACAGTCGAGAGCGTACGTTTTTCCAGGCGCATGATCTAGACTAAATATAAAATCTAATAAATCTTTGGAACCTTTAATATCTTCATCAGATATATTTCCATACCCACCCAGTACTCCATTGATGGTAGGAGGAATGTTAGCCCAGTATTGAGCAGTTTTCTTGTAATAGTTCTCTGTTTTTTCTTTGTCGACTGTTCCTTTTTTATCAATATCTGTCTTGAGACTAGTAACTGACTTAGATTTCTTTTTGGTTACTGCTGTTCCTGATGACTCTTTCGCTATTTTAGTTGAAACTGTGGTCATACTTTTTGTTATTGTGTAGTTGTGTTCAATTAGTAATTTGTGGAATAGTTGTTGCAGAATTTAAAAAATGATTTGTTATATTCTGATTTCAGAAAAGAGGTACTAAAATTCAAAGTAGAAATAGACAAATAATTATTTGGATTTTATTTCATTTTGTCTTTATGGTTTCAGTCAAAATGACCATTATTGTACCAGTTGCAATTAATTCGAATTAGGTTTTACATAGGTAAGCCCTACATACATAAGCTTACTGATTTCCCATAAAAGGGTAGCCAGAGCTTCAGAATCTGCATTTCTACATTCACATTTTTAAATTAAGTGGGGAAAAGATTGTAAAATAGAAAATGGTTAATGAGTTCCAGTTAAATCACCCAAAAATTACCTAAAATGTCCCAATATCCGTGCTTCGCCTCTAACGACCTCTGGATGATGTTGATAAAATATTAAGTGTTAATTTAAGCCGATACTACACCGCTACTACCTAGCTTCACAGATAGGTAAAAGATACCAAATATATCAAACTTAATTTCATAATATACATTTGATTTTATTTTAATTTCGTGATTGAATCTGATGATGAAACTAATTTCAAAATTCTATTGTTCCAGGCTCTAATAGCAGCAGTGAATGAGACCGAAGAGGATGACATCCGAGATGCTCTGAAGACGCAAACGCAGAGCCATCTAGCGGTAGTGCCGCGCGGACCGCTCCTCATCAAAGACACTGTCGCTCATAGAACTACTATTGATACTGACGATACGGTACGAAAATTTCATATTTGTGAAATCATTTATTCATAAACGTCGTTGGTATAATTTCCAACCCATGCGGAAAAACCTTTCAAAGGACGAATATAATACTGAATCGGGATAGAATGAAAATCACCTCCAAGGATGCTGTAGTATATAGTACTGAATCTGGTTAAACCTCTGTGTCACATCTAAAGCCATATTTATATAGCTATTAAGCTTTAGTTAATGGTGAGGGAGAAAGCATGAAAAAACCGACTTTACTGATCTATATTTAAACATCTGATAATATTTTTGATATAACATAACATACCCTAACATAAACGTTCACGCCGAATATCCCCGAAGGCGTTGGCAGAGGTACTAATACTTCTGAACATCACGTGACATCGTCACCTGGTGTTCAGAATACCCACGCTTTGCACGGACAGTCTACTCACGTGATAGGGGGCAGGCCTATCGCCGCATTTCATTTTATTATCGCAGACATTTTTGGTATAATATTATGATAAGACTTTGACTGGCAAATAGCAAATGTATCAAAAGTAGTAAATATGCAAATTTTTTAACATATTTAAAAGTGTACTTCCCCCTTAGAGACAGGGGCTGATCACTAATCTATTCAATGAACCCAATTCATAAATTATTTTCCGTACTGCAGCAAGAAGTCCGTGCTCTCCGTCCAGATGGCACGCTGGTGACCGAGCGGCGACACACCAAGGAGCAGGAGCAACGCGGAGACGAGGAACTGCCTGAAGACGAGGTTGGTTCAACTATGTATTGTTATTATTATACATACATAAACTAACTCATGGCTTGGTGATAAGGCTCCGGCCTCATCACCCAGCAACCACTAAAATTTCCCACTTTTTCAATTTCACACTTTCCAATTTTTTATTATTAAGTCTGTAATAAAACCATAAAGAGGAAAGATTGTGTGTTTATTTCTTTGTTGAATATAGGCTTCAAAACTATCAAATCAAATATAATAGTTCTTACACCAAGGGAAACACTATTTTTATACTTTGCCTATAAATTAAATGATTTAAATAACTAGGCAGTTCCGCAGCCTGAATTAGCCCCTATATTATGTGCCTTTTTTTAAGTCATATTTGATTTTTAAGTTGGTAATGGTTCGTAAAAAGTTATTATAGGGTACCCCTATTGGGACAATACACTTTCAATGAAAATGTAGGCTTTTGAACACCGGGTAAATAATTTGTATAGTAAACAATGTTCCACTTAACAAATATAGGAGGCAGGTCTACTGGAAAAGTAGAAACTAAGCTACTTTAGGAATTAAGAGGGAAAATTTGTTAAGTATAGGATTCCATCGCTTAAAAATTTACTTGAACATCTACTAGGGTATGGACCCTAAGGGCTTTTGCACGTATTTTCCAAACTTACCGCCGATAAGTGTCTTTATCGATGCATATCACACAGCCTACAGATTTTGGCAACAAAAAAGTAGACTTCACGATAAAAAGACATATTATATCATAGTTGCATAGTCCAAAAAGGCTGAGGAATTTCTAATTCCATAGCTCTGGCTATCCCTTCTAGGGATTTGTAGCCGTGAATATATGTATGTATGTATGTTGCATGAAACTAGCGGGAAAAGATGAAGTACTTTTAGTCTGAGCCAGCTCTACACTACTTCATTTTACGTCAACTTCAACAGACATAATACTTATTTACAATAATTATATTTTTACAAACCAGGCCCGGTCCATAGCCAGTGACAAAAGCGTAGAAGAGCGGAAAAGCGGTCGCGAACGAAGATTCAGAGTTGAGGAGGAAAGCAAGACGGAAATGATGGCTGGCGGCCGAAGAGTAGCCACCCACCTGCATTCTAAAACGCGTACAGAAGAAGGTAAAATGCTGTTAAAAATAAATTCTTTAGCATAGACATGTAAAATAACATACTTAAACGAACAAGAAGTAAATAAGCGTGGACTCAGTAAAAATCTTGTACAATAATCTCAAATTGGTGATCTTTTTATTAAATTATAAGAGAATTACACATTTACAAAACGATACTATAACGTTAATTTTATTTCCTGCAATAGCTGAACGTGAGGGCCAACCCATTATGGATGAAGAATGGGACAGTTTGTCAGTTCGCATGCGACGCCAGCGCCGACTTCGTCATAACGGTAAGTTACTGAACTATTATAGTTCAGCTACTCTCTAACAGATGGCGTATAAGATTTTTATTTTATTTATTTCAGCAATGTTGTAATAAGGTAGTTATTGTTTATAATTATTGTAGACTTGCTTAAAGTCTGATTTTTAATTCGAGTCAGTGAAATGACAGGTGCAACTGTCACTGATACATCTTTTTGTATGTATCAGTGACAGTTGCACCTGTCATTTTACTGACTCGAATTTAAAAATCAGACTATAGTAACAACTTAATACTTATAAACCTTAGTTATCCAAAGGTTGGGTGGATGAATAGCTTCTGGAACCTGGTAGGTCGCGGGTTCAATCCTTCTATTAATTTTCTATTAAATGAGTAGAACATTAGAAAATTGAGTAACTTCAAATGGTGATACACATAATTATAATAAACATACATTCATACATGTATGTACTCTCGACCAAATATCCCAAAAAGGGGTAGCCAGAGCTTTAGGGTTGGAAACTGCACAGCCACATTCGAAAGTTGATAGGGGGACAAGATGATGGAATAAAGTATCTTAGGTGATGGGTCTCCAACCACACCGCTCAAAAACCACTTAAAAAAGCTCCATACCCTTAGTCGCCTCTTACGACACCCGTGGGTAGAAAGGGGTAGTGACATTCTAAGCTGGCACTACACGGCAACATATACAATATATACAGAAATAAAGTGAGAGTGAGAAATAGTTTGATTCGTGGTGGGTGGGAAAGGTGATATTGTTAAAAAGATACAAAAAGTAATGTTAAAATTGTTTGGCCAGATGAAAGAAAATTTATGAAAAAGATATATAGATAGAGCCTATAGAGCCAATAGGATAATGTCAGTAGAGGACAATCGCGGAAGACCCACTGAGAACGAATAAAAATGGAATTTTTTATTAAAAATTAGAAAAGAAAAGAGGTTTGCCAGAATCGTACAAAGTGGCGTTCGATAGTAATGAATTAAATTTTATGTTATTGGATAGAAAGCGAACGCAGAACTACAAACGGAAAAAAATGATATAAAATATAAGTATGTACCGCGTAGAACCTGTTTAAAGTGGTACATAAATGGATAGTATTGTAAATCTTTGGCGAAGACATCTGTCTATCAGGGTTGAAAATAATTAACCATGGTTTAGGTACTGAACTTAGTGATAGCTGGATTATTTAATAATTACAAGTTAAAGCAGTGTCGCCGTGTAGTGTCGGCTTCGCCGTGTAGCGTCGGCTTAGAATAGCACTACCCCGTTTCTACCGATGGGTGTACGTAAGAGGCGACTAACGATATTGGGGCTTTTAAGGGATTTTTGGGCGATGCGGTTGGTGACCCGTCACCAACAGCCTATACTTTACCATCCTTTCCCCACTCAATTTTCCAAAAATGGCTGAGGAATTTCTAATTCCTTAGCTCTGGCTACCCCTTCTAGGGATTTGTAGCCGTGAGTATATGTTATGTGATGTTATGTTACAAGTTAAAATTATGTCAAAGTGCCGGCTTAGAATGTCAGAGGCGATTTTTTAAGTGGTTGGAGACCTATAACCCACGATACTTTATTTCTACTATCTAGTCCCCTATCAACATCCAAATGTGGCTGGGGAGTTTCTAGCTCTTAAGCTCTGGCTACCCCTTTTTGGGATTTATGGCCGTGAGTATATATGTGTATGTTAAATTAAGAGGCCCGTAACTTTTCTTTTATCGAGTCTAAATTATGAGAATCCTTGTTTTTACTAAACGTCCTTTATTTGATTCGAGGACATAATAGTTATTCTTTTTCATTGTTAGCATTGTTAGTTCCATTTTTGTGGGGCTCACCCACGGAAACACTATTTAATACTCGTATATCTCATAGTCTTATAAGGCAATTTGACATTCATGTTTTTATGCCAACCTTCTTAATTATTTAGCATTATATTGCTTTGTCAAATTATGTAGAAATTTATAAAATCATCAAGTTGTTGAGAGTTCATTAATATTTAGTTAAATGTATTTTTCTTACTAGTATAATGTTATGTTAACTAGCTTATATTAATAGTTTCATGTCTGAATACTGTTAACAAGCTGTTTAATATTTTACATCAATGATTTTTATTGCATAAATTATGTAGAACGAGTTTCAGTCTTACAATAAAGTTAAAATGACAAAAGACGGTACATTCGAAAGTTGCTCAAAGTGATAAATATTCGTGAAGAGCCGTAATTTACCATATTTGATCTAATACCTGAGATTAATTATCTGTGTTTGATGTTTCCCTCAATTTGTTCCATTTCTGTTTTTCTTAACAACCAATTAAAAATTTTGATGAGTGATGAATGACAATAATTAATGTAAGACTTTAAAAGCCTTCGAAATAAGAAGTTACATTGTAACTTTCTGCAAACAATGTTATAAAGTTGCATTTGAAACGAGTTTCATAAAAAATAAGGTTTACAACTCATTGTACTGCAGTCCGGTGCACTTTCACAATCTAATCTAAACTGCCGCCAAACAGTAAAAACAGGCCAGTATTTTCTCCCCATACAATCACGAAGCAGTATTTACTAAAAAGGCCTTAAAACGTATTAAAAGTGGCCAATTTAAGTTGACGTCCATCTTCCTGTTAAGGCGAGGCATTGAGCCCACGCAACCTAATGATAGGTGGAGGTCGTACGCGCACCAGTCAAATGTTTTGCGAACACTATGGCCTACAAATTGTTCTTTATTTCCTTTATAGGTTTGATCTATTTTAAATTGGATTCGTTACTTACTTAATATCATTATAGTAGAATAGGTAAAGTAAAAATACTTGTGGTTCGGAATACAACGTGATATTACAAACTTTTCCATGTTATATATCACCCGGCGGGGTGAGATTGTATTGCCGAACACACTTTTATTTGACTATACATACGTATCATATCTCTTCATGAATAGGATAGAATATAGGATTATTTGGTTTTGTCTTAATTCAATTTTACGTGATCTTTATTTTTATTAGTATGAGCAATTATTTCCAAAACATATATCAAAGAAAGATTTAGCTACGGTTAAATACAACACGTGACTATAAGTAATTCAGGAGCTCTGACTTACCAGTACTTAATACAAATAAAGTCAGTTTTTTATGTGTTTGTTTCACCTATTAAGTACTGATGAATATAATACAATAAGTAATAAAGATAAAAGCACAAAAGTTCTGACAAGTTCAACAGAGTAAAATACGTGTGTGAATCGACCTTAACTTATGTAACAAGTATTTCGGATGGCAGTTATTGAGTCCCAGACAATGAATGCACTTAATTTGCGCACATATTAATGAAATTGTGATTAAGACTGTTGGTGGCCTTCCCAGTACCTTTTTAGGCGCGATTGGTTTCGTAACTCAATGGTCAAACCTGTCATAATATGTTCAGTAGTTTCTTCTCGCAGGTTGATGTTGAAAGATTGAAAGTTTATTAAGTAAATTACACATGAAAATCAATTGCTCGTCTACACTGAATAAGTTAATGAGATAATTTAATAGATTTTCAAAAGTTAGTGAAATTGATTACATAGAGTTTAAGAAAATTTCATCATGATTATTAATAACCAATTATTTATTTAATAATTTTCTTGTAAATTTGTAAAGGGATGGATTGCTAATAAACTTTTCTTACGCCACGCCGAATGCATGGAGAACATGATTAAGTTAATGCATTTTTAGGGTACCTGACACTGCAATATTGCATTCTACTTCGTGATTGCTGTTTATTGTCATCTTAGGATAGCACTAATCCATTTTTGCCGGGTGTTGTAAAAAGCGACTTAAGATATAGGGATTTGTAAATGATAGTTGGGTGATGTGCATGGAGATCCATAATGAATCATCCTTTGGTTGAATATTTTATGCTACAAATTCCCAAAATAAAATACAACTTACCTTTTGGGGTTTATAGACATGATCACCCATAAATTAAACATATACATGCGATATCTTTTTTTCTGGATTTCGAACTAGATATTGATAAGAATAAAAAAGTGCATTGGCCTACAAACATACATTAACAAGGCATTCAATTAAATTTCAATTTGCTTTTCGTCACACACTGCTGGCCAAAACCTGTTGAGTAAATAATGGCTGTATTGACTTTTGAAGTCGTATTGACCTTCAGTAGTTTATCGCATGTATTGACTGAATAGTTACGCCATAAGTGTGTGGAGATGCGACGTCGGCGGTGGCTGGGGCACACTCGCGCCGCCAGCCGCCGCGCGACCGCTCGTGCCAACCTCACCGGACACTTTGTTCACAGAACACGACAAGGACTACGCCAAACGACCCCTCGACTTCGACATCGAAGAAGAAACGCGAAAGAAAGAAACATCCAAGTGGCTCGAAAGCCACTTCGGGAGTGACTCGCGATCCTCGCACGATTCCATCGCTGAAGAAATAGGACGACGACCCGAAAACGGGTACTACGCTAAAACCAAGACCCCGGAAGACGAAGGCTACTACGGAAAGACTTCCTCTACCGGTCCGCCCCCGCCAGTGTACAGTGACAGAGCGCTACGCAAGACTAAGTCGTCTACGCCCTCCGATGAGAGGCCGGTTGTACCGGAAAATAGTACGGGTGGATACTTCAAGGGAGTAGCCGACTGGTCTCAAAGGAGAGCAAGTAAACCCAGAATGCCGGAGCCAAGAAGTTCATCTCCGTCGCCACCGGTAGTGCGATCCCCATTCGGTAGTCACGACAGGCTCAATGGATCGTCTCCTCGACACGTTTATGGTAAAAGAGACTCGCCAGCGGGTAGGACGTCGCCCATCATCCGTCGAAACCCACCCTCGAGAGACGATTCCGCCTACGTATCCTCATCAACGATGCACAGTCCCCCGCGGGGCTCACCATTCCGTCCACTTGAAACTGACCGGTCCTTCCGCGAGCCGTCCATCGAGGACGAGTACCGACCGCCACCGAAGGCTCCCGAAAGGAAACGAAACGCGAAACAACGAATTCCCGAGGAACATCGATACGACAGCGGCTACCGCAGCTCGTCACGAAACGAGAACTCCGGTCGGTCGCGTGACAGTCGCGACGAAGGGGCGGTGGAGCCGCCGCCGGACTATTCGCCCCCTCGTGAGCGGCGCGGTAGCTCCGACCGCGACCACACTCCGCAGCGGCGACGCGAGAGGGACGAGAGGAAGCCGCATCAGAAAACTAGGTTCGCGACGGAGAGTGCTCGGCGGCCGTCGCCGGCACGGAAGTCGGTAGGATCAGCGATCGGGAACTCGATAAGGAAGCTAGTCGGTAAGATAAGGTCTGCGTCGGCGGAGCGGCGGGCTCGATGGCGCAGCAGCCGGTCGCCGTCGCCGGCCGAGCACTCGTCGCGCACGTACCGGCCGTACGGCGGGGCGGAGCTGGCGCCCCCCGCCGCCGCCGCCGCCGCGCCCCCGCACCGCTACTACCTCGGCGAGGACCCGTTCGCGCCCAGCATCTACGGCAGAGAACACAAGTACGAGGGCAGTTCTCGTCGCGCCGCCGCGCACGATACTCGAGACAGTCGCGAACGGTAAGTCCCACTCATTAACATACCATAACATAATACATCTACGATACACATGTGCCAGTCGGTTAGTGCCGATGCCGAATAGACCGGAACCTCATTCACCAATGCTACCAGTGCCGAACATCTACATTAATAGTATACTTTTTAGTTCGGAATTAAACATAATAAAATAATATAACAAACAAGCCTTAAAGAGGCACTTGTAAGAAATTAATAAACACTTAACTCGCCCACATTATGTAAAGTCAATGCTAACAAAACACTTGGACTCAATTTAATTATGTATTTTAAATCCACTAAACATGTTTTGGAAAAACATCTTTGGGATGGGAACATAAGTGTTAATCAAACGCGGCCTGAATTGTGAAGTTTTGCATAATGCAAGGTGCAAGGCATGCAAAAAATAAATACCCAGTTTTATTTCTTTTTTAAAAATAGCTAATTACAGTTACACCTTATATTCAAATAGCATTATGTTAGCATCAAATAAGATGTCATTAAAATCTATCCGGCCTTAAATTTAATGTGAATTGGAAAAAATATGGTTTGGTTATTTTACGTTTATCACTAAGTTAGTAAAGTAATGGAAGGATACCTAAGTAGTTATAAGTTGGCGCCTTAGTCTTTCCAACAAAAGAAACAATTATCAAAATCAGACAACACTCTCAAAAGACTTACGTAATCATTAATAAAAAAAATGTCTTAGTCGTATTGATATACTCCTGCGTTCTTCGTCGGTAATAATGTTTTGTTAAAAAATATATAGCGGTAACGTCAAAGTTAATCAAATAAGTAAATCAAATACTCTCTTATTTAACCACAATCGCTAAATGTCATTTAAAAACTAGTAAAATTGTAAAACTAGATTCTACTGCAGTATAGGAGATAAACTTTTAGCTTCGATTTCTATGTAAAGTCAAAAATAAAATAATAAAATATAATATGATTAGCCTGGAATTTAGCTGCAGATCAGAAATATTACAATATTATATTACCGCGTAGTTTTTATCCAGTATATTTTCCATTACACTATACGTAATTACAGTTTGTGGTCAGATTACCGTGTTTGTGGTTTGTCAAAGACAACTAGATCAAATAACAATATTTATAACTAGTATGATCTATGGGATATTATACTTGCAAATTACTTGTTATAGATAATTGTTTTGAGCCAATTAAGTATAACTAGATATTTCCATAATTTACTTTGTTTAGGTGTGGATAAAATGGTAACTAGCTTAAGGTCCACTCACAAGTCAGTTTTCATCATGCCTAAATAAATAAACATAAGGCCATAGTCCCAAAATGATCAATTCTTCAGCTACTTATAGAAATTAAAAGAGGCAACTTTTAGATAACGAGGGCTACATCGCTCAACAATCACTTGAAAAGCCTTGATAACATAAGTGGCCACGCACAGCACCTGCAGTAACATTTCGCTACACAATCCAACTGTGCTTTTAAAATATGCAAACTTATTTATTATGCAATACTAGGCCCATTTTTCTCAAATTATACTGACTCTTGCAATCATCCTTAAAGACAGTAACTAGAGCTTCGAGGCGACCTATTCATCAGCCACATTCATTACAGTTTAAATCTTTTTGTTCATGAAAACTTCATGTGGGGAATATTACAAATAAATAAAAAATAAATAAAGGAAAGAAAAATTTCGACACAGGCGGGAATCGAACCCGTGACCTCGGGTATACGCCCCCGTCGCTCTGCCAATTGAGCTACCGTGTCAATGGCTGCCATCGCAAAATTCTTCTATCCTTTATTTCATTTACATGTTTAAGTAGTGTTTGCGTTTCCTACCTCCAAATTTTTACTAATTCGGAAGGCCACTTGTATACCTTTTCAGCTAGAATGCAAATATTGCAAACGTCTAACTATCACATAATATATTAGTAACATTCATTAAAGGTTTACTTCACCAGTGAGTTTTTGTGGCTTTATAGGTCACACATAGCAATAAATGGGGTTGCGTTCTCTCAAGCCAACACTGGCTTATAATAAAAACAGCAAGAGTTTTTCCAGAAAGCGTTATTAATGACATAAAATAAAGGCTATAGTTGATAGTAAAATTAAAATATTTGTGCTCTTTTATGACAGGCCAATCAAAACTGTGTCAATTTTACTTTTGTCTGTCACTGTTTATCTTATTCCGTAGTAATACTTTAAACAATGACAACCTTAGGAAGCACGACTAATTCATTAATTATGCACAACAGGAAATATCTAGAAATCCTACGCACACATCTTATGGAATTCTATTGTGAAATATCTGAGAAAACTTGATCATAATGTGTAGGATTTATTGTATTTTTTCGTCTCTAATTCATTCGATTATTTTACGAACAAAGAAAAAAGTTATTTAGTTACGTCTTTAAGCAAAATTTAATCTTCGTAAACATACTTCTACTTACCTTACTTACTCAAATGTTAGACGTACAAATGGTTGTAAATTGATGTAAACTATGCATTCCTTAAATAGTATTTTCTTTACTTAATTTTTTTGGCGAATTAATGGAAACATTATAAAGAAGAATACACACAAATATTGTGCTTCCTGTAGATTACTCTCATTTTTTCCCACAAGAGATTTAACAATAGCAAAATAATAGTAGCAAAAATTGTACCCATTAACAACCAAAAACTGAATTGAAGCTGCATTAGCACTCCCCATACACCCTCATAAACTTTTCAGTGCTAGTTTAGAAAACACAGTACTTAACTATTTCTCAGCTCATGTGAGTTGAATTAATATCTATGTAAAATGGCCTTTAACAACAACTAATTGCACATTAACCATACCAAAGCTTTGTCTTATTTACGCAAAGAGAACGAAATATCTATGACCAAGTTATATGCTAATTGGTTTGCACAACAGCCATTAATAAATCCATAAAATGTCCTTAAATAGAATGTGAACCTATAAAACAAGGAAATTAACTATTGTATAAAGCGAGTGCCTTAGAACTTTGGTCAGCTTGGCTTTGTTCTTAGTGTCTATATTATGCATTAATAAACTACTTTACACACTATTTAGTTTAATAAAATATTTGCATTTACTTGATTTTTAGTAGCGTAGGTGCGTACTGTATATTGTTTGGTAATTCTTTAGATAAAGCACGGCTCCATTTGTTTCTATATCTATGGATACTGCGTAGAGCCTAAAATAGGGCTAAGCCATTTCGTCCTCCGGCCAAACATGTGTGTATGTATTTTTAGACTACTTTTAGGATATATTGAGGATACGTGCGGTTTATAAGCTAGCGCCAATTTTCTTTAAGTCATTTAATTATGTTACTTATTAAAGGTGGCTGAGGATTTTCTTATTCCGAAGCTCTGGCTACCCCTTCCAGGGAATTATAGCCGTGAGTATATGTATGTATGTACTTATGGCAAGTCATTTTGTATACAAAAGTTTTAAGCCTGCAGTGGCAATAAATGTTGAATACACTTTTTTATACTGTGTATGTAATGAATAATGATGACAAAGCCTTATTGCAGTTTCGAACTTACTGATACAATCTTATTTTTATGCTTCTAAGTTAAACCAAAATATGTGGCCAGAAAATTACATAACATAACATAACATATACTCACGTCTATAAATCCCATGAAGGGGTAGCCAGAGCTAGGGAATTAAAAATTCCTCAGCCACTTTTGAAAGTTGCGTGGGGAAAAGATGGTGAAATAAAGGTTTTTGGTGATGGGTCTCCAACCGCATTGCCCAAAAATCCCTTAAAAGCCCCAATACCGTTAGTCGCCTCTTACGTAAACCCACCGGAAGAAATGGGGTAGTGCTATTCTAAGCCGGCACTACACAGCAAATTACAGAGATATTTATCGTTTTCTTCTTAATTCTAAAATGTCACTTTGTCTTATAACTTATATTACTTTAAATGATGTGTGATGATTTAGCTTTCTGCAATGCAATTCGATCCAAATTTGATCTCAGTTGAGTCAACTATACTTATATCAATCAAGTTTTCGTATCGCGTTCCGACATCATTATAATTACAAAATATATATTTATTCAACAATTTGCCGAGCGTATGTCTATTTATGGATTAAAAGGCGAATTTCACGGCAAAGATACCCTTATTTAGCGAAGCACGCACTGACTCACTGGATGATAACATGTTTGTCAAGTTGAACATATTGCTTGATACGATCGAAGGAGACAAATGAATCATTTATAGGAAATGTACTTGCAGGAGGGCATAACAGGTGTATAATATTTACATTATGTATGAAGCTAGGCTAAGAGAGTGTAGGAGGCAGGGCTCATGCTAATCAGTGAATCTAATGATATGAGCCAATAAAAATAGATCACTTTTTTTAAACAGTTTTGTTATAGTGGGTTGTTTTGTTGTTTCAAAGATGAAAAAAAATCACGAAGTGGACTCGCTATTAGTCTGTATACGGAATATAGATCGTTTGATCTTTGTAATCTAATAAACGTGCGTAGGATTAAACGACTTAGGTATCTGTTGCTTAGTAACTAAATTCCTTCCGTTGCGAACACAATAGAGCCAAAGCCGATGTTTATTACGTTGTAAACAAAGAATACTCGGAGGTGTGGGCGGATATTTTTCATTATATCTGATTACTCGCTCGTTAGGCAGGCTACGGTTTTTTGTAGATCTAATAAGATGTTACTACGTGGGCTCGGACATAATTGCTATGTTCTAATGCCTACACGAAACCAAAATAAGACTAAATATCTAATTATTTCTCATTTCTATTCCAGGGGACAGTATTCAAGTACTCTTGGACGATTTAGTCATTCGACCAGCCGCTTAAACCCAAGTATTGAAGTGGACGAAGAGTATAGTAGGAGTGCCCAAACGCTGCCGCGAAAGCTTCATGACCGCAAGGAGAAAAGTGTAGAAAAGCCAAGCTCAAACAAATACTGGCATCGGTTAACCCCGAACAAGCGATCAAGTAGCGCAGTAAATGTCTCCCACATAGGTCATTCTACAGAGACTAAAATAAACGGTTATCCACCCGGACCCACAAAGCCTGCTCGGGCTTCCAAGGTCCTCAACAGAAGCAAGAGTTTTGCTATGGGCGCACCTGAAATCGAAACACATCCACGTTACGTTTCAAGCATGAACAGAAACTACTCGACCATGTATAAATCCAACCCCCACCTATCCCGTTTAGATGAAACTCCGGAACAATTGAAAAGTCCTGGCATTGTTTCAATAATTAATCGCAGTCAACGAGATTTGGCAGATGCCGTATCTCGTGAAACAGAACGTCGCCGCGATGGATTATTTGGAGCCCGCTACGGTAAAACAACCCCTGTTACAAACGGACACACTAATGGCTATGTAAAACATGACGATACAGACAAAAAGAAAATGTTTTTGAAAGGACTACGCGAGCGAGCTCCAGAACTTTACCACACGCTGCATGCTGACGATGAATCAGACGGCAGCAGATTATCATCGAGGTACAATACACCGTCACCTGGTTACAAAGAAAGATCATCTGAAGAAAGAAAGACGCTATACAAAACAGAATCTTTGAACAGAGACACTAGTCCTTACGTTTCTCGTTTTGAAAACCGACTGAAATCGCCAGCCCTGCGCCGTGGTAGTAATAGCAGTGACAATTATTCAGAAACTTACAGATACAGAACAAAATCAGGCGATCCCGAGCACCCCAGCATTACAGATACTGTAGAAACTGTAAGCAAAAAAATATTGCCTTCTAAAGATGGACGTTCTAAAGAAATAATTCAATCAAGAGAAGTGAATTCTTATACAAAGAGTAGAGGTTATAAAGAGCCATTGACTAGTTTCAAATACATTGAAAACGCAGCACGATCTCCTCTAAGCTATGAAAAAAATGGCTCCCCTCTATATTCGGAAAGAAAAAGCAGTAATTACAGAGTTGTGGAGAAAATGAGAGATTATTAATATATTCTGAAATAAAATCCCACTTACCTATTGCCATATTATAATCAAATTTTAAGTTGAGTTTAATCATGAGTCATGAGCAGACTGAAAGTCTATCTTTAGATTAAGCGATCTATAAAATCATGTAACGGTTACTGATTTCATGATTGTTGTTATGTATATTGAGAACATCATGTAAAAAGTCATAGCTTTACTAATTTCATGTATCAAATAATTATCTTATCGTATTGTTATAAGTTTTTATAATAATACTGAAAGAGTTTTAGTAACTAATTTTAGATCATAGGTATGCCAATTTGGTAATTAATACTTAATACGTACTTAAGTAAATGCATATAAAATGAGTAATTTTGGTTTAAGATCTTTTATAATAAAGACTTGTAAACGAAATAAAGTTCGTGTTAATACGTACTAAAAATTTTGTTGATTTTTTTTTAACATATTCACACTATTTCACACTTATCTACCCCTTTAAGGCCCAGTGGAGTAAGCAGATATTCTATGCCATGAAATATTTTAAGTTATTCAGTAAATAAACTCAGTAGTAACAGTTGTAAAGTGTCAGCTTAGAATAGTACTACCCCATTTCTTCCCGCGGGTGGCGTACAAGGAAACTAAGGGAACAGGGCTTTTAATTGGTTGTAAGGCAATGCGGTTGGACCCAGCTATTCAGCACCTCACCAACGATACTTTCGAGGTGGTTAAGGAATGACTAATTCTAAAACTCTGGCTACATATCCTTGAGAATTATAGTTATGAGTTTAAATGAATGTAATAACATACATATACATACATATACTCACGGCAATAAATCCCTAAAAGGGGTAGCCAGAGCTGAGAAATTAGAAATTCCTCAGCCACTTTTGGAAGTTGAGTGGGGAAAAGACGGTAGAATAAAAGTTGTTGGTGATGGGTCACCAACCGCATCGCCCAAAAATCCCTTAAAAGCCCCAATATCGTTAGTCGCCTCTTACGTACACCCATCGGTAGAAACGGGGTAGTGCTATTCTAAGCCGACACTACACAGCTGAATGTAATTAGTATAATTCACTAAATTTTAAAAGTATGACCTGAATCAGTATGTGAAGCTTTAGTGGTTTAATTGAGTTTTCTAACTAATTAATACCAAGTGTCATAGTAAAGTTGATCTTTAAATACCCATTTTTGCCTAGATATTATGTACCAGGTGATATTTTTTATTACACAGCTATACGTTTGGATACAAAAAATTGCATTATAATGTAAACGATATGTTTTACCTTTTTGATTGATTGACCTAGTAAATAAACCACTCGTATGTCACATAATAACAGAGGTAATCTACTGTAAGCTAGAGCAAAAACAAAGTTTTATCAATTGATCAATACCATAATATTCATCATACATACATACATACATATACTCACGGCTATAAATCCCTTAATGGGGTAGCCAGAGCTTTGGAATGAGAAATTCCTCAGCCACTTTTGGAAGTTGATTGGGGAAAAGATGGTAATAATAAATGTTTTTGGTGAAAGGTCTCCAACCACATCGCCCAAAAATCACTTAAAAAGTCCCTATACCCTTAGTCGCCTCTTACGATCTCCCGCGGGTAGAAATGGGGTAGTGTTATTCTAAGCCGACACTACACAGCAATCAATAGATCTATTATTAAAAATCCGCTATTAACTCCATTCAGATGAACTTCTATACGGTACATATACGATACGAATATATATATTTATTGACGACGTGATAGCTCAATGGGTAGAACACCGGTTATCGTGCAAACGACTACTGTTCCAATCCCTGATCGGGCCTACACCAATTTGTCTTTTCTAAAGACATACGTGTGGTTAATTTATCATGGTTGTTAACGGTGAGGGAAAACATTGTAAGGAAACCCACATGTCTGAGTTGTACTTGGTCATGTGACAGTGTATTCGTACAAAACGGCGATAGGCCTGCCCCCTATCACGTAAGTACACTGTCCATGCAAAACGTGGGTACTCTGAACACCAGGTGATAAAGTCACGTGATGTTTAGAAGTATTAGGACCTCTGCCAACCCCTTCGGGGATATTCGGCGTGAATATCCCCGATGTTATATATTTTAATTTAATTTTTGTGCTGTGTAGTCTCCGGCTTGGAATAGCATTAATCCGATTTCTTCCCGTAGGTGTTCGTAAGAGGCGCCTAAAGCTATTGGGGATTTTAAAGTGATTTTTGGGCGATGCGGTTGGAGACTCATCGCCATAAACATTTTCTTTACAATCTTTTCTTCACTCTACTTCAAAAAGTGGCTTAGGAATTTCTTATTCCGAAAAGTCAAAAAGTCAAAAGTCAAAAAGTTTATTCTTCAAAATTAAGTTAAAAACTAACATTTTTTGAACGTCAAATGTTTTTAAATTTATCATTAGTCCGTTGCTTCGGAAGGTGTTCGTAAAGAGAAGAAGCAACAAAGAAACTCTTTACATTCACATTTTTTCATTTTTTCAAAACATGGTTTGTACAATTTCAGTTTATTAACATGTTTTTACTTTATAAAAGATTTTCTATGCGACAAAACCAAACGCTTGTTTGACATAATAAAAATAAATTGTCCATCACAAAAAACCAATCACATAACGTGAGAAGAAAAATCCTCACCAGACAATTATTCCTGGGAATAACGAGGGAAGATTTATAGCTTTACGGACACGGTCATGTGCGCGTTGGGTCCTTGTCGTTTAAAAAATCTTGAACACTGTAGTAAGATTTCTTTAAAAGCATTGCTTTAATTGCCTTTTTAAAAGATGCCACAGGCAATTCCAACATGTCAGAATGAAGTTTGTTGAACATTTGGAGGGATAGTCCCATAAAGGAGTTACTTACTTTATTAAGTCTCCACTTCGGTACGTTAAGTTTGTCCTTATTTCGAGTGTTAACAGTATGCCTATCACTAACTTTACTAAATTGACATATATTCTTTTTAGCATACATTAAATTCTCAAATATGTATTGGCAACTCTGGCTACCCCTTCTAGGGATTTAAAGCCGTGAGTATATGTTTATGTTATGTATGAATATATTTTTAAGATTCTCATCTGTCTGTCTTGTCTTGTCGTCTGTGATGTAGTAACTCATGAGTCAGTCAAAAAAAAAAGAGAGTAGAATAATGATAGGATATATCTAAGAAGAGATACTTTATTTCTACCATCTTGTCCCCTATCAACTTGCAAATGAGGCTGAGGAGTTTCTAGCTCTAAAGCTCTGGCTCCCCTTTTGGGGATTTATGGCCGTGAGTATTTGTATGTGTGCATATCGATGATTTTATTTGTTTGGATCGCTGCTTGGTATAAAATATTCAAAAATTTGGTGATAACTTCAGCAGAATAATTTCATCATAGTGAGAAAATTAAAGATATCCGGAATATTTAACTAAACTGCTTAGTCCGACGCAATCCGACCTAATTGATATCTCTATTCATCAATTTATGGGGTAAGATCTTGACAGAAACAATGCTCAATAAAATGATTAGCAAACAGTGTATTTCGCAACAGTGGCTATCAACTTGAAGTAGTTGAAATTACGTGGCTAATCGCTTCTAGCGCATATGCAGTGATGTAGGCATGATAAAGCCCATTTAATTAATCTGTTCCTAAACCTGGGTATTAGATCAGAAGGGTAATACTTTCTATAAAAAAATCCTTTTAGACCGACTTAAAAAAGAAAAGGTGCTTAATCGATTTTTCGTTGTATGTATGTTACGCGACTACTTCTTTTTTTGAAGTCAGTTGAAAATAGTTTTCCGTCAAATAGCTTTGAATTCGTGTCCAGTTTATTTAAAAAGATACAAACACTTGAGGTTTGGCTTAGATATCATTTTGTATATTCTTGGATATGGGCATCCCAACAGGCCATCCAGCATAGCTAGTGAGCTGTCTTTTAACTAGATATCGCGTTGTGTAAAACAGCCATCTCTTACGCACTTACTTAGTATCGTCTATTGTCATCTCATTCTAACCGTTATCGTGTCAATAATATAGCGCTCGTACTAGGCCTAAACCCAGTATTTTGGATATCCGATCAATTTAGATATACTGAGCAGCGACCTCAGTCGCTATCTCTTTTGAAGGTTTTTGTTGGAGTATTAATTTGACTGAATATTATAAGCCGGTTAAAATCCCTAAAGTTAGGAAACCCCTTTAAAATTAATTACCTTCTTTTTTACTAGAATGGGTTTGAAAACGGAAAATCTCTCATTTGATCAGTTAACTCAATAGATTCCACAGATTACAACTTCAAACCGACAGTCCGACCTATAACTGCTGATGAGGCAGATTCACCAACACCTAATTCTATCTTATTTGATCCATCAAACAACAACACAATCGACGATGAAGGTAGTGGAAGTACAATACGCCATATCGACCAAATAATAAAAATAAAAGTAATGAATGTTAGCATATAAAACCCTATAATTTCTCTAAGATTTCCCTTTTAATAGGGTTAGCCCCATGGGAATGGGAAACTGACTAATTCGGTTTCGTTGGGTTTCCTTTTGTTAAAGGGTTTGAAATTAAGCCGCTTGGCCGCTTGCTAGTCCGGTCCCTGATAATGGGTATAAAGTAGTAAGCTTTGAGTCATATCAATTTAAACATGATATCTGGTTACCCCAATAAACAAATGGCGTGAGTATGATCTGTCCAACTGCAACTGAACTGTTTTTCCACTTGTTACTTGGTGTAAACGTGGCTTACTGTAACTGACTAATTCGGTTTCGTTGGGTTTCCTTTTGGTTAAAGGGTTTGAAATTAAGCCGCTTGGCCGCTTGCTAGTCCGGTCCGTGATAATTGGTATAAAGTGTAAACGCAGCTTTGAAGTCATATTAATTTAAACATGATATCTGGTTACCCCAATAAACAAACGGCGTGAGTATAATGTATGTCCGTAAATCGAGAAGTCCAACTGCAACTGAACTGTTTTTCCACTTGTTACTTGGTGTAAACGTGGCTTACTGTAACTTCCTTGGGTAATGCTGCTTTTATATTTATCTAAAAAGACATCCAAAACACTCGATTAAAATTGGTCCAGTTGATAATAGACGCGTTTTTCCTGAAATAAAAACGCATATTAAATACTTACCTTATTTGAAGCTTACTAGCTTTGAGATAGGCCCTATCTGTTTTCCGGAAGTATGTCCCTCTCTTTCTAACGCATCGTGCCTTTCATTCACACAATTTCCCCCACTACCACCAGCAGGGCGCGAGCTTACGAGCTACGCGCCATCCTTCATTGAGTTCAAAGCACCAGGCAGAGATTACTGCGTAAGCTTCAAATAAGGTAAGTATTTAATATGCGTTTTTATTTCAGGAAAAACGCGTCTATTAAATCCATGACCGTTATTTGAAGCTTACTAGCTTTGAGACGTGTTTGTTATCGCCTGGTGGTAGGGAACGCCAATGTGAGCTATGATAATACCCATGTGAGTGCAACGACAAGAGATGACCTGTTTAAAATTACATGTAGTAACATCAATAGTTATCGGAATTGAAATGAAGGCACATAACATTATGTAGACCCTAGATACGGTAAATAAATGGTACACAAGAAAATAAGGATGTTAACTTTAGAAGCTACATTAATTTATTGTCTTCTACCAAATAATATAAATAATTGTCTCTTAATTAGACTTCTATCTAAAATAATCAACTTATCAGTTAAACAAATGATTGCCGTGTAGTGCCGGCTTAGAATGTCGCTACCCCTTTCTACCCACGGGTGTCGTAAGAGACGACTAAGGGTATTGGGGCTTTTTATTGGATTTTTGGGCGATGCGGTTGGAGACCCATCACCAAAATCCTTTATTTTTACCATCTTTTCCCCACTCAACTTCCAAAAGTGGCTAAGGAATTTATAATTCCTTAGCTCTGGCTACCCCTTCTAGGGAAATATAGCCGTAAGTATATGTATATGTATGTACAAATGATAGTTACATTATTAATAAACACTGTTTACGATCATTACAAACTAATCCACAGTAATAAAACCACTTGTAAGACTGCAGCCCGGCTAGAACGAGCGGTGTTTAAACTAGTTATCGCGTGGGATAAAGCAGCCATCTCTTACGCACTTACTTAGTATCGTATACTGCCATCTCATTCTAACCGTTATCGTGTCGATAAAGTAGCGGTCGTGCTTGCCCTTCTGGTCTTTACAGTAGATTCTGTAGAAGCGAGTAAAGGTATTTGCTGAACGCTAATTGCCTTTCGAAAGAATTTCGTCCAAAGGCAAGTTATTAGACCAGTTCTTAGATGCTACTGCCAATCGTGCACTGCCAGCCTCTGATAACGCAGATTTTACCCAGCCAGCTATTATAGGGCGGCTAGCCCCTTTTAATTGACCTCTTAGTGTAAGAAAGAGGTTATCGCAGCCATGAATTGAGTGTTTATCCCTGAGTTTATGAACTAATGTTTTAACCCAGAATACAGGGTCTAAGTTTTTATTATCAGAATTAGGCAAAAGCTTCCAATCAAATTCTCTGTGGTGTGGTGTTCAAAAATCTGTCTGTGGTTAATAGTATCTCTTTTTGAGCCAAAAAGAGGTCACAAAGTTAAAGTATCGCTTTCTACAACAAAATGGTCTGAATCGACCGCAAGTAAGGTTAGATCATGTACTCGTCTACCGGAACACAAAAGCAATAGCGTAGCAGTATGACGGGAGACGGCAAGCGCTATTCTCGTCTATAGATATACTAAGGGCAGCCGCTAACTTATCCACATCCCAAATGTTGTTTTTACGAGCCACTGGACTACTCAATGCTATTGATTTTAAAATATGCTTCACTAATAGATGTGAGCTAAGCCTTTCGCTATCATCAAAATTACTTAATGTAGAGACGACTGACTTGTGTAACAGTATAGTGTTATAGGACAATTTATCTACGATATGGAGGTCTGCTAGACACCTTGCAAGTATAGACCCATTTGGGCGTAGGGGATCATGTTTGTGCTTGCATGCCCACCTCACTCATCTCTTCCAAGCTACAGTGTAAACTTTGCACGTTGAAGGTCTCCAAGACCCTTGGAGTAATTCTAATTGGCTTTGAGACCAATCACCTAGCTTCTTTGACCACCCCCATACTTCCATACCTCTAAAGTCTTTTCCTGCAAACTTAGGTGGAGGTAGGCCCGTTGCTGTATCGATTAGACAAGGTCAGGCTCAGGGGATTCAGATTCTTTATTGAGTACGGAGCTGCTACTGCACGGCTCTTCAAGTCTGCTCTCCACTACACTCGATTCCAACGTGGGACCACGACCAGATACGTTCCGCGAGCCGAGTTAAGATGAGCCAACACCCTCGGAATTAGATACGGTGGTGTAAATATTCACGCCAAGTGAAAGTCCCACTGACGGGAGAATGCGTCGTGAAACACCGTCTGGCAATCGTTCAGACCTAGAGACACATAATTGGATACCACATAGGCTCGGCTCGACGCTAGTAGGTCTACTGCTGGTATGCCGAATTTGAGAAATATTTTAGTGTCGAACGAGGATGCCACTATGATGGGCCCTTGTGTTTTGACAGGTGATCGGTTATACTGTTGAATATGCCAGGTATGTAACAAACTATCAAATGTATTTGAAAATGATCTAACATTTTAAAAACCCTGTATGTTGTCTCCATTAATGATAGTGATTTCGTCCCCCCCTCGTTTCGCAAATACGCCACTGCCGTTGTTGTCCGAGCAAGAAGGGGACCGTGACTTTCGAGAACTTTTACTACAGCCAGCATTTCTTTCATGTTGCAGTGTAGGTGTTGTTCTGCATCGTCCCACTGTCCCGTTAGTGACAAGTCATTGACCTGCGCCCCCCAGGCAACATCGGAGGCATCTGTTGTCTCAAAGTGGGTTGCTGGGGGAAAATGAATGCACGTTGTCTGATGACAGTTCTGAGACCACCACGTTAGTTCCCGTAGCACATCGCTTGGTATGCACACCATCCGCCTGGGCGGTGCTTTTAATATTATTTTGAGAAATCTGAGAGAGGCACGAAGATGCAGTCTGCCTCTGGGAGCAACAAACGACGCAAAGTTCAACAGGCCTATTAAACTCTGTAGATCTCTCACGCATAACCTGCCTTGAGCTCTCAATTTCGATATTTTGTAACTATGGTTGTCACTTTGTCTCCTGGGAGGCATTTCGTGTTGGTCCAGGGATTCCACATAATACCTAGTAACTCTAACACATTCTGCGGACTCATGAGAGTTTTTTTTTTTTTTTTTTTGACATTGATTTGCCAGCCGAGGTATTGAAGGCGGGTCAACAGAGTATGACAGTGGTCCTGCAACACAACTCTGTCCTGGTGGGCAATCAGGTAATCGTCGCAAAATACAATTAGACGAATACCTTGGTCTCTTAGTGTCTCCGCGATACAATTTGTCTAAGACGTGAATACCCTTGGAGCTGTACTTTGGGAAATGTCGACTTTGCAAAGCCAATCGTTCGGCTAAAGAAACCCCGGCACACGGAACATGTTTATCGGGTTGAATTTTTTCGTGGTAAGGTACTCGTTGAGAGCCTTTAAATTGAAAATTGGACGATCGGAACCATCGCCTTTGGGTACCAGAAACATTGTTGAGAGGAAACTCGGATATGGCCGTGCCACCCCCAGTACACCCTGATTTTTCATTGTTTGTATGATGGCGGTCATCGAGTCAGAAGTTTTGGTAATAAGAAGATTGTTTAAGGGATGAGCCAAGACCAATAGTGGTTTCCGAACGAAGGGTATGCGATACCCTTTTATTATATGTAGAAGAGGTTTCGGGGCCCCTAGATTTGCCCAACGATGATAATACAAAGCTAAGCTCCCTGTCTCGAATACTTGCGAGTCAGAACTTTCGTTTTTTTTTTTTTTTTTGATGACGGGTTGTAATCGGTAGGACCTCCACTCGATTTCCGGTTGGACTTACCTTGGTTGGATCTGTCATGATTATTTCCGTAGAAACAAAATGAATATTTAGGATAACCTGCGGAACGACGCTCGGCTGTTTGGAGATTCCGCCCTTGCGATATCCAGCCGTTACTGCCTTGTGGAGGCTGGTGGTAATTAAAGCCCTGCGGGGGTTGATAGTAAAATGAGCCCTGCGGGGGTTGATAGTAGAATGAACCCTGCGGGGGTTGATAGTAGAATGAGCCCTGCGGGAGCTGGTAATGTGATGGCCCAGCAACACCAACGGCTCTATTGGTCCCCTGCGAGGGTCCCGAGAGTCTAACCAATACCTGCGAGGGATGGCGTAATGTCTTACCTCCTGCTTTCGAAGCAGAACTCGTACTTGGCCAGTTCGAGGGTAAAAATGTTTTCTTTCCTCCCCCATACTTCTCAGGAGCGGAAGTGAAGGTTTCCGCGCCAAACAGATGACGATCTGATGGAGGGATTTTGCGGAGACGGGTCGCGAACGTGTTTTGTAATCCCATCACGCCGCATCTGTGTGACTTCAGCTCTGTGTCCACAGAAAGGCTGCAGTAAATCCGAAGACACTGTATTGTATTCTCCTTTGGAAAATAACTCTAAAACTTTTTCATGCAGCGAATCGGGCGAGAAAGTAGGCTCCTTGCGAGCCCACCCAACGGGTTCGATCAGTGACGCAGATAACGTCTCTCTTTGCCTAAGCGCATAAAGTAATAGCTGCGTAAGCTTTGTCGGCATAAACCAAATGTTTCGACTGATCGTACGTCTTAACCTCTTCGTTACATTCTAAGTCTACAAATCCAGGCGTATAACTATATTGTTTTTGTACTTCTGCATACCTAACCTCACACCATTCACCTTGGTTAAAATATTGAGTTTCATTTAATGTTTTTAAAATAGTTTTCAGGTGCCTTTGGCACAGTTGGTTCTTTAAGTTTAATTTCCAAATCAAATTTAAACTGCGCCTGGTTTTCGTGAGACATTGGAGCTACACTAGAAATATCGTTTTCTCTGTACATAACTTCGCTAATACTGTCGTCAAGAAAATTATCCTTATAGCCATCGGCATTATCAGATACACGGATCAACGGCGGAGGTGGCAGTGACGCCACATCCGGTACAGAGTTATGGCACTGATTTTGCAAAACTTGGTTAGTTAACTGCATAATTTGATTATTTAAAATTTCGAAATGTTTATTATTACGACGACGCCTTATACCTTGACTTCGAATGTTTCTTTTTGCCACGATCAGAATCCGATGACTCTGAAGAGCTTAAAGAGCTCGAACTACTACTACTAATACTACTATCGACACTTGCCCGACGCTTGCGCGTATGCGAGGGCTGTGCTCGTGTCTTAGACGGTCCCGCCACATTTTGTGATATATTGTTTTCTGAAAATAACCTTATAACCTAAACAGTCACACTACATGATTTTGTCAACAAAAATTAATAGAAAAACACTACGTGGGTAGTCTACAATAACACTAATTTAAGTCAACTCTTCGTAGTTGCAAATAAGAATTATTACGTACGTATTAGAAGACGTATTCAAATAAAATACTTCAAAATCAAAACGAACGGTAACACCGTTAAATGAATTTCAGTAAAACAGAAAATAATAGTACGAAAAACTTACGTGACTAGAATTCACACTAGACACAACACTGAGGAACAATTTATAATTGGTTATATTCGAATTAGTGAAATCCGATAAACTTGAAACACACAACCTTCCGTTTCGGAAAACAGAACGCCATTGAAGGATGGCGCGTAGCTCGTAAGCTCGCGCCCTGCTGGTGGTAGTGGGGGAAATTGTGTGAATGAAAGGCACGATGCGTTAGAAAGAGAGGGACATACTTCCGGAAAACAGATAGGGCCTATCTCAAAGCTAGTAAGCTTCAAATAACGGTCATGGATTTAATAGTTTTAATATTTCAAACCAAAACCATACAAAATGGCATCCAAGTGATTAGTCGAAAAAGTTTACACTAGCCAAAAACCTTCCAAGTAAAACTAGTACACTTGGATAATGTATACTCGGCTTAAATTGATAGACAATGATTATGGTGCGTTTACTAGGTTTTCAAGAATTGTAAATTTCATTGGCTAAAACTGGAAAGCTGAACCCTGCTATATAATCTATATCGTCTCGTCTGTGATTGTAGCTGACGCATCGTGGTAGGACGCTTTTGCAATTTATTCGCGCCGTATTTTAACTGTTTTTTTATTATACTTTTGGGTTGTATTTACAATTAATGAGTGATTTCTTGCTACATTCTTCATTAACCAGTCAATTAAACCGCTAAACTACACATTAGGGTCATATTTTAACAGGAAATGTCTGGTATAGCTAGTGCACGTTTGGCTGAAGAAAGAAAAGCTTGGCGGAAGGATCATCCATTTGTAAGTGGTGTTTGTTGTGTATGATTTACCATTATTGGCTATTGTCCCTACAAAGTCATTTTGTTCAATTACAGGGTTTCGTTGCGCGACCTATGAAAAACCCAGATGGGTCTCTAAATCTGATGACATGGGAGTGTGCGATTCCTGGAAAGAAGGGGGTTAGTATATATGCTTCTGGTGCTAGAAAGTTCATGTGAGGTTACAGATGTTGCATGCATTAACTTTCACCTCTCGTGTTTGTAACATTTATATTAATCATTGGGTCTGTTACTATAACCATATCAACAAATATATTAAATAATTTTATTTTTTGTTGTTTATCTGTTCATCTGCAGACACTACATGTGAATTTATGAGAATTTAGTTGTTTAAATAAAAACTCATTACTCATTTATTATTAGATGGTGTTTCTACAAATTCATTAACATTCTGGGTATGAAATAACTTATGTGTCTGATGTGCTAGCAATATGTCTCATTATCCATTCTCCAGGGTGCACTAATCATCTATTATAAAGTACCATAGAGAACTGTATAAAAGATGTACATGTATTTTTTCAAATTTATTCTCAAAATTAATTCTGTAGTGCCAATACGTGTAAACAATATTTAAGAAAATATAATATTATGTAGTAATAAAATATATTTCCAACTATTCTTAGCTAACCATATAGTTGAAAATTATCAGTTTGGTTTGATTGTAAGTCTTAGGTTTGTTCTGTTGCAATTTACTACCAACTAAGCTGCTTATTGGCATAAATTTTCATTCTTATTCATTTTATTGCCGTCAAATATATATGCGCTTTCCTGAAGTTGATTGTATGCCACATAGCTAATTCATGGTATAGAACACCAAAGTGTGCTTTAAAATTTAATTTAATGCTGTCTTTTCATCTTATATTAAAGTGGAGAGCTGATAAAAAAATAATTACTGTTATGCTAACTCATTATTTCAATACTTTGAATGATAACAACCTAGAATATTTAATGATAATTATGGTGCAATATTTTGGTAGATATAAATGAAGTTTAAACTTTAATGTGTATGTTTGTGCATGCTTACCAAATATGTTCTGACATTTAATTATAACACCAAATGTGAACTTTTATTATTATTTCTGAACTTATACTGTGTGCACACATATACTCATTGCTATTAACCTGTGACTTCCCGAGCACTAGCGAAGGACAAGTACCGTCAAAACCCGGGAACAATATTATTATTATTATTATTTATGATACACTAGCAGCTTTAAGCTGATGCGTGTATATCTATTTGTTTTTCACTGCACTGTCTTTTATGTGTTTGTCCAGTCGGTTTTTGAAACTATTCACTGAGTCAGCACTGATTACAGAGTCCGGGAGTTTGTTCCACTCACGCACAACACGGTTTGGCAGAAAATGTTTACGTGGGTTACTTGCACACAGAGATTTGTTCAGTTTTAGATGGTGACCTCTTAGGTGTTGGTTTTTGTTCATGTTGTAGATCTCATGTAGGTTGTTGACATCATAATAGTTTGTGAGGATTTTGTAGGTCTCAATGAGGTCTCCACTCATTCTCCGTTCCTCTAGCGTAGTTAGGCCAAGTGCTTCAAGTCGTTCTTCATATGGTTTGTTTTGCAAACCAACTACCATTTTAGTGGCTCTGCGTTGTATTTTCTCCAGCATCTCAATGTCTTTCTTGAAGTAGGGATTCCAGATTTGAAAGGCGTATTCCAGGAGTGGTCGTACAAAGGTCTTGTAAAGCTTTAAGAGTAACTGTTTGTCAATGTACAAGAATGTCTTTCTTATCATGTATGTGAGTGAGTTAGCTCTCTTTGTAACTCCGATGATGTGCTTGTCCCATTTCAGATTGGTTGTAATTGTGACTCCAAGATCTCGTTGGGAAGGTACTGCTTGAAGAGCGTTGGAATCAATGGTGTATGGGAGAATGGGGTTGTTGCTGCCAATGTGTAGTACAGTGCACTTGTTTGAGTTTAAGGTTATAAGCCAGTCTCTGGTCCACTGGACAATTCGGTCCAGGTCTTTTTGAATGAGGTCGTGGGATATGAGTGGGTTACCCATTATTTTTGTGTCATCAGCAAAGAGAGAGAGCCCTGATTTTATCACATCCTTTAGGTCTGTGAGGAAGATTCCAAACAATATTGGTCCAAGGACCGAACCTTGTGGTACACCACTTAGGACTTTGTAGGTGTCAGATAACTCACTGCCAACTCTCACTTTAAAGGTCCTACCACTGAGGAAGTCTTCTATCCATCTCAGTAAGTTACCACGTATTCCACAGTGATGGAGTTTCAAGACTAGTCTTTTGATTGGGACCCGATCAAAGGCTTTTTCGTAATCGAGATAAATTGTATCTGTGGGTTGATGACTGTCCCAATGGTCAGTCCAGTAATTTAGGCAGCTTAGTAAGTTGGTGACTGTTGATCTTCTTGGGACAAATCCGTGTTGTTCTTCGATAATGATCCGTTCCTGAGAAAGGAATTCTCTTATTTTGTTGGCTATTATTTTCTCTGTTGCTTTACATATGATACTTGTTAGGCTGATTGGTCTGTAATTGGCTGCTGTGAGTTTATCTCCTTTCTTGTATATGGGTGTTACTTCAGCTTCTTTCCAATCTTGGGGTAGTTCACCTTTTTTGAATGAAGTTTCCATGATTAAAGCAAGTTGGTCGCATAGAACTTTGCTGCATCTTTTAAGTAGAATAGCTGGTATGCCGTCAGGGCCAGTTGCGGTATCGTCTTTGAATGTATTAAGTGCTTTAGCTACATCAGATGATGTAAAGTCGATGTGCTCCAGTGAGTTCTCTACAGTTGGTGTGTTTAGATTGGGTAGCTGTTGATCTGTAGGTTCTCTAACAAATGATTTTTCAAATTGTCTTGCAAATATATTTGCTACTTCTTTTTTGTTTGTTGATATTTCTGATGTGGTTTCATCTCTGAGTGATGGTGGAACAGATACTTTTGATGACAAACTTTGGCGAATGTAGGAATAGAAACATTTGGGGCTACTTTTTACATTTCTCTCAAATTCAATACGGGATTTTCTGAGTTTAGCTATTATGAGGTTGTTCACTTTTCTGTATTCATTATATGATTCTTCAGTTTTGTTCATTTGATATATTCTCAAGTAATGTTTTTTCTTTTGTGTTAGTTTTACAATTTCTTGTCCAATCCATGGTTTTCTATTATTTTTCATTTTACTTATTCTTTTTATTGGTAATAGAATTTAAATTTAATTTAACTCTTAAAATAAAAGAAATAAGAGGTTGATTCGAACACGGTAAGCTGGTCATCGGCGGCTCCACGGGGAGCCATCGGGTTTTGACGGTACTTTTGCTTCTGGCTACTCTGGGAGCCGACGGGACGTGAAAGGTTAATCCCAAAAATTAGTAGCCAGAGCTTGAATTAGAAATTCCTCAGCCACTATTGGAAGTTAAGTGTTAAAATATTATTACTAATGGTTTGTAACAGGTCTTTCGCCACACACATCACCTTAAAAAAACTCCAATACCATGACACTACAAGCTATATCTAATATGGTCTGTACATAATATTTATATATATACAGATCTTTGGTGACTTTTTAGTAGCAGTTGTAACTATACTATATTAGCTGCGTCACTTTGAATTATTCTATCTGCATGTCATCACTAAAAAGATGTTGTATAAGATGTTGAACCACAAATAAATAATATTCATCATAATCAGTAATCACCAATAGCTTCTGAATACTGGGGAGAAAGCTGTCAAAAAAAATAATTCAATATATTTTTTTCTATGTAGGTTCCAAACCTCAATACTACTTATGAATTGTGTAGTGGCATGAGGGTGTTTAAAATGTATAAAAAAATATATTAATAATGGTTTGCCTTGGTATTTTCAGACACCCTGGGAAGGTGGCCTGTACAAACTAAGAATGATCTTCAAAGATGACTACCCATCCAGTCCTCCAAAATGCAAGTTTGAGCCTCCACTATTTCACCCTAATGTCTACCCATCGGGAACTGTATGTCTATCACTGTTGGATGAAGAAAAGGATTGGCGTCCGGCAATAACTATCAAACAAATTCTACTTGGTATCCAAGACCTTCTAAATGAGCCTAATGTTAAGGATCCAGCACAAGCAGAAGCTTATACTATTTACTGGTTAGTATTTTGTGTTTCCTCAAAGGAAATATTAGATAAAAAATTATGATAGCTCAGTGGGGAGTGCAGAGAATCTTGGCTTTTCTAAAGTCCTAGGTGAAGTTAATCTATTATGATTGTTAATGGAGAGAGAAACATTGACAAGAAGTCAATAAAATAATAACGATAAAAGCATTTATTTGTCTTTCTTCAAACACATGACATGAAATAAACAATTACAAAACGAAAAATTATAAAAGACAAAATGGTCCAGAGCTCGTTCTATCGCAGCAAGCAGATAGCTTCGATTTTCAGCTCTGGCCAAAAACTTATAACTAAAAATTACTATATACAAAACTTAAGTCTAGCTTATAACTAATTCATACAAAAACACACAAACAATAGAGTACTCAAAAAATAAAAATATTTACAAAAACTAATAAACAATCACCTAATTAATGCAGGCGATTAAATATTAACATATGTTTACATATAATACACAATTTTGTATGTATATACTTATACATACACATCACAAACACTATCATAAATGAATATAGATGATAAAAATTACACGTATACATAATATATAGTATATATATATATATATTTACATCACGCTACAGATTTGGCATCCTTTTATTTCGCGTTATTGGGGCGTCCACCAGATGCCGTTGAAATTATCAAACTTTCTCGACGTATACTGGCATAATAGGCAGACCTTAGGTTCGAAACCAACTTCATATTTAAAAAATAACACAAACTGTCTATATACAAATATACGTATATAGACTTGCACTCTGCAACCAATTGAAAGTCACTTCCATGAGAAGCTCTATGAGACATCCGGTGTATATTCAAAATATTTGTACTTATTACCGACTATATTACGTCCTTGTTTCTATGCATCGTTGCCAAATTTACGTGGTGAACGAGCAATTAAAGTTTATTGTCTGTGACTTCATAACACATTTGAAAAACTGAAGTAGGTGTTTATGTGGGGATAAGACAAGTCTAATTATTAATGTAGACTAAATGAGGTGCAATCGTTTGAGTTGAGACACATTCACTCTTTTGTACAATAAATGGCCGAAAGCAATTTCAAATTAAAAGTCATGTGTATTATTATTCACCTTTTATTATACCTTACAGCAGGTATAGGCAACCTTTGTCATGTTGCGTGCCAAACTTATTATAAATATACAGACGTGGGCCAGACAGAATAGGAAAAAAATAATAATAATATTTGTTCCATAATTTTTAATGGATAATGTATTGTTACAATCAATGAGCAAATTGTACTTGAACTTCTGAAACAAGTTTTTTAATGTCTGGGCAAATTCCACTTATACAGAGGCGAAAAGAGTTTTCAAGATTTTCGTCTGTGAGTCTCTTTCGGCATTTCGATTTGTTAGTCTTCATCATCGAGAAAAATTGGTCGCATTTATACGTATTTCCATAAACGCAAACAATTCTTCTCGCGATCGCTCTCAGCTGTTTGTATTTCTCTTCATCGAAATATGTATTGTAAAACTCGTATAAATCCATGTCATCAAATTTTGACTTCAAGTTAGTGTCTTCCCGAAGCTCGATCATTTCCATTTGCAGCTGCACTGGAGCATCTTTTACTCCACTTTTGGTCGGAGTAGCGAAAAGGTTGAAGTTTCTTCCCATCTTCTTAAAATTTGTAAACCTGCTATCAAATTGCTCCGATAGTAATTTTAGCTCCTCAGCGTACTGATCGTAAGCTACATTTTCATGGCTACTTAGTGTCGGAACATGATGGTAGCTTCTAGACCTCATTTAGGTTTACCATAAGCAAATTTTGGTTTGAAACCGATTTAGGTGGCTGTATAATTCATTTACCAGGTGACCCTGTTTTTGTAATTTCTGTGAAGTGATATCGATGAGAAATGCTAAATCGCTTAACCAATTTGGGGTCTCTAAGTTCTACAATGGATTTTTCCTTGATTCCCATAAAATCTGAAATTTATTTTTTAAGGGCATAAAATTTGTTTAACATTTTTCGTTTGCTTAAACACCTTACTTCTGATTAAGCGCGCGAGATCGAATAAAATTGATAGTCTTTACTTCAAGACTCATTGGTGTTTTGTTAGTGGTTAATGCCATGCAAAGCATCAAATCATTTTTCTGAATGTTCAATTCAGTTGCTTTTTCATCCGAATTTCCAATGAAGCCCATTCGTGAACACTTTGAACCTTTTAGTGACCGCACCACGATAATGCGATGTTATTACGTTTTTCGATGAGTTACCTATTCATTGCGGACGCCCGCTGGATTTTTACAAACTAAAGGTAGCCATAACAAGCAATAGTTGTTGTCATTTATATTACAACATAACATAACATAATAAACATAAACGTTCACGCCAAATATCCCCGAAGGGGTTGGCAGAGGTACTAATACTTCTGAACATCACGTGACTTTGTCACCTAGTGTTCAGAGTACCCACGTTTTGCATGGACAGTGTACTCACGTGATAGGGGGCAGGCCTATCGCCATTTTGTACGAATACACTGTCACATGACTAAGTACAACTCAGCCATGTGGGTTTCCTCACGATGTTTTCCCTCACCGTTAACAACCATGATAAATTAACCACACATATGACTTTAGAAAAGACTAATTGGTGTAGGCCCGACCCAGGATTTGAACACTAGTCGTTTGCACGATAACCGAGTGTTCTACCCACTGGGCTATCACGGTTGTTATATTACAAGTAGTCGTTAATTTCAGTTTTCAAATTATTTTTCTATTTTATACAGCACACATACACAGTTTCGGTTTAAAATTTCAAAATGTGTCGCGGGCCGGGTCAAAAGCCAAATGCCGTTGCCCATGTATGCCTTACAGGATATATATTATTACTATTTTAAACTATCGTCATCAATTTTAAACATCTCAACACATATGGCATAGTAACTTTTGGCATGTATTTAACGCGGCGACAAATTGATACCATTCCGGGTCGTAAAAAAACTGAAAATGGATAGTAAATAATCTACTTTGGCGACTAATTAGAGGTAGCATCTTAACTAGAAAGCTGCGGCTTTTTAATGGGTTTTGAGGTTTTATTTAAATTTAATCTGGCAGTAATTTTCTTTTGTAGCAATTGAATTTCTTCTAAGGCGACAAACAATTGGCGGATAAAAAAGTTAAAATAGGCTTTCATAAATTCTAAAATGGGGTTGTCTATAAACATGACCAAGGTCTGAAATAAATACAAACAAGATCTTAAAAAAATAATTGCATCTGCCCATTAGGCTGGGTGAAGCAACTATTAACCTAACCTAATTTATTTTATTTTTATTAATATTTACTTCAATACACATAATATGTAATTTACCTAATATTATAGTCACAAAAATAAAAAAGCGAGCGAGCGCATTTGCCGCCTTTTAAAGAATTTACGAATCTGCAAACAATATTCTAATATCTAAATATATTATTATAATACCCATTTTCAGTTTTAAAGCTACCTAAAAATCGCTGCCAGATGTGTATTTTTATAATGAAATCCAATAGTTGCCAGTGAAGAATGTATGATATCCCCTCGGAAAAATTAGTCGCCACATTAGATTTTATAATACCTCAACCAGTTTTACACTGATCCCGCTTGATATATTCGACGGCCCCTACGTAAAGTATCGTAACTGCAAAACCTTAACTTTACAGGAGAGCAATTCGAATCTACCACTTAATATAGTTTTTGGCGCGTAATTGGTACAGTTTCGACAGTATTCAATTGAAAAATGGTCTTAAAAATGAATAAAAACAAAAAATAATCAATTTACATCATAGATACTCACAGTTACGTTTTAAATAGTAAAACAACAAAAATTTTGATTTTTGCAGTTACGATAGTTTACGTAGGGGCCGTCAATTTGATACCTTACAGTAGCAGCCATTTTTTTAGTTTTTTGATCCTAGCATTTTGTTGCTTGTTTAATACTTGCTAAGATATTTAATCACTGCAAAGTGAGTTTTTTTGTGACTTAATAGAAAGTTGCCTAAAAAGGATGTCAGTTGCCGTGTTAAATATTTGCCGTAACTTTTTACAAGATTTACCTGCTTAAGATGCTTTTTTATAATTAAGTCACCAGTTGATTAAATTGTTTCAAATAAAATTTCAAACTTTGCAGTGCATATAATGTATGTAACGAATGTTTAGATGTAATTTATTTTATTTATTTATTTATTTCAGACGTTACAACATCCATATATTTGTTAGTAGATAGTGAAAATTACTTAAACCTATTGTTAGTATTATTATTCTAATTTATATAAAATCTTATCGTGTCGTCATTTTGTAATGGCTACCTTCGTCATTCTTATGTCTCCCTCAAGAAAAAATGAGAAAAGGAGATAGCGCTATTTTCAATCCAATCACAACGTCGTAAAGTATAAAATATTATTTTTAAACAATTTTATCAACTGATTACTTTATTATACTTGTGAGCTTTTCAGTAGATAACAAACTACTTGTGTATAGTATATGACTTCTTTTTATTTATAATTTAAAATGATATAAATCAATTTAAATTATTATCTATCAATTAAAACAACTATGCTTTTTCGGATATTTAAACGCTTATTTATAACATGTTTTTTAAAGCCAGAAAAACGGATTTATGTGAACACACAATTGATAAACCAACCTAACACATACATTTTGACAAACCTACAGTCCTAGCAAAAGAGAGCTAGCTGATACCTAGTATGATTCGTAAATCCATTGAAATTAAGAAACATACGATTTCAACAGCTGATGGTTGGCAATTACCACCCATTTGGAACCCAATCATTAGCAAAGCAAATGAAGAACACTAGCAAGACTACAGATAACATTAGCTTTTTTTGTACAAGTACTAACTAAACGCATTTTAAAAATAAAATGACATAACATACCACCTCAGTCTTTCCATAAGCATGATAACTGAAAAGTTATCGAAACGTTGGGCTTTAAAAACATGTTACACAGTAGTAAAAATACACAGTTAAATATCCTAAAACCAATAGTTGCTACTTATAATTAAAATGTGTAATCTTGAAAACCTTAGAAATGATTATCTATTAGCATGTACCTTCGTTGTATGTTTGTTAGAAAAAAAAACAAACTGCATGATTAAGTTTTAAAGCAAAGAAACATTGCTGTCGAAAAATATGAAAATTGCCGTGTAGTGCCGACTTTTAAAATGTCACTACCCTTGGGTGTCGTAAAAGCTGACCAAGGACATGGGGCATTAGATATGGTTATGGGCGATGAGGATTGCAACCCATCGCTACAAACCCCTCTTTTACTAACTTTTCTCCCTTTAGATGCAAAACCTGGCTGACGAATCGTTTATAACTGCTCTGGCTACCCCTTTAAGGACAAAGATACATATAGACGTGAGAATATGTATGATATGATGTATGTATGACTAAAAATTTGGATAGCAATCTTGTAAGACGCGGTATCATATGTAATGCTATGCATGCATATGAAACGCTATCATAAGGTATAGGTTTATAGGTAAATAAATGGGTGCAATATAAAAAAATAATAATAATGCAATCTTTTTATTGGGTGATTCACTGATTTACATCAATAAAAATAATTCTTACATTAACATTATAATATTTTTTTTTATATAAAAAATCAACAAAAGTAATGGTTCAGTTACTTAAATCATACATATACTCACGGCTATAAATCCCTAGAAGGGGTAGCCAGAGTTAAGGAACTAGAAGTTTCTCAGCCACTTTTGGAAAGTTTAGTGAGGAAAGATGGCAAAATAAAGGTTGTTGGTGATGGGTCTCCAACCGCATCGCCCAAAAATCCCTTAAAAGCCTCCATACCGTTAGTCGCCTCTTACGTACACCCACTGACAGAAATGGGGTAGTGTTATTCTAAGCCGACACTTTACAGCAAAATTTAATTAAAATACGAAACTAACTTTCTAAAAAACGGAAATATCGTATGTATTCGTTTCGGTTAATTTTAACAAATAAAACGAAACGAATACATACAAGGACGCCACAAAACGCATAACATGAACGTTAAAGACTGTTGGACGTGCGAATATCGAGTATTATTAATATAAATAGTAGTAGAATATTTCAAAATCATCTTCATTTATTTACAATCACAGACGGCTTCATAATGTTACCAGTTCACGGAAAAGACTATGTTAGGTATTGTTATTATTAAACTGATACACACACCTCGCAACAGTATACGGCAAAGTGATTTGTTTGAAGTAAATCTTAAACTATATCATATCAGTCATCGCTGTCTGTTGCACTGCCACCATATTTGGCAACGTCGCATTTGATCAAAATCTAACGGTTTTTTAGGGACGCAATATAGTCGGTTTAGTAAAAGAAAAGGAATTCGATTGCGGCGCCACATAAAATTGGGGCGGTAATTGCTAGAACTGAGGTAAAATCAGAAGCAGATATAATGAAACAAAATTGGCGTCCAATTTGATTTTTTTTTTCCAATTTTCTCATGTTCCCCTCAGCTCAAGGAAGACGTTGGAGGTGGTGTCCTTTTCGACGTCCGTATATCGGAAGCCAAAAGCAGGGGGACGCCAGATTAAATGCAAATTTCGCCATAATGGACGCACAATAAGACGCGGGATTTATATATATATATACAAACTTACACATATATATTCATACATACAAATACACACACATACATATACATACACATGTATATCTATATTTTAAACAACTTAGACGGAATAACGTCAAGGTGGGGGTGAAGCACAACCATACTGAGCTCCAAATTCATTTTGCTGAGAAACAGTAAGCCATTCTCGCAGTTTATTCCTAAATGTTTCAACAGTGCGTGCTTCATTTATAGGAGGCGGTATATCGTTCCAACATTTGGAAGCTACTATTTTGAAACATCCTTTCGTCTTAGTGAGGTTGTGCTTCGGAAGAAGAATAATATTTCTACGTTGACGTAGAGAAAAGTTTAATTTATAATATAAATATTTAGGGACACCTTTCTTTAAAATCTTGTAAACCAAACAAGAATACTTAAGAGATCTAGAGTACTTCATGTTCAGTATTTTTTTCTATATACTTCCTCCATCCTTCCATACTAAACCTAGTTGCTCCTATGACTGTGTATTCACACAAAATGGCATAAGGCCTTTCCCCTATAATGTGAGTGCACTGTCCAAGCAAAACATAGGTAACCAGAACATCAGCTGACATGAATGTAACATATGCTTCAGAAGTATTAGTACCTGTCACCCCTTTGGAGTTATATATTTAATTTGACAAGTGAAATGTGAGAGTGAAGTTGTGATAGACTTCAATACTTTCTAATTTCCTAGAAATGTATGTATATATATATGGCAAAACAATGATTGCCTGGTCAGCTAGTATTAATATATGGTTTGCATGAAACAACAGACAGAACAATAAAAAAATATCTTCAATAAAGAGTTCCTAAAAGATTTTTGGGTGATTCATTTGGAGACCCATCCCTAACAACCTTTATTTTACCATATTTTTCTTACTCAACTTTCCAAAAGCGGCGGAACTTGTAGTTTCTTAGCTCTGTCTATAAATCTCTGGATTAAAAAAATAATCTTTTCTGATGTGTCTCCAACTACCTTGCCTAACGATTTCTTTAAAATCTCCATTCCCCTTAGTTACCTCATATGCCACCCACAGGAGGAAATGCTTAATAGATCATTAAGTCATTTGCGTTTGCAGGACCAACAACTTTGTATCTGTTGTTTACTGAAAGCTTTGTACAAACTTATTAGTTCACATTGAAAGAAAGAAAGAAAGACATTTATTCGCTGCATAAAAGGCACATAAAGTAACAAAATGCAGATAATAAGAAATAAAAAAAAGTAAAAGAATACAGAAAAGAAACAATATAACACTAAAATAATTAAAAACACAAAACAAAAATTAAATAAAAATATCAAAAAGTGATTAAAAACTAAAGATAAAACAGACAAAAAACACTATAAAAATAAATACCAAGAACACATCAAAAATTTCTCTGTGCCCTCCAACAGCAAAAAGGCACTGACTCAGCAAACATTGTGAGTTTTACCTCTACGGCATTGTATGTCCCCAAAGGAATTGGCAGAGGTACTAATACTTCTGAACATCATGTGACATTGTCGTCTGGTGTTCAGAGTACTCACATAGTGGGGAGCCGGCCTATTGCTGTTTTGTACCAATACACTTTGACATGACTAAGTATAACTTTACTTATTGAATAAATAATTAGAATGTTTTTGTTCATGAAAACCTCATGCCTCATATTCTTTATTCATGTTAACTTATTGAATTTATATGGTATATAATTACCTCAAAGTGCAACTTGGCCATCTGGGTTTCTTCACGTCTAATAACCAAGATAAATTAACCAAACAAATGACTTCGGAAAAGACACGTTGATGTAGGCCCGACTTGGGGATTGCACCAACACTTCTCTGAGTAATAAGCGCATGTTCTAACCACTGAGCTATCTTTTTACAAGGTTTATTATTATTACCTTCTCTTTGGAGTATTGTTTGTAAAAAATGGTAGAGTGTAGTGTGGGCTTAGAATATCACAACCCCAGTTCTTCCCATTGGTGTACTAAAAATGGTAATTGGTGCTTTTTAGTGATATTTTGGGCAATGGGGTTGGAGGTCCATCAACAAAAACTTATTCTACCGTATTTTTCCACTCAAATTTGAAATGTGGCTGAAGATTTTCTTATAGGAAGCTATGGCTACCTTTTCTAGGGATTTGACTATATTACTACTTACTTACTAATAAAATACAGGTGTTGGATGCAATATTTTTGTACCCATACACATATATGAGAGGACAGTCTTAATATTATTTGAAAAAATCCTCTTATTGGTCTTCCTTTTAAGTAACAACCATTCAGTTTGCTATTATGTATTATTGTGTCAGTTAATTTACATTTGGTGCTTGCAACATTTATTTCTTAGTCCCATTATATGAAATCTTGAAAGAACAACCATGGTAGCTTGTGGAAATAATTCTGACCTTGCTAATTTTGGATACCTTTTCTTTTTATAACTTTGGAATATGTATGTTTGTTGTATAACTCACAAGTATTCGAAATGTTCTTTGATTTATAAGGCGTTGTCACAACAGAAGGTTTTTGTGTTATTACGCCGTGAAATAAAACAGAATTTCTTAATTTTAAGGGTTTTTGAAGTTTATGTAGATCACCCAAGTAATGGTATAATTTCCTTTATTTCAGCCAAAACCGACTGGAATACGACAAGCGAGTGCGAGCGCAGGCGCGCGCAATGGCGGCGACAGAATGAACTGAACACACGCACAGAAATGATTGTTACTAACATGGACTCCGTAATATCTTTCCTCTCTCACTTAACCTAACGTATATGGCATTTGTTATTTTATTTTATCATGTTTAATGACTTGAAGTAAGAGTTTTTGCTGAACGATTGAATGGTTGATAAATTTAAATTTTGGTCTTTTCTTGGCCCCAAACTAAGAGTATGGGCTTAAGCAGGGAATGCTGTGTGTATTTTATGCAGCAATACTTTGTTTTCAACATCATACAACGATTGATAGACTTACATCGGTTTGGTTTATCTAATTTTGTATGGCGCGTAAAGCTATGTCAATGGGGTCTTTCTGATACGCCAATTCCTGTAATAAACCTTGAGATTCTAAAGCCAACTTCCACATATTATTTATGTTCTTGAACCTGCAACAAAGTTGTGGTTACTTTTTAAAGTTATTTTACTTGAAAGCGGTGCTTTGAAAGTGTTGGCTAAATTGTTTTATAAAAAGTTTCAAAACAATGAATTAAAAAATAAAACTTTCGGTCATATTATTTTGTACAGTGTAATAATGTAACAATATTTTTTATTGGCGAAAGTAAGAGTTGATATTTAGGAGTCTCATTGTTAAAACTAAGAGAAGTGATGGTTATACATCTTGTGTGATATCGAGAATAAAACTAGATAACATTAACTTTTAAACAATTTAAATATTAAGCCCATTGTTTTAATATTGACTGTAAAGGTAATTCAATTAGAAATTATAATGATAGATCTCCAGCCATATCGCCCAACTATCTCTAAAACGTATATGAATAATATGTTTAGGCCACAATATGATGTTAATGTGTTAACCACCTTCTGCACAATCTAAAGAAATAAATCATATTATGTAAACACTACTTTGGATTCTAAAATAATCTTTTTATACTTTAAATTCCCCTCAGAATCTCGCCAGTGAGATCAATTTAATGTTATAACATCTAATCATCTCTTTTAATTAAATTTGTAGTCAATATTTGAACAGTTATATTTAATTATAGTTGATAGAGATTCCAAGACAAGTTGTTTGTAAGCTTTATAAGCCATCAATTTATAAACATAAGATTCGCTAAAGAATGTGTAAACTATTCATTTCATAATTTATTGTAGAACTACCGGGTAATGCTTGACAGTATTCTTTGAATCCATTCAAAAAAAGTTGTAACAGGATAAATGTTTTGCAAATAGTTATGTTTCACAAGAATCCATTATAATTTTTAACTATTTTTGTATCTTATGTCAATACTTTTATCAAATAATAAAGTATTTCAAACACTTTCGTTGTTTCAAATCTACACACTAACATGAACACAAAAAGGGGTAGCCAGAGCTTCAGAATTTGATTTTGTTTGATTTATGTGACTTTAAAGGTTTAGCTAGAAAACGATGGTAAAAAAATATGGATGATGATGGGTCTCCAAAGCCACATTATCCAAAAATTACTTTAAATATAAAAATCATTTTACAATAAGATTTCTACTAAAGATTGTCCCACGCGATACAGGCTCAGCCTAAAGAGCCATATGCACAGTTTTTTTTCTGAAAATAAACGATTTATTATTGTTAAAAATAAGTAAAGCGCAGTCATAAGGGCGCCTAGGAAGCGCTTTTTATTTTGTTTAATAAATAAAAATAAATTACAATTTAAATCGTAACAAAATAAATGTAAACTAATTTTAATTATTAGCACTATATTCTCTGTCCAAATAAAAAAAACTAGTGAAAAAATTACTTCGATACGTCAATTAGTTTCCGATTTAGAAGTAAAACAAGCTGTAGTTGTAAACGCCCGGTGACGGTATGACGTCACACCACAACACGCTCAATCTGACTCAATCAGTCCGCTAGCGATCGCGCGCCCGAGCCGTCGAAATTATAACTAAATACTTTTAAAAATTACCAATCCAAATACCAGAAAATTATGTGTTGTGCCTAAATGTAAAAATACAACTACCAATTGAGTATATCTGCTCAAACATCTGCATTTTGCAATTAACATTAAATAAAATAAAATGGCCTTGCGTATTTTGTTAGCAAAAAAAAATATTTTTTTTTTTAGAGCGTCTGTAACGTACAACCCACTACTTCTACATCCTAGGTACCTATCCTACTTCCTACCAATATTATAAATGCGAAAGTTTGTGAGTGTGTGTGTATTTTTTATCTTTCACGCTAAAAATACTGAACGGATCTAGACGAACTAGTACTTTTACTGTTTGAGTTGCATTCTTCCATTACGACATTAGGTGGATATTTTGTTTGATAAGACAAGATTTAGAACAGATAAACTATTAAGCATGAGTAGGTAGTAGCAAGGAAAGTTTACTTAGCATTTTTATTCTTCGCATTTCGGCGGCAACGAAATTACTATTTGTTGATAAATAATGCGCAACCATTAATCCATCTATTTAAGGTAAATTATCCGATTGCCCTTTTTCGAATCCTTCATCCATTTTATTAAAGGAATAATAATTACTATTATTGGACTACTAACGTAATTCGCGGACGAAAACCCATCAAAATACTGCGCAAGCTATTACGAGGGGCATGCCAAAAGAAACTAGATACTCAAAAATTATAAAATTTATTCTTTATTACCAGTATCGATCTTTTCAAAGTATTCACCCTGAGCACGTATACACTTTTCCATACGTCTGAACCAATTGGAAAATACCTGTGGCCACTCTTCTTTAGATAACTCAGATATCTCGAAATTATAGGCAACCAGCGCATCTTCTTTGCTTTCAAACCTCTTCCCCTTTAGTTTTTCTTTGATTTTTGGAAACAAGTAAAAATTACAAGGCGCCAGGTCAGGGGAATATGGCGGGTGAGGGAGAATTGACACATGTTCCGAGTTGAAAAAGTCTAGTGTTCTGGCAGACGTGTGCGGTGCCGCATTGTCGTGGTGCCAGAGAAGGTGCCGGATTCCTGACTTCGGTCGCTTGTCACACCAAGCTGATATTACTGTTGGAGCACAAACTGCCACATACCTCTTTCATTCTCTAGCACAACAGTAGCAATATGACCCGTTTTGCAGAAAAACGAGGCGACCATTTGTCTCTGTGTGCTTCGTGCACGGCGACATTTCGTTGGAGTTGGCTCGTCTTCAAAGCACCATACAGTCGACTGTCGCTTTGATTCGGGATCATAGTTATATAACCATGTTTCGTCACCATTCAGTATATTATATACGTTTTTTTTTCTCGCCTCCGTTGAATTTATCTTTCATGAATAGGCACCAATCCACCCGACGGTATTTCTGCTCATCGGTAAGTTTGTGCGGTACCCATCTCGAACAACGTTTACGAAGAGAAAGGTGGTCGTGAATAATGGTTTGCATTGCTGCTGATCCAATTCCTAGTTCTCGCTCTAGCTCTACATATGTAATTCGTCGGTTTTCGCGAATAAGTTTTTCGACTGCACGAACGTTTTCTTGCGTGACCGCGGTTGGCGGCCGTCTTGTCTTCGCTTCATCTTCGAGACATCCCCGTCCTCTTTTAAATTCAGCAAACCAATTGAATACCGTTGCTCGGGAACAAGCACTCACCAAAAGTAAAAGCCAAAAGTTCAAAACATTCTTGAGGCTTTAAACATTTTTAAAGTCATAATAAATCATAGCGCGAAAATCACGTCGACTTTGCTCCATTGTTGCAAGTGAATTCCCGCCAGATTCTCGGAAAAATTATGCTCATTCAAATAAAAAATAAATAAAAGAAGTGTGTTGTATATTCAAATATGTCAATAAAAACCAGCCTATAAGATGGTGTATAGCTTGCCAGTGTCAATTAAATGAGAAAAGAGTATGTAACTTCTATTGGCATGCCCCTCGTACACCTACTACAGCTTTGCCGACTTGATACGGCCCGCGCGGCGCGTTGTGACGTGACGTCACAAGCGGTCACGTGACTATTAGCGGGCCTCGATATTTTTCGAAACTTTGAATGCGTATAAAATCAAAACTCCTTGGTATTTTTGACTACAACAAAAACTAGTGTATTAGTATACATACAGGCTTCACTGAGACACAATTTCAAGGGATTTGGCATACCTAGTAACATTATTACAATTTAAATCAAATTAAAATGAAATCAAACCTAAAATTTAATTAAACATAAATTCTGTTTCGATCTATTCGTCCCCCATTCTCCCTAACCAATATATTCGAGAGATGACGAAAGATTGGCGAGTCGTACCTTCCTGCGATGGTTTTCAGAATGGAGGTTGGCAAGGCAGAGACTATCGATCGCCACTTTGCACGATATTTACAAATCTCTTGCTTCCCTTACATTCATTGTTATTTTCATGCACGCTCTTTTATTCCTCTCACTTCGGACCCTTGCCTAAGATAAGTATCAATACAAATCAAAACAGATTGTCTTTTTAAACAAAGTATCCCAGATAATGCTAGTTTACTTAAAAGTCTTTGGTCATGTGAATTTTTATCGCAAATAACTTGTTACAAGTAAAACTACTAGTGCGATGATAAAAAAGTGTATACTTCACAATTGCGGGCTGGCAGTATGCGTGATAGTAGCCGGGTATTTGATTAAGTAATTAGAGGGCACATTGACTAAGTAGATTACCGGTTCCTTACCCGTTAAAGATGAAAAAGTAATTAATTCTCAACATTGACGATTCGCTATTAGCGATAAGACTGCCAATTGTAATGATATGTAAAATCTATACTTATAATAAATCTGTAGAGAGGTCAATTCTGTACATGAAATATATTTTCAAAATAACTATCAGGTGGTGATTAGGGATCGATACTGATGCCAAAAATGCAATCAGTAAAATTTTTGTCTGTCTGTCTGTCTGTCTGTCTGTCTGTCTGTCTGTCTGTCTGTCTGTCTGTCTGTCGGTTTGTATGTTCCTTATGGAAACAAAAACTACTCGACGGATTTTAACGAAACTTGGTACAATTATTCTTCATACTCCTGCGCAGGTTTTTGTATACTTTCCAGCAGAGAAGTAAAGGGGAATTTTGGGAAATTTGGGGAAAACGGGAGAAGTTACTCCATTTTTTAAGCTTCCGTCGCGTGTGCAGCCTTAATGGTTAAACTTACATAGAAATCATGTGTGGCGGAAATATTCTTCATAAAATTATCTAAAAAAAATTCCTCAACAGTATATGTCTATCTTTTATGGTTGACTCACAATAACACGTGTAATTCCTGATAGCTTAGCAGTTCGGAACATCCTGATTATATTTGTTTACTCTTACGTTTGTAAACCTCTCATTCATCCCTAATTTAAATAAGGTAACATTATTACCTATTCAATAAAAAAAGAATCATAGAAATCGGTAGACAAACACTGAAATTATACATAAAATAAGCCATCGCGCCCGTGATCGAAACCAAATCTTTACTAATTTACATATAACATACTAGATGGCGCCAGTAGTTGCATCCTACATAACGTAATGATTTATTTTTTAGATTGTTATAAATACTTCATGGCGTTTTATTCCAAAATTTGCTATTAAACGGAAATACTGAACCGTTCATTAAAGCGCAATCAAAATCACCAAACTACAATGTTAAGGGAGTGCTATATTTAATAAATTAAAAACATTACGCTGAATTTCACAATGCTTGAGCAGTGACTGAAGAAAGAAACCTCAGATATTTAAAAAAACAACGCTACCCGTGCGAAGCTGGGACGATCCACTAGTGTTTAATAAATTTTGTAAATAATTTGTGTTTCGGTGCGCCATAAGGAGTTTTTCTATTCTCTTGACCAAGTAATCTGCAGAATCCCTATACACATTAAATACCATGCATACATTAAAGCTACTTACCGTTTATACTGAGCATATGTCGAAACGATCAAATATGAACAAAAATTGTATGAAAATAATAATTGAAAACTTATTTATGCTTACTTATTTATCTTTGTAGCCGTAGCCGAGTGGCTGTACAAGATATCGAAATTTGCTTTAGTTTAGGAAGAATTAAGTGGGTAGGTACATTGAACATTTTTACTCTCAAAAAGAACATGTAAAATTTAGCACATTTTTGAATACCTAATCTAACAAACTTATGACGTCGCGGTCGTCAGATAATTAGTACTTTGAACACAGACGGAAGTTCAGTATTCGATATGATATCGCCACAGACAAAAGTTGTATTCTTAGTAACTTAAGAGTGATATAAACTAAGTTAAAGTGTTCGTGTATCCATTAGTAAAGGCGAGAATGGTATGTGATGTTTTATAAATTAATTAAGATAACTGTTTTTAATTTTTAAGTTTTATTTTAACATCACATAATGAGAAGAGTTAAAACTTTTTAATGAATGAAACATAAACATTTTAAGAACTTCTTTGTTTTTATACCAATTAGTTACTTAAGCATGTGTACTTAAGTATTGTATAAGTTTGTTTTTTGTTTTGATTAGGTACTATGAGAATTGGTCAATGGTGGTCGATTGGATAGGTGAATAGCTTTTCAATCCAGAGGTTGCGGGTTCGATCTCCACTAAGAAAAAATAATATCATATTAAATATATCGTTGAGTTAGTATCCCATAATACAAGTACTAAGTTTGGGGCTAACTTAATCTGTTTGTTGATAATGTCTGTATTTTTATTCATTATTATCTATTTTTGGCAGTAAAAGGCAAAGATAGAAATCAAATAAGATTATAAGGATTGGTTACCAATTATATCACTCATAATTGACTGTCCCGGAATAATCAGTTGCCTCCTAAGACACCTACGGGAATGGTAGTGAGTTTAGAGTAGCACTGCACTCTAAACCCAGCCACACGAGGCTGCTCAAGAATATGGATCTTAAAAGTAGGAAGTTAATAGGAAACTTAGTCGGACACTGGTCGTTGTCAAGGCAATCTAAATATAAATTATGCTTCGTCATTATCATCATTTACTCGTGGTGACCTTCACAACCATATATCTAACATAATTCAAAGAAACCTAACTTCTTGCAATACTACAAACATGTCGATTTCAACAATGTGTAATATCAAAAATGTGTGTAACGTAATGTGTGTCGTATATACCCGAAGGGGTTGGCAGAGGTGTCTCTGAACATCACGTGGCATTGTCACCTGGTGTTCAGGGTACCAACGTTTGGATTGGTCTGCGTACTTGGGCTGGGCTATCGCTGTTTTGTACGAATACAGTGTCACCGACTGAGTCCTCCCCCTACAGGTTTAGAAAATATTGCTGACTGACAGCGAAATACCCTCCGAATCTCATCATCACTTTCTTTTTAGTTTCTGCCTCAGGTTTCTGCACAAAAGTTTTATAATGATCCTTCTTGTAGTTTTGTGTTTTATATCATGTCATTATTTTTGTGAACTTTTATGTTAACACAATGTTTACTAAAGTTAGTAAATATTTTGTAACAGCAGTGTGTGATATTTCCAATTTAAGCATGTTCCCTTTCATTGCTTATATATCACTCTTCTCTTATAGCTGTGTCTATTATATACTTATAAGCCCTACATAAGTCTAATACATACATACATACATACATATTCTCACGCCGTTAGTTCCCATTGGGGTAGGCAGAGGCTATCGATCGCCACTTTGTACGATCCTGGCAAACCTCTCTAGCTTCATTCACATCCATCAATCTTTTCATACATGCTCTTTTATTCTTCGTACTTCGGACACCTACCTTTTTGAGCACATTTTCTATTTGATCTAAATGTGTCCTCCGAGGTCGTCCTCTACTAACATTACCTTCCACATTGGCTCTATAGATCTCTAATAAATATGTACAAATGGGATTTGTGGAAAGTAAATGACTCGAATTTAATTGTACCTATTGACACCACAAAGTTGTTATTGAATGAGTTTGACAAGCGCTTTAACAATTCAAAAATAATAACAAATTCCTTGCTTATTTAAAAAAGCTGATGTAACAAAATACTTTGGAATATACATTTTTTGCCTTTGACTTCGAAACAATATTACACCGTGCGGAAAACACGTTCTTATAGTCCCAAAGTAGTGGTCAATAATCTCAAACGGTAGAATGAGTCCCTAGAGAGTTAGCCCTTACCCTCTACTATTTATATTTCAGAGTCCATTACTGGCAGTTCTTCTTTTATTTAGTCCACTGTTTGTGAATGCGGCCAATATTCTCTACGTGGTACCTTTCACATCAAAGTCACATAATATATTGTTGGAGCCCATAGGGGTAGAGCTGGCAAAAAGAGGACACAACGTCACCGTGATAACGGCCTATGAGATAAAAAACCCGCCGCCGAATTTGCAGCAAGTTTTAGCTGATAATACGACGATATGGGAAGCAACAGGTTATCTTGTGTATTCATTAGACTTGTTTGTGCATGAAACCTCATGTGGGGATTATTTACTGATCAATTAAGGAAAGAAAACTTTCGATTTCCCTTAGCAGAGCGACCGAGGCGTATACCCAGATGTCGTGGGTTCGAGTCCCGCTGGTATCGAACTTCTTCTCTTTTATTTCTTTCCTTAATTGATTAGTATCTTATGTATTTTTTACGAAAGAAGAAAGGCGTATTAAACGCAGAACTCGAAGATTCTGAAGTGGCGCCCATGAACTAAATGACCTAGTTTAATATGTCTTTCACCAAGTCAACAGCCTCCTGCAAGATTGGCGAATAATTACAAATAAGGCCAGTGTACAAGCAGTCGTTGTAGAGATCTTTGGGTGAATCAATGTCCAGCAGTGGACGTCAGTTGGACGATGACAATTGAACTGTGTTATAATTAAAATATACGAAAGTAAATGTGGAGATGGTTTGGATGACTAAGCAAAAAGAAACAAAAAAGAGGCAATTGGTCAAAAAGAAAGAATGCATGGAAGTAAATTATGCTCCTCTAGCATAGGCGCTGCTTAATCATCTGACAAGATGTTGAAGGCTCTAATGATGATGATGACTGTGCAGAATAAAAGGACAAGTGTTAAAATGTAAGATGAATGTAAGTGGGGTTTGAGAGGTTTGCCAGTACCGTACAAAGTTGTGAGCGATAGTCTCTATCTGCCCCAATTGGAATTAATGGTGTGGGCATAGGTATGCACGTAAGTTGATAGTTATAGAGAATAGGAAATCTCCCTAATTACACATTATTAAGGAAATATTTACATAAAATACTTACAATACATATTTGCATTTGCAAATAGTACTATTGCTAAGAAGTACGACGGGCGGTTTTATAAGTATAAGCAATCTCTTCCAGACAACCTTTTAACGTTTATTGTAAGAGTTATATTTAAGGATATTCAGGTTTAAATTTACAGAGGTATGACTTACTCTAAATATTAATTATTTTTCAGGCCAAGGACGCCCTAATGTCTTCACAACCGTTGACATATCCGATGAATCATTTCATGATATTGTTTTATGGAGAGGAGGCTTAGCATCAACAGAAATATCTTTAAAATCGACCCAAGTACAGAAGTTTCTGAAGAATGATGCAAACAAATTCGATGTAGTCATAAGTGAACTATTCTTTCAAGAGTCCATGTACCTTCTGGCCCATAAATACAATGCGCCTTTGGTCCTTGTTACCACTTTTGGTAACTGCATGAGACACAATATACTTACAAGAAACCCACTACAACTTTCAACAGTTATTCACGAATTTCTAAAAGTGGATAAACCAAAAACATTTTGGGGAAGATTGAGAAATTTCTATTTCACATTTTATGATTATGTTTGGTGGAGATACTGGTATATGGACAAACAGAGAGAACTGGCCCGGAAATATATACCCAATGTATCAGAGCCAGCACCAGATTTGATTGACCTCCAAAAAGATGTTTCGTTAGTGCTGACGAACGGTCATTTTAGTTTTGACACCCCAATGGCTAATTTGCCGAACGTTGTGGAGATCGGAGGATTTCATGTCAAGGAAAATGAAAATCAGTTACCGCAGGTATTTATTTCTAGGATTAAAATATGCAAAAGTTTAAGAAACAGTACCTGGTTTGTTTTTAATGAGGAGTTCGATGTTGTTGTGTGTTCTGTGCCATATTTTTCGTCTATCACTCAACTCAACTCACACTTTCTATGTGCTTCAAAAGCGTGATTTTCAGTTTTTTAACGCGTGGTATGGAGGGAACTGATGCGTCTAAGGAAGTTAAAATATTTTATGATAAGCTAAAAGTCGAAGTAAGTTTGTTTACTTTATATAGTATCCTGTAATACTGGAGTAGTAGTTCTGAAAAAAGTAAGAAGGTGGCGCTTTTCATCGGCGAAATTATTTTGGTCACTGTCGCGGCATTCTGTAGTTAAACCACATGGCATATGCATTATACTTTATGTAATGTTATCTTTATCATGTGTGTCCCATGTATACTTGTATTTTTAATGTAAGTTTGTTTGTTATACGGCGTCAACTCAGGATACAAATCCTATTTGGAAAAAAATGCTAGCCTATTTGTTCAGATATGAGGAGTAATAGGATAGGATAAATTTTGAAAACGTGGGTCAATTTAGTATTTAGTAAATCTTAAAAAAAACAAACTAAATGCTCAGTAATTATTATCTTTAACTATACATATTATGATGAATTTTCGGAGTTGATGACGTCACTGCTGGTTGTTGCTTCCAGTGGAAGCACGAAACCTTCCAGCTTCGCAGAGCTAATTCAAACCCGCCACATTTGGTATCATCTAATGCGGTAAACAGGCGATCACCAGCTCGCACGATCGTGACTAATTTCTTTGATGCCTGATACTTTGGATGTCTGAAACGTAAGAGGAATTAAAATCACGTATGAAAAAAATAATGTGGGGAAAGCAAGATACATTTGTACTCATATACGAGTACATAGCAGTAATCATTAAAGTATTGTTCAAATATTGACTGACTGTGGTTACCCATATTTTATATTAATACTAGTTTACTCTCACAACAATTAATGAACACGTAAAGACTTAGTATTTTAGTGAATTTTCTCCTCTTTCGAACATGTATCGTTCCTAGTTCTAGCTCCTATTGGTCGCAGCGTGACGATATAGCCTATAGTTTTCCATGAAGTAGGTTCACATGTTAGCGTTTTCAAGCGAACAAATTCCACAGCTTGAAAATAATAGTAGAGATATACGAGTATAATATACGTGGAAAACGTATGAGTACAAAAAACATCTATTATAAAGCACAGACCAGCATAGGCCATGTTATTTTAACTACAAAATGTAGTGAGGCGGGTCTATGTAGCCACAAGATGAAACTCCGACTAATTAATGTTGTAAATTAGATTTCCATTTCTCAATTAAATTGAAATTATAGCCTTTATTGAAATATGTTTACACATTACTTAAACATTAACCCGAAATTAGTTTTAAATTAGGTTTCAACGGTAGCGTTAACAGATTTGGTTTATAAATATTTTATGCGTTGGAATTTGATATTGAAATCCTAACTAAAATAATAAAACGGTGCAGAAATATAAAACTAATCAGCTTCAAGCTAACATAGCTTTAAACGGTAGAAATGTAGCTTTGTTTTACGCCATTATTATTTTAATCTTATAAAAATACTGACCAGTTGCTGAATGTTCAACGTTATGAAAGTTTCCCGAACAATTTTTCCATTTTTTTGAGGTATACTAACACTAGATCTCGGATATGTGGCTGCCAATCTAGACAAAATATAAATTTACAGATTAGGTTTAATTTTGAATCTTCATACATATTTACGTCTACTCACGGCCATAAATCCCAAAAAGGGTAGCTAGAGCTTTAAATTTAGAAATTATTCAAGCACTTCTAGATAACAATGAGAAAAGTATTGTAAAGTAAAGTATGGTTGGTGAAGTGTCTCCTACCACATAGTCTAACAATCGTATTGAGAGTTAAAATATCTGTAAACGATACATTTTTTAATTATTTATTTCAGGATCTTCAAAAGATAATGGACGAAGCTAAAAACGGTGTGATATACATAAATTTTGGTTCCAATGTAAAAAGTTCCGAATTGCCCGCGGAGAAACGGAACGCGTTTCTCAACGTGTTCAGAAAATTAAAAAAATACACCGTTTTGTGGAAATGGGAAGACGAGAACTTGGAAAATAAACCCGCCAATGTCATTATAAGGAAATGGCTTCCGCAGAAAGAAATACTCGGTAAGCACAGTTTCGAATTGAATATTCGAGTTCTGTTGACGAAAATTTTTTTTTTTTTTTATTTCCAAAAAATTGTAATATTACAGTCTATACAGTAAAGTAATAATATGAACAGAGCTGTATTTCACAATAGTACTTAATTAATGGTACAACCGATACCTAATAAAGGGTAACCTGTGCTATAGGTACCGGTAAAAAACATCAGTGACGCTAAGAATACAAAATCAGCACTGCGTGCGTAAAAGAACATTAAGCACTAAACTAAATAATTACATCAAATTAAAAAAAAAACTACTAAAACATTCAAAATAAAACACAGAAGTTGTAGAAAAAGGAAACTTAAACTAGGTGTGAAGTAAAATAAATATGTTAAGTAAATAAATATTTATAGTGTTTTATGTAATAAAATATAATGTTAATAGGTTTATAAATATAAATATTATAAAATAATATAAATATACATTAATATCTTAAAATATACATATATAATAATAATAATACCTTTAATAATCATACTAAGAAAAACAGAATAATGATAGTTCAAGTCAGTATAGATAGGAAGTTCTCTGTTTCCTCATAAGATAGAGTTTGAAGCCACGTATTTAGTTTTTGCTTGAGACCGAAATTATTTAAATCATAAATGCCGAGTTTACTGTTTAATTTATTGTATAAGTAAGGTCCAAGGAATGTAGGGAAACGTTGAGCAAAAGAAGTCTTACATAATTTACCACTGACAACCTCTTTGTTTCTTAGTTTATTACTGTCTGGATTAAAATATGTTATGCAATGTTGTTTTAAAACAACGTTCTTAATAAATAACTGTCGAACAGTAAGTACTTCGCAGAAAAGGTATAATTCTTTGGTTGGGAAACGGAATGGGTTGAACGTTGCAACCTTGAGTACAGCCCGCTGAGCTCGTTCAATTTGTATGAGATGACTTTTACAAGAGCCGCCCCATGACGTGATACAGTAGGTGATTATACTTTGGCAAAGTGCAAAATAGATGGTTCTTAGCAATTTTGCATCTACTACCGATCTAAGAGCCTTAAAAGAAAATATTAACTTTCTGATACGATTACTGAGTGTATTGATATGTGTACGAAAGGTAAGAGAGCTATCAATTACGATACCTAAATATTTAATTTCTGTCACACGTTCTAATCTCGGACATTGGCATGAGTTGTTTTGATTTGAGCATTTGTGAACTTTAATTTCGGGAATATTGTTTGGCGAAAGATAACCTGATTTTATTGTATGCATTAGAAATTTGGTTTTTGAAATATTAATTGTGAGGCGATTTAAGGCGAGCCATTCACAAACAGAGGTAAATCCTGTCTGTGCCAGAGACGTCACTTCATCCCAAGAATTACCCGAAAAAAATAGAGCTGTGTCATCTGCGTAGGAGATAATTGAGCAATTTGGAATTTTAAGAGAACTAAGACCATTTATAAATATAAGAAAGAGGGTAGGACCTAATATGCTGCCTTGTGGCACTCCATATAAGATAGGCATTTCTGTGCTTTTTTGATTCGTGATGGTAACAGATTGAAAGCGATCTTTAAGGTAGTCTTTAAATAGTTCTAAGGGAAGGCCTCGAATACCAATAGCTTCTAACTTTTTTAGGAGTAATGGGATAGGTACAGTGTCAAAGGCCTTCGTTAGATCAAGGAATATGGTGAGACATTTCTTCTTATTATCCAAACTGTTTACAACATTCTTCAGCAACTCATCAACTGCCATATTGGTTGAATAACCACGTCGAAAACCGAATTGATTTTTAGACAGTAGATCGTTTGATTCAAGAAAATCAACCAAGCGGTTATTCATAATTTTCTCAAAAATTTTTGATAAAGAGGGAAGTACTGAGATAGGTCTGTAGTTTCCTATGCATGACTTGTCACCTCCTTTATGAATCGGGTGTAATAGCGCTTTTTTAAATGGTTTAGGGAAGACACCTTTGTTTATGCATGAGTGTTATCATTAATATCGGTCAATTCAATAGGAAATATAATGAAACTGTAATAGCTCGGTGGGGAGCCACACCGTCTCTCATACAGAGAGGCGAGGATTCAAATCCTGAGTCGGGGCAACCAGCAATGTGTCCTTTCTAAATTTATCATGGTTTTTAAGGCTGTGGGAAAACATCGTGGGGAAACCCACATGGCTTAGTTGTACTTTGTCATAGTACAGTCAGTGTATTCGTACAAAATCAACGATAGGCCTGCCCCTTTTCACGCGATTTCACTGTCTAAACTATTCGAGATTAACATAGTATTTTCTAAGATTTTCAAGATTGCACATTATAATTAAAACAACTATTGATTTTCGGATATTTTAATCGCGTGTTATTACATTATTTTTAATTCCCGACGTTTCGAAAACTTTTCAATTATCATGGTCACGGGAAGACTGAGGTGTTATTTGTCATTATACAGTACTATAAAATTATTAATACTAACTACCTTCACAAAATTTAAGTTACATTTGCGTTTAATATTTGCTATTAACTCTATTATTATTATATTTGACTCCAGATTACATTAGCTCTTTTTGTACATAGCAAATATTAAACGCAAATGTAACTTAAATTTTGTGAAGGTAGTTAGTATTAATAATTTTATAGTACTGTATAATGACAAATAACACCTCAGTCTTCCCGTGACCATGATAATGTAATTATGTTATTACTAAAGAGTTAGAATTTTGTGACAAATAATATGAAAAATACGCAACTACTGATATCATTTTGAAATGTTTAATAATCTTGCTGCAGATTAGCGATAACTAGTTGCAAACTCAATAAATCTTCATTATATAATAATCAACATAACCAATCAGAGTATCATAAAATATACACATATCATAAATCATATTGGATATTAGCTGTGTAGTGTCGGCTTAGAATAGCACTACCCCATTTCTTCCGGTGGGTGTACGTAAGAGGCAACTAACGGTATTGGGGCTTTTTAAGGGATTTTTGGGCGATGCGGTTAGAGACCCATCACCAACAACATTTATTTTACCATCTTTTCCCCACGCAACTTCCAAAAGTGGCTGACGAATTTTCTAATTCCTTAGCTCTGGCTACCCCTTCTAGGGATTTATAGCCGTGAGTATATGGATGGCATAAATTGTACACAAAATCAATCACATCACGATGCAATTTTAAAACATACATGCAAAGTAAAAAAATATGCCTTTCTCGCTTCAATGAGCGATAGTTTAATTAAAACCAATCTCCCAGCTCAAAGCCTCCGTTACAAGGTTCATTCATGTTATTAAGCTATTATCGTGGAATAACGTCCCAAATTTGAATTTTCCAGCCCATTCTAACGTCAAAGTATTCGTGGCTCACGGTGGGCTGATCGGTATGCAAGAAGCTATTTTCCAGGGCGTCCCAGTTATTGGCGTTCCGATCTACTGTGATCAATATAACAACTTACTGCAAGCACAGGAAATCGGCTTCGGGAAAATACTACCCTATCACGATATCAATGAAAAAACCATAGAAAACAGCTTACGAGAAGTACTGGAGAATAAAGAATTTAAGGAGAAAAGTCTGGAAGTTTCTCAAAGGTTCAAAGATCGACCGATGCATCCTTTAGATACAGCGATGTTTTGGATAGAATATGTTATCAGGAACAAAGGAGCCGGTTTTATGAAAAATCCAGCGATCCAACAAAGTTGGTTTGAATACAATATGCTAGACATCTATGCCTTTTTTGCTGGCCTTGTGTTCGCTGTGTTATTTTTTGTTACGAAATTGTTAAATGTAGTTCGTTCCTTGTTTAGTCACAAAAAACCGAAACAAAAAAAGCAAAAAGCCACATGATGTTGCCGAGCTGTGAAATAAACTAATGTGTTTCATTATTTTAATAGATAAGTTAGTTGATTTATAATATAGTTCACAATATGAAATGACTGTCTTTTTTGAACCTCATTTATAATAAAGAGTTCCTATCATAACATTGACAGACCTTTCTTACCAAATTTTCATAAGCCTTAATGTTATTCTAACATTGGTGCTAAGAAGCCCGACCTAATAAGGGTTACACAGGGATTCAAATACAAAGTGTATATCGTATAAAGCGACTGACGGGTTTGGGTTTTTGTGGTAATCCAAAATCTACAAGTTTTAATTGAGCGTTCAAACAAAGAATGTTATTTATTCAACGTCAATGAAACTAAATTAAATTAACCGTTGCTTCACTGGATGTTTTTGTAAAAAAAAGACAACATGACGCTGCATTACATTTTCTTATTCATAAAAAATAATGAAAATTTTAATTTGGGATTATAATTATTACATTTACGATTTCTTACACGACTGAACAGGTTTTTAGCGGAGGCTGTCTTGTCTACCTGTCCAGCCTCGATGTTAACTGGCTGAATCATGATGATAATTTTGGAGTGTGTGTTATGTACACTATACAAATACACAAATAATATATATTTTTGCATTCATTGCTAAAACCTAAAACACCAAATGTCATAATTTCACTTAAAAATCTGAACTTGTATCCCTGCTGCACATACCAGAAAATTCATCTTGGAAACGAGTGTATTGTTAAGTTAGAAAGGGTTATTTTTAGAAGGTATTGTACTAATTTCTTGAAGTGAAACAGTGTCTGAGTGACAGCGTCAGGCCACCAGGTATAATTAGGCAAATATTTGAACGAAACATTGCTGTTTGAAGAAGCGGACTACTACAGTGCGGTACTTTTGTTCAGTACACTTTGAGAAGCCGCCAGCAAAATTCAGACGTGCCAATCAAAAATATTCCTAAGACAGTACGTTTAAGAGTCATATCATAAAGTTTGCCGAAATGCAGCGGTTTGTGTCTTATGAATTCAAAATGCATGAACCCAGAGCGTTTTCCTAGAATGCGAATTAAATACACATTCTTACTGCAATTTTTTGTTTCACATTTGCTTCGGTTAAGTAAGGAGTATTGTTTTGCTAAATGAGTTGAAATGTAAAAAATCTAATCATAGAAAGGTAAAAACAGTGATTTTTGGTATGCAAGATTTAACTTCTAGGAAATAGTACATTATAAAAGAGAAACAAAGCAATATTTTACAGTTAGTGTAGTGAAAATAAATGTTATAAAAAGGAGCAAATCTGAAGTTTTTTACTCGCGTTATATTTTTTTACATACATATACTACATATACTTACGACCATGAATCCCAAAACGTACAGCCAGAGCTTCAGAGCTAGGAACTCCTCAGCCACATTTGGGATTTGATAGGGGACAAAATGGTAGAAATAAAGGATGCGTGTGTATCATCAAATGGCAAACTGCAAAACTTAAATACAAAAAAAACATTGAAAACTACCACTTGACTTTTGATTTATATCTTTAACGCTTCTTCTCCTTTTTATACCCTTTTTTACGTGGTCGGGTAGCTTTTAGACTTTTTAAGCGATTGTTAAGAATTGTGGTTGAAAACCAACATCAATAATCGTGGGTCTGAATCGTAGATCTGGATAATAAGGATATTCGATAAAAACGTGACGTTTTGATACTGAAGCTGTGGCAATACGTTCGTTGGATTATAGTGGCTGGAATAGTTTCCATCGGTAAGATGTCGGTAAGACTCGTAGTACATACTCACCACTTGACCACATTTGGAACTTGATATAGAAATAAGGTCTCCAACTGCATCGCCCAAAAACCACTTAAAAATCCCCGTACCCTTAGTCGCCTCTTACGACACCCTTGGGTAGAAAGGGTTAGTGATATTCTAAGCCGGCACACTACCGAATCTTAGTAATTACATATAACTTTTACAAATGGCTTTTCATCGTACTTTAAACATATAAAGTTGATGTTGGCCTTATGGAGAATACCATTAAATATGTTTAGGTACACATTATAAAGAGGAGAGGTTTGTTTGTGTGTTTTGTTCATAGGTACTAAATAGGCTCCAATACATCGGTTTATGTTTTTAATATACATTTTCTTTTAGCAAATTCTGCAAATTTTAGAAGAAACACAAGCTTTACATCTTCAGGCAAAATTTTATTAGAAAAAAGCAGCAAGTAAAGAAACTATAGATAGGTAGTGAAAATAAATACTATTCTTGTGACACTGAGGCGGCGAACTTCTTTAATAATATAACATTTCCGATTTATGTTTTAAATATTAAATATATACACTGCTATAAATTCCAAAAAAGGGTAGTTAACAGAGCTTCAGAGTAACTTTCAAAACTTCTTAGCTCTTTTTACAACTTGAGCGAGAAAATAAAAGATGGTTGGTGATGGGTCTCCAGCCACGTAATCACCTTAAAACTACCACATACTTTACTAAGGTTTATTATTTAATCAGATTTTCTTGAGGGGTTTAAGCGTGAAAAGGTATAGAGCAACTCAAGAAACACACACACACACACACAAATAATTCATTTAACATCACAAGATCACACACAAATACTTACAGATTTTATTTTTGTCACTCATTGCATAACTGCAACGGCAGACTCTATCACTACTCTACTCTACAAAGACTTAATCTCTTTTATGGACTGGTGCAAAATTAATTATATTTTCCTGCATGCATCCCTAAAATGATATCTCCCCAAATTTCAATTTAAACAACACCATTTGTGTTTTATGTTGGTAGCTTTATAAAATAGGACCGGATATACAAAATCGCAAATATCTTATTCAAATCAACCTCTTCTAACTGATTATTCAAATATATTTACAAGTATAATGTAGCGAGAGGTGAACAAAATATGACTAAATAAAAAAGCTTTCTGAAAGAAGCTCGAGTTTCTGAATTAAAGCTGCCGGGTTCCTCATTAAGCGTTTGCAATTTAAACTTTGCAATCGGCGGATATTGTGATTCGGTAGGAATGAAAACCTGTCGCACTTTAGCACAAAACACTCGGCCTGTTGGAAATACAATGGAAAGTCGGCCCTTTGTCTTCCGATAAAATAACGGATTTCACGCAAATATCGAGATTACAATTTTCAATCACATTTCTACGTATTTTCCACTTTTTCTGGTTACTTATTAACTGTAGATTCTGGAAATATATTTTAGGTCATAAGAAGTTGGATCAGTATTTGTGGTATGTTTGAGAACTCTTTTGGTTTATTAGTTAATCCCTTCAGGATGGCAAAGGTACTAATACTTCTGAGCATTGGACGTTTTGCTTGGACAGTAAAGTACCGTAAGTACAATTTATGTAAAAATATTGCATATTATTGAATCAAACTCATTTACATACATACATATACTCACGCCATTAGTTCCCATTGTGGTAGGCAGAGACTATCGATCGCCACTACGTACGATCCTGAAAAACCTCTCTAGCTTCGTTTACATCCATCAATCTTTTCATACATGCTCTTTTATTCTTCATAATACGGACGCCAGCCTTTTTGAGCACACTCTCAATTTGGTCCAAATGTGTTCTCCGTGGTCGCCCTCTACTAACATTACCATCCACACTAGCTCTATAGATCCCTTTTACCAATTTTCTGTCATCCATCCTCTCTATGTGCCCAAACCATCTCAACATTCCTTTTTCTATCTTTCTTACAATATCATCTTTCACACCACACTTTTCACGAATAAGACTATTTCAAACTCATTTAATAGCTATAATTTATGATTAACTTCCTCATCGTAACAATTGTTTTCTTTATTTATTTCATTGCTATGTGTTTACGCTATAAGGATTGTTTCTTTTAACTTTTCGTGTTAAAATATGTTTTCTTTTGAAAGATGTAGATGTCAGCTGAAAACCAGCGTGTCTTGAAACGTTAAATTTATTTATTATTATTAATTTTATTGTTTGTTAACTTTATTCTTACAGTGTGTCACTTATGTATATTTTGCCAAATAAATGTCTTTTACTTTATTTCACTTAACTTCTTTTCCCTTAAGTGTCGTATTAGGAGACTTAATAAACAGATGCCTTGATTTGGCTGATATGCGGCTTCGACGTGTTTCTTGGGAGGGCTTATTAAGTATGTAATTTTACTTTTGGATAATAAAGAAAGTAAAACCAAACGATTTCTAATTTCACCGATATTTTATTCACTCAAATTCAATAAGTGATTGATGGATTTTTCATTATTCTTTCATTGGCATTATAGCCCGAAGTAAAATAGGTAGGTAGGTTTAAAATAATTGCCTTGTAGTACCGGCTTAGAATGTCACTACCCCTTTCTACCCACGGGTGTCGTAGAAGGCGACTAAGACTATGGGCAATGCGGTTGGAGACCCATTACCGACAAAACTTCATTTCTACCATCTTCCCCCTATCAACTTTCAAATGTGGCTAAGGTGTTTCTAGCTCTGAAACTCTAGCTACCCCTTTTTGGGATTTATGGTCGTGCGTATACGTTTATTTAAAATAAACATAAGAACGTATCATTAGTTAAAATTGTATCGTACATAAACCTGTATACATAATAAACTGTTTTACATACAATAAGGGCTATATCAAAAAGATTCAAAAGTCCCCAATTTACCAATCTAATTGATACAGACACCTTGAAATTCAACAAATGGAATAGTCGTGCTCGGCTCGGGGCCACATTCGTAGAATAATCTAGATCCTTCCAGCTATATTAGTTTATATCTGTGAGCTTAATCTTCTATGGCGAGTTAATTCTAGCTAAATTTAAATCTTGTTTCTCGTTGGTAGTTTTGTTAGAAATGTGAATTGAAATATGATATTGTTTTCGTGATGGCGTTTTTGGGGTATGTTTAAGTATCTAATTGGTTTTGTAAAAAAAATGGCTAAATGGTGGTTAGAGAACATGTAGCGTCGTTTTATATAATATATAGATTTTTTGTATTTAATTTAATTTAGTAACAGAGTACCATCAAGCATCCTTTTGCAACAAAATCTTGCTAAAAACTGCAGGGTTATGGTGACTTATTCTCACGACTATAATTTATCAAAGGGTTTGTAGAGTTTTGGATAATTAGTGTAGAAAAAATATTGGCCATGGATTTTTGGTAACATCGCCCATCAAACGAGACGAGAAATGGTATGTAACTTAAATATAATAATGGTAAGCAAAGAAAATGGTGTTGAATTCTATAAAGAAAATCTGAACAGTGCAAAAGGTAATATTACTGTGGAAATACAAAGTATTACGATTCCGAGTCATAGACTCATGTTCTATGACAAATAGAGAAGTTATGGTAATGCTGGAAAGAGAGTTGAAATTCTGTTTTTTTTTGCATTTTTTATAAGCTGTGTAGTGTTAGCTTAAAATTGCGCTGCCCCATTACTGCCTGTTGGTGTCCGTAGGGGGCGTAGAAAAGGGGGCTTTTAAGTGATTGTTGGGCGATGCGGTTGGAGACCTATTTAAACATATTAATTAACGTCTGATTCTGCAGGTTCGGCTACATTATTTTTTATTTTATAGCCTTATTATATGCATGTTTATTTATAAATTACCTTCTATTGACCGGAAATAAAACTAAAGACGAATGATTTTATGCATGTTTATTTATAAATTACCTTCTATTGACCGGAAATAAAACTAAAGACGAATGATTTATTCGAATTTGGTGCCGGCTTAGAATTTCACTACCCCTTTCTATCCACGGGTGTCGTAAGAGGCGACTTAGGATATGAGGCTTTTTTGAAGTTCTTTTTCGGCGATGCGGTTGGAAACCCATCACCAACGATACTTTATTTATACCATCTTTTTTCCTGTAAACTATCAAATGTGGCTGAGCAGTTTCTTGCTTTGAAGCTCTGGTTACCACTTTTTGGGATTTATGGCACCGAGTATATTCGAACTCTCAGAACGAAAGAGGCTCAAGTCCAAAAATAGTGATATTGAGTTGCAATCATAGAGAGGCTAAAAAAAGTATGTTCTAAAACAAAGGCATTTATTGTTACAGGGACGGAAAATTCGCTATCCTGTTTTTTTAACAATAAGTCCCTTTGTTTTACTAATTATCCGATAGAGCATACTTTTTTATGTCTCTCTATGATTATGACTCAATATCACTATGTTTGGACTTGAGCCTCTTTCGTTCTGAAAGTACAATATGTAGGTATGTTTCTCTTTGGTTCCAGTATTTAACCTAGGGTAAAATTGCTTAACCTATGTCCAAAGCCTGCTACGACTAGAGCAAAATTATCAAAAATACTTTAAAACAAAAATATTCATAAAATATGTAAACTACCTTTCTCAAACTGTACCTCCCCGATGTCTATTTGTTTTGTCTGCAATAGCCGCGGCTCCCAGTTTATTTATGTGCACAACAAAAAAACTTCAGTACGCATACGTTGACATGAAAAACAGCTGGTCAGCGCAACCTCCCCAGCAAAAAACTGCTCGTAAACATATCATGAAAAACCCATATTCACAAATATACGACTGTTAATAGCTAGATCTATGGTGTTATTCAATCATTCATTTGCGCATAGTGTCGTATCAAATCTAACTTTACTAATGGAGGCTTGTGTTCACTTTTTTTATTACAGTAGTAACTTTTTTGAGCTCGGTAATCATGAGCAACCGTGATTGTACCAGTGGGTGGAACACCGCTTCTCCTTCAGACGATGAGGTTTCAAACCCCGGATCGGGGCTACTCCAATTTGTCTTTTCTATAGTCACACTTTTACTTTAAGAAAAGAAAAAGAAAAGAAAAAAAGATGTTTATTCGCCATTTGTGGCACAAAAAAAACATATAAAATTAATAAAATTACAAAGTTAAATATAAAAGCAAACTAAAAACTAACACAATAAAAATAACAACATTATAACAAAATTTTAAGTAATTAACAAAAACTTAAACATATTTGCACCACTGCAATAGCTAATTGGTACTGACTCAGCACTACGTTGAGAGCCGATTGACTCCCAACACTGATTTTCAGTCAGTACCATCGTGGAGTCACAGCACTGGCATCACACTAATACATTGTATTACATAGATACGGCTTTATAAATAATGTAGACTAAATATATTTTGAATAAATGTGCAACAAAAAATAAACACTGTTAGGGTAAACATAATGATAATAAGTAAAAACTTTAGACCTAACCCCCTCGGTGGGGACATATTAGGCTCTATAAGTAGTAGTTTGATTTTCAGAAGTATTATTTAGCTAGGTAAAACATAGAAATGTAAATTTCACTGGTGTCAAAAATAAATAATTTCACCCAATGATTTATTTTTATGAGACATCAAATGTCAAAGAATTATGTTTTCCTTTCTGTAGAGGCACCATCAGTGAAAACCATACTTTAATAAATACATACATATACTCACGCCGTTAGTTTTCACTGTGGTAGGCAGAGACTATCCATCTCCAATTTGTACGATCTTAGAAAATCTCTCTAGCTTCGTCAGCATTGTAGATATTGATGGATGTAGACTCTACAACCTCTCTCTCTGATTAAATGATTTATTTTATTTTTATTTTACATTGTTCGGAAAACTCACAGTAACTTAAACATATATAAGTACAAATCATAACATTTCTATAAGCCAATTAAGAGTTTTCACAAATATTTATCAAAATAAATAAAGTAAAACATTGAGTTTGTAACACACTTGGTAATTGAAACTAAATATATATAAATAAGTATGTATATGTACACCAAGAGTTACACTATATTTCAAAATATATAAATATAAAATATGGACGTGAAAAGCGCTGATCTGGGCCAACACTCAAAATATATATAGTTTTATACATTCATACAAATACTTACAGCCATAAATCCCAAAAAGGGGTAGCCAGAGTTTCAGAGTTGCCACATTTGGAAGTTGATGGGGACAAGATGGTAGTAATAAAGTACTGTTGGTGATGGTTCTCCAACCACATTGCCAAAACACTATAAAATGTCCCATACCGTTAGTCGCCCCTTACGACACCCGTAGGTAGAAAGACTGGTATTTTCAGTATTTTCAGTATTTTTAGTAATGACATTCTAAGCCGGCACTACATGGAAATCTAAACCGGCGCTACACAGAAATATTAAAATACATGATTTATTGTAAGTTCAAATTAAATAAAACCCAAGATCCCTCGAGCGGGAAAATTACATGTCACAATATTAGGGGCATTTCTCTATGGAATGAAACGACAAGGTTCGTTGTAATCGGCTTACCACTACACTCGCTTGGCACAATTGCAACTGAAGTATACTGAAAGACAATTAGGAAATATAACAGTTCATTTTGAAATATTCTGTGTTACAATTCTAATACTAAAAGACAAGATCTTGCTTAAATTACGGAATATGGGTGGAGGTGAATGTGTAGAAAACCGAAACAACGGCTTTTGAGAGAAAATAATATGATATGCATGATTGTGATTGATAATGGAACCCACATGGCTGAGTTGTACTTAGTCATGTGACAGTGTATTCGTACATAACGGCGATAGGCCTGCCCCCTATCACGTGAGTATACTGTCCATGCAAAACGTGGGTACTCTGAACACCAGGTGACAAAGTCACGTGATGTTCAGAAGTATTAGTACCTCTGCCAACCCCTTCGGGGATATTCGGCGTGAACGTTTATGTTATGTTATGTTATGTAATGGAACTAGTCAACATTTTTGTATATCAGGGAAGTTTGATTTACAAGGGATGGAAAGTTTGATGGAGATATTAAATGAAGAGCGAGAAAGAGTGATGCGGTAAATGGAACTGTTAAAAGCCCAATAAGAAAAAAATGTAATTAATTTTTTTGTGATCAAAAGATATTCCGTTTGCGATGTGCGTTTAAATGGCAATCAATATGAAATCTTAAAAAATGAAAACCCTTTTTTGGAACAGTCAAAATCCATCTCTAATAACTAGTTTGCTGTGTAGTTCAGCTTAGAAAAGCACTAACCCATTTCTTCCCGCGTGTGGCGAAAGATGAGACTTACGTTCTTTCGGCTTCTGAAGCGATTGTTAGTTAATGTCGCTGAAGATCCATTGCCTATAATCCTTTATTTTATAATCATTTCCCCAGTTAATGTTTAAAAGAGGCTGAATAATTTCTCATTATGAATATTATATTAATTCAAACACCACTTAACACGTGTTCAATTAAAAAGTAACAGCGAAAGAGTAATGGCTCTATTAAAATCCATTCTAATGAATACACACGCTTTAAATACGAGTTCTGATACAAAAGGCTTCTAACAAGGCTTTTTAAGTCATTAATGGGAAAAATTCGCTGTGCTAATATCCGCGCTTCACTCGTTAAAAACGACCGTAGAGTAAAATTATATGCTAATTTGAGATTTGCATATGACTGCGAAAAATCAGTGCACCATTAAAAAGCCACGCGGTAGAATGTGTGGCCGTAGTGCAGATTGCAATAGTTCAGTCTGAAGAATGAGCTATTTGAATTAAAATCTTTTAAAAATTATTTCAATGTCATGCCTTTTCAATCAAAATACTACTCAACTAGCTAATAATATATTGTCGTATTAGTAATTATCTTTGTGAACAACCGACCTTAAAAACAGTATAGCAGATACCAGTCATTGATGCCCTGTAGGGTCTCATTGGCTAGTAAAATCCGATAGTTTGCATTAACTATCTTGTTGGCGCGAGTTAGGGTATACCTCAAATATATTAAGCTCTAGAACTTTATATTTGAACAAGTACGTTTGGGCAAACAAGCATCGTAAATTCTTCATAAAGTAACGAAGGCATTTACAAGTCCCAACTATTTCAGTGGAATAATGATGTAGACGTTCGTATCTTCAATAAAGTTTAAGTTTTCAGCCACACCATACAATACCCATTGCAGACTCTTTGAAAAAATATAATGAAAGCAAATAGAAGTCTACTTGTATTATGCAAAACTTTACAAACTCGGTAATTGAGTTAGTTAAAGGACTTCCGTATTCGTAGTTCAAGAGTCGCGTTATTTCGAGAATTCCTTTAAACTTCGACTAAAGCAAAAATTCATGCTACGTTTTCGCACACAACTTTTAAATAGGTGCAGTACCTAACACGGTTCAGTGTAACCATTAGTTTTTATGAAGTTACCAACCAAAAAGTGCTAGTTAGAGTCAAAGTTCTTCTTAGAGCTTAAGCAGATTACTAGTTTTATTAAATATGAGGGCACCGAAGGCCCCAACTTTGTATGGGTAGAAAGAGTATAAAAAACGTGGCCCAAGTTTCTTCTCATTACATCACCCATCAGAAGTGTCAAAGTTCCGTCGAAATCAGTGCAGCTGTTTCAGAGATAAAACTAAATAAACAAAAAGAGCAAATGGTAAAATGTGATATTTTGGTTATTAAATAGCGGTCGTTTTATTTAGTATAAGAAATAGACACTCTCTTTTAAACTCGAGAAGAAATTTACAAAAGCGCCATCTATTACGATGTCGTCAAACTAACTGGGACGGGAAAGGATCTATACCCAGATTCATTGAACTGAAGTTAGACACAGTTTGATGACAGTTGAATGTCTGCTGACAAAAGTTCGAACGAATGTTAACCAATTACAACGAGGGACACTCTTGTCTTGCTTGTCATATTGATAGGAACAAGCAACGCAAGACGTGCGTAATATCTATCAGATGTTTTAGTTCTAGGTCAGTATCGAGGTTAGTGATTTTGTGTTTTTGTGTAATATTTACAAAAGTGCACCGCATTTGGATTTAATATAAAGAGAAATATGTGAAACTCGCCATAAATAACATTTATTGTAATTGATTTTAAACATTGTCTTGTTGCAATAGTTACCAACAACACATTGAAGTGGTAAACAACTGATAACGTAATACGTATTTACTAGTCATTATCATTGTTAAGTAATATCTCAGAATGGCCGCTCCTTTAACAAAATTTTCCAATTTTATAACAATTTTAACAAAAAATGCAACCAATATCAGAGCACTATCGACAACAACTTCAAAAAGTGCAAAAACTGTATTTAATTGGGAAGATCCATTAAACCTAGAGAGTCAGCTGCGAGATGAAGAAAAAGCAATGAGAGATGCTTTTAGAATTTATTGTCAAGAAAAATTGTTGCCAAGAGTAATTGAAGCAAACAGAAATGAGATATTCCATCGTGAAATTTATAAGGAAGTCGGTGAGTTAGGTGTTTTGGGCTGTACTCTGAAAGGTTATGGATGTGCAGGGGTTTCCTATGTAACGTATGGTTTACTTACGAGAGAATTAGATGGAATTGACTCGGCATATAGGTCAGCAGTGAGTGTTCAAAGTAGTTTAGCAATGGGAGCCATTTATAATTACGGCACGGAGGAGCAGAGAGAAAAATACATTCCCAAAATGGCAAAAGGCGAACTGATTGGGTGCTTCGGACTCACCGAGCCTGATTACGGTAGTGACGCAGGGTCGTTAGTGACCCGGGCTAAATATGACGCAAGCACCAAAACTTATAAATTATCGGGGTCAAAGACTTGGATAACTAATTCGCCAATAGCTGACATTTTAGTTATTTGGGCTAAGGATGACGAAGGAAAAGTAAGAGGCTTTATTGTGGAGAGAGCTCAAGTGAAAAAAGGTTTAGATACACCGAAAATCAATGGGAAATTTTCTTTGCGAGCCTCGGCAACTGGAATGATATTGCTCGACGATGTAGTTATACCGGAGGAGAATTTATTGCCGAACGTTGTGGGCATGAAGGGACCTTTCGGATGTCTCAATAACGCGCGGTACGGAATAGCTTGGGGCGCGCTGGGTGCGGCGGAGTCGTGTTTGCGGATTGCTCGGCAATACACGTTAGATAGAAAACAATTCGGAAAACCACTTGCCTCGAATCAGCTGATTCAAAAGAAACTGGCCGATATGACTACCGAAATAAGCATAGGATTGCAAGCGTGTTTACAAGTCGGTCGCTTGAAAGACCAAGATAAGGCAGCTCCGGAGATGATTTCGTTGATAAAGCGCAACAGTTGTGGCAAAGCGTTGGAAATAGCTAGGGTGGCGAGAGATATGCTTGGCGGCAACGGAGTATCGGACGAGTATCACGTGATTCGACATGTTATGAACCTAGAGGCAGTTAACAGTTATGAAGGAACTCATGATGTACACGCTCTTATTTTAGGCAGACAAATTACAGGAATTCAAGCATTTTTCTAAATAACAAAACAGCTTTTGTACACAAATTAATGGCATTTAATGAAATATAAATATAATTGTTTCTCCAAATCTGTCTTTTTCATTTGAACTCCAACCTTTGAGGGTTTATTTTATTTATTAATCAATCTCTTTCGTTTTCAATGTAAGAAAAGATTTTTCTTTCAATTACGGAATTCAATTACCTTAACATCTTACGCGTAAGCTTTTCTTATTTTATACGGCCTTAAATAAGAAGCAGAAAAGGAAACTCTTTGAGGGTCTAAGAGTTTATGATATTGTATTATGTGGAACGTATGCGGGACGAAATGTTTTACATACTTTGTTTTTATGTCCTTGAATATTTTTTGAAATGATGTGGCAGTCATAAAAAGTAAACGGTGTCCTCTACGAGTGCTAGTAAAATTATTTTTACTATCTTGATTCTTATCATCAGTTTTTGTTGATGACCCTTTACAGAGATTTTCTGCGGAGAATAAGTTAAATTATGTTGCTATTAGTAACACAAAACTTATCAGTTTTAAAAGTAAAGTTAATAATCTTATCATCAATTTCGCGCAAACAGTTTATCTGTAACCAATAATATATTCAATGTTAATATTATTGTGATTTCTTTTAATATTATCTTTCATTCACAGACACCTGGAATACACATCGCATAACACAAATTACTGAGAGTCTGAATACATTGAGTTACTCTCATTTTGAGACCCATTATGAAGTATTGTAGTATAGATTCTTAACCTCTAAATGAATCATCATGCTATCATAAGAGTAACTATAAATAGTTCTTTTCACGAGTTTATTCTGAATGAAAATCAGAGATAAAAGGCTAAAATAATGAGTAAATGGCTTTTAAAAGTGAAAAGAAGTACCGGTATTTAGGGTTCCGAAAACGAAACTCTTATTGTTTTGTTATTTCTGTCTGTCTGATCATTATGTCAAAAGAACTTTTTTTCCGAAACTAAAAATAATTCAGCTTTAACTTTTTAGGAAAATGTTCACAGTTTACTGTAAACAGTTAAAAGGTTTAGGTAAATAATAAAAAAATGGGGCTCTCCCATATGAGTCTGTAATATATTTTCCATCTAACCATACTTATGGATTATCTTAGAAGATATGTGTTTAAATTAGAGATAGGTTTTACAAAATTACATACAGGTATTTAAAACCATAAACTTTCAAAGTGAATAAATACTTTGAAAAATATAAACAAGATGCAATCATTGGAGACATAACAAATTTTCAATAATACCACTCACCATTTTCTCACTCACACATTATTACATATTTAGAGATTTATGCCATAGTTAGAAAGTTTACTGTTGAAAAAATTAAATGTACCTAATGTAAATGGTCATAATTTCTCAACTATATTGCTTAGTGGATGTTGGCTGCTTATAAAGTAATATCTCCATACATTAATGATATAAAACATTGGAGAAGACCTTCCTAGTTTCGTTTTTATTCACCCTATTACAATTTGAGTTCCCATCAGATTTACATACATGCATATACTCACGCCATTGGGGTAGGCAGAGACTATCGATCGCCATCTTGTACGAACCTGGCAAAACTCTCTAGTTTCGTTCACATCCATCAATCTTTTCATCATATTTATAAAAAGTAAAATTAAAAAAAAAACGTTTTAGATCAACATACAACTTAACTATGGTAACAAAATAAGTGAACGTGTACGTGTAGTGTGATTGCTTCTTATACCAAGTCTCTCTATACCATATCGTGTAATAGCCGCTTAAGATAGGTACTACGGTAAGACAAATTAGTCTTCTTTAATCCTAAACACGAGATGAAAAAAGGAGGGTAATAATTATATGCTAAAATTTTGTGAATGTGCGACAGATTGAATTGTGTGATTCATGGACAATTAGTTGTAAAAAATGACTTAGTAAATGTGATGTTTTGGTCCTTAAGCTCTGATAGAAAAAGGAAATTATTAATATAATTTTAAAACTTTCCCGGTCTCAATACATTATTTATAAAATCGGGAAAATATATCACAAATTCGATAGATTTTATAAATAAGCAATATTGAGGTGGTTTTTTGCACATAAAATGGACGGATGAAATTGAAGTGGTGAAAGAGGTACAGAGATAATATGGGTGGTGTTGTTAGTAGAGGACGGCCATGCAAAACGATCGATGGCCATGGCCAGATAGAAAATGTGCTTACAAAGGTGGGAGTCCGACTTGAGAAGAAATAAGAGAGCATGTATGAGATGAATAATGAATGTGAGAGAAGCAAGAGAGATATCTGAGCATAGTGCAAAATGGCGATGGTGCATACCTCAATAAAATCGTAAGAAGAAGTAAGTGTGTAAGTTGCAGATTGAAAGCTTCAAGGCAGCTCTTAGCTATATAGGTTGTTGCATAAAAAAAAATGAAAACCTGTCAAGAAATTACCCGAAACGGCATAAAAAACCACCAATACCCAAATACACACAAAGAGCAAATGAATGATGAAATATACATTCAGGAGCGCTTTCATAGTAATATTTCATGAGAAGTAATACAATTAATTATTTGCCAATGGTAGAGAGCTTACTGCTCAGTACCCGTACGTGTACATTGAATATTGTCGACTCACAATTGAGTTGGGCATTGGGAAGCGGCAAATGGAATAAACAATTTGGTCATGACACGTAGCATTTTACCAATTATCCCTGTTTCATATTTTCAGTTCGGTTTGACATTGTTGCTCCGCGGAAATGTCCCATTTTTAATTTAACCAGACTGAAATAATATTTTGTTTTTTTTGTACTCGTATGTAAAGCGGCTGGTTATTGTATTATAATAAACTGATATAAGTTGGTTAAACCTGCGCGTTACTTACGTTTACGTTTTACCTACGTTTTTTTTTTTATTTGGGGTCGACATTGACTACTGATGCCATTTAGATGATCCAGTCAAACCTGTCTCGATATTTTCGCCATATACTACAGTATAACATTTGCAAAAATATCGATAGTATGGTCCTATAAAAACACCACCTTATATCCTTTACATTGAAAAAGGGGAGAAATCGTCTTTTGACGTTTTTGATAGGTTTTAATAATCTTTATATTTTTAAGTCCTTAGAAAGGCACATGGTATTAACGCATTATCATTTACTTGAATTTATGCTGAAGAATCGAGAATATCGTTCAAGCCGTATATCCCCGAAGGGTTCGGGAGAGGTACTAATACTTCAGAGTACCCAGGTTTTGCTTGGACAGTGTACTCACGTTATAGGGCGCAGGCCTGTCGCCTATTGTAATGTATAAAAGAAAGTTATATAAAAACCAAACTTCTATAAAATTGATTAGACGGATAGAAGTACGACTTCAAAATTATGTATAAAGATTTATAAAACTATTTGAATACATTTTCAGGAAGGGAGTTGTATTAAAACTATTTTTTTTAAATTAATCACCTTCGTAGCAAGTACTCATTATGAAACGCTATTATTCAAAAATATTTTGTTATTAGTTCCGGGTTTGTTTACCGAATTAATATTAAATATTCTGTGCCACTGTTTTTGACAGTACTTGGAAGTTGATTGTGGACGTTTAATAACGATACCATTTTATTAATTACAATTTCATTTCTGAAAGCAATGTTGATTAAAATTTCAATCAATAATGTAGCAGCTCATCACATAGAAATAACTTAAACTTTTATTTTAAACATTTAAACGTTGGTATCATAGATGTTGTTGACAAAGACTTCTCGAGTAATTGGTGGGCAATAAATGGTAGATGCTGACACTTAATCACATATAATAACTTTAAGACGATTGTTACCTTTGATTTTCCCTTTTTCGTCCCCTCTGACGGGCTCGCAGCCACCCTGTTGAGAGTTATTCTACAATAGTCCGCTACGCTGGCCAAGTGCGGTATGCCGATTATGTATCTTTAGCGACCGCGATTGTGTCGAAAGTTGCAATATTGTCGCTGTCTAAACTGTCAAATCGCATACAAATATATGACATTGACAGCGACAAACGTGCAACTTGCGACACAATCGTCAGTCAGGGGGCCGCCGGTTGGCCGACTTGCACTATTACCGAGATACGCGCGGGGACTTTGAAAGTGCACAAACATTTTTATTTTTGAATTATTAGGTGATTTAGCATAAAATATTCTGCCGAAGCGGGTTAAGTCTTACAAATTAAATCTATGTGTAAACCCACGTTGGTATCAAATTCGAGACCTCTGGATTTGAAGACGAACGCTTTACCGCTAGACCGCAGAGGCAGTTACATCGAGTCACAGGCTTTACATAAATAAAACATTATCATTAAGATGTATATCCAGGAAGTATATCATAAGTATTTTAAACTTGAAATACCTACTAATTAATAAATAGAACAAAATGAACGCAGAGGATGTCAATGAGCTGGTATAATCAAATATCAGAATCTAAAAAGATTTAAAAAAAAACATCTTTTAGTCACTTAAACAGAGAAAAAAGTGAATAGAAAATAAATAATTTTGACGGAATCGAACAAAATTGTCATCGAAATTCTTTACCGTTTTTGTGTAGTATAAATAAATAAGATGATACCTAAAATAATATGTGTGAGTAAAAATATGTTCTAGAAACTCCTGAACGACACATGTAAAATTTATAGCAGTGCATCATTTATTTCAAAAGTTTATATGTGTTCTGTTGGCACTCCACGCTTGAAAATACTCAGAGTTTCATACGCAGCCCATTTCACAGCGTGACATAGGAAAACATATCTTGACATTTAAGCAATAAAGAGAAAACAGTCGTTTTACTCAACATTCGTAATGATTTTCACCAAACTTTCTGCATTACGGTTAGGAAAATGGAGCAGTAGCGAACTTTAAACCAATTTGCATCGCACTCGTAAAGAACTGAATTTGAATGAGTCAAGGGAAGCAATTAATAGTAGAAGTGGCTGGATGTAAGGTTTTAAAGTAAGTGCTCTTTTGGGTCGAGATTTGCATCAACTTTGATCTTTTATCGATGCATTATAATGGTGCTATTATTCTTTGGAATGAATAGGATTAGTGATTGAGGTAATTTATATCAAACCACAACCTAAAAAAATATTTTTGGAATTTAGTCCAAATATGTAGTAGGAAACTGTTACAGGGTCTTAGCTGTCACTGTATAAAATTATTTTTTAAGATGGGTCCATATAAGAAACATATTAATTTGCTGTTTTTATATTATAATGGAGCGAAACCTCCAGGGCGCGAGCCGACTTGCACTTGGCGGGTTTTTGTTGAATTTATGTAGGTTTCCTTTATTTGAGAACTGTGTAAGATTCAGAAGTAATAATCTTTAATTTAAAATTTAAATATACGTTTGGATAATAAGAACAAATGATAATATAAAAAACAAAGATGCAATCGCGCTTCTTGAAAAGACGCATTTCTAATTTAAATGAATTTATTGTTACTTTTTATATTTTTATATAATTATAACATAACATAAACGTTCACGCCGTTTATCCCCGAAAGGGTTGGCAGAGGTACCAATACTTCTGAACTCACTTGGCATTGGCAGCGCCATCTAGTGTCCAGAGAAGGTACCCACGTTTTGCTTGGACAGTGTAGTCACGTGATAGGGGGCAGGCCTATCGCCGTTTATATTATCCTAACGTATATAATTATATGCAATATTATAAAAAAAACTTTTTTAAAGTACGTAAGTTAGTGTTGATTTTGAAAAAAATATGATAAGGTTTGGAATAAATTTATTATAACATATCCTTTGAAATCTCAAGTATTTTATTAATATTTTAAAGTAAGTACATACAAATGATGTATTGAAATAATCAGTCTAGCGCGAGATTGGAGTTTACCAATGTTAAGAGTATTATTTCAAGTGAATATTGCTTGAACTGTTTTTTTATTACTACTTTTATTATAACTTTTAGTCCTGTTTCATTTGCAGACTATCAAGATAGACAAAAGACCAACAAAGTGATACTGTTTGAGTTAACTGTTGAATTGCACCAAACAATAATATTTAATGATTTATCATGTCTGTCTGTCTATCTGTTTGTACATCTATCTGTCTTCTTGTCATCGTATCTTATCAAGCTTTAAATACCTGGTTTAGCTGCTGTTGATGCTATGCTGAGGAATCTGATGCCACGGTATTTTTAAAAAGGTATTGGTTTTTACAAGATACAGTCACCAGATTTGAGGGAAACTACCTTATCTAACTGTTTTTATAAGTTGGTTGTACCCAATGTGGAAGTTAATGTTAGTATAGGACGACCACAAAGAACACATTTAGATCAATTAGCGTATGTGCTTAAAAAGGCAAGCGTCCAAAGTGGGAAGAACAAAAGAGCATGTATGAAAAGATTAATATAAAGACGAAGCTTGACAGGATCATAGAAAGTGGCGATAGATAGTCTCTGCCTACCCCAATGAGAACGTATGTATAATGTATGTACGTAACGATTGTATGTATAATGAGCATACAATCACCACGATAAACTAAGGTGCTTCCACGGAACAGTGTTAATCATAAATGACTCCTTTTTGTTTTTGAGACAGCAAATTTGTGAATATATTAGCGGCGGCTGAGTTGTACTTAGTCATGTGACAGTGTATTCGTACAAAACGGCGATAGGCCTGCCCCCTATCACGTGAGTACACTGTCCATGCAAAACGTGGGTACTCTGAACACCAGGTGACAAAGTCACGTGATGTTCAGAAGTATTAGTACCTCTGCCAACCCCTTCGGGGATATTCGGCGTGAACGTTTATGTTATGTTATGTTATATTAGCGGTGATGGAACCTATACATATACAAGAATTACTTTATTTGCTTAGTACCGTAAAATCACTGCTCTAGCTCCCTCACAATTTTGGTTACAATACACACAACCTTAACTAATTTTGCCCGGAACAAACAGCAAACTATATTTAGAGTTTAATTAATTAAAGGCACACTCCTACTTGAAAGTTAATACGCTTAAAAAAGACTACGCACGGATATCGTGAATGAAATTAATGGACAAACGTACAGCCTTCTCTTTATTTCACACTAGCTGACCGTCGGGTCGTTTACCACACCACCACATTCACGTTCACCACAAGTTTGTCGAAACATCGTACTGTAAATTTGCTTATGCCAAGCTTTAGGCGTTTTTTAAAATGCCCTATTATCCTTAGCCAGATCTTACGAACCACCACGGGAAGAAACAGGGTAGTGCTATTCTTAGACAACACGATTTTACTTTGAATTAAAAATGAATAACCTTTATTAGTTATTTAAGTTTCCTTTTAAAATATAATAATCAAAATCACTGTTACGTTAATCAGAATTGAAATCTTCATGAAAATACAATTTGTTATATCGAACAAAGAGTATTAATAATTCAAATAACTATAAACTGAGATTCTAATCTTTGCGTAAATAGGAGGCCTAACAAGAGCGCTATTTTATCGTCCCGATATAGTATACGATACTATTTAAGTGCGAAAGAGATGGCTGTTTTATTCCACGCGATATCTAGTTAAAAGTTCGCTTGTGTTAACCACGCAGGTGTTCTAAGGTGAGTTTGGGCCAAATATTATTTCCTTTTCCATTTTATTGTGCTGTAATATCGGCATTGTATATGTCGTAGGATGATTTGATATTTAAGTTTTTTTTGCAAAAAACCTAGGAATTTTGCAAAAACACGGATAATTAGATAACGGTGATAATATTTTTTAATCTTACTAGGTTTTAGCGAAAAGGATATATAGACGCATTGTGTCATCGTTTATTGAATAAGAGTGGAATAGTCCATAAGAGTATGCGATAGAGAGAGTTTAAAAAAAAAGGCGGAATCAATTTCGTACGACCGCCCGCAATCATCGCGTGCTCTCGAATGGTTCAGCAACTGAAATTTTTGTAGTGTTAGTTTTAAACAATTCATGTTTTGCAACTGGACACCTTACGTTCCTTTCTGGGTCTAGGCTATTGACAAATACATATTTTTATATATTGGGGGATATGAAAATCACAAAATGTAATTATTTTTTCACAATAGCTAAATATATATGACCATAAACATCTAAAGGGTCTGGCAGGCTAAGGAAGGAGCAGTGGCCACTGTGAGATTTTCCGATTTTTTTTACACATTTGGTTGCTACTGTTGAATTAGGCAACACTCCAATTTACAGCCGGCTACCATGAATACTTTCCGAGATTTTGATTTCGGCTTAGAATAGCACTAACCCATTCCTTCCGGTGAGTGTACGTAAGAGGCGACAAACGGTATTGGAGCTTTTAAGGGATTTTTGGGCGATGCGGTTGGAGACCCATCACCAACAACCTTTATTTTTACCATCTTTTCCCCACTCACATTTCCAGAAGTGGCTGAGGAATTTCTAATTCCTTAGCTCTGGCTACCCCTTCTAGGGATTTACAGCCGTGAGTATATGTATGTATGTATGTATTTTGACAAAAACGTCGAATTATAATATATTATATTCATACAATTTTATTATAGAAACTAGTGGATCGCCCAGCTTCGCACGGGTAGCGTTGTTTTTTTAAGTATCTGAGGTTTCTTTCTTCAGTCACTGCTCAAGCATTGTGAAATTCAGCGCAATGTTTTCAATTTATTAAATTTATAGCACTCCCTAAACAGTGTAGTTTGGTGATTTTAAATGCGCTTTGATGAACGGTTCAGTATTTCCTTTTAATAGCAAATTTTGATATAAAACGCTATGAAGTATTTATAACAGTCTAAAAAATAAATCATTACTTGATGTAGGATGCAACTACTGGCGCCATCTAGTATGTTATATGTAAATTAGTAAAGATTTGGTTTTGATCACGGGCGCGATGGCTTATTTTATGTATAATTTCGGTGTTTGTCTACCGATTTCTATGATTCTTTTTTTATTGAATAGGTAATAATGTTACCTTTTTTAAATTTGGGATGAGTGAGACGTTTACAAACGTAAGAGTAAACAAATATAATCAGAATGATCCGAACTGCTAAGCTATCAGGAATTACACGTGTTATTGTGAGTCAACCGTAAAAGATAGACATAAACTGCGGAGGTTTTTTTTTTAGATAATTTTATGAAGAATATTTCCGTCACACATGATTTCTATGTAAGTTTAACCATTGAGGCTGCACACACGACGGAAGCTTAAAAAATGGAGTAACTTCTCCCGTTTTCCCAAAATTTCCCAAAATTCCCCTTTACTACTCAGCTGGAAAGTATACAAAAACCTGCGCAGGTGTATGAAGAATAATTGTACCAAGTTTCGTTAAAATCCGTCGAGTAGTTTTTGTTTCCATAAGGAACATACAAACCGACAGACAGACAGACAGACAGACAGACAGACAGACAGACAGACAGACAGACAGACAAAAATTTTACTGATTGCATTTTTGGCATCAGTATCGATCCCTAATCACCACCTGATGGTTATTTTGAAAATATATTTCATGTACAGAATTGACCTCTCTACAGATTTATTATAAGTATAGATTATATTAATTTTCATGGCTGTGCCTTTCGAAGAACCTGTCAAAAATTAATAATAAATTGTTCCTTCCTACATTAAATGTGACTGCTATTTTAATTTTAGTTACAAAAAGTTCCTAAGTATAAAAGTAGTACTGTCAATACCTCAATACTACAATTTAAGACGTACTTACTTTACTGGTCCTACCTACATCGGCGACGTCCGTGGCCGAGTGGATAGGTTAGTGCAATATTTCTAGAAGCACTGATGATTGAGCCGACCGTAGTGAGCCAAGACCATACAGTTAGCCGGAATACGGCGTGCCGTTACGGCTGACTGTATATACTGCGGCCTGCCGCATCGGCATACCGCATCGTGGCAGGCCACTAGTGCGTTTTAGCCCTTATTCCACTAGTCTTAGTCTGCATGCAGACGCTGCGAAATTCAGACGTCTGCATGCAGTCAAATGGAATAAGCTCTTAAACAAGTGTGTTTGGTTAGTAATACAAAGTAAATAATTAAACGAACAATATTGTAGTTACGGGGATACTATATACTTAACTACAACAAGGAAGAAAAACAGTTTTATCTGGTTCCATCCCAAATCGCACCCGAAATTTGAACAAATTAAACTGAAAATAGTAGTCACGTGATTGAGATTGGACCACTATTTCAGTAACTTTCACTAGATTTAAACAGTACGATTGCATTTTTAAGCATATTTGACCTCATATAAAAAAATCTCTAAAAATAGAGGCTAATTGAATACATGGTAGTTATGGCATTTTACATTGATTGAATGTACTTGTATTTCTGTAAATATTTGGTCAATTTGCCATAATGTACTCCATCTGTCTATAAACTATTAGTGTATATAATTATATTCTCAACCATTTATATATATTTTTTAAATAGTTTAAATAATAGTTTCAGGTTATTTTTAATTTCCTTTTAATTTATTTATAGCTAATACAAAATAGTACATTATGATACAAACGAGCAAAGCTAGCCAATACATCTCGCGGATGACGGTCTTTAACATACTTTTCGTCGTGAGTATGTAGCTGCGTTTAAAATATATTAAGCTGTTTCTAAAAGTATTTTCTTCCTGGAAAAGATAATACTATCTATGCGGACGCAGCAAAGGTAAGCGTAAATATGAGTTTTATTGAAACTACAAAAACATTCGCTTCTTCCGCATTACGCTCTAGAACCATATAATCACAACACGTGCGTACACAAACACACAACAAAACTGGCTAAGAGAAATATGATGTCTTTTACACTACTTCTTTTTATTATTCGTATATTATTTCTAGAAACATCGATTTGGGTTCCATACCCGACCGCTTTCAGAGAGCGTGACAAATTGTTGCAGTAATGAGAACTGTTCTCGTGTTGTTTGCACTGTTACTATGTCATTTAATGTATGCACATAGTGGAAATTAAACTTATTTAATTACGCTGGGTTACGATCCATATAACTATTTTCAGAGGTAATGAAATGTTGATGTCTTAAAAGAATGCTTATTAAAAGTTGTGAGTTGTTACGGATTGAGCTTTTGTTTGTTTTAGACTTTACTGTAGAAATGATCGCGGGAGAAGGTAAGGATGGTAACTGCTTATGTTAACCAACTCATTTAAACTCGATTTTGACCAAGACCAATTTAATTCAAACTTTGTGCACTTATCAAGAAGCAGGGACAATATAATAATTTTATAGGTTCGTCGTCTATTCTGATGCGGATCACCAAATTCAGGTTAGTACCAAAAAAGTGAAAAATAATTATAGATTAAAATATAGTTTAATTAAACTTTTAAACGGATACTACGAGACAATATTACATTACACAAGACAACATTTACATATTTTGAAATAAGTATAGTTAAAAAAAATCTGAAACGCTTTTATAGCACATTTAACTAAAAAGTTAAAAAAAAAACAATATAAGCTGAAAATCATGATAAAGCGTGGGGTGCTCGATAGACCAAAAATATGGCACAGAGCGCCCAATCCTTTTTCACAATTTTCAGCTTGTAAACAACTCAATCACATATCCTATAAAAAATTAGACAGAAATATTAATTATTAAATCAGTCAACTAAAACTTACTAACATATTTCGGACGTTCACGGGTATATCAAAGTATAATCTAATAAAAGGATTACTTTCTCGCTCTAGCCTCATAATTAGAAATACCTCAATCACTTTTGAACGTTCAACAGGGAAAAGATTGTTGTGACGAAACCTTGCGAAAAAAAGAGTTTGTTCTATTCTTAGCTCACACTACACAGTCTAAGGGATTGACGGACGAAATCACGTTTTTTTTGTTTTTATTTTTGCATAAAACTGAAGTTACATAACAATTAAACCCGTCCTCGTATTTTAAGTAACGAGTAAAATATAGAACTATATGTACATTTAAAAATATTTAAATGCTAATTCTTATAAGAGTCATGTGAAATAAGCTTTTGGATTATTGCCAGGACACTTTTTGCTTAAATAACATATCTTCATAGGAGTATACAGCTATGTTATTTATATCTTCGAACGAGTGTTTCTCATTATCTATTTCTTTATCCATTATTTGCTCATTCACTTTTTGTTAACATTACGATATACCGCACAATATAGTCTTTGGAATATAGTACAATTCTTTTTTTTTCGGAAGAATTGAATTAAAATAAGTCAAATGCCAAATATCGAAGTATGGAACACGTTAATTATCGTATGACTAATTAAAATTTACGTAATACCTGATTGAGATATTAATTAGAATCATATTATAATGCATTTTTATATATAATATGTTCCCAACGCAATTTATCTTAATGTAATCCTTTGGTCAATAATTTGTAAAGCCGAATTTGTTAGGATCGTTTTCCTATTTAATTAGTTATAACTATGTGATAGTTTTTTTATTACCCTAAACACACAACGTCACAAAAATTTAGTGAACATTGGCTCTAAAAGAACAATAATAAGAATGATACGAGTACGCAATGCATAATTAATAGTTTTACTTTAAAAACTGAACTATATCCTTTAGGCGCTCTTAGTTCAAAAACATTTTAAATGGGCAGATGACTCAAATTGTAGTTAAAGATATGTTATGTGAGGAAATAACGTATGATACGGACATGTAATGAATAATGTCACAAGTAAATATATATATAACACGACCCATCTTTAATAAGGCATGACAAAACGACGAAAAAGATGACTTTTAAAAAAAAGAAATTTATGTTTATTCACACCTTTCGACCATAAAATTTTCATACACTGTTATTTTGAGAAGATGACAGTGAGTCATTTGTCCAAACTTCAGAATTTAGCAGTTCGTTTGACAATACTTTTGCATGCACTCGCGCGTAACCAAAATGTGCTTTATAGCTGCTAAATAGAAGTTTCGAATACGACGCAGAAGTGCTTGTTTTTGCGTCCATGCGGAGAAGTGTGACACTGGTTTCGCAAAGTTTCCTCGAACAAAAACGACGCATTGGAAGTCAGCCAGGAACACGGCGGAGGCTTAGCTAGTTCGGGGATACAATGTTCGGAAATGGCGCTTTCATTTTGAGTTTATTGCGAATTATGGGCACTAACTTTGCTACATAAATAATTACGAGTATGCACTGGATATGTTTGGTTCGCGTTCGGAAAACAGTACCCGGAGAGTGCTTCGTAAAGTGTGTGATAAAACGGTAAGTATCAATTTGTTTGTTCGCGAGGAATTTAAGGTTTTGTGAAACATTCGTAATAATTGAGAAGCAGCAATGTTGTACGTCAAGTACTGAAGCTAGTACGTCGTTAGCGGAAGAGTTCTTTTGTCTCGAGGGAGGCAAACACGCTTGTTATTCCCGCGCTTTTGTTGCCGACTGTATCGCCTATGAATATCTTTTTTACATATTCATTGTGTTTCTGCTGAGATAGTTTTATTTATGAATTCTTTTTCTTTGCCCTAATATTTTAAAGTATATGCAAGACATTGGTTTATTCTGAACATGATTGGTGAAAGTAAAACATGATTGGTGCAGTTTAAAAATCAATCGGTTGCTAATGAAAAAAACAGAGCATTTGGCTGCTACGAATATTAAGCGCTTCAAGCCAATATTATTATGATTGTATTACCTTGGTACCTGTCAAACGTTAACATTTTATTTAATGCAATTTACCAGATTATACGTTTCAAGTCAAAATAGTGATAAAAATATGATGATATATGATCTATATAACTATATGTTTATCTTTTAATTGTTAACTCACAATAATACGTGTAACTCCTGATAGCTTAGCAGTTCGGAGAATTCTGATTATATTTGTTTGCTCTTACATACATACATACATATACCCACGGCTGTAAATCCCTAGAAGGGGTAGCCAGAGCTAAAGAATTAGAAATTCCTCAGCCACTTTTGGAAAGTTGAGTGGGGAGAAGATGGTAAAATAAAGGTTGTTGGTGATGGGTCTCCAACCGCATCGCCCAAAAATCCCTTAAAAGCCCTAATGCCGTTAGTCGCCTCTTACGTACACCCACAGGAAGAAATAGGGTAGTGCTATTCTATGCCGACACTACACAGCATTTTACTGTTGTTACTATCCCTAATTATAAACGTTAACGTTATTACCTATTCAATAAAAAATAATAATAGAAATTGTTACAGACACACCACACTTAAACATGAAATAAGCCATGGCGCCGTCGCGAGGGAATACTGAATCATGCTATAAGGAATATTTTTGATTGACAAAAGATTGCCATGAGTATGATGTATGCAAAGTTTGTAACTTCGATTGTTTGTTTGCAAAGGCTTATTTTCGGAGATACTGAACCGTTCATAAAAGCGCTTTCACAATCACAAAGCTACACTATTCAGGAGTGCCATAAGTTGCGCTAAATTTCACAAATGTCGGGCATGTCTGTCTGGATGATATATCCCGTAGAAATGTGATGGTCGAGGCCTCTTGAGTTCCAAAGCCATGCACAACCGCGAGCTATGCAACCTCAGAAACTATTTTTTGACTATGAAGGATGATAGTATTTGGGGAGAGGTGGTGGCTAGTGATAAAGGACTGACTCCTTTATCGTTGGCCTCACAGGATTGGCGAACCCCGGAGGTACTTAGCGCCTCTGATCGGGAGTCCGTATGGAAAGAGAAGGAGATGCACGGGTGGTTTTACAAGGTACTTCACGAACCTTTCGTGGACCGTAAAGCCTCCCTGCATTGGCTGCGTTTCGGGGACCTCTTTGGGGAAACCGAAAGTTTTGTCTGTGCAATACAAGACCAGGTTATCAAGACGTGGAACTATCGGAAATACATCCTAAAGGACGGTACCACAGACGTTTGTCGAGCATGTGGCCGTCCCGAAGAGTCACTTAGGCATGTTATTTCTGGTTGTTCGGCTCTTGCTAACACTGAGTATTTGCACAGACACAACCAAGCAGCCAAAATCCTGCATCAGGAGCTCGCTCGGAAATACGGACTCTTGCAACAGAGGCTGCCCTATTACAAGTATCTGCCGGAGCCAATCCTAGAAAACGACCCTGCCAAAATCTATTGGGACCGATCCGTTATCACGGACAGATGACAGATGACCTGACATCGTGGTATGGGATCGGTCGCAGTCAAGGGTATTTCTAGTGGATGTCACTATCCCTCATGACGAGGGTCTCGTGAAAGCCGAAACCGAGAAGCGTCGGAAGTATCTCGATCTGGCTCACGAGATCACCGACATGTGGGGTGTGACTTCGACAGAAATAATTTCAATTGTTTTGTCCGCGTACGGGTTGATTCCAACCAGCCTCGCGACCAACTTGAGGCGGTTGGATTTCTGTGGCGTGTCGGTTCCAGCACAAATGCAGAAAGCGGTGCTGCTTGATACGGCTCGGATCGTCCGTCGGTTCTTGAACCTGACTCCCTGACCCCGACCGACTGTGCTCTTGTCGGGGAGTACCGCCTCTCCCATTGAAATTTATATTTTCTTTTTCGGCCATGGGAGACGCGAGAATCTAAACGATTTAAATAATATGAAATGTAATAATAAGTTTTCTCTATACTTACCCCGGGAAGCTACATAATAAAGAGTCCAAAACGAGACGGCGTAGCCAGAGCTTAGGAGTAAGACCTTCTTCAGCCACTTTTGGAAGTTGTTTGGGGATAAGATTGTAAAACAAAGGTTTTTGGTGATGGGTCTCCAACGGCATCGCCCAAAAATCACATAAAAAGCCCCAATACACTTAGCTACTCGTAACAAACTATTAAAAAACCAGAAAACGCAGTATTTAAAAAAAATAATAAATACACAAATCAGAAAAATAATTAAAATATCACTTAAACTAAAGACAAAAAAACAGCAAAAATAAAAAACCAGAAACATAGAAATAAGGGTGTTCGTAAGAGGCGACTTAGGGTACACTCTTCACCCCACTTCTAAAAGTGGCTAAGGATTTTAGTATTCTCAAGCTCTGGCTACCTATTTTAGGGATTTATAGCCGTAAGTATATGTATGTACAGACAGAGTTAAAATTAAGAATATAGTTATTTTGTGCCCCCTATCAACAAAAAGGCACTGACTTAGCTAAAGCTAAAGTGATACCTCACTACACTGATTTTCTTGAATATCATTGCTTTACTATATAATGTAACACATGAAAAGACAGAAACCTATTTACCATCAACACATCAAGAATGTTGCCTTATAACTCCTCAATCTGTTGTACCAAAAAATCAGTTCAATACGATCGTGAATAAAGATCAGATTTTAAACCAACTCAAAATCTACAAGACACTGGTGCTATGAAATTTTTAATATCCTCGAGACACGACGAACCGGTGCGCCAAGGAGGTCGGGTCTTCAACATTTTATGAACACTTAAACCTGGATTAGATTTTGGTCTTATGTTTAAAAGAAACAAAGTATCGTAAAGATAAGGAATCTTTTTAAAGGAAATGAGTGTACTTAATGAAACCGATGCTTATTTAAAAGACAGTCAAATTGGAATCGCTTTTTCATTTCTATAGAAAATATTCCACGTGCATCTTCGAATGCTTACAAATGGTTTTATAAGAAATATAGTTTTTTGCAGTATAAGTTGATGTCTTTTATGATTTATTAAATAAAATTATTTCAATTCTATCTTCAACTGAAACTAAATAAATTACTTAAAGTGAAAGCTTTGTCAATAACAAAAATTATAAAAAAAGTACATTAATCGTATTGTATCAATGCAAAATAAGTCAAATGGTTTATTTCCTTTTGGACTTAAGGAATACATAACATACTTACTACAGAAAGAGGTAACCAAAGCTTTAGGGCTGGAAACGCCTCAGTCACCTTTACAAGTTCATAGGGGACAAGATGGTAGAAATAAAGTATCGTTGGTGGTGGGTCTCTGGCCACATCGCCCAAAAACCATTTAAAAAAGCCCCATACCCTCATACTCATAGTCACCTCTCACGACACCCGTGGGTAGAAAGGGGTAGTAACATTCTAAGCCGGCGCTATACGGCATTAAGTGCTTTTTTGTTTCATTGCATTTTAAATAACTGTAATAGGTATCAAACACTTTTTATAAGTTATTCAATCTAAGAACTAAGACTAATAAAATTTTAATTCCCTTAGACCCTCGGTTCGGCAATAGATGGCGCTAACACCAGTAAAAAAAGGTGAAAAGATACAAGCAAATACACATTTTCGCGCAAATGGTCAACTTGAAAAAAAGTTGATCGATTTGCCTTATATAGAATTTTTTGTTAACTACTAAAGAAAATAAACTGGAGTAATTTCATCAAATAGTCGTTAGTACTAAATCTTTTTTTTTAAAGTACAATATCTATAAATAGCCACAACGGCACAGAACCTGTTTTATAAATTCGTGATTTAATTTACGCAATATATTTATTAATTTGTTTTCTTACGTCATAATTTCGCACCCAAGTTAATGAGGAAAACAAAGATCAGATGTGGTAATTAAGCAGGATATTAGGCATGATACGGTACAATGCACCGCAGCTCGGCTTCCCGAGTACACGACGGAGCAGGGCCGAGACGGGCCTAATCGGGGCCTACACGGTTATTCCATTTGCATTCTAGGGTACGATGTAACGAATATATGTAAGTAAAGGAAAATGGCAATATATAATCAACATAGGTTTGTTGCGATGAGTACTAAAAAGGAAATGCGATTTAAATAATACGTCTTCAAAAGTTTGCCTTAAGTTGGCTTGTTGTAGAATTAGGATTTTCCTAAACTAGTAATTGTGTATTGTACTTATAACCACTAGACTCTTTAGCCAATTACTTAAAAAATAACTGAACACCAAGATACAGAGTATCATAAAACAAAACTAGATCTTGTTTGTTATGTAATAGAAATAAATGTAAAAAGTATTTTAATTACAACAGTGTAATAAAAGATTGCCTTAACTCAGACTCTAATTAAATTCAGGGAATGTTCGCAATCAGCTAAGGTAAATGACCTCAAACTTGACTTTGTTGGGAACAACATTACAGCTAATATATTTAGATAAGCGTCCGTATTCGTAAAACCCTCGTGTGACCACCAAAGTTATGGCTGAAATAGTTATGGCCCAAATAGATAAGGGTGGCCGTAAAACAAACGTGCCCCTTTTTGTCCTTCGCCATAGCAGCTGACGTTCAAGTGCGGTTTCGACGTGCGAAATTGATTCTATTCAGCTTTGTGTTGATGAAGAAAACGTTTATTTATTTTGCGTTGTATGTTGTTTAGGTTTTGGAGGAATGTTCGGCTAAGTGAGTTAGCTGTGAACTTTTGTAATACATAATTATAAATAAAATATTTATTTAAATAATAAATTTTATAAATGTGACGGCAGACCCTATTTTTTTTAAATTGTTTTTTTTTTATAATAGAAAAATACGATTATCTTATACCTATGTAAGATGTATTAGCGTATTCAGTTCATTGTTTAAGTAAACTGTGCAATGATTTAGTTTTCAAGGTTTAATGGTAAATTTATCTTCCTTCCTTAAACTCATAGTTTAATATTTGCTAACTTTAATAATCAACTTAGTTGTTATTCTATATGAAAATAAGATTTAATGACTTCCTACTTGCAAAAAAGATTGCAAAACTATATAGTTTGTCTAAACATCTGGAGGTGTCTTCTAAGTTTCAAGTGGACGTGCTAAAAACTCTCGCAGCAGAATGCACCGGACCAAAGTTAAAATGAAATTTCACCCGAGCACCATCACGCCACGTCCAACGAAAATATGAGAACTTCTAACATACCCAGCTCTCGAGAATTTTTCAAATAAGACAAAGTGCTGGTGTGGTTAAGTCTTGTTACTTTTCAGGATTGCGGGATTCAGTTTAATTTTTCAGTAACCGCGCTTGCTTTTCCGTGTTACCAGCAAAATGTTATGTACAAACGTTATTTCTTTTAAAATGGAGATGAGATACATACATGTTTTGTAAATAATATATGAGTTAAAAGTTTGACATGAATGAATATTTCAATACTTATAAAACCTGTTATAATATAAATAATATAGAGCAGTTCGAATGATACCAACAGGCCGGTCACAAGACATGGCACAAACACAAACAAAATTGATTGTTTGTATAAGCTCATTTATTTGCACCATTTGATTCTACTGGGATCAACTGAAACTACCACTTACTACATTATTTTTTTCCAAATGTCTAACGTTTCATTTGCGTTCACCAACCTTTTCATTACCGTCCATTAATTCCTTACTCAGTTAAATAGACTGTACTGTTACTATAATAGAGTATTTTGTCACTACAATAATTAAACTTCTTCAATTGACAACGTTAACACAAGTCACATTTCTCCATTCTCTGCATGGTATGCACATCATAGTAAATAATGTTGTTTATAGTTCCTATAAGCACTACAAAATAAATGTATTAATCCATTAGATAACTGTTGCTGTTTTATTTACAGTAGCGTTCATACAATGCATTAGAAAAAACAACAATAACAATTTTCCTTGTATATTTAATTACTTCAGTTGTATTTCCAACCGAGCATATCTTCATTTCTCAAATATTTTAAGCAGCTCATACTTTAATGTCAAGCTTGCCGTACTAGATATAAATTGTGGAAATTTTCTTCTGTAAATGCGAATATTTTCTCGGAAGAATCCACTCATAATGCAAGTAGCCAGAGATGGGTTTCCGAGATCCCCGTGCCTTACTGAGCTCAATACACCGCATAGTACATGCATAGCTTGCTAGATGTTGCTTTGTTTCTTGAGAGCGTTTGTTAGTAATATTAAATTATTTAGAGAAATATACAAGCTTTTGAAAGTTGTGAAACTTACAGACGTTATGGAAGGCATCTTAATTGGTTTTCATAAGAGTATATTTTAGGATTTAAAGTATATTGTACTGTGAATTCTTATTTACATGATTTGCATTGTATTATTATTATAAGGTATTTTCATGAGATTGTGGTTTGTAAAGGGATGAGTTAATATTTGGTTGGTGTTGGATGGGGTGAATAGAATAACTATAAGCGCTAAATTTACGTTTATGTTTTTTAAAGTTTTACGTTAAAAAGTTGTTCTTATGTGACAGTGTATTCGTATTGTCACGTAATGTTAAGAAGTATTAGTACCTCTGCCAACCCCTCCGGGGATATTCGGCGTGAACGTTTGAGTTTGAGAAAAATAAATGCCAAAAAAAAAAGACAAGAAGTGTGTTATACCATCGTATAATTATGATTCAATATTAACTTCAAACTATAAAACTACAAAGTAAAATTAAATATTATCTATATGAGGTCAATTCTGTACATGAAATATATTTACAAAATAACTATCAGGGGGTGATTAGGGATCGATACTGATGCCAAAAATGACTTTTTGTCTGTCTGTCGGTTTGTATGTTCCTAATGAAAACAAAAACTACTCGACGGATTTTAACGAAACTTGGTACAATTAATTATCATACTCCTGGGCAGGTTATTGTTTACTTTTCACAAAAGTAGTGAAGGGGAAATTAGGGAAATTTTGGGAAAACGGGAGAAGTTACTCCATTTTTTAAGTTTTCGTCGCGTGTGTAGCCTTAATGGATAAAGTTACATAGAAATCATGTATGACGGAAATATTCTACATAAAATTGTCTAAAAATTATTCTGCAGCAGCATATGTTTATCTTTTATGGTTGACTCACAATAACACGTGTAACTCCTGATAGATTAGCAGTTCAAAGCATTCTGATTATATTTGTTCACTCTTACGTTTATACCACTCTCAATCATCCCTTATTTAGTTAGTATAAGTTACCATTATTACCTATTCAATAAAAAAATAATCATAGAAATCGGTATAGAAACACCAAAGTTATACAATAAAAAAAAATAGTCGCATGCAACCAACACTAAATCCTTACTAATTTGTATATAAGATACTAGATGGCGCCAGTAGTGTCATCCTACATTGTTTTTTTTAGATTGTTTTAAATATTTCATAGCGTTTTACTCAACTTCAACTCTACCAACTCAACCTGAAAATTAGCTTATGTTTAGATAAACAGAACCGATCATAAAAGCGCTTTCAAAATCATAAAGTTACAATATTCAGAAGTGCTACAAATTATAATCAAGGCAAGGCGCTAAATTTCATAATCTTGAGTAGTGATTGAAGAAACCTCAGATATTTTTAAAACTACGCTACTTGTGCGGAGCTGGGCCGATCCATAAGTAATAAAACTATAGAAATAACTAAGATACGTTTCATAATTGATAGAAAGCACAAAAAAGTCCAATCCCACTGGAATTTATTGTAGCGTCTTTTTATTTTCCTTAAAAGAGGATATGCTGTCATTTCTTCAAAGGTAAAATTATTGAAGTGAGAAATAAAAAACAAAAGCTAAAGCTGTCATCACGCTGCCTTCACGACGATTGTTCACCAAACACCGTTTCATTCTGAGAACAATGAAAACAAAGGGAAGAATCAAAGTGAAGGGTGTTTTCTTTGAATTTGTGAGGAACGCGTTTGAATTTTAATTTTTAGAAGATTTTTACAAGAATTACTGTTCATTTATGAGACATTTTCTAGAAGATTTTTACAAGAATTACTGTTCATTTATGAGACATTTTCTAGCAATTTATGATTTATTAATTAATATGAAAGTTCCAATTCGATTTTTCTTTAATTAATGCTGGTTTCATTTTAGTAGGTATATGATGTTATCACGACGGATGTAACATTTCATATAACTTTGGTAGAAATTCACTCAGGTAAGCTCTTTTCACCATAAAGTGTGTTTGTTAATTGTACTTTAACATAGATTTCTTCGCAAAAGTAAGATTATCAGTTAATTAAGTGTGTATTGTTAAACTTTTAGTATTAATCACGAGTAAAAGGGGTTTTATATATAAATGTGCACACGGATGTGTATTTTTTATTATTACGTAATTGTGTATAAGTTAACTATTTTATTCTTTCTTTTTACCAACAAACACACTTGCAAAAAATACAATCAAATTCGTTTCCTACATTTTCAATATTGCTAAAATACTAAGAATACAGATATTTCACGAAAAGCCATTCGAACACCTTTCGTGCACTAAATGTTATTTATGGTAAGCCTGAGCGCATTTACTGAATTGCTCATATCAGGATTTAGAAGATCTTAGCTTGAGAAAAGTTATTCTTTTCCATTTGAAAGTTAATACAACCATGCACATGCCAGAGTAGACATTCTATACTATAATTTACAATAAGCTCATTTTGAAAAGTTTTTGTTTCTTTAGAATCAATAATGATTTTTCGTGCTTACGTAGGATGTTATAATTCAATTTGAATGTATTGAAATTAATAATTTACTGATTAACATACAAGCATACATACATATACGCACGGCCATAAATCCCAAAAAGGGGTAGCCAGAGTTTCAGAGCTAGAAACGCCTCAGCCACATTTAGATGTTGAAGGGGAGAAGATGGTAGAAATCAAGTATCGTTGGTGATGGGTTTCAAACCGCATAGCCCAAGTACCACTTAAAAAGGCCCCATACCCTTAGTTGTCTCTTACGACACCCGTGGGTAGAAAGGGGTAGTGAAATTCTAAGCCGGCGTCACATGGCGATAGATGAACTACTGCAAAATTATAAAAACTCTATAATTTTCATTACATATTAAATAAAGGCGATAGGCCTGCCCCCTATCACGTGAGTACACTGTCTAAGCAAAACGTGGGTACCTTCTCTGGAAACTAGATGGCGCTTGCCATGTGAGTTCAGGAGTATTGGTACCTCTGCCAACCCCTTCGGGGATAAACGGCGTGAACGTTTATGTTTATGTTTATATTAAATAAAAATTTAAATACTTGAAAACGAATTTCAAATCCAAGTATTTAAGGCTTGCATTCTCAACATCCCCGCAGCGTTCTTGGTATGTAGTTTTCGTAGCGTTTTAGCTCTCGTAGTATTTTTGTGGCCATTGTAGTTTTTTCCTGTTTAGAGTTTGTTGGAAAATACCTTATGTTTATATAGTAGGTAACGTAAAGTGTTCGTTAATATTGGCAATCATGAATCTAATGTACGAGTCTATCTACGAGTAATAGAAAAAAAATACGAATACGAATATATCTGCGGAGGAAAAGGGAAGATCTTCCGCCAGGCGGTGGTATGCCTGGAGACCGCGGTCCAACTGTATTAAGTTGGAGCTTGTATATATAGTGATCATTTTAGAAACTTCGATTGCGCGATGTAGGAATTGTATGGCGAGTCTTGATGACGAGTATGACGTATATTGCTTGGTATCGTGTTGTTGTGGAATGTGATTCTTCTTGCACTGTCAGCGTTTCTATGTAGTGCGCGTCATTGGATACTGATAGCGCGTCGCTACATAACTCCCCCTCCAACAGGAAATTCTTGACTCGATATCTTCGTGCCAGTGTGTGTATGCTCGACGGCCATGTCTGCCGGAACCTCAATGCTGAATCCAACAGCCACGGTGTGGGTGCCCCGTTGCGTGTCCCATTGCTGCCGTGCTGTCGTGTTTCGTCTGCAGTCCTTTGATATCCTTTTTGCTGCTCGTACTTGTCTGGCCAATCCAAATGACTCCTTGTTCTTAGAAGGGCGCCATCGTGTTCTGTAGTCGGTGGTCACCAATGAGGAGGAAAAGGGAAGATCTTCCGCCAGGCGGTGGTATGCCTGGAGACCGCGGTCCTACTGTATTAAGTTGGAACTTGTATATATTAGTATAGTGATCATTTTAGAAACTTCGATTGCGCGATGTAGGAATTGTATGGCGAGTATGACGTATATTGTTTGGTATCGTGTTGTTGTGGAATGTGATTCTTCTTACATAGATTCACAAACACAGACAAACAAATAAAGTAAAGTTTCAGCATATGTGAAGGTTCTAAGGACACTAATGACCCTCATCTTTAAACGGCACCATTATTATATATTCTAGCACGACCCTATTAATTATTAATTTATCATGGTTGTTAACGGTGAGGGAAAACATCGTGAAGAAACCCACGTGGCTAAGCTGTACTTAGTCACGTGACAGTGTATTTGTACAAAAGGGCGATAGGCCTGCCCCCTATTACGTGAGTACACTGTCCATGCAAAACGTGGGTACTCTGAACACCAGGTAACAAAGTCACGATGTTCAGAAGTATTAGTACCTCTGCCAACCCCTTCGGGGATATACGGCGTGAATATGTTATGTTATGACCCTATTGATATTAAAATCTTATACAATTTACATTAGACTAAAACCTACATACTATTATTTATGAATATTGAATTAGTGGCAGGGAATACCACTTAATACTTAATCAACTCACTTCAAAAAATTTATCTTGAAGTTACATAATTTAGGGCATTTTTATCTTAAATCGAACGAAGAAATCGTTATTGAACGAAGTCGTTCGTTAACGTTCGTGAAACGAATCCTTCTAAATTATCTAACACCATAGTACGAGTACACCAGCATAATATAAACCATATTTTATATCATACATACATATACTTACGCAATTAGATTGCATATGGGGCAGAAAGATACTTTAGACTGCTACTTTGTAGGATTTCACTTACATTTTCAGATCAAAGAATAAAAAAAAAACATTATTAAGCCAAGTAGGTATATATAAAAAAAAAAACCTGTGTTTAGGGTATACCGTGAATCCGTATGTGAATTATATTATAAAAATAAGTTAGTAAGAACAAAAATACCCATTTATTAAATTGGACATATGTCCAATCCAAACTAATTTAATAAATGGACTATAATAAGAGTTAGCTGTGTAGTGTCGGCTTAGAATAGCACTAACCCATTTCTTCCGGTGGGTGTACGTAAAAGGCAACTAACGGTATTGGGGCTTTAAAGGGATTTTTGGGCGATGCGGCTGGAGACCCATCACCAACAAACCTTACTTTACAATCTTTTCCCCACTCAACTTTGTAAAAGTGGCTGAGCAATTTCTAATTCCTTAGCTCTGGCTACCCCTTCCCGGGATTTATAGTCGTGAGTATATGTATGTATGTATGTATAATAAGACTGTACCGATGTAAAAACAGTAAATTGAAGAAAAAAATAATAAAAACCGGTGGAATAAGTTTAATCTTCGATACATAAGCCAAATTAGCGCTTTTTGAAAAAAAAAACTGTCTGTCTTTCTGTCTGAATGTCCGGTCATCACGTTAATTCTACCCGACGGATCTTGATCAAAACGGATATGAATGTAGCTTATACACCTGGCCAACATAAAGGATGGCATTTATCCCGGGTTTCGCAAGGGTTCCCACAGGAGCATCAAAAAACCATAACTTTCCAAAGTAAATCGTTACTTATATATATATTTTATGCTAGATAGCGCGAGTAGTTGCTTTCTACATCGCAGTATGAGTTCTTCTTTTATTTGTTATAAATACTTCAGTTTGTAAGCATTAACATACATTACATTACAACCCAATTTTAGAACTGCTATCTATGCCTGTCTAAAAACTCTCACACATCACCAACGGTCAGTGTAGAGGGCAGCACCGGTCCACCACCGTAGCGCCAAACTGCTATCCATCCATACTTGCTAAAGATATTCTCATTTTTGAACATAGAAACTTGGTACAAAATGGTTTGTATCATGATTCTCATGAACAATTAAAAAGGGTTTTGAAACCCACCTAAGGGGTTAAAATACCAAGTACATTTATATTAGTATATAGAGATTTTTGACATTTCTGTATCTAGAAATTTGAAACATGATGCGATTGACTGATATAACCACTGCAAAAAGGAATATATGAAATTCATCTATAAATCATTCATGAGTATATACTAACGGCTATAAATCCCAAAAAAGGGCAGCCATAGCTTCAGAAGTAGTAATTCTTTATCCACTTTTGGAAGTTGAATTGAGAAAAGGTAGTCAAATGGATCTCAAACTGCATCGCCCAACAATCACTTAAAAAGCCTCAATGTTCTTTATGTCCTTTGCAAAGACCGCGGGAATATAAATACAAAAAATCAGAAGTTAAGACAGTGTTTTGGTATTTTGAATGTAAACCGGATGAAAAAAATGTAGTCCACGCGGACGTAGTCGCGGGCAAAAAGCTGGTAATAAATATATATAGGGACATATTACACAGATCAAGTTAGACCCAAAGTATGTACAACTTAATGACTCGTGGTATGGGATACTTACTCAACAATATACTTAATATTATGTAATAAACATATAAATAACATCAAAGATTTACGCCCGATTTCTGAATTGAGTATTCCAGCTGAGAACAACTTAAGTATCGTTCTGTCGCATTGCAATCTTAGCTACTGAATGAGACAAAACAATACTTAAGTCGTTCTCATCTTGGATACTCAATTCAGAAATCGGGCGTAGGAAACACCATTAGTGTTCATTACATAAATATTGCTCGCAGCGGGGATCGAACCCGCGACCTCCGGACCCAGAAGCTAGTCACCTAACCACTCGGCCACGGACGTCGTCAAATGTGTGACGTGTAATAAGTAAAAAGAGAGTATATAAAACATTTCAAAAGTTTTTGTATCATATCCATTTAAAGTAATGGTAAAGGTGTGATGACTGGAAAAGCTGAGAAGGATGAGAACTCCAATCAACAGAATGCACGAAGCGAGCCAGTTGCTTCAAATCCAAGAATATCAAAGCAAACCGAACGCATTGCGAACTGAAATATTGATTTTCATCTGTGTAATATGTCTAATGCACTCGCGTCGAGATCTGTAAAAGCTTTGCTTTAATATGTTTACGTGATATTATCAAAGGTGCTATTTCAAACTATAGTTGTTGGTTTCTTCTACTTATCAGTTCTGAGAATACTAAAGCTTATTTATACTATGTTTTATGTATCTTCTATGGATGTCTCTTATTGACTTTTCTTTGTATTTATCTCATTGTAACTTTTATGATTATTTACTGTTGATCTCCCTAATAATACAAAAATAAAATAAAAATATACTCTCATCATTGAATTCTATAAGGGTATGCAGAATCTATTGACGCCCACTCAATAAATATGTACTCTTTCCTTCACATTAATTAATTTTGTTACGTATTTTCATGGCTATGTAATCTCAAGAAAGGCCTGCCCCCTATCACGTGAGTACACTGTCTAAAAGTAAAACGTGGGTACCTACTGTGGACACTAGGTGGCGCTGTCACTTGTTGTTAAGAAGTATTGGTACACCGGCTAACCCCTACGGGGATAAACGGCGTGAACATTTATGCTATGTATGAGGGGCATGCCAATAGAAGTTAGATACTCTTTTCTCCTTTAATTGACACTGGCAAGCTATAAACCATCTTATAGGCTGGTATTTAATTGATGTATTTGAATATAGAAAACACTTCTTTTATTTATTTTTTATTTGAATGACCATCATTTTGCTGAGAATCTGGCGGGAATTCACTTGCAACAATGGAGCTCAGTCGACGTTATTTTCGCGCTATGTTTTATTATGACTTTAAAAAAGGTTTAAAGCCTCAAGAATGTTTTGATCTTTTGGCGTCTACTTTTAGTGAGTCTGCTTGTTCCCGAGCAACAGTATTCAATTGGTTTGCTGAATCAAAAAGAGGACGGGGATGTGTCGAAGATGAAGCGAAGACAGGATGGTCGCCAACCGTGGTCATGCAAGAAAACGTTCGTGCAGTCGAAAAACTTATTAGCGAAAACCGACCAATCACATATGTAGAGCTAGAGCAAGAACTAGGAATTGGATCAGCAGCAATGCAAACCACAATTCACGACCACCTTTCTCTCCGTAAACGTTGTTCGAGATGGGTGCCGCACAAACTTACCGGTGAGCAGAAAGTCCGTCGGTTGGATTGGTGCCTATTCATGATAGAGAAATTCAACGGAGGCGAGAAAAAAAACGTACATGATATACTGACTGGTGACGAAACATGGCTACATAATTATGATCCCAAATCAAAGCGACAGTCGACTGTATGGTGCTTTGAAGACGAGCCAACTCCAACGAAATATCGTCGTGCACGAAGGGCACAGAAACAAATGGTCGCCTCGTTTTTCTGCAAAACGGGTCATATTGCTACTGTTGTGCTAAATAACGGTGAACTCCAAATGGTATGTGACAGTTTGTGCTCCAACAGTAATATCAGCTTGGTGTGACAAGCGACCGAAGCCAGGAATCCGGCACCTTCTCTGGCACCACGACAATGCGGCGCCGCACACGTCTGTCAGAACACTAGACATTTTCAACTCGAAAAATGTGTCAATTCTCACTCACCCGCCATTCTTCCTACCTATCGCCTTGTGATTTTTACTTGTTTCCAGAAATCAAAGAATAACTAAAGGGGAGGATGTTTGAAAGCAAAGAAGATGCGCTGGTTGCCTATAATTTCGTATGGACGTATGGAAAAGTGTTTACGTGCTCAGGGTGAATACTTTGAAAAGATCGATACTTGTAATAAAGAATAAATTTTGTAATTTTTGAGTATCTAGTTTTTTTTGGCATGCCCCTCGTATCATCTTAAGGAACTTTCAACCAATTTCGTAAGCTGAGTCGGGAAAAAATTGTTAAGTAAATAATGGTCGGTGATGGGGTGTCCAGCCACATACTCAACAATCTAATAAATGCTTCAATACCTTAAGTCGCTTATTAGTACAACTGCAGTGAAAAAATGTTAAGTGCATTTCTAAGCTATAAGATACTACACGGCTAAACATAACTTTTTCTTTTTATAATTCCTCTTTTATTTTAGTCACTTACAAATCCAGTTTTTACAGAACATTGTCACATGATGTTCAGAGTACCCACGATTTGCTTGGACAGTGTACTTACGTGATTTAATCACATTTGCCTTCTCATCTCCAAAGATGCCTTTGTAGTATGACTTTTATACTCTGGCTTACCTTTTCAATGAGTATATCTATAAACTAAGAAGAACAAATAAAATTATTTACCACTGCGCTATCTTCATGGCTGGTGTTTTCCATCTCATAACACTTTGGCAAGGCTCATTGAGCATCTATTTGTAACATCGCCATGTCATATCGTTATGTAATTGTCAGGAATGACATATATATGAGTCGCAAGCGAGAGACTCAGTCCACTGACCAATTGTAAAGCTACATGGTCGAGTTTGTATACAGCGATCTATACGCCGATTTGGGTTTTATGTATGTAGTTATGATTTGCCGTTCTTATTTATAGTGTTATTTGCTGATGAAAGAAAGAAAAAAAAAGAAAGAACATCCTGATCTTGATCATAACACATCTTTCTTATTTATACATATGTATATACTTTATACATATATACCTATACTCACGGCTGTATATCCTTAAACGGAGTAGCAACGGAGTAGCCAGAGCTTGGAATGAGAAATTACTCAGCCGCTTTTGGAAGTTGTGTGGGGAAAGATGGTAATAATAAACAATTGTTGGTGACGGTTCTCCAATCAGATCGTCCAAAAATCACTTCAAAAGCCCCTACACCCTTAATCGCCTCTAACGATCACCCACTAGTAGAAATGAGATAGTGATATTCGAAGACGACACTACACGGATCTTCTTCATCTTTCACATTAATAGGAGTGAACATAATATTGACGAGTTAATTAATACAGTTTCAAACATAACTTGCTTCAATATAATCTTGTACTGTCTGTAAAACAACTAAATGTATGAAAATTAGCACTATCCAATATTCAGTGTTCTAAATGATATGACGCCTAAAAGCCTATGATGGAATATACTTAAATAAATCTACTAACTACATTCACCAATATATTTTTTATTTCAATAATATAATTTAGAGTTAATAACATAATATATGCCGTATAGTGCCGGCTTAGAATGTCGTTACCCCTTTCAACCCACGGGTGTCGTAAGAAGCGACTAATTGTATGGTGCTTCTTTAAGATGCTGTGTAGTGTCGGCTTAGAATAGCACTACCCCATTTCTTCCGGTGGGTGTACGTAAGAGGCGACTAACGGTTTTGGGGCTTTTAAGAGATTTTTGGGGGATGTGGTTGGAGACCCATCACCAACAACCTTCATTTCACCATCTTTCCCCCTAGGCAACTTCTAAAAGTGGCTGAGAAATGTCTGAATCCCTAGCTCTGGCGATCCCTTCAAGGGATTTATAACCGTGAGTATATGTATGTATATATGTTTTTTAAGGGGTTTTTGGGCAATGTGGTTGTAGACACCAACGATACTTTATTTCTACCATCTTGATCTCTATCAAATTCCAAATTTTTGGGATCTATATCTGTGAGTTTATATGTGTATGTGTGCATAATTTCAGTTATCTACAGTATCGTTATTATTGTCCATACTTGATATCATCTCTTGTTTAATTACCTCCACTTAAATAAATCAATTAAATCAACGAATTGGAAACTCAAACATCGTAAACCGAACTACGTTTTAAGTACTGGTTTTCGTCCGCTGGTTTCATAATATAATTTTTGATGGAAAACCGTATTGGATTCATAAATCTTTCTACTTCATTTAGCAGTAAAACTTTATTTCATTTATAGCATTTTAAATAACCTTAAAGAGCTTTTTTAATGAGCATTCGGAGAATTATGATGTTTATTTATGAATATTAAGGCGATAAAAACTTAGCTCCGTAAATCTTTGGGTAAACCGTTTTCGTCTTATCGTGTTCGTTCAACATTAAATACAAACTAGAAGCGTTAAGGCTTTTTTTACGTTGAAATAAATATGCTATATTTATGTTGAAATTCAACGATTCTTATATATTACTTTCAAGTGTATTTGGACCAACCTAATCTTTATTGGTTAGGCAATGTATTGTTTCACAATTAAAATAATGTAAAAATAGCTGTGTAGTGTAGACTTAGAATAGCACAACTCCATTGCTGCTGGTGTTCGCTAGAAACAGCTTAGGGATTAGAGCTTTTATAAGTGATTTTTTTTGCGATGCGGCGGAAGACCTATTACCAAGAAACTTTATTTTACAATCTTTTCCCCTCTTAACTTCCAAAAGTGACTGAGGAATTTCGTATTCTGAAGCTCTGGCTACCCCTTTTTGGGATTTATAGCCGCGAGTATATGATTTTATGTATTTTTTTTTATTTGAGTGTATATGATAAAAACTACAATAATTTATATTTGCATTATTAGGGAATGTATTTAGAATTTGATAATTACTGGTGCGCAACAAGGGTATCGTTAAAATACATTTAGCACCATGTAAAAGCTGTTGCATATGAAAACAATGGTCCCGGTAGTGTAATCGGGAATTCTCATTAGTAAAACACGAATATATTTATGAATTTGTTAATTTGTACATTAATGATGTTCAAAATGTTCTAAAATCCTGTGTTTTGTTAATCATTATTTCAAGTCAATTTTAATTTCTTAATATCGTTCATAAAATACTGTTACATACATACACTTTATTTAAGTTCACGGCTATAGATAAAAAACGTTTTATATAATTTCTAAATATGGTTCATAAAATCCCATCACCACAGATAGTATAATATAGTATAATCTTGGAGTATTATTGTTCTACAGCGATATGATAGTCCAGTGGGTAGAACACCCGCCCGAAAACAGAAGGGCGTGAATTCCAATCCTGGGACGGGCCTACACCAATTTGTCTTTTATAAAGTCATATGTGTGGTTAATTTATCATGGTTGTTAACGGTGAGGGAAAACATCGTGAGGAAACCCACATGGCTGAGTTGTACTTAGTCATGTGACAGTGTATTCGTACAAAAACGGCGATAGGCCTGCCCCCTATCACGTGAGTACACTGTCTAAGCAAAACGTGGGTACCTTCTCTGGAAACTAGATGGCGCTTGCCATGTGAGTTCAGAAGTATTGGTACCTCTGCCAACCCCTTCGGGGATAAACGGCGTGAACGTTTATTTATGTTTATATTATTGTTCTGTAAAGAAAAGTATGTGGTTACATTCAACAAATTATACATATTGACCTAACGTATATGCCGTATTAAATACATTTAAAAAAATGCAAATCAAAAAGAAACATAAAATAAACTAATAAATTTAAATATTTTTCTTTCCTTTATTTATTCTTTATTTATTAGTAAATTAATAAACATGACACTTTTCCCTGGTATCTTAGCCACTTTTGTAAGTTGAGCGCGGAAAAGATTGTAAAGTAAATGATGTGACTCCAACCACATCTCCTAAAAATTACTTAAAAAGCCCCAATACCCTTAGTCACCTTTTACGAACGCCCACAGGAAAAAATGGGGTAGTGTGATTCTAAGCCGATACTACACAGCTTACACAAACTGAATTAAATATCTGTTGATTAAGTAAAAAAAGCAGCGTGAACTTTCTGAGGTGAATGCGCGGTAAACAGACGGTTGCCCTAATTACCAATTTTAATGAGTAAAGAGAAAATTTTCTTTCAGAAAAAAATGCGGTTATGTTAAGTTAATTAGCATGATTATAAAATCAATTTTGTTCTTTCTATACATAATACAATATATAAATTTACGGTATGGTACGGGATTACAGAACTTCAGTACCAGCAATCAGCTACCAGTACCAGCTCATTTGAAAGGAAAATGGGAAAAAGGTGGTTAATTCAATACGATTGGTGAGGACTGATGAGTAACCAACCGCTTGTATAATATAATCTATAAGTTATTATATTGCCAACAATGTTGCTATCCAATTATTTGTAGATCTCTTATACTTAGAAATGTAACTATATATCAATAAATTTCTCAATACCAGATTCCGTGATTTCTGTCTAAGATTCTATAAAGATTGCCGTGTAGTGTCGGCTTAAAATAACACTACCACATTTCTTCCTTTGGGTGTACGTAAGAGGCGACTAACGGTATTGGGGCTTTTAAGGAATTCTTGGGCGATGCGGTTGGAGACCCATCACCAAAAACCTTTATTTCACCATCTTTTCCCCATGCAACTTCCAAAAGTGGCTGAGGAATTTCTGATTCCCTAGCTCTGGTTACCCCTTCAAGGGATTCATAGGCGTGAGTATATGTATGTATGTATTCTATAAAGATTTTGTCAAACCATTATAATTTTTTTTTCAGAAACTAATCATAACCGCGTTTTTTTCACCGTGACTGTTAAGCAAATTTTTTGAGATGGTGTGTAATTTCAGGGATATGTGAATATAATTTGGTGGTCAGGTTTATTTAAAAAAGTTTTACTCTGGTTTCGTCTCAATAAATAAATGAATATTTAACAGTTTACCCCAACTGAACATACTTTGTGGTATGGCTTATATATATAAAACATATACTTGCAAATATTTTACATATACTAGGCATGTAATGTAATATTCCAAGTAATCCGAAATCCATACCAAAATCCAAATACTAAGAAATTCCACTTCCAAGTATTCCAAATCTCAATTATAAAGCTGTGTTCTTGATCCTTTGAGATTTCATGCATGAATAAAATAATCAATTCAAAGCAGCTTATACGTGAATTGCACGCAACATATGTACGATATAGTCGACATCTTAAAGGGTACGTGAAGCAAGGTCGGGTCACACACACACACACATACAATCCGATGTCAACCTCCTCATCAAGCCGAGTCGATAAATTGCACGCCTGCCGAATAACAAGCAGGATCTATCCAGACCTAACGCCAGCCCTTACATAAATTTATAATCAAGCGAACCTCTCAGCCAAATTAAATTAAATATCGCCTGAGTTTGGTAAGGAGACTGTTATATTTTCCTATTCGAGTTATTCAGCAAGTAAATTATAATTTACAGCTCTTTCTCGCATTGTTAAGCGTTTATGACACGTTTCATGTACTGCTGACGGGAAATTAAATAAAACATTTCCATATGAATGCTCTTTTCTAAAGCCCGACTTATTCCAATAAAGTTTATCGTGATGAAGGGAGTACTATACTGAGTTTTGTGTTTATGCACCTTAAAAATATACTATAGAACCGCTCCAATTTCACATAGGTATAATTATATTTCAAATATCTAAGGTTTCTTAAATCACTGCCTACCCCTTATGCATAACATAACATAAACGTTCACGCCGAATATCCCCGAAGGGGTTGGCAGAGGTACTAATACTTCTGAACATCACGTGACTTTGTCACCTGGTGTTCAGAGTACCCACGTTTTGCATGGACAGTGTACCCACGTGATAGGGGTCAGGCCTATCGCCGTTTTGTACGAATACACTGTCACATGACTAAGTACAACTCAGCCATGTGGGTTTCCTCACGATGTTTTCCCTCACCGTTAACAACCATGATAAATTAACCACACATATGTCTTTAGAAAAGACAAATTGGTGTAGGCCCGACCCAGGATTTGAACACTAGTCGTTTGCACGATAACCGAGTGTTCTACCCACTGGGCTATCACGGTTGTTTTATCCCCTATGCAGTTTAGCATTATCTGATTGAGTGCCACTTCCTAATAGCGTACTTGATAGCCCAGTGGTAGGTAGAACACCGCTTATCGTGCAGACCTTGAGAGTTCAAATCCCGGGTCGGGCTTACACCAATTTCTTTTCTAAAGACATTTTTGTGGTTAATTTATCATGATTGATAACGACGAGTGAAAACATCGTGAAGAAACCCACATGACAATGTATTCGTACAAAATGACGATAGACGTGCCCTCTATCACGTGAGTACACTGTCCTAGTAAAATGTGGGTACTCTGAACACCAGGTGAAAATGACACGTGATGTTCAGAAGCATTATTGCCTCTGCCAACCCCTTCGGGGATGTACGGCGTTTACGTTTGTGTTACTACTAGCAAAATATTTTCATCATTAGGTCAACCGATTAAATCTCAAAGTAATTCATGGTATTCCATAATAAATTTTACCTCTATAAATATTAGTACAGAAGTAACGACATTATTTTTAGAAAGCCTAGTTATTGTCTAAATCTAATAACAGTCAGTGGTTTAAACTAAACGAGTACACTCATAAACTGTTATCTTTCTTCTACAATTCGAGTTATTTTGAAATTCAGAATCTGAATCATATTTAATGTCGTTGCAAACCTTCTTACAACGTTGCGCATTTACTATTCTGCAGAGGTTGTAAAAGATCAACCCTCTCCATTTGCAATATACTTAACATTTAGCTCGTGTTCCATTTAAACTGATTCCTATACACTCACGCTTTAAATACTAAAGCAGAGGTACCTAGAGATGAGAAATATATGAAACTTTAAAAAGTCGAGTGAAAAATAGTCAATCACTTTACTTTAATACATACAAACACGGCTATAAATCCCTGAAAAGTGTAGAAAAAGCTTCAGAATCTGGAAATTCTTAAACCACTTTTGAAAGCTGAGTGGGTGAATGATGTTAAATAAATGTTTTAGGTGATGGGTCCAATCGCATTGCCTTAAAATCCCTTAAAAAGTCCCGATACCCTTAGTCGCCTCTTACAATCACCCATGGGATAAAATGGGGAAGTACTGTTCTAATCCGACACTATATAGTTACTTTAATAAAACCGTGAATACCCCTAGTTACCTCATACAAAACCCCATATATGTACTACATAAGCTAAACACACTCAAAGCGACTAATCGCCACGTTGTTGATAGTATTTGTGCAAGCTGACATAATACAGTAACTTAACTTAAATAACAGTGAAATTGTGGAAAAATAAGTAGGATTCAATGGCCACCACTACATAATTTAACCTATTTATTTTAGAAAAAAAAACTCAAAAGTAAAAAAAAAGTCAAAAAGTTTATTTTTCAAAATTAAGTTAACAACTAACAATTTTTGAACGTCAATTTTTTTAAATTTATCATTAGTTCGTTGCTTCGGAAGGTGTTCGTAAAGAGAAGAAGCAACAAAAAAACTCTTTACATTAACTTTTTTCATTTTTTCAAAAAATGGTTTGTACAATTTTGGGTCATATTTTTACTTTATAAAAGACTAGCTTTTTGCCCGCGACTTCATCCGCGTGGACTACATTTTTTGCATCCGCTTTACATCCAAAACACCTAAACACTATCACAACTTCTGTTTTTTTATATTTATATTCCCGCGGGCGTTGTAAAGAATATAAAGGACATTGAAGCTTTTTAAGTGATTGTTGGGCGATGCAGTTGGTAACCCATCACTAACAACCCTTATTTAACTGTCTTTTCCCTAATCTATTTCCAAAAGTGGATGAAGAATTACTATCTCTGAAGCTATGGCTACCCTTTTATGAGATTTATGCCCGTTAATATATACTCATTAATGATGGATAGATGAATTTCATAAATTCAATCGCACCATGTATTATGTTTCTAGATAAATAAATTACAAAAATCTCTATATTAACTTTCATTTGCTATTTCACAAAATCCTTTTTAATTGTTCAGAAAAATCATGAAACAAACCATTTTGTACCAAGTTTCTATGTTCAGAAATAAGAATATCTTCGGTAAGTATGAATGAATACTATCCAGTAGTATATAGATAGATAAAACTTATACCACTATCGCTTGAACATTAATACAATAAATCAATGTACAGCGCCATCTAGTTGAATCAGTAGGAAACTCCAACATACTTCGTCAATACTTCCACAAATATTTTTCATGTAAATGAAGAGGTAAAGTATTAAAAGTTTATACATAATATACTCACAACCATAAATAAAATAAAAAGGAAAGAAATATTTTTAAGTGATTGTTGGGCGATGCAGTTGGAGACCCATTTGACTACCTTTTCCCCATTCAACTTCCAAAAGTGGATAGAGAATTACTATCTCTGAAGCTGAGGCTACCCTTTTTTGGGATTTATAGCCGTTAGTATATAGTCATGATTGATTGATGGATGAATTTTATAAATTCCTTTTTGTAGTGGTTACATCAGTCAATCAGATCAAGTTTCAAATTTCTAATACAGTATATTTATAGATCAAAAATCTGTATACTATATTTCAATCCCTTAGGGGATGAGTTCCAAAAAACCTTTTTAATTGTTCATACGAATCATGAAACAAACCATTTTATAGAAAATAGTTAAAAAAACAAAAGCTATAAACATATTCTCAAACATACCAAATGAATACGCAAAATTCATACAATATACTTTCAATTATCTTTATTCATACATATTCGCATAGTTGAATGTGAAAAAGAAGAATTAGTGCATCCTATTATTCTAACCTAACACAAAAGCAAAAAAGTCTCAAAAAGATTTTAATCACCCGGGATTAGAACCTGGGTCATCCCTTAGTTTAGATTTAACCAATCGGTATACAGCTACGCCACAAAAACATTAGTAATGATGTCAAATTTGTGATATGGTATATATCTAGTAGCCATACTATTGACAAACAATTAAATACATACATACATATACTCACGGCTATAAATCCCAAGAAGGGGTAGCCAGAGCTAAGAAACTTGAAGTTCCTCAGCCATTTTTGGAAGTTGCGTCGGGAAAAGATAGTGAAATAAAGGTTGTTGGTGATGGGTCTCCAACCACATCGCCCAAAAATACCTTAAAAGCCCCAATACCGTTAGTCGGCTCTTACGTACACCCACCGGAAGAAATGGTGAAGTGTTATTCTAAGCCGACATTACACAGCAATTCATTAAATGGACATTTATTTTGATGAAAATGGAATAAACCCTTATTTTTTTCAAAACACTATTAATGAAGAGTCTGATAAAGTCGGTCGATGAAAAAATTAATCGTGTAAATATGGGGAGCAATAAGTTGGTGATGTATTCATTATCAAGAGATTACAATCATCGGCCAATAGATGGCGGTACTGAATTAAAATTGAGTTATTTACTATTATTTACAAACTATGCATTCTGAGGCTTAAACAGAATATTAATTTATGCGTAAGTAAAGTATAATATATCTATGAGAATATTAGTTAAAAATAGTTAAATAAACAAAAGTTATAAACATATTCTCAAACCTACCAAATGAATACGCAAAATTCATACAATATGCTTTCAATTATCTTTATTCATACATATTCGCTTAGTTGAGTGTGAAAAAAAAGGATTAGTGCATCCCATTATTCTAACCTAACACAAAAGCAAAAAAATACGCAAAAAGACATTGACCACCCGGGATTCGAACCTGGGTCCCTTCGTACTTAGTGTGTACCAAACGGTATACCGCTACGCCACGCAGACATTAGTGTAAGTCTCAAATTTGGGATATAGTATATATCTAGTAGTCATACTATTGAGAAACAATTAAATGGACAATTATTTTGATGAAAATGGATGAAACCCTTATTTTTTCCAAATAGACTATTAATGAAGAGTCCGATAAAGTCGGTCTATGAAAAAATTAATCGTGTAAATATGGGGAACCACATAAAAGTTATGTTTTTTTATGCTCCTGTGGGAACCCTTGCGAAATCCGGGATAAATTATATTCTATATGTTGGCTAGGTGTATAACCTACATTCATGCCAAATTTAATCAAGATCGGTCCGGTAGAATTAACGTGATGAACGGACATACAGACAGACAGACAGACAGACAGACAGACATTTTTTTCAAAAATAGCAAATTTGGCTTCAGTATCGAAAATAAAACATATTCCACAGGTTTTTATTATTTTTTTTTCGTCAATGTACAGTTTTGACCTCGTTACAGTCTTATTATAGTATAGATTTTCTATGCGACAAAACAAAACGCTAGTTTGACATTATTAAACTAAATTGAGAAGAACTATTTATGTTATTAAAATAATAAATGCCAGAACACAGACATCCAAACAGGGATAGTTTAGTAATAAAGTCCCTTATACCATTTTGGAGAACCCTAAAGATAAAAAAACGCTAATTCATTCTATCTCTAGGAAATGAGCGTTTGAGAGATTATTTTAAGAAGTGGAACTTTGTCTGTAAAGGTATGAATTTTACTCATGATTACTGATTTTTTTGACTGAACAAAATTATATATGTGTCGTAATGAATCGTCATCTTTTATTGTTAAGAAAACAGTAGGTTAACCATAACCTACATATTATTTACAAACTATGCATTCTGAGGCTGGCCAATAGATGGCGGTACTGAATTAAAATTGAGATATTTACTTTTATTTACAAACAAACTATGCATTCTGAGGCTTAAACAGAATATTAATTTATGCGTAAGTAAAGTATAATATATCTATGAGAATATTAGTTAAAAATAGTTAAATAAACAAAAGTTATAAACATATTCTCAAACCTACCAAATGAATACGCAAAATTCATACAATATGCTTTCAATTATCTTTATTCATACATATTCGCTTAGTTGAGTGTGAAAAAGAAGGATTAGTGCATCCCATTATTCTAACCTAACACAAAAGCAAAAAAAATACGCAAAAAGACATTGACCACCCGGGATTCGAACCTGGGTCCCTTCGTACTTAGTGTGTACCAAACGGTATACCGCTACGCCACGCAGACATTAGTGTAAGTCTCAAATTTGGGATATAGTATATATCTAGTAGTCATACTATTGAGAAACAATTAAATGGACAATTATTTTGATGAAAATGGATGAAACCCTTATTTTTTCCAAATAGACTATTAATGAAGAGTCCGATAAAGTCGGTCTATGAAAAAATTAATCGTGTAAATATGGGGAACCACATAAAAGTTATGTTTTTTTATGCTCCTGTGGGAACCCTTGCGAAATCCGGGATAAATTATATTCTATATGTTGGCTAGGTGTATAACCTACATTCATGCCAAATTTAATCAAGATCGGTCCGGTAGAATTAACGTGATGAACGGACATACAGACAGACAGACAGACAGACAGACAGACAGACATTTTTTTCAAAAATAGCAAATTTGGCTTCAGTATCGAAAATAAAACATATTCCACAGGTTTTTATTATTTTTTTTTCGTCAATGTACAGTTTTGACCTCGTTACAGTCTTATTATAGTATAGATTTTCTATGCGACAAAACAAAACGCTAGTTTGACATTATTAAACTAAATTGAGAAGAACTATTTATGTTATTAAAATAATAAATGCCAGAACACAGACATCCAAACAGGGATAGTTTAGTAATAAAGTCCCTTATACCATTTTGGAGAACCCTAAAGATAAAAAAACGCTAATTCATTCTATCTCTAGGAAATGAGCGTTTGAGAGATTATTTTAAGAAGTGGAACTTTGTCTGTAAAGGTATGAATTTTACTCATGATTACTGATTTTTTTGACTGAACAAAATTATATATGTGTCGTAATGAATCGTCATCTTTTATTGTTAAGAAAACAGTAGGTTAACCATAACCTACGTTTTATTCAGACACGTTATAGTAGTTTTATGAGCATAGTGTCTGCTGCGTGCTTGAAAACACAATTTGTTTGTAAGTTAACGGCTTCATTTATTAAAACATTATTCTGGTCATGAAATAAATCTTGTGAAACAAGTCCGCCGAAAACACTATGAAGTTTATAAAACGCCTGTAGTTTACCACTTTTATCAGAGTTCGACACAATGATGAAGAGCTCCAACTTTCGATAAGATCTACCAAACAGTTACTTTACAATCAAGAATCTTAAAACCATTCCATTTCTTTCTCTTTCTTTCTTGTTACATTAAATGAAACACATATATCTTAAGTTATTTGAAAATTTTACTCATAACGATGTGGTTGCGACCCCAAAACTAAGGAATGGAGAACTTGTTAAAGTAACAAAGTTAAGGTCTGATAACACCGAGTCAAACCCGTTGCACTAAACACTACCAGTTTTACTAGAACAATAAATCACCAACTCATTTAGGAGTTTCTTTGGTATTGCGGGTAGTTTAATAAAGACGCCGTTTCTATGATTTACTCATTTCATTAGGAAGTTGGATTCTTATGATTGTTATGAAACTATGGCAGTTTTTTGACTGAATGTGTAGAAATTTACTTTCAAGTTATTAATTGCTGTGTAGTGTCGGCTTAGAATAGCACTACCCCATTTCTTCCGGTGGGTGTACGTAAGAGGCGACTAACGGTATTGGGGCTTTTTAAGAGATTTTTGGGCGATGCGGTTGGAGACCCATCACCAACAACTTTTATTTTACCATCTTTTCCCTACGCAACTTCCAAAAGTGGCTGAGGAATTTTAGTTCCTTAGCTCTGGCTACGCCTTCTAGGGATTTATAGCCGTGAGTATATGTATGTATGTATGGTATTAATATGAATTTAAATGTATATAAATATATATATTTTGTGTGTAAAATATTACACAGAATTGTTAAAAATGCTAATTTTTGTGAGTATGCGTGTGTATAAAATATTTTCTCAAATAACTGTTGCCGAAAACTAATGCATTCACCGTTTTTCTACATGAACTAATATTGTGACTAGAACAAAATATTGTTACTTATTACTAAAAGGTTTGAATGAACAGGTGAGGTATATTGATATTGTTCCTTATAGAGTATTTTAACAACCCAACCAATTAAAATAATATTTAAAATAACTACAACCGATTTCTTTTCGCAGAAATAATCAAGGCATATTGTGCGTTACATGGCTGAGTGAATAGTAATGCATTGCAGATTAGCAGGAGGCGGTAGCGTGTGAAGAGCTCGACACCCTATCTTATCCGTCCTTGAATTAATTAGCAGAATATGCGCACGAAACCAGGCCACGACCTACGTGTATATTTCTTCATGTATTATTCAGACAAACGGGTGGTGTGATTTTTCTTTCTTTTAAATTGCATGTTTAATCAACTTTAGAGAATCTAATTTAAATCTTTTTGTTCATGAAAACCTCATGTGGGGATTATTACTAATAAATAAAGAATAAATAAAGGAAAGAAAAATTTCGACACAGGCGAATTCGATTCACAGAGGTTCGATTCCCGCCTGTGTCGAAATTTTTCTTTCCTTTATTTATTCTTTATTTAGAGAATCTAGGTAGTATGCTAGCCGATGCGGTTTTGCAAACTCACGACTACTCCCGTGATAGATAAACGCAGCGAGTGCAGACAGCTTTGCGTGCCCTCCAAAGCACAGAATCTTGCTTTGGTATTCGAGTCTTTCATTGAATTCCCTATCAAAGCAGTGTTGACCTTACAGAATTTGTGAGGTAGAGTTTTACCATACCTGTTGTTACCTTTGGAGAATAGAACCCGAAACCTTCAAATTGTGAACCGAATGCAATAACCATTCGACCACGAAGGTCAAGTTGTTTACCTTCCCATTCGTTTGAATAAACAAACTTAATAAGAGCAAATAATGTAGGTCTAATGTCAATAGACCAGTAACCCATTCTTCTCAATAAAAAAACATTAAGATACTATCAGCTTTGAGAGCAAAGAAAACAAGAAGGTAGCTCCGTTACAACAAAGTAGGATACTCATTGTTTATAGTCCCCCGCATTGAGAGCACTAAAAAGCGTGTAAATTGCCGGAAACAAATGTTAAGTCTGCCAACTTATCTATGAGTAGGTTGTGAATAAACGAGAAGCAAATAAAACGAAGTAAAGATGCGCAACTAATATTTGTATCTACAAAGAAACATTCAGATTTTTGGTATCCAGTTTTTGTGATAAGTTTCCTGTTGTGTTGTTTCTAGGAAATCGGAAAGCAATTTCGTGGCGATGGAGATAAAAAGTAGGGTTTGATAAAGTTTTGTGTTTGTATTTAGTCTTGTTATTTGTTCGCGTAGTTGAAACGGGAGGCTTTGTAGTTTATTCGGGAATTGTGCGGCTGGAACGAGTGGTAACAGCCATGACGCTTGCCGCGGTTGGGTGTAATTCCATTAATGTTGGGAATTCATCACGAGACGACGACGCAAACCACCTCAGTGCCGCAACTCTCTTAGATTTACTGCCTCCTAGAAAGGGCTAGGCCAAGACCAGTCTTGTTTATTACAACAGAGAGCGCGGATTTCAGCGACATTTTTGTCGACTCTGCTGTTATGAAATTGTTAAGATTTAGCACAGGTTGAGATTATTATTTTAGAAGATATTTATTTTTTAATCTAACATTTTTCAAAGCTCACTGTATATTGCTTCTCGACTGCTGTAATGAGCCAATGAGATTTTTTAAATAAATGTTCTCTATTAGAGTTTTCTAATTTGAATCGTTTAATCCCACAAACAGGGCCTTTTATTTAAATTAATAAATACAATTAGTTCTGTATCATTCCTAGTTATTTTCCTTACTTTAGATGGAATCATATGGTTTTATTTATAGAAATGGAATGTCGAAGGGATGTAATTGAGATAGTTATTTTAGAATATGATATTCATAATATATAAAGATTTTTGCTAATTTAATCTTAGTATTATCACCTTTTATATCCTTACTAATTTTATGCTATTTAGACGGCCATAAACATTTACAATATTTATGCAACCAAAGAGACATGCGTAAATTCTGGACTTTTAGCTCCGTCTTCAACCTATAAATTAGGACTGGTTCGTTTGTCAAGTTGTTACAATAATGAAAATCGTTTGCAATCGCACTTATAGGTAGAACAATAAGGTTTTAACATTTGTAGTTTGTCGCGTGCAATAAACGGATTGTTTTTCTATTCTACACTAAAAATGTGGTATCCAGCCTTATGTTAAAAATTACATTGGTTAGTAGAAATACAATATAAATATATTTTTTTTGCGGCGCGAACATTTATCTTATGAATGAAACTTGCATCTTTGTTAGAAAACTCTCTGAAGAATTTGTAAAAGTTCTTGCTATGCGTAAATTAAATATTAGTGGTTAACAGAAATTAGTTGCCTCTTTTAGAAATACACTATCCAAAGTATATTCCCATCCATACTTACATATGTTCATACCATTATTTCTCATTGGAGATAAAATAGTATGCAATAGATGTCTCATATTTTAGGACCACATGACTCATTAAGATTCAAGTCAATCAAAATGTCAAGACTTAATTCTACAAAAAACTATATTTTTTTTATTGACAACATAACATAAACAAAACATAAACGTTCACGCCGAATATCCCCGAAGGGGTTGGCAGAGTTACTAATACTTCTGAACATCACGTGACTTTGTCACCTGGTGTTCAGAGTACCCACGTTTTGCATGGACAGTGCAGTATCCCGTTTTGTACGAATACATTGTCACATGACTAAGTACAACTCAGCCATGTGGGTTTCCTCACGATGTTTTCCCTCACCGTTAACAACCATGATAAATTAACCACACATATGTCTTTAGAAAAGACAAATTGGTGTAGGCCCGACCCAGGATTAGAACACTAGTCGTTTGCACGATAACCGAGTGTTCTACCCACTGGGCTATCACGGTCACAACGGTCAACGGTCACGGTCACGGTTTATTGACAAATACTCAGAAAAGCTGAAGCAGAATGTTATATTAAATCTTGTGTATGTATGTTTTAATTTCCAATCAAATGACAATAGTTACTTATTTGGTTCTGAAGGAGTTTCTGAGATAATAGCCCTACCATTTGTATAATTAAAATAACATTCATTGTACTAATGTTTTTATTCCATCTTAACAAATATGTTCGTCCTTTTCTTATTTCAATTTAATATTTGCACACGGACTATTTTAATGTTACAAGTCAATTTTGCAGATATTTTGCTTTGAGAGACGTTGCATTGACGCATGCAGAATAACGAGCAGGGGTTGATTCCCCTAAAGAGCGCCTCCCCTTGCATAAAAGTCGAATTATTTCTGACGTGATCTAACGTTTTTATCTCGATATTGAATTTTCCTCGAAATTCTCGGGCGATATTTTTTGTTCATCCCACATGTTTAGAATCTTGTCTCTGCAATATAGTAAACAAAGAGAAAATGCTTAAGAAAACGATACAATTGAGTGAAAATTACTTACGATACTTTCAATAAAGTAAAAGAACTAAATAAAGTAAATTTTAACACATCTACGGGTAATATTTGGAATATGGCAGAAATTATACTACACCATTTTGCAAATATTTTCGTCAGTATGCAACGGCATACGCTTAGCAATTTTTACAATTGAGATATCCTAATTAAGAATTGACTTTCTTACGTTTCTTTACACAACTGTTTTATATGTAAATGAGTCATTTATTTTATTTAACACACTTTTTGATTAAGATTACATGATTAAATTGAACTCACTGTGAAACCTTATACGGTATTTAATGGGCAATTAGAGGAAAGTTTTTTAGTATGTATTATTTTTAATTACGAGATTTTCCAACCCTATTAAAATCCAAACATTTTCAATGCTTGGTTCTAAAAATTACAAAAAAAAATATATTATCTTATGTTGGTTGACTGAAACATATTTGAAAATACTTCACAGCGAAAACCTTTTCTCGCTTCACTTTTATTTTTTCCTTCGTTAACCCAGTGTCGGTACTTTAATCTTCTTATCCTTTGTTTTGAAGTATTTTCCGGTTTCTCCGATAAAGCCTTTGTACGGGCAGCTCAGGCTAAGGGTTGATAAATCTATATCAGTTTGTGTGCGCTCCACCGAGGGTCCTTAAAATGATGCCCTTATTGATTTGTGTGGGTCTGTATAAGTTTATTGGTGTATTTGGCAGCACACAGAATAGATTTACAGCTTGTTTTAAAAAATTATTAAAAGAGTTACAGTTTATAGGTTGATCTTTCTGGATATCTGCATTAAAAATGACATTGATAAATTGCAAAAATTTTTTTACAGTTATTTATTAATCATTCAATGAAATACATTCAATAAAAAAACACAATCATTTGCTGTGTTTGTCGGCTTAAATTAGCACTACCCCATTTCTTCCTATAGGTGTTCGTAAGAAGTAACTAAGGGTGTTGAGGCTTTCGAAGTGATTGTTGGGCGATTTAATCTGTGAATTGAATCGATATCCTAACGTGCCAGTCAGTGGGATAAATTTTTAACGATGTAAATCAGAAAGTTAGTTGTACTGCCAAGAAACCCATGAATGGGCAGGGCATGACTGGTCATTGTTGAGACATTTAAAATGGGTCAAGTCAAGAAGAAACAATTTGTTGGCTGAATCGGTGATTATAATAATTTAGAAGATCTTGTTTTGACTAAGTGAGCAAAATCAACATAAAATATATAATTAACAAAGTATTATCCAATACTAGTACATAACAAAAATAATCATGTAATGTATGTTTATTTATAACAAAGCTATGTTTGTAAGGATTTACAAGTTGCTTTTCGGAAGTCATCAAGTAGGGAGTAAATCTTCTTTGATATCTCCGTAATGTGTCCCTTGTGCCGAGAGAGGTCTACTAACCGTAAAATTGTAAAAACTCTTATAAATCTTTGTTCGCAGTTGCGTATTGCGTATCTAATCTAAGAAATCTGTTTTGATACATGTTTTGAGGAAAAGAATATGTTTGTTAAGTAGTATACACACACACACATACATCCATCCTGACGTCCTTCAGCAGGGACAAAGGGCCTTGAGTAGATTTCTCCATCTGGCTCGATCTGGGGCAGCGGCTGCGAGATCCTCCCACTATATAACAGTATTTATAAATTTTTTAGCTGTGTTGTCTAGTCGTAGATCGTAAGAGGCGATTCAGGGTGTTGGGACTTCCGTATGTGGCTGAGGAGATTATAGCTCTGAAACTCTGGCTATCTCTTTTTGCGATTTATGGCCGTAAATATAAATGTATGTATATAAAAATCTTTATTAATCTATACTTATAATAAATCTGCGACATGATAGTCCAGGGGCCCAATTCTACACGACCATCTTTTCTGTATGTCGGTCTTAGGTGTATCAAAACTGTGGTTTTGGCATTCTCGAAGCAAAATTGACAAATGTCATTTGTGTCACTGTCACAATAGTGAGACAGCTAAGATCTTATTTGCTATTCTACAAGGCCATTTTACGTTACTTTTTGACACATTGACGTATTTGGTATTCTGCAAATTAACGATTTTTTTCAGCGTTATGATGATTGAACGAATGATTCACCAAATCGGTATTCTAAGCGTTTTTAAGAGTTCTTTTGACAGCTGTCTGAAGCTACAATCCACCATAATGATACAGTTTTTCTCCTAAAAAACAACAGTAGCTTTTTGTGTATTGTTTCATACATTCGAAAAATTTTTTTTTTGTGGAAAATGATTATGAATATTTATTTGCATGTATTTACACATATTTTATTGGATTTTATTTACATTTTACTGAAAATTTAAAGAATTCAATAAAATATGCGTTTATTATGACAATATTTTTTCTGATAAAAATATCTTATTCAAAGTTCGAAAATATTTCAAATGTATCGAAGTAGATTTCGTTTTAATGTGGCTCAATGAAAATTGATATGATAAATGTAGTTAAACTTATTCAAGAAAACGTTAACTCATTATGAGGTCCCAGTCAAAGTAGATATAAGATAAATATGTTTTTTAAATTATGATGGTTGTTAACGGTGAGGGAAAACATCGTGAGGAAACCCACATGGCTGAGTTGTACTTAGTCATGTGACAGTGTATTCGTACAAAACGGCGATAGGCCTGCCCCCTATCACGTGAGTACACTGTCTAAGCAAAACGTGGGTACCTTCTCTGGAAACTAGATGGCGCTTGCCATGTGAGTTCAGAAGTATTGGTACCTCTGCCAACCCCTTCGGGGATAAACGGCGTGAACGTTTATGTTATGTTTATGTTTTTATAGCAAAACAGCAGAATAACACTACCCCATTCCTACCGGTGGGTGGTCAAAATAATAGGAGTGTATGGGTTACCCTTAGTGATTTTGCGTGGGCTTTCTAGTGATTTTTGGTCGATATGGTTAGAGAGCCCGGCACCAACAATTATTTATTAATACCATCTTTTCACCACTCAACTTCCAAAAGTGACTCAGGAATTTCTCATTCCAAAGCCTTTAAGTACAGACCTAAGCAGAGGTTCCCAAACTAGGCTAGGTCTGTATTATGGGAAACCAGTTTATATGTATGCATGTCAGTTTCATCACCAACACCCCTATGATATTTCGTGTGATGATATATAGCCTACGTAACTTTTGAATAATTCCAACGTTTAATTTAAAACAATATTTTATATATCGGTTGAGCTATTGGGGAATTAGGAACCTATACATACAAACAAATATCTCTCCTTTTGGAAATTTGATATTATAGACAAGAGATTTTGAGATGATTGGCTGATTAGTGTACAGTCGGATATATATACATACATAGACTCACGGCTATAAATCCCTAGAAGGGGTAGCCAGAGCTAAGGAATTGAAAATTCCTAAGCCACTTTTGGAAAGTTGAGTGGGGAAAAGATGGTGAGATAAAGGTTGTTGGTGATGGGTTTCCGAATACATCGCCCAAAAATCTCTTAAAAGCCCCAATACAGTTAGTCGCCTCTTACGTACACCCATCGGAAGAAATGGGGAAGTGCTATTCTAAGCCGACACTACACAGCAAATATACACTTCACAGTATATATACACTACACTATATATATACTACAGTGTATATATACTTTGTTTATATATGTATATATTAATAGGCTTAAGGTAAAATAAAAGTCAGGATCATGTGCGGCCACACTACGAAAACCGAAAACATTATAGGTTGCCTATGTACTACACATAGCTGGGCACCGTTAATCAAATAGTTAACTTCGTTAATCGTTAATCCGTTACAAAAAAAGTTAGCTTCGTTAAACGTTAAAGCGTTACATTTCGCAAGAATTAACGCATGTTAACGTTAATCGTTAATCCGTTAATATGTGTAAAATTGCATTTTTATTGTATTGTATTGTATTTGATGAATAGATTTGTGAATATCTGTTCTCCGAGGAATGCAGCATCGTTGAACGAGTCTTTTGATTTCATGTCCAGCCATGTCTTCCAACTTCCTTGATATGGTTTTAATTACTGCACTGCACAGTACACTTTTTCTAGCTAACTGCACTCTTTTTTTATCAACACGCAAATGAAATGATGACTGACAGTAATAATTATAATAAATAATAACCACAAACACAAACAAAACACTCGCCACTCTAAGTACCGGCGCGGCGCTAAGTAATGAAATGATCAAACGAAACAAATCTCTTCGCAGTTTTCTCACTCGCACGCGCCGGCAAAATATATCTAGTTTTGTTTTTGTCTCACTTCACTCGCTGCCACGCGCCGCCCGGCACTCGTCATTTCATTTCATACTTGTCTGAACCTGTTTTTCGCGCCGCGTTGCGATGCCGGCCGTGCGGTAAATAGTAGGTACCCATTGGATTAACGATTAACGGACTTCTGACTGATGTAAACGGAAGTTAACGTGTCCGTTAACATTTTTAAAAGTTAACTTAAAAGTTAATCAGTTAATCAAAATATTAACTTCGTTAATTAACGATTAACGGATTAACGAGTTAATGCCCAGCTATACTACTACATGTATGCATTGTAAATTATGCTAGGTAACGACTATATAAAGTCTAAGCGAAAACAGTTAAGCTTTTCGTTTTATAGTTATTAACGTTGCCGTTAGCCCTCTAAAAAAGTTATTCCTAATTAAATTATCACAGTTTTCATGCCAGTAAATATTGACCCTAAGAAACGCAGGCGTATATTCAAAGTATAACAATACTCGTGCAAATCCGAAATGGTCCACTAGTAAATTAATAAAGAAACAAGTATCAAGAACATATTATTTATTATATATTTGTAACTAAAGTATAATCACTAAGACGAGCAAAGAACTTTTAATACAAGTTTTGGTATGATTAATATACGCTTTATTATTTGTTAGCTTCTCCTACATGATTTGAAATATAAATGTACATTCTTGGGTAATTTTCAGTAGGTTGATATCTTCCGCAATGAATTCTTATAAAATAGAGACACCATATGAATGTTCCAGTTTGAAAACGTTAATTAAGCTTCATCGTCACGAATAATTGGTACCAAAATCACTGATAGCATATTCATCGTTAAGTTCGTATCGTACGAATAGTTCCGCAAACAAATAATGTTTGATATTAACCAGTCCGTTAAATTAATTATTATTCGGTATAAGAAATTTATTCATTAGTTTTCAAAATATGTAATAATGGGAATGAAAAATTGACTAATTATATTTTTTTTGTTTGTTTATTGTTTTTTTTATTTTTTTTGTTATTGGCGGTATCTGCCGAATATTTTTTCAGCAATTTCGCCACAAACAGCGTGATTTAGTCTCGCATGTGAATTTTAGTTGTAAGGATTTTTATCATTAAAGCGAAAAAAAATTATGTATAAAGAATGAAATTATTAAACAATTAGATCTTGAAGGTATTTAATCAATGGTTAAGTAAAGACTAAGTTAAGAGTTATTTATATTTTGGGAAGAACATAAAATTAAAGAAAAAATAATAATGAAATCCCATTATCGCGAATCCCAACTAATTATGTCATGCTTATTGTTATTTTCCAAAAAATATCTTTCTTCTATTTTTTTTCTTTTTAGCTTTGGGTTTATTTACAAGCAGCCTTTTTGGCTCAATTTAAATATAATTTATTTAATAACCTGACAATTCATACTTGGTAAACATTGGAAACATATTTTAAATCATTTACAATTAAATTTTGAAGAAATAATTGAGATCTAGCTACAAAATCGGGGATGATTCTAGATTAAGAGCTTAGGGTACATCCATACTAATATTATAAATGGGAAAGTGAGTTTGTTTGTTTGTTTGTTCCGCTTTCACGCCGTAAATACTGAACCGATTGCTTTGAAATTTTTCAGACGTGTAGTTAGAAGTCTAAATTAAATAATAGGATACTTTTTATCCCGGAAAAAATATGTTCCCATGGGAAATCAAAAATATTGTTTGCTTACTAAATGCATTGGAGATGGTGCTGTGTATCGTTTAAAACAACGTAAAATATTGTAAACTAATATAAAAATCAAAATTTAGAAGCTTAATGGTACGGTAATGGATCCCCGAAAATAAGGAACTCCCGAGGGATGATGTACTATTTTTTCATCGTATACATTTTTTTTACATCTACTTATATTGCAAACGAATATTAACATGTAAATTTAGAAGCTAAATGAAACGACGACGATTCCTTGAAACTAAGGAATCCGCAAGAGTTCTCATAGGAACATCAAAAAACCTTAACTCATATATGGCTCAAAATATTGCAGCGATTATTTTTATCATCGATGGAATTCACATCAGACACTTTGTTAATGTTCATTTTGGAAAGATGAAGGGGTTTCATCAATTTAAATGACAAATTTGTTTATCAATAGTAAGACTAATATGAAATAAAGCGTAATAAAAATTTGACATCGCCCCGGTAACGTCTCCGTGGCGTAGCGGTATAACTAACTACTATGAATATTTAATTAGAACTATTATGAATCAATCGTCCCGGGTTCGTATCTCAGGTAATTCAAGCTTTTTGTAAAAAAATGTTTTGTTAGCTTAAAATAACACTATATGATGATGATGATGATGTCCTCCACGACGTATCCGTCGACGGCGACATCCTGTCAGTTCCTGGCGTGTGCTCGGAGGTGACTTTATTCGGATATTTATCGGAGTCACCTCCGAACACTATATATAATAATAACAAGCACTACCCCTTCAATTTAGCGATTATTTTGGAAGGAGATCCACCACTAATCATCCCTATATTGCCGAGCAATCGCTGCAAGCTCTCCCACTATCACCAACGGTCAGTGTAGGGGGCAGCACCGGGCCGTCGCCGCAGCGCCAAACTACTATCCGTATCTGTACTTACTAAAGATATTCTCATTTCTGAACATAAAAACTTGGTATATTTGTTTCATGATTCTTATGAACAATTAAAAAGGAATTTTCGGAACTCAACCCCTAACGGGTTGAAATAGCAAATGAAAGTTAATATAGAGTTTTTTTACATTTTATAATAAAACTTGGTGCGATTGAATTTATGAAATCCACCTATCAATCATTCATAAATATATGCTAACAACCATAAATTCCATAAAAGGGTAGCCATAGCGTTGGAGATTCTTCATCCAATTTTGGAAATATATTGATAAAAGATAGGTTAATAAAGGTTGTTAGTGATGGGTCACAAACTGCATCGCCCAACAATCACTTAAAAAGCCTCAATGTCCTTTATGTCATTTACAATGCCCGCGGGATTATAAATATAAAAAACAGAAGTTGAGACAGTGTTTCGGTATTTTGGTATTATGTAAACTGGATGCAAAAAATGAAGTCCACGCGGACGAAGTCGCGGGGCAAAAAGCTAGTAATAAATAAAGTGGTAGGTATTTGCAATATCAATATTAGAATAAAAATGGCATTACTGGATTTAAAATCATTCAACTCAATGACCGAATGAGCAAGAAACTGGGCAAAAAAGTCAAATTTGGATCACCATACCAGAGACATACACCTAAGATACATCTTAAAAAGATTGTGAATACCCATTAAAAAGTTCTATTAAGTGTGCATTGTGACGTTTAGTGACATGTGACAGAATTTTGACGGTTTTATGTCAAATTATGACAGTTGGAAAAAGTTTTTTTTCTTAAAGCGAGTTCGTGTTTGGCCAAGAATTTGCGTAATGAGTTTGTAAGAAAAAGTTTTACTTTACTTTGAACAGACCGCAAAAATCTTATCTTATAATCACGACTTATTATAAACAAACATAAGGCAAACTTAAAAAAGTCTAATATTTCAGAAAAAAAAGGTAAAACATAAACGTTCACGCCGAATATCCCCGAAGGGGTTGGCAGAGCTACTAATACTTCTGAACATCACGTGACTTTGTCACCTGGTGTTCAGAGTTCCCACGTTTTGCATGGATAGTGTACTCACGTGATAGGGGGCAGACCTATCGCCGTTTTGTACGAATACACTGTCACATGACTAAGTACAACTCAGCCATGTGGGTTTCCTCACGATGTTTTCCCTCACCGTTAACAACCATGATAAATAACCACACATATGTCTTTAGAAAAGACAAATTGGTGTAGGCCTGACCCAGGATTTGAACACTAGTCGTTTGCACGATAACCGAGTGTTCTAGCCACTGGGCTATCACGGTTGCTAAAAAAAAGGTCTTGAAACAAAACACAAAAAACTTTTAAACGTATCTAACAAATATTTATTTCATCATTAATAAAGATAAATAATTCAATAAAAATAATAATTTCAAGATTTTCTCTATCAATTTAAAAAAAAATTAGAAAATTATACAAACCTACTTGCGTAAACTCACGAGATTAGTTCCTATCGGAGTAGGCAGAAACTATTAATTTTGTTGGATTTGTACGACCCTGGCTAACTTATCTAGCTTCTTCTAATTTTATGAATCTTTTATACATGCTTTTTTATTCTTTACACTTCGGACGTCTGACAGAGATTTTGTTTATTTGACCAATTTGTCACTGGCACAATTATAACAATTCACTACTAACTTTTCTGTAGAATATAAAACAGAGCAAAAGAGAGGTGTCATTTTCAAAACGCAGGGTACCTACAGAGACTTTGAGGAAAAGAAAAAACATTTTTTTTACTAACATTGAAAACAGCCTTTAAATTCGCGCTTGTACATCAATAATAAATTTGGGATAGGTTTGTTTCAATGAAAACTAGTATTTTTCCATATACTAATACTAAGGCAATAATATTTTTAAGACGGTTTGGGCATGATAAGGATGAATAGGTAAATTGGATGTGTAAAAACCCAATGTGGAAGGCACTGGAAAGTGGTGTTAGTAGAGGAGGACTACGGAGGACACAATCGGACCAAATAGAGAGTTTTCTCAAAAAGGCAGGCGGCTTCTGTAATAATATCATGCCTAGAAGACATTCCATTAAAATAAATGATAGTTACGGAGTAGGTACATACATACATAAATACATATACTCACGCCATTAGTTCCCATTGGGGTAGGCAGAGACTATCGATCGCCATGGAGTAGGTACCCGCATATATTTAACCATTTACGTACCCATACAATTTTAAATTTTTATTACGATGAAATCAAAACTCAGCTCTTTTTTTTGAGACTTCACTTCATCGGTTTGAGTTTAAATTCTCGTTTGGCCTTGACCACTGTCTTTTTTATTTATTGAGGACGTTAACCGTGAGGGAAAATATCGTGAGGAAACTATTATAGCTGAGTTATACTTAGTCCTGTCATGTGACAATGTATTTGTAGGTACATTGTTACAGGTTTTTAATTTTGCTATACATATACTCACGGCCATAAATCCCTAAAAAGGGGTAGCCACAGCTTTAGAGCTCAAAACTCCTCAGCCACATTTGGAAGTTGATATGGGAGATGATGGTAGAAATAAAGTATCGTTGGTGATGGGTCTTCAACCGCATCGCCTAAAAGTCACTTTAAAAAGCCCCATACCCTTAGTCGCCTCTTACGACACCCATGTAAAGAATTAACCTATAATAAAATATTTCGGTCGAATCTTCTAGCAGAAAGTACTCATAAACTGTACATAAAATTTAAATGATATTTCTTTAGTCTTGGGCGATGGTACAGAAATAGGTACAGTTATTGCGGTAGATTTTTAAGATCACAGAAATGACAACACTTTTTGACTTATTAAAGAATGAATAAATGACTGATTTGGAATGTCAAAATTGACAAAACCATGCTCCGGCAGCTAAGATATTAGAACCGATTACGTTGTAACGACTAAAAATAGAGATACAGTATTGTACTTATTTGACCTACAGACTGTATCAAAACCGAAAAACAGGAGGGCGTGAGTTCCAATCCTGGGACGGGCCTACACCAATTTGTCTTTTCTAAAGTCATATGTGTGGTTAATTTATCATGGTTGCTAACGGTGAGGGAAAACATCGTGAGGAAACCCACATGGCTGAGTTGTACTTAGTCATGTGACAGTGTATTCGTACAAAAACGGCGATAGGCCTGCCCCCTATCACGTGAGTACACTGTCTAAGCAAAACGTGGGTACCTTCTCTGGAAACTAGATGGCGCTTGCCATGTGAGTTCAGGAGTATTGGTACCTCTGCCATCCCCTTCGGGGATAAACGGCGTGAACGTTTATGTTATGTTATATGTTATAATAAATCTGTAGAGAGGTAAATTCTGTACATTAAATTTATTTTCAAAATAACTATCAGGGGGTAATTAGATCGATACTGATGCCAAAAATGCAATCAGTAAAATTTTTGTCTGTCTATCTGTCCGTCTGTCTGTCTGTCGGTTTGTATGTTCCTTATGGAAACAAAAACTACTTGACAGATTTTAACGAAACTTGGTAGAATTATTTTTTATACTCCTGGGCAGGTTATAGTGTACTTTCCAGCAGAGTAGTTAAGGGGAATTTCGGGAAATTTTAGGAAAATGGGGGAAGTTACTCTTATAATGGTTATAGTTACATAGAAATCATGTATGACGGAAATATTCTACATAAAATTTTCAAAAAAATATCTTTCAACAGCATATGTCTATCTGTCATGGTTGACTCACAATAACACTTGTAACTCCTGATAGCTTAGCAGTTCGGAGCATTCTGATTACATTTGTTTACTCTTATGTTTATATTTCTCTCATTCATCTCTCATTTAAAAAAGTTTACATTATTACCTATTCAATAAAAAAAAAATCATAGAAATCGGTATAGAAACACCAAACTTATACATGAAATAAGCCATCGCGTCCTGTCCACGCACGTGAATACTGAATACTGCTATAAGGATTATTTTTTGGTAATGGTTGCGCGCGCAAAAGATAGCCGGGAGTATATGTATGATGTATGCAAAGTTTTTAACTCTGATTGTTTGTTTGCATGGGTTTGTTTTCGGAGATACTGAACCATTCATTAAAGCGCTTTCACAATCACAAAGCTGCACTATTCAGGAGTGCTATAAGTTGCGCTAAATTTCACAATGGTTGAGCAGTGATTGAAGAAACCTCAGATATTTTTAAAACTACGCTACCCGTGCGAAGCTGGGCCGATCCACTAGTTTATAATAAAGTTCTGTTTTAACAACTTTAATTTTAGTGTCTTGCCGTGTAGTGAGAATAATGATTTGTGCTGCAGTTCAAATTCGGATATACCCAATTTACTGTAGCTTTGTATTGGCTTAGAATAACACTAACTCATTACATCCCGCGGATGTCAAAAGAGGCGACTTAGAGTATTGGGGCGATGTGGCTGGGAATCAATCCAATTCATCTTTATTATACATACCATATCCGATATTAACGCACAAAATTGCTTAATATTCGTTTGAATATACGAGTACATATACTCACGACTACAAATCCTCTTCAGCCACTTTTACAAGGTGCCATAGTAAAATAAGGAATGGTTGGTGAAAGACCTCCAGCCGCATCGCCTATTCATCAACCATTACTTGTAATTCTCAATACTCTCGCCGCGGGAAATAATGATTTTTAAGCCTGATGCTTTATTTGAGGAATCACCTTAATGTTACCTGTGCACCTTTATATTAACTATTAAACAGTTGTGCGGTTTTATTTATGTTTCGGTTAGTAATGTACTTGCTACAACTCTAGTCCTGTTGAGTGCAGAAAATGCAGCAAAGTTTCTCATGTGCATATTACGTGTTTGCGGGGCGTATCGCGAACAAAATTAACCTTAATTACTTACTCCTTTATTAGCTCAAAGAGAACTACTTGAGAATATAAATAACATTGGGGAGGTAAATTATTGCACTGAAACTATACTTAAATTATAGGTATATATACTCACGCCATTAGTGCCCATTGAATTTGACACACTATCCATCACTTGGTTGTGGCATATCTCTCGCGTTTAATTTATATTTTTAAAAAAACTCAAACAAACGTTCACGCCGTATATCTCTGAAGGGGTTGGCAGAGGAACTAATACTACCGAACATCACTTGACATTGTCACCTGTTTTTCAGAGTACCTACTCTCGTTTTATTTGGACAGTCACATGACAAAGTACAACTTAGCCAAATGTATGTATGTATGTTCTGAGGTATTACTTGTTACCGAATATTGATCTTCCTAAACCTTAGATGAAGGTACAATTTTCATAAAACTTGATATCTAATCCTTTTCTCAATTCAACCTGTGTGAAGTTGGCAGCCAAAACTGGCAGCCATTATAATACGACCAAATTAAGAAGTAAAAAAGGTACTTTAAAAAAGTCTATGCTTATGTTTTGGCCCCAGTAGCCAGAATAACATGTAAATCCAGTATTTTTACTAGTTGTTATGTTATACGAATTTAAACTCATCTAGACATACATCCATATACATCTGTAGAGAGTGCAAATGCCTGCAGATAAAATAAAATTAAGCATGGTGCCGCTCCATAAAAATCCTCTCCCAAACTAAGATTACATTAATTGCAAAGATTATTGTATGGGCTATCGAATGATGGTATAGTAGTATCCCGTTTTGCTGTGTGAGTAAGAGAATTTCAACGGAATAGGTGGCAGCGTATACAAGTATAAGAAATATACTATAGATTGCTGTGTAGTGTCGGCTTAGAATTGCAATGCCCCATTTCTTCCGGTGGGTGTACGTAAGAGGCGACTAACGGTATTGGGGTTTTTAAGGGATTTTTGGGCGATGCGGTTGGAGACCCATCACCAACAATCTTTATTTCACCATCTTTTCCCTATGCAACTTCCAAAAGTGGCTGAGGAATTTCTAATTCCTTAGCTCTGGCTACCCCTTCTAGGGATTTATAGGCGTGAGTATATGTATGTACTAAAGAAATATACGACCGCCATATTTCTGCCAATTTCACAGAGGCAGTAATTAGAACCAGTGTTTTACAACATGCCAATGAGCGCCATTTTGAGAAGATTTCACTTCCGCTTGATTTTTAGAGTCCGAATTATTTTAAAAATTTATTTATTTATTTTAAAAAGTAACTCACCAACATATTGTTTTACTTTTTTAGTACCTTAGTAAAAAATGGTTCACAATAAATGGTTTATGACAGCACACATCATATTATTCAGAGATTCATGGACAACAATATCAAAAAGGTGATTTAGGTAGATTTTCAGAACTATCCTTGTTTCAGTTGAAAGCCGTTTGTATTCTCAACAAATACTATACTCCGTTTTAATTGGAAATTCAGGAACAAAAACTAATACCTTAAAAAGTTTTTAATGAAAACAGGTTCGGCCAAAAATACTTGAAACCTCAAACACGCAAAGCTGCACAACTACGAGAGTGGAATAACGTCTGCGACAGAAAAAGTTTTACGCTTTGAACCCTAGCGAGGGTAAGTGTTTTGCATTCGGACCACGCACCCGGCATACCAATGAGGAAAAGGATTGATGTTTGTACAAACTTACACAAAAAATATTCAACCACCAATTTGAAGTTTTACCAAGAAATTGACCGAATCCGTGACACAATTTCCGAAAAGCATAAAACAATGTAAATTATTTAGTAGTAGTTCTTCCACTGATACCAACTTTGAGCCGTTTTGAAATCTTTGCCGTGAGGGAAACGTTAGCTCATTAGATTTATGTAGATGGTATTATGTGTACGGAAAGTTTTAACCGATAAAATGTGCCGTTCACGCGTAATCCTTACATTTCGCCTGATTTTCTCGAGATAGCAGGCATTAAAGTACAGCCATTTTTTCAGCAACTTTACTTGCTACTCAGTTATCAAGATTTTCCTGGTAATTTGTCAAGATGTTGTTAAATTATGTCTCGAAATTTGCATCAGATTTTTAATTAACTTTTTACGTCGTCTGTCATAAAATAGCGAGTGTCATAAAATCAAGTTTACCTAAGATTTGGCAGCATCTTCAAAATATTTCTGAGAAAGCAGCATTTTAAATTGCTTTATAAAATATTACAACGTCTTTGGGTTTTAGAAAGGTCTGAGAAATAATTAAGGAAATGTAAGGCATTTTCATTTGCATAACAAATTTGTAAGGGTCTGCTTGGATAAATATTACTTGTGAATCTTGACAAATCACGCTCGTCTTTTTGTGTCACGGTTTCATCATCTCCTCAAAAGAAATTTCTTTATGCTAAGTAAGTTGGGAACAATATGGCTTAGTGCAAGAATAAGAATATCTTTATCTCTAGAAAGTGTAATTATACATTAGCTCTGGCTACCTTTTTATGTACTATTTGTTTTATTACGTTATTCGTTTTTTTTGGGTATTAGTCAATGAATATTCAAAATTCAAATAGTAACAGCAAATTTTATTTCATTTCTACGTATCAACTAATTTAGCTGTAAACCTGTTAGATGTAAGCTAAAAACTCTGAACTTATTTAAAAGTATAAAATTTATTCAATATAATTTAAACCAACACTAATTAATAGATTGCAATACGTCTAGTTGATAATTTGTGCTATATACCAGAACATGATTGTTTCCAAATGTTATTTTTTTTATTTACTCATTAGTTACATATTCACGACCATAAATCCCAAAAAGTGGTAGCCTGAGCTTCAAAGATAGAAGCGCCTCAGCGACATTTAAAAGTTGATAGGGGAGAAGATGGTAGAAATAAAGAACCGCTGGTATTGGGTCTCCTAACAGACCGCCCAAATACCACTTACAAAAGCCCCACACCGTTTAGTCGCCTCTTACGACACCCGTTGGTAGAAAGGGGTAGTGATATTCTAAGACGGCACTACGTATTACTTTGAATCCCAAAAAGGATAGGTAGGTATACCTGGATACCTACTCTGGATAGAGTTTCAGAATAATTAATTTATTAGCGACCGTCGAAAATTCACCGGCATTGTCATATCATCACCCGGTGAATTATATTAATGTTTACTGATTCAAAACAGCATGTTCTCCAAAGTTAAATCTTGCATATTTTATTTGTGAGTTTTTATCCAGGAATTGAATCGGAATACTTCGGATCGTGAGTCGAACGCTACCGCAAGACGAAGGAGTCAGTTATATTTAAAAACATAAATAACACAAAAGAATACACCAAATCAATTGCTGTGTAGTGTCGGCTTAGTATAGCACTATCCCATTTCAACCCATGGGTGTTCGTAAAAGGGTTTTGGGGCTTTTGAAGAAGTTGTTAGGCGAACAACCGTGATAGCCCAGTGGGTAGAACACTCGGTTATCGTGCAAACGACTAGTGTTCAAATCCTGGGTCGGGCCTACACCAATTTGTCTTTTCTAAAGACATATGTGTGGTTAATTTATCATGGTTGCTAACGGTGAGGGAAAACATCGTGAGGAAACCCACATGGCTGAGTTGTATTTAGTCATGTGACAGTGTATTCGTATAAAACGGCGATAGGCCTGCCCCCTATCACGTGAGTACACTGTCCATGCAAAACGTGGGTACTCTTAACACCAGGTGACAAAGTCACGTGATGTTCAGAAGTATTAGTACCTCTGCCAACCCCTTCGGGGATATTCGGCGTGAACGTTTATGTTATGTTTATGTTATTGTTAGGCGATGCGGTTGGAGACCCATCACCAATAACCATTAGTTTATAATCTTTTCCCCACTCAAGTTACCAAAAGTGGCTAAAGAATTTCTTATTCTTAAGCTCTGACTACCCTTTCTAAGTATTCATAGCTGTAAGTACATCAGTATGTAACATACCGAATCAAAGTACATAGTCAAATCGCCAGCTACCAAATTGTGTCTTACGTCTAACTGCAAGGTACATGTGTACACTTGTCGGCACTCGGCAGTGGCTCGTGAAGATGACAAATGTCTGACACTCCACCAGAACATGTTTGTTGACAACCCTCTACACATCGACCGAAAGATCTTGTTGGTTTTCTTGGCTATTTGGGCTGTTTAGTTTTTTTTGAGTAGGTTTTGAGCTAAATTTTTTTTTTGTTATTTGGTTTAATTTTGAATACTATATTTTGGTTAGTTATATTATATTGATGCCTAAAAATTAAAACGGGGAAGGTAGAGATTCAGAGTTCGTAATTTAAAAACCGCTTATTTAAGATGAATATAGTTGCTACCAGCAGTTATTTAAAAAACACCAACACCTCGAGTCGACTCCTGCGACACCTACGAAAATAATGGTTAGTGCTATTATTAACTGACACCATAGGATTGTGATTTCACATAAAATAGAGAGTATAAATTTAAGCACTGCAAAATATACTCCTAAACCAATTATTTTCTTTAAAAAATCTAATGTTTGTCAATACTACAATAGTAAGGCAAGCATAATGTATTTGTACTTTGATTCATAGCAGAAGAAAATGTATGCATTTTTTACACATAGTTTTAAATTTTCACTAAACGCTTCACGTAAAGCCCTATTCACCTGTGCGACCTATATAGGCATACAAAGCTGCGGCTACATTCTCCAGTCAAGTTTGGTTCTAAATATACAAATAATGTATAGAAAAAACATAAAAATATGTAATTACTGAATCTCAGGTTTTCATACGCCATCTGTTCAAAAGAATCGAGAGATATCAAGCACATTAGGCATAAACCACAAAGAAAAAGATCCAAATGCTCTTCGAAAAAAGTTTAGCGCCAAAACTTTGACATTAGCTGGTGAATTATCGCGGTCTCGTCGGTGTCATTTGTGAAGTTTAAGACGAAACTTGAAAGCCTTCAGGAACGAATTCTTCTTAGAAACTTTGGCCAGGGCACAGTCCCCGAGTATAGAACAACGGAGTAACTTAAAATGTTTATTTTAGACCGATACAAAGTCCGCATGCTTGTTTCCCAGGAAGCTTACTGTAGACTGCACATTGCGAGACTTCTTAACTTTACTTACCAAATACCTAACTACTAAGAGTGTGTTGTGCGATTTCAACTTTGCCTGCAAATGTTTAGTTACTTGTTAAAAAACTTAGTTTCGGTTGCATTCCATTTTAGAAAGCTGGAAATGTAAAATGGTATTACTGTTAAAACGATTCTATGAATGTTGCAAGTGGCGCCTTCATTTAGTTAGTTAAGGGCTCTCTCAGAGCCTATCTTTAATAGGGGGATTTATAATTTATTGATTTTACAATAAAAAAGTGTATTAAAAGGGGTCGTTTTTACTGTCTTGTATGTTTGATTGCATTTTCGTTTTGTGAAACTTTATTGTTGCAAATATTTATTTTAATATGTATAATAAAGGGATAAAGGGTTTTTCTATTCTTTGGTTTAGCCAAATTCTACCACGTTGTTATACGAGTAGTACGACCAACACATTTATGTCATCTCTAAAACATAAAATAGTTTTAATTTTTAGATAATCAAATGCCGTGTAGTGCCGGCTTAGAATGTCGCTACCCCTTTCTACCCACGGGTGTCGTAAGAGGCGACTAAGGGTATTGGGGCTTTTTATTGGATTTTTGGGCGATGCGGTTGGAGACCCATCACCAAAAACCTTTATTTTTACCATCTTTTCCCCACTCAACTTCCAAAAGTGGCTGAGGAATTTATAATTCCTTAGCTCTGGTTACCCCTTCTAGGGAAATATAGCTATCAGTATATGTATGTATGTATAATCAAATGATGCAGTTTGCAATATAGTCCGGTCGACAAGTCGCAAGAAGTGGAGTTGGGTAGAAAAAGGTCGGAATTTTATGAAACTTGGAGATGTTGTTCAGGGATGGTTAATTAACATTTTATCAAGTTTTGGACCTCGAGGACCCTGTGCAAAAAGAGGAGGGGGGGAAGAACTGCAAAAATCTCGACCTTTCGTCAGTTTTTCGTCAATTACCTTTTTTCTTTACATCCTACGATAAAAGCTTTCAAAAACATTTTGTAGTACGTGAAATTATCTAAAATTTGAGTACTCACATATGTCTGTATGTCAACTCCTTACTGAGATATGGCGCTTCGCAGAAAATATTTTTTTCCGAAATTCAGCGTAAGCTAGCATCGAAGTGAAGCAAGCACATGAAGACGCCGACATGTTGATCGTCAACACCGCCATATCCAAAGCTAGCGAATTCGACAGCGTCATTATTATTGTTGAAGATGTGGACATACTTATTCTGTTGACAGCATTAGGTATGTCCTAAAGATCATCTATCTTCAGAAAAGTGGAAGAGGTGGTGGTCCTAGTGTCCTCTACTCACCAAGTTCCTGTTCCTTTCCTCCCAAAGATATACTTTTCCTCCACGCAGTGAGTGGGTGTGATACCACGTCAGCACGTGTATGGATTGGGGAAGAACAAAATTTGCAGCACCTATATGAAGAATACCGCCCTCTCTGCAGTAGTGGCTTTGTTTCTTACATCAAACGCTACTCCTCAGAAAATCAAGGACGCTGGAGAAAAGTTCCTGGTAGTAGTTTATGGAGGCAATATTGACAATGACAACCTTGACGACTTGCGGTACCGATTTTAAGGCGAAATTGCAACTAGCCTGTCTACCACCGACAAGGGACGCTGCCAATTACCACTCCTTCCGCACTTACCAGCAAGTACAAGACAAGCGTGGTTAGGTAATGAACTTCGCCCATCAGTTTGGGGCTGGAGCCTAACCACGCGAGGGGTACTACCAATCCCCACAACGAAAAATGCTGCGCCAGATAACATCCTCCAAATTGTTTCCTGCTAGTGCAGCAAAGGCTGTAGCACCGGAGCTTGCAGCTGCAAGAAAGCAGGTCTTAGATGCTCAGCTATGAGCAAGTACTGCACAGGCCACTCCTGCAAAAACGCCCCTGCAACTGATTTGAACGAGGAGGACTCGTCAGACATAATCGACGAATACGACGACGGCGAGGACGTCCTTAACAGCCTGATTGTGCAGGAGGACGACGAGTAATTAGAAGCAGAACCAACGGCTAAAAAATCTCGACAGGAACTGTTATAAGTACAAATGCGTACCTACTATGTATGAGAGACCTTTCAACAATATCTCTGTTGCCTCTAGTGTATGCTTTGTCAAAACCTTAATTTTGTTAATACCTTTATTTTTTTTTACGAAAGGACTACTTCTTTTTTTACCTACCCTGGAACAATAATGTAGTGGAGGGAAGGAGAGGGAGAGGGAATATCGGTCTAAAAAGTAACTAATGTCAATACCAATATTACCGACATGATATATGGTTGTTATGAAATTACAGTAGAAAATAAGCTTTTGAGAATTAGGGTTAGGTGGGGAAGGGAGATGGGATTGGGGGGGTTCAAAATTACAGACCATAATAACAACAATTATTATTATTAAAATAAGAAGTAAGGTTGGTTTCTGCTTTTTTAAGGTATTTTTACTGAATTTCGGAAAAAAATATTTTCTGCGAAGCGCCATATCTCAGTAAGGAATTGACATACAGACATATGTGAGTACTCAAATTGTAGATAATTTCACCTACTACAAAATGTTTCTGAACGCTTTTGTCGTAGGATGTAAGGAAAAAAGGTATTTAACGAAAAACTGACGAAAGGTCGAGATTTTTGCAGTTCTCCCCCCCCCCTCCTCTTTTTGCACAGGGTCCGCGAGGTCCAAAACTTGACAAAATGTTAATTAACCCTTCGCCTGGCGCCGCCATGTTGGTCATTTACGCGCATCTGGCGCCTGTCCGGCTCCGGGAGAGAAAAGAAAAGACCAAGTATGGCGGCCGCCATTTTGCAAATTTTACCACGTCTGGCAGGCCTAGGAAGGACAATTTAAACTGGTCTTCGATGTTTAGAAAAACTAAAATTTTACTGCTTTTCTGTATTATAAGCGTAATAAAATGTAGCATTTTAGATTCTTAATTAAGTACGCTATCATATTGCATACGATAAATATGTATAAAGTGTGAAAATAAAACAATGTCGTAAAGTTAAGATAGGGTCATGGTTTTTTTCCGATTTTCGATACATAATCTACCATAATTCATAAATTTTACTTTTTCTCGTCAATATATGTGTTGTATTTACAATACTATACCCTAATTTAAAACATACAGTCATAAAATCACTTCAATCCATACATTTTTTTAGCAGTAGGAGCATTACTAAATGTGGGCCTTGTCAGGCGCCCCACACAACCGCACACGGAACAATGAACATTAACTGAAATAAATGCCTTGTTGACATTTCTGTTGCACTGTAGTCTATCTTTGTTCTATAAATAAGCTTCAGTATACGTTAGAGCAGTGCAGAATGCTTTTTATTCGTCAAAATACACGTCTAAAACAGCACTTAGCTACTTTCCCGGAGCAGGCCGGCCGCCAGACGCGCGAAATATTTATCTTTCCCGGAGCGGGACAGATGCCACATGTGCGCTAATGTCAAAAGTAACATCCGCCATTTTAGGTCTTTTTCTTTGTCTCCCGGAGCGGGAATTTGCCACACGAAGGGTTAAGCATCCCTGAACAACATATCCAAGTTTCATTAAATTCCGACCTTTTTCTATCTGAAACCACCTGTCGACCGGACTAATATCCTACCAATTTTAAATTAACAAACCGGATGCGTCAGAGCAACCCTGGGAGTCAAATATCGTACCTACGGATTGATAGCCGCTTGCTCTGTTGGATGCAGTTTGTTGATAACAATATATCGACTCAAAAGATTTACTCATGCCATCAGGTATAATTGGGGTGGGCAGAAACTATTGATCGCCACTTTGTACGACCCCGGCAAATGTCCCAAACTTCATTTACATTCATCAATCTTCTCATACATGCATCATTCTTCTCATACATACTCTATCTTTACATACATACGAATACTCACATCATTCTTTCCGTTTGATTATAATAAGAAACCTTAAATAAATTAAACGTTTCCTTTAAGGTTTTCTACATTATTTTTCCAAAGAGTTTCATATATATCAAAACCAAAGCAAATATTGTATTGCAAGCTGTATAAAGGTTCGCCTTTTTCCTGTGTAAGTCAATTAAGTCTGCAACTGGGTCGAGAGGGATGAAGCCTCGCTAATTACAACGCACCCAATATGGCTAGGATTTACGTAAAAATATCCAGAGATATTAAAGCTAGCCCGGTTTAAGAGAGAAACAAAACTTAATATATCCGTGAGCATTTGTTAAATTATGTGAGTCCAGTTATTTTAAAGCTAAATGTAAGTACTAGAAGCTTTATACTGTAAGGTGCATTGGACATTGATGGTATACTACTAACAAAAGTAGGTTATTGATATCTTAGTAGACATTAATAACGATGTTTATTTTATTTACTCATCAATAATCACTTAAAAGATAACAACATATTAAATAATAGAATTTTAAATCTTTTTGTTAAAACAATAGAATTTTAAATCTTTTTGTTAAAACAATAGAATTTTAAATCTTTTTGTTCATGAAAATCTCATGTGGGGATTATTACTAATAAATAAAGAATAAATAAAGGAAAGAAAAATTTCGACACAGGCGGGGAGTTTACCCGAGGTCGCGGGTTTCGATTCCCGCCTGTGTCGAAATTTTTCTTTCCTTTATTTATTCTTTATTTATTAATAGAATTTTACCTACACTACATTGGACATTTATATAAAGCTCGAGAGGTTTGTCTGGATACAACACATCATCAATCGATAGTCTCTGTCTACCCCAATGGGGACAACATATACACAAATAATCTGTGTATGTTATTGTCAGGTATTTTGTTAGTTTATCAAGTTTGTTTGTTCGTTTGTTAATGTTGCGATAGCTTTGTCCTGTATCAAGTAAATGCACTGTCCAAGCAAATCGAGGGTACTCCCAACACCAGGTGACCAAAAATGCACGTACACCTAACACCTCTTCGAAAATGTATGGCGTAAACGTAGTTTGAGTATGTTATAATACAGAAACTTGCAATGCACCTAAATATAAAAATCTTAACGTATTCCAATTTGAAATAGTGTCGTAATAAAATCCTAATGGTGTTATAAATGTAGAGCATTGCAGCACATCGCGCCGTCACACGCTGCGGCTCGCAAAATGATCTCATTTACAATCTATCCCAGTACTATTCCGTAGAAAACCCGTCTTTACTGCGATGACCATACTTTATCAACATTCAATACCCAACCATAGTTGGTTTGGTCTCTTTGTTCCGCTCTGTTTTGTTTCCACTCCGTTTACTTTGGAAGTTTTAATTGAAAAATATTGACGCAAGTTTTGAAAAGTTTTTACATACTTCCTGGCAACATAGTTTTGTGTTTTTGATAACGTCATAAAACGGTTTATGTAGTTTGTATACGTTTCACTAAACAGTTTGAAAAGTAACCCAGGTTTGTGTTCCGTCACCTGAGACCCCACCCTTACACCAACTTTAATATTCATTAGTAACCATGATGGAATCAGTGAAACAAAATAACTCTCAATGTATATTTCTATGCATACCACTATTTTTATGATCATAAAAATGACCATTCATTTTAAGAAACAAACTAAACCTCGATAAGTATAGGTACTTACTTAACGTATAATTGCTTTTATTTTGAGTGACAATAATTGAGCGCTTATCCAATAATTCTCAGACGTAGCTGATGGGTAATATGTTGAATAGACTCTACGCCATTGGTAGTTAATAAGCTCTAGAATCTTAACATCTAAATGCCAATAACAAACATACATGTACTCACACCAACAGTTCGGGGTAGACAGGGAGTATCGATCGTTACTTGGTACAACCCTGACAAACCTCCTTAGCCTCCAATAAAAATTAAACTAAAATATCTTAAAGACCTAACTGATTTATTAAAAAATATCAAATTTAATAAAAATATTCATTGACAATCTACCGTTTTTTCATCGAATATAATAACAGTCGAAACCGAGTTAAAAATGGAGAAATATCTCTTTTAAATTATGAATCGAGTTGATAAACCTAGCGGTAAAATATTTTCTAGAAATAGAAAATACCGATTAGTATCACTCTTTGAAATTCCAGCTTTTAGAATTTTTCACAGTTGAATTATTTATGAAAAACTGCTTTGTTCGGATTGAAAAATAGAGCAAATCAGATGTAACAGTTTCCAGTATTCAAGAGGTAAATTTTTAAAATTTAAGTTAAGAATATTTTTATTTTATGGACCAGTTGATAATTGTTTAATATTAGCTAGTATTATTTAATATACGCAAGGAAGACAGATAAATGTCGGGGACTAAGATTGCGGCGTGGCTGCCACGTATACTTTTGAGAGTCGCAGTGCAACACTGGTCATTCAGGACATCTGTGCATATGATGTGAGGTCGGTATGATGAGAAATTTACGATAGTAATTTATATCATAAAGTGGTTGTTCTTTTTTAAATCCTAATCCATAGAAGAAACAGATATCATATCAACAACACAAACAATAACAGCTGTGTTATATCGGTTCCGAATATCACTAAACCATTTCATTTCGGGTATATCGTAAAGACGACTTACGGTGTTAGTATCTTTTAAGTGCTTGCGTGTTTGGTTATTATATAGAGATGAACAGGGTGAATTGGCGACGGATGAAAGTAGCATAAGACGAGTATGGAAGAACTATTTTGAGGGACTCTTTGAAAAAGAGGATTCATCCATTTCTTCGCCAATCAGCAGTAATGTTGATTGGAACGACGTTATGGGTGACTTTAGTGACAGTGAGATCAGTATGGAAGAAATAATAAAAGCAATGAAAAGTATGAAACTAGGGAAAGCGGCAGGGTATGACCGGATAAACACTGAAATGCTGAGGGCTGGTAAAGGGGTGGTGGTTTCCTGGTTGTACTTCCTTTTCCAAAAATGCTGGTCGAGTGGCAAAGTGCCACAAGACTGGTGCAAAGCGGTGATTGTGCCTTTATATAAAAAAAAGGGGTCACACCAGAAGGCTAGAAACTACCGTGGAATTAGCCTACTCAGCATTGTCGGTAAATTGTATGTATTGTAAAGGTTTTGATTGAAAGAGTGATGAATGAAACGGATGATAAAATTTTGGGATGTGCAAGCAGGATTTAGAAAGGGAATGGGATGTATGGACCAAATCTTCTCTTTAAGGAGCATCACCGAAAAGTTCTTAGCTAAGAACCGAAAGGTGTATTGCTCCTTCATTGATTTAGAGAAGGCGTATGATAGGGTGGTAAGAAAGTAATTATGGGAGGTGTTATCCAAGTTCGGTTTGGGGAGTCGACTTATACGTGCACTGGTATCACTCTATGAGGATTCCAGTGCATGTGTGAGAGTAAACGGGGAAAATACTGACTGGTTCGGGATCTCTCGGGGTGTCCGACAGGGTTGTGTAGCTTCCCCGTGGCTCTTCAATTTGTTCATGGATGACTGTTTAACAGAGTTGCGTGAAAGTGATTATGGATTGAGAATGGGTGGATTCATCATCAAATGCCTCTTATATGCCGACGATCAAGTGCTACTTGCATCATCGGTGGAAGAGCTGCAAGAGATGATGAATATTGCATGTGCGTCTTTTGAAAAAAAGGGAATGAGGGTGAATGTGGATAAAACAAAAACTATGGTTTTTGAGAGAGAGGTGAATATGACCGAATGCGTGATTGAGATTAATGGTAAGAAAGTGGAACAAGTGAAAGAGTTTGTATATTTGGGAAGTTTGTTTACTAGGGATGGAAAGTGTGATGAAGATAACGCCTAATAGTCGCCTAACAGACCGCCCAAATACCACTTACAAAAGCCCCACACCGTTTAGTCGCCTCTTACGACACCCGTTGGTAGAAAGGGGTAGTGATATTCTAAGACGGCACTACGTATTACTTTGAATCCCAAAAAGGATAGGTAGGTATACCTGGATACCTACTCTGGATAGAGTTTCAGAATAATTAATTTATTAGCGACCGTCGAAAATTCACCGGCATTGTCATATCATCACCCGGTGAATTATATTAATGTTTACTGATTCAAAACAGCATGTTCTCCAAAGTTAAATCTTGCATATTTTATTTGTGAGTTTTTATCCAGGAATTGAATCGGAATACTTCGGATCGTGAGTCGAACGCTACCGCAAGACGAAGGAGTCAGTTATATTTAAAAACATAAATAACACAAAAGAATACACCAAATCAATTGCTGTGTAGTGTCGGCTTAGTATAGCACTATCCCATTTCAACCCATGGGTGTTCGTAAAAGGGTTTTGGGGCTTTTGAAGAAGTTGTTAGGCGAACAACCGTGATAGCCCAGTGGGTAGAACACTCGGTTATCGTGCAAACGACTAGTGTTCAAATCCTGGGTCGGGGTTACACCAATTTGTCTTTTCTAAAGACATATGTGTGGTTAATTTATCATGGTTGCTAACGGTGAGGGAAAACATCGTGAGGAAACCCACATGGCTGAGTTGTATTTAGTCATGTGACAGTGTATTCGTATAAAACGGCGATAGGCCTGCCCCCTATCACGTGAGTACACTGTCCATGCAAAACGTGGGTACTCTTAACACCAGGTGACAAAGTCACGTGATGTTCAGAAGTATTAGTACCTCTGCCAACCCCTTCGGGGATATTCGGCGTGAACGTTTATGTTATGTTTATGTTATTGTTAGGCGATGCGGTTGGAGACCCATCACCAATAACCATTAGTTTATAATCTTTTCCCCACTCAAGTTACCAAAAGTGGCTAAAGAATTTCTTATTCTTAAGCTCTGACTACCCTTTCTAAGTATTCATAGCTGTAAGTACATCAGTATGTAACATACCGAATCAAAGTACATAGTCAAATCGCCAGCTACCAAATTGTGTCTTACGTCTAACAGCAAGGTACATGTGTACACTTGTCGGCACTCGGCAGTGGCTCGTGAAGATGACAAATGTCTGACACTCCACCAGAACATGTTTGTTGACAACCCTCTACACATCGACCGAAAGATCTTGTTGGTTTTCTTGGCTATTTGGGCGGTTTATTTTTTTTTTAGTAGGTTTTGAGCTAAATTATTTTATGTTATTTGGTTTAATTTTGAATACTATATTTTGGTTTGTTATATTATATTCATGCCTAAAAATTAAAAAGGGGAAGGTAGAGATTCAGAGTTCGCAATTTTAAAACCGCTTATTTAAGATGAATATAGTTGCTACCAGCAGTTATTTAAAAAACACCAACACCCCGAGTCGACTCCTACGACACCTACGAAAATAATGGTTAGTGCTTTTATTAACTGACACCATAGGATTGTGATTTCGCATAAAATAGAGAGTATAAATTTAAGAACTGCAAAATATACTCCTAAACCAATTATTTTCTTTAAAAAATCTAATGTTTGTCAATACTACAATAGTAGGGCAAGCATAATGTATTTTTACTTTGATTCATAGCAGAAGAAAATATATGCAATTTTTACACATAGTTTTAAATTTTCACTAAACGCTTCACGTAAAGCCCTATTCACCTGTGCGACCTATATAGGCATACAAAGCTGCGGCTACATTCTCCAGTCAAGTTTGGTTCTAAATATACAAATAATGTATAGAAAAAATATAAAAATATGTAATTACTGAATCTCAGGTTTTCATACGCCATCTGTTCAAAAGAATCGAGAGATATCAAGCACATTAGGCATAAACCACAAAGAAAAAGATCCAAATGCTCTTCGAAAAAAGTTTAGCGCCAAAACTTTGACATTAGCTGGTGAATTATCGCGGTCTCGTCGGTGTCATTTGTGAAGTTTAAGACGAAACTTGAAAGCCTTCAGGAACGAATTCTTCTTAGAAACTTTGGCCAGGGCACAGTCCCCGAGTATAGAACAACGGAGTAACTTAAAATGTTTATTTTAGACCGATACAAAGTCCGCATGCTTGTTTCCCATGAAGCTTACTGTAGACTGCACATTGCGAGACTTCTTAACTTTACTTACCAAATACCTAACTACTAAGAGTGTGTTGTGCGATTTCAACTTTGCCTGCAAATGTTTAGTTACTTGTTAAAAAACTTAGTTTCGGTTGCATTCCATTTTAGAAAGCTGGAAATGTAAAATGGTATTACTGTTAAAACGATTCTATGAATGTTGCTTAGTAGAAGTGGCGCCTTCATTTAGTTAGTTAATTAAGGGCTCTCTCAGAGCCTATATTTAGTAGGGGGATTTATAATTTATTGATTTAAAGTGTATTAAAAGGGGTCGTTTTTACTGTCTTGTATGTTTGACTGCATTTTCGTTTTGTGAAACTTTATTTTTGCAAATATTTATTTTAATATGTATAACTAGCAGCCCGTCCCGGCTTCGCTCGGGCATGAATTATCATTAACATTTTGTTTTTTATTTTATTACATGTATTATTATTTTAATATATTTTTTTTAAGTTTTAAGCTATGTTATATTTTTTTGCTGTGTAGTGTCGGCTTAGAATAGCACTACCCCATTTCTTCCGCTGGGTGTACGTAACAGGCGACTAATGGTTTTGGAGCTTTTGAGGGATTTTTGGGCGATGCGGTTGGTGACCCATCACCGACAACCTTTATTTCACCATCTTTTCCCCACACAACTTCCAAAAGTGGCTGAGGAATTTCGGATTCCTTAGCTCTGGCTACGCCTTCTAGGGATTTATAGCCGTGAGTATATGTATGTATGTATGTTATATTTTTTTGTATTTATATTTAGATATATTTTTTTTATTTTTTATAATGAGTAATTACATCAAAAGCCATTCAATTAATAGAGTTAGAGCTTCCCTGTAAACAATATTTGACGTTGTTGTATTTTGGGGCAGCAAAATAAATTGATGTTCAGGGGCTCCCACCCGCGACAGGCCAACGTACAGTTGACCGTGAGTAAAACAATTCTTTCGCAGGTCAATCCCTACTAATTTGAAGGTTTGGCCTTGGGACTTATTAATTGTTAAAGCAAAAGATGTTTTAACCGGAAATTGTAGCCGTTTAAATGGAATTGGCAGATCAGTTGGGATCATCGGTATCCTCGGTATATGAGCTAATTGACCGGCTGCTGGGCCAGTGATAATAGTCGCTACAATCAAATTTTGCTTTTACTCTTTGATAAGCAGCCTCCCGTACCCCTTCGTGACGCCTGCAACAACTTACTATGCATAGCTAATCGAGCGGAGTTTTATCTATTTTTTTAATTCGAAATAACTAACTTTGGAATGTTCGAATTGAATAATTCAAAAAGTAATATAAGGGTATTGAAGTAGTCTAAAATAATATATACGTTTTTTATAAGGATAAGATAGGTACAAATAAAGAGCCTTTTCTAAAGCAGGATTTTAATTTAATTTTTTAATAATTTTATATAATGACGCTTGTTGTGAGATAACTATAATAGTTAGAGACATGCTGTCTGGGCATTTTTTTTAGATAATAATGTGTTCTATAAAATTGTAGTACGTAATTTTATTCTATTGTCAATAGTTTTCGCAGCGCACGCGATGTAAGGATTTTTTTTGGTATTTTTTTAACACCTTGGGTTACATTTTTGAAGTTTACGTAAGGATCCCTAATTTTTTGAAAATGAAATATAGCCTATGTCACTCGGGAATAGTGTAGCATTAAAACAGTGAAAGAATTTTTCAAATCCGTCCAGTAGTTTTGGAGCCTATTCAATTCAAACAAACAAACAAAAAATCAAACCTTTCCTCTTTATAATATTAGTATAGATAAAGGGTTTTTCTATTCTTTGGTTTAGCCAAATTCTACCACGTTGTTATACGAGTAGTACGACCAACACATTTATGTCATCTCTAAAACATAAAATATTTTTAATTTTTAGATAATCAAATGCCGTGTAGTGCCGGCTTAGAATGTCGCTACCCCTTTCTACCCACGGGTGTCGTAAGAGGCGACTAAGGGTATTGGGGCTTTTTATTGGATTTTTGGGCGATGCGGTTGGAGACCCATCACCAAAAACCTTTATTTTTACCATCTTTTCCCCACTCAACTTCCAAAAGTGGCTGAGGAATTTATAATTTATAATTCCTTAGCTCTGGTTACCCCTCCTAGGGAAATATAGCCATGAGTATATGTATGTATGTATAATCAAATGATGCAGTTTGCAATATCCTACCAAACTTAAATTAACAAACCGGATGCGTCAGAGCAACCCTGGGAGTCAAATATCGTACCTACGGATTGATAGCCGCTTGCTCTGTTGGATGCAGTTTGTTGATAACAATATATCGACTCAAAAGATTTACTCATGCCATCAGGTATAATTGGGGTGGGCAGAAACTATTGATCGCCACTTTGTAGGACCCTGGCAAATCTCCCAAACTTCATTTACATTCATCAATCTTCTCATACATGCATCATTCTTCTCATACATACTCTTATAATCTTTACATACATACGAATACTCACATCATTCTTTCCGTTTGATTATAATAAGAAACCTTAAATAAATTAAACGTTTCCTTTAAGGTTTTCTACATTATTTTTCCAAAGAGTTTCATATATATCAAAACCAAAGCAAATATTGTATTGCAAGCTGTATAAAGGTTCGCCTTTTTCCTGTGTAAGTCAATTAAGTCTGCAACTAGGTCGAGAGGGATGAAGTCTCGCTAATTACAACGCACCCAATATGGCTAGGATTTACGTAAAAATATCCAGAGATATCAAAGCTAGTCCGGTTTAAGAGAGAAACAAAACTTAATATATCCTTGGGCATTTGTTAAATTATGTGAGTCCAGTTATTTTAAAGCTAAATGTAAGTACTAGAAGCTTTATACTGTAAGGTGCATTGGACGACATTGATGGTATACTACTAACAAAAGTAGGTAATTTATATGTTAGTAGACATTAATAACGATAATTTAAATCTTTTTGTTCATGAAAACCTCATGTGGGGTTTATTTGTGTGAATTGATAGCTCAATTGGCAAAAGCGACGGGGGCGTATACCCGAGGTCGCGGGTTCGAATCCCGCCTGTGTCGAAAATTTTCTTTCCTTTATTTATTCTTTATTTATTATTAATAACGATGTTTATTTTATTTACTCATCAATAATCACTTAAAAGATTTAAACAAAAGAATTTTACTTACACTACATTGGACATTTATATAAAGCTCGAGAGGTTATTCTGGATACAACACATCATCAATCGATAGTCTCTGTCTACCCTAATTGGGACAACATAAACACAAATAATGTGTATGTTATTGTCATGTATTTTGTTAGTTTATCAAGTTTGTTAATGCTTAGGGAATCGTGAGAATCGTGAGAAAAACTACGTATTTGTGCAAAGTTGCGATAGCTTTGCCCTGTATCAAGTAAATGCACTGTCCAAGCAAATCGAGGGTACTCCCAACACCAGATGACCAAGAATGCACGTACTCCTGACACCTCTTCGAAAATGTATGGCGTAAACGTAGTTTCAGTATGTTATATAATACAAAAACTTGCAATGCACCTAAATGTAAAAAACTTAACGTATTCCAATTTGAAATAGTGTCGTAATAAAATCCTAATGGTGTTATAAATGTAGAGCATTGCAGCACATCGCGCCGTCACACGCTGCGGCTCGCAAAATGATCTCATTTACAATCTATCCCAGTACTATTCCGTAGAAAACCCGTCTTTACTGCGATGACCATACTTTATCAACATTCAATACCCAACCATAGTTGGTTTGGTCTCTTTGTTCCGCTCTGTTTTGTTTCCACTCCGTTTACTTTGAAAGTTTTAATTGAAAAATGTTGACGCAAGTTTTGAAAAGTTTTTACATACTTCCCGGCAACATAGTTTTGTGTTTTTGATTACGTCATAAAACGGTTTATGTAGTTTGTATACGTTTCACTAAACAGTTTGAAAAGTAACCCAGGTTTGTGTTCCGTCACCTGAGACCCCACCCTTACACCAACTTTTATATTCATTAGTAACCATGACAGAATCAGTGAAACAAAATAATTCTCAATGTATATTTCTATTTGCTGTGTAGTGTCGGCTTAGAATAGCACTGCCCCGTTTCTACTGATGGGTGTACGTAAGAGGCGACTAACGGTATTGGGGTTTTTAAGGGATTTTTGAGCGATGCGGCTGGAGACCCATCACCAACAACCTTTACTTTACCATCCTTTCCCCACTCAATTTTCCAAATGTGGCTGAGGAATTTCTAATTCCTTAGCTCTGGCTGCCCCTTCTAGGGATTTGTAGCCGTGAGTATATGTATGTATGTATGTATGTATATTTCTATTCATACCACTATTTTTATGATAATAAAAATGACCATTAATTTTAAGAAACAAATTAAACCTTGATAAGAATAGATACTTACTTTACGTATAATTACTTTTATTTTGAGTGATAATAACTGAGCGCTTGTCTAATAATTCTCAGACGTAGCTGATGGGTAATATGTTAAATAGACTCTACGCCATTGGTAGTTAATAAGCTACAGAATCTTAACATCTAAATGCCAAAAACAAACATAAATGTACTCACGCCAACAGTTCCCATCGGGGTAGACAGGGAGTATCGATCGTTACTTGGTACAACCCTGACAAACCTCCTTAGCCTCCAATAAAAATTAAACTAAAATATCTTAAAGACAACTGATTTATTAGAAAATATCAAATTTAATAAAAATATTCATTGACAATCTACCGTTTTTTCATCGAATATAATATCAGTCGAAACCGAGTTAAAAATGGAGAAATATCTCTTTTAAATTATGAATCGAGTTGATAAACCTAGCGGCAAAATATTTTCTAGAAATAGAAAATACCGATTAGTATCACTCTTTGAAATTCCAGCTTTTAGAATTTTTCACAGTTGAATTATTTATGAAAAACTGCTTTGTTCGGATTGAAAAATAGAGCAAATCAGATGTAACAGTTTCCAGTATTCAAGAGGTAAATTTTTAAAATTTAAGTTAAGAATATTTTTATTTTATGGACCAGTTGATAATTGTTTAATATTAGCTAGTATTATTTAATATACGCAAGGAAGACAGATAAATGTCGGGGATAAATGGCGAGGCTGCCACGTTTACCTTTGAGAGTCGCAGTGCAACACTGGTCATTCAGGACATCTGTGCATATGATTTGAGGTCAGTATGATGAGAAATTTACGATAGTAGTATATTATATCATAAAGTGATATTTTTTTTTAATCCTAATCCATAGAAGAAACATATATCATATCAACAACACAAACAATAACAGCTGTGTTATGTCGGTTCCGAATATCACTAAACCATTTCATTTCGGGTATATCGTAAAGGCGACTTACGGTGTTAGTATCTTTTAAGTGATTGCTGGGCCATGTGGTTGGAGACACATCATCAACCACTATTTATCGCCGTTTCTCACTAAACTTACAAGGTGTCTTTGGAATTTGTAATTATGAAGATCTGACTACCCTGTTTGATATCCATAGTCGTCAGTATAGATAGGTATTGGTAATATTAAAAAATCCCATTCAAAAGCATTACTACGAGTACTACCTTCAAGACAATTACTGCATTATTAAAAATGGAAGCTGGTTATCTATACTTATAATAAATCTGTAGAGAGGTCAATTCTGTACATGAAATATATTTTCAAAATAACTATCAGGTGATGATTAGGGATCGATACTGATGCCAAAAATGCAATCAGTAAAATTTTTGTCTGTCTGTCTGTCTGTCTGTCTGTCTGTCTGTCTGTCTGTCTGTCTGTCTGTCGGTTTGTATGTTCCTTATGGAAACAAAAACTACACGACGGATTTTAACGAAACTTGGTACAATTATTCTTCATACTCCTGCACAGGTTTTTGTATACTTTCCAGCAGAGTCGTAAAGTTGAATTTTGGGAAATTTTGGAAAAACGGGAGAAGTTACTCCATTTTTGAAACTTCCGTCGCGTTTGCAGCCTTAATGGTTAAAGTTACATAAAATGTATGTATGGCGGAAAAAATCTTCATAAATTTTTCTAAAAAAAAATGTTCAACAGCATATGTCTATCTTTTATGGTTGACTCACAATATCACGTGTAACTCCTGATAGCTTCGTAGTTCGGAGTATTCTGATTATATTTGTTTACTCTTACGTTTATAATACTCTCACTCATCCCTAATTTAAAAAAGGTAACATTATTACCTATTCAATAAAAAAAATATCATACAAATCGATAGAGAAACAGCGAAATTACACATGAAATAAGCCATCGCGCCCGTGACCAAAACCAAATAATTACTAATTTACATATTAAATACTAGACTCAACTCAACTTCAACTCATTCTAAAAATTAGTTTATGTTCGAAGATACTAAACCGTTCATATGAGCGCTTTCACAGAAATCACAAAGCTACACTCAGGGGCTGGAAATGAAAACTTCCCTCCATTCTCACTTTGTAGTTTTTAACAGCGCAAACCTGATACAAAAGCGCGCTGTGATTTGCATATTCACCAATAGATGGCACTGTCGGTAATTGCTACATCGCGGTATGATTTCTTCTTTATTAGAGTATATAAACCAAAAAATTCTACGTGTGTTTTAGGCCTATCCGACTGAGCTTATGTACACTCCTTTTCGCCGCCAGGGCGGCCTTCAGTTCAGCCGCCCGGCACACAAGTCATGGTGACGCCGCACAGGCCGCAGGGCCAGCAGCACCGAACCGGTGGGGTTTTAGTCGGTAAAAGTCCGACATATGAGGATTTCCCCACCGGTAAACAAAAAAAAAAAAAAAAGTGTGTTTTAGTATCTCATGGCATTGATAATGATACAATAATGCTGCCGTTATTATAATTAATGTACGTAGTACGATACGATACTGTAGAATAGGTATGTAATGTATTGTATGTTGGAGTTTGTTGTAATAGAACTTCGGTCGGGTGATTTCTTCGAAGTTCGACCCAAAATGGCGTTTATTAGGCAACATAAACTGAGTGTCATTGAAATCTAGCAAGACGTAGCGTTGTATATCTCACTATTTTTAATGAGTATTGAGTGAGAGCCTCATTTTACCTCATGAGGTACCCCTTATTTGAGGCGAGGTAAAGAGAACGAACGAAATATACTCTATTAACGAGTCAACAGTGTGGCACGCGTAATGTTGCCGCTTTGCACTGAATGAGGGAAAATGAGTTCTAAATTCTAATGTTTTATACTTGGTATTTTTTTATAAATAAACTTAAGGGCCTCCCCGCATTTTGCAGCTATTGCGCTCACTCTTACGTCAAATTTACTGAGAGTGACAGGGACAGAAAAACGCGCGCGCAGGATAAATGTAGTTTATTTAGTTTTATTGAATAACTATAATGTTTAAATGAAAAGTTCAACATCAAAGTTACAGATGTTAAAGCTACGCGTATGTAGACACATGAGTTCACATGTATGTTATGCCAGTGGAGCCTATACGGTTTTTATGAAAACAAAGCATGTTCCAATTCAATTTTTTTCATCATATTTTTCAGCAATTTATTAAAATGTTAAACATCAAATTTTAACACCATGAACTAATCACCAACATATATTTTATTCATGTCATATCAATATCATCAAATCAGACTTTATAGAACTTCCAAACAATCAACATCAACCTATTTTTCCGAGGACGCCCTTAATTAAATTATTCAAAATTTGTAAATTGAAACAAACTTTCTATAACTGCTTTATTAGTTTTTTTACTCACTTCGGCCCATTAATATAATTAAGCTATTATAATTTGCCGTGTAGTGCCGGCTTTGCCGTGTAGTGCCGACTTAGATTGCCGTGTAGTGCCGGCTTAGAATGTCGCTACCCCTTTCTACCCACGGGTGTCGTAAGAGGTGACTAAGGGTATGGGGCCTTTAGTGGTTTTTGGGCGATGCAGTTGGAAACCCATCACCAACTATACTACATTTCTGCCATCTAATCCCCTATCAATATCCAAATGTGGCTGAGGAGATTCTAGCTCTGCAGCTCTGGCTACCCCGTTTTGGGATTAATGGCCGTGAGTATATGTATGTATGTATGTAAGCTAATCTAAGGTAAAATTAAATGGGTACTATTTGTAAGAAAACGCTAAAATAAACTGACTAATCATTCCATCAAACTGACCCGACTCCTTCAACCGCGACACGAGTATAATGTATGTATCGACTCAACATTTAAATAGTCGGTAACTCACTCACTCACTTTGGTCTATTCGAGTGCTGCCTCGACTCGCGCTTCGAAAAAGTGAGGAGCTACGTGAGGTGGTTTATATTTCAAATACGAGAACTTCCTCATTTTCTCGCGACGAGTAACTTAAACGAAGTACCTCACGAGTGAGGGGTTATCACTAAGCAAGAAGGCTCTCTATTTCCAGTGTATTTCTTTACTCTATGGCTACACTATTCAGGAGTGCTCTAAGTAGTAATCATTGCGCTAAATTTCACAAATCTTGAGCAGTGTTTGAAGAAACCTCAGATATAAATAAAACAACGCTACCCGTGCGAAGCTGGGCCGATCCACTAGTTTTATATAAAACGTCTCTAGTGTACCTGATGCTTGAAAACCCGCCTACTTCATTAAGTTATTCATTCGAAGCTTTCCGGTCCTCAAAGAAGAACCATTAATTTAAAATGCAAAAATTCGATTAAAAGACCTTTAAGTAAGTCAGAAGCACTCCAATTAAAACTATGTCTTCCCTCACAACTGGTACGAAGCGAAATGGATAGATAGAAAAGCAATGAAAAGCACTTTGTCGAGAGTAAAAATTAAGGTTTCCGGGGATATTCTTAAATTTAACGTAAAAAGAAGGTTAGAAATTAATTCAGAGGGTTGGCTGTCTGTAATTTGATGAGAAGTTCGTTCTCGTTAATGCTTTACTTCTGGTGAAACGTCGGAGTTGGAGCAATTAGGATAAATATTTTTGACGTGTACCTACTTTACATAAAATCGTTTTATTAACTTCGGTTATATAAAATAGAAGTATCAAATTGTGAAGTAAGATTTTAATGGAACTAAAATTAATCTTTTATATTCTTGTTATGCTTAATAGTTTTTGATAAAGGATAATTTTGGATAGTAGACATTAAAATGTTAGGAAAAAGTGTGATGGATAACTAAAGAAAATAGCTGCAAGTAAAGGTGTAAAATGTTGGTAAATTAATAAGTATTTATTTTAGTTATTGATTTTTGGTAGGAGTATTTGGAATACTTAAAATTAATAATAAATATAAATATATTCTCGATCAACTGTGGCTCTTTTGGGTGTTTTCGGCCTTGTTTCTGTCGCATATGAAGGTCTTCAACTATTTTTATATTAACGAACATATGCTCACGGCCATAAATCCCGAATAGCAATCCCGAATAGCGGTAGCTTTAAAGCTCTGGAGCTTCAGAGCTAGAAACTCTTCAGCCACATTTGGAAAATGATAGGGGCAAGACGATAGAAATAAAGTATCGTTGGTGATGGTTCTCCAATTGCAAATTAAGTTATTATATGCCCGATCCTAGTCGCCTCTTATGACGACCGATTTTACGGCGATTTTTTTTTAAATCAATGTAATATTCTTTAGAATAATTCCATCTTTACCCGTGATTTATAAAGTGAATTGAGAATCTGGGAAATTAAAGTGATTTAAAGATCGTAAAGTCGCCTCTCTGCTTAATGTTTAAATGCCCATATTATTTGTAATAAGTAAAACTAACAAAAAAACACAAAATAACATCGTATTACAGATTGTCTTGGCAACACAATTACAAATTAAAAATTCTGTCTATCCTTTATAGATACTAGATTTTACTTTTTCGCGTGTTGCACATATAATTTTCTTTATTCAAGTTTCTTAGCTTATTATCCATTCTGAACAACGGAAACGAGTTTTTCTAAGCCCGTGTCCCTCACAAATCATACGATGAAAGAAAAATTCGGGAGTCACTAAATAACAAGTGAAAAAGCAGTGGACCCATAAATCTTGTTTAGCGGTCGGGTGTCGGTGATTCTAGGTCATAAACACGAGACTGAGATGTCGACAAACAATGTCCTTGTACCATTCAAAAGATTGAGCGTTTTAAGAAACTGCCTGTTTTTGTCATCTATCTACCTTCGTCGTTTGGAAAAGAGTAATCTTTGCACTCTATTGAATTTTGTTTAGCTTAGATAGTATGTGAAAGGTGACTGGTTTGGAGGTTGAAGTTGGAATTCCATTTCGGAGTTATACATGTGCGAGTTTAAAAATATATATGAATGATCTGTGTAGTGTCGCCTTAGAATAGCACTACACCATTTCTTTCCATGGGTGATCATAAGAAGTGACTAACGGTATAAAGCTTTTTAAGTGATGGTCGGGAGATGTGGCTTCCATTATCAATGATCTTTATTTTTACCACCTGCTCTCCAAACTACTTATAAAAGTAGCTGAGAGAGTACCAATTCTGAAACTCTGTCTGTCCTCTTATATTTGATATGTATGAAATATTATGTATGTATAAATAAAATTATCATTACTGTGTTTTCATTTACTCGTAGTAGGAAACCACGTACGTGTGTACTGGACCATGGACATAATGTCATGCAATCTCTGGCAAAATCAAAATCCTCACTAGCTTGTGGAGCTTCTATTGTAAACTTTGCTGATCGTTTTATATCTCGTAAGTTTAGAAGCAGTGTAAGTTAAACTATAAAGGTAAAATCAGTAATTTACTTACTCACTCTCTATTCATTGCCATTGGGGTAGGCAGAGACTATAATCACCACTTAAATGTCAAGGAAACAAGAGGTTTTTTTCAGAAACGTTACAGTTCAGCTACGTAGGCTCTGCCTACCGCAATGTGGATGAACGATGTGGGTATACGTTAGTAATAGTGTGAGCTAGTTTATGGGGCTAGTGGTGTGACTTCTGGTTCCAGGCTACCATAAGTTACAATGGTGGGATATAAAAGCAATTGCCTCAAATGAACTGTATGTAAAATGATTTATTGCAGAATATAATAAAAATTAATAACAGAAATGTTGATGAAATGATTCATTTATACACGCTCTTTTGATTTGACACATTTTGAAATCTGTTTAAGAAAACGTTAAATGGTATTTTTGATTAAATTAACGACTTTCAAAATACATACACTACATAGCCGATTTATATCATCATCATCATCATCGTACCAACCTCTTACGAACATCCAACGGGAAGAAATGGGATCATGATATTTTAAGGATTTGCAGATAAAATCATATTCTGCTTGATCTGCTGACCTATTTTAAGGTCTAACATACATACATACATATACTCACGGCTATAAATCCCTAAAAGGGGTAGCCAGAGCTGAGAAATTAGAAATTTCTCAGCCACTTTTGGAAGTTGAGTGGGGAATAGATAGTTGAATAAAGGTTGTTGGTGATGGGTTTAAGGTCTAACTATAAAGATATGTCTTTTTTTGTTCCGAATTGAACGTGGAAGAGGTGTTTTATGCTCATAGATATTTACTCACGCCCATTATTCCCATTGGGGCAGGCAAAGACTATCGATCACCACTTAGTATGATCTTGGCAAACCTCTCTTGCTTCCCTTATATTCATTATTCTTCTCATACATGCTCTTTTATTCTTCTCACTTCGGATCCCCACCTTTATAACAACGTTTTCTCATGTTTTATGCTCATGTATAAAACATTTAACAAATCTTACTCACTTGCTGATATTATGATACAATCGTTCAAGAAAAAATAACATAACGAAATGAATATTTCAAATATAAAGGCGACATAAATCCTCTTTGTTTTCACGTGAAAGGCTGTTAACATGTAAATCCAATAATCTAAGTGCGTCTAAGCTGAGTGCTATCCTCATTTTCATTTTCTACGGCATGAAGTACTCAATGAGATACGCAATATTACGAACAATATTATTCCCTTGGTACGGAAATAATTTAGTACATTTTCCTGTCCAATTTGTGGGATGTCTTTTTTCAATACGAGGTACGGGCTTCGTGATTTTATTTTGACAGGTCCATTATTACAGACAACGCTCCGTTTATTTGGATCTCAAATTTTATGACGCGATGAAACACAATAACAAGTTGTATAGTTAAGTTGCTCAAATGTTTTACTGAAAAAGGTAAGATTTCATTCGTAGAAGAGAATTTCTAATGCAAGGGTTGAGAATTTTTGAATGTTTTATATCGCATGGTAAAAACAGCCATCTCGTTCGCACATACTTAGTATTGTATACTGTCATCTTATTCTAACTGATATCGTGACGATATAATTGCGATCTTGCTAGGCCTCCTGAGGTATTAAGTTCAATAGTAATCTAACTTCACTAGAATATGTTTTTCACATCATACACTAAAAGATTTGACTTGGCAATAACTGAGATTACTACTGGTAAAATTTATTATTTACTAATAATATCATCACAGATTTTGAATGTTTATGATTTTGTGGATTTATTGTTTAGCGATGTGATTACCCATTACCAACAGCCTTCATTGAAACTTCACTATTGTACGATCTTTTCCCCACCCAACTTCAAAAAGTGGCTGATATATATCAGTTTTGAAGCTCTGGTTTCTTTTTAGGATTTATAGTCGTGAGTATATCTAAGAGTTATTTGTGCATAATATGAGTAAAAATAGAAGATAAAATTATCTTAACAAATTATAGAAAGTTTGAAAAAAAATCCGTAAAGCTTTAAATAATAATTTTATGATAACTTCTAAAAAAATTGTGACTAATATTTCAGGGGTGTCTTAATAATTCTTCAATTTCTTGGGGACAGACCCGTGCTTCACCTCATTGTTTCACCTGGGTGAAGCACGGAGTATGCAATAGTCCCCATGCTCCAACCGACATTGGCATTAAAGAAATTACAGAAATTACAACCGTGGGCTGAAGTTGTTTTTTATGTAAACATTTGTTTCAAAAATATTGTCAACTAATATATTTTTCTTAATCTGCTGTGTAATGTCGGCTTAGAATAGCGCTATCAAATTTCTTCCGGTGGGTGCACGTAAGAGGCGACTAACGGTATTGGGGCTTTTAAGGGATTTCCGGGCGATGCGGTTGGAGACCCATTACCAACAACCTTTATTTAACCATCTTTTCTGTGGCTGAGGAATTTCTAGCTGGAATCCCATCTAGGGATTTATAGCTGTGAGTATATGTATCCATGTAGATTTTTCTTCTAATTAATACACACTTTACACACATTTAACTGATGTACAGACCGCTCGTTTAGTTTACTATAGTTATTTTCATAGCATCATGTCTTATGGCATTTTACTCTGGGGCAGAGCTGCTGATGTTGGGTCAATATTCATTTTACAGAAAAGAGCAATAAGAGCTATTTATAATTTAGGTTCACGAGATTCCCTTAGAGAATTGTTTAAAACCATAAATATAATGACACTGCCATGTCAATATATTTATGAAAACATCATGTATGTGAGAAAAAATTTGAAAGCATTTTCCAAAAACTGTGACAGACATACTAGAAGTCTTAGAGATAATAATAAAATTTCAATTCAAAAGTACAGATTGTCAAAAATAAATACATCTTTTATGGGGTTATGCGTAAAATTTTATAATAAAATACCTGATGACATTTTGAATCTAACAGAAAAGAAATTCAAAGTAATTATAAAACGCAGTCTTCATTTAAAAGCTTATTACAGTTTAAATGATTATATGATAGATGAAACTGCTTGGTGTCACCAGGGCTCTATTCAGGATATTTCCAGACATACACCAATATTGTAATTTGACTAAGAAAAGATGTGTGTTGCTGAGTTTCTTACGGGTTCTTCTCGCAACAATACACCTTCCGAATCCGAAGTAGAGTCAGTAGAGTAAGATTTAACTTATACGTAAGTTTGTGACGTTCAAAAAATAGAGAACAATTCTTTTTATTTTGAAATAAATATTTTTTATCTTTATCTTTTACTGTATGTACCTAGGTAGATACGAACAGAGGTACTTACATATCAAAAACAAAAAAAAACAAAACAAACAGTAACAAATAGGAGTAAAAAAAATTAAGTGAAAGATTAATCATGACTCTAAATAATATTGGTTGGAGCACGGGGACTAGTGAATACCCCGTGTTACACCTGGGTGAAACACGGGTCTAGGTTATGCCCCCTGCTTCACCTGGGTGAAACAACGAGGTGAAGCACGGGTCTGTCCCCAATTTCTTCGATTGTAGCCTTAAGCAAGGATGTCTGGGTATACCATAAATTGAAAGGGTTAAAACAAATTATCTTTTGTAACATTTAGTAACCAACTCTTTAAGCAAGACTCTACTGATTAATAATAATCATTTTGACTAGTGACAGAAAAATTTAAAATAAGATTCCTATCAAAAAGCTGTGTAGTGTCGGCTTAGAATAGTACTACCCTGTTTCTTCCCGCAAGTGTACATATGTAAGAGGCGATTAAGGGAATTGGGGCTTTTTAATGGAATTTTGGGCGATGAGGTTGAAAACCTATCACCAACAATCTTTATTTTACCATCTTTTCTCCACTTAACTTCTAGGAATTTCTATTTCCTTAGCTCTGGCTTCCCCTTCTAGGAATTTACACCCGTATGTGGATGGATGTATGTTAACAAATTTCTTAACATTAATAAACTAAGGATGAAATTTTAAAATATATACATCAAAATGTAACGCGATCTATAATCCAAAATGAAACAAAGAGGCAATTACAACAGTTCCGTGCGAATAAAAACAAAAAGAGTCATTATTAAAGTTCTTAATCAAACAGACATTCGATATTCAAATTCTTAGCTAACGTTAATAAAAGAGTTGAGCAGATAAAAGTGTTGCGCAAAAGTTCTGCAAAGAAGCGAGGGATAATTGAAAAACCTGATCTCTCATTAAAATCTCTCGGTTTCTTCCGTTTTAAAATTAAACAGGCGGCATATCGCAGTCACGTTGGTATCTTTCAGTGGTTTAAGATTTCTGAGTAAACCTTTTGTGGTTAGGAGTCTCATTTAAAGGGTTTTTAAGGGCATCCACGCGAAACTTGGTTTATTTCGACTGTTTTTCAACTCTATAATATCTCATAATTTAAATGTTTTTTCTTCATGAAAACCTCAGGTGGGGATTTTTACTAATAAATAAAGGATAAATAAAACTATAATATCTGTTTGTATGTTGCTGGATATCACTTATAATATTTTTAATATTAAAATAATATATTTAAATAAAATATATTTAAACAATCTTTTTTAGCTCTGTACTTGCTATGCGTTTTATAATATAAGAAAACAATTTAATTTTAAAATAAGTCTATAAAATCATTCATTTTATATAAAATCCCTGAAGATTTTATTGACATGACATAATATTCATTCAATATACGAGGGGCATGCCAATACAAGTTAGATACTCTTTTCTCATTTAATTGACTCTGGCAAGCTATACACCATCTTATAGTCTGGTTTTTTATTGACATATTTGAATATAGATCACACTTCTTTTATTAATTTGTTCTTTGAATGAGCATTATTTTTTCGAGAATCTGGAGGGAATTCACTTGCAACAATGGAGCTCAGTCGACGTGATTTTCGCGCTATGATATTATGACTTTAAAAAAGGTTTAAAGCCTCAAGAATGTTTTTAACTTTTGGTGAGTCTGCTTTGTGAATATGCTACTTTAATTGGTTTGCTGAATTTAAAAGAGGACGGGGATGTCTCCATGATGAAGCGAAGACAGGACGGCCCCCAACCGTTGTCACGCAAGAAAATGTTCGTGCAGTCGAAAAACTTATTTGCGAAAACCGATGAATTACACATGTAGAGCTAGAGCTAGAACTAGGAATTGGATCAGCAGCAACGCAAACCATAATTCACGACCACCTTTTTCTCCGTAAACGTTGTTCGAGATGGGTGCCGCACAAACTTACCGATGAGCAGAAAGACCGTCGGGTGGATTGGTGCCTATACATGATAGATAAATTCAACGGAGGCGAGAAAAGAAACGTATATGATATACTGACTGGTGACGAAACATGGCTATACGAGTATAACTATGATCCCGAATCAAAGTGACAGACGACTGTATGGTGCTTTGAAGACGAGCCAACTCTAACGAAATGTCGCCGTGCACGAAGCACACAGAAACAAATGGTCGCCTCGTGTTTCTGCAAAACGGGTCATATTGCTACTGTTGTGCTACAGAATGAAAGAACAGTGAACTCCGAATGGTATGTGACAGTTTGTGCTCCAACAGTAATATCAGCTTGGTGAGACAAGCTACCGAAGTCAGGAATCCAGCACCTTCTCTGGCACCACGACAATGCGGCGCAGCACACGTCTGCCAGAACACTAGACTTTTTCAACTCAAAAAATGAGTCAATTCTCCCTCACCCGCCATATTCCTCTGACCTAGCGCCTTGTGATTTTTACTTGTTTCCAAAAATCAAAGAAAAACTAAACGGAAAGAGGTTTGAAAGCAAAGACATTGCGCTGTTTGCCTATAATTTCGAGATTTCTGAGGTATCTAAAGAAGAGTGGTCACAGGTATTTTCCAATTGGTTCAGACGTATGGAAAAGTGTATACGTGCTCAGGGTGAATACTTTGAAAAGATCGATACTTGTAATAAAGAATAAATTTTATAATTTTTGAGTATCAAGTTTCTTTTGGCATGCCCCTCGTATAAATACTATTAACACACCTTTCAATCGAAATGGCAACATCAATATGATTAAATACAAAAATATATTTAGGAGTACTAAGCTCAATTTATCTTATCACCCACACAACTTAATTACAACTGAATTATTGTACTTAATGCTTATGTTTTTTATTCCGTCATTATTTAGATAGTTTTTAAGCGAAACGGAAAATATTTACATTAAATGGAGCCAGACTAAAAAGTTAATAAAATTATGTTCTCTTATCCTTAGAGTTTTAATTTAGCAATTTCAATTCATACTTAGGTACTTAGGTGTTCAGAGTGACGTGACATTAAAAAACCTTCGCCAATTTCACGCGATCACGTCAGGGCCGATAATGCTCAAGAAACTTAATGTTTCTTTGGCGTGGCACATAACTTTCTAAACAGAGTTTATAAAACGATCCAGCCAAGGCACAAATAAATTCCTTTTAGCCATTATAAGAATTGTTTGAATAATCTGACTTGCTTCAGTAATTGTTTTATATGACTGCGGTGTATTTAAGATTTTAGTGTTCCGTGACTTTTATACATTTACTAAAACAGAAGCTTCTGGTTAAAACGATAGTATAAATAAAAGGCTTGATATGAATAATTATTTTTACTCGATAAGGAGTTAAATGTTAGTCAATTCTAGTATTAAATAGTTTGGGTCGTATAACAAGTTAAGCTAAGCGCAATGAAAATGTATCATTGTCAACATCGAACATTGTCAATAAAGTATATTAAATACAACTTATGCGAATAAAAATATGTATTTTTAGTGACCCTTAAAAAGTAGAGATTGATTATCGTGTGTATCCATGATTTTTTATGAGTTAATCCGTTTTTTTGCGATTGAAAATGGTCCAAGATTAGTGTAAAAATAAAAATTTTAAACTAACGATATTAAAATGAGAGATGATGAGAGGGTATGCTCGCTGATTTTTAAGTTTAACCTTAACGCATACCTTTTTTGATTTTGATAAATTAATAATATCTAAGGTTAGTAGGGAATGCAGCGTTAAGTTGTGTATTACCAAAGGTGGGACTATAAAATTAAAAAAACAAAAGGTTAACCCCGAAAAAATTAAATAAATACTGGTTACTAAAAAAATACCCCCAGAGACAAAAGGACTGAAAAAGAAAAATAGTTATACTTTTCATTAATTATGCTGCTCCTTTGCATAAATTTTCAAAGTTATTTAAAAGTATCTTGAACGAAGTAAAGTTACTGAATTCTTAGAAATATTCTATAAGATCTAAATATTTTATAGTTTGATGAAGTGAAAAATTACTTGAGTTAAATAGCTTTAAGCAAGAGACTGCAATATCACGCATGAATCACACAAACTGGTGGGGCAGCTGTTAGTTGCTGTATCTTGCTTTTTATTCCAGAGGTTACGGGTTTGATCCCCGCTGAGAGCAAGGTTTTAGATGTTATTTATATGTGTATTATCACAGATAATATAATATAATAATAAATATGTTGTTGAATAGTGTCCCACAATACAAGTCATAAAGTCGTTCTTAGTTTGGTGCTAAATTAATCAGGGTAATATATGTCCGTATAATATTTATATTTATCTTAAAGTAAGCCTATTGTACTTAGTCCACTCTTTTTCATTGTGCATCGAGTCGTTGATTTTGATGTGTTATACAGAGTATTCTATGCTTTTATGTTCTCAAGGTCTTAATAACAAGCAATTCTATTGTTCCGAAGTCTGATCTCAAATACAAAGATAATATTTATTTAAGAAAAAATCTAAATCCCACACAGTAAAAATAATAATTCAGCAGTGCAGGGCGAATCACATCATAATTCAAACGACAGGTAGCTCCGATGTAAATGCTGAGTTGAGGGGATGTTTGAAACAGCATGTTATCACTCCAAGAAAATAGGGAGCGTCCAACGTCAGTGTAAATACGTGTTGCGGCCCAACAAAGACATGAAAAATGGTTGCTTGTGATAAGGCATGAAAGGGATCAAGGTGGCTTTTATCTCCTGCATGATTCCACATGTACCAGGCATTCGTATTTGAATCGCCTTCCCTGCAAATACCTAGCATTAGGGTGCTGTCGTAGATAAAAATATCATTCTTTTGTGTAAAATAAAGGGTTTTATAATGACCTACTTTATTTATTTCATTTGTTTTAGTTGATATCTTTTTGCAGTTTTTTATTCGTATTTTGGGTATTGTTAATATTATATTTGGGTAATATTGTATTGAAATGCTCAATCGTATAACACATCCAGGAATTTAGTTTAATACGTTTACATCAATTATTTCAGTATACATACTTACTTTTTTACTGTGCAATCTCAAATGAGCATACCTTTTAATCATGTATATAAATAGCAGATATACTCGTAGATGTTTGAGAGTTATTACCATTTCTTATTAGAGCAGGTAACTTATTCTAGCATAAATACATTAATAACTAGTGGATCGGCCCAGCTTCGCACGGGTAGCATTGATTTTTAAGTATCTAAGGATTCTTCAATAACTGCTCAAGCTTTGTGACATTTAGCGCAATAATTGCAATTATTAGCACTCCTGAACTGTGTAGCTATAGCTTTGTGACTTTGAATGCACTTTAATGAACGGTTATGTATTTCCGTTAGTAAGCAAATTTTCATTTTCAATTTCAGCTTCAGTATCTATCACTAATCACTCCCTAATAGTTATTTTGAAAGAATAAATCATATACAGAATTGACCTCTCTACAGATTTATTAAAGTATAGATTTAAAATATATAGATGAACAGAATGTCATATTAGCGATGTTACTATGATAAGTTATTCGTAAAAGCTAGCGCATAATTTACTATATCAACAGAACTATAAAATCGGCAAATATTATAAACTAAGTACTAAAAATTGGCTGTTATTCAACTAAACCCCTGCACCGTGGTTGCGTGCTCGTCACCCACCACATTATAGCGTGTCGGAGCATTAACAGTCATTACAAAATTTTCCAATAATAAGCCAACTGAAACATTAGCCGACGTCAACTACACGAAAACAAAATTATTAATGACCCAACTTTGAGGTTTATTTTGTTCGGCAGCTGCACAAAATGTCGGCAAAATTTCAACATGCGTTCGGTTGCCAGCGTTTCAATTTGGTTTTATAATATGCGCACAAACTATTTATAATTGGGCGAAATTAATTTGCTTCGATGTCGATTGGATAGACTTTCAGAAACGAAGTATAACAATTTTATTCATGTCAAAAACTACAATAAATGATATATACTATAAGATTTGATTGTTTCAAGGTTTCAAAAGAATATTTTTTTTAAAACACAGCCGCGTAACCTATGCTAAAATAACTCTGCGATGGGTCATAGCTAGTTTAAAACAAGGATAAAAGCAAAATATAACACATTGGCAAATAACAATAGCTTAAATTCTTGTAGCGAAATGAAATAACGAAAGGAAAATTCTCATATTTTTATTTTAGAACAAAACTAAGAACAACATACTCACGGCTATAAATCCCTAGAAGGCGTAGCCAGAGCATTGGAATAAAAGTTCAACAGCCAATTTTGGAAGTTGTTTGGGGATAAGATAGTAAAACAAAGAATAAACAAAGGAAAGGAAAATTTCGACACCGGCGGGAATCGAACCTGCGACCTCGGGTATACGCCCCCGTCGCTCTGCCAATTGAGCTACCGTGTCAATGGCTGCCAGCGCGAAATTCTTCTATCCTTTGTTTCTTTTACACGTTTTAAGTGGTGGTTGCGTCCCCTACCTCCGATTTTTTTACAAATTCGGAAGGCCACTTGTCTACCTTTTCAGTTAGAATGCAAATGTTGAGAACGCCTAACTATCACATAATTTGAATGTTTTTTTTGTTCATGAAAACCTCATGTGGATATTATTACTAATAAATAAAGGAAAGAAAAATTTCGACACAGGCGGGAATCGAACCCGCAACCTCGGGTATACGCCCCCGTCGCTCTGCCAATTGAGCTACCGTGTTAATGGCTGCCAGCTCGAAATTCTTCTATCCATAGTTTCTTTTTCACTTTTTACTCAACATTTGCATTCTATCTGGAAAGGTAGACAAGTGGCCTTCCGAATTTGTAATAAATTCGGAGGTAGGGAACGCAAACACTACTTTAAAATTGTAAAAGAAACAAATAGAAGAATTTCGCGCTGGCAGTCTTACAAAATAAAAAAAAAACAAAAATTATAAAATACGCATTCTAACTTACATACTGGTCATTCATTGTAATTTATCTTCATATAAAAGCTCGGTCTAAACGTAAACAAATTTGTATCAGAACTTTATTTTTCTTTCTTATCGTCGACGCGTCTTTTATCCAATACTCTATCAATATGTCCATTAGTGTAATTTTCTCCATGTACAGGGGATCATTGGGGACTCATTCTTTAATTTATTTGAATGTCGAGCGCAAGCAGAATGTATGCAGTATTTTATGGTGCTTTATGATTAAAATATACGCCCTTTAAATTGGTTTATTTATTCTTTGTTTTGATAATGGCAATAAAAGTATTGTATTATTGATGATGGTAATAAAAGTATTGTATTAAGATTAAAATTTTTAAGTAATTGGAAGTAAGGTAAAAATTGTGTCAGAGATTACAGGCACAAATTTTAGCTTGCAATGCTTCGAATTAACTGTTAAGGTAAATAAAGCAGTAAACATGGAAAAACGTTTTCTTATATTGCAGATTTTTAAACATATCAAGATGTGAAATTCTGAAGTATCCAATCCGTCAAATTAAAATGTACAAATTATTCCGTTTATAAATTAGTTGATGACTATATTTATAATAATTAAAAGTTTTTAATTTCTGTAAATTGTAAAGGATCATATAGAGTAGTGATAAAATATCACTACCTATTCTGATTAGTTTTATTGAATACTAGCTGACCCGACAGACTTCGTACTGTTAAATTTGCTTATTACAAAATTATAGGCGTTTTTTCCGGTACTCTTAGTTCAATCAGCCGTGAATATTTTATTGATAATTTTTTTCCGGGATGTAAAGTATTTGGATCATTATCTTGCATTCTGCCAAATTTCATTCACGCCAATTATGTACTTGAGGAGCCTTTTCGCCTCAAACACACAAACAACCGAAACTTAACTACCTATTTTTTACCTATTCAAGGTTTCTTTGTACAAAATTATTATTTAAAATGTAATTACTGAAAATTTCATAATTCGACACAACCATCAACGTTGTCTGCTCTCACGTGTCTGCCCGTTCGGGTCGCGCACCTCAACATGAGCCCACCCCCACCACCGCCGTCGCCACCACTGTCGTGCTATGCGGACCGACCGACTGACACATCGACGGAACGCAGCCGCCACCGCCGCGCCGCCATCTCTGCCCTCGGCATTGTAAATGCATCTTGTGTATTAATATTAACATAAAAGTGTTATGATATGTATATATTCGGAATCCTCATTTCATCATATGCATTTTGGGTCATTTGCACAACGCCATCTATCGGACTTTGGATTCCAACTATCAACATTATTTTAAATCTTTTTGTTCATGAAAACCTCTTGTGGGGATTATTACTAATAAATAAAGAATAAATAAAGGAAAGAAAAATCTCGACACAGGCGGGGATCGAACCCGCGACCTCGGGTGAACGCCCCGACGCTCTGCCAACTGAGCTACCGTGTCAATTGGCTATCAACATTAGTTCTATATTTAGACTTAAGATATCGTTGCAAGTACTATACTGCATTGCGTAACGTAATATTTTTCTTCTTGAACTCACAAAATTAATCATATCTTTTGATAGAGTGAACCGATTTCGATGAAACAAAAACTAAGTTATACCTCAAGTTACGTATAATTTTTGTATATAAATATTTTCAGCATTGAATTCGTAGATTTTACGTGATGTGCGCACAAACAAACATATAAACAGACAAGCATACAAAAGTTGAAAAAATGATGGAAATGGGTTCTGTTACTTATCTGTTCACACGCTGGCTATTTTTTTTTCAATTTCTTCAATGTACAAAAATGACTTTTCTACAGATTTATTATATGTATAGACTAGCTGACCCGACAGACTTCATACTGTCAAAAGTGTAGACTTTCATGTCGTTAAACTGAAATATTTAACTGACCCGTTGAGGGTCTCTTTTATGCGATGAGAAAAAAGGCGTTTTTCATAGTGTCCTCACAATTTTTTCACATTATAAATTTAAAGTTTGTATTTATGTTGTGTAGTGTCGGCTAAGAATAGCAGTACCCCATTTCTTCCGGTGGGTGTACGCAAGAGGCGCCTAACGGTATTGGGGCTATTAAGGGATTTTTGGGCGATACGGTTGGAGACCCATCACCAACAACCTTTATTTTACCAACTTTTCCCCATTCAACTTTCCAAAAGTGGCTGAGGAATTTCTAATTCCTTAGCTCTGGCTACCACTTCTAGGGAGAGTATATGTATGTATTTATGTAAGTTTATAAGTATAGTAGTTTCGGCTGAGCATTGATTGTGAGTCAGTCAGTCCGTCTTGTCTTGCGCTTCATGCACACGTGTCAATTTTGATGCTAGGTCATTTTAAAATTGTATTCTGTTCTAAGATGTTATTTTTAAATAAAGTGATGTCAAGTACAATTTCGTTTAAAATAAAATACTCTTAATCAACAACACATTTATTTTGATAAGGATTAAGATTATGTTTATAAAACTTTATGGCAAATAATTGGCCATAATGTATTAATTTTGACCAAATTTGATTACTTTAAAAATGTAAATACGAGGGGTATGCCAAAAGAAACTAGATACTCAAAAAATACAAAACTTATTCTTTATTACAAGTATCGATCTTTTCAAAGTATTCACTCTGGGCACGTATACACTTTTCCATACGTCTGAACCAATTGGAAAATACCTGTGACCACTCTTCTTTAGATACCTCAGATATCTCGAAATTATTGGCAACCAGCGCATCTCCTTTGCTTTCATCTCCTTACCAAAAGTTAAAAACATTCTTGAGGTTTTAAACCTTTTTTAAAGTCATAATATCATAGCGCAAAAATCACGTCGACTGAGCTCCATTGTTGCAAGTGAATTCCCTCCAGATTCTCGGAAAAATAATGCTCATTCAAATAAAACATTACTAAAAAAAGTGTGATCTATATTCAAATATGTTAATAAAAAACCAGACTATAAGATGGTGTATAGCTTGCCAGAGTCAATTAAATAAGAAAAGAGTATCTAACTTCTTTTGGCATGCCCCTTCGTAGTGAGTCAATTTGAAAAGATAGACATATACTGTTGCATATATTTTTTAAGATCATTTAAAGAGGAATAATTGTTTAACACATCTTTTCTGGATAACTTAAACCGTTTACGCAGCGCACAAAACGGAAGCCTTAAAATATGAATAATTATCCCCGTTTTTGCAACATTTTTCGCTGATTCTTTGCTCCTATTGGTCGCAGCGTGATGATATATAACTTAAAACCTTCCTCAATCAATGGACTATTTAACACGATTTTTTTAATTTGATTCCTCCGTTCCTGAGATCCTAGCGTTCGAAAAAACAAACAAACAAACTTTTCAGCTTTATAATATTAGTACAGGTATATCCTCTATCCCTTCGTGGATATATGGCGAAATGTTTGAGTCTTAAGTCTTTTTACCATTTAACATACAGAAGTGACTGTGTTTATTATTTAATATGTAGCTAGAGAGCTACCCTTTTTATTATTTAGTATGTACGATAATATGAAATAGTTGTCATTTTGTTGTTCTAGCTAAAAACTTAACATCTACACGTATTTCTGAACACCATGTGACATTATTGTTCCCTGAAGTTCAAAGTACCCACGTTTTTTTTGGACAATGTAGTAATTTAATGGGATGCAGGCCTAATGCCGTAAATATGGGCAAACGTGGTGCAAACAAATAGTTGCTAATGGGTCTCCAGTCTCCGATCTCACATCGGTCATAAATTACTTAAAAACCTAACTCACCTCTTACGACACTCGCAAGAGGAAATGGGTAATTGCTATTCTGAGCTAACACAGCTACAGTAAACCTATAATAAATTTAAAAACTCTGACGATCAATCTTCCAGCCTTAACAAGCAATTCATATACTTTCTCCTTATAACTCGGTTAGCTTTTAGACTTTTATACATTATAATTGAATGATGGTTATCAATTGATGTCGGAACGAACACGGAGCGTTATGACTGCTCTTTTATTTAACTAATTTCACGGCCCCGCGGTGGCACGCAATAAATTATAGGAGAGGAAATGAGCTTGCGCCGGAAAAGTGAAAAAATCTAATAAAATTGTGCTTTTACCCGTTAATCTTAACCCACGCTTGACATAACCGGTTTTGTTCTGATTTCAATGCTTAAGTTGCGGTGAATTAAAATGGCAACGTTTCCGCATACGCTTAATGTCGTTTTGCTCTGCCATTTTTCAGATTGAAGTTGGAATCCTCACAATATATTGAGTATTCGATGACCTTCGCGGTCCAGTGGGAAAGAAATTTCAAGATCCGGATTTTGAGTAATTTAAATCACTTTTGTAATAAATGTTTCTTTCTTAGTCTTACTTATTTTGCCAAGTTAGTATACCTTGCCGAAAGTTATTGTTATACATTTATAGGCGCTAACTTGATCTGTGTGCATGCATAATAGTGTTTTTTTTTATGATATGAGGTGTCAGCTTAGAATTGCATTACCCCATTTTTTCAAGGGGCTTTATAAAGTGATCTTTGGGCAATGCGTTCGGGGACTCATTACCAAAAACAATTTACAATCTTTTCCGCACTTATCTTCCAAAAGTTCTAATTACCCCTTTTTTGATATTTACAGTTGTGAATATATATGTATTTATATATGTTATTTTTGTGCTGTTGAAAGATTAATTGATGTTTGCCGGTTTGTATACTATATTTAAGATATCATTGTATTTGAACGGTAATGATTTATGTTTTGGTTCATTATAGCATAACAGTTTCTACTCAAAAGCTTATTGTCGTCTCTGAATATATTTTGTATGTAAATTCTCTCAACTTTTTCTGCAACATGATACTGTTTTAGTCATTAATTAACTAAAAAAAACAATATAAGAAGATGATATCAGTAATGAGCTTGAGTGAAGTATATCAGAACGGAAGAGAAATGCATATAGGGTACGGTAAGACTCTGGCAAGCTATACACCATCTTATGGTGTATAGCTTGCCAGAGTCAATTAAATAAGAAAAGAGTATCTAACTTCTTTTGGCATGCCCCTTTGTAGTGAGTCAATTTGAAAAGATAGACATATATTTTTTAAGATCATTTAAAGAGGAATAATTGTTTAACACATCTTTTCTGGGTAACTTAAACCGTTTACGCAGCGCACAAAACGGAAGCCTTAAAATATGAATAATTATCCCCGTTTTTGCAACATTTTTCGCTGATTCTTTGCTCCTATTGGGCGCAGCGTGATGATATATAACTTAAAACCTTCCTCAATCAATGGACTATTTAACACGATTTTTTTAATTTGATTCCTCTGTTCCTGAGATCCTAGCGTTCGAAAAAACAAACAAACTTTTCAGCTTTATAATATTAGTACAGGTATATCCTCTATCCCTTCGTGGATATATGGCGAAATGTTTGAGTCTTAAGTCTTTTTACCATTTAACATACAGAAGTGACTGTGTTTATTATTTAATATGTAGCTAGAGAGCTACCCTTTTTATTATTTAGTATGTACGATAATATGAAATAGTTGTCATTTTGTTGTTCTAGCTAAAAACTTAACATCTACACGTATTTCTGAACACCATGTGACATTATTGTTCCCTGAAGTTCAAAGTACCCACGTTTTTTTTGGACAATGTAGTAATTTAATGGGATGCAGGCCTAATGCCGTAAATATGGGCAAACGTGGTGCAAACAAATAGTTCCTAATGGGTCTCCAGTCTCCGGTCTCACATCGGTCATAAATTACTTAAAAACCTAACTCACCTCTTACGACACTCGCAAGAGGAAATGGGTAATTGCTATTCTGAGCTAACACAGCTACAGTAAACCTATAATAAATTTAAAAACTCTGACGATCAATCTTCCAGCCTTAACAAGCAATTCATATACTTTTTCCTTATAACTCGGTTAGCTTTTAGACTTTTATACATTATAATTGAATGATGGTTATCAATTGATGTCGAAACGAACACGGAGCGTTATGACTGCTCTTTTATTTAACTAATTTCACGGCCCCGCGGTGGCACGCAATAAATTATAGGAGAGGAAATGAGCTTGCGCCGGAAAAGGGAAAAAATCTAATAAAATTGTGCTTTTACCCGTTAATCTTAACCCACGCTTGACATAACCGGTTTTGTTCTGATTTCAATGCTTAAGTGGCGGTGAATTAAAATGGCAACGTTTCCGCATACGCTTAATGTCGTTTTGCTCTGCCATTTTTCAGATTGAAGTTGGAATCCTCACAATATATTGAGTATTCGATGACCTTCGTGGTCCAATGGGAAAGAAATTTCAAGATCCGGATTTTGAGTAATTTAAATCACTTTTGTAATAAATGTTTCTTTCTTAGTCTTACTTATTTTGCCAAGTTAGTATACCTTGCCGAAAGTTATTGTTGTACATTTATAGGCGCTAACTTGATCTGTGTGCTATGATAATAGTGATTTTTTATGATATGAGGTGTCAGCTTAGAATTGCATTACCCCATTTTTTCAAGGGGCTTTATAAAGTGATCTTTGGGCAATGCGTTCGGGGACTCATTACCAAAAACAATTTACAATCTTTTCCGCACTTATCTTCCAAAAGTTCTAATTACCCCTTTTTTGATATTTACAGTTGTGAATATATATGTATTTATATATGTTATTTTTGTGCTGTTGAAAGATTAATTGATGTTTGCCGGTTTGTATACTATATTTAAGATATCATTGTATTTGAACGGTAATGATTTATGTTTTGGTTCATTATAGCATAACAGTTTCTACTCAAAAGCTTATTGTCGTCTCTGAATATATTTTGTATGTAAATTCTCTCAACTTTTTCTGCAACATGATACTGTTTTAGTCATTAATTAACTAAAAAAACAATATAAGAAGATGATATCAGTAATGAGCTTGAGTGAAGTATATCAGAACGGAAGAGAAATGCATATAGGGTACGGTAAAGTTGCTAAACATTTCCATTACATTTTATGGATAAGAAATCTACATAAATACATACATACATATACTCACGGCTATAAATCCCTAAATGGGGTAGCCAGAGCTAAGGAATTAGAAATTCGTCAGCCACTTTTGGAAATTTAAGTGGGGAAAAGATGGTAAAATAAAGGTTGTTGGTGATGGGTCTCCAACCGCATCACCCCAAAATCCCTTAAAAGCCCCAATACCGTTAGTCGCCTCTTACGTACACCCACCGGAAGAAAAGAAATGGGGTAGTGCTATTCTAAGGCGACACTACACAGCAAAATCTACAACACAAAATTAATGTTTACGTTGGGCTATATTTTTAAAAAGCGCATTATAGTTAATATTTTTTTACAAATTCAGTTGACAATTGTTTAATGTCAGTTTAAATATCTTGAGTGGACATAAAATGGGGAACAAGTCCTTCAACGAACGTAAATAACATCAAAAGCCGATTAAATTCCGAACAGATCCTAAAACTGAGATAACATAAACATTATACAGTTGACTTAAGTTAAATGGATTTGCAATACAACTTGGGAGTCCCGGAGTCATAAAACAAAGTTCGAATAAATACGTTTTGTAAGCGGCCGTCTCTCGAACCAGAGCTATACTGCAATGCAGTCAGCGGTAGACTCATTCACGCTAACTTAAATACGATATTAAAAAAGAATACCGCCGCGAGAGACTTAATCTCATTTGCAAAGCTAAACTAACATTTTTCAAGTGAGCTTAGCAAGTCCACTGGCGCTTTTCAGTCGTGACTCTGAATTTCTAGTTTAATTAAATGGAAACAAGAGAATGGTGGGTCGCTCTCGTCACTCTGTTCCGATGGTTAGTTTTTATACGCCTCCGTGGCTGCGCCGTTTTCGAATATATTAATGCGGATTCCCATTCTGTAGGTAGATTTATGGCTGGCTCTTCATCCGGTTTTTCCAAATCTATTACTTGCTTATTCAAATTATCTGCAGGTCGTGCACTATTGGTCCAATAGTTGTCTTTTTCATCGAACTTTATTTAGATTTGAAAAATATAAATTGTATTTGCAAAATACCTGGCTCATCTTTCATTATCAAACATGACAAAATCTGTGCACAAACGTAAATAAATTACTTATTATCAGAAAAAGAAAGAATCAAGATTGAAGTGATTTATCGAGAATTCATATTATAATTTAGGATACACACTAGGCCTAGCTAGGGTATTCCAACCTATTTTCTGCATATCTTATATACATACGTAATTGTATGTATATCATATTACAAAAATTCTTACATACATGTAATCATGGTAGCAAAAGCCTCTGAATAAGAAATTACTCAGCCACTTTCGGAAGTTTTATGGGGAAAATATTGTAAAATACGGGAAAAAAAATAATGTAAAACAGGTCTTTAAACGTATCACCAAAAAACATTTAAAAACCTTAATACCCTTAGTCACCTCATCCATACCAGCGAAAAGAAATCATATTATGCAAGTCATATTAAGTAGTGAAATTTGCATTAACATTTTTTTTTCGGACACATATTAGTAACAAAATACTTACGGCTATACACCTCAAAAAGACGTTGCCAACGCGTCATCTCCAGATATTACTTAGCAATTTTTTGAAGTTATGTATAGGTAATTATTAGTTATTGCTATTTAGAATAGCAACACCCTACACAGATAACCAATTAAAGTAACAAAATAACATATTGTAACGTCAAAGGAAATACCTATTAATATACATTCTATAAGAGTATCTCAGTTTCATGAGGGAGTCAGTATTCTTTGGAGTCAGTATTACGCAGTATTTATTTTATTGATTTAGCTGTGAAGTGTCAGCATAGAATAGCACTACCCCATTTCTTCCCATGGGTGTTCATGATTTGATTTTTAAGCGATGTAGTTGGAGACCCTCTTCCCCACTCAACTTCCAAAAGTGGCTGGAAATTTCTGATACTGAAGCTCTGGCTTCCCCTTTTAGAGATTATAGCGGTAAGTATATGTACTGTACGTATTACAGTATTTAATTCAGTAAGGTTGGATATCAGAGTTATCGTTTTATGTAATCCTATATAAAAATCGATTATGAAAAAAAAACCTTCTCTTATTTTGTTTCTTTCAATACAAACTTAAAAGTGTGAAAAAACAGGACAAAGCAAATACATCTTGCAACAAACGAGGAAAACAAAACAAAAAGCCAGCTCAGACAAAATCACAGAGAAGCCGCATAATTATCCAAGATGGCTCCCCTTAAGAGGAAAATTGTTGGTAAATCTAGTTCTCTGGTCTGTCGAACCATCCCAGTGTCAATTAGCTAACAGGTTGCAGGCTCGACAGCAGGTGTCAAGTGTTTGTAATTAACTGTGAGAGGTTGTATGCAGCCCCTTTGTTTGTATGTGTGAGTGAACTGGTCACTGAAATAAATGGACGCAGTTGGTCGGATTTATTTAAACAATTTGTGCTGGGAAAGTTCCAAAGTTTGTTTATGGTGATGTTGCGCAATTAGAAGTGAATGGAGAGTGGCGTTGTGGCATGGCTGTTGGTTAATGCGGGTTTATTAGTCAAATTAATATTTTGATAAGCCTTATTATTATATCTTGTGTCATACCACCTACGCTGTTTCTCCTTTACAAATTACTGTAAATCTGTTATGAATAATTTCGACAAAATTAAGATACAATTCTCGCGATGTTGTAGTTCGTCTTTCCAAAAGCTATAAGAAATTTATATTATATTCTGACAATTTGTTAAGTCAGTTTTTGTTAATATATTTAGGAAGACCTTTGGTCAGCAATAGACATCTTTTAGATGAAGATGATTATGATGTTTAGCTTACACACATAAAAAATAGTGAGTTACATATTTTTTGGTCTGATTGATACCAAACCATTTCGAAAAAAAATATAAGGCATTTGCCGTTAAACAAGTTAATATATTCTTTTAAAGCCCTATTTTTTCATATTTTTTTGCCAATTACAGTAAAATGTAAGTAAGGGCCGTGAAATGAGCCCGTGAATTGGCAATTTCACGTTTATCCAGGGTAACAATCTGTCCACAACCCTTGATTACGTTTAAAGAATGACAACAATGGCCCACATTACGAAGGCGGTGCCTCCACTCTATTATAAGATTTTGTTTTTTAAAGGAGTCTGATTCTATTAATTGTTAGGCGAAAATAATACGGCATTTTCTTTTCATATAATAAAATTGCGTGGTCGAAGTGAAAATTATCACCGTATTACATTTTAATATTTATTTGATAACCATTTTGATATATAATACATATTTTCCTGTTTATTAACTTTAAGCAGGTACGCGAAATGCTATGGGACCCTTGCCTAAGTGAACTTTGAATGCTTTTGGTTTTGTTTGAAATACTTCAAAAACCCTGAATTAGCTACCCTTCTTAGTACCATTATTGTTTTTATTGCAATCGTAGTAAAATAGATATGAAATTTTTAAAATCGGTCGGAAGCAATCGTTTGAGCTGTGATCTAAAGTTTTAAAACTTTTAACTCATAAGTAATGGTTAACTAAGAAGTTTATATTTTAGCAGAATTGTGCCACCTTCCTTTTCACTTTATTCTCCCTCATAATCAAGGCTCTCCTATGGCACGTCTGAAGAATTAAAGATAAAAATTTCCAAGTAATAAAAGGGGAAACAAGAAAAAGATTGTCTTTTATTAAAATGTACCAAGAATAACTCAAGTTTTCCTAAGTGAATTCAGCGTTGCTGCAACTGAATTTATATTAACTTGCGGTCCTTTATGATGAACTAGTAAACGTTGTTTTCTTTTTAAATAAGGATTGCTCGCTCGTTGAATTCGATATTAAGTTTCTTGAAAAATGTAGCTTTCGGGAGACGTGGTAATTATAAACATATTGTGTCACTTAAGATCTGGAAGTAGACATATATTATTGTAACTTGTCGTTCGTAATCGATTTCATAGAACCTTTATCAAGGAAGTAAGAGTAATATATTTTAGAATATTACCTTTCTATACACCTTATGTCCAATTAAAATTTATTCACTATTACTAGCTCAAACTAAGTTTCATAAACTATTTTAGAATTGTTTGTTCTAATACACAATCATTTCCTTCCCACAAATCTTCACTAACATCATACAAAATTTATGACTGTACTTTACCTTAACATTTCAACTTAACGTTATCAACCCACCCAAAAAAACACCGAAAATTCGACTCAAGCTAAACAAATTTACAACTCGTCTAAACTAAATCATAGGGTTATATTTTTTCCTAACAGATACGATGATAAGTTGTAGCTATGGCCTTAATGAAACAAGCTCCGTACTTTAGCTAATTAGGTGGTGGATACAGCTGGCTTAGATTGCGGACCACGATTCACTACTCTCACTAACAAATTAATGGCTAACAGGGAATGAAAGATAGCTCTTCTATGTGTAGTAAAATAGTTTCATCAGTTTAATTGCTAACATGATGTTACGTTGATGCTTTATGCCTAAATTGCGATTATGACAATGTATAGCATGAAAATAAACTACTAATGTTTGATTAGCTCAGAGTTAGTTAAATAATAATGGGCATTGGGCTGTTTAGGCAGTTCTGATAATTGCTATGCGTCTATTTTCATCGAATCTCGCTTGGATATATTTGCTGTTAGATCCCAAAAACTTAATTTTATTGCCATTGATTCCCAAATTCTTGAAATTCCAGAGAGTAGCGCATGAGCCCAAAATCTATCGGTGTCAGCCCAGGAAAGACTTCCCTATTATCTGCCGTGGATATTATTCAAGACAACTAAAAGGTCATGGGGCTTCTAATTTAAGTGATTAAAGGGCGATATGACTGAAAACCCGTTGCCATTATCTTGTTATTTATAGTTTTTTCCTTTTCTGTTACATGTTTTAATTTAATTTTAATATTTTCCTCTATGTACTTTGATAACTCAAAAGAATACTGAATACTTCCATCACTGCAAAACAGCACATCAACTTCCGCGCCAAATATAGTTAAAAACTCAGCTCTATACGTTATCAAGAGTTCTGAGAACAATAGCAGGTTAAGAATTTAACCTAAACTACTTCTGTAGTTCTTTGAGGTTTTAAACTACCTTCAATAAAATTTGGCAAGTATTCACCTCCACCGCTGAAGTTCATGAGAGCCGCGTATGGGTTGCCAATTCAACAACTTCGTTTTACTTTCTTCAAAGGGTATATTTATAATATAGGAATACACATATTACTAGAGGTTGCCTAAAATTATTTAAACACAATATATTTGTTTGGTAATTATTATAATATTTTGCAGCAAAGATAATGTCTGAAAACTTCAATCTGAGTGTAGATATTTGCTGTAATACTGAATATTTTTTTTCCATTTATAGGTTTTTTTTTTCAAAGAAGAGTCAAAGATGAAAATAACACTTAGAAGAGTCAAAGATGAAAATAACACTTAGAAGAGTTTCAAATGGGCGTTGTCTTTGGTATCACATCTCATCTCTGATTCGTCGACTAAATTACACTAGGTGAGGCAAAGCTAATAAAATAATTACATCACAAATGTGAAATGTCTGATTATTAATTATGATGATGTCTTTTGAGGCTTTATCTATGTCCTCTGCAGCTAGTTTTACCCGCCCAGTCGAGACCAATCGAAGGACGGCCGCGGCTTTCCCTATGAGCTTGCGGGAGTAAATTAATAATAGAAAATATATTTAATAAAATAAATTTAATAATATAAACACAATTAAAATTATGTTTTACTTAAATTTCATTACGGCAATCTTGTATTTAATTATTCATAACCTTGTAAAATGTTATATTAAAGCCTACAAGAGGTATCTTACTTAATTTTTATGTTCACGAGGTTTTCAGTTTAGACGGTTTTAATAAAACTCCTTTGATCAAAGCAAATGTTTTGTACACTATAAATAAAGCAACGAAAACGATTGAGAACAAAAACAAATAAACATCAAGCATCTGATATTCAAAGTAACTCAAATTGAGAGCCGGTGTTTTAATGAAATTGGCTCCTTTGTGTCTTATTACGTACTCTATCCACCAAACTGCCGTGTCTATTCCATTCATCGGTCTATCATTGAATCTTTGAGAAAGTTGTTTGGCGTTTTCTGAATACCTTTTGTCTTTCAACATTTGATTCACAATTCTTCGTAAATTTGTTTCATCGATGTTTTTGTATTCTAGTAGCTCACCAAATCCGTTCTTGACAGTGTGTACAATATTGACATATTGATCTCCAAATATAGGAATTCCTATTATAGGCACACCGGCTGCTATGGTTTCTTGTAGACCCAAATAGCCTCCGTGGCCTATAAAAAGTTTCACGTTTGGGTGAGCTGAAATGAACACAATTATTATTTAAAAATGGCAAAAACTCAAGGCGGGTGTTCTATTTTTTCACATAACTTTAAAACATACATACATATACTCACTCCTACTACTACTACTAATTCCTACAAGAGGTAGCCAGAGCTTCGGAGAAAAATTTCCTCAGTCAGTTTTGGAAGTTTTGGGGGATCAAATATTAAAACAATTGCTGTATTTTAAGTTTGTTAATAAATGGTTTTTTCATTGCATTAAAAATCTTAATAATTATTCTTCAACGAAGAAAAATATACGAATAAAGATTACAATAACTAACTAACCCACTGAAATAATAATATTACTAATCACAAAACTGTTTTATTCAGACATTTATTTTTATATATTCTTTTAAACTAAAGATTACTGCTAGACATCCCAACGGGCGGGGCCGCCTGGGCTTTAGAAGAAGAATCTCCTCAGCCACTTTTGGAAGTTGAACGGGGAAAGGATTGTAAAATTTAGGACGGATATAAATGATTAAGGGCCAATACGGACTTCACTTTTCAAATTTTAAATGATATTAAGAATTAATAATCACTATGTAATGTTTCAATGACACGTGAATATCATAGAATTTTGGCCATTAATATTGACACACAAACAGGGCAAGAGCTATTCCAGTTTAATATGCTCATCATTATAAACATGGAAAACCTTTCAATTTACGTTAGTACGTACGCTGTACACGTTAAATCAAAGTTCTAATACAGTATAATTAATTGAAAAGGACATCATATTGAAGAATCAGACAAAAAACTAATGACTATGTGCACTATCAGGCATTGTTTAATTTTATTGAACCTGCTGCGATTTCATCTTATTAAACAACTACTTAAAATTGCTGTGTATTGTCGGCTTAGAATAGCACTACCCCATTTCTTCCGGTGGGTGTAAGTAAGATGCGACTAACGGTATTGGGGCTTTTTAGGGGATTTTTTGGGCGATGCGGTTGGAGACCCATCACCAACGACCTTTATTTTACCATCTTTTCCCCACTTAACTTCCCAAAGGTGGCTGAGGAAATTTCTAATTCCTCGGCTCTGGCTACCCCATCTAGAGATTTATAGCCGTGAGTATATATATGTATGTATGTACTTAAAATTAGGATAAAACCAAAGCATATTAAATCTATGGAAAAAACTGTGTAGTGATCTTAGGCTTTCATAATCTCGACGTTGTTATTTTCTAATTAATATTAAACATTAATATTTTCTTATCTGAATAAAATAAGTGATTTCGAGATGTCAGATATACAGAAGCAGTGAATATTTTTGTGAATACTATGTAACAAATATATAACAAAAAACAAAGGTAAATTCATTCCAAAATGTATTATTTTATATATATTTTGTTAAATAGTGATAAAATAATAGATTATTGTCAAAACGATAACAGAATGGTTCTGTCTCATTATCCAGCCATTACTGCTAGGGTGCCACCCCTCAATGTTTTCCATTAATTTTGTAAAAAAAACATAATTACCTAAAACATCGCGCTGCGGAAACCATTTTCGTAAAATTACGTTTTGTGGTATATTGGGTACATTATCATCTTCCCATTTCATTAATACGGTTTGTTTCAATTCTCCAAAAACTTTCAAAAAAGCTGACAGTTTGTCTTTTGGCAGGTCGCTTGCCCTTACATTAGACCCGAGACTCATAAATACCACACCGTGTTTAGATGAGTCCATAATATCTTGAAGGTCCTGAAACACGAATACGAAAGCATTGCCATTTGTAATAGAACACGCAAAAAATACGAATTATTACTTCATTATTACTCATCCAACCGGTATGGTGTGATATTTAAAAAAAAACAGTGTAATATTTACTTAATGACACTTTTAAACAAAAAACAAAAAGTTTTCTCATTCATGGGATGTTATTCTATATATCTACCAATAAATTACGTGTACATCCTGTACATACAAACATACACATACTCACGACTCTAAATCCCAAAAAAGGTAACCAGATTATAAGAGTTACAAATTCTTAAATACCACATTAGTTGAGTGGGGCAGAGGTTGTAAATTAAAGGGTGTTGGTAATAGGTGTCCAATCCATTGCTGAATAATCCCTTAAAAAGCCCTACAGTTTACAGCCTTGCCTCTTACAGGAAGAAATAAGTGCTATTCTAAGCTGACTCTCCACAGCTAATTTTGATCATGTTAATTATTAATTTCGGTTTTTAATAAGGTTTCAAATCAATGGGTTACCCCAATGGTAATTTATTACTAATCGTTAAATTTTCTATCACAACCCATGTAGGGGGTCGACTCGTATTATTCAGACTCATACAACAGCTCATGCAGGGTTGTCTGACTAGTGTGTATAACTGTGATAGTAGTAGCCACAGTTAAGATGTTATATTATGCTTTAATAAGATTTCTCTTTCTCTGTTATTTGCTGTGTAGTGTCGGCTTAGAATAGCACGTGAGAGGCGACTAACGGTATTGGGGCTTTTTAAAGGAGTTTTTGGCGATGTGGTTGGAGACCCATCACCAACAACCTTTATTTTATCATCTTTTCCCCACGCAACTTCCAAAAGTGGCTGAGGCATTTCTGATTATAGCCGTGAGTATATTATGTATGTATGTATTCTCTTTATCTAGTGTGGTTATGTAAGATTACCAAACATCGAAATCCTATCTCTGCGTGTTTTGTAAGTGTCGAGGTCATAAGAGATATTTAAAGTGGTTTACCAAATATGAGTAATTCCGCGTGTTAAACATAAACGTTCACGTCGAATATCTCCGAAGGGCTTGACAGAGGTACTAATACTTCTAAATATCACGTGACATTGTCACCTGGTGTTCTGAGTCCCCACGTTTTGCTTGGGCAGTGTACTACGTGATATCGCCGTTCTGTACGAATATACTGTCATAATTCAGCCATGTGGGTTTCCTAACGATGTTTTTACTCATCGTTAACAACCATGATAAATTAAACACACATATGTCTTTAGAAAAGACAAATTGGTTTAGGCTCGACCCGGGAATAGAACACTAGTCGCGTACACGATAAGCGTGTTATATAATGATACTAGCGACCCGCCCCGGCTTCGCACGGGTGCAATGCAAAATATACCTATGGAAGAAATTTTAATACCAAGAAATATGGTTTTAAGCTAATCCTATCTTACCTAATGTACTTACAATACTACTAGTATAATAATAAAAATTAAAAGATAATCAACAACAAAAGATACTTATTCTATTCAGTTTAATTAATTCTTGATATTTTCCTCGCTAGAGAGCTCCGATAAACGCGTGCGATCGCTGCAAATCATAAATTGCTAAAACGCGAAGCGCGACCATCGACGCGCTATTTATAGACACGCGCCGCCCGGCGCAAACAACTACGACCCTGCATTTTAAATTTGTAATATCTTCGGTAATATTCACTTAAATTACATGCTGTATAAAGCATATTGATCTATAATAAATGCACAATTTATTTAAGGTACTTAATTGGATAAGGATTAATGCTGTATTGTTTAAAATCACTTCGTATATAACATTTTTTTAGTAAAGAATAAAAATGGTTATGCTGGGTTATCCCTAAGAGATAGACATATACCATCGCGGACTTTTTTGTTGAACTTTTTAAGGTGAACAATACTGTAGTACATTATTTTGGTCTATCTCGTAGGGTTCAGCCAGCGTTTGCAATATAAGCGCAAAAAACGTGCTTATTTACGACATCACATTAGAAACCTTTAAATTTATCAGTGTTTCTCTACTATATTATGCATTTATTATACATACAAACCTTCCTTAAGAATCACTCTATCTATTAAAAAAAACCGCATCAAAATCCGTTGCGTAGTTTTAAAGATCTAAGCATACATACGGACATACAGCGAAAGCGACTTTGTTTTATACTATGTATTGATTGATATGGTGTAACGAATACTTTCGTAGGCTGGCAATATGACTTACTGCCTATCTGTACTGTCATTCAGGTTATCTATCAAGCCTAAAATTAACTACCCTGATCGTAAATATCCCTTCTTTTTTTATTGAGATGCTCCAAATTCTGGTGGTGACTAAAAACAAGTGTTGTGAGGTTTGACTCCCAACAACAATGCTGAGTCAGCCACCAGTGCATTGCTACGCAGGCATTTAAGTACGAGCTAATTTATTTTAAATGTTGTATTTTTTTAGGGATTTTCTTGTTTTGTATAATTAGTTTTTTTTTATTTATTCTTAAGTGTTTCGAATTGTATGTGAGTGTAATTTTGTCCTGTATGTAGCAGTGAATAAATGTTTTCTTTCCTTTCTTTCGTTCAAAATAAATGACACATAACATGTAAATTTTTAAGGAACTAATAAAGAATCAACTCAATCAATCAATCAACGGCGATGCAGCTCGCCACTCATCACGCCGTGGTTCCTCGCGGGGCGAAATGTGGGCTAGAGAGACCCGCTTCAGTACGTTGAATGTGTGTGGAGGGATGCATGAAAAATTAGATGAAGTATGTTTGATAATGGATGAAAGAAAAATAGATTTTCTGTGTGTGAATGAAACGAAGCGAAAGGAAAAAGAGGTTTCACAACTTGGCAACATTACAGCGATCTGGTCAGGCGTGGCTGACAGCGACAGGGCTTGCCAAGGCGTGGGACTTCTGATATCTGAAAGGATGGCTCAGTGTATGAAAGGTTATGAATGTGTGAGTCCAAGGCTCCTGTGGCTAAAGGTGAAAATAGGGCTTGTCCGGATGCGCATAATTTGTGTGTATGCTCCGGACATGTCTAAGTCACTTTCCGAGAGGGAGGAGTTTTGGAATTTGTTAGATGATGTTGTGAATGGGTGTGATCAGAATGAGAGAATTGTAATGTTAGGAGATTTTAATGGCTGGGTTGGTGTGTCACGCAACGGTTGTGAAAAGGTTTTAGGAAAGTATGGTGATCAAAGGGTGAACGAAAATGGCGAGAAAGTTATTGAGGTATGTTTGGCGAGGAATCTTTGTGTTACAAACACGTTGTTTGAACACAAAGATATCCATATGTGTACAAGACAGAGAGGAAACGAGAGAAGTATGATTGATTTTGTGATTGTTGATGAAAGGCTGAGAGCAAAGGTTGTTGACACCAGAGTCTATAGGGGCATGAATGTTGGCACAGATCACTTTCTTGTTATATCCCGAGTAAGAGGTCTGTGCACGCGTTGGCGTCATAGGGCCAAAGTGTCTACAACGGATCTTGCGAGAATAAAAGTGGAGAAATTGCAAGATGATGAAAAGATCAGTGATGAATACGTGAAGAAATTGGATGATAGACTAAGTTGCGTGGAGATGAGGGATGAAATGGAAATAGAAGAAGTATGGAATGTGCTCAAATCGACAATGGTTGAATGTGCGACGGAAGTATGTGGATTGTGTAAAAGGTCAAATAGACCACCAACAAGTTGGTGGGATAAGAGTGTGAAAGAGGCAGTCAAAGATAAGAAGAAAGCTTGGTTAGATTTACTAGCGGTCAGAGCTAGTAAACGAATGGATGCGAGAGTAACAGATGATGTAGTGAAAAATAGTGAAGATGAATATAAGAGAGTTAAGAATGAGGTTAAGAAGAAAATAGAAAAGAAAAAGCGTGATCTGATAGAATGGTGTGAGAGGAAACTCTCTGATAATTTCCGGAATAACAAAAAGTTGTTCTGGAAATATGTCCGGAAAGAAAAGGGAGTTTCCCAAAACACGAGAGTGAATGTAGTAAAACATGATCGGGGTGAATTGGCGACGGATGAAAGTAGCATGAAACGAGTATGGAAGAACTATTTTGAGGGACTCTTTGAAAAAGAGGATGCATCCGTTTCTTCGCCAATCGACAGTAATGTTGATTGGAACGATGCGATGGGTGCCTTTAATGAAAGTGAGATCAGTATGGAAGAAATAATGAAAGCAATGAAGAGTATGAAAATAGGGAAGGCGGCAGGGTATGATAGGATAACTATCGAAATGCTGAGGGCTGGTAAAGGGTTGGTGGCTTCTTGGTTGTACTTCCTTTTCCAAAAGTGCTGGTCGAGTGGCAAAGTACCACAAGACTGGTGCAAGGCGGTGATTGTGCCCCTGTATAAAGGAAAAGGGTCACGCCAGGAGGCTAAAAACTACCGCGGTATTAGCCTACTCAGCATTGTCGGTAAATTGTATGCAAAGGTATTGATTGAAAGAGTGATGAATGAAACTGATGAGAAAATATGGGATGTGCAAGCAGGATTTAGGAAAGGAATGGGATGTATGGATCAAATCTTCTCTCTAAGGAGCATCACCGAAAAGTTCTTAGCTAAGAACCAAAAGGTGTATTGCTCCTTCATTGATTTAGAGAAGGCGTATGATATGGTGGTAAGAAAGTGTTTATGGGAGGTGTTATCCAAGTTCGGTTTGGGGAGTCAACTTATACGTGCATTGGTATCACTCTATGAGGATTCTAGTGCATGTGTAAGAGTAAACGGGGAAAACACTGACTAGTTCGGAATCTCTAGGGGTGTCCGACAGGGATGTGTAGCTTCTCCGTGGCTCTTCAATTTGTTCATGGATGACTGTTTGACAGAGTTGCGTGAAAGTGATTATGGACTAAGAATGGGTGGATTCATCATTAAATGCCTCTTGTATGCTGACGATCAAGTGCTAATTGCAGCATCGGCAGAAGAGTTGCAAGAGATGATGAATATTGCATGTAAGTCTTTTGTAAGAAAGGGAATGAGGGTGAATGTGGATAAGACCAAAACGATGGTTTTTGAGAGACAGGAAGATGTGACAGAATGCGTGATTAAGATTGATGGTAAGGATGTGGAACAGGTGAAGGAGTTTGTATATCTGGGAAGTTTGTTTACAATGGATGGAAAATGTGATGAAGATATTGAGAGAAGAGTGAAAAAGGGTAATGCGATTAATGGAGCATTGGATAGCCTAATGTCTAGTCAATCGGTGTCCGAAAGGGCCCGAATGGCTGTGCATGATGCCGTTCTTGTTCCTACGCTTATGTATGGCAGTGAATGTTGGGTGTGGCAGAAGAAGCATGAAAGCAGAGTGAATGCAGTAGAAATGAGGTCCCTCAGAAAAGTTTGTAATGTTAGGTTATGTGATCGTGTGAGAAACGATGTGATTCGTGAAAGGTGTGGTGTAAAAGATGATATTGTAAGTAAGATAGAAAAAGGAATGTTGAGATGGTTTGGGCACATCGAGAGGATGGATGATAGGAAATTGGTAAAAGGTATCTATAGAGCTAATGTGGAAGGTAATGTTAGTAGAGGACGGCCACGAAAGACACACTTGGACCAAATTGAAAGTGTGCTCAAAAAGGCAGGCGTCCGAAGTATGAAGAATAAAAGAGCATGTATGAAAAGATTGATGGGTGTAGACGAAGCAAGAGAGGTTTGCCAGGATCGTACGAAGTGGCGATCGATAGTCTCTGCCTACCCCAATGGGAATTAACGGCGTGAGTATATGTATGTATATGTAATAAAGAATCACTTTTAATTAATAAATAAAAAATCTATACCTTTGGCAGTGGTTTGTCTTTTGTCTTATGATTTAAACCTCCAACTTCAATGAAATTTGGCAAATACGCGGTTGGCGTGTCAATACTAAAATGCGAATTCATCAAAACAAGAGAAACATTTGCCGCAAGCTCCTCCAACGTTGGCACCGGTTGCGGCAACTTACTGAAATATCTCTTCGCATATTCGTTTTGACGAGGCAAGTAAACGAATTTCACATTGAATAACTCATACATGCAATAGTAAAAGTTTAACAATCTTCCGTAAAAGCTGAGTGGATTTGGAGATGCACCGTATTCGTGGTATACCGTCGATAACTGTAGAGGGTTTCTGCCAAAGAAATTTCCTTTAAATGAGTTGCCAAACGTTGTAACTAGGACAAGTGGTGCTTGGTACTTATGAGCAAACATGTACAAAGTCTCCTGGTTGAATAACTCGCTTATAACTAAATCAAATTGATGTTCTTCCTCCATAAACTTCTGTACTTCAGTTGAGTTGAAAACAATCTCGTTTACCAAATATCCTGTATTGTATAGCAATTGTTGGAAATTCGCAAAGGATTCGTCAATCATTGTGAATATGTTTGGTGTTTCATCAACTGAAAGTAAAAATAAGAGATTAATGTTGAAAATGATTGAGACCTCTTTGAAATTTAATAGACTATAATCATTGGCATATTACAAATGTAGCTTCCAATTCATCAGCAATTTAGTAGTTATGTTTATTATTTTGTCGTGATTTATATAAGTACAAACATATACTCAGGCTATAAATCCCTTAACAAGGTAGCCTGAGCTTTGGAATGAGAAATTCCTTAGCCACTTTTGGAAGTTGAGTGGGGAAAGATGGTAAGGATAAATAATTGGGTCTCCAACCACATCGCCCTAATTCACTTAAAAAGCCCCTATACCCTAAATTAATGATAATGATGATCTTATTGTGATTTAAAAAGCTACAACTGGTTTTGAAGTTATCATCAGGAAAAATCAAATTTTTACTAGCTAAACTACAAAAAAACCTTTTGATATTTACTTGTGGTACATTAGTAACGCTGGATTATATTTAAATCGTGTAATGAATATCCCACCAAAAACATTCTGTAAAAAACTAGCCAAGTCTCGATAGTGCTGCTTGTTTATCTCTAAAAAGTAATGAAATCTCTAAAATAAGTTGAGCCAAGTCTAAGGTCCCTTACTGCGATGTATTAACGATATATTATATTTCTAGGTGACGAAAATTTCAGCGTTTTAATCCTATCCTGAGCTTCTCGAATGGGGCCCTGAAAATGCGGCGAAACGGTTCGAGAAAAGGATGGTACGGCAGTGCTTGCTTCGCTTGGCGGAAGATGTGCATACTAATGGACGGCTTTTTACTATTCTCAAATATTTAGGTTTTAGATAAGGACAAGCAACCGTGATAGCTCAGTGGGTAGAACATCGCTTATCGTGTAGACGATAGGGGATCAAACCCAGGGCCCTGGGTCGGGCCTACACCCATTTATCTTTTCTAAAGTCATGGTTAATTTATCATGGTTGTTACTGGCGAGGGATAACATAGTGAGAAAACCCACATGGCTAAGTTGTACTTAGTCATGTGACAGTGTACTCGTACAAAACGGCAAAACATTGTCTACTGGTACACTGTCAAAGCTGCTCGCGAAGGGGAAAAATTGTCCTAAGAGGTGACGTAATCAACTATCCTTCAATTCATAATGTTTGTCATAGCATAGCGGCGATTAATAATATTTACCTTCTGAAATCAGTCTAATGATATGGGTATACAAAATTATGACATAAAGCATATTTGTTGATTCTGCAGAAATCACGTGTTAATGTGCAAATCATTGTCATAATTGCTTTTTATCCAAAATCGTCACATATTTTAGCTCCGTTTGTCAATGATGTTTACTATCGTCAGTTATGCCTGCATAACGGTTACGTGACCGTTGCTACTGTTATCGGAGTGACATAATCTAGGTATTTGCCAAAATTTTGTAAGATAATGTATTTCAAACAATATTTAAGTTAGCACTAAATAAGCTATGTAGTAAAAAGCAGTAGTTCGCCATAATTTAGCATACATACATACATACATATACTCACGGCTATAAATCCCTAGATGGGGTAGCCAGAGCTAAGGAATTGGAAATTCCTCAGCTTCTTTTGGAAAGTTAAGTGGAGAAAATATGGTAAAATAAAGGTTGTTGGTGATGGGTCTCCAACCTCATCTCCCAAAAATTCCTTTAAAGCCCCAATACTGTTAGTCGCCTTTTACGTACACCCACCGGAAGAAATGGAGTAGTGCTATTCTAAGCCGATACTTCACAACACTCTAAGCCAACACTACACAGCACATAATTTATCGTTTTTGCTATACTAAGTGTTTATCATGGTTTTTTGAAAGAGAGGAGAATTTCATAGAATTTGTGATTGAGATCGATGGTATTAAAGTGGAACAGGTGAATGAGTTTTCTTGTTAGTCGGTGCCCGAAACGGACCGAATGCCAGTGCATGATGCTGTCCTAGTTCCTACGCTTACTTATGGGAGAAAATGTTGGACGTGGCAAAAGTAGCAATGATTAGAGTGAATGCAGTAGAGATGAGGTTCCTCAGAAAAGTTTATAATGTAAGGTTATGTGATCAAGTGAGAAATAGTATGATTTGTGAAAGGTGTGGTGTGAAAAATTATAATATTAATAAATATATAAAAAGGATTTTTAATATGGTTTTGGTACATAGAGAGGATGGATGATTGTAAAATAGTAAAAGAGATTTATAAAGCCAATGTGGAAGGTAATGATAGTAGAGGATGACCACGGAGGACACACCTGGGCCTAATAGAGAGTGTGCTGAAAAAAGGCAGGCATCCGAAGTGTGAAGATTAAAAGAGAATGTATGAAAAGATTGATGGATTTAAACGATCTCTGCCTGATGGGCACTAATCGCAAGATCATATGTACGTATGTAAGAAATAAAAAAAATAAAGCTCAGAAGGTTTTTTGGATAACGCAGTAATTTCAAGCACTACAGGACGTTCTAAATTGTTCATATTTGTTCATTGTTTTTCTGCCATATCTAGTTAGTTAATCTAGTAGTTAGCATTATAGTATATAAGATAACTAAACATACAAGGGGACAGCACTTTTTTATCAAATTAAAAGACAACATCCATTCGCCGTGTAGTGTCGGCTTAGAATAGCACTACCCCGTTTCTACCGATGGGTGTACGTAAGAGGCGACTAACGGTATTGGGGCTTTTAAGGGATTTTTGGGCGATGCGGTTGGAGACCCATCAACAACAACCTTTATTTTTACCATCTTTTCCCCACTCACATTTCCAAAAGTGGCAGAGGAATTTCTAATTCCTTAGCTCTGGCTACCCCTTTTAGGGATTTACAGTCGTGAGTATGTATGTATGTAACATCCACATATCCCCGCAGTAGTGACAGAGGAAATTATACTACTTCTATGACATTCTTCACATCTTATGACACTTTTGTCCGAGTATCGGTACTGAGTGAATGGACGCGGTATTTTTTTGTAAAACATAGTATAATAAATCAGTAGTTCTTGGTAAATAATAGCACTACCCCATTTTTCTCTTGAGATATTTTCAAATAATTTTATTCCCCCACTCAATTTCCAAAAGAGAATTTTCAATTTTCAGAAGCTCTGGCTACCTCTTCTAGGGATTGATAGCCGAGAGTTTATGTATGTAAATCAGTATAATCAATGATACCACTAACAATTTTAATAAGAAATGGTTTAAAAAACATATCTACTTACATAAAGCATCCCATACAGAGACATGGTTCACTTTGATTTGATGATAAGTTGGTGGATGTTCTTTTTCTGTGAACGCAGCTATTACATATACCTCATGGCCCCGTTCAGCTAATTCTAAAGCTAAATCCTTTTGAGCAATGTAATGAGATGATGCCGTGAAAGGCATTACGTATAGAATTTTTGCACTGTCACATATTGTTGAAATGTATAGTAATACACACAAAAGGGCCTTTAATTTAGGCATTTTTAAAGTAAAAAAAACTGCGTGATACGTCTATTCGCGTCAACTAAAGTATGACCACAATAAGTAGGTACAGATACACAGTTGTTATCAGAAACCAACTAATATACTTTGTTGATAATGTCCATTAAGACATTTACTATATACTATATCAATACAAACTATCTTTTCGTGAAGTGCTATTGAAGTTTGTATCATTTTATTTTATGTTTATTATTTTAATCATAAATCAAGTGTGGTTTTATTTCTTTACCTAATAAAGAAAATTGAAGTTGGTAGTCCTCAACTGCCTTCTTTGTATCTATACTTTTTAATACCATTCTTTTAAATGTACGTACTATATAGTTTTAATTCAATGATTAATTCTAATTTTTATGATACTTTATAGTTTATTAGATTTAAGATAAACTGTTTCACAATATACATATACCTCACACGTCTCTGTTATATAGTTCTTACCTTCCAAAGGTTGCTTGGAAGAGATCACTTTTAGTGATAAGACCGCCCTTTGTATTTCATTGTAAAATTTTGTTGTTTTTAAATATTATAATAACATAACATAAACATAAACGTTCACGCCGAATATCCCCGAAGGGGTTGGCAGAGGTACTAATACTTCTGAACATCACGTGACATTGTCACCTGGTGTTCAGAGTACCCACGTTTTGTAAATATTATGTTTTTACGATATGTGATATAGAGTTTTCTATTCTATTCTGTAAGGAGGCTATGATACTCTCTATGATGGAGGGTTTGCTGCATATATAAACAATTGTACTTTTTAACAAATTATTTCAACGCAACCTTCCAACGAAATTTTAAATAATATCAACAGCAGCAAAACATCATTGAATCCAATTAAATTTGTCTCAGAGTGGTTTGAGCCAAGACTATTTATTACACTTAAAACTAATTTGCATTTGTCATTCCGTTTCAATTCAAAATTTGTTGTGTATTAGAGAGTACCTTCTGTTTGTCAATAAATTATTCATGGATTGTGATGAGAAAACACTGTAGCGGGTAAATTATTGTTGATTCAACAATTTATTTTGTTACTCAAACGTTCACGACGAATATCCCGGAAGAGATTGGTAGAGGTACTATACTTCTGAAATTCACGTGTCACTGTCATCTGGTGTTCAGGGTACCCACGTTTTGCTTGGACAGTATACTCACGTCATAGGAAGAAGGCCTATCGTCGTTTTGTACGAAAACACTGTCTAATCACAAAGTCCAACTTAGAAATGTGGGTTTACTCAGGATGTTATCCCTAACCGTTAACAACCATGACAAATAAACCACACAGATTTCTTTAGAAAAGACCATTGATGTAGGCCTGACTCAGGATTTGAACCCTCATCTTCTGTACGGTAAGCGGTGTTTTACTGACTGAGCTATCACGGTTGACTTATTATATAAATACCAAAATACTGCGGTGTTATTAAACTCTGACATTATGAGATTCTAAATATACACTATGCGTCATTACAAAATTTAGTTTTTACTTTTATTATCCTCGCTCATTGCCAAACATCCCACGTTTAAAACTACCCACATGGCTGAGTAGTACTTAGTCATGTGACAGTGTATCCGTACAAAACGGCGATAGGCCTGCCCCCTATCACGTGAGTACACTGTCCATGCAAAACTTGGGTACTCTGATCACCAGGTGATAAAGTCACGTGATTTTCAGAAGTATTAGTACCTCTGCCAACGGCGGCGATATTCGGGATATGTTATGTTTATGTTTAAAACAAATGGTTGAAATACTCCAAGAGATGAATTTATGTTTAGAATAGCTTACTTATTAAAGTACCCGTGGCTATCTCAAAAGGTGACATAGGGTTCTAAGGCTTTTAGTTATTTTTTGAGGATGTGACTTATTAAGAAATTTCCAATTCTTATTGAAACCATTGAAACCATTTTATTGTCATGATTGCGGATACAACAAAAGATGTTACATAAATTTATAATAGTGACTGTCACAATCTACTCTTTCGAGTGTACGACATTATGTCTTTGTTCTTGTAACTATTTTTAATAATTCAAAGTCTTGGTAAGTCAAAGAATCTCAATTTAGTTAGTATACTCGCACATCTGTGAAACGTTTCACGATGAGATTTAATTAAGTGTATACAAATTGTTATTATTTTTATATAGCTCAATCAAAAGCTTGGAATAAGTTGATGATGTAAAGGACGTCATATCTCGCCAAGTATTATTTACATAAGGTAAACTACAAATGAAAATATCAAGTGTTTCAAAGAACCAGTCATTTTATATTATGATAAAATTAATGCAGTCACGTGAGTAATAACATTTATTCGCAGCATATTTCAAATCGCATGTTCTTACTACTTTGTGCAATTTCTTAAATAAATTAGGAACTAGCGTGAGAGTAATAATTTCAAGTCACGACTCTGTTGCAATTGTGCCATGAAACTGACATTTACGTAATTAGTGGCACTTACGAACAAAAGAAGTATTAAAGAAAAGCGGGAAACTCATAATCGTTGGTGTAGCCCTAAAGTTGCACTTGTCTTAATAATACCTGCCTTGTAATTTGCATACACTTTTACAAGTTCCCACCTAAATACTGTCCTCTCTAACCAAATTCTACTGTATAGTTACTGACTAAGTTTCAACATCTATTGATAAAATTGAATTGGTATTGCTAATAATCAAAATTGTACTTCAGGAAATTGTGAGTTGAACCATCGTTCAAATCATTTATTTGAGACAGGTGAATGGTTCATGTGAATTCAAATTTGGGCGTAACATAAAACATAGTTACATAAATATTTAAGGCTGTAAAGACACATAAAAAAATAGCGGTTATAAGTGCTTTTCCAAGTTGATGTTGCAGATGCAATTTCTCAAGTCATCTTTTTTTCTTGTCTATGATTTAATTGATATTCTTTTACATCTATTGAAACTCAAATTTTGATACTGCTCTATGTTTGGATCAAATGTTACCGTTAAACGCAGTTCCACTCTAAATTGTTCAAATATTGCAACAATATCATGACTAAGTAGTAAACATAATATTTTTCTGAAAAATAAAATAAAACAGGATTATAACATGCACATATGCATAAATGAGCTTTTATATTGCCTTTAGTTCTTACAATTAAATATGCTATAAAATCAACTTTATTAAAAGGCATCAGTTCACTTTGGTGCAAAGTATAAAACAATAAAACATAAAAAAATGGTTTCATGTACAAGTTAAACACAAAAGTAAATTGCTAGATCCAGGAACCGCAAGGTGAAGACCATAAACAAGCTTTCGTCAGCAAACAGGTTACTCTTTTTAATAGAATTTTGACGTAAAGCCGATGGCAGCGGATTTGCTTCTTTCTTGTCCGTCATAAACATATTTTATAACGTTTACACATCTGGCTTACAGTTTGGAAGTTTGTGGGAAAACACGTATAATATTCCGATTTTATTACCATTGAAATCATTTTTATTGCTTATGGATTCGCCGTATGTTTCCAAAGGTAGTGGCAGAGGTACTACTATCTCTGAATAATACGCAGTATTTTTTGGTATTTAAGGTTTTCCCGTAACGTTTCTTTTCATATTCAATAATCTTGATAAAGAAACCGAAGCGAACACATGAAATTGGAAAGATACAAATGTTTAAACCCAGGATTTGGACCTCTTAGGATTTGAATCCAGACCTCGTGCCTTTTCAGGTAGTGATCTATCCGCTCAGCTACCAAAGTTCCTTTGTTGTGTTATTTTTTAGATTTTAAACCCTCTCACTTAGTAGAAAGCATTAACCACTTCTATATAGTTTTTAATAACCTAAAATTAACAGAGTAAAACATTTATAAAAAAAAAACTATCCATTTAACCTCGTAACGCCCGTATAGAAATTGTTATGACTTGTAAGTTCTATCCAATGTATCTCTAATGGAACAAAAAAATATATGTGCTGACTGCCCATTATTAAAATTAATGATATCTTTAACAAGAACTATTCCTATGGCTTTATTTTTTTAAAATTTACTATTGGTCACAGGAGTTTTGTTTCTCTAGTGATACAACGGGCGTTACGAGGTTAATGAAACGACACTGATTTTCAAACTCACAATATTGATATTAAAAGTTAATTTCCATTTAATGCATCCTAATCACTTTGAAATCTTGTTATGTAGCAAAACTTAAAGTCTCATGTCTTAGTTTTTTTATTCATACGTTCCAGAATATGTTATTAAATATGTTATATATATATTTAAATTTATACTTCACTTTGATTCTAACTTGATTGTTAACGACTCTGTCCGATATTTTCAGACAGAATTTCAAGTAAGCTAAATAGATCGGTATTATCATCGCAGTGACTCACACAATTATGCGATCCAATTGCAAATCAGTTAGGGATTATTGTCAGCTACAGTAATTTCACAATTAATGTGACACTCGATCTGCAATTTCAAACTGATATGTGTGATGTGCAGCTAAGTTATGTGCGCACTAAGCATGACTTATTGACAATCTATTTTTGTCAGTGATACAAAATTTGATGTTTCCATTTTAATGAGAATTGCTTATTAGTAAATAAAAGTTACACCAAGTTCATGTAGCGGCTTAGTACTTAGTGTGATTTAGAAAAGTCACGATTAAGGCAAGCTATTTATTTAATTTTATTTATTTACTAGCTGACACGACAGACTTCGTACTGTCAAAAGTGTAGACTTTCACGTCGTCAAACTGAAATATTTAACTGACCCGTTAAGAGTCTCTGCCATGCCATGATAAAAAGGTGCTTATCATATTGTTCTCACAATTTATTCACTTTATTAATTTTAAATTTCGGCTGAGCATTACTTCTGAGTCAGTCAGTCCGTCTTATCTTGCGACTCATGCACGCCTGTATATTTAATTGCGGAGTAATTATAAAATTGTATATTCTTCTAAGATGTTAATTTAAATTAAGTGATGTCAGGGACAGTTTTGTTTACAATTAAATTCTCTTAATGAAAAACACATTTAGTTGGATAAGGCTTAATATTATGTTGATAAAACATTATGGCAAATAATTGACAATAATGCATTAATTTCGACCACATTTGATTACCATAAAAAATGTTATAGTGGGACAATCTTAAAATAATATCTTAAAATAATAATAGACATATAATGTCGCGGATATTTTTTTAGATAATTTAAAGAGGAATAATTCTTACATTCATACTTTTTGGGCAACTTAAACTGTTTACGCAGCGCACACAAGCCTTGAAATATGAATAATTATCTCCGATTTTGCATTTTTTTTTGCTGATACTTTGCTCCTATTAGTCGCAGCGTAATAATATATAGCCTAAAACCTTCCTCAATAAATGGACTATCAAACACAAAAATAATTTTTCAATTGAATCGGTAGTTCCTGAGATCCAAGCGTTCAAACAAACAAACTCTTCAGCTTTATAATATTAGTATAGATATTTATTTTAATAGCATAATAGCATAATTAGCAGCAATTGGCAGCTACTATATGAAATTCAATTGATTTCCCTATAAATGTGCTTAAACTCGAAATTTAAAGCTGCCGTGTGCTTTGATCAAATATTACTGTAGATACATAGTTTCAAAAAACATTGTCAAAATATTATGACCATGTCAAAACTTAGTAGTAGTCATAAAAAACTATATAATTGCACATGCAATATTCAAGGCATATTAATTCATAGTATATGTGAAGATAAAACTTAACACAATACATACATAATACATAAATAGCATAGCAAAGTTACAATAAATAACAAAGTTTTCTCAAAAATTCGCTGTCGCGGAGTGAATGAGAGCTAAACAATAAATAATTCCGATTAATGCCATGTTTTTGCATTCACACTATTCAGACGGAAACTGTGTTTACCTACTTAATTAGCAGCGACTGAAACTTGCTTAAACCGACTTATTTGATCGCGGTTCTGCTTGTAAGAGAAAAGATATATTCCGTAAAAATAATTTTAAAAGAAGTAGCCAATATCAAAGTGAGAAATATTCTTATCTACCTGACTGATTAGTTTCAGAGAATATTAAGGTATGCAAGAAAGCTTTACTTAAAAGCATCTTGTCAAATTAGCTTTGAAGAACAAAAGGCTTTGTTCGTCTAAAAGGGAGAAATACTGAACGAATATCTACTGCCTATATTATACGGCTCGCATCGGAGCTAATTTGTTGAAACAACAGTAGAAAGATAACGAGCGACACCGGAACATCAGATCACTGAGCCGAAAGTAATTGATAATACAACTTAATAAGTAGGATTAATAGAAATATCATTTATTTTTGTTTTCTTTTATTTCATACGAGTACAAGCGCTTAACTCAAAATAAGAAAGATAATATTTCAATCAGGTAAATTATTCACCGTACTAAATAATGTAGCCAAAAATTAGGAGTATCATAATTCACATATTTTTCTAGCTTGAGTATGTCTCCTGGTTTATTTAAATAAGAGTTGCAAAAAGTCAGAATTTTGCAACGAATTCTCATCTTTATATCATCACAATTAATAATTCAGCTATGGTCAATACATTTAAAATATGTTGCAGCGAAGAACACATTCAGATAAAATAGAGAATATGATAAGAAAAAACCAGCGTCTGAAGTCTGAATAATAAAAGGATACGTTGGAAAATATTGATACATTAAGACAAGGTTTAAACAAGATACTACAAAATAGCGTAGCCTAATAGTAGGGGAGGCCTTAATGCAATATTTGCAGTTGCTCGAGCGTCGTGGAAATCTATTGGATTTGATAATTTATGTTTCAAAATGAAAAAAAGTATATTACAAGTTTTTATTTTAGTGGGGGGACAGAGCGTATAAACATTTGTAAAAATTTAAAAAAAATATTGTATAGAAATACTCGAGCGTGTCAGCCATTAACAGTATAAACGCGATTTATGTTTCTGATAACCATTATATATTAATCTGACGATTTATGCAAGGGATATCGTCATTCTATCCATTTTAAATTAAATTTAACAACAATGATCAGACTTAACGCCTGCATAAATATTACGCCAAAACACCATCGCAGGAACATTGCCGTCACACGCATCGAGCGCTTGAAGATTCTTCACCATCTTATCTCTTAACGCCACGTCCAAATTGCCAGATTTTCTAGATATACACTCTTTTAAATGTAATTAACCTACCTTTACTTAATCTGACGCGCTCAAGTTTTTCGGACGATTGTTATTTTTTTACTAATCTGACGAATTCCCCTCAGCATACTCCGCTATATGTAGGGTTCATACTCGGTAGACATACATTACAAGGTACAAGGATTCTCCCTATATAACAATCTGATACGATCGAGTCACTTCAAAAATCCCCGATTCGCCTCCCCTACTATAATGTAGTAGTAGTCTAATGGGAACTAATGGCGTGGCAGCCAGCGTAGTTGATTTTGGCTATTTTATTTCGTTTCCTTTTGGAGCTTTTAGAAATGCAAAACTTAAATTAATAGTACAAAATTATAAAATCCAAATAACAAAAATAATGTGAGACAATTAAACCTTTTACGTTTATTATATACGTATATATTATAGCTGAGAAGATTTAGATAGTAATTTTAAATGATGTTCTGAACAAAACACAATCATAAGAAATCATTTAGAGTGGAAAACATCGTGGCCACCCTTCGATTTGCTGTGACAGAAACAAATACTAGCAAATACATCTTCTAATCTCCTGTTATTGATCTTACCGTGTGGCTTACGACTTATTGGAGATATTAACTTCAGATGTATTGTACATTTACTTATGTGTGTTAATACCAGCTGTGTCATTATGATATATTATACAGTTTAGCAGATATGAAGATATTAATTTAATGATAAACGATGCGAACGTTTCGTATTAGTTTTGCTCAGTCAACATGTTTAGAAACCAAAATATATATCGTTTTACTACGAGCAGATAAATGTATATTTCGGATAAGATAAAATTCTTGATACATAAAATGAATTCTTCTTTGCCTTATCGTGGCATATCTGTCAACTAAACAGATTTGACCGATAGCCTTGTAACGAAATAAATAATAAAGAAACCATTGTAGAATAGAATAACTCTTTATTGCACATCAAACACAAATTTACAAAAATAATAATATGATCAAACAGTTTACAGTGAGGTACAATTGGCGGTCTTATCGCTAGAAGCGTTCTCTTCCAGACAACCTTTGGAAGGTGAGATCGATAAATTAATTATTTGGATAGATAATAAAGATAGCAACTTTCCAAAAGTGGCTGAGGAATTTTTAATTCCTTAGCTCTGGCTACCCCTTTAAGGGATTTATAGCCGTGCGTATATGTATGTTTGTATGTCATAAAGGTTATTAAAAGGTCAGACAACTCACATCGATAAGTTGTACTTAATCCTGTAATCCTGAAATATGAGTTTCACTTAGTAAACCAAAAGTTAAAGTAAAAGTTTCATAGGCAACATTTTTCTCTGAGAAGTAATCTACACGTCTAGAATATAATATATTCTACGTATTAGAGTAAGATCCCGGTGGCCCAAGACGTTACTTATTTTCTCATAAGAAATATAAATGGGATAAAGTAGTGTTAGTACGTACTTTGAGTGTGTGCATACCTGCTACCTTGGGTCGACGGCCAATTCATAGGTACCAGGTGCTAAAGGTAGATAAATACAGTGCTGATTTTTCTTAAATTCTCAATGCTGATTTTTACATATGTTTTAGATATTGTTGTTAAAAATTAATAATCATTATTGCCAGACACTTTCCATCGGCGCTTACCCTTACCAGACGCTTTAAAGCTTTAAAAAAAAAACATATTCTTACTTACAATCTCACTCTTAATTTTTATGTATGATCCTTGGGGAACTATTTGAACACCCCTGGTCAGCAGCCAGACCAATTGGAGGGGTCAAACATCCCCCCAGACACACATAAAGTGTCGCTATGTGTATAAGCGCGAGGTCATTATTTGTACGCTTGAGTGTAAGAGAGATATCTATTTATGGATATCTTTCTTATACTTAGGCTACTATACGTGTTCTATCTTTGGTGGATAGACGGTGTTAATGAAATGCTTACAATGCTTTACAAATTAATATATTTTAAAAGGTTGTTAATGGTACAACGGTCGTAGGTTAAGTGACATGAGTAGACAGATTTGTATATAGTATCTTTAAGCGCCTGACGTACGGGTGACGGCAATTGTTTTCTTGATTGTATTCTTGCGTAATATTTTGTTCAGGCGTTAAGTCTGAACAAGAGATTGTAAGTAAGAATGTGTTATTTTTTTTGAAGCTTTAAAGCGTCTGGTAAGGGTAAGCGCCGATGGAAAGTGTCTGGCAATAATGATTATTAATTTTTAACAACAATATCTAAAACATATGTAAAAATCAGCACTGAGAATTTAAGAAAAATCAGCACTGAATTTATCTACCTTTAGCACCTGGTACCTATGAATTGGCCGTCGACCCAAGGTAGCAGGTATGCACACACTCAAAGTACGTACTAACACTACTTTATCCCATTTATATTTCTTATGAGAAAATAAGTAACGTCTGGGGGCACCGGGATCTTGGACTATATAGACTATAGCCCGTACATAAGGATTGTTAACCCCTCTTGCGTGGTCAATTTGAGTGACCCAACTGAACAACCATAAACTGAGGACATGATTCTGTGGTTCAGAAGCAGTTGTTAACACAACTTTTGTTGTCGCTAACGACGCCGTGTGTGCGTTACGAGCATAATTTATAGCCAAATTGTGTAAGACATATGTAGGTTTATAGCCTCTGTAGAGACCCTTATTTATGTAGGCCGCATTTCTTGAGAATAAGTAATCGTAAAGCGTTATTTATTTATTTAAACGTACAATATAGTTTTAAAGTTAATCAAGCCAAATTTGTAACTATGTTACTCAATTAATTCATATTCCACTTACCAAACACTGAACGATCAACACTCATACTTAATTGGATATATAAAACTAAATTTAATGTAGTCCTAACGTTTCGGACACTTTTCAGTGTCCACGGTCGCAGTAAGATATTGCTTTTTGTTCTTCAATGTTTATTTTATTTAATTTAATTATTACATTAATGGATTTGAATAAATATTTTTTATTGTAATAATACATTTTGTCTTTTTTATTGTTATTCAATTAGTTCTTCTTTTTTAACTCTTTTCACTGTTGTTTATGTATTATTATTTAGTATGTGTAAAAAGACAAATAAAATCTTTTTATTTATTTGTATATTTATTTAATGTAGTAGCCCACAAGACGAATAAAATTAGACATATGAGGGGATTATAGAAATCAAGAACATACTGATTCACTTCAATCTTTTTTCATAAATCTAAATACCCATTGATTTGAACCCTCATAGTCTGCACGATAAGCGGTGTTCTACCCACTAAGCTATCACGGCTAATATATATAAATATACATACATATACTCACGGCTATAAAACCCTAGAAGGGGTAGCCAGAGCTAAGGAATTAGAAATTCCGGAAAATTGAGTGGAGAAAGGATGGTAAAGTAAAGGTTGTTGGTGATGGGTCTCCAGCCGCATCGCCCAAAAATCCTTTTAAAGCCCCAATACAACGGTATTGATTGACTAACGAGTCGCCTCTTACGTACACCCATCGGTAGAAACGGGGTAGTGCTATTGTAAGCCGACACTACACGGCAGTATAAATATATCTATATATGTCAGATTCTATAAGCTTGAATGAAATTGTTCTATTAAGTAAACATAGCAAACTAATATCCTGTTGCGAATCAGCCTAGTGCTTAATTAAACCATCTCATTTCGGTAACAAAGTTAAGTTTCTAATCAATATTGATAATTGTGTATTTATCAAGATAATAACAGCACTTTGTTCTGGGTCGAATAGTACGATTTCTGCGTGAATTGATCAAGCTAATTAATTTGATGATTGATGAAATAACATACATACATATACTCACGGCTGTAAATCCCTAGAAGGGGTAGCCAGAGCTAAGGAATTAGAAATTCCTCAGCCACTTTTGGAAAGTTGTGTGGGGAAAAGATGGTAAAATAAAGGTTGTTGGTGATGGGTCTCCAACCGCATCGCCCAAATATCCCTTAAAAGCCCCAATACCGTTAGTCGCCTCTTACGTACACCCACCGGAAGAAATGGGGTAGTGCTATTCTAAGCCGACACTACACAGCAATGATGAAATAACGTATAGAGATTAAGGTTTAATTGATTTTCTAGATCATAAAATACCTGAAATTTTGGAAATATAACCAAATTTAAAATTCAATATGTCGTCGACGACGCGTCCGTGGCTGAGTGGTAGGGCGACTAGTTTCTAGGTCCGGAGGTCACGGGTTCGAACCCCGCGCTGTGGGCAACATTTATGTGATGAATATAAATGGTGTTTCTTAGTCTTAGATGTATTTTTTTATAATTATTATTTTTTACCCTTTTTTAATTTAATATCATATATTCAATTCAATTTCATTCATTTACTTGCATGTCACAAGTCGATAAGATGTTACGATTATCTAACCCCGCAAAACTTTTAACAGTGAGGAATTTTAATTTACCATTAACAAAAGGTTGCCTTCCTTTTTGAGATCTATAGCCGTGAGGATCTTTAAAAACGAATGATGATTAAATGTGATTTTTAGATTGGAAACAATGAAGAAAAAAATGCTATAGTGTTTAAAATACAACGAAGAAATTTTTCAAACTTCACAGAAACTTTAAAAAACAGGAGATGGAAATATCGCTGAGGCTACCAAGTGATGTTTATTCTTCCACAGTTGTTTACAGTACACCTGGGAAATTCATTATAAAATAAAATTGCATCTCACTAAAGCTGTTGGCGTTAAAAATAAGACAACAAAAAGTTTGTTCCATTTCTTTATTCTGAAACTAACAAAATTAGTTTTGAATTACAGTAATAAAATTTACGACAGCAGAAATTTTGCCGCTTTTATCTAAAGGAATGGCAGAGATCAGGTATTTTTATGAATATCATGTAAATTCTATTTCTAAAGGTTGTAAGTCCTTAGTTTTTTGTGGCAGTCTAGCCACGTTATTATTTGGTAAGCCAATCGCTTTAAATAGTGAAGAATAATTAATTGTAGAATTAGCCATATAAATAAGTTTTGAAAAAAAATTGCCATAATTTTCGTACACACAACAGAAGTGTAAGCTTGTATGCCTGTATATTCATATACATAAGCATTAAGATGAAATTTGCTTATTGCCGTCCGTCTTATCTCAAATATCATTTTCGGTTCTCAAAAACATTCCACAAAAAATACAGTTGAATTGTGTACCCTCATATTTAAAGTTCGGAAAAAAAATCATATATTTGAGTTTCAAACTATGTGACAAATTTCACATTCTACGCTAATTTTATCAACTAGTACAACTAATTTTCTAGGTATAATTCATAAAAATATTAACATTGCCTTTTTCAACTTCACTCCAAAGATGATAAAATAAAAAAATGTTTTATGTAAATTATTATTTAAATCGAAATCGCTGGCTTTTAAAGCAATTGGGAATATTTAACAAGAAGGTTCTAAAAAGTGGGGCGTTATCAAACATTGAGAGAGATGCCCATAAATTGTAAGAGGCCTTTTGCTCGTAATACCTTTCATATTTCTTAGGAAGCACACTGCGGGAGCCGTTCAAATAAATTATGGCCATCAATAAAAATCTAAACGATGAGATTTTGAGACTTATTTAATTTATATTCCATCACAACTGTATTTATCAAACGTTTCCACTCCCTGGGCACTTGTGCGAAGCTTATTTTTTATGCAATGATCGAAATATTTATTGAAGCTAAATATTGGTTCTTTACTTAGAATAGTATTATAATGATGGAAATAGCTATCTCTCTCTATTATTAATATTATACTCAACTCACCTCAAATGCTAACGCCGTATATCCCCGAAGGGGGTAGCAGGGTGACTAATCTTTCTGAACGCCATGTGATATTGTCACCTGGTATTCAGAGTTCCCACGTTTTGCTTGGATAGTGTACTCACGTCATAGAGGGCAGGCCTAGCCGCACGTAGCACGTCGTTTCGTACCAATACACTGTCACATGACAAAGTACAACTTACCTATGTGGGTTTTCTCTGGATGTTTTTCCTCATTGTTGACAACCATAATAAATTAACCACACTTATGACGCTAGAAAAAAAAAAGATGTATTACCGACCTGGAATTTGAACCCCCATCATTTGCACGATAAGCGGGGTTCTACCCACTAGGTTATCACGGTTGCTATTAATAGTGCACTTTTTCTATTTGCTTACTTAACCCTACAGTAGTCGCGCTGTAGAAAGTAGCGTTAGTGGTCGCGTGGATTACATGGGTATGCCAATTTTAATAATAAATAAAAAAATATATAGAATGTTAAAGAGTTATTTATTTAGTACCTTTTATTAAGACCTATTATTAAGCTATCAAAATAATTAACAAAACTTGCATTTTTATGCTATGTATTGATAAAATCAAAAAAACCCTAACACTTATATTTTTATAAATCTGAAATCACATGTTTGACTTGCCGTCTTCTGAAGTAGTTTTTTGGCGAGCATTTCCTTTGGGACAGGAGGCACAAACACAATGTTCTGGCTTCAAGTTCTATCTCTATTCGAAGGTGGAGTTTTTAACCTGGTAGTTTGATCTACCCCAGTGTAAAAGTCGGCGCGCCTTCTACGCTGCAGTGGTTCATCAGATTCAGACTCAGAACTATGTTCAAGTGCCTCACCTGGAATTTCTTCGTCTTGTTCAGACTCAGACTGATGATTCTGCTCTTCAAGGACATCTACTTCTTCGTCAGTACTTGAAGAGTCATCTGGAAAACTTCCCTGGTCATCATTTTCCTCCAGCCAGGCTAATATTTGAGCTTCCTGATCACCGTTCATGATTTTTCTATAAATAAATAAATAAAACCATTATTTTATAATCAAACAACAATAATATAGCAATATAACAATAATAATAATGGATTAAAGGCATTTTACAAAAAAAATATGTAAAAAAATCATCAAATTTATAAACAAAACGTGTAAAATATACTTACGTATTTGGTCGCGTGGATTACAGTGGTAGACCACCAACTTTGCTGAGCTCCTGCGACACAACCGCGCACGCCAGACGCCTGCGCTGCACAGAGCGCGTCCGTTAATTAACGGATTGAAAATACACGGCGCGGCAAACCGTTGGCGTTAACCGATTTTTTTTAAATTTGAATTTAACACGCCTGGATTACATATGTAATCCACGCGACCAATGCAGGGTTAATAGCTAGAGGAGGTGCTTTAAATAATTACACCTGCACTATACCAGGACGGGCAGGCAGAAAAAGCAATAATTTCAATAATATTATACTTTGTAACATTGAAGCCAGTTTTTTTCTTTTTACATTTAATTCGTATAGTAGGTTAAGATATATACTTTACATTACATTTCGTCACCCTTTGCTATTTCTGTTATAGCTGAGTAAACAAACTTGGCTGATTCTTAAGCTCCGTCTGACTAAAACCCTTTTAAAATCATTCTCGAACTCCTGAAATACAGGGAATAAATCATTTGTAGCCTTTTGTGTTACAACTTCAATTAACGTTTCTGTTTCGAAGTGAATGCATTTTCATTTCCTAATTCCAATCGAGCTTCGTATTTATCAATAGATTTTCGGTCTTGGCAACACAAAGACATCAAAAGTAACATATATTCTTGTATTTACATACATAAATACATATACTCACGGCTATAAATCCCTTAACGGAGTAGCCAGAGCTTTGGAATGAGAAATTCCTCAGCCACTTTTGGAAGTTGCGTGGGGAAAAGATGGTGAAATAAAGGTTGTTGGTGATGGGTCTCCAACCGCATCGCCCAAAAATCCCTTAAAAGCCCCAAAACCGTTAGTCGCCTCTTACGTACACCCACCGGAAGAAATGGGGTACTACTATTCTATGCCGACACTACACAGCAAATTGAATGTAGCTTTTAATATTTTCTACTTACAATAACAAGAATAGAAGCTGAAGACTTCTATATATATAGTATCGCCTATTGAACTGCAACACAAAAGCCCAATTGATATGTGAAATGGAGCGAGATTTCCAATACAGGGAGTGGGTTGGTGTGTTGATGCTCGGTCGGAGCTCAAAGTGATGGTCACGGATCCAAATCAAAATTAATGTAACTGATCAAAGCGTAATTTTAAATTTGAATATGATTTTCATATTGTTACGTACCGGGTTCTTAATTTGATAAATACCAGTCACACTTTCGTGCAATAAGGTGTAATTATATTTATTGACCAATAACGCACTTTACACAACACAACAAACACTATCGATAATTAACTATCGATACTCGCACTAATTAACAACACTAATTTACTCCGTTATAGTAACACTGTCCACACCGTTAAGCTTATTTCCGTAATCCGTATATCACTGCACTGTCGTATTTAATTTCTTCGCTCTAGTATTTCGCTTGTTCTCGCTTTAGTTCTTCGCACTCGAATAACTCCGTAGCACGCGTTGCTCTTTATATATGCCAAATCTCAAATACGCGAATATTACAGAAAGTTCTAGTACCACATTCTCGAAAAGTCGATATTCGAGAAACATCTAGTAATTCCTTTTTTTTTGCTTATTAAAATACTAGTAACGCCATCTAGTATAATCTAGTAGTGGCAAATCCTATCTCCTACTTGCGAACAGATGTCGTAACATTACCCCCTCCTTACATTAATACTCGTCCCGAGTATTATTGCTTCCATGGTACTTCGCAAGTCGATCGATGTGAACTATTTTCGAAGCCCCTCTAGGTTGGCGTTGAATTCTGTACGTTACATCGTTTATTCTAGTGACCACCTTGTACGGTCCTTCCCACCAATTTTGTAACTTAGGGGACTTCCCTTTCTGGCGAGTTGGATTGTGTAACCAGACGAGCATACCCTCTTCGAAACGCGGCGTGTTAGCTTTACGGTCATATCTGGTTTTCATCTTTTCACTAGCATGTAAACCATTTTCACGCACTAGGGAATGTACATCTTGCATTCTTTCCCTCAAATCGCTTACATATTCAGTTACACTCTGCGGCTCATCTGGTGACCCTCCTGTCAACAAATCTACAGGCAATCGTAGCTCTCTTCCGAAATTGACGAAAGCAGGTGTTTCCTTCGTGCTTTCGTGAACAGCTGACCGGTAAGACAGTAAAAATAATGGAATGTGTTTGTCCCAGTCCTTCTGATGTTTTTCAACCATCTTCGCCAACTGTCTCTCCAGTGTTTGGTTGAACCTCTCCACCATTCCATCTGACTGAGGATGATATGGCGTCGTCCTGGTTTTATGCATTCCAAGTAGTTTGCACACCTCTTGAAATACTTGTGACTCAAAATTTCTTCCCTGGTCAGAGTGTATCTCCAGGGGCACGCCAAATCGACAGATCACTTCCTCAACCAGTTTTGTAGCCACAGTTATTGCTTCTTGATTGGGTATGGCAAACACTTCAGGCCACTTAGTGAAGTAATCCATCACCACCATGAAATATTTATTTCCGGACTCTGATTGTGGAAACGGTCCAGCCACATCAACGGCAATCCTCTCCCAGGGAGCTCCCACATTGTACAACCGTAATCCCCCTCTACTCCGGGTCTGCGGACCTTTCACCGCGGCACACGTTGTACATTTCCGGCACCAGTCCTGTACGTCGTCCCTACAATGAAGCCAGTAAAACTTCGCACGAACCTTCTGCAACGTACGATTTACCCCAAGATGCCCGCCCGAAACACCGTCATGTGTTTCCCGCAGTACATCTTTAACCTTGGCTCTGGGCACGACCAATTGTAGGTGCTCTTCCTTACCGTTGGGTTTCTCCCACCTCCGGTACAGTAGACCATTGATCAGAACCAGGCTGTTCCATTGCGCCCAGTAAGCTTTCGTACTCACTCCTGTGGACGCTACTTCACTCCAAGCTGGTTGATCGTGTTTTTCCTTCTTCCATTTCATGATGGGTCTGAGGTTCTCATCTTCTTCTTGGGCCTTCTGCATAGCTTCTGTTTCCCATCCATCCAATGGACAAATTCGAGTCACTTTCACGACCTCCTCCTTCGACTCTTGCTTCCGGCAATGTTTACAGTCTTGCGAGATGGTCATTGTCGGGGCTTTCTTCTCTCTAGCCAGCACCTGCCCCCCGGTCCTGGCTAATGCTCGTTTCCCTGGACGTTTGCGGCAGGAGCCTCTGCCTGCCTCTTTTCTTCCTTCCTCAGCGGGCAACTTAATCTCAAATGGCCCCTTTTCCCGCAGCCATAACAAATCGGTCCAGTACTCCTTCCGACGGGTGCTTTAATGACCTTGACGTCCTCATTTGCTTCCGCAATCTCACGAAGTCGATGAGTTTGGCGCGTATCCTGGCGGCAAGCTTCAACTTCTAGAGCGTTCGCCAAGGCATCCTTGAGAGACGTGTGGTGTTGAAGTCTCACCGCTGTTCTCACTTCGATATCTCTGATGCCGTCGACGAATGCTTGCACCAGGTTCATTTCCACCGTCTTCGGATCTACACTGGGATAGGCCTTGCGGACGAGCTTCTCGATTTCAAGGGCCCACTGCTGAAGTCCCTCTCCGGAACGCTGGACCCTATCACGCAGCTGAGCGCGGAACACGTGCTCCAGGTGTCGCTCTCCATAGCGAGACTCCAACGCATCCAGCAGGTCCTTGAAACCACCACTCGGAGTCGGCAGCGCCTCTATTACTGACAGTGCTTGACCTCGGAGCACCACCGTCAGTGCAGTCAAACACTGTTCATCAGTCCAACCATTGGCAGCCGCAACAGTCTGGAACTGATGTCTATACGCCGACCAGGATGTTGTTCCGTCGTAGGGAGGAACCTTCACACGAGGACCATGGACAGCTACTACATTCTCACCGGAGACAACCTTGACCGGTCGTGATTCAAGCTGCAGAACCCTTTTCTCCATTCCGCGGAAGTCGGTCTTCATGTCATCGATATCTTTCTCAATAGTGGTTACCTGCTCCTTCATCTGCTCTACGTCTTTTTCCACAGTAACCACCCGACCACTGACTTCATTGACCGCAGTGAGAACTTGTGAGAACTTAGTTTGCTGTTCCACACGCAACTCACGAACTTCTTGTTTCACAACACCCTGTACCTCCGAATGTATGTTTTTCACAACATCCTGTATGCTTTGTTGTGCTTCACGCATGCTTTGAAACATTTCAACTATCATCGCCAAGTCAGTATTAGTTGCGGCCGCCGGCGCCGTTGATGTAGACGGCGCGTTAGTCACCGCGGACGTCTCCTCTGGAATGTCACTCCGAGGGTTCGTGACCGATGACCTCATTTCCGACAGCTGTTCACCCTCTGCGGCTTTCTGAGCGCGTGTCTTCACACCCTCTCTTCCGTCTTCCTTCGGCATAACTGGCATCTTCAAATCCCACTTCTGACACCAATTGTTACGTACCGGGTTCTTAATTTGATAAATACCAGTCACACTTTCGTGCAATAAGGTGTAATTATATTTATTGACCAATAACGCACTTTACACAACACAACAAACACTATCGATAATTAACTATCGATACTCGCACTAATTAACAACACTAATTTACTCCGTTATAGTAACACTGTCCACACCGTTAAGCTTATTTCCGTAATCCGTATATCACTGCACTGTCGTATTTAATTTCTTCGCTCTAGTATTTCGCTTGTTCTCGCTTTAGTTCTTCGCACTCGAATAACTCCGTAGCACGCGTTGCTCTTTATATATGCCAAATCTCAAATACGCGAATATTACAGAAAGTTCTAGTACCACATTCTCGAAAAGTCGATATTCGAGAAACATCTAGTAATTCCTTTTTTTACTTATTAAAATACTAGTAACGCCATCTAGTATAATCTAGTAGTGGCAAATCCTATCTCCTACTTGCGAACAGATGTCGTAACAATATCAATTAGTGAGTAATGTGTTTTTTAATTATTCGAATGATACATGGCTGAGTTTTAAGTTCCAATGGTTGATGGGTGATTTGGTTGATGCACTTTAAAAACTACATATTATCACCTTATATATACTAATATTTACTTTATATTTTACAATACATACATACATACATATACTCACGGCTATAAATCCCTAGAAGGGGTAGCCAGAGCTAAGGAATCAGAAATTCCTCAGCCACTTTTGGAAGTTGTGTAGGGAAAAGATGGTGAAATAAAGGTTGTTGGTGATGGGTCTCCAACCGCATCGCCCAAAAATCCCTCAAAAGCCCCAAAACCGTTAGTCGCCTCTTACGTACACCCACCGGAAGGAATGGGGTAGTACTATTCTAAGCCGACACTACACAGCAATATATTTTACGATCTTTTCCCTAATCAACTTGTCTTCATATTTAATCATTACCATCTTCTCCCCGATCATTGTGTTAAATAAAATGAGCACAAGTAATTGTGGATAACAAACCTTTTTCTAAATGATTTAAAATTGGAAAAAATAGGCGAATCATGTTGAAATTAAGACAAAAAGCATTAACCGCTCCCAATTAACGATCAATTTTGGTAGTCTAACTTTAGAATGAAATTTAATACTGATGATTGAGTCACCATGTTGAGAAAAGTGTAATGAGTTTTTTTTTTGTACAGAAACGCCACAGAACAAACCTAGTGTAGGTTTGTCCTTAAAACATTTAACAAAATTGACAGTAATATAAAATATTATTGCGTAGTTCATAGGATCAAATTATAGTTATAAAATATAAAAATAATAAATACATTCGCATTAATAACATAGTATAAATTTTAATACATAATCATTACATTACATATTACATACATACATATACTCACGGCTATATTTCCCTAGAAGGGGTAACCAGAGCTAAGGAATTATAAATTCCTCAGCCACTTTTGGAAGTTGAGTGGGGAAAAGATGGTAAGAATAAAGGTTTTTGGTGATGGGTCTCCAACCGCATCGCCCAAAAATCCAATAAAAAGCCCCAATACCCTTAGTCGCCTCTTACGACACCCGTGGGTAGAAAGGGGTAGCGACATTCTAAGCCGGCACTACACGGCATTGCATATTACAAAACATTAATACATATCCACAGTATTTCATGTGATTTATAATTATATATTATATAAAACTAAATATAATTAATTGATTCCTCACTAGAAATAAGTTTAGTTGTTAAGTTTTTGTTTAATATAAGTAATGTAAAATAGTTGCTACTCCCATTCCATTATGTCTTGTACATCTAACTATTGTTTTTATTAATGTACTAATCTCACCATTCAAAGGTTGTCTGGAAGAGATTGCTTTAAGAAATAAGACCGCCAATTGTACTTCTATTTAAGAAATAATCTGTATAAAATGACTGTATCTGTGATGTACAATAAAGAGTTTTCTATTCTATTCTATTACTTAAAATTTTGAAGTTTATTTACATTAGCTTTAGTGTTAGCTGTTCGTGTAGTAGAGTGTACATAATGTTGGGTAGGCCTAAAATAGATATTTTATCCCGCATTCGTCGTAAAGGGCGACTGAGATGATAAGGGTTTCTAAGTAATTGTTGGGAAACCTGGCTGGAGACACATACTTTATTACACGTACTTGCCCCAAGAAACTTTTTAAATTTCTGAAAAAAATCCAATTTACAAGTTTTGGCTACCCCATTTTGGGATAGGGTCATGAGTATAGCAAGATGAGTTTATTTGCTTAGAACTAAATTCGTTAAATGTTGTTGATGTCACTTGTATACGGAAGTCTGTTTATCGGCTCACGAGTTCCTCGAAAATCCTAAATCCGGATTAATTAATCCGTAACTAAGGAAGTACGGTACGAATTCGACCGTGGTAGTAATAAATCCACAGAGCTTCTATTAAGGTCTTAATTGTATTTTCTGATAACACATCATTTGTGGCATAAGAAATTATTTTGTGGTGCTAGGTAACTTTTGTTTGTGTTTAGTCTTTCAGATGCAATTTGTTTTTGATCAACGTTGCAACAAAATACTTTTTGAGTTGGTGAGCTGTATAGATAAGACTTTGATTTTTATATTATTCCGTATTTAAGAAATAGTATTACCGATGTTCTACAAATGATTCACAAAGTTTGATTCATTCGTTTTAATTATGTATTTAACGTTTATTTAGATTATGTACAGAAATTTAATTTTAATACTTTAATAGATACTTTAAATACATACAAATTTAATGAACTTATCCCGACTCTCTTGTTCATTCCCTAGTATGTGGAAGAATGCCTTCATTGTCCCTATTCCCAAAGTTCCTAACCCAACAACCTTATCCCAATTTCGGCCAATTTCCATCCTACCATTCCTATCAAAAGTTCTTGAACGCCTCGTATTTGAACAATTTTCCAACTTCCTTTGCACTCACCACTTGCTGAACGATTTCCAGTCTGGGTTGCGAACAGGTCATAGCACTGTTACTGCTCTCATCAAGGTCACTGATGATATTCGGTTAAATATGGAAAATCACCAAGTTACAGTGCTTACACTTTTAGATTTCAGAAACGTATTTAACACTGTGGATCTTGATATACTTCTTGGCATTTTAAGATCTCTTAACGTATCTCCGACAGTCACCAATTGGTTCGAATCTTACCTCAAAGGTCGTCAGCAGTGCGTGCGCACCGACGCAGAGAGCTCTGCTTGGTGGCCGGTACTAGCTGGCGTCCCGCAAGGCGGCGTACTTTCTCCTTTGCTTTTTTCACTATTTATTAATATCTTAGCTAAAGAACTTACTTTTCTCTATCACCTATAATCAAACGACCTTCAAATCTACACATGTGCTCTTCCGGAAGATATAAACTCGGCCGTTGATGTCATAAATAACAACCTGGAAATAATATCGAAATGGGTGAAGAAGTTTGGACTTCTACTGAATCCTGATAAGTCACAGGCAATTATTTTTGGCAGTTCGAGGTTGTTGAATAAGGCAAATATTGCTCTTGATAAAAAGTTGATCAATGATGGCATCGATATTCGCTTCGTTAATTCTGTCAAGAATTTAGGAGTTATTATGGACAGTACATTTTCGTGGTTGCCCCAAGTGGAAGTCGTAAGTAAAAAAGTCTTTGCATCCTGTTACTCACTTAAGCGCTTGCAATTTTTTCTGCCTTACCACACTAAGATTACGCTGGCGCAGTCTCTACTGCTTCCGATTCTCGATTACGCAAACGTAAGCTATCTTGTACTCACAGAGGAGCTACTTAACAAACTCGAACGTCTCCAGAATTTATGTATCCGATTTATTTTTAGATTACGTAAATACGATCATATTTTTGAGTACCGAGCTCAACTAAAGTGGCTTCCAATTCGACTTATAGGAGGAATACTCATATTCTCTGTATTTTATATAATGCCCTTATAATCCTGCTGCCCCCCATTATCTTCGTTGTAAGTTCACATACTTGTGCTCCCACGGCCGTGCCTTGCGATCACAGGAGAATAAGATGTTGAGTGTACCTTCTCATAACAGTGCTACATATAGTGATTCCTTTGCAGCCAGAGCAGTTAATTTGTGGAACTTACTACCAGTTGACATGTTCATTTTATTAGCGGGCTAGCCTTTTAACTAGGAGCCGGCGTTTAATTAAGTGGCTAGCTGCTTTGTCAGCTGGCTGATTTGTCCAGTTGGCTGCGACATATATACATGTATAGTTATCAAGATATGGTATAGTATATTTGATACAATAATTTTTCTATATATAATTTAATATACAGGTTGTAAATAAGTTGCGTTTAATTAAGTTCTGTTTAAATTGCATATATACTTGACCATAATGTTTTAAAAAGTTGTCTATTTGTTCCTCACCATAAAGGATGACTGGAAGAAATCGCGTTAAGGCGATAAGTCCGTCTTTGTGTACATATACTGTTGTACTTATTCTGTAATATACTGTTTGAGTGTTGTTTTATATGCAATAAAGTGTTAAAAATAAATACTTTAAAAGTTGACCTATAAAAATTTTACTTCTACATAAAAAATATTATAACTTAATAAACTGTCGAACATTTAACACTAAATGCTTCCATCGCAAAATAAATGTGTCATTATAAATATAGACAAATACTTTTTTCTTTAAAGATTATAAAAAAATGCCTTTTTCACACAAAATCCATTTGTATTTTTAATAACCTTACCTGTGCACAATCATAATTTGTGTCCTTTTTGTGTAAAAACAAGCAAAAAAAACATAACTATTGCTAAAAATGGTTTCATCTTTCAAGTATTTAGTATTTCTCTTTTCGCCATCTTCAACCAATACCACATGTACTTTAAATAAACTATTTCAATCACACTTGTTTCAATGATTGCAAATCAACATAATCGTGTGTTGATCCATAAACCGCGAGGCAGCCGCAGGAGGAGCAACCGCAAAGGGGCAACAAAAACAGCAACACGCAGGTGTTCGGTTCCAATTTTCCCACTCTCCCGCTGAAAGGATGTGCGCCGCTGATTTTCATTTCCCCTACATTGTTACACGATGAGAGATTGTTAACTCGACATGTTTTTGAAAAACTATTTTAAAGTACATTCATTTGAAAATCCGAGATTTAAAGCTAAATGAAAATCTTTTATACAAATATAAAATGACATAGTGAGGATATTTGCTAGTTGTCCAATATTCGATATGGGAAAAGTAGCCTTAAATGTTCGAGTATACTTGTTCTATGTATGTTTATTCTTTAACTTAGCTTAGACAAGATTAAACTTAGCCTGAGAAGGAGTTTTTTCAATTAAAGCTGTGGATGATTATAAGCTCAAAACTATATTAAAAAAATAAAAATGGAAAATGGAATGGTGCGACATGATAGTCCAGTGGGTAGAACACCCGCCCGAAAACAGAAGGGCGTGAGTTCCAATCCTGGGACGGGCCTACACCAATTTGTCTTTTCTAAAGTCATATGTGTGGTTAATATATCATGGTTCTTAACGGTGAGGGAAAACATCGTGAGGAAACCCACATGGCTGAGTTGTACTTAGTCATGTGACAGTGTATTCGTACAAAACGGCGATAGGCCTGCCCCCTATCACGTGAGTACACTGTCTAAGCAAAACGTGGGTACCTTCTTTGGACACTAGATGACGCTTGCCATGTGAGTTCAGAAGTATTGGTACCTCTGCCAACCCCTTCGGGGATAAACGGCGTGAACGTTTATGTTATGTTTTATGTAAAAATGGAAACAAGTTTACAAAAAGCCCGTGTTACAAGAAGTGTTTTACTCGACTTTTTGCTACAAAACTTAAATTTATAGTAAAATCTGAACTGAACTCATGGCTGTCATTAGCCAATTATGAACGTTAGCAACATAACATAAAATATACATACACAACACACTCACATACATACACTCACGGCCATAAATCACAAAAAGGGGCCGCTAGAGCTTTAGAACTCGAAACTCCTCAGCCACATTTGAAAGTTGATAGGGGACAAGATGGTAGAAATAAAAAATAGGTGGAGGATATAAAGTATACATTCTAAGCCTAGCACTACGAAATGTGTAGAGTTGTTCAACTGCCTTTACACGCCGCATATGAGTCTGTGTTGTCTCCATTCCAATAGGATATCGAAGTTATTGCTCTAAAGTGGAGTTTTGGTTCTTTTAAAATATTGCTTTCTGTACAGTTACAATGAACATTCGGCTATTGCCAATGTTTTGAAAAATGCTTTTAAATCGAAACATATATCATAAACTGCAAATGTATTATCTTTATTTTAAATACATACATATACTCAAGCCTAGAAGGGGTAGCCAGAGTTGAGTGGGGAAAAGATGGTAAAATAAAGGTTGTTGGTGATGGGTCTCCAACCGCATCGCCCAAAAATCCCTTAACAGCCTTAGTTTTGATATATTATATAAATCGCATATATATAATATATAGTATTTTTTTATATCTGAATGTGCATTAAAGATTTTTTACTCTATAAATAAAAATGTGTAGAGTTAGTCTACAACCTTTAAACGCCGCATATGAGTCCGTGTTGTCTCCATTCCAATGGGACATCGAAGTTACTGGTCTAAAGTGGAGTTTTGGTTATTTTAAAATATTGCTTTCTGTACAGTTACAATGAACGTTCGGCTATTGCCAATGTTTTGAAAAACGCTTTTGAATCGAAATATATTGCTGGATGCAATGTTTGTCGGGAGTTGTGGCTGTATTTGAGTTTTGATATGGGAATATACTATTAATTTACTTCAGAAATATGAAAATTAAAATCTCAACTTTATTATAAATAGTTAAATATACTTACATACATAAAGTACAAAAACATTTACATTGTAAGGTTTACAAGATCGTGAATAATTCACTTAAAAAGTATGCGATATAAATTTATTATCATGAGTGTTTTGTTAGAATAATATAAACTAAAAAGTCATGAATATAAGTAGGTAAAACAGCAAAGTCAATAAATAAACTTATTCATTTCGAAAAAGGACGTAGGTTGGTAAGGTGCCTTAATACGAGTATTATACATTTTTTTTAGATTCTATTACCATACCTAGAACAGGCATAAAGATAGACAGACAAGCAAACACGGTGAAACTATATGAATTTCTTGTTTACTACAAAACCTCTAAAGGGAGGTTTTCCTAATTAAAATCATTAGCAAATGCGCCTGCGTTATTACTTCCGGCAAGAATATTTCGTGGCAACTGCGAAATCTGGGGTGTATTTTATCATATTTTCACATACTATTCTGCTTAGTATGAAATAACTGTTGTATTTTAAAGGTTTGCTTCTTGGTGAAGCTTGAAATTTAATTATTAATTTTATAATCAATAAGTATAGATCATTTGAAACGAAATTCCGTACCTTTCATAAGTATGACATAAGCCCAGTACTTCTTAAAAGCATACTTTAGCAACTTAAAAAGTAATTTCTTTAGGAAACGACAAATTTGTGTATGCCTAAAATGCTAACTCGCTGAATTTAGGTGATAAATAAAGTATAATGGCCCATTTCTTCCAAATTATTAAGGAAAAAGAGATCTTCAAATATATTACAAAATCTGTATGCTCTGTTGGTTGGTAATAAGTTATAAAATAGCGTACAAACCTAACTTTAATGAGTAGTCCGTATTGTTTTTACGATAATAGCCTGAATATATTTACTCTTTGAAACTCTTTGTTAATATTTTTAACAAATACTAATTGCAATGATTAGAGTAGTTGCAAGCTATTATTTAAATATGGAGTATTAAAAGACTAAATAAATTACACTATCGTTGTATGTTGACTAAAACAGCTAAAGTACTGAGAATATAAATTTAATCTCCTCAAAGTTCATCATAGGAGGACGGGATCATATATAACTAACCTAATAATGAAATACTAAATATTATATAATAATAATAAATAAATATGTAACTTGATAAAATCGATTGACACCTTCCACGTTTATTTACCACGGCTATTAAATAAATACATACAAATGTTTGAAAACCGGCTTCTGTCAATCGAAATATTATATCAATTCAAAACTTTCCTCTAACCTTCTCAAGCCTGTATGAAGGAAAAAATAGTTAGTGATTTTTTAATCAGAGAAATCTGTATCTTTGGTTACCACAGAAAATTATGAAAATGATACTAACTACTAGCCGCATCAAATCATTCTCAACATCATAAAATGAGGGTCGAGTGGTTGTAAAGCGCTTGAAGCTATTTTCGCTAATTAAGAGCAAACAGGGTAGAAGCGCCGACAGCACGCGCCGTAACATTTTCCAACCATTTTTGTCTAAAGCATTAGAATATGCTTTGTTTACACGCTGAGATGGGATTTCTTAGCGCCATTGTGAACATCTTAAGCGCTTACGAAGTCTCAAGTTGATTGCCAATTTGCGAGTGCTATTGAAAAACACGATTAAAATTTCCTACCCTCTTTTGTAGTTTTGTTTGTTGGGAGATTATTAAAATTTTATTGCCGAAGTTTTACACGCTTTGTTGGAAACACGATTTACAACAAAATTTACTGGGTATAGAACTTTAGAAAGTTATATCGAAAAACTGAATATCATTCTCATGATTTTCAAAGGTGTACACGTTGTTATGATTTTTTCCACCGCAATTTTATCTGTTTAGTTTGATTCCAACTGTGAAGCTAGTCTTCATATAAATGTGTAGCTAGTCATACATACCTTTACTTTCGGCTATGAATTTAAAAAAAGGTAGCCTTTCGGTAAAATATATGACACACATACATACATACATACTTATACTCACGGCCTTCTATAGAGCCAATGTGGAAGGTAATGTTAGTAGAGGACGACCACGGAGAACACACTTGGACCAAATAGAGAGTGTGCTCAAAAAGGCAGGCGTCCGAAGTATGAAGAATAAAAGAGCTTGTATGAAAAGAATGAAGGGTGTGAATGAAGCTAGTGAGGTTTGTCAGGATCGTACAAAGTGGCGATCGACAGTCTCCGCCTATCCCGATGGGAACGTTAGGCGTGAGAATATGTAGATGTATGTATGTCTATATACCTTTCTTAATCTTTAGGTGGTGCGTCAGCAGTTTCAAAACTGGTGTTTTGAAACTGTAAAACTTATTTTTTTTTTAACCAATCTATCGTTTTGACCGTAAACTCACACAAAAAGAACGAAAATAAAAGCACAACATTTATCAACGTAATTGGAAGCTTTTATAAAAGCAGTATCGAAAACGAGCAGTTTTATTTACTTCACAAATATTTGTAAGAAATGAAATGAATACAGCTAAAACACGCAATGAACCCATTAGGCGTATAGGTTCACAATCGAAATACCAAGCTCATTAGCACTGAGTTTTCTCAACATTTCACATGAACAAGTTTGGTAGATTATATCTTTTGTAAGACTTATTTTCAATTAACAATAAATGTTATTTGTGGTATTCAAAATGAGACTACTACACATTTTCCCGATTTTTACACGCATAAATATTAAAATTACATAACGTAATTTTATACGTAAAATTAATGTGCGTTTGTGAATTCCGAATTTCCGCTTTTTTAGAAAAGCACTTTTTTGGGCTCACAAGAAAAGTCCCCAAACAAAAACACTTAAAGCTTAAACATAACAAAATTATTAACCCTGAATTATTAAAAAAAGCATATGTTTCTTGTTCAGAGTAAGAGAGTAAAGACAAAATGAGGTTTTTACAATTTACATAAAGGCATAACCACTCTGCGTAAAAAATACTTGCAATTTTATTTAGGAATATAAAAAAAACTGTAGAGCACAAACTGAGATAAAAATTTAAAATTGTTAAAATACTTTTAAAATCAATCATTTAAATGATGCGAAAATTAAAAAAAAAAGCTGTGTATTGTCTGTCCGGCTTAGAATAGCACTACCCCATTTCTTCCGGTGGGTGTACGTAAGAGGCGACGGTAACGGTATTGGGGCTTTTGGGCGATGCGGTTGGAGACCCATTACCAACAACCTTTATTTTATCATATTTTCCCCACGCAACTTCCAAAAGTGGCTGAGGAATTTCTGATTCCCTAGCTCTGGCTACCACTTTTAGGGATTTATAGCCGTGAGTATATGTATGTTTGCGAAAATATATTGTAAAAAATATTATAAATTAAAATAATGCCAAAAACACTTGCAATACCCGTAGAAAACTCATTCCTAACCAAACCTTTCCACATTCCCAAAACAGCGCACGAAACAGGCACCAAATGCAAAATCCGACTAGCAAATATTTTGGACGCAAATACGGAAACTAAAATAAGTGACGTGTTATCAGCAGTTGCTGTCCAATAGCGAGTTTATTCTTGTATCTGGTGCATTGTGCACATAAATAAAGAGGAAGAATATAGTGGTCTGGTGCTGTGACAAGATAGCAGACGTCGTGAAGCTTCCGCAGCCCGCGGCGTCCCGGCTCCCGCCACTTCGTTGCATGCATTACTGACAAAGATTCCTTTTTGATTCGCTTCTTTTGCTTTGAAAATTGTGGTAAGCATGAATATTTTAAGCTGGAAGACTTGATGAGGTAATGTATAGGGCGGCTGTGAGTTATGTAGTTTTTGTGGAAGTTCTAAAGGTTGTATATATATTGTTGATACAAATGAAAAGAATAGTGTCTCCCTTTTGGGATTTTATTTGTCAACATGTTTTTTGAATCTTTTAGTGTAAAATTATCAAACAAATGTCATTATATTCTAAAGTAGAGCATATGAGTTCTCGAACTAAACTCAAGAGTCTAAAATATGGAACGGTGATAGTTATTGTGTGTGTAGTACTTTTTAATTGTTGTGAAGTGACACGACTGGAAACCCATCACGAACAAATTACCTTAACTATCTTTTCTTTAATCAACATACAAATGTTTCTAATTAATGATAAGTTATCCGAAGCCATGGCTACCCTTTTTTATGATTTATAAACTTGAGTAAAGGAAGAAATAAAGAGCTAATATGCATGGTAATGTTAGAAGAAGACGACCTCGGTTGACACATTTGGACCAAATTGCAAGGGTGCTCAAAAAGGCAGGCGTCCGAAGTATGAAGAATAAAAGAGCATGTATGAGAAGACTGATGGATGTAAACGAAGCTACAGAGGTTTGTCAAGATCGTACAAAGTGGCGATCGATAGTCTCTACCTACCCTAATGGGAACTAATGGCGTGAGCATTTGAATGTATGTATGTGTAGTAAAGGCTGGTAGATTTAAACTTTTTTTTAAATACCGCTAATTATTTATTTTTCTTTTGTATGCATATCGATTATTTATTTCTTCTCACATTTTTATAAGAGATCTTTTTTGTTATTGTGTTTCACTGCCAATTTCATGATATGTTACATAATTAATTTCTGAAATAACAAATAAACCTGAAATCACATAAAAGGAAAACAGATCTGAGCGACTTCATTATACGTTGTGCATCGAATAAGTCAGAATCCGCAAGCCGAAATGAATATCTCTAGAAGTATCAATATTTGTATTCGATTACTGAATTTGAATTGGAGACTGCATCCTGTAGCCAAGGGTATGTCTTTGTTATACCAGCTTGGTATTCGAATTGCGGGCTATAGAAAATTGGTTCTGCAAACAGCAGTATCAAGACTGCTCAAATTGAAACTGTTCTATCAATTACTATAACTCATGGTTATTATATGGAAGTAATATTTTGACTCAGGCAATTTTGTCTTAATTGAAAGATATTTCATAAAGCAGAATGTTTATTGGTTTATAATATACCACTTCAGAAGTTTTGTAGATGGTTAGATAAGTTATGGTAGATTAAAATTTCTGTATAGTAAAATGTTGAGCTTAACTTTATAAACATTTTTTATATCGTATATTTGTTTATATCCAACTAAATTTTCATACAACATCATGTATTGTACATGTACATGGTACAAATTGTCCTCTGAGGTCGTCCTCTACTAATATTACCTTCCACATTTACATTTTGCACTGTTATAGTTAAATTAGGCAGAAGGGGTGCAGTTTATAATTTAAATGCATATAAAGTACATTCAATCATAAAAAATATATTATCAACACAAACTTGATAATCTCGCGTACTATACACTTATTTGTATTCTCAAACTTTTGTCAAAATCTGTGTTTAATCAAAATATAAACTAATTACCATTATTTATTTTTATTATATGAAAACAGTGTATTTTCTTTTTAGATATCTGATTAAAAAATTAACATAAATACATTAATATACTCACGGGTAACCAAAACTAAGGAATCAGAAATTCCTCAGCCACTTTTGGAAGTTGCGTGGGGAAAAGATGGTAATATAAAGGTTGTTGGTGATGGGTCTCCAACCGCATCGCTCCAAAGTCCCTTAAAAGCCCAAATACCGTTAGCCATCTCTTACGTACACCCACCAAAAGAAATGGGTAGTGCTATTCTAAGCGAACACAACACAGCTAAAATTAAATGATATTTTATTAATTCCAGTTTTGATTCCGGAGTATATAAGTTTAGATTTTTCATGTTCATGTCACAAACCTCACACATACCATAAAAAATCCAAAGTGATAATATAACCATCGCAGGAAGAAATTCATCAAACACTTTAAGATATTGAGTGGTCATCGTTCACTTTGTCCATCTATCACTTAACATGCTTCAAACCCTATGTCACCTTATACGACACCATCGGAAAGAAATGGTTTAGTGCTATTTCAAACCGACGTTAAACCTGTCGTGTAGTGCCGGCTTACAATGTCACTACCCCTTTCTACTCACGGATATCGTAAGTGGTGACTAACCGTATGGGGCTTTTGTTAAGTGATCTTTGGTCGATGCGGTTGGTAACTCATCACCAACTTCTACCTTTTCTCTACCATCTTCCCCTAACAACTACCAAATGTGGCTTAGGAGTGTCTAGCTCTGTAGAGTATGTGTTTGTAGATTACACAACTAGAAGTGTTTGCCGAAGTATATATTGAATATTTACAACGGAAGTAACACCACAAGATTAAAGTTATGCATATGTATAGTTGACTTATTTACATTACTAAATATTCCCAAACAGTTTGCTCCAGCAAGCATGACGAAGGTAGTTCGAATTTCGAAGAAAGTCAACTGACTTGTATTTTGCATTATGAACGAATCGAATTACCCATGCTTTGAATTATGCATGTTGTTGGGTACTGACACTGTTTACTTAGGATGATGTTTTAATACGGCTACTGAGAAATAACCGTACAGAGTAATCAATTTTGGAAGTTGATTAACGACCAACTAAGACCCAAGCAAGACCTATTATGTACTCGAGCCTAAGTACATACAACCCGAAAGTATTGGGTTGGAGCGGGTTTCTAAGGCTTCGTCCCCAGTAGGCAAACTGTTAGCCGCCGACTAAGTTAGCGGCGTATCGGTTTAGTACGCCCTTCCATATATTTCAAATGGAGTGTTCACAGTTTGCTAGTTTTGCACTCACTGTACGCAGTTTGCAGCGTTACGCGCGCCGACTACCTTAGTGAGCGGCCGACTCCCACCAAAACCGGTTCCAGTCGGCGGCGGCGATTGGTTGTTCGCCGGGCGTAGTGACTCAATTATATAATTATTATAATTCAGTCGGTCGGCTAAACTCTTACAGTTTGCCTGCGACGCACGAAAATTGATTTGAGTCTGCAGCTAACTCAAATTTCAGTTCGCTGCAAATTTGCGGCTCACTCTGTCGGCGGCTAACAGTTTGCCTACTGGGGACGCAGCCTAAACTTTACTAAGCAAAGTTTTATACAATAAAAAAGAGTGAATGAAAAGATTGATGAATATAAGTTAGACAAGAGAGTTGAATTTATAATATAAAAAGATACTTTCTTTTTATTGCTTGTTTCAAAATTGGAAATAAAGATTGCAATGCCATAATCGGAGTGAAAAAGAATGTTGTGGGTATGAACGTCACACACATACATAAAGATTCCTTATTGAGTGGTGATACTTCACATGGTGATCACGATTATGCATGAATCAAAGTTAAAGTTCAGGTCATAAATTGTTACTCTGGTACACATTGCTTCGGAGAAAAATTTGGAGATTTTGATAAAAAAGGATATTTATACGTTTAAATAAAATTTCAAAAAAACTTTTTTGTAGGTCACCAGAAAATATCCAACAAGTTTTGATCCCTAGCAGTTTCGTACCTCGTTTACCTTTTTGTCTATGATACTTACGTACAAGTTGATTAAGTTGCATATAAAATACAGGTTGTACGTATAATCAGATTTTTTCCCATTGGGGTAAGCAGATACTATCTATCGCCACTCTGTTCTAACCTGGCAAACTCTCGAGTTTCGTCTACATTAATAAATCCTTTCATTCATGCCTTTTTATAATTCACACTATTGACGTCTTACTTTTACTTCATCATGTCCAATTTAAAAAAGAATGGAGGAATCGTTCATGTCTTGAACTAACTTTTCTATACAATGGTTTCTGTTTTTGTAACCGTACTTTATCCTTTCGTAATGAATAAATCGTGAGTTTAGAATAAGACTAGCCCATATCTTTCCACGGGTGTCGTCGATTTAAGGATTTAGGGGTTTTGAAGAGATTTTTAGATGGTGTCAATGGATTGGAGATTTGCTGTGTAGTGTCGGCTTAGAATAGCACTACCCCATTTCTTCCGGTGGGTGTACGTAAGATGTGACTAGCGGTATTGGGACTTTTAAGGGATCTTTATTTTACCATCATTTCCCCACTCAACTTTCCAAAAGTGGCTGAGGAATTTTTAATTCCCTAGCTCTGGCTACACCTTCAAGGGATTTATAGCCGTGAGTATATGTATGTCAATGGATATCCATCAAAAACCATCCTTTATTTTTCTATAATTTCTCCACTAAACTTCCAAAAAGGGGTGAGGCATTTCCAATTCTAAAGGTCTGGCTTCTGTTTTTTGAGATTCATGGCCCTGAATACAAATTGATACATGTGTGTATCAATAAGTTTCATAGTAAATCAATAGCAAAAGTATAAATAAAGAATGATAATATGCCGTGTAGTGTCGGCTTAGAATGTAGACCCCTTTCTACCCACGGGTGTTGTAAGGGTATGAGGCTTTTTTAAGTAGTTTTTGGGCGATGCGATTCCATCAGACCTATCATAATACTTTTTTGCTACCATCTTTCCCCCCGTTCAATTTCCAAATGTGGCTAAAGAGCTAAAGAGTGTAAAAAAGACTAAGTCTCTGCCCACCCCATTTTGGGATTTATGTGGTATGTAATAATAATATGATGTGGACATTACTTGCAACATTGGACAAATATATCGTGTACATAATAGGAAATCAATCATCCGTCAGCTTAACGCGTTTTTATCATAGCTGCTCTGTGTGAAATGTCGGTGTATTCAATGAATATGGAATATCAAAATAATTTCGGCTGCACGGATGATTGGAATTCATGTTATAATAAAAATAATGATGACCTGCATATACAGTGCAATACTATGATCTTATTAATTATAAAGTTTGGCTTTTACTTGTATAGTTTATATGAAAAATCGAATAGAAAAGGACAACCACTCATTATAAATCATTATTTAAAAGATATGATGATTATAATAGAAGTAAGCTTCTATCATATTAATATTTTGAAATTCGCGGCTTAAATTGCACTAAACCATTTCATTCCGCGGCTGCCATAAATGTCAGCCTAAGGATTTAAGACTTATGAGTAAATATAGGGAATGGAAACCTACTGAATAATTTCCAATACATAATGTTTTTGCTACACTTTTCTTTGGATGTTTCACCGTGACTATAATTACCCATGTAAATAAGATGTGACATAAAATTAACCACTTACTAGGTACGATGAATTTCCTTGGAACTCGAACAATGAAAACGATAGATTGACAATTATTCAAGGATTACTGGTAGAGTGGATGGTAAAGGCACGGTAATATTGTGTAATTATTGTCATATTTACAAAAGTTACATAACTTAAGTTTAACCAAATTAAACATGCATTGTATTATTATTGTCAGTTTAAGTGCCCTTGTTATATAATATAACCTACAGCAGAACAAAGCCTCGTTTGATATTTTGCCTAAAATGATGAATTTTTATTTTCATTTCATTCAAGGGTATGAGTTTTTAAGTTGTTTTTGGGCCATACGGTTGAAAACCCATTACAAACATACTTTATTAGCACCAGCTTGTCCCTCATCAACTTCCGAATGTGGCTGAGGAGTCTCCAGCTCTAAAGCTATGGCTACCCCGTTTTGGTATTTATGGCCGTGAGTATAATTATGTTGGTACAAAAATGAAAAGTTACAAAATCTTTACCTCACAAAACATGAACTCACAAAAACTTACTCTGCTTCTGAAACATTTCGCAAATATGACAAAAAAATGCAAGTCCGTACATTAACAAAGTTCGTTAATCGCAGCAATGTTGCAAGTTGACAGCTTTTCCTGATTCTTCGTGCGGTTTTCCTGCAAAATAACAGAAATAATATTGCCTCGCGGTAACATAAATACTGCAGAAGTTTTAACTAACACCTGCATTGCAAACAGGTCATTCGTGAACAGGAATACAGCGGGTAACAATAGCCATGTTTTGTCAGGAAGCCCTTTTGTAAATGGATAGAAAAACGTGAATTATTTACAGAAACCCAGTTGTTATTACTACTCGCAAAAAATACAGACTATTGGAACTAGAAGAATGCTTTCACAACATATATATGACCAAACAGGAGACCGAAGTATGAATTCTTGTTAAGATCACTATACGTGTGGTTGCCATCCTCAAGCTTATGCCACGACGACATGTATCAATTTGATATAGGGTTAGGGCAGGTTCACTCAATATTATTTTAATCGAGTTGCCGTTACCAAAATGAATCAAATGTGTTTTTTATATTATATCATAAAATAGAATGGAAATTAGTTATAAGTAAGGTAATGTTTGTGGAGGACTGCCCCACGAAGATAGTGTTGTACAAAATCAAAGTCCGAAGTAAGAAAGATAAAGTAGTTATGAGACGACTGAAAAATATGAGGGAAGCCAGAGTATGTGAGGATGGTGCTTAGTGGTGATCCATAATGTCTTTGAACCCTATAAGACCAAAATAACGAGAATAGTATGTAATAAAGTAAAAATAGGTGCAACCCAATAAGTTTGTCGAGGATAGGCACTTTTTAAAATTATAAGCAGATTTAGAGACTATTACATACATACATACATATTCTCACGCCGTTAGTTCCCATTGGGGTAGGCAGAGACTATCGATCGCCACTTTGTACGATCCTGGCAAACCTCTCTAGCTTCATTCAGATCCATCAATCTTTTCATACATGCTCTTTTATTCTTCGAACTTCGGACATCTGCCTTTTTGAGCACATTTTCTATTTGATCCAAATGTGTCCTCCGAGGTCGTCCTACTAACATTACCTTCCACTATAGAAGATAGACTATAGCACCAATATAGAGACTATTCTTTTTAAAATATATACTCAATGTATATTTTGATGATACATTTAAAATCTACACCTTACAGAAAATGTTCTTATAAAGGTGGGGGTCCGAAGTGAGAAGAATAATGATTGTAAGGGAAGCAAGAGAGATTTGTCAAGACCGAGCTAAGAGGCGACCAATAGTCTCTGCCTACCCCAATGGGAATAATGGGCGTGAGTATCAGTAAGTAAGTAAGTAATCAACATACTGCACAGAATTTTCGTACCAAACATATTCTAATTAGAGCAGAGTTTGCAAAGTAATATCGTATTATTAGTACAAGTAACAAAGCACAATGTCAATATTGGCCCTATATACAAAGGCTTCCTAGCCTTATGGCCTCTCTTAGGCAATGTGTCAGTAGAAAAGCCCTGAGGGTCCCGTAAACACGCTAAGATCCAACCCCACCTGTGTAGAGGCCCAGTAAATAGGTGCGTTCACCTTTATGTCCCGCCGGCCCAATTTATCTAGCTTATTTATGAACGAACTTGAACACGCCATTACAGAATATATACAGTTTTTACCATAAATTTGGTGAAGACGAATTGATTTAATTTTTTTTATAAGTGTTATTGTATTAGTTATATTCTTTCACAGTGATATATCAGAACTCCTCCAAAACGAATTTAATAATATATTGTTAATATATTGAGTAGCTCGGAAAAGTATTTTTGATGTCAAAGTATTTTTTGGGTGTAGTCTATTCCCAGCTTGTCAATTCCCATAATTGAGACTGTACTTTGAAGATTTAAGCAAATACTTGCTCTTTCCATTTAACAATATATTAATACCGAGTAATCTACATGTTTCATTTAAATGGGTATAGCATGACATAGTAAAAAGTTTAGTGTAGTAAGTGAACGCATCATATGCAAGTTAACTTAGAATTTCTTTGCTTTCCAAACTACAGTCTCACTTGCTACAGTTTGCTTGGAAACACGTTTTGTCTTAAACTACTTACACTTAATAAACAGCTTATCACTGTGTCTTATGAAAAAAATACATTGTTTTTCCGAGTAAATCAGTTTTATTTCTAATGGTATATAAACTAGAACCATCTCTAGTATTTCAGAATCAAACTAATCAAAAAAAGGATTCTACTTATTAATGATTTGACATAGATACCCCTAATTTTTCCAGGCATGCATTTCTCTCAATGAAGATTCCCTCTAATCCATTATTATTATTCAGCAAACCAGTAGTTCTATGCATGAGCTGAGTTTAATAACCCCGAAAATATACGAAGCTCTCAATTTCTAGAGCAGACCAGCTAATGGAATTTGATCATAAAGTGTACGGACTGCACAACACTTCTAAGAAATAAAGTACTTCGGAACAACAAAGAGAAGTGATAGAAATTCAAAATTTCGCTGGGTAAGATTAAAAGATTTTCTTTTGTATTGTACAACAGGAAAATGAAAAAATGAATGGTAAAAATGTATTCACAATTTTTATGAATATAGAAATGTTATGATAACATAGATTCGGAATTCTTATCCTTCTATTTATTCATATACTCTCATAGGAGCAGCAGAGTCATTTATATCACCTGTTATAGAGGGTATCCACGTTTTGCTTGGAAAAAGTACAATTTATCCATATGGGTTTCCCTGTAGGTGTACTTTGAAGGTGTGATTGAAATAATTAAAATAGAAAGAAAGAAAAGCAATTATTCATTGCTTAGCATGGGTAAACAATACATCAAATACAATAGAACAAAACATTACAATACATGACAACAAAATAATACTGAAGTAATGTGGGCTTTCAAACAAAAGGAACAATAGCAAAAAAACAAAAATATATAAAAATGAACCAAAATATATATCATCTGTCTAAGTTGTATTAATTTTATATATATATATTCTTTTTCAAGACAATATTATTTATAGTAACAAAACATTAGCACGGCTTTGTTAGGATAGAAAGCAACTTCTTTCTACAGGATAAAAAATATGAATATATACAAACGTAGGTTAGACAAACATCAAGTTACTAGAAAATACAATACTACATACTTAGAAACTCAGATGCGTGGATTCTTAATTTCATGCATACATACTTTATACTCCCCATTCACGTTGGGGTAAGCAGATATTATTATATAGATCCTCGCAAACTTCTCAAGCTTTAATTATATTCATCTATCTTTTAAAACGAGCCCTTTAATTTCCCCTCTTTTATAGTAGCCTTTTTAGCAAATCCCGTATTTGATCTAAATGCATCATATGTGTTTTTTCTCTATTCACATTACCACCAACATTGGCTCCATTTATCGTATTCCAGATCTTATTTTTAAAAAACAATCTTAAACTTTTGTAACTAGTCTGGTTTTCTGTGCAAGAAAAATGAATCAATTTATATAACTCAAATAGACGAAGAACGTATAAAAATATGTCACGTAATTTCTGTTCGGGAAATACGTAAGTGAAAATTGTTTTTCCGATCGTCGAACGCTTACGAAGATTACAATTTATACGGACCGGTCGCTCGTTGGAAATTTCTAGATTCTCGAGGACGCGACGGCACAACCCGCGTAGCTAAACTGGTTTACTTATAAAATAAACTTGTAATCAATGCCTGCGGGTTTTAGCAAATGGAATCAAATACAAAACAGTGAGTTACGTTTTAATTTATCGAAAATCTTGTGTTTTTTGCACCCATCTTGTGTGTTTGTATGTTATATTTTTACATCAAATATATTATTTGGCACCACTCAATAAACAATTTCCATAGAAAGATGCAATAAAAAACAACTAAATGACAACCATAAATAAAGCAGTCATAGTATGGGATAAATCATTAATAATATTACAAAATTTTATGAATCATACGAAATGAGTAGAAACATGGATATCAGAATGGTATATCCATATTAAAATTTACATAAATTCATATACTCACGGCTGTAAATCCCTAGAAGGGGGTAACCAGAACTAAGCAACTAGAAATTCCTCAGCCACTTTTGGAAATGTGAGTGGGGAAAAGATGGTAAAAATAAAGATTGTTGGTGATTGGTCTCTAACCGCATCGCCCAAAAATCCCGTAAAATCCCCAATACCGTGAGTCGTCTCTTACGTACACCCATATCGGTAGAAACGGGGTAGTGCTATTCTAAGCCGACACTACATGGCACTGAAATTTATTATTATACAAACACATTGCATAATTTAATGTTTTTTGACATGAATTCCTCATGTGGGGATTATTACTCATAAATAAAAGATGTTATTAAAGGAAAGAAAAATTTCGACACTGGCGGGGTTCGAACCCCGCCAGTGTCGAAATTTTTCTTTCCTTTAATAACATCTTTTATTTATGAGTAATAATCCCCACATGAGGAATTCATGTCAAAAAACATTAAATTATGTGATAGTTAGGCGTTTCCAACATTTGCATTCTATCTGAAAAGGTAGACAAGTGGCCGTCCGAATTAGTTAAAATTCGGAGGTAGGAAACGCAAACACTACTTGAACGTGTAAAAAAGAAACAAAGGATAGAGAAATTTCGCGCTGGAAGCCAACTGGCACTGTAGCTCAGTTGGCAGAGCGACGGGGGCGTATACCCGAAGGTCGCGGGTTCGAACCCCGCCAGTGTCGAAATTTTTCTTTCCTTTAATAACATCTTTTATTTATGAGTAATAATCCCCACATGAGGAATTCATGTCAAAAAACATTAAATTATGTGATAGTTAGGCGTTTCCAACATTTGCATTCTATCTGAAAAGGTAGACAAGTGGCCGTCCGAATTAGTTAAAATTCGGAGGTAGGAAACGCAAACACTACTTGAACGTGTAAAAAAGAAACAAAGGATAGAGAAATTTCGCGCTGGAAGCCAACTGGCACTGTAGCTCAGTTGGCAGAGCGACGGGGGCGTATACCCGAAGGTCGCGGGTTCGAACCCCGCCAGTGTCGAAATTTTTCTTTCCTTTAATAACATCTTTTATTTATGAGTAATAATCCCCACATGAGGAATTCATGTCAAAAAACATTAAATTATGTGATAGTTAGGCGTTTCCAACATTTGCATTCTATCTGAAAAGGTAGACAAGTGGCCGTCCGAATTAGTTAAAATTCGGAGGTAGGAAACGCAAACACTACTTGAACGTGTAAAAAAGAAACAAAGGATAGAGAAATTTCGCGCTGGAAGCCAACTGGCACTGTAGCTCAGTTGGCAGAGCGACGGGGGCGTATACCCGAAGGTCGCGGGTTCGAACCCCGCCAGTGTCGAAATTTTTCTTTCCTTTAATAACATCTTTTATTTATGAGTAATAATCCCCACATGAGGAATTCATGTCAAAAAACATTAAATTATGTGATAGTTAGGCGTTTCCAACATTTGCATTCTATCTGAAAAGGTAAACAAGTGGCCGTCCGAATTAGTTAAAATTCGGAGGTAGGAAACGCAAACACTACTTGAACGTGTAAAAAAGAAACAAAGGATAGAGAAATTTCGCGCTGGAAGCCAACTGGCACTGTAGCTCAGTTGGCAGAGCGACGGGGGCGTATACCCGAAGGTCGCGGGTTCGAACCCCGCCAGTGTCGAAATTTTTCTTTCCTTTAATAACATCTTTTATTTATAAACACATTGCACTTCAAAGTAGTGATTTTTTTAATAAATGTCAGCAATATTAGGTTTGAAACAATGATTTTATTTAAGTTTTAATTAATAATTATATATGTAACATATCTCACGACCCCTATTTAATTTTAAAACGATATAAGTAAAGGTGAAAAATTTTTAATCTATCCACACACTGACATTATATTACTCGCTATTGGCCATCTCATTAATCAAAACTAAAATGGTATTATATCATTTTAGTAGGTAGTTTAAATAACAGCAGAAAATAAAAAAACAAGATTAGAAGCATAACATTCCTCAGTACGTATACGTAATTCCTTACAAACGAACTTGAGTTATCTTAAATATTGTATGACAGTTATATATAACACGACTAATTCAAATGTACATACCTATACATACATATATTCCTCAGCCACTTTTGGAAGTTACGTGAGGAAAAGATGCTGAAATAAAGGTTGTTGGTGATGGGTCTCCAACCGCATCGCCCAAAAAATCCTTTAAAGCCCCTATACCGTTAGTCGCCTATTACGTACACCCACCGAAAGAAATGGGGTAGTGCTATTCTAAGCCGACACTACACAGCATTTAGTCATTTAATTCAAATGTACATACATACATATACTCACGGCTATAAATCCCTAGAAGGGGTAGCCAGGGCTAAGGAATTAGAAATTCCTCAGCCTCTTTTGGAAGTTGCGTGGAGAAAAGATGGTAAAATAAAGGTTGTTGGTGATGGGTCTCCAACCACATCGTCCAAAAATCCCTTAAAAGCCCCAATACCGTTAGTCGCCTATTACGATCACCCGATGGAAGAAATGGGGTAGTGCTATTCTAAGCCAACACTACACAGCATTTAATCATTTAATTCAATTGTATTCCTGTAAAAGATGTTTCCCGTATAAAAATTTAAGTTTAATTTATATGTAAAAAGATCATGATATTTTCAACCGAAAATCGGGACTAAAATTTTCAAGAACATACATGTTTAACAATATTCTACATTCGTAAAGGAAATGTTAACAAATCTTTACCAGACGGTCTGAACTGCTAAGACTTTACTGAGTAAACAACCCAAGTTTCTTGAGCTACAAAATCCAATGTGTAAGATGTTCTAGGTGCAAATGTGTTTTTCTAGTAATTGAACGTGTTCAAAGAAAACCAGTTTGTTTCTTGTTGCCTTATTTACTCAAAGAAATAAAAATGTAGAAAATAAATACGTCCACGAGAAAATTAAAACTAAACATTCTCGGGAAAGGAAATAAACTCGGAGAGAACGTGAACGGACGTATGAGTTTATATTATGAGTCAACAGAAGTTATTTTTCCAATTCCGTATTCGCACAATCATAATGGAAGTAGTCCCAAAAGTTTGGAGTATAAAAGCGGGCATGTATTTGTAATTTGATTGAAATAAACCGCAGCGGTGACCATTTTGGTGGTGGATTCTTATGACGTGAAGGGAAGAGGTGGGGTGGATTGTCCTCCACGCGGCATTCAAGCACAAAATGGGAAAGCCGGAAAGGAGACCCAAGAGGATCGGGCGAGCTCTTTATGCAAATGTCTACAGTACAAAAAGTGGAAGAAATACGAAAGTGAGATTGGACCACGACCGCGTTTTCACGCTCTACGTGTAACGGAACACAATCGGGATAGTTCGAAATGAACATAAATTTTAAAGATTTAAATTTGTTACATATCTTATTAAAAGTTTTCAAACATATATCGATTGGGACATAACTCAAATAACAATGATTGTCGTTTGAGGTGACCAAATAAACTTGGGCAACTAAACTAGGATTGGGATCGAATGCATTCGAATTATGTTAATAATTTTCAGGTTTATAAATGAGATTACGTAGTTTAGATACAAAGTTTTAATCAATCGTCTCTACCTGCCCAAGAAGAATTTACTTTTATCCACGGCCTTAATTGCCATAAAGGGTTAGCCAGAGCTTTCAATTCTTCAGTCACTTTTGGAGTTTGATAAAGGTCTGAAATAAAACACCGATGGGGATAATGTCATCAACCAAATTAACTTCCCATATACTAAACAGAACATAATAACTTTAAGCCTTTTATCAAACTGATGGAAAGTCATGGGGTATTTATAATTCTGAGACGGCAACACAGTAACTAAAGACAACGAGTTAAATTATGTTATAAGATGTGTAGTGTCCACTTGGTATTGCATTACCCCATTTCTTCTGGTGGGTGTACGTAAGAGGCGACTAACGGTATTGGGGCATTTAAGGGATTTTTGGGCGATGCGGTTGGAGACCCATCACTAACCACTTTTATTTCACCATATTTTCCCCACGCAACTTCCAAAATGGGTGAGGAATTCCCTAGCTATGGCTACCCCTTCAAGGTGTTAATAGCCGTGAGTAAATGTATGTATGTAATTATGTTATCGAGTTCAAAGATCGACAACGATTGCTCACAGGTCGGCTATCATAGTAGCGGTTCTCATAATCGTATCAATATCATACTGTACCCTGGGGACTAACCGTCAATGTACCCTCCTTTATCTTCTTTAATGGTATTGCAATAATGCTTCGGAGCCATGTTATCCGAATTATCTTTGCCACAGCTTAGTTTTACTGTAATAGATTTAGTGGTCATAAGATATTTATAAGCGTTTTCTTAGTTGGACCAAGGTAAAGTAATTAGGTGCGTAATACGAGTATGTTTTTTTTGTCCGGTTTGAGTTCAGTCACCACTTTAAATACTATTTTTATATACAATAATACTAATTTAGACGGAATAAATTATTTATATTATCTCAGAAAATATTTTAAATATTTATTTATTATATTTATTTTTTCTAATCTATCTAACTCACTTGAATATTTTTATGTGCTAGTAAGTCAGAAAGCAATGTAAACCTGAAATAATGAAAAAATAAACAAAGGGACAATCGTCAACTAAATTGCTCTGTTTTTAGGGTTCCGTAGCCAAATGGCAAAAACGGGACCCTTATAGATTCGTCATGTCTGTCTGTCTGTCCGTCCGTCCGTATGTCACAGCCAGTTTATTCCGAAACTATAAGAACTACATTATTGAAAATTGGTGCGTAGATGTATTCTGTAAACCGCATTAAGATTTTAAAATAAAATCTGAAAAAAAAACCAAATTTTTTAGGGTTCCCCATACATAGAACTGTAACTCAATTTTTTTTTCATCAAACCTATACGTGTGGGGTATCTATCAAAAGGTATTTGAAAATGATGTTGAGGTTTCTTATATCATTTTTTTCAAAACTGAATAGTTTGCGCGAGAGACTTTTCCAAAGTGGTAAAATGTGTCCCCCCCCCCCTAACTTCTAAAATATGGGCATGATAAAACTGAAAAAAATATATGATGTGTATTACTATACAAACTACTAACGAAAATTGGTTTGAATGAGATCTAGCCAGTAGTTCTATTTTTAAACGTCATAAATCAAATTACTTACCTAATTTATTAATTTCACTGAAATATATAACAATAATTTTACTATCATAGGCCTTACGCATAAAACGTGAACCATTGTTTTCTTATAGTAAATCAGTGACAAGTAAATAACATTTTAAACTAAACATTTTAAACTTGTATATTACTATGTTACCTAACTGCTGCTAGTGCTGCTACGGAACCCTTTGTAAGGTTGTGGGTATCAATTGAATGAAACACTCTGACTGCTCGATTAAGACTGACTATATTTGTCTTAGGTATTCGGTAATATACATGATTACATACTAAGTTATAGATATATAAGTATCTATACTACACCTCCATCGAAAAGAAAAAAAATAAAATTAACCTAAGGTTTACATTTTATTTTTGAATCATTGATTAAATATTTGTATACATTATAAAGTTTATTTTTTTTTGAACATTTTTTTTTTTAAATTATTTATTTTTATTTCATTAATGAACATAAAGAATAACATGACAATGTCTACGTAGTTAATAGTATACGCAAAACACATATATTATATTTTAAAAACTGATTACAAATACAATTGATTTGATTACAAACATTAATACATAACATAATTACTTATAAGCTAGAATTAAAATTGACATATATTTGTTTAAGGTGGATGGTACAATTTAGTTCGATTTTTATGCACTATATCTAGTTTTCCATTTTTTAAAATTTCCACATTTGGTGAGATATCTTTAACAACAACATAAGGTCCATTATAAATTGGTTGAAACTTATTTCCGATTTCATTTTTTATAAGAATTAAGTCATCTTTGTGGTACTTAATTGGGTTATAATTATTGTCGTATTTAATCTTTCTGTTAGATTTGTTATTTAATAAATTATGTCTCGCCTCTTTTTGAGACATCTGTAACCTGTATTTTAGTTGTAATGGATAGTCGTCATGGTTATACAGTGGACTTACCTCGTCTTGCCTTAAATTACTGGGAATTACACATTTCTTACCAAAAACTAACTCGAACGGGGTGTAACGAGTGGACGTGTGTACAGACGTATTATAAGAAAAACACCAAAACGGAAGCCACGTGCTCCACGATTCTGGATGATTATCTGTTTGTATTCTCAAATAACTATTTAAATGTTTATGCGTGTTTTCCAGTGAACCTATGGATTGGTGGTGGTAAGCTGTCGATACTAACGTTTTAATTTCTAATAATTTACATACCTCTTGAAATAATGTTGACGTGAACTCGGCACCTCTATCTGTCGCGATTTCTCCTGGAATTCCATATCTAAGGATAAAATTATGTACAAAATTTTTCGCAATTTCTATAGCTGATTTAGACATCATGGGGTATGCTTCCACGTACTTACTCAATTCACATTGTATCGTTAGGATGTATGAAAAGTTATTTTGATCTTTGTCTAAAGGTCCAACCACGTCAAGAAAAACTTTTTGCATTGCCGATGTTGCGGTGGTTGTTACACACATGGGTTCCTTTATATAATGGTTACTGTATTTTTGTTTTTGACACTTATCACACTTTTTTATATATTCCATGACATCTTTCTCTAGTCCGGGCCAAAAGTAATATTTTTTAATATTATTGTACATCCTTCTAATACCAGCGTGGCCACTTGTTGGTAAAAGATGGAAGTCATTTAATATTACTTTTCGCTCGTCCTTATCATTAATCCTTTTCACACCATCTAATATGCATAATCGTATATCAATCTCACGTGATAAATTATTCATAGCGTCTATACATTTTTTAATAAAATCATTATATTTTTTCTCTCTTATAAAAAATAATTCGTGCACATTAATACTTTCACAAAACATTTTCAGTTCCCTCACAAAAGCGTCTGGCGTCAGTTGTGATTGGGCAGCTGGATTGATGAACAATGTCATCTTTTTTGGTGAAAAACAAAACACACTATTTTCTTTTTCTATCTCGTTAAATCTTCGTAATTGATTTAACTTTATTTTATCAATAAAACTCAACTCCACAGAATTTTTTGGTTTACTAAATATTTCTACAACTCTCGGTTGCGCAGGCCGATCGTCGGTAGCTATATTAGTATTCCATGAATTCTGGGTATCCATCATTCTTTTATACTGTGCTCTTGTCATGACATTAATTGTGCATTCGTTCATCGCTTTCAAATCTTTTAATGTGACGGGTAATCGTGACATGGCGTCGGCTACGACATTTTTCGATCCTTTTATATACTCTATACTAAAATCATACTCTTCTAAAATTATTCTAAATTTCATAAGACGACTCGAAGGATCTTTCATACCATATAAATAAATTAAGGGCTTATGATCCGACTGAATAGTAAATTTTTTCCCATATAAATAAGGTCGAAAATGTTTAACGGCCCAAACAATCCCTAGTAACTCTTTTTCAATAGTGGGATAGTTTAATTCGGCTTTATTTAAATTACGACTTGCAAATGCAATCGGTTTTCTATCAGAATTACATAATACTGCACCTAACGAGTAATTTGAAGCGTCTGTTTGCAATATGAATTTATTATTAACCGATAAGTCGGGATATTGAAGCAAAGGGGGTGAGGCTATAATTGATTTTAAAGTATCGAAAGATTCTTGGCACTCCTCATTCCATTCAAAAACTACATTTTTCTTCGTTAATCGTGTTAATGGTAAAGCAATAAAAGCATAATTCTTTATAAATTTTCTGTAATAATTTGAAAATGCTACGAATCTAACTACCTCTTCTAAGTTTTTAGGAATGGGCCAATCTTTTAATGCTTTTATTTTTCCTGGATCCGGCAAAATACCTTTATCGGATATAACGTGACCTAAGTACAATATTTCCTTTTTTAAAAATGTACATTTTAGTGGGTTTAATTTTAAGTTAACTTTACGAAGTCTACCAAAGATGTCAATAAGATTACTGTTATGATTATCTAATGATTTACCGAAAATTATTAAATCGTCTAAATAAATAAGACATTTTTCGTAAGCTAACCCTGACATTGCAATAGTCATCATTTTTGAAAATGCGTTGGGACTAGTTTTCAATCCCATCGGCATCCTAGTCATTTGGTATTGACCTGAAATAGAAGCTTCACACGTATTTCCATTGTTTTCGGGTACTCTGAAGTGTCCTGACGAAAATGCTGTGTATTTTCTACTGGCGGGGTCAAGGTCACACTGGTAGTAGCTATTTGAAAGATCCAAGGTTGAAAAATAAATTGATCCAGATAGGGAATCCAAAATTTCGGTTATATTTGGGAGGGGGTACTTATCGTCTTGTATGCTATTGTTTAATTTTCTATAATCTATCACTAACCTCCATTTTTTGTTTCCTTGACTATCGGATTTTTTCGGTACTAATAAAATAGGGCTCGACCATTCACTTTGACATGGTTCTATAATGCCTTCTTTTAATAAATTACTGACTTGTTTATTTATTTCACTTTTCTGAGTAAATGGTATCCTATAAGGTTTACTATATATGGGGCTAACATTCGGTTTTAACGTAATTTGATGTTTATATGTATTTGTGGTTGTTAATTTGTCACCGGGTAATAGAAATATATCTGAAAATTTTGCACAAATATTTTCAATTGTAGATTGCTCCTCGTTATTTAGGTAACTTAAATTCAATAAATTGAAAAGATTTTTGACACGGTTGACATTTAAATTTTCACATTTTTCAAAAGAACACAAGTTATATTCACTAATATTCTCGACCCTAAATTCTAAATCGCTTAATCTATATTCCTTTTCAGTAGTATTTAATATTAAGATAGGTATCATTTCATTGTGAGGTTTTACTAAAGAACGAGCTAAAAATATTCCCTCGCTTATTTCTTTTGGACAGACTACGCATTCGTCTGGGAAACTACACTTAACATAATGTAACGACTCGGACCTGGCCGGAAGTATAAAAATATTATTTTGCTCATTTTTATGTCTAAGTGGTAAATATATTTTATTGCCTCCTGTAATTTTTATATTTTTTATTTCTGATTCAATTACAGGAATAAGTAAAGTGTATGTATTAAATATATCGGTCGCTTGTTGTAACACTTTTTCCAATTTTTCCGGAGTTCTCTTTTCGTAACTCAACTTATTTAAGCTATCTTTTATAGACTTTAATTTAATGCCGATATCATTTAGCTCTTCGGCCATAATAAAAACATAAAAACACTTTTATACCTACGCATATTAAGAAAATCTAAAATGTAAATGAAATTTAACATTACCTTATTTTATACTTCTTACTAACACTTCACGTATTAAATCAGTACTGAAGTGCGTTATGTCTTTAAATGTACACAATCACTTATTAATCACATTAGTTTTTATGGTTGGTCTCCGGATCTTCCACATGAGGAACAAACCCCTTTATCGGCTGGAACGATCGCTCTGGCGTGGGAAAAACTGGTATTCATGTTTTGGCGTATAATCTAATCATGGTGACACTTCCTGTAGCATTTGTACCCAAAATATGTGAGAGCTACCAGCAATATCACAAGAATAGCTACCATCACTGTGCTGATAGCTGAAAGATGGAATTGTAATTGTTCGCTACTTGCAGTATTCGTTGCTCCAATGCCATTTTGATTGATGGTCACTTCCTCAGGTTGGGGCGCGTTATTATTGCCCATTTTTAGTTATTCGCAAATTTATCGATGTTAATTAATACATTTTTGCGTAATTTCTTTCACTTTCCATTACAAATAGTGTGATTACGGTGCGCCAGCAGCGCACTCCTAAATATGGCATGGCAGGGTCGCCATGTAAGGTTGTGGGTATCAATTGAATGAAACACTCTGACTGCTCGATTAAGACTGACTATATTTGTCTTAGGTATTCGGTAATATACATGATTACATACTAAGTTATAGATATATAAGTATCTATACTACACCTTCATTAGCGAGTCCATCTCGCTCTTGGCCGCTTTTTTGTTATTCTACTAAACTCATTACGTATAATTTTCGTTTTTTGGTGTACTATGTAATTAATTTATTTGTGATTTTTTTAATTGTTTTTTTAACTTACAATTTTAATAGCAACTTTTTGTCACATTGTTCCGTATGAACATTTCTGCTCCCGCACTGTTATCACTCTATACAAATCTTACAGTCCCATTCTGAGACATTTTTTATCAGAAAATAAAACTATATTACAAAAAAGCGCATACAATAAATAATAGCTTTTGATCTAAACCTAGTATCTTTGAGAAAATACCTCATTTTCTTTGAAGAATTTAATATAATGGGCTGATATTAAAAGGCATGCGTCTACGGGTATTCACTGAAAGTTATCAAGTGTAGGTCAAAAGTTCAATTAAATCTTATTGCTGTGTAGTGTTGGTTTAGAATAGCACCATTAAAGATCTTCTTAAGGGTGACGAAGGAGGCAACTAATGGAACGGGGATCTTTAAGTGATTCTTAAGTGATTAGGCTAGAAACCCATCATCAACAGTACTTTATACCTGCCTTTTTCTAATTTACTCATTTACTTCCAAAAGTGGTTGAAGAATTGTTAATTCCAAAATTTTATCCTACAACTTACACTTTTGCATTCAAACTATTGGTTGTATAAAAAATAATTAAAAATACATACTAATTCTATATAATCTTTGATAAAATTAGGGACACGTATAATTAGTAAAAAAAGGGATAAGAAATACTAACTAACTTCATTCACATAGAATTTGAATATAAATAGGGCGGCAGGATGCAGCGTTTGACTTACTTATGCCTTAGTTGTGGTCTTGCTATTCAGGATCAAGTTGTAAACTTGCGGCAGCCAATGATAAAGGCAACTTCAAGTGACTTAGCTATCCGTAATTGTTTCACCAAGTCCTGAGTTCTGTTGTTTATTGAGTTTTCAATAGAGTGGTATGTCATGTTTATTTATGTTTATCGGTACGGTTTGTTAAATGAGGAATTTATTGGAAAATAAATGTTTTTGGTGATGGATCTCCTACCGCATCGCCCAAAAATCCCTTAAAAGGCCCCGATACCCTTAGTCGCCTATATGACACAGATATTTTATGTAATCTTTTATGAAATAAGGGCACATTTAATTAGTAACAAAACGGATAAGAAACACTAACTAACTTCATTCACCCAGTATTTGAATATAAATAGTGTGTAAGTCAGGTTTATTTATGTTTATCGGTACGTTTTGTTCGTGTTAATTTAAAGAGAAGCAGCCGTTATTCTTATAATGTGAACGCTCCTTTATGTGCTACTGTTTAACGGGTCTTTTTAATTTTACAAAAATTAGGATAGTAGCAAACACACTGGTTAAAAAAAAAACCTTGTTTTATAGCGGAAAACAAATAATTTAAATGGACTTTACCGTCACTTCTCAATGTAAAACTATCAACGATATTTTTTCAAATGAAGTTCCAGATAATTTTGTACTAAATAATTGGAAGAATTTCCAATCAATGCTAATTTGACATAATTAAATATGAGTATTAAGCACGAAAAATCAATCACCAGGTTACTTTACACTTAATTACCGTTGGATATGTAAAATATTTTTTAAAAATTCTGTCTCTAATATAAAATACTGGCCAAGTACAAAATGGATTTACATACGAAGGGTCCGCACCATAATCTATACAAAATAAGTCTCTGTGTTTGATGAAGTGGAAAGTATTATTATTATATCTAATAATTTAATAGACCTTGCATGGGCATACATGGAGAGGTAGTTTTAAAGTAGGAAACAAACATAGGATACGTTTAATCTCGTAAAAAAACTGTCATCGATGTCATTGATGGCTTATATTCAAGACAAAAAACTACCCGTCTACGGCTACGTACTACTAAATACGGCGCAAATCACTAGTTTAATATTAAATTATCAGGTGAAATAAAAGTAGCTATTATTTGCTTCCTTTTATAATCTACATCTGTTATTGGAATTTTCGTCAAGTACATACAAACAGACAATTAAATTTTGCCAATCTATTGTCCTAAGTCCGAGTAAGGGGGAATCAAAAGCTTCAGGATTAAGATTTTTTTAGTTTTATTAGGAATGAGGGTAGGCATAATAAAGTATAATAAACAATGTTCGGTGATGGGTCTCTAAGTACAACTTAAAAACAAACAAAAGTGTTAGTCACTTTATACGACTCGCACTACAGGAAGATTTTTGTAAATTATTCTAAGCTAAACTTCTTTTTTCAATACAGTTTTTATGTAAAAATAATACATTTAATTTATTTTTTTATTGATTGAAACGAATTATTTGTTTGCAAATGATAAGCCTCGAGCAAGCTGCGCCCTAACGTTGGGGAGTTACCAAATATGATATGTAACAAAATTGTATTCAAATTTAATTTAAATCATATTGTGTTGTCAATTGCTTTTGAAATACGTTTTATTTGATTTGGTGTGCCTTTTTACATCTTTTTTTTACCCTCATTTTCATATTTCAATTACGATTGAAAAGTAAGAATAGCCTATTATCAAGTCTATCTCGACTTTAGTTTCTTTGGAGTATTGTCTTATATTGCCAGTTTTTTGATATCGTATAACAATAAATTCTTTAACGTCCCAACGAATATTTATTCACTTGTCATTTCTTATACTAGAAGAAAGGCGAATTAAAAAGGTAATTCACAATTTCATTTAACAACTGTGGTTCCCGAAAAAAAATCTTTTGTGTATGAATTTTAACTCCAACACAAACGTTGACGCCGTATATATTCGAAGAGAATGGCAGAGGTACTAATACTTCTGAACATCACGTGACATAGTCACCTTGATTTGAGAGTATCCACATTTAATTAGACAGTGTACTCTCGTGACAGGGGGCAGGCCTTTCACCGTTTTGTACGAATACACTGTCACATGAAAAAGTGTAACTTAGAAATGTGAATTTCCTCGCGATATTTTACCTCACTGTTAACCACCATGATTAAGTAACGACACAAAGACGAATTATTGTAAGCGGTGTTCTACCTCTTCTAGGTTTCGTTGTGTTATTATATTTAACTGGTTGCAAAATTAACCGGGCCATTGTGGGTTGGCAGACATAAGAGATTTCTTCCTGTCCTTAACAAAAATGTCACGCGATCTCTAAAAGTATTTAATTTTATTTAGTACCTCTGTCCTATTAGGGTTGTGTGAGGTAAAAGATGGAAGATTAATAAAAAAAACAAAGTGTTTTATATCGATTTTTATGCTATGGGATAGGTGATATATATAAATATTTGTAATACATACGTAGATATATCTAATGACGGCTACAAAAGCCATAAAGGGTAGACAGAGCTATAGTATCAGAAGGTGTTAGTAGGAATTAGGTGTTTTCTACAACTTTTGAAAGCTAAGTGAAGAACACGTTGTGAAACAAAGGACGGTTGGTGGAGGGCCATCAGCCACATTGCCGAACAATCACTTTAAAATCGAAATGGGTAAGTGCTTTCCTAAGCCAACACAACACGGGTATATTTTATACAAGTTCCATTATATAATACTTTGAAATGTAATCGTAATTAGTGCTTGCAACTAAGTATTGCTCAAGTCACGTTAATGGACCCGCATATTTCAAATGTTTGTTTTACTCTCGCTTTCACTGTCATATGTGGGCAGTATATGTAAAAATATAAAAAGAATTAATTTTAATGTGGAAATAATTTTCTTCGTATAAGTGCAAGTGATAGAATTGAGAACAAGCTTTTTTAATCGTATGACAAATATTCCTCAAGGTAGCAAAATGTATTAAAGCTATGGTATTAATTATTTTGTTTATCTCTTTTAACAGCTTATACTGCGCATATTGATATCGTTATATGGGTGCAAGTTTTAAACAGTTCATTCAATTCAGGAAAATGTATTGGATAAAACGTGGTGTTGTTATTTTCTCGATTTTTCAAGTTGTATTTGCAAGTAAGTAATTTGTGCATTTTATTTGCTCATTTTAAAATAAAAAAGTTGATGCATGATTATTATTTGTTATTTCAACAAACTTTTATACAGGTATGGATTTTGATAGCGCTTTAAAATTATTTGTGGATGTGTTTTGTGAACTTATTTCCTAGCACTCCAATATTCTATATTGTAGAAAGAGCAAGCTTCTAATTTCATTATTACACAATTTTTATTCTCCTTATTAGCCTCGATCACGAATGAAGGTAGTAGTATATAATGAGTATGAAATACGGATGTTATTGTACGTACTATTCTCGCTAATGATTTTATTAATTAAGAAATGGGTTTGTGTTATTCTAGCTGAAACTACTCGTACACAGTTTTCGACCCCTCTTCGTTTTATTTCGACTATTAAGCATTACTTATATATCTCGTGCAATTTTAATTGAAAATTAGTGCAGATTTCAAAGGATTAGTTATTCTATTTAGGCGCAATTATTGTACTAACAGTGATCCCTGATTTGTTGACCTCAAGAAGTATGTGTGAAATTTCTTGATTCTAAAACTTTGGCATCTTTTTAGGGTTCCGTAGCCAAATGGCAAAAACGGGACCCTTAAAGATTCGTCATGTCTGTCTGTCTGTCCGTCCGTATGTCACAGCCAGTTTATTCCGAAACTATAAGAACTACATTATTGAAAATTGGTGCGTAGATGTATTCTGTAAACCGCATTAAGATTTTAAAATAAAATCTAAAAAAAAAACCAAAATTTTTAGGGTTTCCCATACATAGAACTGAAACTCAAAATTTTTTTTTTCATCAAACCTATACGTGTGGTCTATCTATCAAAAGGTATGTGAAAATGATGTTGAGGTTTCTCATATCATTTTTTTCAAAATTGAATAGTTTGCGCGAGAGACTTTTCCAAAGTGGTAAAATGTGTGTCCCCCCCCCCCGTAACTTCTAAAATATGGGCATGATAAAACTGAAAAAAATATATGATGTGTATTACTATACAAACTACTAACGAAAATTGGTTTGAATGAGATCTAGCCAGTAGTTCTATTTTTAAACGTCATAAATCAAATTACTTACCTAATTTATTAATTTCACTGAAATATATAACAATAATTTTACTATCACAGGCCTTACGCATAAAACGTGAACCATTGATGATTATTACGTTATTTTACCTTATATTTATATAGTAGATAACACGTCAATCAAACTTACAACGAACTACAAAAACTTGTATATTACTATGTTATCTACCTGCTGCTAGTGCTGCTACGGAACCCTTCATTAGCGAGTCCATCTCGCTCTTGGCCGCTTTTTTATATTATAACCGATGATAATTAAGATTCAATTATTTTATCTTACAAATAAAAATTTTTTTTTTACAGATGAACAACTACAATTGGAATCAGCACGGAAAAGTCGAAGCATTATTGGTCTTCTGGGATACATCCACGGCTTCAAAGTTGGACAAAGCTATGCTCTGCAACTAGCAACATTTTTGGTTCAACCTCCAATAATTTTAGTCCCTTCGGCTAATGTTCAACAATCAGTTAATGTACAAAAAGCCACCACTGATGAAAATTACCAAGAAATTGGAGATTCTTCTCAAACGATAAGTTCCAGCAAAATAGTAGAACATAGTCTAAAATATGACCAAGCAAAAGCTGTTAATAAGCTTAATGAGCTGCATACATCATCCAAACGGGAAACAAATAACAAAGACATAAGTAAAGTAAAACAAGTTTCGAATGGAAATAATTTTGAAACCAATTCTGTTTCAAATAATTTAGAATTAATTGATAATACTACTGAAAATTCTTTAATGACGACTAACGAGGCAATAAATGGAAACAACGAAGATGCAGAAGAAGCCATAGTAGATATGGGCAATTTCAGCAACCTAACAGTCACAAACGGAACAGAAAGCAATATAAATTCAAGTGAGCCATCTGTGACATTAATGGAAACTAACACATCCAGTATTCAAAATGTAGTTAATGTAAGTGAAACCATATCATTTGGACCCTATCCTGCTGCTCAATATAACAACTCCTTTGTCAGTGAAATTTCATTAACGACTACATCGCCTTTAGAAAATGAAGCTAATTTGCCACCTGTGAATGATGATAGATGGAAGATATTTCAAAATAATCCATCAAGCAACGGTTTTCGACCCTTGGCAGGTTTATATTATGACGGATTTTTACATATGCCTTTAAGAAAATTGAGCGGTTGGACACCTTTTCATAAATAAATATTAAACTGCTAATATACATATTTTCTAAATATTCTAATTCAGTTTAAATTATAATAATTATTTTATTACATTTCATCATATTTACTTTTTTACCATTGTGAGGAGATAGTATAATCAACAACAAAAAACATGAATTGCATAATTATTTTCGCCTTATAAAATCTGACTGTGAAAGACACATCTCCGTTGTGAGCAACATTATGTGATGAGGATAAATGAAAGATAAATGATTGTTTCTTAGTCTTGGATGATATTTATATGTGTATTATATGATTATAGCGTTGAGTAGTAACCCATAATACAAGTTCTACTTAGTTTGGGGTTAACTGGATCTGTGTTGAATATGTCAGTATATTTATTATTATCTATTACATTATCTCACTGGCAAAGGCTTTAGCTATCTCTTTCGTTAATACGCAAAAACATTAATAAATCATATTATTTTACATATAATAAAACTAGGATTATAGCAATAAAAAGACCATAATCCTGTTGATATGATATGGGACCAAGCTTAAGTAAGGGTAATTTATTTATATTCACCAATCACCTTTATTATACGAGCTTTTCCTAACGCAACTTCTCTCTGAATCTGCTCTGGTAACCGCTTTTAGGGATTTATCACCGTGTCAAAAATAAAAACTTCGTAGTTTAATCAAGAAGTACATTTACAATTATATAGATGTCTGAATCTTTTGTTACCTTATAAATAAGATAAAGAACTACTCTCAGGTAGATGCTCTAAATATTCATTAATATTAGTTATAAGATGCATCAATAGTATCATGTGGTTGGATGCGTTGAAAATGCAGCTTTTGGTGTAGTTTGGATATTTTTATGGTTTAAGTTAGAGAAAAGTAATTGTTGTTACTTTAAGTTATACAACAAATAATATCTATCATCAATAACTGGATAACTTAGAATAATATCGTTTTATTTTACCGTAAAGTTTCATTATTTCGTTAATCAATAGAATTTAAATTTCAATACGAATTCAGCAGTCAAATTGAAATAGATAAACCAGGAATCACTGCTATTGTGTGTAATTTCCGAGTATTCACAGACAATGAAAGCGGGCACGTTAATCTGAAGTTCAAATATTGCAGAATCAGCGAACAGGTTTCATTTGCTGATCCTCACGTAACTATGTTACACACACATACGCCGGATTACAATGGCCGACGCTTATTTTACGAGTACATTATGACCAACGATACCATTTTCAGTCTTGTTGGACTGTTGTCTTCATTGCCATACTGTTTCAGATTTTACGATGCTGACGACAGAAAGTCGTGTTCTGCTTTCTTAATGTATTCTATGTTTGTATTGTTGCATATTAATAAATTGTTTGTGAGTAAAGAGTACATATGTGTATTAATTGGAATACAAAGGTTTTGAATATTTCTAAGATTTATTAGTTCACTTATTAGTAAAAAATTATGTGAAATCTATTTTTGAAGTTGTAGATCTGTAGTGAACAAAGGTTAGTTATTTTTACGTTTTTTTACATAATCTATATAGATTAAAATATTCTTATTATTATCCTATTAGAATATAATATATAGAATAGAAAACTCTTTATTGCACATCAAATATGGAGAAACATTTACAAATACACAGAATTATATGACAAAAGTACAATTGGCAGTCTTATCACTAAAAGTGATCTCTTCCAGACAACCATTGAATGGAGAGATCAATAAATTTTAGTCATGTGAGATAGATGTCCAACAACATGGTGAAACTGATAACTATCGTTATCGATTACATAAAGAACATAAAATGCAATGACGACTAAAGTAGTTCTGTTAAATCTGAGAAAATACCTCTTTTTTCCAGCAATGTCTATTTACAAGTAGGATGATATATTCAAAGCAATGTCGCAAGGGAAGGTACAGAAATAAAGGCGCGCCGTGAATTCTCAAACATTTATTATTCAGTCGACGGAGTCACAAGCCATTCGGAGCTAGTGTAAAATGTAGCAAAGTAGGATCCACTTCTCTTCTTATACATTTTTTAATCTTATTGTTTATATTAGAATATCATAAATCTGAATGCATTTTGTATTGTTTATTTTGAGTTAAACAGCTTTACGAGTTATGACTAGGGTTGCCACATTTTCTTTTGGCCCATACGGGACGAATGCTTAAAAGGCTAAAAATACGATATTTCAGTTTTTTACCCGGGACAAAAGCAATAATAAAATTATATGGTGTCATATTTCTGTATTTTTCAGCGGGGCGAGTAGGTTTGAACATATTTTTGTTACTTTTTTAATATTTATAAAAATCGATACAATTATAATCTTAATACATAGATTAAAAAACGTTAGATAGGTCATTTACGAGGAAATCGGCGCTTACGAGTGGCACCGATTGCGGCAGATGAACGCACACCACTAGAAATATATCCAAACAACACACCAAGAAATACATTTGAAATGTAGGCGAGATAGAAGCAAGCGCTAAAAAGAGATAAACATATTTTCTCTGTACCGTCGTGAAATATGACACTAAGACGACCGTTTGACAAAGAATAATTAAGACCTATACGCACGATTTATTATAAATTATAATTAAAACGTTGTAAATTTATAATACTTACGAATGATAAGTAATCTCATCATTTCAGTAGTTTTTCGTGTGTGATTGATGAGTTTGTGCAAAATCTCATCACACACGACGGCATTCTCGATTATTTTGATAAACAAACACGCCAAAACAGGTGAATGATTGCGACGGCAGCTAGTGCGCGACTGAAGTCAGATGAGCTATTTAGCCTGTCTTTTAAGTACCACTTATGAGCGCGCATGACTTATCTACGGTTTTTTATTAGTACATCTATGTCTTAATAATTGAATCACTGAGTGCTTAATTGTCGAGTGTAGATCGATTGATTTGTAAGAAAAAAAATATACATAACATAACATAAACGTTCACGCCGAATATCCCCGAAGGGGTAGGCAGAGGTACTAATACTTCTGAACATCACGTGACTTTGTCACCTGGTGTTCAGAGTACCCACGTTTTGCATGGACAATGTACTCACGTGATAGGGGGCAGGCCTATCGCCGTTTTGTACGAATACACTGTCACATGACTAAGTACAACTCAGCCATGTGGGTTTCCTCACGATGTTTTCCCTCACCGTTAACAACCATGATAAATTAACCACACATATGTCTTTAGAAAAGTCAAATTGGTGTAGGCCCGACCCAGGATTTGAACACTAGTCGTTTGCACGATAACCGAGTGTTCTACCCACTGGGCTATCACGGTTGTTGTAAAAAAATTATGCATGGCTTAAATACGGGACAGAGGCTGTCCCGCCGGGACATTTCACATTAGGCCTAAAATACGGGACGTCTGGCAACACTAGTAATGACATTGCTATCGGTGAGGGACAACATCGAGAGGAAACCCAAGTGGCTGAGAGTTGTACTCAGTCATGTGACAGTGTATTCCAACAAAACAGCCAGTTTCCTATCACGTGAATACACTGTCCAAGAAAAACGTGGGTATTCTGAATACTAGGTGGAAATGTCACGTGATGTTTAGAATTATTAGTACCTTTGCCAACCTCACCGGGGATACACGGCGTGAACGTTTAAGTTTTATATTTAACTACATTTTATTATGACACATTTTTTTTATTTTATTTACACTAATTTATCGGTTTCCGTGCATTTATTTCTGTATCATTTTGTTTGCTGTGTCTTTAACTATTTAACAAGACGCAAAACTTTTTTTAATTCTGTTACCTTTATTAAATATATTCTGATTGGAGTTTGATAGGTAATTCAAATCAGGTTCAAAAGAAGTTAATACAGTATTTGGTACCCAATCAAATCCTATCCACAGAACACACTTGAATTCGTGAAACAAGAGTAAGAATGTACAGTTGCACACTGCTGTTTCATATCAATTACTTTATAATTGTCAGCTTAGAATAAATATTTTTCCATATTGATTCAGTCAGTTAACATTTGTTTCGTTTAAATCGAAACAAATATTATAATAAATAAATTCGGTTTTCGGTTCTATAATATTTCAATCCAAGATTAGACTAGAAAATCGTTCACCTCATAACTGGCTACCTTAAATAGCCGCTTGTCAGTGCGTTTAATTATGTCACTACAAAATATATTTTGTAATATATTTTTCCTTTTTCATTGACATATCATCAGTATTTTAAATTGTAATAAGTAAACAATGATTCAGTTATTATTTCGTAAAATATATTTATATTTTTAAATAGATAAATCCTAAATAAAAGAGAGGTACAATAAGAGAAAACCAGAAATATCATAATTAGAAATCCAGAAATACATGGTTTGTACTAAAATAAATTTATAAATTAATACCTACCATGTCTGTTAAATGTAGGGGTAAGAGGGATCCAGGGCATATAAAACAAAATGATTTGAAACGAAACGTAATTCAATAATATAAGCTGTATTCACATACTGCAACTTCATAACTCAACTCACACCCCTGATACCACATTACGCATGATTTATTTCAGAGGGTAGCTATGTGAAATTCAAGATGTTTCCTTTGATACTTCCTCCCGGGATTTCAGTTCAAATGTTGAAATGATTGGTATTTCAAGAATAAAAGAAGTATCTTATATGTGTTAGTCAAGAACCATTTTTTCACTCAAACTCAAAAGTTTATAATGTCTATCTCTGAACATCACGTGACATTGTCACCTGGTATACAGAGTACCCACGTTTTGCTTGGACAGTGTACACATGATAGGGGCAAGACCTATTGCCGTTTTTGTACCAATACACTGTCACATGACTAAGTACAACTTAGCCATATAGGTTTCCTCACAATGTTTTCCATCACCATAACAATCATGGTAAATTAACCACACATATGATTTTTTAGGATGAAATATTCAGTTTAATGTTTCTGTACACTTGATTACATCTTTAGTTCCCAAAGTTAAGTATTGACAAGAAAACGAATTAGAAAATAAACGATTTATCTCCTCACATTCCGTTATTATCTTTCAACAAAAACAAATCTAAGCTAGTCAATATCTTATCATTTTAGAATAGCACTACCCCATTTCTTCCGTTGGGTGAGCGTAAGAGGCGACTAAGGGTTTTAGGGCTTTTTAGGTGATTGTTGGGCCATGCGGCTAGAGACCTATCATCAATAATTTTTATTTTAGTTATACCTACTCAACTTCCAAAAAATGGATGACAAATTTCATAATCGGGACCTCTGGCTACCCTTCCTAAAGATTCATAGCCGTGAGTATACGTATGTACATACAAATATACATATATTAAAGTAAAAAAATCTAGCTTAAAGCAAAACTATGAAAACTACGCAACGAAATTGAAAATTGTTTCACGTTTTCCCAACAACATGTTTTTCCTATTATTTTAGATAGAGGCTTCAGCAGATTTACGTCGATGCAATCAACTTAATACAAATTGAAGAGTTCCAATACCCATAAGTCTTATAATTACTTTCTGGGATCTCAGAGGGCTGTACAAGCGTTGTAAAATTAATTTAGTCTTGTGTACTGTAGGATTAGACGCAACGACCATGAATGTTAGGGATGCTGTCGAAGAAGAAAATGAAATGGTTCATTTATTAATATTATAATATATTTTTTTACACTAGGGTAATTTTTATATTATAATAAATTTACATACATACATACATATACTCACGGCTATAAACCCCTAGATGGGGTAGCCAGAGCTAAGGAATTAGAAATTCCTCAGCCACTTTTGGAAAGTTAAGTGGGGAAAAGATGGTAAAATAAAGGTTGTTGGTGATGGGTCCAACCTCATCGCCCAAAAATCCCTTTAAAAGCCCCAATACCGTTAGTCGCCTCTTACGTACACCCACCGGAAGACATGGGGTAGTGCTATTCTAAGCCGACATTACACAGCTAAATTTTAGTTAGTATATTTTCTCAAATTGAGTAACATACATATACTCACAATTGTAATTCTAAAACAGGGTACCCAGAGCTCCGGAATCGGAAATATCTCAGCCACTTATGAAAGTTACATACATACTCATACATATACTCACGGCCATAAATCCCACGGCAATAAAAAGTATCGTTGGTGATGAGTCTCCAACCGCATCGCCCAGAAACCACTTAAAAAGCCCAATACCATTTACCTTGGGAGACACGCGTGGGTAGAAAAGGGTAGTGACATTCTGAGCCGGTACTACACGGCAACCTTTTTGAAAGTTGAGTGGGTAATAAATAGTTATATGCAGGATAGTTATAAGAGGAGGACACACCTGGACCAAATAGAGTGTGTGCTCAAAAAGGCCGGCGTCCGAAGTATGAAGAATAAAAGAGCATGTATGAGAAGAATGATGAATGTAATAGAAGCAAAAGTGATTTGCCTGGATCGTACAAAGTGGCGATCGATAGTCTCTGCTTACCCCAATGGGAACAATGGGCGTGAGTTTAAGTAAGTAAGTAAGGATAGTTATAAGATAGAAAGTAGATCACTTAATTCCCCATTGCCCTTCGTAGGCTCGTATGATATGCACAGAATTAAATGAGATATTGCTGTTCTTAGCTGAGTTCTTACTGCACCCCAAAATTATCTTAACCCAGAGCATTTATAGTGTTAACAATTTTTTAAGAATAAGTGGATCTATTATTAATTGAATCTAAGTCTTCTTTATAACGTACATACATATACTCAAGTCATTAGATCCCATTGGGGTAGGCTATATATAAATCACACCATAAGGAATCACTTGAAACTAGTTAATATTGCTGTACTTTTAATATTATTGTGTGCCAATATTTATGTTTTGTTTTCCGAATGGCTTTCTTGTTTCGTCCTTTTAGAAATATTTTTATGTAGCTTTTGTATTTTAGAAAACGTTAGGAATAAATTAAATGAAAACACGATACTACTCGTATAATAGTATTATTAAATCATGATTATTCGCGCAAACACTAGACAATATTAAGCTTTTATATTTTTTTATCTATACCGTCCGTCTTCTAATTGGACATTTCTACACAAACTAAACAATTATAATAATAAAAACTCTTTATTGCACATCACAAAAAAATAACAATTACAAAAAAAAAGATCGCTACAAAAGCCAAAGTACAACTGGCGGTCTTATCACTAAGAGCGATCTCTTCCAGACTGGAAAGATTTGCTGGATTAAAAACGTGTTCGGTAGATGTCCAATAAATTAAACTGATTTGCTTAAAAACTAAAATTATTCGTCAAACTATTATCTATCTATTACATACTGAGAATTAGAAGCATAAGATTCGTAGCGTACAGAGCCCTTATCTAAAATCATATTATTTCCGGTCTCTGAAATCATTGGTTTTAACTTATGTTTACTGAATATCGTAAAAAATATATTTTTTTCCAATAAACTTGAAAAAGTATCTTTTGCTATTACAAATACTCATCCTTTATCTCAATTATTTTTTTGAGGTTAAATGACCACACAAAATCACGTCAATAAAAAGAGAGATTTAAGCCGGTTAAATTATTAGGTACTACGGTAATACATACTTACATTTACATACATGTATAGACTGCCGGACCCTGTGTTTTGGCTTTACGGTAGTCGGGTAAAGAAACAGTTAAATGTATTTGAATAAATGATCACAACGTGACTATCAAGTTCGTTTACAAGGAATCAATTATAAAGCAAGTCAGGTGGCCGTAGTTAGCGCATTTTCAGCTTCATAAATTATTATCACTTCTATTCGAACTGAAAAGCAGACTATAATGGGATTCACTTGTAAATGCCAACAAAATCGATTTGTTAATTAAACGGTGAACGCTTTTTGTTACTACTTATATTGATTTATATTCTGTTTAATCGTCGACTGTACTCTATTATTTAGTTGCCATTAAAATTTACACATACAAAACATTTGTTCTTTGTGGAACAGTTTTCAATATTACTAGTTGGTGCCCAAGGTTCCATTCACGACATATTCAGTTATTATGGTTGCGATTAAAACAACTTTCTTTAAAAAATGAAAATTATAGTATCTTTAGGTAAATAATATTTTAATTTAATGTGCACCATGAATCTAGCTGTGATATCATCGGAAAAATATTAATAATAAGTTTTTGCAAACGTTTCTGCGTATCTATTAAATCATAAGACAAAAATAAATGTAACAAAAATATACAATGCATGTCTCTATGTCCAATTTCTCTTTACTAATACCATATACAACAGTAATCTACTAATGTACGTGACTAAGATAAGCGCACAAATTTTCCTTTTATTGCTCGCGAGAGGGGACGGTACGAAAGTGATCTTAATTCTAAAGGATTCCATACTTTATCAAAGTGTATGTATGTTCCTTACTGAAAAAATTCGAAGAATAATAAATTATTGAAACAAGACAGAATCAATTTCTAGAAAATAAATATTGTGATGCTAGCAGTTTTTTTTTAAATATAATTAGAATGGTTTTTTGTTCATGGAATCCACATGTGGGCAATTTTTCTAATTAATAAATAAATTATTTCCATAACTTACTAACTTACTTATACTCACGCGCATTTTTCCCATTGGGGTGTAGGCAGAGACTATTGATCGCCGCTTAGTACGATCTTGACAAACCTCTCTTGCTTCCCTTCTTCTTCTTCTTATTCGTGTGAGAGTGTCAAATCTTCATAGTGCATGCAGCCAATGCTTCACGACCGCTATCGCTTTAGGCGTTGCCTTCAGCAAGTCTTCAGTAGTGCAGGTGTAAGGACAGTCTGGGCACTGTAGCAGGTGTTGGCTATCATGGTTCTGGCCACAGGCGCAATTGGGGCTGGCGTCTGGTGGCAGGAATCCCCATCTTTTCATGTTGTCGCGTGTCCGTGCCACGCCAACTCTGAGCCGGTTGAGTCCCTTCCACACCGCCAATTTCTCAGACGCCCCCGCCGGTAGGTGCTCTGCCGGTGCAAAGAGTTCGTCCTGCTTCGCCAGTTGCCCTTTCCATGTTTCGAGGCGAGCTTCTTGTGGTGTTGCGTGTTGGAGTGGTTTATTCCTGGCAAAGCTTTTACGGGACTTAAGGCGCTCTTGAGTCGGTGAGTGAGAGTAGAGCATGTGCCGCCTGTCTTGCAGTTGTTTCGTCCGTTCGATCGTAGTTGCTACATCACGCCGCACATTTGGGGGTGCTATTCCCGCCAGCTGGTAGAGTTTTGATGTGGGCGTGGGTTTGAGGCAACCGGTTACGAGTCTGCAGGTTTCGTTCACTGCAATATCGACTTGACGAGCATGCGCAGAGTTTTTCCATGCTGGGCAAGCATACTCCGCCGCGGATATACTGAGGGCGAGAGCAGTAGTACGCAACGTGTGTGTGTTATCTCCCCAGGTGCTACCTGTCATGTGACGCAAGATGTTGTTCCGAGCCGACACTTTCTGCTTGGTGTTAAAACAGTGCTTCTTGAATGTTAGGGTTCTGTCCATAGTGACGCCAAGATATTTAGGGGCGAACGTGTGTTCCAGTGGTGTGCTTTCCCATGTTACCTTTAGCTCTCTGGAGGCCTCTCTGTTTTTGAGGTGAAATGCCGACACTTGGGTTTTCGCGGGGTTCGGCTTGAGTTGGTTGCTAACGTAGTATGCTGAGAGAGTTTCTAACGTCTTTGACAAGCTCTCCTCCACCTCTTCAAAAGATTTCCTCTGTGATGTTAGCGCAAGGTCGTCTGCGAAGAGGAAATGCCTCATGCCTTCGCAAATTGGCTGGTCATTTGTGTAGACATTGAACAAGGCCGGGGCCAGGACGCTTCCCTGTGGGAGTCCATTTTTCTGCCGTCGCCATCTGCTATCTTGTTGTTGGAAAGAGACATAGAATCTGCGGTTGGACAGTATCCGTTGGATAACCAGGCACAGCTTATGATCTTTCGTGACTTCGTACAATTTAACGATAAGCTTCCTGTGGTTAACTGTGTCATAGGCTGCTGTTAGGTCGACAAAGACAGCTCCAGTTACCATTCCTTTTTGAAACCCATCTTCGATATGCTGTGTCAGGTTTATGACTTGGGATGTGCAAGATTTTCCTGGCCGAAACCCTGCTTGCTCGTCTATGAATCGTTCCTCTAGGGTATTGGCTATGCGTTCCAGTATAAGGCGTTCGAAGATTTTGAAAGTGTGGCAGAGCAATGATATTGGCCTATAACTTTTCGGATCGGATGGCTCTTTACCGGGCTTGAGGAGGGCCACTACATGGGACCTGAGCCATAGTTTCGGGACACTGGTATTTTCGATGCAGTGGTTGTAAAGGGCCAGTAGCCACTTTTTTGCCATCGGTCCAAATCTCCTTATCTGTTCCACTCTGAGGTCATCTATTCCGGATGTTTTACCATCTTTAAGCTTTTTGAAAGCGTGTTCAAGCTCGATTTCCGTGAACGGCTTCTTGAGATGCTCCTGTTCCTCGTCAGGTGGGTGGCGGGTCAGCTTTTCCGGTTTGCTTCCCTTACATTCATTACTCTTCTCATATATGCTCTTTTATTCTTCTCACTTCGGACCCCCGCCTTTAAAAGAACGTTTTGTATCTGGTCTAGAAACGTTTTTCGAGGCCGTCCTCTTCTAACAATAGTTTTCATTATTTATCCTTTATTTATTACAAACAATTATAGTCGCAGATTTTATATATTTTTAATTATGTACGATTTCGAAAATATACATACATACACAAAACTGGAGGCCAAAGCTTAAGAATAAGAAATTTCACAGCCACTTCTGGAAATTTAGTGGAAAAAAGATTCTGATACAAGAAATAGTTTGTGATTCCTGCAAAATTCATGACGTGAGAATATGTAAGTAACAACATTTAATTATTTGTACATGCATACTGACATATACTGGCTATAAATACGAGTACCAAAGAGGGGTAACTTTTGAAATGTCGAGATTTTAAAACTTAGGAGAGTTGGTCAATAAAAGTTGTTGGTGATGGGTCTCCAATAGCATCACCTAAAAATTCACAAACCCCAAAACCCCCAGTCATCTTAAAACATATTAGTCTATCATTAATAATATAAATATGAATAATTCATATGGGGTCAAAAGTGTAACTGTAGCAAAAGTTTATTACACGAACGATTCAATAAAACGTAAAAAATATGTTATGACGTAATTCTTTGTATGTACAAAAAATGTTACCGCATTTATTCGAATAAGGGCTCAGATATTGAAATATGAATGTAAATAAAACACTAACTGCTATATGAACGAGTGTACGGGAAGCCGTATTTTAAGAGTAGCCGTCAAATTATGACAGCTTTTGTGAGTCGGGTCGACGTAAGACATTCGAAGTTACCTCTAGATAAATATATGTAACGTCTGTCTGAATTCAGGCATTTTGGGATCAACATTATTTTTCGTATTCTTACTCTGACATTATTACCCAAAATCATATTTAAACGTTCACGCCGTATATCCCCGAAGGGGATGGCAGAGGTACTAATGCTTCTGAACATCACGTAACATTGTCACCTGCTGTTAAGATATCCACGTTTTGCTTAGAGAGTGTACTCACGTGATAGGGGGCAGCCCTATCGCCGTTTTGTAGGAATACTAAAACTCAGCGATGTTGGTTTCCTCGCTATGATTTCCCTCACCGTTTACAACCGTGATAAAATAAGAACACATATGTGTTTAGAAAAAACAAATTGGTGTAGGCCCGACCCGGGATTTGAACCCTCATTGTCTGCACGATAAGTGGTGTTCTAGCCACTGAGCTATCGCGGTTGCTAAAATATTACTTGTTCATTTTTCCGTGAATGTCGTAAAGGGCGATTTAGGGTTGTGGGGCTTGAAAATAATTGTTAGGCAATGTGGCTAGAGACCCTTCATCAACTCACTTAAGTTTTAAAATCTCAATTTTCCAAAGTTACGATTCTTTGGTATTCATAGCCAGTATATGTCAGTATGTATGTACCAATAATTGAAAGTTCTTACTGTACAGATATGCGAAATTAGTTGTGTTGACAACATAATCAAGAAATATATTTTCTCAGCTGAAGAACGGAGTATTCACAAAGTTTGATATAAACAGTTCTGCTGTGGGAAGGTAAACAAGTTTAGTTTAACTCTCATTTCGACACTCTAAGGAGACGTATAAAGTTTTCGCGTCGCGCCGTCTTCTAATTAGGAAATAACTTTAGGCCATTCGTTCCAATTTTCTTTGGGCATTCTCTTGAGTGTAAAGTTTGCATGTTACTGTGGAGTCGCGGTATAAGCGTGTTACCGAGACAATATGCCAGAGTAATGTCACTTTTTACTATTGTTATAGAGAACAACACTTGCGTTTTAGCATAAATGGTTTTAGAAGTTTTTTCTCTTTACTTAAATATCCATACGTCGTCTTTTTATATTCAATGGTTACTAATTCTGACAGTAACATTCATCCATCAATCATCAAAACAGTACAGGTAGGTAGGTTATACGGGTATATGTTCAATGAAGTCGTCGTTGCTGTGTAGTGTCGGCATAGAAAAGCACTACCCCATTTCTTCCAGTGGGTGTACGTAAGAGGCGACTAACGGTAAAGGGGCTTTTTAAGGGATTTTTGGGCGATGCGGTTGGAGACCCATCACCAACAACCTTTATTCTACCATCTTTTCCCCACTTAACTTCAAAAAGTGGCTGAGAAATTTCTGATTTCTCAGCTCTGGCTACCCCTTTTAGGGATTTTTAGCCGTGAGTATATGTATGTATGTATGTAAATTCGCAATATATAAACGTAAAAAATACAGAAAAAAATGTATGAGAAAACACGATTACAAAACTATTTAAAGTAAGTATACAAAACGCCAAGGTTTGTCCCGTATATTTCACATATTAATGAGAATAGTGAGGGCCTCTGCCATGCAATCGGAGATGTACAACGGACGGTTATCCATACAAATTAAGCCAATTATCTTCTTTAACCTTCTTTTTTATAATCTAGATTATGTTTTTTTAGTAATGTAATTAAGAAGTTTGAATTATTGAGTAGCTAAAAATGCAAACTAAAGTGGGTATAACAAAATCACAAATTGGTTGACCTTACGATCCAAAGATAGTCTAGAAGGATTGTTTAAGATGATAATTACCACCACATAATTATTGTTAAATATTAACTTTTTGGTGACCCACAATATTTTCATTTTATAAAAAATGACAATCATTACGGAAGGCCCTTTGTCCCTGCTGAGGGACGTCAGGATGGATGTATGTATGTGTTACGGTAATTGTATTCATACATACATATACTTTCGCCGTTAGCCCCCATTGGGGTAGGCAAAGACTATCGATCGAAACTTTGTACGATCCTGGCAAACCTCTCAGGCATCGTTCACATCCATAATTTTTTTCATATATACTGTTATCCTATATAATTAACTTTTCCATGATTTACTTTATATTTCGGGTCAAGATATTGTACTTTAAAATATAAGCCAGTAAAGTTGTAGTGAGTTTTGTCTCTGATCTCGTTAGTAATTTCTCAGCAAAAATTGGGTTCTTTTAATATCAGGTATTTGTATTTTTCCTCTCAAACACAAAGTAAAACGTAACAAAAATATGATTCGTTTACAGTCTTTGTGGCGAGAGCTGGTGTCTTTACTAGGTTACCTTGGTAAAATATTGAGTATATTTAAAGAAAAAGTATAGGAGGAATACTTAGAAGTGAATACAAATATGTATCTACGTGAAGTGTATATCAATAACACTAATTAATGCTAAATGAAAAAAACACAACATTTCACCAAATAAAAATGCGTAAACTTTTTTTATTTCATTCGTCCCACGTGACTGATTTTATATTGTACCGTCAGTCGATGTTTAGAACCTTATTTGTTACTTTCACAATACACCTAATAATAAAACGAACGGAAGGGTCGCCTGTTTGTTTTCCCTATTGGATATTCGTTGACACTTGGATATGGAATATGTATACAATATTTTTTTTGTTATTGCCATTACTGAAACGTGTTACGGCTACTTCGATTTAATATCTCAACATAGAATTTTCATATGTGATACACGTTTTATCCTTTCTTTTTATTGAATTGCAAATTTAACCCTTGCACAATTTAAGGTTTTCTGGAGAGCTCTTAGAAATATGCGATTTTTTTCGTTTAAGTTTTCAAATGAAAACAGAAGGCTCAGGCGTTTCTCCTATTTAACTAGGCTTAATTTCTCTATTGTAATATTACTATAAAAATATTCGAAGTATCTAATAATCTTTAATTAAGTTTTAATAAACCATGGGATCATCTGGTCTTTTACTTAACTTACTTAAATTTTAATAAGTTACCTTGACTTAAACACTTGAGCCAACGATATTAGAAAAAGTGTAGTAAACCTATTTGCTACTTTAAACTATTACCCCACCTTTTTATCTCTCAAATGATTATATTGAATTTTTAATAAAAACTATTGTAAATTTACTTTATAAGAAAAATCGCCTGTGAGCTAAACATGGTAAAGATTTACTATGACTATCAAATCGGTATATTACATTTAGAAAGGATGGATGATAGTAAAATGGTAAAAGAAATTTATAAAGCCAATGTCGAAGGTAATTTAAGAAGAGGACGACCACCAAGGACACGTTTGGATTTAAATATTGTTAAGGGTCATTTTAGGATTATACAATATCAATATTTAATACAAAAACGGTTGGTAAAGTAATTCAAAAACATATTATTTGCTTTAAATAAAAAGGACAAAAGAACGGAAGTTTGGGTCGCATACAAAAGTACTTTACGTGATTTGTTAGATGAAAAAAACACAGAAAAATCGAAGATTTTCGTACACAATCCCGGAAATTTCCATATCTAAATGGAAAACCGACCCCTGAACAATCAATTTATCCTTCAATATCCTGAAGCGGTTTATTCCAGCACCTGTACAATAAATATTTATCCCTCGCCTCTAGATGTTGCTATGCATTTTGTTTTATTGCGGTCCATGAGGGCCGTCTGCATGACAGATGCATTTTTAAAAGCTTTTTTCGTTTTATTTTCAAAAAGCTGACATGGTACTGAAATAAAATGTCAATTTTGGTTACGTGTAAAAAGTTATTTTACATTTACATTATGTTTTATTCGGCATGTCAAATGCAAATTTAAATTGTAGGATTCTTCACGACACGGAAAGAAAACTCTTGTAGGATCACTTTCTGCCTTTGTAAACGTTAATATACCTGTATCTGTCAAGTTTGCTGTGTAGTGTCGGCTTAAAATAGCGCTACCCCATTTCTGTCGGTGGTTGTACGTAAGAGGCGACTAACGGTATTGGGGCTTTTAAGGGATTTTTGGACCCATCACCAACAACCTTTATTTTGCCATTTTTTCCTTTATCATCTTTCCAAAAGTGGCTGAGGAACTTCTAGTTCCTTAGTTCTGGCTACCCCTTCTTAGGATTTATAGCCCTGAGTAAATGTATGTATGTATCTGTCAATACTCCTTCAATATTTAGGAATCAATTATACTTTGGTACAGATATTGAATTATAATTAGAACCAGTTATTTTCATCCGTAGTCACTTAAATAAGTACTCTTAACAAAAATACTTCTTAATAAACCAAAAATATTGGTTTTTATGCCATCACAATGAATATCTTAAGGAAATCCAAATGCGTATTGCATCACCCACTGACTTAAAGCTTTAAGATTCGCCAAGTTGTATGTGACCTTCTATTCAAAGGACCAAAAATATAAAGCGATCGGACAAATACGAACACTAAAGAAACCCTCGTTGGATAGCAATATATTTTAAATAAAATTGTAGAAATACAGAGTTGTATAAAGGTACAAAAAAATCATCATTGCTTTCAACGGGTCCATATTGGCTCACATAAAACTCTAAATCATATTCGTTGTCTTTCTAACGATTTCTATTAATAATAATCACTCTTCATAGTTTTATTTATCATACTTTATTTATTCATACATTTTTAATACTACCAACGGAGGTCATAACAGTTAGTAATCATAATTTTCTTATTAATAATGTTACTACCAGATTTTTGTTGTAACTAAAAAAATTTTCAAGATTTTTTTTCTTCGCAACATTCAATGATCATATTGTTCTAATTAATAATATTGTCACTAGGATAATATGTTATGTTGAAAATATTGAAAAAGAATAATACTATTTCAATAAAATAATTTCCCATATATTTAAAATACAGATTCTGCGACTTAATCAGCTAATCAAGAGCGCTCATCCATAGATAAATACACCATAATTTAATCTGTCTAAACGAGAAACATAATAATCTATATCTATACTTATAATAAATCTGTAGAGAGGTCAATTCTGTACATGAAATATATTTTCAAAATAACCATCAGGTGGTGATTAGGGATCGATACTGATGCCAAAAATGCAATCAGTAAAATTTTTGTCTGTCTGTCTGTCTGTCTTTCTGTCTGTCTGTCTGTCTGTCTGTCGGTTTGTATGTTCCTTATGGAAACAAAAACTACTCGAAGGATTTTAACGAAACTTGGTACAATTATTTTTCATACACCTGCGCAGGTTTTTGTATACTTTCCAGCTGAGTAGTAAAGGGGAATTTTGGGAAATTTTGGGAAAACGGGAGAAGTTACTCTATTTTTTAAGCTTCCGTCGCGTGTGCTGCCTCAATGGTTGAACCTACATAGAAATCATGTGTGACGGAAATATTCTTCATAAAATTATCTAAAAAAAAATTCTCAGCAGTTTATGTCTATTCTTTACGGTTGACTCACAATAACACGTGTAATTCCCGATAGCTTAGCAGTTCGGATCATTCTGATTATGTTTGTTTACTCTTACGTTTGTAAAAGTCTCACTTTTATATTTTATGATATTTAAAAAAACAACGCTACCCGTGCGAAGCTGGGACGATCCACTAGTGAACAATAATTTGTGTATTTTGAAAAAACCGTGCAACGCAACTACCGAAAATTTTATATCAAAAATATTTTAATTCCCGCAATCTAAAGTTTGCTTTCAATTTTAGAATCACGACTATAAATCACAAAAAATGTATTCAATAGCCCGAGAGCCGTCATAACATGAATTTATCGCCAATTGTAAGTGTAAAATGCAGCCAAAATAGCACTGCACTAGGCGATACAACGACATCTAATGAGTTTACAATGAAGAAATATAGTACCAAGTTTTGTTTCAACTATTTTTGAACATGTTTTATGCAACCGACGAATTTAATTCAGGATTCAATGTATTTTTCCTTGAATAATTCAATGACTTTTTGCAATGCCTTAGCTGGTCGATGAATTCTATTATGCTAGGATCAATTTAAAGTAAAATAATAATTAATTGGAATAACACAAAGCTAAAACTATACGAAAATAGTCAAGTTTTAAAATAACTTTTACTCATTTATCTGTAAAATGATTTGTGCGTAACCTAAAACAACATTGTAGAAGTGAATAAAGTAGTTAGATTTAAAACCATTACTAAAACAAACTTTTTCGAGGTTCCCAAGTATACAAGTCCAACAATTCAACGTTCAATGTCAATCGAATACCTTGTTATTGTAACCTTAAACTTAAACCTTAGCTGTGTAGTAATAGCACTACCCCATTTCTTCCGGTGGGTGTACGTAAGAGGCGGCTAACGGTATTGGGGCTTTTTAAGGGATTTTTTGGGGGTTTGCGGTTGGAGACCCATCACCGACAACCTTTATATTACCATCTTTTCCCCACTCAACTTCCAAAAGTGGCTGAGAAATTTCTAATTTCTCAGCTCTGGCTACCCCTTTTAGGGATTTATAGCCGTGAGTATATGTATGTATGTATGTAACCTTAAAACATATGCGGATTTCAATAAAACATACATACATATAATCACAACCTTAACAACCAAAAAAGGGTAGCGAGAGCTTTAGAACTAGAAACTCCTCAGCCACTTTTGAAAGTTGATAGGAGACAATGGTATAAATAAAGTTTCATTAGTGATGGGTCTTTAACCACATCACCTAAAAACAACTTTAATAATCTTAGTCGCCTCTTACGCCACCCGTAGGTAGAAAGGGGTAGTGACATTCTAAGCCGGCACTACTCGGCAATCTATTTAATAAAACTTTTTTCATATGCTCAAATAAAAGTAAGGAAATATAGTACGTATTTTACCCGGGCCTTTCTTTCACTACCTTTCGAAGCCAGTGTTCACAGTCAATTTAATCTGGGTTATTTATTACATTTTTACTAGTGCACTTAAGGAGTGCTTTATTTCTTTCCGCTTTGAAAACTTACCTGGAGCGATAGGTGCTTACAAAGGAAATGAACTATTGTTTCTGGAAACTTGAATAACTGGAATTTTATTTTCTTTCCTTATACTTCATTAAGATTTTTAGTGTATCGCGCTTATATACACTATTACTTTTTCCCTACTTTTGAAATATAAGGTGACTTAGAGATTTAAGGTTCAATTAGTTGACTAGCCAGGCCAATTCAACTAAAAGAGACCGCTTCATCTCATATTGGTATATAAACGAATATTATATAAAGGAATGAAGATAATGAAGAATTTAAATTACACGGTATCACCGATTATAATTATTTATATCTCTATATTCCTTAAAAATAGATAAACATAGCTTTAAAATTGCTGATTTGTCTCCTAATTTAAGCATACTCGTAATTTTAATTATTATGTATATTATTTCTGTAGTCGCCCTGGCTATGCCTTTATAATATAGACTAATCAATAGGTACAGTCAAACTCACTCTAACTCAACGTTTCTACCGTAAATCCCCGATGGGTTGGCAGAACTTTGACCATTGCGTTTTAGTTTTGTAACCAACAATTTAAGTTGACACAAAATATTATAAGATATAAATTAATAACATTAATTGAGAAACGATGCGGTTGTTATACATCATTATATTAGAGGATTTCGCTCGCTGTGCAGCGTGGAAATGCTGCCAGTGTGATGGGAACCTTTGGGCCGGGTATGACTTGGGGCTGTTTGTTTGCCTAATTTTGTCGTGTTACTTTTGATTTTTATTATTTTTGATTTAGTTAAAGTTAATGGATAATTTATTTTCTACAAATATATGTATAGCTAATTATTATAATAAATTTCTGCAAAATCTTCTTTAGATGTTAGTAAAAAAAATACTTAAACTTTGAAAACCCTATATCTCCGTTTAACAAAATATGTATTTACTACATTTTACCAGTAAGCAGACGATATTTAGATTAATTTAAATGTCTAATTAAACGATCAATATTGTGAATAAATTAATATATATATATATATATATTTATAATAAACATTATAATAAACAATACAATAACATAATAAACTTACACATATATAAGATATAGACCTAAAAACTATATACTATATAACTACATCATTATTATATTATTATATATCATTATTGTAAAGGCGATAGAAAATGAAAAGTTAGGATGTGCAAATACGGGACACATCGTCACATGAATGAGATATACAGAGCGAATGTAGATGGTAATGTCAGTAGAGGACAAACATGGACGACATAACATAGATAAAATATAGAATTTACTCATAAATGAGGGCGTGTATAGTTTGAAACATAAACAAGCATTTATGGATAGGTGAATAAATGGAGACGAAACTTGCGGGTTTTACCAAAATTGTACAAAGGGGCGATCGATAATCTCTATCTACACCCTTGGGTACTAAGGAGTGATATGTACATATGTCATTAATTTCTGTTGCTAAATGTATAAAAAACAATTTTTATGCTTTGAGATGCACAAGTCTTGCTTCAAAAACCTTTATAGAAAAATATATTCCATCGATCTATTTTCAGTAAGTTTTCCCGCGTTCGTAATAAAGTTACGACATGATCGGTCAATAACTGCGAAAGCTAATCGAGCAAGATCTGCGGCCACAAGAAATGTATAAAGTGGGTCATCCTTAACTACTCTCGGGTCCCGAGGGTTCAATATTATGATTCGGTATAAATTTCTTTGATACATCGCTGCTATAAGGTAAAGTATTGGCTACGCATAGTAAAGACGAGTTTAGACAAAATCGAACACGAATGGTATTTGTAGCAGAGAGTTGGTTTAGAATTGAATTACTTCTATTTGTTTCTGAGATAGTGTAAGGAGAAGACTACGATATCTATTGGTTTTATAATGGTTAGTGTACGACGTAATTGGATTTTACAATAAAACAAAAAAATAATATTGTGACACTAAAATTGTATTTACTCTATCTTGCTTTTTCAAACTAAAGGTTTTATTTTAAGGTAATAATAAGTAATAATAAGTAATTTTATAAATCTTACTCTATATTATATTAAAATTAAATTCAAAAAAGAGTAAGCTACGGGTTTGCAATTAACAATTCCCCAGGAACTTATACCAATTGTTTGAGAGAAAGATAAAAAAAAATGGTTATCACTCTCCCGCCAAATCACTAAAAAGACCCCATTCTCATAGTAAATTCATACGACACACCCTCCTGATAAAACTAAAACAAAATTAGGCCAAATACTATCACATAGTGCAGTTTACTGAATTTTTGGTGGAAGTCAAATAGTTTTAATTCAAAAGCAAACCTAGCTCCTGGTTATAAAATTGGGTCAGTATTCACTCTAATGTTTTCCGTTCTACTATTTTTGTTCAAACTGTATTCTTATTGATTCTGTAAGTGAAAACTTACTAGGTTTAACCTCTTTTTGTATTTTTTTCATTATATAGTATAAATATGAAATTAAATATGATTGTGACCACCTCTTCAATATAAAAATGCAGAAAAAGAAGTCCTTATGACGTCCCAAATAATAAGAGGGTTCATCTAAAAGCAGTTGAATATTTTTTGTTTCTGTTGAACATAAAAGAGATACTCAACCGTCTAGCTTGTCAAGAAATGCTTTCTTTGAACCTTTTATTTTTACTGAGGAGCCCTTTGAAAACACCTATATAAATCTTTTGTTTTAATATTTACTTTTTTATGTAACGTTGTTTTGTGTTACTTTGTAACAATTAGCGAAGAAGCCATTCTTTTATTTCCTTTTCGTTTTAATTACTGTGTAGACTCTTCAAAAGCTTTTGCTGCAGAATGATAACAAAGGCATCAAGACAATTTTAGGAGGCACGAGATCTATTTCCGTTTCTTTTTAGGAACCTCTTTGTGTAGTTCCAAAACAAATGTGAGGAAGCTTTTGTTTTACCGGTAAAGACAATTGACATGATTAAACTGGAATGACTGTAAATTCAGTACGTTTTGGTGTACAGATATACGAAAGATGAAATAAGGAACTTTGCGATTTGATCGAATAAAACGTGTGATAATTATTACTACACTTATATAGAAGAAGTTATTAAACTTGTAATAAGGTAAATTTATGTATTGATACCATCCCTGTTTGCAATGTATGAAATCATGACAGGCCAGAATTTTAATATTAAGAACTTCACTAATTCATTTTAACTGAAAAACCCCTTCTTTCAAATCTAAAAATATTAATATTTTTTACTAAAACTTAAACTAAAAACTTAATCACATATAAGCAACACTGAACACAATTAGAAAAGTAAAATCAAATCAAACAAATTAGAAGTGAGAAATCTAAGCACAGCTAACAGTATCTGGAAACTACCTTGTTGCAAAACATCCCTGATTGCAATATATTATGAAATCATTTTGGCAAAAATTTTAGTATCAAGGACTTTTCACATTCCGTTCTAACCGACAAACTACTTCTTTCAGACATTAAACGTTTATAATTTTTACAAAATCGTAAACTAGAAACTGCATCACATAAGCAATACCAAACACAAATTAGAAAACTCGAATCGAATCTACAATCAAACAAATTAGTAGCGAGGAATCTAAGCACAGCTAACAGTATTTGAAAACTGCCTTGTTGCAAACGCCGCAGTTGCTGACAACAATGACAGGGCTTGCTTTGTTACGAGCTGGTGCAGCTATTATTACTAGTGCTGACAGTTAGTTCCTATGACGTTTTGCAGACGAATGAAAACTTAGCTTGTTATAGAGATAATAAGCCCTAGCTTGTTATAGCTGCTTCGTTAAAGTTTTGCTATACATCTTTGGTAAATAAAAGCTTATAATATTTTAAAATGATTCAGTCTAATGTTGAAGATATCTTTGTTGTTTTAGATACTTACTATTATAACTTTTATAAGTATGGCTGAGGCATTTATCTAAAGCGAGACTTCATATTTAAGATTCAAGGATGTTTTTTTTTATTTTCTTTAACCCCTGTTTTGCCTTTTTAAATAGGGGTCGCAATGTGCACAAAATTGATTCAAATGAATAAAAACTATGATCGATAAGCCACCCAATTAAATATACAAAGCCTTCATTTCATGTAACGTCATCTATAACATAGGTGAAATCATATTTTTTTTGTTTGTCGTATTTTATGGCTATAAATCACTTATCAGTGGCACGGCTATAAATCCCTCAACGGGGTAGCCAGACCTTTGGAATGATAAATTCCTCAGCCACCTTTGGAAGTGGATTGGGGAAAAGATGATAATAATAAACGTTTTTGGTGACGGGTCTCCAACCACATCGCCCAAAAATCATTAAAACGCCCCTATACCCTTAGTCGCCTCTTACGATCACCCACGGGTAGAAATGGGGTAGTGTTATTCTAAGCCGACCCTACACGGCAATACATTATTACATTTTCTCCTATAAAACATTATCTCTTCTCAATGTAAGACAACGAAATATAAAAAGCGACTATGGGCTAAAGTACCATCATGAGTTATCCTATGTTTTAACATTCTCGTAAATTCTCTACTACTTGAATTGGTTGTAGTGTTACTGACATATTATATGTTCACTCGTAGTCGTAAGCTTTTGCTCGCCATTTTACAGTCTTATTAGTATTACTACTAGAAAATTAATTAATGAGGAAACATTATGTAGCTCTGGCTTCCCCTTTTTGTTTCTCTGGCCATAAATAACTTTTCTATAAAGACAAGAAAACAATAAAAGTTCTAGCAGACCCCACTTAGATCGCTTCATGAATAATTTAATTTACTGTCAGTGGGCGTCTATTGTAGAACACACTCTTTAACATAAAAATATATGTCGCTAAGTGAATATCGATATTCTTTTTATTATATATAAGGCAATAAAATAATATTAAAATAAATAATTTTTGTAATGTTGAACTAATTACAATATTTTGTAAGATTTTGATAGTGTGAATTTCTATTGGAAAACTTTGGGCGATGATAATCCTTGTTTTTACTACTTTTTTCCTTTTGCTAATAAGGAAATAATCTTATAGTTTAAATGTCATAAATTCAGCCTTAATTGCAAAATGCATGGGTTTTATTATTTGGGATAGACCTACATCTTTCTGTCATGACATCTATAACATTGAATTGTGGAAACATACTTTTTCTTTTTATTATGAATTGTTATCAGGTTTCCCGACATGACAGGCATATTTTCTTTTAATAATATTTTTGAATAACCGTTTAGATGAGTAAATAAATATTTTATATTAGCAAGTATACAGATTTAAGAAGCGATGAATAACTCTATGGCACTAACCAATTCTCCTTATGTTACGGTATTGTAGTTTCATACACGTGCAAGGTAACACCAAAGTGGTACACAGACAGCTTCATAATCAACAAATCCTGGGTTAGTGATAGGTTTCCTCTCTTTAGTACCTTTACAGTAGGCGTAGTTGGGGATAAGATAGTGCTACTGCATTTCAATATCCAATTTTATTGTTTGTAAATAATTATTTTTAACATTTGCAATGAAGAGTTTTCTATTTGATTCTATTCTTAACCGACAATGTCCTCCACAATACTAAATATTTCACAAAAAAAAATGGAGTATACCTTAAACAACTTGGAGTATACTTTAAACCAAACCCATTTCCTACAACACATAAATAAAGCCCTGCTACCTCCAAAGACGCAGTGTAGCTATCAGAAGATCTCGTAAAATAAACTTGGCAAACATCCGATACGTCTGCGGCGCCACTTGTCACGAGAAAGTACACATGTACTCAGACAGCTATTCCATTCAAACGATATATAGATTCTGCTATTCGGTGTTAGATGGTTTGTCAAAAAAAGCAGAGGAAATGATTATTTGGTAATTAAGTAAAGCAAACACAAGAATTTAATATCAATGTTTCATTATCAAAAAAGCCTTGCTTCTGCACTCATATGACAGAGTAAATACACTGTTTATACTCGCTGATGCAGTCAAAGCTCTATTAATAATATAATATAAAATATATTATAAATACATGCCTGATTTAATTTCCTGTAACCATAATCAGTTAAAAATTTAATACATACTTATGTGCGAAGAATAAAAGGGCATGCATGAAAATATTGATATAACATGAAATTCTTGCTGTTTAGTGTTGGCTTAGAATAGTACTACCCCATTTCTGCCGGTGGGTGTACGTAAAAGGCAATTAACGGTAATGGGGTTTTTAAAGGATTTTTGGGCGTTGCAGTTGGAGACCCATCACCAACAACCTTTATTTTACCATCTATCCCCACTCACAATTCCAAAAGTGGCTGAGGAATTTCTTTTACCTTACTTCTGGCTACCTCTTTTAGGAATTTATAACCGTGAGTATAAGTAAGTAAGTGGCGATCAGTAGTCGCTGTCAACCCTATCAAAACTGGAAGCTGAAGCTTTATGTATGTATGCGTGAATTTTTTGTATAATTTAGTGCTAATAACACAATAGATCTAAACAACGTAAAATTGTTTTTAAAGCGTTAATGAATAATACCTACACCATAACCTTTTTGAGTTCCAACAGCACTTTCGCTGCCACCCTAACAGACGAAACATCCTAAATCAATGTACAGTAGTCGGTACCGGAAATTTCCCCCTTCCATACCGATGGCAACAAAGATCGCCACACTCGTACACTTCGAGTGGTATTACAACTGCATCCAATTCGTTATCGGATCTGTGCTCGAATCGGGCACGTCTTGAGAGCCTCGCCTCGCTACCCCTCGTATACCAACACAGACTGTACCGTATCTAGTCCATGTATCTATGTATCGGACTAAACTTAAGTTTTGATCAAATTGATTTTAAGTATTACAAGCATTTAATAGCACAATGTATATATTTGGGTTCGTTCGCCTGAATGACCAAAAATTTACGTGGTATTCATATGATGATAGATAATGAAGTAGTAATAATGGCAATAATAAAGGAAAATTTATAGCAATGACACATGTATGCATATACTCACAGCTATAAATCCCTAGAAGGGGTAACTAAAGCATCTAAATAAGAAATCCTCAGTCACTTTTGGAAGTTGAGTGGGGAAAAGATTGCAAGATAAAGTTCTCCAACCACATCGCCCAAAACATAACATAACATAACATAAACGTTCACGCCGAATATCCCCTAAGGGGTTGGCAGAGGTACTAATACTTCTGAACATCACGTGACTTTGTCACCTGGTGTTCAGAGTACCCACGTTTTGCATGGACAGTGTACTCACGTGATAGGGGGCAGGCCTATCGCCGTTTTGTACGAATACACTGTCACATGACTAAGTACAACTCAGCCATGTGGGTTTCCTCACGATGTTTTCCCTCACCGTTCTCCCATCGCCCATCGCAAAAAAATCATTTATAAAGCCCCAATCCTCTTACGAATACCCGCCGGAATAATTGGAGTAGTGTTAATTAAGCCCGACACTACTAATTATTAAAAAAAATCTAATAACGATAGCCCTTTTGATATGTATATATATATACCTGAAATTAATTTACTGGCGACCATATACGACGTTTTTGCTAGTTGAGATATTACATCATTGCACTAATAATGCCGTGTAGTGCCGGCTTAGAATGTCGCTATCCCTTTCTACCCACGGGTGTCGTAAGAGGCGACTAAGGGTATAGGGGCTTTTCATTGGATTATTGGGCGATGCGGTTGGAGACTCATCTCCAAAAACCTTTATTTTACCGCCTTTTCCCCACTCAACATCCGAAAGTGGCTGAGGAATTTATAATTCCTTGGCTTTTCTGCTAATTGTTGCCTGAAGCAGTTTTTTAGAGCACGAACATGTTATGTTTTACAACTTTATTTTATATATCTAGGTAAGAGCATAATTAATCAAATTCTAAAGTAAAATGAATCATCATTTTATTATTTAATTTGTAAATGTTTTTCATCAAGGTTAGTATATAAGGTACAATAATAAACATCAATGTTTATGCAACAATAATATTAAAATCACTTAAAATCACCTTCTTTTAAACACATGACATGAAATAATGACAATGAAAATTAATAAAACAATATAATTTTTTTCATTTCATATAACAATGGACCTTGCAGTAGGCTTATCCTTATATTCTTTACCAAGTAATTACATATTTTTGTATTTCCTTTTCGGTATGTTCGTTAGGACCAACGAGCGTATTTACTGGTTCTAAATGCAACTTTATTAGAAGCGATCAGGGAACTCCTAAGTTTTCAAAATTGTAGGTTTCTAAACTCAGCAACTTGAATGAAGTGATCTTCTGGCGCTCGCTCGCACTCTGGCAGTTCGTTTAAAAACTATAAAATTCAATTAACATAACATAAATTCACGCCATTAGTTCCTATTGGGGTAGGCAGAGACTATTGATCGCCACTTCGTACGGTTCTGGCAAACCTCTCAAGCTTTTTTTATTACACCTATTCATATTTTCATACTTCGGACGCCTGCCTTTTTAGCACACTCTCAATTTGGTCCAAATGTCTCCTCCGTGGTCGTCCTCTACTAACATTATCTTTTACATTAGCTATATAGATCCCTTTTACCAATTTCCTATTATTCATTCTGTCATACTGCCAGATATCCATAATATGGCAAGTTCCTTATACTATCCTCCTTCTTATACTAGCTCCTCCTAGATCCTTATACTGGCAACATTACAAATCTATACTTATAATAAATCTGTAGAGAGGTCAATTCTGTACATGAAATATATTTTCAAAATAACTATCAGGTGGTGATTAGGGATCGATACTGATGCCAAAAATGCAATCAGTAAAATTTTTGTCTGTCTGTCTGTCTGTCTGTCTGTCTGTCTGTCTGTCTGTCGGTTTGTATGTTCCTTATGGAAACAAAAACTACTCGACGGATTTTAACGAAACTTGGTACAATTATTCTTCATACTCCTGCGCAGGTTTTTGTATACTTTCCAGCAGAGAAGTCAAGGGGAATTTTGGGAAATTTTGGGAAAACGGGAGAAGTTACTCCATTTTTTTAAGCTTCCGTCGCGTGTGCAGCCTTAATGGTAAAACTTACATAGAAATCATGTATGACGGAAATATTCTTCATTAAATTATCTAAAAAAAAGTCCTCAACAGTATATGTCTATCTTTTACGGTTGACTCACAATAACACGTGTAATTCCTGATAGCTTAGCAGTTCGGAACATCCTGATTATATTTGTTTACTCTTACGTTTGTAAACCTCTCACTCATCCCTAATTTAAAAAAGGTAACATTATTACATATTCAATAAAAAAAGAATCATAGAAATCGGTAGACAAACACCGAAATTATTTATAAAATAAGCCATCGCGCCCGTGATCGAAACCAAATCTTTACTAATTTACATATAACATACTAGATGGCGCCAGTAGTTGCATCCTACATAACGTAATGATTTATTTTTTAGATTGTTATAAATACTTCATGGCGTTTTATTCCAAAATTTGCTATTAGACGGAAATACTGAACCGTTCATTAAAGCGCATTCAAAATCACCAAACTACACTGTTAAGGGAGTGCTATAAATTTCATAAATTGAAAACATTACGCTGAAATTCACAATGCTTGAGCAGTGACTGAAGAAAGAAACCTCAGATATTTAAAAAAACAACGCTACCCGTGCGAAGCTGGGACGATCCACTAGTATATAAATAATCCTATAACATACATAATCAACCTTGCGCCACCCATGACAATATGAAAGATGAACCTATTTACTTAATCATAAACAAATTTTACACTACAACTTTTCACACGTTCATTACTATTTCAAGAAAAGACAATAAAAATAATTAAAAAAGTTGTAGAAAACAGGAAAATATTTCTACTAATTAAATTCATTCCTATGATGAATAATACTCAACAAGCTTTTATCAAGTGGTTCTCAGTATTTGTTGGGTAAAGCGAGTTGACATAAAAAGCTCATCGAGTGCGATACCAATTTAAAATTAAATATTACACATACCATTCTGTTCAATAAATATCACGTGAGTATTACTCCCACAGCGATACCTGCTTTCCGGTACACTGTTTAACAAATCTTTGATTAATTTTACCATTGCGACTGTATCTAGGAGAGAATTGTAGTATCGGCTTAGAATAGCACTGCCCTGCTACTGTGGGTGTGCGTAGGAGGCGACTTACGCCCGATTTCTGGATTGAGTATTCAAGCTGAGAACGACTTAAGTATCGTTTTGTCTCATTCAGTTTTAAAGATTTCCATGCGACAGAACGATATTTAAGTTTTTCTCAGCTGGAATACTCAATTCAGAAATTGGGCGTTAGGGTATTGGCGCTTTTTAAGTGATTTTTGGGCGCTGCGTTTGTGGAGCCATCGTCAACAACCTATATTTACAATATTTTTCCTATATATCTTTAATTACATGTCTATTATTTATTTATTTTTCTTTTCAAGGTTTTCCCATTCATTTGGAAGTAAATTATTATTTTTTAATATACAATAAAAAAATATTAAAATATTATTATTATATTATATATACATTTTATTTGTTGCTAGATTGGAGACGCATGAGCTAATGGTCAGATTGAAGTCATGATTTTTAATCTTGCTAAGCTTTGAATTTACACAGTTTCTGTTAAAAGATTAAAGTTAAACACAACTTTAAAAAGCTGCACATTAGTGTAATAGCTAATAAATAAATAATAGCTAATATAAATATATATGGATATATATATATATATATATATATATATATATATATATATATATATATATATATATGGAGCAGAAGCGGAGATATAGTTAGAGGCGCGCATCAACAAAGCAAGAGCCGCGTACGCCCAACTAAAACCGGTGTCGACGTCTTCCTTAATAACACGGCGTACGAAGATCAGAGTGTTCAACTCCAATGTAGTCAGTCCTCCTGTACGGATACGAAATATGGCTCATTAAAAATGAAGTAACCAGCAATCTACAGGTCTCCGTGAACAAATGTTTACGACGCATTCTGGGAATCTTCTGGCCGCGAACCATAACAAACGTAAAGCTGTGGGAGTTGACTGACCAAAAGCCCATCGACAAGGAGATCCTTATGAGGAAATGGCGCTGGATTGGACATGTACTGAGAAGACCAGACACTCATCTATCCAAACCAGGGTTTAAGTGGCAAGGGCATGGCAAAAGACGGCCGGGTCGCCCCCGTACCACCTGGAGGCGCTCAGTTGAAAAAGAGGCTGCATCAACTGAACTCAGCTGGAGGGACTTGTAAGCTGCCGCACAGAATCGATAAAAGTGGAGATCTCTTCTTCGGGTCCTATGTCCCTGATGAGGGATAACAGGACTACATGATGATGATGAATGTAAATATATAATAGCTAACAGCTAATAAATAGATAATTAATAAATAGCTTTTATTAAGTACAACATGCCGTATGATGCATATAGGCATCAAAACCATTAGAATTTACATAATAATTTAAAATAACTATTTGATCCACATAGTGTAGTGAAAATCTCTGCCTACCCCAATGGGTACTAACGGCGTGAGTATATGTATGTGTGTTGATCCACATAATATCAAACTGGCCATAGAATGTTAACAACATTATTTTTTTTATTATACATCAATTTTGTTATGTGTATCAAATTTTTTGTGCCTCGAAGTGTACTTTTTATATAGTTTGACTGTAGGCGAGCGTTCATTCAAACAGCAGCTATAGAGAGGTTGCCTTCTTTGTTTGTATAGTGCGATTAATACTGTAAAATATACTTTGTGTGTTTAAAAATACATACATACATACATATACTCACGGCTATGAATCCCTTGAAGGGGTAGCCAGAGCTAGGGAATCAGTAATTCCTCAGCAACTTTTGGAAGTTGCGTGGGGAAAGATAGTGGAACTAAGGTTGTTGGTGATGGGTCTCCGCCCGCATTGCCCAAAAATCCCTTGCAAGCCCCAATACCGTTAGTCACCTCTTACATACACCCGCCGGAAGAAATGGGGTAGTGTTATTCTAAGCTGACACTACACGGCAGTGTTTATACTTCTCTAAAAAAGGTATACATTACTTTTACTTCATGGTAAATATATATACAAGACAATATAGGTATACAAACGAATTAGACTTTGTTGTACATGAAATACCATGCAGGGACAGGCCGAGACGACTAGCGTTCAATTCCTGCCGGCGTCGAAATTTTTCTTTCCTTGATTGATTGAGAATCTAGTCAATTAATTGAGAAAATATTTTGAGTTTAAGATATCGCATTTATGTTAGAAAATCTCATGAATATAAACCTTAATATTTAATAAGGGTAAGTCAGTGCTAGTCAAACTTAAACTCAAACGTTCACGCCGTATATGGGTTGGCAGAGGTACTAATAACTCTGAACATCACGTGACATTTTCACCTGGTTTTCAGAGCGCCGACGTTTTGCTTGGACACTGGACTCACTAGATTGGGGGCAGGCCTATCGCCGTTTTGGACTGTCACAAATGCATCATGCTGTTTATAATTCTGATGGTTTTTTGTTTATAATGTTTACCATACTATACATATCCGGACTTATTAAACATATCAAATTAGCACTGAAAGGAACAATCACGTGCCGTAAGGGATGCTAACTCAACGAATATGTCGTATACATATAAATAACATACAAGACACACAATCTTATACTGTTCATAAATGAATGTTCTTAGAAGGATTCAAACTCGAGACCTGCGGGCCCAAAAGCTAGACACCTACCAACTTAGCCGCGGTCGTAGTCAACCAGTCAGGCCAGTGTGTCCTGGATTGTACTTATTCATATAATTCTCAACTAGGTACACTTATTTAAATCTTTTTGTTCATGAAAACCTCATGTGGGGATTATTACTAATAAATAAAGAATAGATAAAGGAAAGAAAAAAATCGACACAGGCGGGATTCGAACACGCGACCTCGGGTATTTTCGATTTTTTTCTTTCCTTTATTTATTCTTTATTTATTTATTAGTAATAATCCCCACATGAGGAATTCATGTCAAAAAACATTAAATTATGTGATAGTTAGGCGTTTTCAACATTCGCATTCTATCTGAAAAGATAGACAAGTGGCCTTCCGAATTAGTCAAATATTCGGAGGTAGGAAACGCAAACACTACTAAAACGTGTAAAAGAAATAAAGGATAGAAGAATTTCGCGCTGGCAGCCATTGACACGGTAGCTCAATTGGCAAGAGCGACGGGGGCGTATAAGCGAGGTCGCGGGTTCGAATCCCGCCTGTGTCGAAATTTTTCTTTCCTTTATTTATTCTTTATTTATTAGGTACACTTATGTTAGTCTTGTCGGCTTAGAATAGCACTATCCCATATCTTCTCGTGGGTGTTCGTCACTCTTCGTCAATCTTTTCAGCACTTAACTTCCAAAAGTGGCTGAGGAATTTCTAATTCCTAAGCCCTGGTTACCTTTGTTTATAGCCGTGAGTACATGTATGTATGTATTTTAGTTATATGAAACATCGGTTGACTTGGCTGTGTAGTGTCGGCATAGAATAGCACTACCCCATCTCTTCCCGTGGGTGTCGTAGAAGTCGACTAAGGGAAAAGGGCTTTTTTCATCTTCGCCCCTACACCAATCCAAGGTCTGCCGTGCCGAGGGATGCGTGGCCAGGGGTGAGCCTGGTCGTTAGCGTGCCGCCGTCCCGGAGCCTGGTGCACTCCGGGTACTAAATAACCTTACCTAGTCAAGCGGGGCTCTGCCTAGGCGGACAGTATGTTTCCCTTGCTTTACGTGGGAACCGAATGTGTTTAGAAACTACAATTAAACGCGGTGGCGGCGATGTGGCTCGCCACTCATCACGCCGTGGTTCCTCACGGGGCGAAAAGTGGGCTAAAGAGACCCGCTTTAGTACGATGAATGTGTGTGGAGGGATGCATGAAAAATTTGATGAAGTATGTTTGATTATGGAAGAAAGAAAACTAGATTTTCTGTGTGTGAATGAAACGAAGCGCAAGGGAAAAGAGGTTTCACAACTTGGCCCATTTACAGCTATCTGGTCGGGAGTTGCCGAGAGTGACAGAGCTTGCCAAGGCGTGGGACTTCTGATATCTAAAAGGATGGCTAAGCGCATGAAAGATTATGCGTGTGTGAGTCCAAGGCTCCTATGGATAAAGGTGAAGGTAGGGCTTGTCCGGATGAGCATAATTTGCGTGTATGCTCCGGACATGTCCAGATCACTATCCGAGAGGGAGGAGTTTTGGAATCTGTTAGACGATGTTGCAAATGGGTGTGATGAAAATGAGAAAATTGTTATGTTAGGAGATTTTAATGGTTGGGTTGGTGTGTCACGCAACGGTTGTGAAAGAGTTTTAGGAAAGTTTGCTGATAAAAGAGTGAACGAGAATGGTGAGAAAGTGATTGATGTATGTTTGGAGAGGAATCTTTGTGTTACGAACACGTTGTTTGAACACAAAGATATCCATATGTATACTAGACACAGAGGAAGCGAGAGAAGTATGATAGATTTTGTGATAGTGGATAAAAGGCTAAGAGCAAAGGTTGTTGACACCAGAGTCCATAGGGGCATTAACGTTGGCACAGACCACTTTCTCGTGATATCACGATTAAGTGGAATGTGCACGCGTTGGCATCACAGGGCCAAAGTGTCGACAACTGAATTTGCGAGAATAAAAGTGGAGAAATTGGAAGAGGATGAAAATATTAGAGATGAATATATGAAGAAATTGGACGACAGGCTAAGTTGCGTGGAGATGAAGGATGAATTGGAAATAGAAGAAGTATGGGATGTGCTCAAATCGTCAATGGTTGAATGTGCGACGGAAGTATGTGGATTGAGTAAAAGAACAAATAGACCACCAACAAGTTGGTGGGATAAAGATGTGAAAGAGGCAGTTGGAGATAAGAAGAAAGCTTGGTTAGATTTACTAGCGATTAAAGCTAGTAAACGAATGGATGCGAGAGTAACAGATGATGCAGTGAAGAACATTGAAGATGAATATAAGAGAGTTAAGAATGAGGTCAAGAAGAATATAGAAAAGAAAAAGCGTGATCTGATAGAATGGTGTGAGAGGAAACTCTCTGATAATTTCCGGAATAACCAAAAGTTGTTCTGGAAATATATCCGGAAAGAAAAGGGAGTTTCCCAAAACACGAGAGTGAATCTTGTGAGAGATGAACAGGGTGAATTGGCGACGGATGAAAGTAGCATAAGACGAGTATGGAAGAACTATTTTGAGGGACTCTTTGAAAAAGAGGATTCATCCATTTCTTCGCCAATCAGCAGTAATGTTGATTGGAACGACGTTATGGGTAACTTTAGTGAAAATGAGATCAGTATGGAAGAAATAATGAAAGCAATGAAAAGTATGACACTAGGGAAAGCGGCAGGGTATGACAGGATAAACACTGAAATGCTGAGGGCTGGTAAAGGGGTGGTGGCTTCCTGGTTGTACTTCCTTTTCCAAAAATGCTGGTCGAGTGGCAAAGTGCCACAAGACTGGTGCAAAGCGGTGATTGTGCCTTTATATAAAAGGCAGGGGTCACACCAGGAGGCTAGAAACTACCGTGGAATTAGCCTACTCAGCATTGTCGGTAAATTGTATGCAAAGGTTTTGATTGAAAGAGTGATGAATGATACGGATGATAAAATTTGGGATGTGCAAGCAGGATTTAGAAAGGGAATGGGATGTATGGACCAAATCTTCTCTTTAAGGAGCATCACCGAAAAAATCTTAGCTAAGAACCGAAAGGTGTATTGCTCCTTCATTGATTTAGAGAAGGCGTATGATAGGGTGGTAAGAAAGTGTTTATGGGAGGTGTTATCCAAGTTCGGTTTGGGGAGTCGACTTATACGTGCACTGGTATCACTCTATGAGGATTCCAGTGCATGTGTGAGAGTAAACGGGGAAAATACTGACTGGTTCGGGATCTCTCGGGGTGTCCGACAGGGTTGTGTAGCTTCCCCGTGGCTCTTCAATTTGTTCATGGATGACTGTTTAACAGAGTTGCGTGAAAGTGGTTATGGATTGAGAATGGGTGGATTCATCATCAAATGCCTGTTATATGCCGACGATCAAGTGCTACTTGCATCATCGGTGGAAGAGCTGCAAGAGATGATGAATATTGCATGTGCGTCTTTTGAAAAAAAGGGAATGAGGGTGAATGTGGATAAAACAAAAACTGGTTTTTGAGAGAGAGGTGAATATGACCGAATGCGTGATTGAGATTAATGGTAAGAAAGTGGAACAAGTGAAAGAGTTTGTATATTTGGGAAGTTTATTTACTAGGGATGGAAAGTGTGATGAAGATATCGAGAGAAGAGTGAAAAAGGGTAATGCGGTAAATGGAGCACTGGATAGTCTAATGTCTAGTCAGTCGGTGTCTGAAAAGGCCCGAATGGCTGTGCATGATGCTGTCCTCGTTCCTACGCTTATGTATGGCAGTGAATGTTGGGTGTGGCAGAAGAAGCATGAAAGTAGAGTGAATGCAGTAGAAATGAGATCCCTCAGAAAAGTGTGTAATGTAAGGTTATGTGATCATGTGAGGAATGATGTGATTCGTGAAAGGTGTGGTGTAAAAGATGATATTGTAAGAAAGATAGAAAAAGGAATGTTGAGATGGTTTGGGCACATAGAGAGGATGGATGACAGTAAATTGGTGAAAGAGATATATAGAGCCAATGTGGAAGGTTATGTTAGTAGAGGACGACCTCGGAGGACACATTTGGATCAAATAGAAAATGTGCTCAAAAGGGCAGGTGTCCGCAGTATGAAGAATAAAAGAGCATGTATGAAAAGATTGATGGATGTAAACGAAGCCAGAGAGGTTTGCCAGGATCGTACAAAGTGGCGATCGATAGTCTCTGCCTACCCCAATGGGAACTAACGGCGTGAGAATATGTATGTATGTATGAAACATCGGTTGAGCCTTTTCAGTACTCGTTCATCCTACGGCATCAAAATATCAGATTGCGCGACAAGTTGATTATAGGTTATGTACCAAAATCAATTAAATGGTACTTCTGCACACACAGATAGGGTAACTTTATCCACTAATTTCATAAACAGATCATAACGACAACATATGGAATAATTCTATTAAAGCTATAATAAGTAAATACTCAACTGAAACTTACACGTTCACGCCGTTTATCCCCGAGGGGGTTGGCAGAGGTACTAATACTTCTGAACATCACGCGATATTGTCATCTGGTGTTCAGAGTACCCACGAACATAGTATAATATCATTGCCCGCGACGTTTTGCTTGGACGGTGTACTCACGTGATAGGGGGCAGGCCTATCGTTTTTAACGAATAAACCCACTGAGTACATCATAGTTATGTAGATTTCTTCATTTTGTTTTTTGCTCACCGTTAACATCATAATATATAAACCACACATATATGACTAGAAAAGACAAATTGGTGTAGGACCGACTTGGGGATGGAACCGACGCCTCTCCGCATGACAAGCGCATATCGTAACCACTGAGCCAACTTTGTTGCGCGATATATTTTTATCTTGTATTTAGTAAATACTATATACAGACAACCCTTCACACCGGACATACTTGTCCATCCAACGTTATACAACATAGCTAACAAACCCATTGAAATCCAAACGATAATTTCATTTCCATTGTCCGTTTTTGTTGTCTAATTATGCACGCGCGGACTTAATTAAGTTACCTCCACATATGCAGGCCGGGTGCTCACAAATCAACAGTAAATGACACTTGGTTGACAATGACGATTACCAATGTTCAGCGATTCCTGCAAATTAAATAACGCTGCTGTCCGGTATAATTGATTGAGTTGAGCTCCGTTGTAATGAAATGTAAATAAGGATTGAAGCAGACGCGCTTAGTGTACTACCAATGGATTCAGAGCTTCATCAGAATATGTACGCACTAACAATGAGTTGATATTAAAACGAATGTATTTGTATAATGATACCGCTGATATATATTACAGAAAAGTTATTTTTTAATTAAAAATAATATATATATCTTCAAGCCGGCACTACATGGCATGGCATGGCATACTACGCTTTCAAACCAAGTCTTAAACGCACAGTATCGATATTTACTTTGCCACTAGGTGAATTAGTTTACCAACTTTATTCTAAATTATAGGTTGTTTTGAGTCAAACTGGATCCTAAACCATCGGTAAGTTTACCGAAAATCGGTGACATTAGGTACTAGATTCCTTTTACTCATAAACTAAAAACATCAAGGAAAATATGGTAATCAAAAACGAATAAACCGCAAAGTTAGGCTATTATTACTATGATCTATATAAAAATAATATTTTGTATTATACATTATATTGCAAAACATGACAAAACTTAATTTTATACGGATAACTGCCGCTAAACTCCTCTTGATTGTTACAGAATCAATGTGAATATATCTGTTTGGAACTCTAGTCTGAATGTCCCAGTTCTCAGTTGAGTCGATTTGCGGTTGTACGTCGTCGCCGGGACAAGTTTGTTGTTACTTTATTTCTAACTGGCTGGCATATTAGCTTGGATACTTTGCCATGTACAGCTTTGAGAATATTAAAAAAAATATTTTATATAGCATCTAATATAATGAATAATTCAATAACCACATTAAGGAATTTGTTACTCTATGCTTTAGTAGATTGCATTCTCTGAAATTTTTATTGAGATTGGTGATGGATTAAAAGAGAGGAAATCTATGGTTTGTATAAGTATATCTATACCTATACTCATGAATCGTAATCAGAAATTCTTCAGCCACTTCTGGCACTTGAGTGGGGAAAAGATGATACGAAAAGGTGCTGTTGGTGATGGTTTCACATCGCCAAACATTCACTTAAAATGCCTAAAATACCTTAGAAGGCTCAGGTAGAAATGGGTAAGTGTGAGTTAATTATATTAAGGCACCACTACATCGGTAGTGCCAGCTTAGATTGCCGTGTAGTGCCGGCTTAGAATGTCACTACCCCTTTTACCCACGGATGTCTTAAGAGGTAACTAAGGCTATGGGTAATAAATAAAGAATAAATAAAGGAAAGAAAAATTTCGACACAGGCGGGATTCGAACCCGCGACCTCGGGTATACGCCCCCGTCGCTCTTGCCAATTGAGCTACCGTGTCAATGGCTACCAGCGCGAAATTCTTCTATCCTTTATTTCTTTTACACGTTTTAGTAGTGTTTGCGTTTCCTACCTCCGAATTTTTTACTAATTCGGAAGGCCACTTGTCTATCTTTTCAGATAGAATGCAAATGTTGAAAACGCCTAACTATCACATAATTTAAATCTTTTTGTTCATGAAAACCACATGTGGGGATTATTACTAATAAATAAAGGAAAGCAAAATTTCGACACAGGCGGGATTCGAACCCGCGACCTCGGGTATACGCCCCCGTCGCTCTTGTTAATTGAGCTTCCGTGTCAATGGCTGTAAGCGCGATGTTTGTTTTTCTTTCCTTTATTTATTCTTTATTTATTAGTAATAATCCCCACATGAGGTTTTCATGAACAAAAAGATTTAAATTAGGGCTATGGGTTTTTTTAATTGGTTTTTTGCCAATGCGGTTTGAGACCCATCACCAACGATACTTTATTTCCACTATCTTGTCCCCTTTTATACTTCCAAATGTGGCTGAGGAGTTTCTAGCTCTGAAGTCCTGGCTACCCCTTTTTGGGATTTATGGCTGCGAGTATATGTATGTTTGTACTTTAAAACTCTAGGTGCACCTTCTCATGTTATGAAAATAAATAGAATGCCTTATCAGAGATTGGGCAGCAGCAACTTACTGAAAAGAAAATATTTATGCTGTCATTTCCCAGACTACTACTATACTTACAATACCACAAACAGGAAATTTTGACTGCAATGTGAGAGCTAGTAGTGCAAGCATGTTAAAAATTATAGGAATTGAATTTTGGAAGGCATAATAAAACTGGCTCATTTCAACTATGCGTAATTTGTTTAACGTAACACAAAACACATACCTATGTTTATAATAAAACATAATAAGATTATACTGATTTAGAGTAATTGCGTTTTTTACATACATCCAACTACTGACACCATTAGTTTAGTTCCCATTAGGGTAGGCAGAGACAATCGATCGCCACTTTTTACGTACGGATTTACATTCATCAACATGACAAGGTTATTATAAATCCCCTATTTAAATTTTAATTCATCCTCTTTTATTCTTTAGATTTCGGTTGCCTGCTTCTTTGAGTACATTCTCTATTGGATCCAAATGTGTCCACCGTATTTGTCGCCTTCTGACATTACCATCCATATAGGCTCTATCTTTCTTTTACCAACTTTCATACATTTGCTAATGTGTTTTTATCACTTTTATTCTTAAATCGATGCATGTCTAGAACGGATATAAAAAAAGGGGTAGCCAGGACCTCAGAGCTGGAAACTTCTCAGCAACATTTGGAAGTATAAAAGGGGACAAGATAGTGGAAATAAAGTGTCGTTGGTGATGGGTCTCAAACCGCATCGGCAAAAAACCAATTAAAAAAACCCATAGCCTTAGTTACCACACTTGTACTAACTTTCAGTATTTCGCTTTAAAGTGAGAAGGTTCTCAACACAAAAGGCTTCAAATTATCATTCGGATAACAAACAGCGTGATTAAATGAGTTTGTAATTTGTTTGTAAGTCCAACGGAAGCTTTTCAAATACTAATGTTTGTTTTATATTCAAATTAATTCAGAATATTTTATATTATCTTAATTGGTTTGGTGTTCACAACATTATGTGGCTTTGCTGGTACTCGGTATGAAAATCCTTTACGTAATAGGGCCTTTTTGAGTTTTCATAAATCGTTCTCGTGTGGGTAAATGATTAAAATATCTATAATAATTATTTGCTATTCAATTCTTCCACATTTAATACATAAGTAAAACTACCATCTTACATCTTTTCCCCACTTAACTTCTAAAAGTGGCTGAGGAATTTCTAATTTCTCAGCTCTGGGTACCCCTTTTAGGGATTTATAGCCATGAGTATATGTATGTATGTATGTAAGTAAAACTATCACGTAATTTTTCAAATAGTTTGTACAAACATACATATACTCACGGCCATAAGTCGCTAAAAAGGGTAGCCAGAGCTTCAGAGTTAGAAACTCCTCAGCCACATTTGGAGGTTGACAGGGGAAATAAATGTAGAAACAAAAAAACTTTGGTGACATATCTCTAAACGCATCGCCGTAAAACCACTTAAAAAGCCCCATACCCTAAGTCGCCTTTTTCAAACCCCGTGGGTAGAAAGGGGTAGTAACATTCTAAGCCGGCACTACACGGCCAATAATACTTTTTTTCTACATACATACATATTCTTACGCCGTTAGTCCCCATTGGGTTAGGCAGAGACTATCGATCGCCTCTTTGTACGATCCTGGCAAACCTCTCTAGCTTCATTCACATCCATCAATCTTTTCATACATGCTCTTTTATTCTCCGTACTTCGGACACCTGCCTTTTTATCTACTAACTTATATATTACTTGAATTATGCCACAAAGCAGGCAGAGACTCAGCTTAATCAAGGACAGGAGTCCATGCCTCTTAGCTACATACCTTAGCTCTGCTAACGACCATAAATTTCAAAAAGGGTAGTCAGAGCTACGGAATTAGATTTGAAGTAAAATGCGAACAACATGGTAAATTTAAAATAAATCACAATATGTCTCCTGCCACAATGCTCAGCAATCACTTGACAGCCTAAAAAACCTAAGTCGCCTCTTACGACACCTTTGGTAAGAAATGAGGAAGTGCTATTCTAAACCAACCTTACCTCACCTCACAGCCCATATATGTCCCCACCAAGGGTTTCAAACCTACCCTATATAGGGCGATTTAGCCTTAGTCAACCACGCTGGCCAATTGCGGGTTGGCAGACTATCGACTACTACCGCAATAGTAGCCGGGGCCGACGGCTTAACGTGCCCCCCGAATAGAGGATTCGATCCCGGGATCCCGAAAACCGGGATCCCGGAATCCCGATCGTATTTTAGTCCCGAAAATCTCGGGATTAAATCCAATGAATCCCGGGATTTTCGGGACTTTAACATTTTTTAAATAACGCAGTGAGTTAAGTGGAGTATTAAACTATTTACAAAATCCTCATACTGAGAAGACTGAGTTAGAAACTGATTGTGACTTAAAGGAGTTATTTTCAAGTCCAAGCAAGATGACTATAAAAAAACAGATTATTTTGTTAGCTGGAAAAATTGAAAATAGTGATAATGAAGAAAATGACATGAACATTGAACCTACGCAGACAACTAGTAAGACTGATTTAACATTAAAAGAAAAGCTTCAGAACGAAATAGAAAACAGTATGAAAATAATAAATCCTGAAGCATTTAAAGAAACTGATCTTTCTAAGATCATTAAACAAGAAATGAATCTTTTTGAGGCTAGTTCCACACGAGGTCATAATTTGGAGAAGGCTTATAAAAATTTATTGACGATTCTTCCAACTTCCATCGAGCCTGAACGCGCGTTTTCCGCTGCTTCATATTTGTGCAACAAATTAAGAAGAATGCTTTCGGATGAGACGTTGGATGCGTTGTTATTTCTTAGATTTTATTTTCGTGGCTTAAATAAGTAAATTATAGTTCCTGGTCTATGTTATTTAAAATATTAGTAGTCCTAATAACATTGATCTCTTTTGACATATATTAGAAGTTGATTTTTTTAAGTTTATTGTAAAATATAAAATAAACAAACGAGGCAATAATTTTTATAAGGGCCTAGTCTGTTAATTTTATTAGAAGAAATAATAATTTTGTTTTGTTTTTGAAGATTTAAGTAAAGATTTAAAATAAAAGGTTGATTTTGATATGTTTACTTCTTTTTAATTGCTACCGTTTTCTTTACCAATAAAATCCCGGGACTATCCCGGGATCCCGGTATTAACAGTCGATAATCCCGAAATCCCGGGACTAGAAAAATCGACCGGGATCGAATCCTCTACCCCCGAAGCACGGAATCATTTAAATTTACGGATAATCAGTTGATTTAACCCAGCAATATCCTTCCAGACGGGGATAAATCTTACAAATTAAATTTGTAAGATTACCACCCCCCGGGGATCAAACTCAAGACCTCCGTACTTGAAACCAAGCGGTTAACTGCGAGACTACGGAGGCAGTCTAAACCAACACCACACATCTATCTCTTCTTCGAGTTAATATTACTAGTAAATAATCTAAATCATAATTATTGTGTTATTGTAATATTATAATTTTGATCCAATACAATTTTATTGACATTTAACAACCTATGTTTACGCTCTGTTCACTGAGTCGAATTGTCGTGTTTAGTTTCAATATCAATTAGAGAGTTTAATTAACGTGAAAGCAACCACCATAAATATAATTTAGTCCTCGATTTTCATTTATGTATTTTGAATAGACGTAACATTGTCTATTAATATTTGTGTAGCATTTCCAAATCAATAGCATTGGACTTGTTATTTAGCAGAGTGTGGAAACTAGTGTAGAATATAGTAGAGTGAGGAAATTTGGGTGAAATGGAAATCTATAAGCTTAGTTTAGTCTACGTTGTGCCATACTTGCCAATCCTTTCATTTAATTAACTATGGATATTGGAGAGACATACATATGCACACGCCGTTAGTTCCTATTGGGTAGGCAGAGATTACCGATCGCCACTTTGTACGATCCTGGCAAACCTTTCTAGTTTCATTGACGTCCATCAATGTTTTCATACATGCTATTTAATTCTTCACACTTCATTTTTTGTAGAAAAAAACTAGCATAAAAGTATTAGTTCTTAAACTACAATTAAAAAAGTATATAAGCAGGTAAAGTCCCAAGGTTTCGTAAATATTGCAATGCTAAAGCAAAATAATTTTTTTTTACACTTACAGCTAAATATGGCAATAAAACCGTTAATTTTGTATCCCTGGCCATCCTTTTTATTAGCTGAAAGATAACTGATCCGGAAAAACTAATAACTAACATACGCATATATGTGGTTTAAGGGCTTTTACAGTGATTTTTTGAACGATAGGGAGAAAGACAATCTTTAATTTTAAAAACGCTCTGTTTCCTTTTTCTCTCATGTATATACATACATACATATACTCACGGCTATAAATCCCTAGATGGGGTAGCCAGAGCTGAGAAATTAGAAATTCCACAGCCACTTTTGGAAAGTTAAGTGGGGAAAAGATGATAAAATAAAGGTTGTTGGTGATGGGTCTCCAACCGCATCGCCCAAAAATCCCTTCAAAGCCCCAATACCGTTATTCGCATTTTACATACACCCACCGGAAGAATTGGGGTAGTGCTATTCTAAGCCGGCACTACACAGCAGCCAACACTACACAGCAGCCGACACTACACAGCAATATCTCATGTGTATGTATGGACCTAATATTTACATTAAGGCACATTATTATTTTTCATTTAATATTGTATCTCATCATTTTTACTTTTTGCTGACTGGTTCGGGATCTCTCGGGGTGTCCGACAGGGTTGTGTAGCTTCCCCGTGGCTCTTCAATTTGTTCATGGATGACTGTTTAACAGAGTTGCGTGAAAGTGATTATGGATTGAGAATGGGTGGATTCATCATTAAATGCCTCTTATATGCCGACGATCAAGTGCAACTTGCATCTTCGGTGGAAGAGCTGCAAGAGATGATGAATATTGCATGTGCGTCTTTTGAAAAAAAGGGAATGAGGGTGAACGTGGATAAAACAAAAACTATGGTTTTTGAGAGAGAGGTGAATATGACCGAATGCGTGATTGAGATTAATGGTAAGAAAGTGGAACAAGTGAAAGAGTTTGTATATTTGGGAAGTCTGTTTACTAGGGATGGAAAGTGTGATGAAGATATCGAGAGGAGTGAAAAAGGGTAATGCGGTAAATGGAGCACTGGATAGTCTAATGTCTAGTCAGTCGGTGTCTGAAAAGGCCCGAATGGCTGTGCATGATGCTGTCCTCGTTCCTACGCTTATGTATGGCAGTGAATGTTGGGTGTGGCAGAAGAAGCATGAAAGTAGAGTGAATGCAGTAGAAATGAGATCCCTCAGAAAAGTGTGTAATGTAAGGTTATGTGATCGTGTGAGGAATGATGTGATTCGTGAAAGGTGTGGTGTAAAAGATGATATTGTAAGAAAGATAGAAAAAGGAATGTTGAGATGGTTTGGGCACATAGAGAGGATGGATGACAGTAAATTGGTGAAAGAGATCTATAGAGCCAATGTGGAAGGTAATGTTAGTAGAGGACGACCTCGGAGGACACATTTAGATCAAATAGAAAATGTGCTCAAAAAGGCAGGGTGTCCGAAGTATGAAGAATAAAAGAGCATGTATGAAAAGATTGATGGATGTGAATGAAGCTAGAGAGGTTTGCCAGGATCGTACAAAGTGGCGATCGATAGTCTCTGCCTACCCCAATGGGAACTAACGGCGTGAGAATATGTATGTATGTATCTCATCATTTTAAATCAAACTCTGTCTTTTATCCCTCCCTATTGGATCAGGCAGTAGTATTGATAACTACTTTGTAAAATCCTGCCATATACTCGTATCTTTCACTCCTCTCACATTCGGCAAACGTCTCATACACTAAATATTCGATTCATGTATAATTTATATTTTCATCAATTAACGACTGCGACCACTCTAATCCATAAACTGTCAAACAGAAACTAATGCGTAAATAACAACTGTAATAAACGAAAGACTCGAAACGGCATGCATTATTTATGTTGAAATAATTATGAACACTTTCGTGTGCCGGCGAGGGAAGCAAGCATTTCCCATAATAGCCGTTTCGCGTAACTATTTCTTGTTGCCGTGTGTGCTCAGAAAAGAAATATGACGCAATTTTGGTAATGCTTAGTTGTCGAGCAACAAGGGAATGAAAAATTCAAGGGCTGACTAACATACCACAGCGATTGTTGAGCGCATTCGTCTCCGTCCCCCTTGCTTGTTTACCTACGAGCTTTTGTTGTGGAAAGCTGCTAAGTATTGTTGCCTTGCATCACAAAAGTAGCGTGGCAAATTTGGTAAACACATTGTGGAACATTTCGTGGTTTTAACACTAAGGTGTGAATCCTTGAAATATAATAATCTTGATTTATAAAATCTGTCCTTGAAATATATAGAATTTAGACACATCAATAAAGCAGTTTATCTCGGAAGGAATAGCAGGGGTACTTGTTATTTTGTTGGTATATTTATTTATTTCTCTTTATTGAAATGTAAATTATACTATATGCAAATAAATGCGGCTACAATACAAATACGCATTAAAATTATTATCTGAACAAAGCTTCTGTAGAAAGAATTTCATAAAACAAAAGCACCAAATATAATTTTGACGTAATTGACCCTTTCATTAACAGATGTCTCAAAATTTAAATTACTTTTAAGTGATAAGTTTTGTACAAAGTATTTTCTTGCTATTATAAACTCGCAATATAATATTCAGGTAACAAAGAAAAAATACATCAAACTATTAAAGTGTTATTATGCATTATTACATCAATAAATATTCGATACATTCATTTCATTTGACAGGCACGCAGAGTCAGTTGATTCATGAATGAAAAGTTAAATTATTTGGATGTAAATTTTGCCAATTGCTGCCTACACAGACTTAAATATACTCACCAAAAAAGACTCCCAGAAACATAAACTCTTCTGTCACATTTAGAAGTTGATAGGGGACAAAATGCTGGAAATAAAGTATCGTTTATGATGGGTCTCCAATCGCATCGCTTAAAAGCCCTTAGTCACCTCTCACAACGCTATGTAAAGAAAAGGGAAGTGACAATCTAGGCCGGTACTACAGGGTGATTTCAATATAAATAAATAAAATTCGATTTACATATATTTTATGGCATAATTTACATATGTTTATAAATAGTCAACACTCCGAAACTTTTACATGTGACAGTCGCAATTCAACTGTAATTCTAGTGTGTACTTAGAGTATGCAATAAGACTTAGATTATTTCTTTTAGTTTTGGAATAATAGAGGGTTAATTTATATTAAGAGTTTATAATTCTAAACCGTGAACCATCTGGAAAAGATTACAATAAAACTGCAATCGTATTATATAATATATAATACGATTATAATATATATATATAATAATATTATATTATTATATTATATAATTTTATATCGTAAATGCGTAATGAGCTGTAAAAAATAAATTTAAATTGTCCCTAAATTACATACAAACATATACTCACTGCCATAAATCCCAAGAAAGGGTAGCTAGAGATTCAAAACTTTGGAAGGGACAAATTATTGTTACATTCTAGTCATTAAACTTATGACATGTTAGTATTTTCTAAGATTTTCACGATTGCACATTATAATTGAAACAACTATTGATGCGTTTTGACAAACCTACAATTCTAGCAAAAGAGAATCGATTGATACCTAGAATGATACGCGAATCTATTGAAATAAAGAAACATCCAAACTTCAATAGAGATGATGGGTTGGCAATTACCACCTGCTTGGAACCCGATCATAAGAACAACTAAGCAAGGAAAGAACACTAGCAAGACTCCAGATAACATTAGCTCTTTTTGTACTAGCAAATATTAAACGCAAATGTAACTTAAAATTTTAAGAAGGTAGTTAGTATTAACTAGTGGATCGTCCCAGCTTCGCAGGGGTAGCATTGTTTTTTAAATATCTGAGTATTCTTGATCAGTCCCTGCTTAAGCATTGTGAAATTCAGCGCAATGTTTTCAATTTATTAAATTTATAGCACTCCCTAAACAGTGTAGTTTGGTGATTTTGAATGCGCTTTAATGAACGGTTCAGTATTTCCATTAAATAGCAAATTTTGGAATAAAACGCAATGAAGTATTTATAACAATCTGAAAAATAAATCATTACGTGATGTACGATGCAACTACTGGCGCCATCTAGTATGTTATATATAAATTAGTAAAGATTTGGTTTTGGTCACGGGCGCGCTGGCTTATTTTATGTATAATTTCGGTGTTTGTCTACTGATTTCTATGATTCTTTTTTTATTGAATAGGTGATAATGTTACCTTTTTTAAATTAGGGATGAGTGAAAGGTTTACAAACGTAAGAGTAAACAAATCTAATCAGAATGTTCCGAACTGCTAAGCTATCAGGAATTACACGTGTTATTGTGAGTCAACCGTAAAAGATAGACATAAACTGTTAGGGATTTTTTTTTAGGTAATTTTATGCAGAATTTTTCCGTCATACATGATTTCTATGTAAGTTTAACCATTAAGCCTGCACACGCGACGGAAGCTTAAAAAATGGAGTAATTTCTCCCGTTTTCCCAAAATTTCCCAAAATTCCCCTTTACTACTCTGCTGGAAAGTATACAAAAACCTGCGCAGGAGTATGAAGAATAATTGTACCAAGTTTTGTTAGAATCCGTCGAGTAGTTTTTGTTTCCATAAGGAACATACAAACCGACAGACAGACAGACAGACAGACAAAAATTTTACTGATTGCATTTTTGGCATCAGTATCGATCCCTAATCATCACCTGATAGTTCTTTTGAAAATATATTTAATGTACAGAATTGACCTCTCTACAGATTTATTATAAGTATAGATAATTTTATAGTACTGTATAATGACAAATAACACCTCAGTCTTCCCGTGACCATGATAACTGAAAATTTTTCGGAACGTCGGGCTTTAATAATAATGTAATAACACGCGATTAAAATATCCGAAAATCAATAAATTGTTTGAATTATTATAACATGTTATTAATTTTTTAACGAAAAAAACTATACAAAACGGGTAAAAGAAAATCAAAAGCTTTCAAAATAGAAGGATATATACAAAATAAACTGCAGTACTCGCAATGCTGCTACGGAAGTTCTCAGTGTAATTCTGAGCTGCTCTTTATAAATATCCGTTGACCTGCGCCGCGGGTGATCTTAAATTGGTTCTGTGTTACTACAGAGCACTCGGAATACGTATCGACCTACTTCGGTTCGAAAATTCCTTTCAAAATTTCAAATCGCAGATGGAATGTTGTAAGATAAATCTGAGTTGAAATAAAAGAGGGCATTTGTAAAAAATACTTCTTTAAAATATTTAATTAATGAGACACTAGCAGCCGAAATAGTCCAAGATGTAGAACGACCGCCTGTCAAAACACACAGTTGTAAGCTCAAATCCTGGGTCGGGCCTCACTAATTTGTCTTTTCTAAAGTCAAATGTGTGGTTAATTTATCATGTTCTTGAACGGTGAGGGAAAACATCGTGAGAAAACCCATACGTCTAAGGTGTACTTGACTAAGTATGTGACAGTGTATTCTTGAAATTGACGATAGGCCTGCCCCCTATCACATGAGGACACTGTCCAAGCAAAACGTGGGTACTCCGAACATCAGGTCACGATGGCACGTGATGTTTAGAAGTATTAGTACCTCTGCCAACTCTTTCGGGGATACACTTTCGGGGATTGGCATGAAAGTTTGATTCTTGAGTCTTGAAACACTCACTTATACTTTACCTAAAAAAAATTGGAACGAAAAAAATGACAAGTGAATAACAACACATAATAAAATCATGGATTACAAAATCCCAGATGGGAGACAAGGTTCTCTCAGATTTATGCTTCAAAATATTAATTCCTGTCAATCTCGTATAATCGGATTATAATTTTCAGTACAAGCACTATCCTTAAATTCATTTCATTAAATAAAACTAATCCGTTTTATTGAGGATTTTAAAATATCCTCTCACAGTTAAAAGACCTCAAAAAAGGAAGTCAGAGTTACAGAATTATAAATTCTGATGAGAAATTGGGAATTAGTCATCGGACACGTCACCCAAAAGTTACTTTGGAAGCCCATTATAACCTTCTATGACAACCGCGAGCAGAAATGGGTTAGTGATTTTCTCAGACGGAGCTACACAACATTTATAACTAATAAATAAAGAATAAATAAAGGAAAGAAAAATTTCGACACAGGCGAGAAAAAAAAAATCTTTCCTTTATTTATTAGTAATAATCCCCACATGAGGTTTTCATGAACAAAAAAGTTGCATTGCTCGCAGTTTACCGAATGTTAGACAAGTTGATGCACATATTATTATTGACAATGAAAAAATAGAATTTGTGATAAATGTAGGTTTTTCGGTAAAAACGTTTGACGTTCAAAAAGTTTTTTAATTAACTTTATATCGATAGGCCTGCCCCCTATCACGTGAGTACACTGTCTAAGCAAAACGTGGGTACCTTCTCTGGAAACTAGATGGCGCTTGCCATGTGAGTTCAGAAGTATTGGTACCTCTGCCAACCCCTTCGGGGATAAAACGGCGTGAACGTTTATGTTATGTTATGTTTATATCGATATATAAACTTTTTGATCTTTTAATAGTATGATTTACATAAAAACAAATATTTTTTTAAATAATCTTCAAATATTAGCATCATAAATGTCGTTTATAGAATAACTCATTAAAAAATATTATCCTATTGCAATTTACTTTTAGGAGGTATTTTTTATTTATTGTATGTATTCATTTGTAAGCATTTTTTTAATCGTTTAAGTTGTCTTTAACTTAAATGTTACTAAATAAAAAAAAGGTATATACGGAATAATTAAAGATATATTTTCTTTATATTCAAAAAATAAATTTCATGTTTTGCCATGTCTCTCACAGAAGTTAGTCTATTAAGAAGCAATAATTAATGCTCATCACATAAATGTTGCTCTCAGCGGGGATCGAACCCACAACTTCCGGATCGAGAAACTAGTCACCTGTCCACTCGGCCACGGATAATCGTCGTCAATAATGACTGTTATTTAAATTCCAATAATCTTTTTACCATTACAATTCGATGCTTAACAACAAAACCAAGGATACAATTTAAAACGAAACGTGCACTTAGAGCGCACAATCAAATTGAAAGCTAGATAATAAATTCGGGTTGAGTTCGGTCTAGACCACGCTATAGCCGTACTATTTTTCGGGAAGCGCTACTATAAATCAGATGGTTTTCGAGAGGTAACCATTCCCCTTGCAGTTTCCCTCCCATGTCGAGATAAGTGTTAAGTGTATTAGTTTTTCGTCCGGGGAAACATGAACACGATATTTCTTGATGCTTACATTGCAATGGCGAGAACGTGCAAAATATTCGAGGTACGACACATGTTTGAAGTAAAATGAGTGATTGAATTGCATTTGGGATTCGAAATTTTGTCAGGATGAAAAAGGTGGTAAACCATGCATTTTTTGTATTTTACATATTACAAGTGTTCCTAAAAATACGTAACCGGTACTTTGTTTGAGTAAAATTCTTTTATTTTTAGTGTATTAAAATGTGTAGTTGTGTAGGGCCGGCTAGGAATTTCACTACCCCTTTACTAAGGGGTTATTTTAAGTGGTTTTTGGGCGATGTGGTTAGAGACCCATCACCAACGATACTTCATTTCTACCATTTTGTCCCCCGTCAACTTCTAAATGTGGCTAAGGTGTTTCTAGCTCCAAAGCTCTGGCTACTCGAGAATCTAAATCTAACTTGCTAAATCGAGAATTCACACGTGATGTGACGACATCACAAGAGATATTAATTAACAATTTATGAAGCATATTATTGTAGTGAAGAAAGAAATCATAATTATAATAACATTTATTTATTTTTATTATGACCCGCTGTTTTTGCTTTCAACCATCAAACACTGCTGGACATACGGGAAAGACGCCGCCTCTTTAGGAATGGTATATTATTACATTATTAATTAAAATGATGTCATAGAAATATGATACATTAATTTATTATCATTATTTTACTAAAAGTACATTGTGAGAATCTTATAAAAAATATAGATTTCAGTTTCATAACATTTTGACCCATTTGAAAACGGTAATTGCTATCCATTAACAACAATTACTACTAGGCGATGTATCGGATCAACAATCAATAGCTATTATTTTCATTACTAACCAAATTATGATGTCACGAAATAAACTGTCGACTTTTATAGCTTAATAACTTAATACGCACATAATATCCTAGGTTAAAAATGCAAGAATAAAAATAAAATATTCATGAATACATACATACACATATATACTCACGACCATAAATCCCAAATAGGGGTAGCTGGAGCTTCAGAGCTTGAAACTCGTCAGCCACATTTGGAAGTCGGTAGGGGACAAGATGGTAAAAATAAAGTATTGGTGGTGATGGGTCTCCAACCGCATCGCACAAAAACCACTTAAAAAAACCCATACCCTTAGTCGCCTCTTTGATACCCATGGATAGAAAGGGGTTGTGAGATTCTACACTGCACCACTGTAAGAAGAAGAATATAGTTCAACTGCTATAAAAAACGCATAATTTCGCCACAACAAATAGAATAAAAAAATCTACTTGAATGAAATACCATTAAACAACTTTACTGTTAAATAAAAGAAACTCATTAAAGACATTCACACATACATATACTCACACCATTAAGTGCCATAGGGGTAAACAGAGCCTATTCATCGCCAGTTTGTAACAGCCCCGGCAAACATCTCGAGCTTCTTCTACATTCATCAGTCTTTTCCTACAATCAGAAGCCTCTGCTAACATTACTTCAACCAATATATTATCCTTATAATAGACTTTTTAACAACCTACTAACCGATCCAGCTCATCAGTCAGTCTTTGACCACGGCACCAGTAGGTGCGCCGAAACGTCGGGCAAATATATTACGTAAATATATTACGTTATTCAATATCCTAATAATTTCAATATATTCTAATAATATAAATCAAATCAAATATAGTTTATTCAGTAAAGATACAATAAGACTTATGCTAATACATAGAAAAAAACATAAAAGACCACTTTATCAATATTAAAAAAATATTCAAAATAAATAATAAATATAAATAGTAATATTAATTCAAAACCTACAAATGTAAAAAAATAAAGGTCAAAATCAAACAAAAAACCTCTAACATACCTTAGAAACCTACAAAACTAATGCGGCATGAAATTACGTGCCTACCTCCATGTCTAGTCAGTGAGAAAATTGGTTTCGAAGTCCTCATGTGGGTCCATTGCTGGCACAAACGATTGGCGTTTGACAGCCGAGACGTGGCAAACTAACGAACAAGTTGGATTGAACAAGGGAGGCGTACTTGTGATCGTTTTTATTTAATCGACATGCATGACGCTTCCATTTTGCTGGAATCATTTTTTGAATATTTTAGCTTTTGAATTTTTACTTTTATTCAACTATTTTTTTTAGCATTTCGGAACATAACGTGTGTTTTTTGTCACTATGTATTCAAAACACCTACACTGTTGGGATAGGACATCTTCGTAATTAGGGGCAGCCCTGAAGGGCTAAATACGGTGAACCGTTTTGTAAGAATATACGATAATATACGTTTTTATAGAAGTGCAACTTAGACATGTGAGTTTCCTAAGAAGACTTTTCTCATCGTTCATTCACTACAAATTTGATTGTATCTCCTGCATGAAAAACGATGACATCACACCGTCCACTCGGCCATCAAGTTTATTTGTGCTATCAACATGTTTTATTACGTTATGATTTTATTGCTTAAGCTGCGCAGTGTCGGCTTAGAATAGCACTACCCACCCATATCTACCCGTGGGTGTTCGCAAGAGGCGTATAAGGGCTTTGGGTTTTTAAAGAAGTTGCTGGGCGATGCGGTTAAAACCTTTAGTTTATGATCAGTTCCTAACGAAAATTCCAAAACTGGATAAGAATTTTCTATTCCTATTCTGAAGCTCTAGCTAACCCTTCTAGGGATATAGGGCTGTAATTATATGTATGATTTAATTTAACAGAAAGCAAATATCAGCGCTCTTCTATGGCAAATAATAAACATACATAAAATAAACGTTCACGCCGTTTATCCCCGAAGGCGTGGGCAGAGGTATCAATACTTCTGAACTCACATGGCAGCGTCATCTAGTGTCCAGAGAAGGTACCCACGTTTTGCTTAGACAGTGTACTCACGTGATAGGGGGTAGGTCTATCGCCATTTTGTACGAATACACTGTCACATGACTAAGTACAACTCAGCCATGTGGGTTTCCTCACGATGTTTTCCCTCACCGTTAAGAACTATGATAAATTAACCACACATATGACTTTTGGTGTAGGCTCGACCCAGGATTGGAACTCACGCCCTTCTGTTTTCGAGGGGGTGTTCTACCCACTGGACTATCATGTCGTTATATGGTATGGTATGCTTATATGGTAATTAATGGCGCGAGTAAAGTAAGTTACAAAATAAGAACGTTATTCAAAGTAACTAAGCTTTGACAAAATTTCATATTAGATGGTCGAAAATATGTAATATTGTGTTACGGTTAAGGCCCAATTCCTCAATTTGCTGTGTAGTGTCGGCTTAGAAAAGCACTACCCTATTTCTTCCGGTGGGTGTATGTAAGAGCGTCTAGGATTTTTGGGCGATGCGGTTGGCGACCCATCACCAACAACCTTTATTTCCAAAAGTAGCTGAGGAATTTTTATTTCCTTAGCTCTGGCTACCACTTTTAGGGATTTATAGCCGTGAGTATATATATGTATGTCCTCGAGTAAAGGAATAAAATATAATTTAACAAAAAGTCAAATAGCTTGCAGAAAAAAGATGTCAAACTAATAGAAATACCATATCATAAATCCATCCAAAAATATAAAATCTTCAAAGCATCGCACAAAATTGAACGGACCGTTTCAATTGGAAACTTAGTAAATAGCTACGTGGCCAGAAATATAATCTGTATAGAGTGTTGTTGACACTACCGCTCCTTGCTATTATTGATGGGCATAATTTATCGTATTTTCCCGAGCTGTGTTCTAAGGGGAATAGGAATGGAATCACGACAGCTCAAACGGCACCCCTCTCCAGCAAATTTATGATCAGCAAAGGAACTTTTGATGACTACTAATTTTTCAGCGGTCCCATAAAAATCTACAGCCGCACTCTCTCGATTTTCTTACTCCCGAAACGTGAAGTTAATATTAATCGACAGATCTCGACTTAGTTTATAACGTATACGATATTGCGTTTGGAAATTGTTTCTCTTATACTTTTTGTTTGGAGGAGAAGAAAAGAAATGATTGTATGTTTGTTGCTATTTATTTTCAATACTCAGTCTTACGCAGCTCAGTGGTGAATAATGAACAAAGTTTCATTATTTAGATTGAAATTAAATGAGCTTGGATTTCTGTTTTATGTAAGTGTAACCAATATTTAATAACCAATTCGATATGTTTTAGGCATTATTAGAACCATAGTTATTTACTTAAATAAAATAAATAAATGAGAGACTAAGGATATTGGGTATTCTTAATGGATTCTTGGGCGATGCGGTTGGAGACCCATCACCAACAACCAACCTAAAAATATGGCTCAGGAGTTTCTATATCTGAAGCTCTGGCTACCCCTGTTTGAGATTTAGGGCTGCTGAGTATAAGTATGGATTGTATTTTAAAAAAATCCATATGTCTTTTTGTTGCAACTTTCGCAAAACTTCGGATTGTAATGGATATTCTGGATAACTGTAACAATATCGGGTTTCGATTACCCTGTTATGTGTTTCAAAGAAATCTTGTTCCGTCTGAATTAGATTGTTACTTGATTCAAGTTTATCGAAAATGACTTTTGTTACGTAGAGCAAAAGGATATTTCCTTTTTCCTGTAAAACAAGGATTTAAACTTTTTGTTACCAAGGACGGGCATTCCATAACTTTTACAACAGCAATATAAAATAATGAAGTTCTACATAAAACTGTGACAAGAAAAAAACATTAGTACTTTTAGTTTTAAACATTATTATTATTAGTTTTAGATTCTGGCTTTGTTATGTCATTCATTACTAAAACGTTAAACACATTTCAAACTCAAACTTAATCGCTTACGACGTATATGCCCGAAGGGGTCAGCAGAGGTACTAATACTTCTGAACATCACGTAACATTGTCGCCTGATGTTAAAAGTACCCACCTGAACAGTGTACTCACGTGATAGGAGGCAGCCCCATCGCCGTTTTGTAGGAATATACTGTCACATTACTATGTACAACTTAGTCATGTGTGTTTCCACACGATGTATTCCCTCACCGCTAAGAACCATGATAAATTTAAAACAATATGACTTTCAGAAAAGACTTCGAAATTTGAACCCTCATCGTCTGCACCATAAGAGGTGTTCTGCCCACTGACCTATCACGGTTACGTGAACACCGGGTATTAAAAATGTCCTGCGATGTTCAGAAGTGCATTATTATTGCACATTGTGTTTATGTTGATATTTATTTTATTTGGGCAACAATACGGAATATATATGATTTGCTTTTTTGTCTTAAATTAATAATTTACTTTTTTATAACGTAGAAACTACACTAGATATTTTTTTAAATAAAATTTAAAACTTTAAAAAAAAATAACCAGTTCAAACGCCGCCATTCTGCGAGCGCTTTGGTGACGTCACATACGTCCAGTGGGTCCACCTTAGTGTTTTCGACGCTGATGAATACAATGTCGTGTCAGATGACATCACATTTCGTTCGACCGATGGTGGCGCGTTTTGGAAGTTTGAATTTCGCTCCCTTATTTTGCACTTTTTAAATATTATTTTAGGAGTTTAAATAAAAAAAAAGATAAGTAAATAAAACAAATCCTTTTCATTATAATATTACGATAATAAGTATTAAAAAAAACGGCCATTTCATATTTTATGCATATTCTATATGATACAATCCTTCATGCGAACAACAAAATCAACATAAGCAATGATAATGTCTTAAATCATCCCAAAAATTTTAAAGACATAACATCAAAAGAGAAAATATTTGCCCAGCTTTCATGGTGAAAAGTATAATTTTATTTCTCTAGAGGCAAAACGACAGTTGATTTCAATTTCATCTTGTGTACTGAAAATTGAGTTGAAAATCTAATTTCATTCCATTATTATATTGTCCTATTCTGTGTAATTCTCGAACTCAAACTTTGCACATCTGGAAGTTTTGTGTATAAATACGTTTTCTATGTCACTGCTCATTTTTAAATTCGATTGTTTGTGTTTTCCCAATGTTTTGGATCAAAGAACTTAATAATTATAAATAAATGAAAGCTCTTTTTTTCACGTATTTTTTTGTTATCCAAAGCTACACGTAAAAAGAGCTAGTATGAGAAGATTGATGGATGTAAACAAAACTATAGAGGTTTGTCAGGATCATACAAAGAGGCGATCGATAGTGACCCCAATGGGAACTAATGGCGTTAGTATATGTATGTATGTACAAAGCTATTTGACTGAGAGATAATTCTAAAATTTATAGAAACTTTTAACGAAAGCAACGAAGCCAGATAAAATCTTTACTATAACATTATTTCCTCTTTTTATCGTTGAATAGAATTTGAAAAATTGTAGATAGTGGAATTGGCCCTGAATAAAGTATTTTTCGTATTACTATCGTTTTATATTACATTTCCTTCTGCTGTGTATTGTCGGCTTAGAACAGCACTACCCCATTTCTTCCGGTGGGTTTACGTAAGAGCGACTAACGGTATTGGAGTTTTCAAGGGATATTTGGGCGATGCGGTTGGAGAGCCATCACAACAACCTTTATTTTATCATCTTTGCCCCACTAGACTTTTCAAAAGTGGCTGAAGATTTTTCAATTCCTTAGCTCTGGCTACCCCTTCTAGGGATTTATAGCCGTGAGTATATGTATGTATATTACATTAACTGACTGTTATCGCTATGTATCCTAGAAAGGATGGCATAGGTACTAATACTTTTACAAATCAAATAACCTTAAGTCAAGTTTATTTGGAGTTTTTGCCAGTACGCTTAATTTGTTTTTGGTTAATACTGATTATGTTTATTTATTGTATTTCCCTGTAAATTCTTCCCATTAAATGTAGTGTACAACTTTTTTTTGTTAAAGATTATTAAATGATTGATTAGTGTGTAATGTAGGCCTTAAATGAAAACCAGTGTTTTGCCTCTTGGCAATTAAAAGCACTGAGCTAAGACCTACTTTGTGTTATCATAGCACTAATATCTTATCATATTGTTCCAATTTGTGTACTATTACTTTTGTTTTGTGTTGTTATATTAACATGAACAAATCAGTTATCTATCATTTACATTAAAGAGGAATTACTTACGAACTTTCTTAGTAAAACTGTTGTATATAATTTGTGTTACGGATATTTTCTATTCTTTTCTATAGTCATCTCTAAAATATCTTAATCTTTAAAAACCTTAGTCTTTATTTCTCGTTAATTTCCACTTTTTGCATTCTCTAAAAACCTATCGAACTTAATTTAAGGTTGCATTTTCCGTAAATTTAAACCTGATACACTTTCGGTAGTTGTAAAATACAGGGCGGTTGATTTTGTAGCGACGCGCTATCGTACACACTGCGCGCACTACATGGAAAAGCTCAGTCCAAGAAGTATCACATTCCACAGCAACATAACCAGCCAATATACGTCACACTCCTCATCAAGACAGTAGACTTAATACAGATGGACCGCGGTCCCCAGGCACACCACTGCCTGCCGAAAAATCTTCCATATTGCTCCACAGTTATAAGTCTCTAGCCACATCACCAAAAACTAACTAAAAGTCCTAAAACTCTCAAGGGACCCTTAAGACAACAAAAAAAATATATGGAGTACTATTATAATAAACTTAAAAAAAAATGCTTTGAGTAAAACTTTTCTTAAGTGTAAGTAACGTAGAAAGAAATAAGCGTCTCAAATGGTGCATTTCGCAAACAAGGGGGAAAATGTTTAAGGCATTCACTTATTTATGACGCCTGTTCTATGTTCATCCATCGAACGGTTCCCACGAATTACTTCCACTTGAAGAATATTTGAGGTGCGTAAATAAAATAAAATCCCTTGATGGGCTCGTTACATATTTATTAGACAGTCGTAATATGAAAATTGGTTTTCACCCAAAGATGAGGGAGTTTCTCGTGTGTTTTAGCTCATATTTTTTATTCTGTTTATGCTCCTAGGTTTTGGCTTCGGTATTTTTTATTTCTGGTAAAGTTACACAAAGTTTATTAAATTTGGGTTTGTTAGCCATGCTTGAATAACAACACAAGTTTTTTAATCATGTTTCAATAAAGTAAATATTTAACAAAATTGTAACCGTACATTTATATTAATAAACCTCAATCGTACATATGGATATTGTCATTTATTGCTGAAAATAGGAGGATTAATTACAAAACACACACAGGACAATAGTAAAATATATACACCACGGGTATAAAATAAATAAAAAAATTAAAGTATTAATATTATTCTCCACCAACAAATATTTCGAAAATCTGTAAAAGGGCAGATATGTACTACTATAACATAAAGCATTTTAGCGACTTTGCAGAACATAGTTCCTTTCACAGTCTAAGAATTACGCGTTGACATACGGAAATATAGTTGTGCTTTTTAAAGCTGCCACTCCAAGCTCATAACAAAATTAAATTTCACATTACCTAATAGTTAAGTTTAGAACTTGGTAAGGAGTTAGAAATTAATTCTACACTTTCAAACTAATTTAGATAGTGATCAACGGCCGTCGTTAAATTACCGTCTCAGATCTTACATGTGATGTTCTAAAGAGATATTAAATACTTAAACAATTAAGGATGCTATTAGGGTCTTAGGGTCTTAAGTATTATATGTATAGTATTACGACCTTGTGTTTATAAAAAGCTATGAGTACAAATTTTAGGTTTGAATCAAAAAGTTTTACCCACTAACAAATTTTAGTATTAGAGTATTTAAGAGGATATTTGAGTTTTTGGATTATTATTGGGGATGTGATTGGATTGAATACCCACGATCATTCATCCATATTATATATTTTTCGTCACGAAACTTGTAAAAGTGGCTGAGTTATCTAAAATTCTGAGTCGTGAGCATAGTTGTTTCATAAAATACCATACTAGAAACAAAGAAAGAAATCCAGGAAAGTTGAAATCTATAGCATTCCTACTATCATAATGTAAGAGCCGAGAAGCAATTTTGCTAAAAAGACATAGTAAGTTTGAGTGGATGGATTTACGGTTTAACAGATTATTTTCGTGAAAAATTTATAATCAGAAGTTAAAGAACATTTAGAAATTGTAAAAGCGTATTTTTAGTACAATTTAGATTAATAAATACTAAACCAATATTTATATTATTTTATTATCATTTATTTATCAGGTTACAGGGACCCATTGGTTAGTTAAAACACTTATGAAAAACTATATTAGTAACTTATGTCTAGGTATATTTACAAACTATTTACAAAAAATATTACATAATACTGTCAGTGAGTCACCACCGTCAAATGCCATGGGACAGAAGACAGCAGCGACCCACACATGGACAGTCCAGTCTGCCTGCGATCATGTTCAGAGACGTATGTGCAAAGGAAGATAATCTATACTTATAATAAATCTGTAGAGAGGTCAATTCTGTACATTAAATATATTTTCAAAATAACTACCAGGGGGTGATAAGTGATCGATACTGATGCCAAAAACACAATCAGTAAAATTTTTGTCTGTCTGTCTGTCTGTTTGTATGTTCCTTATGGAAACAAAAACTACTCGACGGCTTTTAACGAAACTTGGTAGAATTATTCTTCATACTCTTGGGCAGGTTAAAGTGCACTTTTCAGCAGAGTAGTGAAGGGCGATTTTGGAATATTTTGGGAAAACGGGGAAAGTTACTCCATTTTTAAGCTTCCGTCGCGTGTGCAGCCTTAATGGTTATACTTACATAGAAAGCATGTGTGACGGAAATATTCTACAAAGAATTGTCAAAAAAATATCCTTTAACAGCATATGTCTATCTTTAATGGTTGACTCACAATAACACGTGTAACTCCTGATAGCTTAGCAGTTCGGAGCATTCTGATTATATTTGTTTGATCTTACGTTTAAAGTTCTCTCATTCGTCTCTCATTTAAAAAAGTTTACATTATTACCTATTCAATAAAAAAAGAATCATAGAAATCAGTAAAGAAACACCAAACTTATACATGAAATAAGCCATGGCACCCCTGACCAAAACTAATACTTTACTAATTTATATATTACATACTAGACGGCGCCAGTAGTTGCATCCGGTATGGTTTCTTTGTTTGATTGTTAAAAATACTTCAAAGCGTTTTATTCAACTTCAATTCAATCCAAAATCAAAAATCACCAAACTACACTGTGCTGGAGCGCTATAACTTTAATAAATTAAAAATATTGCGCTAAATTTCACAATGCTTGAGCAGTGACTTAATAAAGAAACCTCAGATATTTAAAAAACAACGCTACCTGTGCGAAACTGGGCTGATCCGCTAGTTATAAAAAAATCATTGTCTAAAAGTTCAGGGTGAAGTCAACTTCAGAAACTGCATAAACACAATCAAAAGGAAGCAATAAAGATACATACATATACTATAGGTTACAAATCCCAAGATAGTCTGCTTCTTCAACTTCTGTCATTTAATTATTTTCGTAAGTTAATAGGGAATAAATTGTAAAAAAAGGTTGGAAGAAATGGGTATCCAACCGAATCTCCTATCGAGCACTTAAAAAGCCCCACTGTAGTAAGTCACCACTTGCGACAGCTGCGGGAAGAAACGAGTTTGTGCTAATTTACGCCTACACTATCCAGCATCAACAATCACCAAGCAACATTGTAAAAATTAGAATATTGTGCAATAATACTCGTAAGAATGTTTTTGTTCATGAAAACCATGTGGGGATTATTACTAATAAATAAAGGAAAAAAATATTTCGCCCGCTAATATTGAAATTTTTCTTTCCGTTATTTATTAGTAATAATCCACGAATGAGGTTTTCATGAAAAAAAACATTCTAATTATGTGATAGCTATGCGTTCTCAACATTTGCATTCTATTGGGTGTCATACGTTTCACAGAGTGGTACGCCAGCTCGAAAGTACGTGAAATCGAAAACCTTCAGCTCGAAAAACGTTGGCGCGAATCACGTTTCATCGAAAAACATTTCGAATGGTTTATCGGTTTGAAAAGCAGATTATATTTAAAATCGTTATCTTATTAATACTAAACATAGTTTCTTTGAAGGTACTTTGATTTTAAATTATAGATGTTATTTGCATCCACCCTCACTAAAATAATTATGCTCATTGGAAAATCACCTAGCTATCTACCTAAACTTACCTACAAATAGAGAGCCCTAAAAATAGAACTCATACATACATACATATATATATGCATACATACATTCCACAGGGAAGAAATGGGGTAGTGTATACCCTATATATAGTTTTATATTGATTTTCTTATGCGACGATTAAATGGCAAATAAACAGTAGTAGAGCTCGCGACATTCGGTGCAAACGTATGACACCCCATTGTATCTATCTGTAAAGGAAGACAAGTGGCCTTCCGAATTTGTAAAAAAAATCGGAGTTAAGCAACGCTAACACAACTTAAAAAGTGTATTCGCACTAGTAGCCACTTGACATTATAGCCCAATTGCCTGAGCGACGGGTGCTGATACGGGTTCAATCCCCGCTAGTGTCGTGTTTTGTTTCCTTTATTTATCCTTTATTTATTAGCATTGTGCACTAAATAGATTCTTTAGTTAATTGATAAACTAAAGAGTTTATGTTGACTCTGATTTTGTTTATTATACCACAAAAACACCGATGATGATAACCAAATATTTTTCACTTCATTGTACTCACCATTATCCTCCTAAAACTCTTCTTAACTTTGTAAAATCTTCCAAACAAATCAAACATTATTTCTGAAAGACAAAGGAAATGAACTAAAACTTCTCCATTGCACATAATACGAGAACAGAGGTTAGCTTATACTGGTTTGAATCACGTATAACAGCAAAGATCTCACAGACATAATAATGCAAGACAAGCTGATGACGTAAGCAAGATTAAGATTAGCAGTCTGTCAGTAAATAGCTGATGTTGTGCTGTAATCTTCACTGATCTGAGAAGATATGACGTTTATTTAGTATGTGACTTATAATGAATGTTGTGTTGTACTCAAATGATGCTTTGTGATATTGGCTTCAAAAAACCCTCATCTCATTTTACCTTTTTTAATTCTTATTGAGACTGAACTTAAGTCGATTCCTAATCTCATGTTTTCCTTTTCGACTTACTTCAAATAAGGTGGTACTCAATTCTATTGTACGTTTTTTCTTGTTTTAGTATGTTACACGATTTCTCAGTTATAGGGATTTTTAAAATTGTTTTTCAGTTCCGTTGGATAACCAAACCCTATAGAAATATTTCAAAAATAGTTTAAAAAACACTAAAAAACACGCTTTTATAAGTGCACTTAAAAGTCAAAAATAAATTACGGGTCGTTCAAGTTGTCTCTATTTCTGGGCTGAAGTGTAAACTATGTGCTTTTAATTATAATATTTGATAGTAAAAGCGTGGGGCGCTGGAAAAGGAAAGATTTTTTGTTAACCTTGCTAAGAAATCAAGTTAAGCGATGTTTTGGGAAGCAGGTTACAGAGATCCGCACTCTAACTAGAGTTGCAGCACCACTAGTTGGAGGCTCTATATTAAACAGTCTGTTCAAAGTACTAGTCAACAGTAGCAAAATGTAGAGTTTTTGTTCGTGTATTTGTTTACAAGCAAGTTTTTCCTGCTCCAGCACCCCACGCTTTTACAATCAAATATTATAATTAAAAGCACATAGTTTACACTTCAGCCCAGAAATAGAGACAACTTGAACGACCCGTAATTTATTTTTGACTTTTAAGTGCACTTATAAAAGCGTGTTTTTTAGTGTTTTTTAAACTATTAATTTATTTTATGCTTTTTAGTCTTTGCTAATGGCATATTTTAATCATCCATATTATTGTATTCAGACCTTGAAACCTAATTGTGGTCAAAGTTCGTTTCGTGGTCAAGGTTCAGTACAAGACCTTTCTAACAAGTCCAAACACGGCTATGATACGATATTTCATCATGGAATGCTAGTGCCTATCTTCCGGCTTCATCATCAGACCTTGAAACCTAATCATGGTCAACGTTCATTACAAGACCTTTTTAACAAGTCCAAACACGGCTATGATACGATCATCCATCATGAGGTTCCAGTTCATATCTTCCGGCTCCATCATCAGATCAGCTCAACAGTACCATATTATTGTATTGTCATCGAAATCACATACAACTGCCAATTTTCATAACGCTATGACCTTTAGAAGATGGTTAAATTAGTTTTCTTAGATTTGATTACATAGTTACATACATACAGGTCGACCTAATAAAAGCGTGTTAATGACAAAATGTATACGTAGACTACATTGTTATAAATTGATAAAATTGCTGCAAAGGCGGTTTGTTTAAAAATATATTATTTAAATAATTGGTTTTCAATTTCACATTATTGGTGCATAATTGGGTACTATTCTTTTTTGTTAATATTTGTTAAAGAGATAGTCAATATTTAATAGCGAATTTCATTTCATGGGATCAAAAAACGTTAATGCCAATATGTGTTAATAATTATACTTTTTGAAAACGATTCAATACGATAATAGAAAGAATATGAAGAGGAAAAAGTACGTATTACTTGTTCCGAAATAGTCTGTAAGGTAAATGCCAGCTTAATAGAAACGCTATCCTCATTACTGCCGACACGCTCCGACTATGTAGAGAATAGACACTTTAAGACGTTTCCTCCAAGACTTTTGCTAACAGTTTTCTATTTGGCGCCTCCTTCATTTACACTAGTCTTTCGTTTTCTCTGTAATAAGTTCAGTAATTTTACAATTAGTCGTCAAAGTAATAGTATGTTCTATTTCTTTCACTAATTATTGTACTCGTATATCCTCTATGGGGTTACAGAGGTGCTAAACGTTCAAAGTAGATTACCAAAGAATTGAGATTTAAATTTTTAAATCACAGCTGGATGAGTGTTGGTATTGAAATAATTAAGGACTCGTATTACACCATTACATATTGGACCATATATCATTTTTCAATTTGATAAGTGAAATCTAAATATTTTTTTAAATAATTACATTTTAACCTAACACTACACAAAAAAGTAGTAATGTCGGTATACAATTAGTTCTGCTCCTAATGCATGTTTACAAGTATAAGTCAACTTGTACAGTTGCACACATGGAAAGCTGCCACCTTCCTTTGTACGAGCAGTGAGAACTTTAGCCGCCAATGTCTAGCTTGACGTCTTCTGAATTGCATGTAAAATGCATTCCATAAACTCACAGCTGTAAATTCTAAAATAGGGTAGCCAGAACCCCAGAAATATTTAAGACAGAATTCGCCATTTCAAAAAAAAATAAAATTAAATATGTTATATGAGATGGGTCTTGCCCAACCATCACTAGAAATAGCAAAACTAAAAGTTCTACTAAGTCACCTCCAACACCCGCGCGACTAAATGAATTGGTAATAAGATAATCTATGCCAAAACTTCTCAAAATTATGTGAAAAAAGTAATAAAATTTCAAATAAATTCGTCGTCATCGTAATACGTCTTGTTTAAATTAAAATAAGAAATCGTCAAAGTCAAAGCACTGGAGCTTGTGATCGCGAGAAGCGTGTCATAAAAGAGGTAGCAGAGCGAAGTTCCTTCGAATGACGTCAAAGGACCTGTGTAGTTGACGCTCGTTTATCATGCAAATGGATGGTAAACGCCGAGGAGTCACCCAAAGGCGTACTTTAATGTTATGATAACTCACCGTCTCCACTACGCTTTATTACTGTAGATTATATCGGTCTGATCTATTAATATTGCATTCGGATGTTAGTTGGGGTACTTATTTAAGTTCCATTTCTCATGAAATGTAATGAAATAGGAATTTTGACGAGGATATACTTGGCACTGCAATATTTCTGGTAAGTGATCCATATCTATATCTATACTTATAATAAATCTGTAGAGAGGTCAATTCTGTACATGAAATATATTTTCAAAATAACTATCAGGGGGTGATTAGTGATCGATACTGATGCCAAAAATGCAATCAGTAAAATTTTTGTCTGTCTGTCTGTCTGTCGGTTTGTATGTTCCTTATGGAAACAAAAACTACTCGACGGTTTTAAACGAAACTTGGCACAATTATTCTTCATACTCCTGGGCAGGTTATAATATAGTTTTCAGCAGAGTAGTGAAGGGTGATTTCGGGAAATTTCGGGAAAACAAGAGAAGTTATTCCATTTTTTAAGCTTCCGTCGCGTGTGCAGCCTTAATGGTTAAGCTTACATAGAAATCATGTATGACGGAAATATTTTTCATTAAAATTATCTAAAAACTTCCCTGAACAGTATATGTCTATCTTTTTTAGTTGACTCACAATAACACGTGTAACTCCTGATAGCTTAGCAGTTCGGAGCATTCTGATTATATTTGTTTACTCTTACGTTTATAATACTCTCATTTATCCCTTATTTAAAAAAGGTTACATTATTACCTATTCAATAAAAAAAGAATCATAGAAATCGGTAGAGAAACACCGAAATCATACATGAAATAAGCCATCGCGCCCGTTACCAATAAAAAATCGTTACTATTTTACATAGTACATACTAGATGGCCCCAGTAATTGCATTCTACATCACGTAATGATTTCTTTTTTAGATTGTTATAAATACTTCATAGCTTTTTATTCCAAAATTTTCTAATAAACGGAAATACTGAACCGTTCATAAACGCGCATTCACAATCACCAAACAACACTGTTCAGGGAGTGCTATAAATTTAATAAATTTAAAACATTGCGCTAAATTTCACAATGCTTGAGCAGTGACTGAAGAAAGAAACCTCAGATATTTAAAAAACATCGCTACCCGTGCGAAGCTGGGCCGATCCACTGGTCTATAATAAGAATCGAAAATTCTTTCATTAAAAGTAAATATTTACAAACAATCAGACTTTTCAATGAGTGATCTTATCACTTAAAGCGATCTCTCCCAAAACACCATTCGGATGATAGATTATGCAAAACTGTATTTTATTTATTCATCGAACATTTTAAAAGTTACAAATGATTCCATATGCATTTAATTTATACATGTCACTTTATCCAAAAAAAAAATCTTCATAAAAACATCTACACAAATTGCACAAATAAAGAGTGCAATGCCAGCATGTGTTGGCAAAACCATCGTTTTCATTTAATTAAATATAGTGACTAGCAGATAATATGACATTTAGGAAGATTCATTGTTTCAACACCCCTTTATTACCAAACGGTGTAATTGTTTGTTTAGTTTGCAAATATTACAATGCATTTACAATGCTTTTCTTTTAAAAATAAGGGTTCGCTTAGACTACTGGTAAAGTTCATTATGTTACTTATGATACTTTTTAGAAATGTATTTTTATCTGTGTTTGCTTGCATTTTTCTGTGAAAAATTAATTGTGTATTTTTCTTTGTGTTTATTTTATTTCATTATAAGATCGGTACCAAGATGCCTTGTTTCCTGCAGGTCAACACCTCCACAGGGTGTATTTATAACGATCATTTATTTGAAAATTACATAGCAGCGATCACGTACAAACGACAAACAGATGACATTACTTCCCATTGGCGTAGGCAGAAACTATCGATCGCAACTTTTAACTATACTAGGAAATTTTAACCTTATTATTTTATTATCATTTATCATTCTCTTTTTGATTTCAGTTTGTCGTCCGTGGTCACTTTCTATTGAAATTACCATCAACTTTGGCTCTTGGGGTAGGCAGAGACTATCGATCGCCATTTCGTACAATTCTGGCAAACCTCTCTAGCTTCGTTTTACATCCATCAATCTTTTGATTCATGCTCTTTTTAACCGACTTCAAAAAAAGGAGTGTTCTCAATTCGACCGTATATATATATATTTTTTTTATGTTTGTTCGCCGATTACTTTGCCATTTATGAACCGATTTTGATTATTATTTTTTTATTCGAAAGAAGATACTCCCAGATTGGTACCATGATGAGGATATCAGGGTCTGATGATGGGATCCTGAAGAAATCGAGGGGAACCCTCAAATTTTATAGGCAAATGTACCGCGTTTTACATATTTTCTGAACTTATATAGGCATTTGCTTCTGAAAATCATATTGTTATGCTGCTAAGCTGATGATGGAAGGTGTGGGTCCTCAATCACAAGGTATTAAGAAACAGTTCTTTCCACATTCTATATAGATTTATACTCCTCTTCGTAGCTTTTATGAAGAGAAGTACAGGTTCACTAAACATTTCTTTTGTTATGTTGTTGTTACCGAGAAAGTACCATGAGACCAGGATCTGATGATGGCATCCCAGGAAATCGAGGGGACTGTCGAAACTCACAATCACGTGACAGTGTGAATAAATATTCAAAACGCCGATAGGTCTTCCCTGTATAACGTGAGAACACCGCCTAAGCAAATCGTGGGTACTCTGAACAACAGGTGACAATGTCACGTGATATTCAGAAGTATTACTACCTCTGTTAACCCCTTCAGGGATATTCGGCGTGAACGTTTGAGTCTTTCTTGAGATGTAGAATTGTAGACCATCGCCTTTCGAAGGATTTTAAGAACAATGTAAGGTTACATATGGTTGAGCCTATTTAATATCGTACTATAATAGAAATACCGGAAATACGAAGAATAATACAGTAACCATCGCTTCCTCATCCGAGAGGCATCTTTGCCAGGACTACCCATCTCTAAAACTCGTAAAATAAAATAATTTTTAACAAAAAGAAAACCGACTTCATAGTTGGAAAAACAACCGAAAATAAACAATCTAGTACTAAAAAGTACGAAATAAGTTTTTTAATTGAATATGAGTACTGTGATTAATACCTAAGCAATTTCTTTATTCCACACGCGTCAGTTCAACCTACCTAAATCTTAAAATTCTCTTAAATTAATTTGTGAGCCGGTGCCAGCCAAATAAAAGTAAATTCACCCTACTATCTATCTCTGATTATTACAATCTAAACAATATATATCTATCGCCTAACGTTTTAAATGGTAATACGTATAAAAATCAATTTACCCTACAACTACAAGGTACCCTACTTTTTACATGTATATGAAGTGCGAAATACACACTTCTTATTATCAATTTTATTATCATCGAGGCTGGCACCGGCTCACAAATTAATTTAAGAGAATTTTAAGATTTAGGTAGGTTGAACTGACGCGTGTGGAATAAAGAAATTGCTTAGGTATTAATCACAGTACTCATATTCAATTAAAAAACTTATTTCGTACTTTTTAGTACTAGATTGTTTATTTTCGGTTGTTTTTCCAACTATGAAGTCGGTTTTCTTTTTGTTAAAAAATATTTTATTCTTCATACTTCGGGAGCCTTGTTTTTTAAGCACACTCTCAACTTGGTCCAAGTGTGTCCTCTGTGGTCGCCTTCCACAATAGCTATATGGATCTCTTTTGCCAATTTCCTACAATTTTTTTATTTTATCCATCATTTATATTCCAAAACCATCTTCTAGTAACTTTCCCTTATAGTATTGTATTGTCCGTCGGTTTGTATGTTCCTCATGGAAATAAAAACTACTCGACCGATTTTAACGAAACTTGATACAATTACTTTTCATACTCTTAGGCAGGTTATAGTATACTTTTCAACTGAATAGTGAAGGAGAATTTTCGAAAATTTAGGAGAAACGGGAGAAGTTACTCCATTTTTTAAGCTTCCATCACGTGTGCAGCCTTAATGGTTAGTTACATAGAAATTATGTATTACAGAAATATTTCAAATAAAATTGTCTAAAAAAATATTTGAACAGCACGTGTCTATATTTAATGGTTGACTCACAATAACGTGTAACTCATGCTAGCTTAGCAGTTCGGAGCATTCTGATTATATTTGTTTACTCTCACGTTTATATTCTCAATTATCTCTTATTTTTATTATAAAATAAATAAAAAAAAGCCTTATTGAAATCGATATAGAAACACCAAAATTATACATGAAATAAGCCATAGCGCCATCGCACAAGAATATGAATCATGCTATAAGGATTATTTTTGTGTAACGGTTGCGCGGGTAAAAAATAGTCGTGAGCTAATATACAAATTGATATATGCAAAGTTTGTAATTATGAGTGTTTGTTTGCAAGGGCTTTTTTTGGAGATACTGAACCGTTCATAAAAGTGGTTTCTCAATCTCATAGCTACACTTTTCAGGAGTGCTATAAGTTGTAACCATTACGCTAAATTTTATAAAGGGCGAGCAGTGGTTGAAGAAACCACAGATGTTTGTAAAACTACGCTACCCGTGCGAAGCTGGGCCGATCCTATAGTGGACAATAATAGTTTCTTTATTCTATTCCATAAGGGTTTCAGTCTGAAGTGCTCGTAAACTTATTACTTACTTGTATGACGTAAAGTTCGTTTTCATACATAATAAACAAGAAACCAGTTCATTACTTTATTGGAACCTCTTTACTAAATTACATTTCCAATACAAAAATAATATCAAAGTAATTTTGTTTCATTAAACATTAAAAATAAGGTTGGCGGAATGATATTAGGTTATCATATTTTGTAACTACTTTCTAACTACTTTTTAGCCTATTAATTTCTGAAGAATGAGGTTCTACTAAATTATTTATTGTTTTTATTATAAGATAGAGTGGTTAATAGTATTTCTGAGCATTACTGGTAGTGAAACAAAACAGGTTTGTCGAATTCGTACAAAGTGGCTATCAATGTACTTAGCTATGGAAAGGGGTATTTATGGCGTGAGGATAAGTGAATAAGCTTTCTTAAATAATCGGTCAGTTAATATATCAATATTAACCAATTGGTATATTGTCCACATTCAACTCTCGAGGGGTAGACCAGACATGCTAGCTAGTAACACAATAGTGTTCAAAACAGAATTTTTTGTCTTGACCGTTAACTCATTTAATTTAGGGCAAGCATATCGCTACTTCCTATAGATTCACCCTTTCATGACTAAATATGAACTCAGCCTCATAAGTTTCCTCTTGTTGTTTTTCTCAACATTACCAACCTTTTGATTACACTTATCGTAATATACATTCACAACATTAAGCATTTCAAATTAAAAAGAGCTTTTGAAAAGGTTTTTTTATTTAAGCAAGTTATTTAATATTCCTTAGTTGTCATATTTGAATTTAAATTGACTCATATATTTCAGCATTATGACCTTTAATGCCACTTTGTTGAGGAGAGCGTACTTTATGCGGCTTATTTAATTTTCTTATTACAGTAATTTGCATCATATTTCATAAGTTTTCTTTTATTAAAGTATACGTTTAGAAGCTTATGTTTTCTGCTTTAATGTAGATTGGTTGCAGGCTTTTTTAATAACACCATCTTTTCCCCACTTAGCTTTCCAAAAGTGGCTGAGAAATTTCTAATTCCTTAGCTCTGGCTACCCCATCTAGGGATTTATAGCCGTGAGTATATGTATGTATGTAGGTTTTTAATATTATATAAAACGCCTTTCTACTTTTTAGAATACACAGTTTTTTTTTCATATAATATGTAAAATAGTTTAATAACCAAACGTAATAGGTTAAAATATTCAAATAGGAACTTACTACATTAACATTGAAGCCATGAAAAAGAAAAAATAGGTGTTTTTGCACCTAGTCAATTTTGCTGTGTAGTGTCGGCTTAGAATGGCACTGCCCCATTTCTTTGTTAGGCGTAAGAATTAACTAAGAGTATTAAGACTTAACAAGTGATTTTTGGACGATACGGCGGGATACCTATCACAAACATCTTTTATAATATTTTCCGCACTCATTTTCCAAATGTATATGAGCAAACTCTGATTCTGAAGCTCTGGCCACCCCTTCTAGGGATTTATAGCCGTGAGTATATGAATCTCTTTATAAAGTCTATAAACTAACAATTCAACTACAAAAAATGGGATATATAAAGGACTAAAGAAGAAATACCATTTAGATAGAAATCCAGAAATCACCGAAAGAAAACACATTACACCATATTTGCTCGAAAAATATATATTAAATACGAGAAATACGAGAAATCTTAAATTTTCTTGTTTTATGTACAAAGTCATTAAAAGAGAAGTGCCTGAATATTTATTTAATAAACTTTCTTTTTCAAATCGGCAGCGTCGTAATGTTCTTCTATTACCAAAACACAACCTTACAAAGACGAAGGGCTGCTTTAAACTAGCAGCATCCAAATGCTGGAACGATATTCCACCGCCAATTAAAGAAGCCAAAACACCTCACACTTTTAAAAGTAGAATGCGAAAATGGCTTATTGTGTTGCAGCAAAATCAATTTAAAGTCCAGTATGGTTGTGTTACACCTTGAGATACTCTTATTTTTATTTATGTAAGTACATCAAATGTTAAAATTCTATAAATTCTTTAATATGATACTTTAACCATTATTTATACTTATCTTTTATATATAAATATATACATATTTATATTTATTTATACTATATGCTATATACAGCGTGTTAGTTTGACGGCGATTGTTACTTCAATATTAATTCGTATATTAAAGTTTAATGCTTAATATCCACCATATGAAATAAACAAAAAGATTAAAACCGCTTTAGCAGAAAAACTTACTTTCTCCATCAGATGGAAAACTGTGGTTATCTACACTAGCCTAGCGCACACACTCCTACCCGTATAATGTCTCACCCACACACAGAGAACAGCGGGCGCGTCATGTGACCATCTAGTCTTGCGCACACTTGCTCGTGACCGTATAAACCGCACTGTGACAGCAATGCAAATTTTTTTTGAATTTCGCGGCTGTGTTTGATTTTTCTTTGAACTTATCGCCGCGCCTGGTGAGGCTGTGGTCTTAGTCGCCTCGTATTTCAATCCAGTATTAAATATGGGGTAGTGTAATTCAAACATTTTCAAGTAAAAAGATTGATGGATGTAAACAAAGCTAGAGAGGTTTGCCAGGATCGTACGAAGTGGCGATCGATAGTCTCTGCCTACCCCAATGGGAACTAATGGCGTGAGAATATGTATGCAAAAATCTATCTCTATTAATTAACACCGACGATTATAACAAAACTGTCGTCCTAAATAATCAGCTACCGCTATTTTTGTTTTACTTCACATCTCTGCCTCCCCAAAGGGTAGTAACGGCGTGAGTATGTATGTAATGTATGTACTTCATGAGCGTAAGATAATAAAGTTAAAAACAAATAGAGACCCTCGAAACGATGCATTTACGTGGCATAAAATAAAGTGCGCAAGAGATACCTATTCATTCATTAACCGACATAGAAATTGGAGGAGTTCTTGGTGTTTACTAAACTCTCTCGGGGCTAAAGGGCTCTAAACGGGTGTATCTGTACTCTATCACAGTTAACTAAAGAATACGAATAAAAATAACTCACCCCGTTTTGATTGGCAGTGGCAGATCCGGGCTATCACCTTTATTTGCGCAAAACGCAGAACATTTTGAGAATTAACATTATAAAACACCAACACTGAACTTTGCTGGTTCGTGTACGCCATATTTTACTCAACACAATCACAACACAAGATACTAAAAAAACTGAACTCACACTCCGAAAATTAATGCGAAAAATCAAAGTGACATCCAATCATAAGCGACACAAACACAATGAGCTACAAACAACTAACTTAGTACTAATACTGTTCCTTTGATAAAATGCCGACAAGGCCGCCCGACTTGACACATGCAGATTTTGAATTTCGCGGCGATCGATGTTTACGAATTATGAATTTTTCTCTGAACATACTGCCGCATTCCAACGCAGTATTAACTATGGGGTAGTGTTATTCAAATTTATCACGTCAAATAATAACATGTAAAAAATAAGAAGATATTAGAAGCTAAGTTCGATTGATTACTTTACTGGCCTTGATTTGATTTGGCCGCCGGTTAAGGGTCACGGCGGGTCGCAGCTGTCAGCTGAGTTGCCCGCCTTGTCATCGCGTTTCACGCACACATTGAGCGTGTTGGTGTCAATAGTACTACTTTCTTAGTGCAAATTTTAACAAAATTTGAAAAAAAATAAGTGTGTTTTTTTTTCAACGAATTCTGCCTCTATACGTGATAATTAATCATACTTTTCATTGAAAACAGTCGTTACAATTACACCCTGTATACATACGTATATATACATTAATTATTATCTATCTAAAACTATATAAAGTAATCATCTGTGCTAATAGGAGATAATAATAAAACAAACTGTCATTGCAATGTGCACATTTTGATTACATTGCAAAATATCATGTTCACCTTAATTTAATTTAGATATAAGTAGTTTTAAGTTATAGGTCAGAGCTGAAAAGCGAAGCTATCTGCTTGTGGTGGATAGAACGAGCTTTGCACCTTTTTGTCTGTTGTTTGATATCATTGTTGTTTTCTTTGTTACTTTATTTTCTTGTATTGTTGTATTTTAAGAGACAAATAAAAACATTTATTATTATTATTATTATTATTAAATGTATTGGTATAAATATGGTAATAGTGGAGCCGTGGTCAACCCTACTTTTTAAAGAATGACTGAACAAAGAACTCAGCAAATTGATTGACTGATAATTATCAAATTTCGTTTTTTGTTTCGGATACACATATTTGCAGTTTTCTACTTTAATTATTTTAACATAGCTGCCAAACAATTTGAATTCAACATTTAATATTAATATAAAATAAAGAATTAACAATCCGTTTGACATGCTCAGACAAATTTATGATGAAACCATTTCTGCCATTACCCTATATTTATGATCTAATATAATTGTTGTAATTTAACTTGATGCCGCTATGAGGGACCCTTTTTAATTTGTCATGGCGATAATACGAGACAATGTTATCTTCTATTCGCAGCTCCAATTACAAATGTTACACTTATAGCACTAATACGCAATAATGCCAGTGTAACGAGAGAACGCGCGTATAATCCTATGAAAGTGTATGCAAAAGGTGTAGCGACTATTCCGTGACAAAATTGAGGAAGGCTATCCAACTAATACGATGTTGTGGTCTGTTATACCAACGAAAATCTCACTGGAGATCACGTAACGTTTTCATAGCACTGGAAAATTCCAAATATATTACCTGCCTCGACCATTGCATTGTTGCGAACACAGAAATCTGTAGAGAGTATTCTAGGGATGAAAATTATGTAAGCATTGAATTTTTGCCTAGGCACGGGTTTAACTATTTATTAATACCCCTTTACCATAGGTATATATGTGTATATGTTAAAATAAAAAAAAAAACTTTTCAAAAGACATATGTGCGCTACATTTATCATGTTAACGTTTGTTAACATTGTTAACGGTAAGGGAAAACATCGTGAGGAAATCCACATGGCTGAGTTGTACTTAGTCATGTGACAGTGTATTCGTACAAAACGGCGATAGGCCTGCCCGCTATCACGTGATTACACTGTCCATGCAAAACGTGGGCACTCTGAACACCAGGTGACAAAGTCACGTGATGTTCAGAAGTATTAGTATAGTACCTCTGCCAATCCCTTTGGGGATATTCGGTGTGAGCGTTTATGTATGTTATTATGTAAAAAAAAGTGTAGTGTCGGCTTTGCTGTGTAGTGTCGGCTTAGAATAGCACTACCCCATTTCTTCCGGTTGGTGTTCGTAAGGGGCGACTAACGGTATTGAGGCTATTAAGGGATTTTTGGGCGATGCGGTTTGAGACCCATCACCAACAACCTTTATTTTATCATCTTTTCCCCACTCAACTTTCCAAAAGTAGCTGAGGAGTTTCTAAATCCTTAACTCTGGCTACCCCTTCTAGGGATTTATAGCCGTGAGTATATGTATGAGTATGTAAACGAAACATCTGTAAGTTATTTTCATTTTACTCAAAACTGTTTAAGTTATGAAATACTATCATAGAAATTATTATTTACATCATCGCTCCTATCGTAGAAATATAACCAATATTGCATAACTAAGTAATAAGATACGTTCCAAAAATTTTAGATATATTTTTCCTATTCTGTGTATTACATGATCCTAAGTCATAAATGGAGGTAGAATTCCAAAACTTAAAACGCTTAAACAAAATATACTATCACTTGTATTGGTTCAGAGTTTCAGAAAATTTTATGCCAGCCAAGTATTTATTACTAACTACTTACAAGAAAAAATGTGTTAAATTGTTATCTACATTAGATTGGCTTCACATATATCTCTCCCCAATTTCAAAAACAGGGTTATTTATGTAATTGATGGGCCGTTTGCCTAGGAATAGGAAGGAAAAACCCTTTAGGATTTGCACCATACAATGGGGTAGTTAACATAGATCATACAACACAGACATGAATTAAAAATATGTCGGTGTCATATTTGGTTTCTTGAAATCTAAGTTTGTTTTCTTGTAATTTGGGCCAGGGACAAAGAAAATAATTGAAAATCACTTCTTTTCAAGAAAAATAATTTCTATTCGATCTTAATGTACCCCCGCCCCGTGGGTGTATATTCTAGGATTTATCATCGAGTTAATTATTTTATTCCCATTGGGGTAGGCAGAAACTATATACTTTCTAAGGTCCTGACAAAATTAGCTTGCTGTCCTACCTCACATTCATATTTTTTCTTAAACCTCCTCTTTTGTTTTTCTCACTTAGACTTCACCATTGAGAGGATTTTTTTATCTCGTATTTTTACCCACGGGTGTCGTTAGAGGCGACTAAGGGTATGGGGCTTTCGTAATTGGTTTTTCGGCGACGTGGTCGGAGACCCATCACCAACGATACTTTATTTCTACCATCTTATCCTGTATCAACTTCCAAATGTAGCTGAGGAGTTTTTAGTTCAAAAAAAACTCTGACTGCCCATTTTCGAGATTTATGGGCATGAATATATGCATGCATTTATTGTGTAAGTCCGAACATTGACATGTCTTGACATTCTTTTTTCCATCTTACACACAACTTTATCTCGTTTTCTTATTTGTTCCGTGAAAAAAAGCTGTTACTCATAAATAAAAGATGTTATTAAAGGAAACAAAAATTATGACACTGGCGGGGTTCGAACCCGCGACCTTCGGGTATACGCCCCCGTCGCTCTGCCAACTGAGCTACAGTGTCAGTTGGCATCCAGCGGGAAATTTCTCTATCCTTTGTTTCTTTTTTACACGTTCAAGTAGTGTTTGCGTTTCCTACCTCCGAATTTTAACTAATTTGGACGGCCACTTCTCTACCTTTTCAGATAGAATGCAAATGTTGGAAACGCCTAACTATCACATAATTTAATGTTTTTGACATGAATTCCTCATGTGGGGATTATTACTCATAAATAAAAGATGTTATTAAAGGAAAGAAAAATTTTTTCGACACTGGCGGGGTGGCGACACTGGTAGGAAACGCAAACACTACTTGAACGTGTAAAAAAGAAACAAAGGATAGAGAAATTTCGCGCTGGATGCCAACTGACACTGTAGCTCAGTTGGCAGAGCGACGGGGGCGTATACCCGAAGGTCGCGGGTTCGAACCCCGCCAGTGTCGAAATTTTTCTTTCCTTTAATAACATCTTTTATTTATGAGTAATAATCCCCACATGAGGAATTCATGTCAAAAACATTAAATTATGTGATAGTTAGGCGTTTCCAACATTTGCATTCTATCTGAAAAGGTAGACAAGTGGCCGTCCGAATTAGTTAAAATTCGGAGGTAGGAAACGCAAACACTACTTGAACGTGTAAAAAAGAAACAAAGGATAGAGCAATTTCGCGCTGGATGCCAACTGACACTGTAGCTCAGTTGGCAGAGCGACGGGGGCGTATACCCGAAGGACGCGGGTTCGAACCCCGCCAGTGTCGAAATTTTTCTTTCCTTTAATAACAGCTTTTATTTATGAGTAATAATCCCCACATGAGGAATTCATGTCAAAAACATTAAATTAAAAAAAGCTGTGTTGTGTAGGTTTAGAATAATACTAAACCATTTGTTCAGGGATTTTGGAGCTTCTCATTGCTCGTTGGGAGATCTGGCTGAAGACCCCACCACAACAACTCGTTCTTTCCCCACTCAAGTTCCAAAAATGGCCAAGTAATTTATATTTATGTAATATATTGTTTGGGCTACCCTTATTTTAGAGTATTTTAGTCAAAAGCGTAGGGTACAGGTAAATCATATTATAAAATACTATAAAAAATGACAAAATCTATTCCACAATTGCAACGTTCTGATGCAAGACGCGAACACGTGTGTCCGTCGCGGAATTTCCTGGTTGCATTTACCGCTGATGACGCTCCGACAGTGTCAACTCGCACACGGTTTTACGTTCAGACCGCTCGTCGCCCGCCATTTTAACAAAATGGCTGCATTTATAAACATACCCTCGTTTTGTTGCAAGTTTTTGAGCTGCGTTTTCCATTTATTTTGTAGTTTATAAGAGATTTTGTAAGAATTGGTATAATGATTTAAATTTGAGTTTTCTTGAACAGAAAGATGAAGTCTGCTAAGCAATTAGCATAGCTTTAAGCCAAAAACTGATATGAATATTGTGGAGTCTATTAATATGTATATAATTAATTCCGCTAAATACCTGCAGTCTTCATGCGGCATATACTGTGGCAGGTAAGGTAGATAATTAATATTTGTATTGCTATGGATCTTCGCAAAGTAAAGCCTGATTCAATACAACATGTAAATAATTACTTGTACTAAACAGCTTCGTGTTTTTTTAATATGTAGATCCTCAGATGTATTTTCTCTCCCTATACTCTCAACTAATCATTTTTAAATACATTTTGTATTAAATGCTATATATTTATCGAACTAAAATAAATTAAATGATCAGGCCCCTACAAAAACGTATCAATATTTACCTCCATCATAAATTGACTTCATATTTATAAAAGCCAAATGCGCAACTTTTTGGTATTTGCCACGAACATTTCCCGATATCGCAACTTTCTAACTTATTCCAATCGTTTCGTGTTTTATTGAATTTACACATTTCAAAATCCAATTTGAAGTAAAACGAAAAATGTCACTGGAATAGAGCTTCATAATACAAGAGGGACGTAGCCCGTGCAATATTGCTGACGTTGCTACTTCAAACTCGATTTTCACCGTGCTGCTCCCGAGAAATGGCGGAATGAGTACTCAACTTTGGAGGCCCAACTGCCAACTGTTTTTATAGGTCCATTTTACCTTTGTATATAGCAGTTTGTGACAACTTTCTCTTTCCTTATACTTTTCGTCACATCTTTATGAGAATCGGAGATTGTCGCTCTTTTAGAAGAACGACTCGCTCAAGATTTACTATGTTAAGTATTGAGGAAAATGAGTTTATTCAGCAGGTGGCTTGAGTGAAATTTACGAAATAGTAAGACAACACGTTGATAAAGAAAATATTATCAGCTCAGTTATTTAAGTGTACTCCTTTATGTGTTAAATTTCGTATATCTTTGTAGCCTTGTTTTATTTAGACGTTTGTTGGTGAGAAAGGGAACCATGTTTAGATGATTATTTATTCACGAATCTGTGACGAAGATTTCCACAACGATTTCCCCAAGTTGAGCATATCAAACTGTCTCAGCCAATGATAAATACGAAATTGAAAGAACACAAGGAATTTAAAATGTTTTAATTGCAGTGTGTAAGAACAAGAAAGTCATCTTCTAGTATTGTTTTCTGTTATTCAAATAAACATGATATATACATATTCTTGCGTTATATTTTGAGGCAAGAGTAAAGGAATACGCCGCGTAGAGACAAAACCTCAAGAACAAGGCAACACTCGAGATGGTTGAAAATAAAAAATAATAAGAAACGTCTCGAAACTTCCGCCTTCGCATAACTTGTTGGTTGAGGGCTTTTACAAAAAACATAACTTTGAATGAAACGAGACTTTTGAACAGTAGAAAACTTCTAAGGAAAAGTGTTTTTTATTAATGAACAATTATTTTTTAAATGAGTAACTAGTATTTTTTTCATTTTTAAAACACTTTGTCCTACTTCGGAGAACTAGGGCAATTAAACGCAATTGTTAATTGATTGAGTTAAATTAATGAATTGTTTGGATTTCAAATAATATTCTAATAATTTCTTATGTATGATCAGTTTACTTTGGATAATACAAAGGTATATTTTCGCAAAAAGGATGGCATAAATGCTTGCAGAAGTATTAATTCTTCTTATCTTACAGAATTCTTATGATTTAATTATAATTTAAATATTTTTATGGCCGAGTTGTACTTAGCCATGTGAAAGTGTATTCGTACAAAACGGCGATAGGCCTGCTCCCTATCACGTAAGTACACTGTCTAAGCAAAACGTGGGTACCTACTTTGGTCTCTAGGTGGCGCTGTCACGTTGTTCGTAAGTATTGGTACCTCTGCCAACCCCTTCGGGGATAATGGGCGTGAACGTTTATATTTTATGCAAGCCCATTTATAGATAGACAATTTTATACAAACGTACATACTACAACGCTATAGATTCTATTTACTGCGCTAACCGAAACAAAACCTTTAATCGAGGCAGCGTTCTAAACGCAGGTCTTCTTGTACGGTTTCCCAATATTATATTGAGAACACTGTATCGTGCAAAAATAGATATAGTACGTATTTTAGTCAAATAACTTGAACTAGCCTTGAGGAATTTAAATTAATTTGTTTATATATCTGCCAGCAAAAACTCGGTACCGCCGTTTTAGAGATTAGCCGGGACGGGACATACAGAGAAATATGTAAAATTAAAGATATATAGTGATATTTTTACCGTATAGTAATATATTCATTCTTATGTATTTATATGGCAATAAGCGTGCCCTCTATCATGTGAGTACACTGTCTAAGCAAAACGTGGGTACCTACTTTGGACACTAGGAGGCGCTGTCATGTGTAGTTCATCATTGGTATTGGTACATCTGCCAACCCCTTCGGGGATAAACGGCGTGAAAGTTTATGTTTATGTTATGTATTTATATGCAAGTGGTAAAAATCTGCTATTTTAATTTATAAAATCCGACTCTCTTAATATATGTCTCTGTATAGACAATCGATTGGGAGTATACATTTTTTTATTTGAAACTACTATAATTTACTATATAAATTAATGATTTAAGTATGCTGCTCCGTAGTGTCGGCTTAGGATAACACAACTCCGTTTTTCCCTTGGAACGCGTATTGGGGTTTTTAAAGTGATTTTTAGGACGATGCGGTCGGAGACCCATCACCAACAACCTTTATCTTACCATCTTTTCAACTTTCAAAAAGTCGTTGAGAAATTTCTAATCGTGCCTTTACCAATTAGCTTTTTCTAAAGTCATATATGTGGTAAGTTTCTTACGGTTTTTAGAGGTGAGGTGTAGTAGATGTGAAAAAATATATCCGGGTGGTTTTCTGGTTCCGACGCTTGAAACTATATATACACATATTATATCATAGCAGCAAATTTCGAGTCTGCCAGAAGAACTAAGAAGGCAGATTGAATGCAATAGAATAAAAGTCAATTGGTACATTGCCAATGTAACATAACATAACATAACATAAAACATAACATAACATAAACGTGAACGTTTATTTTAATGTTTTTTGACATGAATTCCTCATGTGGGGATTATTACTCATACGTTATGTTATGTTATTAGTAATTTAAAATAAACATATACAATATCACGCCATTAGTTCCCATTTTTTATGTTAATAGGTATCGGGGGACACATTTGGACCAAATAGAGAATGTGCTCAAAAAGGCATATGTCCGTAAGTATCAATAATTAATTAAAGGAAGAATTATAAATATTAATATCAGGATCGTCCAAGTGTCGTTTGATAGTCTCTCTCCTTACTGCAATGTAAATAACATACATACATATACTCACGCCATTAGCACCCATTGGGGTAGGCAGAGACTATGGATCGCTACTTATTACGATCCTGGTAAACCTCTCTGGCTTCGTTTACATCCATCAACCTCATTATGCATTGTCTTTTGCTCATCACACTTCGGAGTCTTGCCTATTTGAGTACACTCTCTATTTCGTCCTCCGAGGTCGTCCTCTACTAACATAAGATGATGGGATCTAAGGGCGTGATATTGTGTACGTATGTTTGTAAATTCTTATCTTATCATTCAATAATTTTTTTTCATAAGAAACGTTCTTATAAAATAGCTTTTCTCAGTTGCTTGATAAGTAAGGTATCAAATTAACTGCTATAAACAAACCCAATACTTTAGTCAACAAGAGTATCATTTTCATTTCCACACAATAAGTCAAGTTTGCCTGTTTAATCGTAAGCAATGTTTGCGGGATCAAAGTTACTATTGTTTTGTACTAAACAGTGTAGAAATCCACGACCTACTTTCTACCATAAACCACTTCACGCAACTTTCAAACCTTGCATCTCTTTCAACCTTATTAAATGAACAACGAATAGAATACTCCAAAACTGAGACTTGCGAATTGAATCCGAGATTAAAATTAGCTTTTCAGTGCCTTTATTAAACCGCTGTAACATCTATAAGTAACATAGTCTATTGATGTTTTGAAGAGAAACTAAACATACAAGGAGGCAAGTTTAGAGGGAGGGTGGTTAATGAGTTTATAGCGTGATAAACTTCCAACCTACGCCATTAGCGATTTGAGAACAAGTAGCGTGGTAGGTACTTCTACGACCTAATCTGCTGTACGGCGTAAATTTATATAATTAAATGCATATGACTATTCAATACTAGAGCTTTAAAAATTGTTATCGTTTTAAAATATGTGCTTCTACTTGCTTGTTTTGTTATTTACGTAATTTATTAAATTTTTACTCAACATCAAGTTATAAATTAAGTTATTCCCGACAAAATTTCAAGTAATTTTCTAAACTATTAGTATCGCTGTCTGCTATTGCTTCAACTTTAAACCACTGCCACGGTATATTTTTACATTTATTGTATCTGGGTGATAACTAGATGTTGTTGATATGTGAGGTAACAACACAAGTAATTATTACTTCTGCAGCTCTGCCTATAACTTCTTTTTTTGGTGTTAAGTTAAACATGCAAGTTCCCCCAGTGCTTTCTTTGTTGCGTTGCTTTTTCTTAAACTTAAAAATTGCTCAAAAATATGTATTTTATTCATGCTAAGACTTACTAACAAAATGTAAAAATACTGTCCCATCTTTGAAGGTTGTGTAATATCAGCTTCGATTAGCACTTCGCGATGTTGCCTTAAAAGGCGAATTTGGATATTAGGTCTTTTTAAAATTTTAATTGGCCATGTGGTTGGAGATCTATTTTCAACTATACTTTGATTTGCATATAATATTCTCTCCAATAAACTTCCAAAAGTGGGAAAAATTCTAATTCTGAAACTTTGCCCATTTCTGGGGTTTAGAGCCGTGACATTAACTCACGGCATATGTATATATCCGAGTATTTTTGCAGAAAATACTTTCGTTAGGCACTAAGTAAGCATCAGAAGTTGATTTCTGGTTAATAGCACAGTTACTGGTGAGAACTTACAAGTGCAGTAAATTGTAATTTTTAAGGAAATTGTTTTAGGGAAAAGGGAAATTTATCTCTCTCTTAATTAGCAAAGTTTCTCGGAATGAAAGACTTCAAGGCCGATAAATCAAGGTGATTCCAAAGTTTGAAGAGGACTAGACCCCAAGTTCCTTTAGACCATTATGAGCCCTCTGTCTATATATCACGTGGTACTTTACGTAATCAAAAAACTTGATAATTTATGCAACAAAAAATAATACTTTAATTGATGTCTTGTGTATATTTATCATATTTAGTATTTGACTTTGAACACCTAGTATACCTTACAATCAAGTTTTGCATATATATTAATACAAGTATTGATTTTCAAAATATAGCAAAGACACAAGTACGTGGGATATTTGCTATTATTATTTTTATGTTGAAAACAGAATGTCATTGTTTACAAAAAAATCTTACTCTGCAGGCTAGGAGAAGGTTTGAATGGTTATATCTCTTTTGAGTGAGTTAATAGATATAGGTTTTAGATTCTTGGCGTTGGCTCTTTTCAATGAGAACCGATGACATGAAATAATAGGAATATTTACTTAAATAAATTTTTAGCTTAGTATAAATACTCCGATGCCGTGTAGTGCCGGCTTAAGGCTGCCTGTCCATTTAAGCGGAGCGATGCGGTTGGAGACCCATCACCAATAACCTTTATTTTACGATCTTTTCCCCACTCAACTTCCAAAAGTGGCTGAGGAATTTATAATTCCTTAGCTCTGGCTACCCCTTCTAGGGAATTATAGCCGTGAGTATATGTATGTATGTATAAATACTCCAAGTTTATTTGGGTTTTCCCTGACAGATAAATCTTTGTACACTGATTATATGCATATTTATTTTACATCTCTACAAAACATACACACACATTAACCCAGAATATAAGAGTATTCATTCAATCAAAAACCATTACCCGCTCATCGATCCCAGCATCTCGATAAAAGCGATAGCTTGTCAATGACATTTCTATGGACTCGTGTGCATTACGTAATTGAAATGGACCCTCTTGCTGTCTCCCTTGGTTTTAAGCGCATAGCCACGAGCTGTCAAGTGCCTGTCCTGGGTAGGGTGGCTACTTAACTGTCTAAGTACTCAGCTTACGATGGTGAGGTGTTTGGATATGTGAGTCTCATCTAAACTTTGCTGTTTATATGTATCTCAATAAAATGACAAATAAAGCTTGTATTGTATTGCTTGTAAGTTTATTTGATAAAATAAATATTTCGATTTCCTAGTCGATAAAATAAAAATAAAATACTAGGGGTGTAAAATCTTTATCACTTAAGAGTATAAAAATAGTAGAATATATAATAATAAACACAACATGATAGTCCAGTGGGTAGAACACCCGCCCGTAAAACAGAAGGGCGTGAGTTCCAATCCTGGGTCGGGCCTACACCAATTTGTCTTTTCTAAAGTCATATGTGTGGTTAATTTATCATGGTTGTTAACGGTGAGGGAAAACATCGTGAGGAAACCCACATGGCTGAGTTGTACTTAGTCATGTGACAGTGTATTCGTACAAAACGGCGATAGGCCTGCCCCCTATCACGTGAGTACACTGTCTAAGCAAAAACGTGGGTACCTTTCTCTGGACAGTAGATGGCGCTGCCATGTGAGTTCAAAAGTATTGGTACCTCTGCCAACCCCTTCGGGGATAAACGGCGTGAACGTTTATGTTATGTTATGTTTATGTTATAAAAATAGTTATAAACCTATTATCAGACATACCGAAAGTGTAAACAAAATTTTATGTAAATTGGTTAAGTCGTTTCGGAAGAGTTTGGTGACAAAAACAGTGACACGTGAATTTTATAAATTAGAAGATACACATTTCAATCAATTTATTAAACAATGACACTGTATCAAATTTAGAAACACAGAGATTATTGAAAGCGAAATGGATCACAGCTTAATAATTGGAGTAGAAACAGATAATTGTTATTCCCTTCGGGGTATTCTCCCCTCATTGCAAATATGGCTGTCGTCGTCAGAGCCCCCAATATTTATTTACTTTGCAATTATATTGAAATTGATGATGATTAAGTACGATAATATCAAAGAAATGAATGCTTACAAAAATTAAGAGATCAAACTGTAGAACCCTTTTATCTATAAACTTACTAAAAAGTATTTAAAATATATAGTTTTACTTTTGAACCATCGGAGACTAGAATGTGACTATGTGTTATTTTTTTAGATTTTTTCAGTTTATCAAAATTTTTAGTGAATTCAGGAGGTAGACCAACCATTCTGCAAAGATATTTATGCGCTGCTACTTCGGTGTCTATCTATAAAAACAAATTTTAAAACAAGCCATCACCCCATTCTATTAGCAATTACTTATGAATATAAGAAATCACACGAATTGTTATAAACTGGCGCTGGTTACACGCGTGCAGCAGCTGACGTGCCTTGCGAGATATGTGGCTGAGGCAGTAATGCTGAGCCAAAACCGATTCGACAACCTTTTGCATTTTACCAATTTATTGTGCTCTGCAGTATCGGCTTAGAATAGCACTACCCCATTTCTTCCGGTGGGTGTACGTAAGAGGCGACTAACGGTATTGGGGCTTTTAAGGGTTTTTCGGGCGAAGCGGTTGGAGACCCATCACCAAAAACCTTTATTTTACCATCTTTTCACCACTCATCTTTCCAAAAATGGCTGAGGAATTTCTAATTCCTTAGCTCTGGCTACCCCTTCTAGGGGTTTATAGCCGTGAGTATATGAATGTATTGTACAAGGTATTATTTATTGTCAAATAAATTATTTTTCTTCCTAAAGAATAGTTTTATAATTGCGACCCAACTAAAAATTCTAAAACTATCACCAGACTCAACAACGTAAAAAAGAAACTATAATAAAGAAACAAGAAAGCGATTCAGATTGAAGTTCGGTTGTATAGAGGTACAATAATGATCAAATTTCAGCCGTGGTCTAAATCATTGAAATCCTACTGTTCTATTCAATATATTCTATTTTATAGTCTTTTTAATGGCAGAGGTTGCTGGAGCAGCATATATGGTAGGTATGAATTAAAAAACTGATCAGCAAAAACTATATGTGTTACCAATAAATTTTTCATAAAAAGGCATACCTCATACCATTCATACATTTATAATCTCCAGTCCCAAAATCACTCACATTAACTTTAAACTAAACTCTCTAATATATTACTCAGATATACATTATCATGCCAAAATAATGCTCGGTTGAACCATGGGTCCGTTACATGAATACCAACTATTCCCCTAATGTCTTTTCAATGACAGAACTAAAGGAAGCTTAAAACGTTACATAATGGAATATCTTCTTAAGCCAGATTAATTATAATTTCAAAGTTTGTGCGTGAGATAACCTACCGGAGACGTATAGTTTGGAAGATAGAAACTTCGAATATGTAATGATCAGTGTAGAAATAGAGTCCGAACTATTATTATATTATTTAGAGTATTGTTTACACACAGTATTTAGTTAGTTTGGGCATAAAGAGCCCCTCTTAAAAAGCAAAGCATAAAGGACACGTGAAAATAAAGTAATGAAAGAAATATTTATAATCAATGTGGATGATAACATAATGTAATTTCAGTAGAGGACGGTAACTTTGGACGTTTTACATCCAGTTCGAAAATTTTTTGAACGGATGGGAGTCTAAAGTAAGAATTCTAAAAAGACACACGTAAAATATGGGATCTAAAAAAAATCGTTATTATGTACTAGTAGCTACTAATTAATGTTTTCTCTCTATGTTTTCTTACTAATTGTAAAAATAATAAAAATCCCACTAAATGACAATCAATTGTCTTTGCCTACCCCACGGGGAACTCTAGGAACTGTCGTGTTGATTGCATGCATTTTCAAGGAAAGTAACACGAAAAGCCCTCTAACTATCTTTTTCTATACCTATGCAGAGCTTAAAGCCCGTAAAAGCTCGTATATAAGTTTGCCACACGTCTTAAGGCTTTATATTGGCACTCTAAAACCATTCTAACGCTCTAAAGCCGCATAGCGGTCAGATATTGGAATAATTCAATCCAGTTTTGCGGCTCTTAGTGGATTCAAGTGCCATTGGCCGTATAGTGGCATTAATCTGTCGTAATATCATGCCAAAAGCCGCGTAAACTCATGAAGATATACATAATAAATGTCTAAAGCCGTACATTAGCACGACAGGATGCCAATTTACGGCAAGCATTTCAAAGGTCAACTGTGTGTTGTTTGAACGGCTAACAGCAAATCAACCAGATATACTTGGCTTATTTTAAGGCCTCAAGCCGTATTTGCATCCATTTTGATGCATTTGTCAACCATTAGGCAGCCATGAGAAGGAAAATATTTGAGGTTATCTTATTATTTCTAAAAAAAGGGGACAAGTGCGAGTTGAATTCACGTGAAGAGGGTTCCGTACTGTTATAGTATGAGCATCTGTATACTAAAGTGTTTAGTCAGCATATACAATAATTCAGTAATCATAATTCAGTCCGCCTTCTCTATCGAGAAGCCGGGATTTATTTCACTTTACATCTGACATCCAAGTAGAACACTAGTCCTTTTTTTCTCATTTTACTAATTCCATTTTACTATTTCATTTTGTTAATTACTATTTCATTTGATTTCATTTATTAAATCTAGTGTCTATTAAAAAAGTGTTTTTTAAAAGAAGCCCGTCGAAGTCCTTTATAACATTGGTGGCAGCTCAAAGGGATTTGTAAAATCCTCGGATCGCCTCTGGTCCAATTAGAAGAAACTCGAAACTCATCTGCTGGTTGCGAAATGACCAGTAAGACAATCGCCAATCGCCGTTTTCCTGCATTTACAATCGCCGTGTTCCTGTAAGTGAATTCATTTCAATATCCAGTGTAATCGCCAATCGCCGAGTTCCTATATGTCAGTTCATATAGAAATCTGACTATCGCCAATCGCCGAGTTCTACGAATCAATTTATATAAATATCTGACTTTATCGCCATTCGCCGTGTTCCTGATATATGTGTTTTACAGAATTATTGTAGCTGAGTGCAGTGTTTTCTTCAAATGTTTAATTTATATGTGTCGATTTTCATGTTCTAATTTTATCATACTGTTTACCCTTTTCATATACGTGTCGTAATTATTTTCGTAACAATTTATCATAACTATTTTTATTAGGCGCAATCCAAGACCATCGCTACAACCGTATCTTATTCCTAGAATCGTATCCTCTCATACCTTATCTTTGTTTACACTAACTCTCGTCGCGCACCTATTCTGTTAAATACCAAGTGTCCATATTCTGTTAAAATTTTAATTTTACTTTTACATAACTTATAAGTCCTACTATAATTATGTCCGAAATGGATCTAAACATTTTAATTAAATTTATAAACAAATTTGATGGCAATAGAGAAAAACTAACCGCTTTCCTAAACAATTGCCGAAACGCGATAAATCTTGCTTCAGCCTCACAACAAGAAATATTATTGAAATACATATTGAGCCAATTAGAAGGACGTGCAGAAAGCGCGTGCTCAATCCGAGAATTTGACTCCTGGTTTCAATTAGAGGAATTTTTAAAATTACAATTCGGCGAAAAGAAACATTACGCCGCGTTGCTCTTGGATTTACAAGAATGTAGACAGTTAAACAGTGAATCGGTAAACCAGTTTGCACTTCGGGTGGAATCTTGCTTATCGAAACTTTTAACGGAAATAAATATTTCAATTCCTACCAAGAAAAAAACTGAATTGGCAGGTCGCGTCGCAGCAATGCAAGACCTAGCATTGCACACTTTTGTATGTGGCCTTAAGAGCCAATTATCTACTATAGTTCGGTGCCGTGACCCGGACACTTTAAATGAAGCGATCAATTTTGCTATGTCGGAAGAAAAAATAATGCTTAACTGTATAAAACGCAATTCATCTTCTTCTAATAGTTACAATCAAAACCCAAATCCTCAACGTCAATTATTCCAACAAGAACGCCGGATGAATATTGCTGTACGACCTAATCAAGATCACACATCTACAACTCCTGTTTGTCGCTACTGCAAAAACATTGGTCACACCATTGACGTTTGTAGGAAACGACAGTATAATAACCGTAGATTCCCAAATTCATCTAATAGGGGTAATAGACCCATTAACCATATCCATTCAGAAGAAAATCAACCTCAAACAAATTTAAACGAGGAAGATTTCCCCTCAAGTATCGTGCCGGGAAATTAGTATTGAAAAACGATACGGTTACCCAAATTCCAAAATATCCGCTTCATGATTGTTTCGATAAATTAAAATGTAAAAAAAATACTATTTCCGTACCTGCTGAGGTCAATAATTCTACTATTTCGATACCTGAAAAGGTCAATCAACCTACTATTTCCGTACCTGTTAAGGTCAATAATTCTACTATTTCGATACCTGAAAAGGTCAATCAATCTACTATTTCCGTACCTACTAAGGTCGATAATTCTACTATTTCGATACCCGAAGAGGTCAATCAACCTACTATATCCGCACCTGAAAAGGTCAATAAAACTTCCATTTCTGAATTTGATAACAAAATTAACCCATTTGAAACATACAATATCTTTACTAATCCATCTAAAAAGCACTTACCTTTTATAGAAATAAATACTGACATTGCTTCTAAACCATTGAAAATCTTAATAGACAGTGGCGCAGCTGTGAGTCTCATTCAAATAACTTCTATTGAAAAAATGCCAGATGTATCAAATAAAATCATATCTTTTAGTGGTTTAGGATCAGAAAATCCTATAGAATCTCTAGGAATTATAAGTCTGAGTTCTGAATATTTTGATCATCCTTTCCATATCTCTCCGTTTCTTAATTTTCCTTACGACGGCATTATAGGTAACGATTTCCTTTCCACTTTAAAGTGTAAAATTGATTATAATGAACACCTTATTTTAATTAATAACAATAGAATTACTCTTCAATATACTAAACCAGTTTATACTATTCCCCCTCGATCAGAAATGGTTATTGAATGCTCTATCGATAATCCTGAAATAAAAGAAGGATTAATCGTAGATCAAAACCCTATCAACTCTCTATTGATTGCAAAATGCATTGTTAAAGTAAAACCTAATTCCCGAATAAATATTTCTGTTTTAAATACTTCCGAATCTCCGATACAAATTAACTCTGACCTAAAACTAAATATCATTCCATTTCCAGAATCTTCTTCTTGTGAAATATTTCATACATCTTATTCTCATCAAACATCATTAAGCGCTATTGATAGAACCAGAGAAGTAATAGATCTTCTACGTGTTTCTCATCTAAATTCTGAGGAATGTAATGCTCTCTATGACCTCTGTTCCACATATTCTGACATTTTTCAACTTCCTAATGATAAATTGACTTGTACTAATGCCATTCAACACGAGATTCCCACAACATCCTCTATTCCGATTAATACCAAGACCTATAGATTTCCAGAAATCCATAAACAAGAAGTTCAACGTCAATTAGATAAAATGTTAAAGGATGGTATCATTAGACCTTCTATTTCACCCTGGTCGTCCCCAATCTGGGTAGTCCCAAAGAAAATTGATGCCTCTGGACAACGTAAGTGGCGTGTAGTCATAGACTACCGCAAATTAAATGACTTAACCATTGGAGATTCATATCCAATTCCAAACATTTCCGAAATCCTCGATCAACTGGGGAAATGCAAATACTTTAGCACATTAGATCTAGCATCAGGCTTTCATCAAATAAAGATGGCAGATAAAGACGCTCCGAAAACCGCTTTTTCAGTCCCTCAGGGCCATTTCGAATTCACACGCATGCCATTTGGTCTCAAAAACGCCCCAGCAACCTTTCAAAGATTAATGAATTCAGCTCTCTCTGGTCTACAAGGCGTTCAATGTTTTGTCTATTTAGATGACATAGTAATATACTCATATGACTTAGAAACTCACATAAATAATCTTTCCAATATCTTTGACAGACTCAGACACTTCCAACTAAAGCTCCAACCCGATAAATGCGAGTTCCTTCGTAAAGAAGTTTCTTACTTAGGCCATGTAATTACAGACAAGGGTGTTCAGCCTAATCCACAGAAAACCGAAGCAGTTAAGTCTTTTCCAATTCCCAAGTGTCCTAAAGATGTTAAGTCCTTCTTAGGATTAGTCTCGTATTATCGCCGTTTCATTCCAGATCTCTCTAAAATTGCAAAACCTCTTACAAATCTACTCAAAAAGAATGTTGCATTTGATTGGCACCACGAACAACAGTTAGCTTTTGAAAACTTAAAAAATGCTCTTACTTCCGCTCCTATCCTAGCTTATCCTGACTTCACCAAACCATTTATTTTAACCTGTGATGCTTCCAACTACGCCATTTCTGCTATTCTCTCTCAAGGATCAGTTGGTAATGATCGTCCTATTTCCTATGCCTCTAGAACCTTAAACAAGGCAGAGTCCAACTATAGCGTGACTGAAAAGGAGTGTTTAGCTATACTATTCGGAACCAAAGTTTTTAGACCCTATATTTATGGGCGGCGCTTCATAATCGTAACAGACCATAGACCGCTTAAATGGCTCTTTAATTGCAAAGACCCTGGATCTAAATTAGTTAGGTGGAGGCTTAAACTCGAAGAGTTCGATTACGAAGTTGAATATAAAAAAGGGAAAGTAAACAGCAATGCTGATGCACTATCACGTTATCCAGTCAATAATTCTGCCTTAATGAATCCTTTACAATCAAAAGAACTAAGCCCTGATCCTGAAGATCTTATTAATCCTGAAGATCTAGGAATTATTCCAGCCGACCCTTTAGATCTCACTTCTGATCTACCATATCTGTCTCCTTCAAGTCCTCATTCAAGTGAAATCAATATTGGTCCTGATGATCCCAATAACATCGAATTACCCGATAATCCTTTTAATCCAAATAATGAAGTAATTATACAACCTTCTGTTGAATCAAATCCTCAACCCTCTACTAGTTCTGCTCCTAATGTCCCCACAGTTGCAAATACTAATAACAATAAGGAATATTCTGATTATCTTAAAAGCTTATCTAATACAAAAGAAAATTTTAACGTCCAAATATTTCAACACAATCAGAATCTACTAAAAACTTCGTGTAAACATATACTTATTCCTGTGTCTATCGATCTAGATGACTCTAACCCTTATTTACAACAAATTTTATCTTCATTAGACGATAATACTGATATCATAAATGAAGAAAGAGAACTGTACACTTTTAAATCTATCTCATTACAAGGAAAAATCTATTATTTAATGTTTACTAAATTATATTACTTTGACAATTCTACTTACCCCGATATATTTAAAACCCTGAAATCTACTAGAGATGAAATTATTCTAATGGGTGATGTCAATGAAATATCTATATCCGACTTCCGTAACCCATTTGATCAAATTTCCTTCACTAAAATATATAGCATGCTCTTGTTTCTTTTTAATAATACTAATATTAAAATAAATATTTACCATGATACTATTATCTATCCAGTTCCAACCGAAATCACAAAGATCTTAAAAGAAAATCACGACATCCCTATGGCCGGACATTTAGGTAACAACAGAATGTTTGATCGGATAAAAGAACGCTACTATTGGAAAAGTATGCGTGTTGATATAGAAAATTATGTAAGGGCTTGCAAATTATGTCAAACTAACAAAGCTTTCCGTAAAACTAATAGGGCCCCTATGCAGATAACTAGCACATCCACCGCACCTTTTGAAAGGATTTCTCTCGATATAGTAGGTCCCTTACCCGAATCTGGGCAAGCTAAATTAAAATATATCCTAACTCTGCAAGACGATTTAACCAAATATTCTATAGCCTATCCAATACGCGCTGCAACAGCAGAAGAAACAAGTGAATGCCTTGTTCATTTTATATCTCTCTTTGGCATCCCAAAAATGATCCTTACTGATCAAGGAACCAATTTTACCGCTGAATTATTCAAAACCACATGTTCATTCTTAAAAATAAAACAGTTATGGTCTTCACCCTATCACCCGCAAACGCAAGGAGCTCTAGAACGAAGTCACTCCACTCTGAAAGAATACCTAAAATCATTCACTAACGAACATCAAGACAATTGGCCTCGATATGTTTATACAGCCATGCTTACATACAATACAACAATACATACTACAACTAGATTCTCACCATATGAACTTATATTCGGTCACAAGCCTTTTATTCCAGATTCCGTTTTTGAACTACGTAGTGGTACAACTTATCCTGAATATATAAAGATGCTTTGCCATCGCCTTAAAATATCCCGTGATAAAGCTATAGAATATACTAATGCTTCCAAAGAAAGATCAAAAGCTTATTATGATCGATTTACTCGCGGAGTTCAATATAAAGTAGGCGAATTTGTATATATAAAAAATCATGTTAGATTAAGAAAAGCTTTATCCCCATTATGGAAAGGTCCCTATAAGATAATTAAAGTTCATCCTAATAACACTGTTTCGCTTTTAATAAATCGTCGTCATGTAAAACACCACTTTGACCAAATCAAACCAGCACATGACGTCACTTAGTTATTAATATAGTTTTTTAGTCTTAAGTTCATAATTCATATATTTTTATACCATAGTTAGAAATAAATTCATATTCCAGATTAATCTTCAATGATTCTGCTGCAAGTAACAATAATTTCATTCAGTACATCACTAAGAGTCCTGGTATACTTTTTGACCCTTTTGGAACGATGAAAATCATAAATGACCAGTTTCATGTTGTGATACCTGTAGATGTGTCTTCTTTTAAAGGAACTATAGACAATGTTAATCATGCGTTTACTAATATCCGTAGTCAGTGTCGGGAAAACCAAGAAGTCACTAATTGTCAAAACCTATTACAACCTTTAGAGTCTCTTCAAAAAGATATCATCCGTGACTTTCAATCCATTTCTCATATTATCTCAAAAGACATTTCTAAAAGATCTGCTTGGTTTTCTGGTATCGGTGTAATTTTTAAACATATATTTGGAACATTAGATGAAGATGATGCAATTAATTATGAAAAAGCTATTCAACAACTGTACAATAACGATAAAATACTAAAAGATTCTGTAACTAAAAACATTTTAGTATCTCATACAGCTATATCTAATATAAATAAAACTCTGATCGACATTAATGTTAACCAAGAAAAATTGAACTATGCCATTGAAATATTGAAAGAAACTGTAAATAATATTTCAACGAAAATCTATGTAAATAATTTTAATACTAAACTTGATCATGTTTTAAATATTTTAGAATCTCACCTTTTGAATTTAGCATTTAAAATTGAAGACATCCTCAATTCGATTCTTTTTGTAAAAAGTAACACTCTTCATCCTTCTATTATATCCCCAACACAATTATATAATGACATTGTAAATAATTTTAAATTAATACCGAAAAATAAAGATTTACCTGTTAATTTAGAATTAAGAAATATTCATACATTAATTAATGTTGCAGATTTAGTATGCTATTATATGAATGATAGATTAGTTTTCGTTATTAAAATACCCTTAGTAGATATTTTAGAATATAATATGTATAACAACATTCCTCTGCCTACTCCTTACGGCAATTTAAGTTCTAATTCTTTTATTACGATTTTACCTAGTGATAAGATACTAGCTTTAAGTAAAGATAAGTCCTCTTATGCACTTTTAAATTCTGTTTATAATTGTAAGAAAATATTTAAAGAAACATATTTGTGTGATATATCGGATATTTATACTTCATCCAATAATCCGTCTTGTGAGACGGAATTAGTTACAAAGGCTATGTATTCATTACCTAAATATTGTCAGTATAGATATCTTCACGGTGACATAAACATTTGGCATAGACTGCATAACAATAACTGGGTATTTGTTCAATCAAACCCATCCAAAATTTCTTTTGAATGTGAAACTTATCAATCTGTAGAAATAATTAATTCAGGTACAGGTATATTGAATTTACCTGCGAATTGTATCGCTTATCATCGAAATAATAAATTAATGTCAAAATCTAATCCAAAATTAAATGTACCGCTAATAACTTCTAATTTTAACATCATTAATGATAGTTGTTGTAACTTTGAGCAATTTAATAAATTAAATTTACCTTCTTTTTCTTTAAAGTCAATCAATTTAGATTATTTGAAAAATGAAAAACTTGTAACCGATCAAATTGTAAATGATCTAAAAAATGTAAATACAACTAATAATTTGATTAATCATGTTAGTTTTCCTATTTTAAGTGTTTTATCAATAATCTTATGTCTTATTCTCTTTATTTTGTATTTTTGGAAAAAGGACAAGTTTTCTAACATTTGCAATAAAAGTATAATTAAAACAGAAATTAATCTTGAAGAAGTAACTAATGATAATGACTTTGAACCACAACCCCGATTAAGAATTAATTAATTAATATTTGTTTTCTTTTCGAAACTTATTTTTCCTATAAGTTTCCTTTTAACAGGGGGGCTGTTATAGTATGAGCATCTGTATACTAAAGTGTTTAGTCAGCATATACAATAATTCAGTAATCATAATTCAGTCCGCCTTCTCTATCGAGAAGCCGGGATTTATTTCACTTTACATCTGACATCCAAGTAGAACACTAGTCCTTTTTTTCTCATTTTACTAATTCCATTTTACTATTTCATTTTGTTAATTACTATTTCATTTGATTTCATTTATTAAATCTAGTGTCTATTAAAAAAGTGTTTTTTAAAAGAAGCCCGTCGAAGTCCTTTATAACAGTACGATGTTACCTATCATGTTTTTTTAAATCTGACTTAAATTTATTTGTGCTAACTAAAAAAAGTATGAATGGTCCCTGATTGGAGAGGGATATTACTAAATATAAAGTTTCCATTAAGAAAAGAAAAAAAAAGGAAAAAGTTTTAACAGAAAAATAGTATGAAAAAAGGAATTCAACAACATATAAATCATATATATTTTTTAATACCTTTATAATATTCACATATCACATATTATTTGGAAAGCGAGGGTTTTTTTTCAACTTCAAGGATCTCCAAATTGTAATAATGGTGGCACCATTTCGTTAATATTTTATTATGCATAAAGATAACATTCTAATCTATTTCCTCTAAGAGAAATAATCCTTTGTGTTATGCTGGCACTTCAATTTAAACTCCTCAAACAACTATAACTACTAATAATAAGCCAACAAAACTCAAATTATGCTCGGAATGTACAATTATTTTATCATTTCACACATTTTTTCCTCAAAAACTACAATAAATCGAAGGCGCGTGAAAGTTTTCAATGGAAACTATACAGACATTCACAGTAAAAATCAAAACGCAGTAATTTTAGCACAGAATAATAGTTAAACTAATACTAACACTTTATAATTTATATTTTTATAAAATAAATATGGTTGTCAAGTCACTTCACTCTCACTGCCATCGTCGTTCATCCATTGACATAAATGAATCACGTTTAATTGATAATATCACCTTTGCCGTGGTGTTAGAGATAATTTTGCAATGACACTGTAAAAATAGTTTCATGCCGTTGGCCGTATATTTGACAGATACAATGCTATTGGCCCTTTGAATGACCCTTATGAGTCTTTTCTAATGCCGTTGGCCCGTATTTTAACAACAGCAGTGCTTTTTTGCGGCCTTTGACATGTTGTTTGAAGCAAAAAATGCTCTTTTACGGCCATTCGCCTTTTCATTGTCCAATATAATGTTTTTTTACGGCCGTTAGCCGTAATTAACTCATGCAAATGCCAATGTACGTTCTAAAGCCGTAAAATTTGTGCCCAAATAAGCCGTATAGTAGCCGTATAGCCGTATATATGCCTTTTACACAACCAGTTCAAAATGCTTAAAGGATACAGCAATGCCTTGATTTGGCTGATATGCGGCTTCGACGTGTTTCTTGGGAGGTGCTTCTTACAATTTAAGTATGACTTCTTCAAAATCACTTACGTGAAATAATCTTGTTTGTTAACAAAGATATACGTCTATTATTGCTTTATAAATAAGTGATATTATTTGGTATTTGCCATTTTAATAAATAGTCGATGCTTTGATCAACATGCCATGTCTACTTAGTTATTTTTTTAAAGTTTCGCAAATATCCTATAAACCTACCGCTAAAATCTCAACAACGTTGTTATTGCTGTAAGAATGCTTAATTATTGAATGCAAATATTCATGATTCATTTCATTTTTTAATATCCAGTTTGCAAAAACCGTTCTCATAAACAACGTTTTAAAAGAGGCCAAATACGGGCAATTTCCACATGTTCTTCCTTCCTCGTCGCTTATCTCTCCCACGTAGTAAGCGGTCGTTATATCGAAATTATGGGCATAGTAAAAACACATGCTACATTTGGTCGAAAGTTCATGTTCCACGCGAATAAGTTCCCGCTAACGAGAATAGGGGCCCGGCTCCAACTACAAACAAATAGTCGGGATATAGTGAAAAGTACTGAATGTTTTACTTTTGTTTACGGTTCAAGAGTTCGGTATAACTGGGAACTTGTTAATTAAAAGTTTTTAATATACGGTTTTCAAATCTCATACATCAGTAGCGAAGGGACAGCATTTCTATCATTATGTAAATACGGACCGAAATTAACTAATTTTACTTGTAGAAATATTTATCACCGATTTTCGTTTGTTTTACATTTGTTATTTACATTCCTGTCTCACGTAATTATAAGTGTACTCATACTGCCTCAGTTGAATACATTACAGGCATAATCAATATTTAAGTATTTTGGCATTTGTTATAACTAAACATCTCGTGAATTGTGAATGGTCAACATAGACAATTTAACTTATTAGAGCAGAAAGCAGCGTATAGAGCTGCAGTTCAGTACAAAAACTTCAATCAAGTAAAATCCGCAAAAACCTAATCGTCAAAATAACTTATCCATAGAATATCCCTACTACACCTGCAGGCAAGCACGAGCACTATTTTATCGACACGATAACGGTTAGAATGAGATGGCAGTATACGATACTAAGTGCGTAAGAGATGGCTGCTTTATCCCACGCGATAACTAGTTTAACTAGGCTCGTGTTTGCCCTTCTGATGGGTTAATTCAATGTTCTGACTTTCGTTGTTCATAAATTTGCTTGGCTTAAGTCAGTTGAAATGCACTGAATAATTTACGGAAATTAATATTCTTCGTTTCCCCTCCATTTAGTCAATTTCCATATGATGGTGAATTTATAAAAAAGAGCACATCTTTCTAAACAGTAGAGCCAACATCTCTTACGTTTTTACTTAGTGTAATTTGTACCAATTGTATCATTAACTCAGACTATAAATAATGAAGGCATTGATTATTAGAAGCCATCTTTCCTTAAATATATTATGCATTTCGAAGGTAACAAAATTATAATCAGTTTTGCAAATTCACTTTGTTGTCTCTCGTTACCGAGTGGACTTATGCCGGCTGAGCCTATTATTTAATTACCTTGCGAGACAAACGTGAATTGGCATCATCTGCTAGGGGAAGGAAATTTGAGATAACAAGATACTCCCAACTTTGTTGCATTGCGAGAAACCTACTAAAATGAACCAATTTTGTATACTTTTACCTGTTTTTTACTTCACGTCTCAGTTTTAAGGCGTGAATTAAACAAATAGTTTTTTCTATCACCATATAATTTTTTCATGGAGTTTCATAGCAGAAAATATGGCAGAAAGCAAATTAGAATTTATATATAATTTATTTAATTATAAAACAAGAGGAAAAAAATTTGACTAGTATGCTGTATTATCCTGCTGTTCTTATTCGAGCCTGCATTTAATAGAGTTAATCGTTCATTGTAACTGAGATCTACATTTTGAAGTGCAAAAGCACGGAACAACCTTAATTTGGAGGAGAGGATGGATGTCAGCAAATTATTGAAATAAATTTATAGACCTAAAGTGGAATGTAATATTAGTAGAGGAAGACCATGGAGGACACATTTAGACCAAATAGACAGTGTACTAAAAAGGCAGGCGTATGTATGTATGAAGAATAAAAAAGCATGTATGAATAGATTGATGGATGTAAACCAAGCTAGAAAAGTTTGCCAGGATTGTATACAGTGGCGATCTATAGTCTGTGCCTACCTCAATGAGAAATAATGGCATGAGTATATGTATGTATGTATATAATCGTAATATGATATTACAAAATAACTAAAAAACACATATCAGTGTATTTGAACTCCCTGCGAAACAAACGCGAGACCTCTGGACTCACGGTCTAAATAAAATGACGTAATTAAAAGAAAGAAAGAAAGAAAAAAAAAACATTTATTTGCAACAAAAACAAAAATACAATTATAAATTTACACATTAAAAATACGAATATATTATTTTTGCACCAAAAAGGCACCAACTCAGCATGTGTATGAAAGAAACCAGCAGCTAGGCTGATGATTCTCCCATGCTGGTTTTCAGTTGGCACCAGATTACTATTAACTAATACTACTAAAAACTAACTAGCTAGTTAAAAAAAATACCTAATCTAATATATCTACAAACAATTGCTAAATTATACAGCTTTATTACAGGAAAAAAAAAATTAATAACAACCAAATTAGAACAACAAAAAATTTAAAACAAAAATAAAAAAATAATTCTCCTAAAAGACTCCTTGTTGTTAATATAACATAAGTAAGTTCCTTAAACCGTAGTCACTGACCTGCCCAATATTATATTATTATTGCCCTCTGATAAACTAAATCAACAAATATCATATTCTCTATAGTCCATTTTATATATTATTGCTTTTGATATAGTTAACTTAATTGTGCTTTCCTTGTCTTCGCTCGATATAAGCAAATTAATTATCACGGAGACAATTAAATATATTGAAACAAAAATCTGAATAGTTTTTAAGATGCAGATAAGCAGATTTCAAAATAACCATATATAAAAAACTCACACACTCAACAATTCAAAATGGTAACCGCGAGATGATTACAATGAGATAAATGAAATTTCAACAGACATCTACATGTCGTTTTGCAAAATATCAATCTGAAATGATCGGGTATAGCGGTTGATGGATTACGGGGGCTCAGATGAAGCTGGCTGGAACCAGATTCTGTTGGGAGCAACGAACGTAATCCATCAATAGAACATGTCATCTGTTTTACTGAGTAAATGATAATCTTGGCCTCGAAGAAGAGGATTATGATTTGATAATCCATCAAAATGGCAGATTTTGGTAATATTATCTTTGTCTTTTGTTTTACGGATTTGAACTAATGATGAAAAAGTTGCATATGTGTTTTTATCTCAACAAAATTAAATGATATTTTTTTAAAAACCGATTGACGCATAGTATAGACAAGACAGCCTTTTAGGGGTAACTTGTATGCCGTGTAGTGCCGGCTTAGAATATCACCACCCCTTTCTACCCACGGGTGTCGTAAGAGGCGACCAAGGGTATTGGGGCTTTTTATTGGATTTTTGGGCGATGCGGTTTGAGACCCATCACCAAAAACCTTTATTTTACCATCTTTTCCCCACTCAACTTCCAAAAGTGACTGAGGAATTTCTAATGCCTTAGCTCTGGCTACCCCTTCTAGGGAAATATAGCCGTAAGTATATGTATGTATATGTTGTATTCAACGTTGGTAGTCTATTAGCTATAAATGACGGCACAAACTGAAGCGCTGATTTAGTATTAAACTAGAATATTTTATTATGTCATCGTCTGCTCTATTAGAGGTGTCGGAGAACTAAAGCATAATACACACAAAAATGCTTATCATCATTCAAAAAATAAATAGCTTATATGAAACTTTCTTCTTTTAATCGCCAGGTTAGCCTCCTTAATTCATTAATTTTATTACTTCTTGGTTGTGGTTATACTAAATTGAAAGCTAAGAATAATAAACAGTAGTACAGTTTTTTCCAATAAATTAACTAAGAGTATAGCTTACCACTGCTATTACGGATTATGTAGCGACAATGAACGGGTGAGAGGGCACGACCTATATCCCTTTCCAGCATTTCATAAGAGCCGAATAGGTTTAACCACCACCTCGCTTTGAACTCTTTTGAACTAGTGACTATCAGCTTTTATATTTGAATTATGCTGTTGTCTACTATATGGACGTTGTAATGGTATTTATTATACTACGTTGACCTGATGGTATTGGGAGCAAATGTATTGAAAAGTACAAAGCGTTATTTTAATCAATATTCCCTACATCTATTTGTTAATTAATATAACAGCATTGAATAATATTTCGAAATTTGTTGGTATTCATTAAAATATTAAAACTGGTTTCTAACTTTAACATTTCTGGTTTTTGGTTTTTGGAATGAATAAAAGTCAGATTTCTTTGAAACGATTTATTTTCCTTTTATTAGGAAATATTCAGATTTTTAAAAACCTTAGCTCTATATAGTCTATTTACAAACTATGATAATTAGTTACATTACGTTATATAATACAAGTGAAGGTTTTTGTGAGTTACACTGTTCATATCTTAATACTTATGTTATTATTATTCTTTAATTTTTACAACCTATATCACATTTTGATTTCATATCTTAAAAATTACTGCACATTCTAATCAACTCGTTAATTTTTAGACAAGTAATTGCTCAAACAATAGCGAAATGACGAATAGTATCACTATTGTAGCATTTTGGAGTAAATACCTCGGAACTTGAGTGTGCTCATAGTATAAAATTGATTTGATTCATATTATCTAAGGGACTGACTATTTATTTATATACAAATTTAAGTCAGAAATAAAATTTCACAAGATCATCTAAAATTTTAATACCTAAAGTTCTGAGGCACTTACGCCGTCTCAGTCTTTATTCTAATTTTATATCAATTGTCCTAAAGTGAATGGCCATTTGAAGAACCTAGACAGTTGTTTCCAATAAGTCAGGAGATTGTCAACAAAAACCATCTTTAGGATCTGGATAGCCAAGATCTGGTAAGGCTCTTCTAGATCCACTTATCCTCGTGTTTTCAGTTCTTATACTTCTGCCGGCTCGGCCTAGACTAGCATATCTAGCATCTACTACTTTTTCTCTACCTTGAGTTACTTCATCATAATACCGCGCATCGTTTAAACCTGCACAATATTTTTGACTTAAGCTGTATTTATCTATTGTAGCATATTTTTGTACAGTAGCGTATTGGCGCCCAGTTTCTTGAACACCATTAACTTTAGTTCGTTCATATGGCCTTTCTTCGGGAGGTAGAGCACCATCTAGTCTAGCTTTAAACTCTTTATCTTTCTTTTTACTTCTTTTACATACGCAAATTACTACGGATAATATAAATAATAAAAGAGCTGCTCCCGCAGCAGCAGCCAAAAAAGTAGGAGGTAATGATATAGTAAAGGAACAATTGGAATCATCTTCATCATATCCAGATGGACAGTGGGCGTTCCCGTCGCACCACAACGTTAGCGGAATGCAGGCGTTTAACTCTGGACAGCTGCATAAGTAAAAAATACAGTTATTGGTAAAACAGTAAATATTTGCAAAAATTGTACCGTGGACTTCACTAAGGGTAGCAAAGTTCAGAACAAGTATTATTTCGGCAACTTTTGGTGTTAAAATTGTTAATTATATTAGAATACATACATTCATACATACATATACTCACGGCTATAAATCCCTAGATGGGGTAGCCAGAGCTAAGGAATTAAAAATTCCTCAGCCACTTTTGGAAAGTTTAATGGGGAAAAGATGGTAAAATATTAGAATAAATTGTGCAAATTTAATCATGACTGGTTTAGCGGTCTAAATGGAGTTGAATAAGAAACGCAGTGCAAAAAAAGGGGTTTATGGAGCCTAGCCCTAACTTAAATAATGTTTTATTTGCCACCAAATAGCTATTAAAGTTATCCTATATCTCAAACTTTACATTCAACATAACCACCTTACAGTTTTAGATAATGAGTTAGGACCAGGACATATAGCCTACGATTAATATATTTTTTCGTTAGATATTTGTACCCTTTATTAGCAGTATTATAAATATACTACCTGAATAGTCAGTATGATAATAATCACAGAGTCTACGATATGGCTGCGACATTTACAGGTGGATAATCAAGTTTCACATCTACTAGGCTCTCATAATTATTTATTGAAAACATATATTTAAGTTTATTTACCTGTATTGACATTCTAATGACAACGATGCTGGCAGTGGTGTGGCCTCAGGGTCATGTTCAAACACGGGTTTTTTCATTACTTCAATCCATTTGATTGAATACGCTGCTTGCTCATGTTGCAAAAAATCTATAACATAGCTTCGTGCATGCGGCTTTAGAGATGATTCTAAATGAACTTCTGTTGATTTCCAACCAGGTGAAAAAAGTTCTACAAAGTTGTCGCCATCTGGGCAAATTTCTTTGGGTTTGTGTGTATCCCGAGCTTCATACACATATAATCTATTCGGTGTTGGGCAAAACGAGGATGAATCGGATAATATGTAGCCTGGAATCTTGACGTACAAATATCTTCCCTGCACTGGTATTGCATCATCACCACCAGGTTCTATAAGCCAAGGTCGATGTACGCATGCTACAGCTGATCGTACACTTTCTGAAACAACATGTCTATCTCCTACTAATTCAGGTGTCGCCGTCGCTTGGCGTTTATCAAATAATCTAATTTCTCCACTAGTGCCTCTTAATTTTCTTTCACCCCATTCTAATGAACAAACTGCCTCGTCACCTGTTGTGCTCGGTATAAATTTATATTCACCTTCAAATGCAAAATCATCATAATCTTCTGTTATATTCATCATAGTTACGGTAAAGTTTATTTCAACTACTGGAGCGGTGAGGGTATATATTGTAAGTGGCTCAGTCCGGTTAGTACAAAGACAGTCCCTTTGAATAGGTACTCCATCCCAAGGGTATTCAGTAATAACGATCTGAGCAAAACCTTCGCCGCCAATCGTCCGTTTCACAGGCCTATCGCATTTCCATCGACCCGTGCGGGTATCTTTGTGTGTACCGCAATGTTTATTACCAAAATAACTGTTCATGAATGTTAGTTGAATTCTTTCACCCTGTTTTGCTTCGAATCTGAAATAAAACCATGAATGAAATCTGGGGAAATATTTCATTTCAGAATTTAATAAAAGGTAACACTTACCTCAAAGTGCAAGTTAAATTTTCCGCTCCACCGCGGCCATAGTAGAATATTGCACGTGGCGCTTGAAACCGTCCCGAGTATGTCTGAGTTGATTTGAATACTCTGTCATATGCTGAGTGGGATCCGGCAAGTGGCTGCCCCTGTTCGCTTACATCTACGAATTCGTAACGAAGGAGGAAGGAAACCGGATATAATGCTGATCCCTGTCGTAGTTCCTAAAACAATATATTAAATGTTATCACGTTTCTGTTCAAAATAATGGTGTTTTTATAAAATGACTTTTATTGTATATACTAAAAATAAAATTAAAAAACTGATGTTTCTATATTTAATAATAGCTGTTTATGTATGTATATCGGCTTAGAATATAGAATCCCACTTCCATAAGTGGCTGAATATTTTTCAATTCTGAACCCTGGCTACCTTTCTTTGGTTGAGATATATATAAAATAAAATTATTTATTTGTTTGAAACATGGTAGGTTAGGCTGTTATAAAATATTTTATGATCACATGTCTCGTCAAGAGTACTTGACATACAAATATTTTTTTACAACTTTCTACTTAAACATAATAATAATAACAAAAAATAAGACTATATTAATTATTCCATCATTAATAATTATTTATAAACGAAAATCAACTTAAAGTCAGTATTATAAAAAAAATGCTCAATCTTTTACATTTATATTGTAATGTGTTAGACAATATGAGACTACTTTTAAACTATTAATGAAAACCTTGTTAAAATATGGAAACCACATTAGTAAATATGAAAATGGAAACACAATATCCGACTTAAAATTATGTTAGGAATAAGAATAAGATTTAAATATCAAATGTAAAATAGATGTCAAGCTTTTAATCAATGTTAGCATTAAGTAATATTATAATAGTAGTGCCGGCTTAGAATGTCGCTACCCCTTTCTACCCACGGGTGTCGTAAGAGGCGACTAAGGGTATTGGGGCTTTTTATTGGATTTTTGGGCGATGCGGTTGGAGACCCATCACCAAAAACCTTTATTTTACCGCCCTTTCCCCACTCAACTTCCAAAAGTGGCTGAGGAATTTATTATTCCTTAGCTCTGTCTACCCCTTCTAGGGAAATATAGCCGTGAGTATATGTATGTATGTATAATAATTATTTAAACTATAGAAACATATTTCTTGTAACCATTTATAAATATGAGTATATTTGGGTAGTTCATGGCAGTATTTAAAACTTTGCGGACCGACAGATTTTGTAGGTCGGTTTTGTCACGAACAAAACCCACGCTGCATAGTGAAGTAAAACTTCAAATATTTAGTTAGAAACTAGCTTGCCTCCTTTCGTCTGCTGAATTTAATATTGAATAATAAAACAGCTTTTACTTCTGACTTTAACAACTTGCCTAAAACACGCCTCCTCGCAATCATTTTCATGTCGTTGTTCAGCAACTTCAAAAATAATAAACTATAATAATAATTTATATCAAACTTTATTATCGCCTCTATTTATTACTATTTGTAATTTTTTCTATTAAATTACAACAAATTGCTTGTTTGGAAGATTCAGGAGTTCAATTGAATGGGCAATTAACGCATCAACTTTAATTGATCTGTTTCTTCTGGTTTAGTGAGTTTTTCTATTTCGTACATAATTAAAATTATATTAAACGTACACATTAACGGTATTAGTTATTTACAGTAGGACAGTAGAAAATATCATCGCCTCTAACGTAGAAAGATAATGAATAATTTAATACTAACGCAACAAGAGGATAGAGAGAGTTTCAGTGAAATGAAATCGTCCATTGTATTTGTGTCGTTTATTTCATATTGTTAACGGTAGGGGAAATCGTGAGGAAATCCACTTAGCTAAGTTGTATTAATGTATGTGACGTTCATACAAAGCGCCGATACTGACCCTTCTACGTTAATGCAATATCCAGTTTATAGTGGTTACTCTAAACATCAGGTGAAAGAAATGTATTTTCATATTTATTTACACACAAAATAAAATTTTGATAGCTAAAACATACTTTTATGATTCATACTTTTGCAACTCCTTTGGAGATATATGGTGTATGACTATGAGTATTTTAGTATAAGCAATATTAAACATTATTAACGACCTCGGAGGACACATTTGGATCAAATAGAAAATGTGCTCAAAAAGGCAGGTGTCCGCAGTATGAAGAATAAAAGAGCATGTATGAAAAGATTGATGGATGTAAACGAAGCCAAAGAGGTTTGCCAGGATCGTACAAAGTGGCGATCGATAGTCTCTGCCTACCCCAATGGGAACTAACGGCGTGAGAATATGTATGTATGTATGTAAACATAACAGAAACAACAACACCTTTTTAGGATCTGGGAGTTATTTCTATTTTGGGAGTTAAAGTCATGAGTATATATGTATGTAAACAAGTTTTATCTAGGAACCAAATTAATTTATAAAAATCCTTTTAATATTATTAATAAAATGTAAAAATCCTCCTCAGAATGAAATTCGATTTCGCCAAAGACAAAAGACTGATTTTAAACAGGATCCAATAAAATTCGACAAGTTCCTGAAATTACTTGCACCAGTAGTAGTCGCTGTTACGGCGGGGTAATAACGCGACAGCACTAAAGCATTCCATCACGGCTTTAGAGTGAAGTGGAGTGGCGCTCGCACGTGCATCTTGCATTATTCAACCTAGCAAATGCTACTGCGATACTACGCTCACGCTCAATGTTACTTGCCTTGAATCAAAGAAAATTAGAAGCAATTTGTTGATTGCACTGATTGTAAGACGACACTTCATTTACTTTGTCTTTTGTTAACAACATGTTAAATTATTTAACAAGTTTGTAGTTAAATGGTTTTACTGTTTAGTTTAATAAAACTTCAAATTATAAGGTATCATTTTAATGAAATTTACTTTAGTCTGAAATTCCACAAATTGTCAAAAATTTTTGAATATAAAATTAATCAATTACATCTAGCTATCAATATTAGAACAATGCATTTTTTATATACCAACTAATCTACATCACTAACCAATCACTTAACTTGCCATATGACCCAAAGTTGCCTTTAACATCAACGATAAGAAAAGACGTGTTAGGTTCGTTCTAAAACGTTACCACTGAGCATAATAACGTACAAAGCAAGCTGGCTATTTGTCAGCGAAATAGTTATGACATGTGTATCAAACTGTTTAATACAATTAGTGACGACATGAAAAAGTTAACATTTAATAAATTTAAAACTGTCTTATTTAATTACTTGATTGACAACTGTATATATTCTGTTAAAGACTTCATAACAAAGTGTAATATTTGAATGTATTCTTATTAATTATCGGTTACCTATTGTCATCAATATTTAATATTTACACGCCGCAAGGCAGAACAGGAAGAACATTTGTAAAAAAAACCTACCACCGCATATACTCTTGTTTCTTGTAAACAAAGGATTTTTATTTTATTTTATTTATTTATAAGCTATTAAAATATTTGGTGCAACTCAAAAGGGCTAAAATCATCCTAGTCATTTAGCTATAGCCAATCCTCATCAAGTTTTGTAGTCTTATATCTGTTCCTATTCTTTTATATTCATAAATGCTGAATTTGAAGTCAAACACGATGCCAAAACCTGTAAAATAAAGCTGACCAATCACAGCGACTGACGAGATTTATTCGCGCTACATGCCAGAACATCAGACAGAACGCACGTGACTTATCTATTCAGTTCGCGATGAATGCTTTACAGCAGAGAAAAATGTGAGCCTCTCCACTATTACTGGCAGACATTCCGTGCTTGTACAAAACGCGTCCTCTATGCATTTGTAAGCGACTCGTCCGCCGCAAATGGAAGTATACTCACGTGTTTGCTATCGTAATTAGCAAGCTTTCTCTTTGTGGTCGCAATCTGTACTGAGTGTTTGTATGGTCGGAGTATAAAAAGGTTTGCACGGAACAGCGATAAATGCCTGTATACCGACACATTTACTGAAACAAGGTCTCTTGTTTGTCGCAATGTTTTTTCTAAACGTGTCGCGGGAATGTAAATGTAGTCTATTTTGAGACGTGCTTTTAATGTTTATATTACGTTGGAATATTCATATAATCCCAGTTTTACTTTAACATGTTCACACAGTACATATATGCATACAGCATGAGAAAAGGTAGACCACAGCTTCAGAATTATTAATTTCCTAGACACTGTTGAAAGTTTAGTCAGACAGAGTATAATTGTAAATTGTATGTTGTATGTGACTAAATATAGTTTTTTTGGCCATACAATTTGGTCCAATATGGTATGGAAACCAATATATTGAATTCCATAGTCATCGGAGGAGTTTTATGCAACGTAAAATAAATATCTTATTAACACTAAAACTGATGCTAAAATCAACAAACGATTCAAACTCTCTCTTTCCGCAACAATAGTCATGTCCTCCATCTTTCATTCTGCGAAAGAATACAAAAATACATACATACTCAAGGCTATAAATCTCTAGAAGGGGTAGCCAGAGATTCAGAATGAAAAATTCCTCGGCCATTTCTGGAAGTTGAGTGAGGAAAGGGTTATGAACTAAAGGTTCTTGGTGATGGGTCTCCAACCGCATCGCCCAACAACTTCTATAAAATCCGCAATACCCTTAGTCGCCTTTTACAATCACCCGTAGTTAGAAATGGAGTAGTGCTATTCTAAGCCGACACTACACACCAAATTCATAAGCAAACTCCCTTATTAGTTAAAATTTTACCTGCAATATTGTTAAAGCTGGTCCTGTAGTAATGTAACTCTCAGAGGGCGCGCAAGGTCTTGTAGCCCTGGTAGCATTTGAGAGCAATGCATGATCACACAGTTTTGGAGACTCTTCTCTGCAGAAAGATCCTAAGAGAGATTTGCTGTTTTCTGGTTTTATATCAATCTGAAACAAAAGTATTAGTATAACAAATTATCCATCATAATTTGACGTAATTTATAATATAGTTTTTATATGATTTCAATGTAAACATATAATATTATTTAGTGTGGTAAAGGTAGAGAAATAAATACTTGTAAATTAGATTTTTTTATTCATGCTTACCATTTAGCCCTTTCATGAATATTGAATCATATTTAATAAATAGTGTCATCAAACTTATCTGAGTCAAGTTAACTTATGGCACATAACAAGAGAGATAAGACAACTTTTGCTGAAGCTATTTCTTAACAATTAAAAAACGCCTCCTTTAATCCTTACACTGAGAATAATGGACCGGGAGAACGTTTATAAATAAGTAATATTTGTATTCAACTTGGCTATTCAAATAATATGAAGGACTGAATTTAAAATGAGCAAAATGAAACACTGCAATGCTGCAGTCGGTTGAAGTTGGTAAAGTGCTCAGACACATTAAAGAAAATTAATGTTTGGCTCTCGACATCAAGTGGGGAGGTAGCCGTACTTGGCAAACGGAGAATGGTAACGCAGGCGGTGAGAGGCGATCCGATATACTTTAGTGTTTTCGTATTTACTACTTCGTTCCAACTCCTTGTAAATTTCAACCCTACCTAATTGTTTCAACATTTTATAGATTTCGTCGCCATGAAATTGCAATGACATACATACATATACTCACGGTTATAAATCCCTAGAAGGGATAGCCTAAGCTAAGGAATTGCAAAAATTCCTTACACACTTTTGGAAAGTTGCTTGGGGAAAAGATGGTAAAATAAATGTTGTTGGTGATGGGGCTCCAACCGTATCGCCCAAAAATCCCTTAATAGCCCCAATACCGATAGTCGCCTCTTACGTACATCCACCGGAAGAAATGGGTTAGTGCTATTCTAAGCCGACACTACACAGCAAATTCCAATAACTAAAGCAAATATCGTTTGTTTCATAATAAATCAGCAGTACCTTTCCAGTGAGGTCTAAGTCGGGAGCCGCCCCGTCCCATATTGTTAGCTGCGAAGAGCAATCCTTTTGCTGATCAAAGCCTGCGGGCTCAGAACCCGCAGAGTGGTATTTCACAAAGGACACCCACACTATTTCATTCGGTCGACCCTGAAACATTAATCATGTAAGGTTCTCTCCTGAAAAATATTTATGAGAGTGGATTATGAATTCGACCTTTCATAAAAGGTCGTTATTTTGAGGCACGTGTCTGAAATTTATTGCGAATGATTACGTTAGAACAAATCGAGATTATTCTGCAAATATCTTGGAATATAAATATTCTTCTACTTTCCTTATTGAATATTTTTCTTAAAACAATATAAAGTTGTATTACCTGAAAGTAGTAGATACAGGATGTGTTTGGTGGTAAAGAATGTCTTGGATTTTTCAGTACGCCGCTTGTTTTGTCCGAAGAGCGAAGCACGAACCGACATCGGCCGTCCGACCGGACGTAGGTATGCGACTCTTTGTCTACATACAACACCTGTGTAATACCATTATTGTGAACATCTTTGTATCTGACATTTTTCTAATAGCTCGGCCAATAAACGTGATTGCTTTGTGATTGCTCGGGACTTATGTGATGTTGTTAGTTGGTTTTGTTTAGTGGAACTGAACTGATATTCGATTTGTTTTCTAAGCAAAAGGCTGGTAAAATAATATCAAAATATTTTTTAATTATATACAGTTATCTAGTAAAAGATGTGAGAAATATCATATTCGTAGTTTTAGGGTACAAAAATAGGATATCTTGGTATTGTATTTTAGCTATTGGTATTATACTATGTATCTTTTCGTATATATTGTTTAATGTAGCTATTTATGTAGTAAAAATACAAACTATTAGTGGTTTATCTATTTGAAAAAGCTATGTAGTGACGGTTTGGAGAAACACTAACTTATTTATTCTAGTAGTTGCCGTATGAAGCAACTAAGGAAATGGGACTTTTCAAATTACTGTTATATGATGAGTCCAAACATTTATAACCAACCATTAATATTAACAATATTTTCTCTTGTATTTAGTTACTAATCCTCACAGCTATAATCATTTGAAAGGGGAGAAAGAGCCATAGAATAATCTATTATAATTGTCAGCCCTTCATGCAAGTTGAGGAGAAAAAAGATAAATGAAATGAAGAACCTTTATTACTACTTATATTTTTAACGTCGAACACAAAGTGGAATCAAGAATCAAACTCCACTCTAAATAATGCAACAGTTTCTTAAGCAACATTAGACAATTGAATAAGTAATAAACTCACTCAAACTCTCGATACTTACTTGAACTTCCAGCTCAAATCCGGGCAAGTAACTCAGGGGGACTGGATGAAAGGGGTTATCGTACGGGGAGGTATGGAACTCTAGTAACATGTGAGGTCCCCTGCTTATTATATCGGGGACAGCGTCTCCCCCACATAGTCGGACTAGTACGGGGGAACTGCGACTGGCTCCGTCCCATACTGTTAGGTAGTCTTGGACTACGTTGCATTGATCCCATATTCTGAAATGACGTTGATGTTAGTTTTTGTTTAGGGATGTATGAATTGGTATATGTTGATGCGTTGAATTTGATTCGGCTACTCCGTGTAGAGATTTGTAGTCGTGTGTATATATGTATGTTGAATATAATATAAATGTAAAAAAGTGTTGTCAGTAAATGATCAATGATAAACATCAAAACATCTATAACTATTATTTGAAATTGAAGATATATTACATACATACCTACATATACTTACGGCTATAAATCTCTTGAAGGGGTAGCAGGAGCTAGGGAGTTAGAAATTCCTAAGCCCCTTTTTGAAGTTGCGAGGGGAAAAGATGGTGAAATAAAGGTTGTTGGTGATGGGTTTCCAACCGCATCGCCCACCGTTTACGTACACCCACCCCAAGAAACGGGATAGTGCTATTCGAAGCCGACACTACACAGCTAAGATATACGAAGATATATTGCTAAGTATATTTTTCGAAATAAGATAAAGTTAACTTGCAAAATGATTTAGACCTAGTGTAAACAATTACAAAAACAAAAGGCTATTAATATCTCTTTCGTATATATGTCTGTTTTAATAACAGCCTTCAAGTCTAAATCAGTTTAATTAATCAGATTACTGGAAAAAAGATGATTTATTGGCTTAGGCTTGAGTTCAAAGGTAAAACAACTGCGAGAAAATATTATTCTATAAAATAAAATCATTACTTTAGGTTTATATAAAATACAGTATTGAGATTCATAGAAAATCCTTAAAGTTTTGTCTTCATCGAAATATTTCCAATGAATGAAGAAATTAAGCGGCTTATGAAATTTACTTCTCACTGGGAAACTTTTCAATAAATTTTGTGATTTTGTTACAAAAGTGCTTTATTCGAATAATGTGTTGCGTAACTTACTTGAGTACTCTTTGACTTCTATCATATTTCACAATTTGATCTTTGATATGTATCTTGTGACTGTTTGTCTGTCTAACTGCAAGCAGTACGTGTTTGTCAGCAGGAATCTGAAATAAATAGACATGTTTAATTTATAATTTATTAATTGCTTAAATTAATTTACTCAAACTCTAAGTTTCACGACGTATATCCCCGAAGGAGTTGGCAGAGGTACTAATACTTCTGAAACTCACATGATATTGTCACCTGGTGTTCAGAATACCCAGGTTTTGCTTGGACTCACGTGATAGGGCTTTAGCAGTTTTGAACGAATACATTTTCACATGACTAAGTACAACTCAGCCATGTGGGTTTCCTCACGAGGTTTTCCTTCACTATAAATTACCCAAACTTAGAAAAGACAAATTAGTTTAGGACCGACCCGGGATTCGAACCCTCATCGAATGCCCAATAAGCGATGTTCTACCCACTTAGCTATCACGGTAGCTTACTATTAACTTTACGACCAACCAAAAAACTACATAGGTTGTAAAGGAACATAAAATTGTTTGCCACACTAACTTAAAACAATACCTTAGTGTGTTCGATACGATAAGTGCAAGTAGCGTTTCTCGGGTATACCCCTGGAAAGTTAGGGGATTGAATTCGGCAAGCCTTGAAGTCGCAGTCACTTAGAATCCTGTCACAATAAGTGCCTGGTACTTTCTCCCCTCGCCAAGCTCCGATAGTTGTGTTGCCATAACGAAGTCTGGCTTCACTTCGTCTCAGGAATTTGTAAGCCAACTTAAAATCAAAGTTGTATCCTACGCCCTGTTAAAACAAGAAAAATATGAGAAAGTTGAAAATAACTCAGCGAGACTTCGGCAAGACTTAATAGATATATACAGTGACTTGTATTTAATGGTTTTTTGAAGTATTGGGGTTAAAGATATATTTTTTCGTTTTACTGGTAGCAAATTTAAATTTAAACCAATTCAAATCATTTTATTGTTAATTAATGATAACAATCACAAGCATACTTATACAACAAGCAATACACCAACAGTATAGATAGTTGAAAGTTGAAATTATCCAACCACGTAAATACAAGTTACCTTCTAATGTCTACGCTTTAAATTGATACGAAGGTATTCTAATTAAGTAATCGATGTATCAACCCTAACCCTTCATTAGTGGGGTTGGCTCCGCAGATTATGTAACATCTATTCATAATCATAACAAAAGAGATGATATTGAAACGAAAATTCGTATCCATTTCATAATATTTTAGACGTAGTCGGGCCTGTACTTAATAGGGTAACCATACTATATTTTTATCTAGGTACTAAAATGGTATAGTGTTGGTTAAGTATAGTATTAACCCATATCTATTCGTGGGTGTCGTATCAGGATACTTAGGATATTGGGGTATTTTGAATGACTGATTGGTAGTGCGGTTGGAATCCCATCACCCACATACTTTATTCTGTAATACATTCCTCACTCAACTTCCAAAAAGGGCTAAGCAATCTATGACTCAGAAGTTCTAGCTACTCTTTGTATGTAAGTATGGTTGGTATGGTATGGTAATGTTAAATTTGCTTACAAGGAGTAGTATAACGCTATTACATTCTAAACAAACACTTTTTAAAACTCATTTTGCACCTAAGATCCGCCAGAATTTAATATAAGCCCGAAATTCCCTAGAACTTGAAATATATTTTGTTCTCATAAAGAACCCAGTTTAATGCAGGGACTGAATAAGGAAAATATTATGTTTGACATAAAAAATGACAAACAGACTACGGTCGACAAAAAACAGTGAAAAATAACTCTCATTTGCTAGCAAGGCGAAGCGACGAAAATTAAAAAATTACGAGCTGGGTTTTCTGCTGATAAACAAACGCCGCCTTTTATATTTTTTACAAGGGGCGAGTTTACTCATAAAATCGCAGAACCCACATGTAAGCAACTGTTTAATATGCATGAATTATTGTAAAGGTTCTGTTACTGCACTTCCTGTATAATTATATAGGAGGTACACGCACATTGTTAGTGGCGTTACGTCACTTTTACACAAAGAGGTTGCTTAGGCAGGAGTAGCTTAATGAAGATAAATATAGCTATCGCTAATATGTGTTAACTTTGTTGTCAGTAATTGTATTCAGCACCGTTTATGAATACTTGCTATATCACAGTATGATTAATGCGATTAATGTTTAACAAGTAAATTCTCTGAGTGTTCAAAATATGATTACTTTTTATGCTTTAGAATTTTAGTTTAGAAATGTCTTATATTAGACGTATAAAATAATGAACAGGTCTTTAGGGCCTTTATAACTTTATTATTGGCTCTTAATAACCATTCAATCAAATTAATTTGTTAATATAATATGAAACTGTTAGTATTCAGATAATTCCCCATATTTTCCGAACCAAGCAGATTTTATATTAGTTATCTATGAATTTATAAACTGTTATTCTAATAAAATTAAACTCTACAAAAACATCTTGTTTAAAAATATTACCTTAAAATCACCTAGAAACAGTTTCAACACATCACTAAGAAAATATTGCCGTCCAATCTATCTACACCAACAGCGACCGTGCTAATTCTAATTATAAACAGGATTGGTTCCCCAAACACGTTCATCAATAGACCACACAACAAAGAGTAAGCACATTGCAATCTAGGGTTCTCAATTAGTGTGAAATGGCCGCCGCAACAGCCGTTAATTTCTCACCTGTTGACTGAGTCTATCCAATCGTAATGTCATGTTGATGGAATCTGATTCGCTGAAATACACAGTGTAGCCCCAAGCTGAGCCACACCATTGGCCGGTTGGTGGTGATGGACTTCTTTCCATTATCGTCATGTGACCATCGGGGCAGCCGTCTGAGGTGAACGATACGAATTTTCCAACCGTGAACGTGTCGAAAGTTAGCTGAAAGAATGATATTATTAGTTATTCTAATAACTAACTTTAAAATATAAATAATTTTTTTATCATAAAGTGTTATGTATATCGTATGCTTCTTCTTGGTAAAGGCCGCGGGAAGCCGATGGATGAGGGCAGCACAGGACCGGTCGTTGTGGAGATCTTTTGGGGAGGCCTATGTCCAGCAGTAGACGTCTTCTGGCTGATGATGATAATGATGATGCTTCATTTTTATTACAATTCCATTCGTATGGTTGATATGTTAACAAAGTATACGAATATATTCGCTGAAAATTAATTTGATTCTTGAGTTTATACAAGAGATATCTTAAAAGTGGAGCTACAATTAGTTAATCGCCATAATATTTTTTAAATGAGGATACGAACTAGGAACGTTAAAAGTACTAAACGGGTTACACTTGATAAATATCATTATGACACCCTAACTACCAATCATTCGACACATTAATAACCTGTTTTTTATGAGTCACTTTTATTATGTTAATATCCAGAAATATTTACAGACAATATAATTCACTTTTCGCAACGCTAAGAACCCTTAATCAAGAAGCAGATCCTGTTGAATATTCAGCCTTTTAGCAATTCTCATCGGCCTCTCGTATAGATGAGATGGGGTGGAAGCTCTATTGCTTCCGCACGATAAGATATGATGCTAAAGTGAATTGTTTCATTGACTATGCCACATTATAGTTGTAGGATGGATAGACAAGTTGTCTGAAACTAAGCCAAAAGCAATTGATCGAAATATTGTTCAAATTTCTGGCGTATCTAGATTTCGGATCCAATAATACTGTTGTTTTGTAGAGGAAACTGTAAGTTATGTTAAATGCACCGCATGGACTTTGATTTCACATTTTTTTTAGTAATAATCATGATTTTCACGTTTCCATTAAAAATTACTAGTACGAATTTATGTTTAGGTTACAAATAATTAAATTTTACAGTCACTACATCAGTCAGTGGTGTGTTTTACAATAGTATTATTTGAATAAACCTTTGAACTCTGGCGTTTAACAAAAATACTTTTATGGAATTCCAGAAGCCACGGCAGCAGCGTTTAAAACCTCATAAACCACCGAAGTAACACACAAGTTCACATAAATATAATACGCCCATTATTGGGGCAACCGACGAGTGTAATATAAAGTACCTTTCCCTTCAAGTTTAGTGTCGAATAAATCTTTACGGGCTGCGGTTTATTGCACGTATCATGTTAAGTACCTGAATAATATCGCCGTAATTGCCCCCAAGGGCTGTGAAGTTGAGGTGGCACACGAATGGCAGATGCTCCTCTCGGGGCCTCCGAACTTCAAGTTCGTACGTGCGGCCTACGTCACCCATGTATGTTCGGTTACATGCTGCAACAAATCATTACATAGTTAGCTTTAGTTACTTAATGTTTGTGATCTGAAAGAGAGTGCCTATGCAAACGTAGCTGGTAGAAATATAGTAAAGATATGTACACAATATATCACTTCTAAGTGATTTTGAGTCTTTTTTGTAATCAAGGGGCTCGAGTCTATGTTTATCTATAAATTTTGCCACGTTTACCTAGTGGAAATTGGTAGACATTAATTACTTTTACTATGACTTTACTTGTGACTGATTACGACATCGTGTACCAAACGAAGCACGGGACCATCTAAATTTTCTGAGAATCAGGTGATTCAACCTAAAATATCTTGCCTAACTAGGCTAAAACTCACAAATAGCCATGAGCCATGCATGAATGTTCTTGCCGTTAAAGTATGGACGTAGTTAGATTTAATATACATAAACAAAAATAGCACAACAAATATTATTAAAATTTGTGATACTGAGAAATATAAACTCGACGATAGACTAAACTAAATAAGATAAAAGTAATTCATTGCATTAATTCAGAGAAAATTGAATCAGTTTGGACCTAGAGTCTAAAAATCTCATTGAGACATATACGCCAACCATGCGTACAGCTAATTATGTAGGGTGTCCAAACATTCGCGTGTAATAAATCAAACATAAATTTGAACAAAAGATTAAACAAGCTGCTGTGGGCGCATCAAAATTATGCATGTCATAATACACAGGCACCTGTATTGTTAATCCTTTCTACAGAAAAACTGGGGAAACAAGAAAGGAAGAAGGGTACAATGCCGAGCACAATAGGCGGCCATGCTATATTTTTACAGTCTTTTAAAAAACGCCTTTTGTCTGTCCTGACAGTGCATTACATGGCATAAGTGGCGGAAAATGATTTGCTTTTTCATATTTGTTTTCAACTCCTTGTTTTGGCGTGGATAAAGTATGTGCCGTATTTAATACGACCAAAATATTTTTCGTACTTACTGCTCTTTCATAAAGATCAAAATGCAGAGTGATATTTTAATTTTGTCGGACATTAGGAAGGTTTTTTATGTACGTGAATTTTGTTTGCGTTGTAGTCGTTTGTCATAGTAAGGAGTGTCGTCGATCTAATCAATCTAGTTTGTCATTTTAGAGATAATCGATTCAAAATTATTTGCTAACATAGTAATTACTTTTTGTGTTCAGGAATTTGCAATAAAATCTTTTTTTAATTATTTGCTTAACGACGTTTTGTATAAATACACTGTTTTATGTCAAAGTTCAACTCAGCCATGTGGGTTTAGCCGGTAACAACCATGATAAATTAACCACACGAAAGACGAAGATTAGAAAAGACAAATTGGTGTAGGGCCGACCCGGAATTTGAACCCTCATCGTCTGCACGATAAGCGGTGTTCTATCCACTGAGCTATCACAGCTGTGTATTTAACAGTTAACAATATTTACTATAGATCTATAGTAGCGAACGCAGAGGTCATTAACCTTACTGGAATTGTATTTAGGCCAATGACGACGACTACTTGTTATGGCTATATTATAACGTTATATCTGCGACATGATAGTTCAGTGGGTAGAACACCCGCCCGAAAACATAAGGGCGTGAGTTCCAATCCTGGGTCGGGCCTACACCAATTTGTCTTTTCTAAAGTCATATGTGTGGTTAATTTATCATGGTTGTTAACGGTGAGAGAAAACATCGGGAGGAAACCCACATGGCTGAGTTGTACTTAGTCATGTGACAGTGTATTCGTACAAAACGGCGATAGGCCTGCCTCCTATCACGTGAGTACACTGTCTAAGCAAAACTTGGGTACCTTCTCTGGACACTAGATGGCGCTGCCATGTGAGTTCAGAAGTATTGGTACCTCTGCCAACCCCTTCGGGGATAAACGGCGTGAACGTTTATGTTTACGTTATGTTATTATGTTATATCTGCAAACGTTATATTTGCTGCGCGGTGTTTGCTAATAATGGCACTGTCCCCATTTTATTCCATAAATGTTTGTATGATGTAAAAGTAAGGATATTTATTTTTAAAATAAAGGTTATTTTACAATATTCTCCATACTCAAATTTCAAAAGTGGTAGATGAATTCATTATTCCGAATCTCTGGCTACCCTTCTAGGGATATATCGAACGGTGAGTTTAGATGTTAATATTATGTTGAATATGAATTGCAGCCACAATATTGCGTCATAATGCTCTAAGCTGAGAGGTTATAATGGTTTTAAAATAATGTTCTGTACACTATATTTATTTCTGTATAATTTCAGAAAGTGTTTCTGTTAGTCTCGGTAATGAAAAAAGACCTTATCGGCATTGTTTAAATTGCAAACATAGTAGTAGACAACTGGCGTTTAATCCCGAGTCATACCCACACCAATGGTAATCTGTAAGATACTAAAACAAAACAGCCTCATAAGTATTATTATAAGTGACAAATAATTTCCCCATTAGGTGATGAAACATTAGTGCTAGTCTTTTATGTATTACTAGTGGTCCGCCCCGGCTTCGCACGGATGGTGTTAAATATTTTCCCTGTATACCCGCTACAGTATTTAGCGTGTTGATATATATCCTATGTCCTTTTCCTGGTTCTAAGCTACTTCTCCAACTATTTTCAGCCAGATCGGTTCATCTGTTTTCGAGTTATAAATAGTGTAACTATTACGACTTTCTTTTATATATAGATGATTAGTTCTAGTTGTACTAGAACTAATCATCTATATAACTTCTTACTAGTTGATCTTACTACATCTTACTAGTAGAAATATAACTATTATATGCAATAAAAGTTTTCTATTTTATTCAATGACAGTACCAACAAAATAATCTTTTGCAAACACCGTTCATTTAATACAGTCCCGTGTATCAGAAAAATATATTATAAGTACATTTTATGTAACAGCTCGTAAACGACACAAGGCAAATGAGAAAACTGTCAAAATGCTTATAAAATTCAGCAAAATATGAGTTCTAAGCAGTCTGCTCATGGCATCTCGCGCTGTCCGAAGTCTCTTTGTTGGAATTGTTCTGTTACTACTTAAATTTTGTGCTTGACATTTTGTGGTAGCTGTTTGGCCTTAATAATGTCAGAGGAGATTTCATGACCTTACGTTTCCAAGAAACAATTTACTTTTTTTTTACTTTTAATTATCCTTAGGAAGCTTTTTGATGAAATTATAAAAGATTTATTTGAATGGAAAAATGAGCATTGATGTTTCAAGGTGGCTTTCTGGCTTTCATTATCTCTGTGAGGAGATTGAGTTTTGTGTTTCCGAGAAAATTATCTTGGCATTTTACTTAGCTTTTTGATTAAATTAAATATTTTATTTTGTTTAAAACGTAAAACTTAAGTGTTATCATTTTTATGTAAATAAAAATGTTTAGTTGTAATAAAATAATAAGGTAAAATAAAAAAGATAGGAGATAAAAAGGTATCATATACCGAAAAGTTATTTCTACACACTGCATTGTCCATTACGTGGTTGCCACCCCAAACAAATAAATTTTAAGTTGAATGTTCTTTGTCGATTGCAAATTCAGTTTTGCAACACTGGGCTATGTCAGTTTCCCCAGTTTTTCTACGGATCTTCTTGTTTCTGATTCGATTGCGTTTTACACACTGCATTGCTCATTACGTGGTTGCCACCCCAAACGAGTCAATTTTACGTTGAATGTGCTCTGTCGATTGCAAATTCAGTTTTGCAACACTGGGCTATGTCAGTTTCCCCAGTTTTTCTACGGATCTTCTTGTTTCTGATTCGATTGCGTCTTATTAGTCCCAACATAGCTTTCTCTATTGCCCTTTGATTGCCTGAACCTTTTTATGAGACACATTGTAAAGGCTACGTCTCTATTCCAAAAGACATAAGCAAAACACACAAAAATTGTAGAATCATATACGTATTACAAGATAAATTTAAAAGAAGAAAAGCAATGCAAACGTAAAAATCCCAGATAACATAGCTCTAGTTTCTATAAATCATACAGAATTGCTTTCCCAACTTTTATTCCAACAAGCCCGAGCCGAGTTAGTGCACAACATGTGTTGTCATCGCACTAATTATGTGCAAGTCCGCACGAGCTCGTTGCATTAGCTCAACAGCAAATTATTCACACATTTAATTTACATTGTTAATTGGCGCGCACACCAAGTTTTTGGCACTGTGGGCCAATTTTGGAATTATCAAGGCACATAGGTGTGGAATTGCTGTATGTGGATTTATTGTGTTATATCCTTTGTTTTAATATGCAAGTATTATTTTGGAAAAAAAATGTTATGGCTATTTTAACCTAAAGTAATTTAATATGTCATTTTCGATCTCACCTCGTTTTAGTTGCATAAAACATCTGTTTAAAGTTTATATATACTTTTGGTTTATAATTTTTTAAAGTTATCCACTCAACCGATTTTAAATATTTCATAACTAGAATTCTACAACTTTCAGAAGTAACAACGGTATAATCATCTCATCAAGGTATATTTCACATTCAGCAGAGACAAAAGTATTTTTTAAAGATTTTTGAAAATATTTTCATAAACATAATATTATACTCGCGGCTATATATCTCTTAAAGGGGTAGCAAGAGCTTCAGAATTAGAAAACTTCAATCTCTTTTGAAATTTCTGCGGGGAAATTATTGTAAAATAAATGTTTTGGGTGATGGGTCTCCAACACCACACAGCAAACATGTGAACATGTAGGTACAACATTTTTGAATATTAATATTGAATAATTTAACCCGTCGTCGTCGGTAAACCTAACACATTATAAATTTGAACGTGGGTTTTTTGCTAATTACAGAAGCATATTTGCTAATTAGCTACACTGGCGAAAGGCAGGACGGAACCTTAATAACTTTTCTAAATAATATATTATAATCTGAATAAAGATTATTAATGAAGTATTTGGCGTGTATGTATATTTCAATGTGTTGAGGTATTTAGTTTTTATATTTTAGATTTCCAATTATTTTGCAGGAAAATGTAGGTATTTTCATTGACAACCTTCTAGTACATAGTCACACCTACAACAATAAATACGCAAAGACCAGAGTTTCAGAAATATAAATTATTGAGTAACTACAAAAGGGAAGAAACATTTCGACGCCGGCGGGGATCGAACCTGCGACCTCGGGTATACGCCACCGTCAGTCTGCCAATACAGTATCAATTTATTTTATTTATCCTTTATTTATTGGTAATAACACAGGAGGTTTTCAGGAACAAAAACATTCAAATTATATAACTACTGATTTATGTAGAATTTGAGAGAAAACTTGGAAATAAACCCTTTAGGGGAAAAATGTTGGGGGACTATGAGGAAATAAGTTTATAATAATAAAACTTTATTAAACGCACAACATGGTACAGATTTGTTAGTAAAGCTTACATCTAATGTTAGTTGGTACATCTAAAACTTAAGCTAAGGACATGATTGGTCAGGTGTACGTGCGGCGATGCGGTGGGGGCGGCACATGCCGCTCGCCGCACCGGCGCACGTACACACAGTCGTACCGGTCCGCGAGCGCGGCCAGCAGCGGGTAGTTGCTGGCGCGCACCGACACAGTTGCGCGGCGGCCCGCTTCCGCATCACGGGTTCTGCTGAGCTCATCAATCAGCGCATTTATATATAAATTAGCTCGGTCCACCCTGTCTCACACCACACTCTAGTTTGTAGGAATCCAACAACGTTTTCGACCATCTAACACAATTGATTTGATTGTGTTGATTATATGTATCAGTTTCCATTTTAGAATGACCTGTTTAGGTCATAATGGATAGTAAAAGGGATAATATAAGAAAATAAATCATACATACATCTCACGCCATTAGTTTCCATTGTGGTAGGCAAAGACTATCGATCGCCACTTCGTACGATCTTTGTACTATCGGTCAGGAAAAGTAATTCCCCATATTCTTATGACGACTATGGGGTTAAGAGCTTAGCATTATTTTTTTTAAGTGATGCATACCTACATTAGTTTTCATTGGGGCATGCAGAGTTTATCAATCAATCGCGAGTATCGAGACTCGACAAAACAATCAACAACGAAAAAATTATTTTACACCTTTTCCCCACATAGATTCCAAAACTTGTTGTTTCCAAAAATGAAAAATTATTCCTGCCGAATTAAATTAAGTTTTGGTATTTTCCATACCGGATACCGAAAAAAATCTACCCAGACGTAGTCGTGGCCAGAAAGCTATTGTTATATCAAAAATAAACGCAGTCATTCTTAGATACGACACAATGAGTATAACTTCTTTTAACAACCTATTAAATACTCGTAACTTCAAAAAATAAACACTTGCGCACCCCAAAACATTGCAATCAGTTCACCGTTGAAAATAATATCAGAATAATGACGTCACAGCGTTGTCACGTCTGCAATGTACCAAACGAGCTTGTACCCTCGAGGGAAATGGGAATTGTGGAAACAGGGAGTAATCTACTTCTTTCAATCTCTTTGTGAGGCCATCTTTCGGCTCTTTTGTGTAAGACAATTATCGTCTCGAGCGTTTCTGCCTCGGAAACGTATTTCCAGAGCGGCGATTACCGACGAAACCATTGAATTATCATAGTTAGATTAAGCATTGCCTACGTTCTACTTTAGTTCGTATTATTTTCTTTTCATGTTTCTGTTGTTTTGTTTTATGAAAATTTATTTAAATAATGCTACGGATATAAGAAAGATTTCCGAATCGGAATGATGATACAACATAAATTATCAAATTTATACCTGTCTTATTTCCCTGTAGAGGAGAAGGGGACACATTTTAGCACATTGCCATGGTCAGCATTCAGAATATTGTATATGGTCTCTTTTCCCCTTGCATCTAACTTCAGGGATATACGGCGTGAAGTCTTGAGTCGAGTATATGCTATGTATCAGCATACAATTTGTATTTATACTTAGATAGAGAAACATTTAGATACCGCGATGTAGGATTATGAGAGAAACGCTGTTATGTGCGAGTGAGTCCGTGTAATGTGCGCTCTATCAGCCCATAAGGAGTGTTTTATGCGGAACAATCTGCTCATGTTAATAATAACAATATTCAATAACCCTATAAATGTAACCTTCACTTAAATCTAAGTATTGCTTTGATTTACAAGTATTATTTACAACGTAAGATTTGAAATCTTTGTACCTCCACTAAATGTTCTCTAAGTACGTGAGTATACTCCTCGTAGCTATATTAGAGAGTTAAGATCTCTCAGTTTCGTTCTGTGCCAACAAAAATACATAAAAGTCGACGTAATAATAATATTTTGGCTGACTTGTCACACGAGTGCGGATCAAAGACCCTTCCCAAACAACAAAATATCCAAAAAACGGTGAGGTTGTAATTTTAACAAATACATTTATAGTTATAAAATAAATTCTGAGTTATCCCAAACTACTTATTCATTCACATACTGTAGTCAGCTTATGGCGGAATGTAGAAATAGTTTCTAATAATCTTTTTATTCCATTGAAGCTTTTCAAGAACCAAAGGACTGTTTTTCTACTTTGTACGTAACAGTAGACCATGTTACGTAAGGTTTTAAACCTTGATTCTTGGGTTCAATTACAAGGCATACACTGGGTTTATCTTATTTGTTTTTAGGACGCTCAAATCTAATACCGATTTTCTGAAAAGTTTTATAATTTCGTAGTTAGGAATGTACGTTAAAGAGACTATACTGGCTACTATCAACGGAAAGGCTAGCATGGCGGATTAACCTAACCATCCTGTTTACTAATATTATATATACATACATATACTCACGCCGTTAGTTCCCATTGGGGTAGGCAGTAACTATCGATACCTATCTATCGAACCTTTTCATATAATTGATCCAAACCCCTAATTCTTTTCCTATTTAGAATGTAAGGGTAACTTATTTTAGCCCCCTCGATCAGTATGAATATGGACTGTGATGAGGTTATATATTGAGCTACCATTAAAGGGTAGCGGTATTTCCAGCTAAAGCTTTTGGTATTTTAATAAAAAAAAGGTTTTTTCAGATAAATACTTGAAAGTTTCAATAGTTTAAGGGATGACAAAAAAAGTCAATAAATTTAATACGCTTTTTTACTTACGTGAGCATCCTTTAGGTTCATCACTCTTATCACCACAGTCATCTTCTCCGTTACAAAATTTGTCAACCGACACACACTGTCCCGTATCACATAACAATTCGCTCAGTCTACAAGGCGCCTCGACACCACTATTTCTAGGAAACTTGCCTCTAGTCACCATTTCGAACTCTGAACTATTATTATCTTCATTCACATACTCTTCGTTAAAGTCTTGGGGACTGCACAGTTTTATAGAAGTTAAAATTAGTATCAGAATGAAAGTTCGATGTCTTATAAAATCATTATGCTTGGCGCTACACATTTTTATTTGTCTTTGTGAAGTATTGATCACTGCACGTCACATTATTGTTTCATACCGCTTTACCGAGTACCTGTAATTAAAAAACATGAATTAATTGAATGACATTTTCTTTATTTTTAGCTTTGAAATTGTGATATTGATTAAGAGTATTTCATTATAAACAAAATTGTCCATCTCATAATTTCAAATAACATCTTAGATGATAATAAATACCCGCGCGTGTAGCTCAACGAGGTACCAACGGTTGAATTCAGCGTACAGATTTTTTTATTTGTTTTTGGGATAAATCATCGTGTAATACATTTTTATTTTGTAGTAGTTTTTATTGTTGTTTCGGCTATATTTCACCGTGTAATACCTAATACCTAATACATAGAGAGGATGGACGACAGTAAATTGGTGAAAGAAATATATAGAGCCAATGTGGAAGGTAATGTTAGTAGAGGATGACCTCGGAGGACACATTTTGGATCAAATAGAAAAGGCTTTAAAATTTCCTTCTCCTCTCCTATTTTCCAATTTAGTTTTATTGTAAAATAACTTAGATATAAGAAATTGCTGTGCCCCGCCGGGTCTTCAATGTAAAACCATGAATTTATTTATAAATAACAACTATTGTACACATTGTTGAATGCAATAAATGATTGAGTATTGAAAATGTACTCAAAAAGGCAGGTGTCTTAAGTATGAAGAATAAAAGAACATGTATGAAAAGATTGATGTGAACGAAGCCAGAAAGGTTTGCCAGGATCGTACGAAGTGGCAATCGATAGTCTCTGCCTACCCCAATATCTTGGAGCAAGACTCCAGATAACATTAGCTCTTTTTGTACACAGCAAATATTAAACTCAAAGGTTATTTAAAATTTTGTGAAGGTAGTTAGTATTAGCACAGATAATAATAATACTATACGTATTAGTAATTTTATAGTACTGTATAATGACAAATAACACCTCTGTCTTCCCGTGACCATGATAACTGAAAAGTTTTCGGGATTTAAAAACAATGTAATAACACGCGATTAAAATATCCGAAAATCAATTGTTTTTATTATTATATAGAACCATTTAATTATGCCATATAAAAACTTTACAATGCTGGTCGTGTATAGCTTTTTAAGTCATTGTGTCACGTGTTTCAATTAATAAGTGATGAACAAGTTAAAAATACTAAAAAAACTTGTAATAAACCTGTCTCTGCATTTAGTAGAAAGATCATGTAGATCTTATTCCAATTGAGTCTCAACCGAATTATTATACTATTTATATTATTTGTCTTAAAGAAGTCTAACAGTTGAAAAACTTGACACAACTATCTAATTATTTAGTTATTTCAATTTATGAATTACTGCTAACTATAATTCAGGGATCTTGAGCTTCTGAAGTTTAATTAAAAATTATAAAAAAAAACGTTTATCACTTCAAAAAATAATATTTGATTTTATCGGTGGCTGCGAACCATAACTAACCTAAGGCTGTGGGAGTTGACTGACCAAAAGCCCATCGACATACAAGGAGATCCGATCAGATCAGAGAGGAAATGGCTTTGGATTGGACATGTACTGAGAAGACCATACACTCATCTATCCAAACAAGGGTTAAAGTGGCAAGCGTATGGCAAAAGAAGGCCGGGTCGCCCCCGTACCACCTGGAGGCGCTCAGTTGAAAAAGAGGCAGTATCAACTGAACTCAGCTGGAATGACCTGGAAGATGCCGTACAAAATCGAGAAAAGTGGAGATCTCTTCTTCGGGCCCTATGTCCCTAATGAGGGATAACAGAACTACATGATGATGATAATGATAATCGTAAAACATAATTTACTTACTTGGAACAAAAATTATGCAACAAGTGGTACAAATTACTGGAACTTGAACTTATTCCCACTTTTATACAAACTGACTTTTGCTTTTATTCTAATAAATGTGAGTATTCTATTGCAAACTATATGATACATCTATGATTTCAATGTTAAGTTATGTACCACTATATTGGAAAACCACATTTCATGGTTCCAGGCCAACCGCTTTTTAAATACACTACAGATGAAATTAAACAACTGTAAAATGATTGAATCTTTTTTTTTGTTCATGAAAACCTCATGTGGGGATTATCACTAATAAATAAAGAATATTTCTTTCCTTTATTTATTCTTTATTTATTGTAAAATGATTGATTTAACTTTATTTACAGGAATTTAAGGCATGCTTTCAAGTAAATTTGTTGTTTCAACATTGTAGGATATTTTCCTATCTGTGACGTATCTATAAATAATGTTCCCCTAAACTGGGCTATATTTGTAAGTTCTTGGAAGCAATAATACATTAAATATCTTTATCTAAGCACGAAGCAGCCACTTTCAGGTGCGATGTTATTTATGGAATTTGCACATGGCATGGTAAATGTACTGCTCCACTTACGGAGGTCGATTTCACTTCCACGCTTAAGATTTGTGCGCGCATTAAGATAGCAATATGGTGATATTGAATATTCGGTTAGTCGATAAAGTAAGGACAGCGTAAGGTTAAATATTAAATGCGAAACAATCTTCAGTATTCAGTAGCAAATAAAATAGCTTTTCTAGTTACAAGTACTAAGCAACAGTAAGGAAAAGTAAACAAAAATTAAAAAAAAACGGAGAATTATGTATAGCTATAATACATCTTGGTATCATACCCTTTTCTATACTAAAAAGAGGAAAGATTTGTTTGTGAGTGGTTTGTTTGTCATAAATAGACTCCGAAACAGAGTAAAATCATCAAAAGTATGAAAAAACTTAAAAAATCAGAGCTTTATAACGCCAGCCATATGTTCGTAAGGAGTAAGCAGTGAATAAAATGTAAGTGCAGTATTTTGAAATATAAAACTGTCCATTCGGCGGATAGGGAGGGGTGTGAATTTGTTTTATATAAAGACGGAATAAAACATAGTACAGCAGCAAAAAGTAAAAAATATGCTCAACTATTCAATCAATTTAATAAAATGTTAACTAAAAGTATAGCTAGCAAATAAACCGTGTAATTAGAATTATTAATGCCTTCAAAAGATACATAATGTACAAAATAGCGATGCGCGATATCACGGAAGTTACCACAACTGTGACAGGGCACTATGCAAATGAACGTAAAAGCGAATTTGTGTTGCCAAATACGAACCGCTTACGAAACAATTTACAATTTCATCATAAAACCTTTACGAATAGATTGGAATGCAAAGCTGTTTGAATATTCTAATTGTCAGTACATGTTACTATGAAATGCAGTGACGTATTTTTGGTTTATCATTTTGTATAATAAATGTTATAAATATGATAAAAAATGCATGTGCCCGAAATCTGAATATAAAAAACATTAGAATGTCAATGAAGCTAGACAATCAAAACACGTGAGTATATGTATGTATGTAAAAATATTGTATAGTTTTGTTAACCATTACATTGGTAACTTAGTAAGAAAACATTATTTGGGTAAGGTACTTGACGTTGTTAAGGTAGAACTAAATTGTCTATAAATATAATACATCTGACTAAGGATTTTCAACACAACATGAGCCCAGGTGCTCAATTCAAATCAAAAATATATCCCGCATACAAAAAACGCTTATTTCCCATTATTAACGTTTTTAATTTATCATTTCAAATTATTTACTGCACGAATGTTGAAAAAGTTCATTTGTATGGCTTTCAGAGGACAGAATTTAAATGGCTCAATTATTTTTTCTTAGGCTACAGTCATTTGTCAATGCTCCTGTTTCCGTCTTGCGGGGAAAGCTCGCTTTCTTTTTGTCACACAGCTTTATCAGTGGTTACTTAGTCATTAATTAATCACTATCAGATGGATTATAATCTTAATCGTGGATTTTCCATTAATTATTAGAATTACAATATAAATCTTTTTGGAGAGAGTTTACAAAAAAAAAAGTATCTGGTGTGTTAAATGTCACTTTGTGTGGCTGTATAGTGTCGGTTTAGATTAGCAGCATTGACACCATTAGTAAAAATATCTTTTAAAAAATTGTTTATTGAAAATCGCTAACTGAAATTACTGTAACAATAAATGTTATAAATTTCTGAATGATAAATAAATTACAAATTATTCATTGTACTTTATTATAATCCAGGATTAAATGCGTCACCGATAAACTGGGAATTCAATCCGGATTTTTCAAGATTATTCCAATCTATATTCTAAGTGGGCATTATTCAAATGTCCACTGCTAACAGGGGTCGACCGCTATGAATTACTGATGTAGCACCCCTCAATTTGCAATTGACAATGAAAAACGAAGATATTTTTGGCATGAATTCAAAACTGGCTTGACGTAATAGAATATATTTTTCACCCGGAGAACATTTTTATTTGATTTGTTGAAATTCAAATTTATTTGCAAGGTACTCGCTCCGATTATTCATTTCGATTAATACTTTGCTCGTTTGAATAAAAGAAGTGAATGATTTATAAACTTGAATTCAAAATATACATAACATGTTTGATTTAAACAAAAAATAGACGTAGAAGATAAAACTAGAAAGACCTAAAAAGAAATAATAAAAACTTTCATAAAATCTATGTATATTTTTGCTAGGATCGTACGAAATAGCGATCGATAGTCTCTGCCAACCCCAATGGGAAAAAATAGCATGAGTATATGTATGTATAAAATCTCATTCAAGACATTGCAAGTGGAAGTTTACTTCTTCACACATAGTAATTGTACACAATTCCAAAATTTAATAATACGTTATTATATTACATAAGATATTTTTATCTATCCCACATTTTAATTTTATTTATGCTTTAATGGTTTTTTTTCCTCTAAAAAGAATAGTCTACATAGTATGCAATTGATTTAAATGGTTTACCAAAATCAATCTACAGTTTCGGGACGTCTTAGCCCCTTGTAAAAAACTGTGGAAGTGAATATAAAAAAGCCAGTGTCCATTTCCTTCAAGGTTTGAAGTTAACATGTAATAAATGTGAATCATTATTCAGAGTCAGCCGCACATAGAACTTGTGCTGGCGTAGAAATGTATTCATCTCATCTTGCGAAAGTTCCGTTTGGAAGTTAATGAGTTGCACTAGTTCGCTACGAGATATGAATAAGCGTCTTTTATACAAAGCTGTTCGGATAACTCAGATTTATACGATTTAACTTGATCTAAGCTATTCAATGCGTTTGTATATTTAACTCGGTATAAACTTCTTCGTGGAATTGCAGCCATTGAAATGTGAGACGCAAATATTAATTACTGTTTAATATGATATTTATATATTTTCGATTAATAGCGACATGATAGTCCAGTGGGTAGAACACCCGCCCGAAAACAGAAGGGCGTGAGTCCCAATCTTGGGTCGGGCCTATACCAATTTGTCTTTTCTAAAGTCATATGTGTGGTTAATTGATCATGGTTGTTAACGGTGAGGGAAAACATCGTGAGGAAACCCACATGGCTGAGTTGTAATTAGTCATGTGACAGTGTATTCGTACAAAACGGCGATAGGCCTGCCCCCTATCACGTGAGTACACTGTCCAAGCAAAACGTGGGTACCTTCTCTGGACACTAGATGGCGCTGCCATGTGAGTTCAGAAGAACTGGTACCTCTGTCAACCCCTTCGGGGATAAACTAAAATTGGTGAATAAACGTGTTAATTTTCTTTCTTTACAACATACTATGTTTTATAATATAATTTAATCTGTCTCTTATATGAACGGGTTTATAACGATAAATGACGTGACGTGTTAAGTAGGTTTTTCAACGTTAATAATAAAAAAAATAAAATAATAACTATTGTCTTTACCCATGAGTTTCTATCTTTTCTATACAATAACAATCTTTTTTTTTTACCTTGTTTTCGATGGTGTTAATGGCATTTCAGCAGACTTGTTAGTATAACGTCCAATTATTGTTTAAAAAACCACAAGTCATGGATGCCATAACATTTATTGGCCTAAAAATTGTCTAGAACAATCTTACTGTAAATATGTTACAGAAAGATTGTTCAACCAGCTAAGATTAGAACAAATAAATAAGAAAAGTCTTTTTAAAAAAATTGATATAGCATAAACAGTTTAAATGTGTATCATTTGAAATTTTGGACATGTATAATTTAAAACAAATGTAATCAATGTAACAAAGAAATGTATAATCTTGCAATTAAAAGTATCTGCCAACCTCAGTAGTTATTAATGGAAGGAAGAAGTATTATAGAAATGTAGCTGTGAAATATTTTATAAAATAAAGTTTAAAAACAAACATAAAGACCATACAATTTTATTCCCTTGATATAACAAATTACCATAGACTACTGATTCCCCAATTGTAGAACAAACTTTGACCTCAAAGTTTTCGAGGTAGATTAGCTCCGATACTATTGACATGCAAATACACTAAATAGTTCTATGTCCGGGCTATCCTTGGGGAGATAGCTACTCAATATAAAGGAAATACTTTAACCCTCCATTGCCAATCGAGCTCAAATAGAGCGCAACGAAGGTAAAGACCATTTGCCTCCTTTGCTAACGGTCTTATAATGTGTTTATTTCTTAGAAACTCGTTTTATAGTGGAAGACATTTATTTTATTTTTGTTTAGAATTAGTTGAGAAAATCCTTTTGGTTTTTAGCTTGAAAATTTTACTTTCTTGCCATATAAAAAATAAAATACGGCAATTTTATACATACCCCTGCACCCACCTGGTTCCACTTTTAAAAGCTATGTATTTAACAAACTATTCAATTAATAGACTAACAACGATAAATGATTGCCGTATAGAATAATTTTGTAGTTATCAGATAGAAATTTCAAAATATATTTTTGTTACCTACAAAGAGACTTTTACACAACTTAAATAAAAAACACCAACAAATAAGAAGCTGAACAGTTAACAATTTACACAATTCGCAGTGAAACAAAGTCGAAACGTCCAAATATTTGTCCGGCTCGTTATAAGGAAAATATATTTACTCGAAGTAACTTGAGCGACTTCGAAAGAATAATGTTTCAAAGACGAAGTTTCCAACACGAAACATCGGGGAAGCCAGTTGCCCATAAATAATTCACCACGAAATTATGGATTGGCAACATCACTCCATCAATGCCGGTAGAATATATTGCCTTCCACTCATATTTATCTTCTTTGCAGTCGAAAACAAGTTCGCGTCTTCTTATCGTATCTTATTAAGTTTGTATACTTAAATGAAATAATCAATCATGATAAATACTGATATTGAGCCAAACTAAGTAAGTTTTCGTTCAATCAGTAATGTTTCTATTTAATAAGAGAGCCGAAAAATAAGCAAAATGTTTCTTTAGGTCTCGTTATGAATAGGGAGCATGTGTTTTGACGTACGTTTTGATCTTTGTTCGGTACCAAAAAACAAAGATGAGAAAGCTTGATCTGTAAGAATGGTATGAGAGACCACGTACTGGTAATTTTCGGAATAGCCAAAAGTTATTTCTGAAATATATATGTACAGACTGACTGACTTAGCCTTGTGACTGCCTCCGTGGTCTCGCGGTTAAGCGCTTGGCTTCAAGTACGGAGGTCTCGGGTTTCATCTCCGGGGGATAAACTCACAAATTTCATTCGTAAGATTTAACCTAGTCTGGAGGGATATTGCAGGCTTGAATCACCTGATTGTGTGAAAATTAAGGCCGTCGGTCCCGACTACTATTACGGTAGTAGTCGTTAGTTTGCCAACCCGCTATTGGCCAGCATGGTGGACTAAGGCCAAATCACCCTATATAAGGTAGGCTCGAGCCCCTTGAACTCGAACCGGGACATTTATGGGCTGTGAGATATGTATAGAAAAAAGAGTTTCCCAAAATACGAGAATGAAGTGGTGAGAGATGAAAAGGATGAAATTTTGTCCTTCGTGGTCGTCCTCTATCAACATTACCTTACCTTCAACATTATATCCATATTGGCGTATATTATAAATGATAAAACTAGTTGTTAAATAATAAAAGCTTGACCAGTCTGGAACAAATTGAATATGTTGAACATAACCGAAGAAGTCGTTTGTACTACATTTTATTTGCGGCCATTTGTCCTATGTTTAAGTATTTGGGACTCGTGGAGTGGTACTTAAGTTTATTTATTGAATGGACTCGTGTCTTTTGTTGCTGAAACGGCTATTTCAAAATAGTGATATATTTTTATGTCTTAACTATAATTCATTAAAATTTTGGCTTAAAGGTAAAGGCATCTATCCAAAATGGGAATCTCAACTCAACTCAAATGTTCTCGCCGTATATCCCCGAAGGGGTTGGCAGAGGTACTTATACTTCACGTGACATTGTCACCTGGTTTTTGTTTTTGGCTTGAAACTCTTTGCTTGGACTGTATACTCACGTGATAGGGGGAAGGCCTAACCCTTTTTTTGTTCGAAAAATCTGTCACATGACTAAGTACAAATCAGCCATGAGGGTTTCCTCACGATAACAACATTACATCGATGATAAATTAACTATACATACGACTTTAGAAAAGACAAACTGGTGTAGGCCTGCTCCGGGATTTGAACCATCATCGTCTGTACAATAAGCAATGTTCAACCCACTGAGCTATCACGGTTGTTATGGAACATGGAAACCGAATTAAACATCATGAGAAAACAGTCCGCGGATCCAGAACGTCTTGCAATTTATAATAACAATTTAAACATACATACATATACTCACGGCTATAAATCCCTAAAAGGGGTAGCCAGAGCTGAGAAATTAGAAATTTCTCAGCCACTTTTGGAAGTTGAGTGAGGAAAAGATGGTAGAATAAGGGTTGTTGGTGATGGGTCTCCAACCGCATCGCCCAAAAATCCCTTAAAAAGCCCCAATACCGTTAGTCGCCTCTTACGTATACCCACCGGAAGAAATGGGGTAGTGCTATTCTAAGCCGACATTACACAGCTCAGCCAAATTTAAAGTTGTACTTTATATTTCGCAAGGAATTTTGAGTGATATTATGTAGTCAATGCATAATCTCCTGTTTAATAATTTACATTATCAAGTATTTTTACAAAATCAAGATGATTTTCCATGTGCCGGTTATTTTTCATTACCATAAATAGATATTAATTATCTAAAGTAGTGTCAAAAAATAATACATTTATATTACGTACATTTATTGACCTAGTTTCTCGTGTTCAATACAGTTTTGGGAATGGAACAAAATACTGAACGTATTAGCAAACTAGCTGTGCCCGCGACTTCGTTCGCGTGATTGTCGAGAACAAAAAAACGTCGTTTAGTTAAGAGTATATCACCTTTTTGAAATAAAATAAAGAACCAATGAAATCTAATGCGCACACTTATTGTGATGTAGGAACTATTGAGTATTTTATAATGATATTTAATTAATTACAGTAGCCATTATCCAGTTGAAATAATAAAAGGTCGTAACTGTGTGTATCTCATTTGAATTAGTGTTTATTTAGATACAGTTACAGGGTTAGCCGAAGATTAAGGATCGCTACCTTGTACGATCCTAGCAGATCTGCATAATGCATCAATATATTTATAAAGCCCTTTTGTTTTTAACACTTCGGAATTTTGCACATAGATCATATATCAATCCCGCCCGATTTCGGCCACAGCAAGTTCTGGTATCCGGCTATTAAGAGTGTGTTCATGTGCTCTCATGTGACTGACATAGCCAATCTTTCCGACAAATGTTCTATGACGTATGTTGAAAAATCAGTACCCCTCCAATATATAGGTAGTTATTATTGATGGCCGCAGGTGGTCGGGCCTTGAGCTCATCACTCTTTGCTTCGAGCTCATCACGTCTTTTCCTTCCGAAAAGAAAAATTTACCGGTTGACAGGAAGGGGGTGAAAACTAAATTACTAAATTTCACTCAAGAAAGAATAAAACAAACGGGGTAAGCTAAATAAAACCGCTCAAAAAAGGTACTTTACTATTATTAGGGTTTACGGTTGTTGGTTGTACTATGATAATACATTGAATTAAATCGATTTATCAGTGGCATAATATGCACTGTAGTAGCTGTGTAGTGTCGGCTTAGAATAGCACTACCCCATTTCTTCCGGTGGATGTACGTAAGAGGCGACTAACGGTATTGGGGGTTTTTAAGGGATTTTTGGGCGATGTGGTTGGAGACCCATTACCAACAACCTTTATTTTACCATCTTTTCCCCACTCAATTTTCCAAAAGTGGCTGAGGAATTTCTAATTCCTTAGCTCAGGCTACCCCTTCTAGGGATTTATAGTCGTGAGTATATGTATGTATGTATAATATGCAAATATAACTAAATTAAGGTTAGTCACTAAGGTCACTACATCATTTTAGTGTTAAAAAAAGTAGAACTTAAAAGATGTCTTATGTTTCTGGTGTTTAATACATACATACATACATATTCTCACGCCGTTAGTTTCCATTGGGGTAGGCAGAGACTATCGATCGCCACTTTGTACTTGACACTTTTTTTATCGCCAATGTGGAAGGTAATGTTAGTAGAGGACGACCTCGGAGGACAGATTTGGATCAAATAGAAAACGTGCTCAAAAAGGCAGGTGTCCGCAGTATGAAGAATAAAAGAGCATGTATGAAAAGATTGATGGATGTAAACGAAGCCAGAGAGGTTTGGTGTTTAATGTAGACCAAAATTCAGTTTTTTATTATAAACGTTCACGAAAACTGGTTGTGAAGTGACGTGCATTTGAAGAATGACTAAGAATTTCAAAATTATGCTCACCAAATTGGATTTATTAATAGGCAGACTATTTACATAATATATTAATATTAATAAGCCTAATTTAAGAAACTAAGTCAAGATAATATTTAAAAGCATTTCAGTTATTTTTATAGTCGGCGAATTCACTTGATATTGGCAGCTTGTATTAATTTCGCCTAGCTTGTTTCCTGTAGCTTCTATTACTTTAACCGACTTTAAAATAAGGGGTTAAAGGGGCTAAAAAAATGCAAATTTTATTTTTGCTTTATTTTATTTTGGTTCTTTATTTTATTTTTGCACAACGCCATCTATCGGACTTTGGATTCCAACTATCAACATTAGTTCTATATTTAGACTTAAGATGTCGTTGCAAGTACTATACTGAATTGCGTAACGTAATATTTTTCTTCTTGAACTCACAAAATTAATCATATCTTTTGATAGAGTGAACCGATTTCGATGAAACAAAAACTAAGTTATACCTCAAGTTACGTTTAATTTTTGTATATAAACATTTTCAGCATTAAATTCGTAGATTTTACGTTTTGCGCGCACAAACAAACATATAAACAGACAAACAGACAAACAGACAAAAAATTTAAAAATGATGGAAATGGGTTCTGTTACTTATCTGTTCACACGCTGGCTATTTTTTTTTTCAATTTCTTCAATGTACAAAAATTACTTTTCTACAGATTTATTATATGTATAGATTAACAAATGATTTATTAATAATGTCGTGGTCCTACAATTTGTTCAAATTAATGTACAATCATAATATAGCATCAATATAATTAAGGTCAACTTACGAATAAACAAGTTTTTGGATAGTTAGATAACAAATTATTGCCACGTTTTTTATAATTATAACTATTAGAAAAAAAGGAAATCAGTAAAAAAAACTTACACTTGTACTTTTTGATAGCTAATCTAAAAAAGACAGTTGTAAATTGAAAATTTCAATTATTTCATTATTAGCTCAGTTTTACAGTTATCTTGGAAAGGGCGTGGAATATGCAAATTAGTGAAAAAGGATTTGAAGGGCCCCTTTTGTCCTGGATTAGCGTTGGGTAAGTCAGTGTGTTTTTAGAATAGGAAAATGGTTTGATGTAAGTGTTTATGTCTTTTAATAGAAAATTATAAATAATTTATTTTACAAATGAGATTGCTTTGAAAAACAGATTTTAAGGAAGGTATCCGAACTAATGGCTGTAAATATCAAAAAAGAGTCACCCGAGCTTCAAAATTAGGAATTCCTCAGCCACTTTTCAGAGACGAGTGGGGAAACGGTAGTAAAATAAGGGATAGTTGGTTTAAGGTCGAAAAAACCCCTATATCGCCATTCGCGAGTAAATATAAGTTAAATAAATATACATACATACATATACTCACGGCTATAAATCCCTTGAAGGGGTAGCCAGAGCTAGGGAATTAAAAATTCCTCAGCCACTTTTGGAAGTTGCGTGGGGAAAAGATGGTGATATAAAGGTTGTTGGTGATGGGTCTAAAACCGCATCGCCCAAAAATCCCTTAAAAGCCCCAATACGGAAGAATTGGGGTAGTGCTATTCTAAGCCGGCACTGCACACCTAAATAAATATGTTTTTAATCATCCCTATTCCAATATCATTATCACAATTTTTCAAAAAATAGCTTTTTTCATTTCAAAAGAATGCCAAAGCTGTAACCTAATACGGAAAAAAGCGGCCCCAATATTCACGAGTACAATAAAATAACATTTTAGCTTGACACGAACGCGTCGTAACCGCGAGTATTGTATTATAATGTCTATATAAAACATTGGGGAGGTCCACCCTTTCGGTGCCAGTTGTGTTATAAGTACGGGGGCTTACCAACATTTATCACAAGACCTACAATGAAAACAAATTGTGGATAGGCAGACGTACAAAGCTTTGGTACATCTGTCATTTTCTTATTTACTTATCAATATGATTATACATATTATTGTTTTAGTAGTGAGCTATGTGATATCTATGTGAGAGGAATATTTATGTGATGAACATAATTGATTGTTTCTTAGTCTTGGAATTTATTCGTATGGGTATTATTATATAACATTAAATATATCGTTAAGTTAGTTTCCCATAATACAAATCTTACTTTGATTGGGGCTAACTTGATCTGTGTATAATATGCCCGTATTTTTATTTATTTATTTAAGTAGTTTTGGGTTACTATATCAAGTATCCATTTTTTCCGAAGGGTGTTGTAAAGGGGAACCAAAGAATTTGGAATTTATGTGCAATGTGACTGTAGTGTAGACCATTGCATTTCCCTAGACAACTTCCGAAGTTGGCTGAGTTATAATAAATTCTTAAGGTCTGGCTACCCCTTTTGTCGACATTATTAGTTGTTTAGTGTCGGCTTAGAATTGTACTAACCCATTTCTTCCCGCGGATGTCATTAGAGGTGACATAGGGTATTGGAGCTTATTTAGGTTATTGTTGGGCGATACACTTGGAGACACATTACCAACAACTTTTATTTACAATCCTTTCTACACTTAACTTCCAAAAGTGGTTGGGGAATTTAAATTCCAAAGCTCTGGCTACCCCTTTCTTGAATGTATAGCCGTGAGTATATAAATGTATGTTATAGCCGCAAGTATATTAATGTTATGGAGTCTTTATAATATAATAGTAAGATTTCCTTTCCAACAAAGCCCAATTAAATCGAACCGATTCGTTACTTAGTTCTAGTGAATAATTAAAGTAAGTCAGCCGAGCATATACAATGAGCACTTCATCTTAATTAACACGTTTATATATAGAACCCTTTTAGCTGATATACTCGTATTACCCTCAACATTAATGTTAATATGTAGCTAGTTTGCTTAGACATATTTGAATTATAAGCCTACAATAAAACTTAACTTCTATTCAACTCAACTGAAACTCTCAAACGTTCACGCCGTACATCCCCTAAGGGGTCAGCAGAGGTGCTTATGCTTCAAAAGCACGTGACATTTTCACCTGCTGGTGTTCAGATCCCTTGACCACGTGATCCGGAAACGCCTAACGTTCATTAGGGCAACAAAATATAACATGAATAAGAACAACGATACTCCGGTTACTACATGGGTTTTCTTCCAACCCCCCCTTGATCAAGGCAATAAATCTCTAAGGAGTAGGCAGAGCTACAGTATTAAGTTAAGTTCGGAAAATATTGCATATAACCAATTGAATAAACCACATAATAGCTTTAATAAGAAGAAATAGGTTTATGGTTTTATAAGCCGACACTACACAGTTTTCTTTGAAACGACAAGTTTTGACAGTTATTTTACATATTGCATATTGAGTTTTTTTACGCACAACATATGCACTATGCAAAATGCAAAACCACCCTTCAAAACTACTTTTTGTGCCACTCGAAATGTTTTTTGAGACAGCGCGATTCGCAATAACATTTTTCGAACTAGCGGTTTTCGACTTTATGTATTGTGGAATAAGCGTTTAATCGCATATAGTTTCGAGACACCGAACTATCAATGAATGACTTTCGGTACAACGAGAAGACTAGGTAGGAAACTGTATCTGAAACCCGGGTTAAAAATATACTAGTTTTTTAAAAGTTAAGTATGTCTCTTTCTATGCCAGCCTAGATTACATTTTGTTTTTCTTATAATCACGCCATTAATTAATGAGGGTAGGTAGAGACACCTGATCGTCAGCCTGTACGATGATGAAAAACCTCTCGCTATTCGAATATTCATCCATCTTTCGCTCAAATTACATTGCTTGATATTTCCTACGTAGCTGCCTCAGTACATTGTAATTTGTTGTTTTTCTTCTCTCCTTGTTCCCAACCTCAAGTATACAAAAATATCATAAAAATTCTAAAATAAGCGTTAACAAATCCAACTGCATCCACTTGCAAGTCTCTTTTATGTCCCCCTGCTGAGGCCAGTTATGGTAACACTATTAATTTTACAAATATAATCATTAAAATTCCTTTCATAATTACTGCAAATTTAAATAAAACAACATCGAATAACTTCGAAGCAGACGCGATAGCAACAGCAAACGAGTACGTCAAATTAATCAATGAAGATAAATACACGAACATGAGTTACCAAAGTTACCCTGTTTGTCCGTTTGTTTCCAGCTCTGCAGACGGCTACTTACAGTTGAAGTAATCCGTTCTAATCGGGTTGAGCGGAAATTCTAGTAACACTAGTTTGTACTGAACATAAATATGCAATGTGTACATCTTTTTACTGAGGGCGGGTGGGAAATGTTTAGTAATTGATTATCAAATGTTTATGTTTTTACTCTATTAGTGAAATCGCATAATATTATTGCAAAAGCATTGTCATTAAATTTACTAATAAGTCTCAAGATTTTTTACACAGAAAACACTTTTTTTTATTAGCATCGGACTGGAGACCCATCACCAAAGATACTTTATTTCTACCATCTTGTCCCCTGTCAACTTCTTATATATTACTCTCCATTTAGTCTGTAAGCTGATAGTAATATTAGGGTTAGATAGGAGGAGTTCAAGGACAAACTTAACGCAAACTAAGTGGTAAATGGAGCTGCGCTCTAATTAAATTTATAAAACTAGAATATTTCGTCGGTATGATACTATATTTTTAGTCATTCATCAATCCCTATAAACCTCATTTTATCAAAATTGCAAAATTGGATAAGCAGTCTAAATAATAACGACCGATTTCTGAATTGAGTATTACAGCTGAGAACAACTTAAGTATCGTTCTGTCGCATTATAATCTTAACAACTGAATGAGACAAAACGATACTTAAGTCGTTCTCAGCTTGAATACTAAATTCAAATCGGGCGTATGTATGATAGATGTATCTTTATATCAAACATAACAGCGCTAAGCTCTATAACAAGGTAAAACAAAATACAATATGTTGCTTTTAGTTTCATGGCAGAGATTCAAAGTTTCCCAGTTATGTGGTTAGTTTGGGTCAGTACTTCACGTAGATAATTGGCAGAGAGGGACTACTCACGGATTAGGCTTTGCGGAAACATGGCACTCCACTATCACTACGTAGGAGTTATATATTTCAATTGCTTTTAATGTTACGCTTTGGAACTTTGATGTTTTTTATTATTTTGAAAGTTGGTTGGTTTTTGTTTGCTGGATACGTTGTTTATTTTAATGTTACAAGTTTCGTATGATACAAAAAATAAAAAAAAACGTGCTGACACAATAATAGTCAAAACAATAAAAAAGTACGGTTGAAAAGAATGATTAATGTAAGGGAAGCGAGAGACATTTGTCAAGATCGCGCATGGTGACGACCAATAGTCTCGGCTTACCCTAATGGGAATAATTGACGTGAGCATAAATAATAAGGTAAGCAAGTAATAGGATTAAGAACAGCACGAGCGCTATTTTAGTAAGGGCGTAACAGAGGGCTGTTTTATAATTGTTAAAAGATCATTCGTACTAGCTATGCAGATGATTTATGTAGATTAACATGAAAATAGTCGTTGTTGTGATCGAGGATAAGATTCGTAGCATGTAATTAATATTTGATATGCACTCAAAGTAATGGATCCATAACCGTCTTGCAACATTATTTTAATTTACTGTCTGAATAATTTACAATGTGAATGAAAAAAAATAATAGATTATTTCTTTTTTATCTGCATGTCATGTTGTTCAAAGCAGTTTATATTTTTGAACCCATTTTAACATGTTCAAATAGTTTCACTACAGTTATTGGAATAATTAAATTGTGCAAGAGTGGCCTGCACTGTTTGGTGCTATCAATATCAAACAATGGAAAATTTGCCAATAAAAAAGACGGCTTATTGGAGTACGGGTTTACATGTCGAAGTAAATCAATTTAAAATGCTTGTACACAAAGTGAAGGTACCTTTCAAAAAGTATTTAATCAATAACGAAAATAAACGAATATAAAGGAGGTAAATGAACCTGTGCTAAGTAAAGTAACTCTGCATCTTATGTTTTGCAAAACAAACAAGATTTCAGTTGGAAAAATAACTATGAGTGATAATGTAAGGAAATGGGCAATCAGATACATATACTCACGGCTATAAATCCCTAGAAGGGGTTGCCAGAACTAAGGAATTAGAAACTTCTAAGCCACTTTTGTAAGTTAAGTGGGGAACGGATGGTTTAATAAAGGTTGTTGGTGATGGGTCTCCAACCGCATCGCCCAAAAATCCATTAAAAAGCCCCAATTCCCTTAGTCGCCTGTTACGACACCCGTGGGCACAAAGGGGTAGTCACATTCTAAGCCGGCACTACACACTGAGAAAAAAAGTATACTGAAATAACGAATTAACAATCAAGTAAAGTCTGAAACATAATACTTGTGATTTTTCGTTTACGTTCGAGGTTATTTAAACAGCTTATAGCATTCAGAGTTAACTTAATATTAAGAAATAAGTCATTATAGTTTTATAAATAAGATAATCACATAATGTTTCACAAAAAAATGGGTTATTCGCCAATAAGTATAATATTTATGAGTAAGTGAACGAATATCAAGAAAATTCTACTATTAAGACAAAAAATAGTTCCCTAGTGTCCCCTTTCTAGTGATAAACCAAAATGATATCTTAAAACGACATCCTCATCGCAGTATATTGACACAGATAATGTTCTCTTGAGCCTTCAAAGCCGTAGCGGGTATTCCCTGTAGGTTGCCAAAGGAAAAGAAGTTTACATTAAACATTTTTTGAATTACAAGTGTTTGTTGTTAGCTAAAAGGCTTTTGCTGGGATATTTTAAGTAAATTTTATGCTCATAGCTTTTTGCAAATTTGCTCAGCAAACATTTTAACTTGCCGCATGCTTGTAAAATTGCTGACGTCATTGGAAATTACATTTTTTCATGAGGAAAACTTTGATTGTTTTGCGAAATTAAACACATTTCTTGTTTCAACACTGCATTTTTGGGGTACACTCTAACCAATCAGCTAAGATCCACCATTACTCTATGTCTCTCATGTGTACAGTTCAGTGGAACACTCAATATGACCTCAGCAGTTTTATAATTATTTTTTATGTACGTTAGGCTATTGCAGTGTGTTCGTATTTGAATATTAGTACGCACACTTTTACCTACTGTTGTAGTGGTTTAGCAAATTTATAATAGAGAAACTTGTGAATATTATTCTTGAATACTTATAGGTGCTAGTACGTCTGTTTGTTTCTTGTAAAAAAATAAAAGAGCAAGATAGTTATATCGGAAACCATCATATACCAAAAATATATCTCGCATCAGTTAAATAAAATTATGAATTTTTCATAAAAAACTATACACTCCACTTTCATACATTCGTTAATACTAATGATTGAATATCTTCATTGTTGCATTTTAGGAGCTTTCATAGGATACTCGTATTTAAATATCAATTTGAAAAGAAGTAGGTTAGATTAGGGTTGGACATATTCAAACCCAGAAGCAAGCAGAGCGAACCGAAACAAAACGGAAAAAGGCGTTTTTTAAAATAATACATACATATACTCACGCCTATAAATCCCTATAAGGGGTAGCCAGAGCTAAGGAATTAGAAATTACTCAGCCACTTTTGGAAGTTGCGTGGGGAAAAGATGGTTTGCTGTGTAGTGTCGGCTTAGAATAGCACTACCCCATTTCTTCTGGTGGGTGTACGTAAGAGGCGACTAACGGTATTGGGGCTTTTAAGGGATTTTGGGCGATCCGGTTGGAGACCCATCACCAACAACTTTTATTTCACCATCTTTTCCCCCGCAACTTTTTAAAATAATATTATCTATATTATTATAATATATATATTAATATATTAATTTTAATTTATGTGATATAATAAATATTTCACCAAGAGTGTTTTTATGACTACAAATCGGTAGCTAAACCATACACATATCAAAAAATTTATGAGATTCAAATATTCAAATACATGTGAAGTGCTTCTTTAACACTTTTCTATTTAAAGGCTTAAAAGACCTAACAGCAACTTGCGTAACGTTTATTTAAAATGCATTATACGATACTTGCAATACATGTCTCACACAGTCACAAAATTTGCAATTAATTATGGTTATCAAAGGCCATTCATCACTCCGAAGCGGTCCCCCATCAATCTCCCGCGGCGTAATTAAAAAATCGATAGGAACCCTCATGTCATTCTTCTGCAATGCACATTATACATTCATGCGTTTAAAGTCTAAAATAAACTTTTGATTCGCATCCACTCCCTAATACGAGCCGTTTGATTACTCTTTTGATTACAGAGGGCAGGGGAAACCTATTTGGGCGGTTCCAACTTCGGGAATAGTTTGAGAGCATTTGGATTAACTTTTAAAAGGATTCATTCACGATTCATTGCAATTCATCATGTGAAAGGATTCCAGAAATGTGGAGTGTTGGTGAGTTTTTAAGGAGCTTCTAGTTTATTTGTTTGTGTTTATGTTTGTTAGATATTTGGTAACAGAAAAAATATTTTTTTAACACTTTTTGTTTTCAACAATTTATAAATCGACATCTCAAAGATTAGCGGACTACAGAATAAAACAAAGTTCATGATATTGAAAGATAATATTTTCATTTTGAAAAAGGTCGTATCTAGCAATAAGAAACATTTGTTTTCATTCTATTCCCGCTGAAGATAAAAATAATTTTATATGTTTGCCTTTTATCAATGTATGTTAGAAAGAATAACAAAGTGTGTGAGGGTCGCAGTAGTAACTCCCACTCGATGTAAGGGTGGCAGTGCGGTCAGTTGATCAATAATGTATTGGCCACGAACATATATATCTCGCGACAATTTTTGCATATTTTATTATGTTTGAGAAAGCTTTATGTCGTAGCTCGGCTTTCCTTTGTTGTAGGTCACTGTGTTCTCGAGAGAAGAGTTATTTTATGTAAGTTTGTTTGGTTTAGTAGCTTGTAGTCAATTTATGTCTGTTTCAATGGGATTTATTTCATATGTTGTGAAGTTAGGTTTTCACATTGAGGATGAGGATCCTATGTAAATTTGATTTTTTTATTCACATTTATTTAACAATCAAAGAATCTTGTCGTGACAAAATCTGACTTATTATTATAGATCTTGCAATCTACGAGCGCTCGTCGCCATTATTTGTACTTGTAATTGTAAATATAAATCTTTGTTAGTGTGCGTATAATTGTTTAAGAAGTACGGTTATACGTACACTAACAAAGATGAGGAGTATTCACGATTACAAGTACAAATAAAGACGACGTGCGCTCGTAGATTGCAAGATCTATACCCGTTCTGTTTATGGATCGAATTTTAAATTTACACTCCCTCGATCCTTCCTAGGATCGTGATTATTTTGTCAATATCTCATACGGAACAAAAGGCTTAACTGCATTAAACCACTAAAAGCGTATAGTTATTTAAAAAAAGCACATTCTCGTTTCGGTGCTGCAATATATGATCATAAACAGTTATGGCCAAAGTTTCGAAATAGTTTATTGACAACATAAACCACAACTATGACCATTGCGATGGAAAAGTTTGCCCACTCTTGCTCGCGGTTATTGTATGATTTATAATTTTAGTGTTAACTGAAACATGCATCGGATTTATAAGAGTTTTGAGGATATTTTATATAGAAATACGTTATAATGGCTATACGAAGCATGACAAATCGAATTACTGGATAGGATTGGGCAGACAGCAAATTTGTTTATTTAATTATTCTGACAATAGAAGCATCACATAAAGTATTACGATGCCCACTAGAAATACATACGAAAACACCAACAACTCTAGGCTGCTCAAACTGAATTTCAGCTAAACCCTTTGACCTTATAATGGGGAATAAAAAATAATGCTTTAATCATTGAGAAAACGTTAAGTGCCGGTAAACTATAAAGCACATATCAACGATATTCTTAGATGGGGCAATAGAAATTTCTGAATTAGGAGATTTATCAAGATATGTAATTATAAAACACAGAAAAGATAGTTTCGACTCCACAATAATATAACTAGCTAAAATCCAAACAAACTAATAGCAATACTTTTAGTTTATTAGCTTTTAAATCAATATTGCCAAATATTGTCTTCATCTTGTTGTTATAAAACGTTATAAACCCAAATACGCGGTAAACTCATAAAGACCACCTACCGACTTTAATTATTGAGTAAACAAGGGAGCTTTAAAAAAAGCAATTCACAGCATGTGGCCCAGATGAAATTAAAAAAGCCACGGTGTTTACTACTGAACAAAGTTAATTTTCAGAGAAAAATATGTAAGTAAGCGTTTTACTTTGAGATACATGATGAAGTACGAATTTTGTTTTAGGATTTCATTTAAAGATGAATTAGCGCTTAATTATCAATGTTAATAAATAATGAGTAGTGAGAAAATTATATTTAATGCTACTTGTCAATAATTAATACTACTATAAGTGTAGAATAGTTATATTTTTAAATATATTTTTATTGATTAGTATGGTTCATTCAAACTCAAACATTCACGCCGTATATCCCCGAAGAGGTTAGCGGAGGTACTAGGTGGAGGAGTGAGGTACTTTTATCATTAGAGTACCCACGTTTTGCTTGTACAGTGTACTCATGTGAAGGGCAGGCCTATCGCCGTTTTGTACGAAAACACTGTCACATGACTAAGTACAACTCAGCCATGTGGAAAGCCCGATATTTATCCTCACCGTTAACAACCATGATAAAGTAACCACCCATATGTCTTTAGAAAACACAAATTGGAGTAAGCCCGACCCAGGATTTAAACCCACGTCTCTCTTGTCTGTCTGTATGACGGAAGTAAATTCTTATGCATGAAGCTGAGCTATCACGGTTTTTATTATTATTAAAATGATTACCTCACTATTTAATTAAATCAAGAAATCAATTTGAACCCATTTAGCCATTGCATTGGGAGAAAATAATCATTTATTTGTTTTATCATGTTTTTAGACATCTGCCTAACATTTTTATTATTAATTGATCTTTTTATGTGAGAGAGATCTTTCTATTCAAAGGCTGTTCTTTTATGATTATGTGCATTTATTAAAAAAGAGTGTTATAATTATATGTATAATTATATTATAATTATATAATTATATATAATTATATATATAATTGTATATATTATACTTCATTATACTGCATCATTTAAATCACATCAAAAATTTGTTTTCATTATGAAATGATCATATAACAAATAAATTATTGTGATCGAGGTTTCCAAGTTTTATTTTCTAATCCTAGCGAAATATTTTACTACTTCTTTTCACGGCAACTACGTTCTAAGTCTAATCCAAAGTAAATGACCAAACAGCTTGCAAATAAAAATCGTTTGCTAACCCTCGCGGCAGTGCCGTAACATGCAAATTTGACAAACGAGAAATATGTTCTAGAGGTCATTTGAAACCACATTTTATCAAGCTTTTTTATCTCTCGCGTTCGCATTAACCCGTGCACGCTAAAATAATACATCTGTATGCAAATCTCAATGGGCGCCGAACCATTTTGTACGTTTAATTGCAAAACGAATGGCTTTAGGCCCATAATAATATTACTGTAGGACAGTAACGAATTGAATGTGATAATTTTCCAATTTGATTTTATTATTCGATGCTGAAGTCTATTATTGTGGAATTTGTTCATGGATTTTAAAAGGATTGTGAAGAATATAACGCGATAACACTTCACCCAGTTATTAAAAACGGAAATAATTTTTTAGTATATTTCAGATTAAAACTATTCTAAATTACTTTTTCTAATACTAATTCAACAAGAAATATGCAATATTTAGATATTAGTAAGAGTTTTTACTATTAAATTCTTTGTTTAAAACATTATATCATGTAAAATTTTAACATAACATAACATAAATGTTCACGCCGAATATCCCCCAAGGGGTTAGCAGAGGTACTTCTACTTCCGAACATCGTGTGTCTTTGTCACCTGGTGTTCAGAGTACCCACGTTTTGCATGAACAGTGTACTCACGTGATAGGGGGCAGGCTTATCGCCGTTTTGTACGAATACACCGTCACATGACTAAGTACAACTCAGCCATGTGGGTTTCTTCACGATGTTTTCACTCACCGTTAACAACCATGATAAATTAACCACACATAAGTCTTTAGAAAAGACAAATTAGTGTAGGCCTGACCCGGGAATTGAACACTAGTAGCTTGCACGTTAACCAGAGTTCTACCCATTGAGCTATCACGTCGTTTAAATAAAATTTCATTACTAAATATACATACACATAATGACAAGCGAACTTATTTGCTTTTTATACATTCAAATTTAGCTTTTAATGTTTCCACATTTTCTATTTTGTATCAGCTTAGCACTTTATCTAAGGCATTTTTTCTCCTGAGTGTTTAAACAGGTGACAGTTATTTGAGGCTTTTAGGTGATGTTAGGCGATGTAGTTTGAGGTCCATCACAAACCTTCATTTGTTTTAAATTTTTATTTTGTTAATGAATCTTTCTTCATTTAACTTCCATACGTGGCTTAGGAATTCTTATTCTCATGCTCTTTTTAGGATATAAACCTATGTACATTATATTATTATATGTCGTGGCCATATCGTAGATTCGAACACATCGTGAAATGATCGATCATTTCATGAAATGGTCACATTTCATGATATGGCCAACTTAATTTGACCAGATCATAAAATCGTCAACGTTTCACAATTTTGTCGTCCACACTTGGCCAGATCGTAGAAATAGAGTAACCTGTGAAATGCGATCCAAACTTTACGGTTAATTAACATACTGCTCAGTTTTTTCCTAATTTGCAAAGTATTCGATAAACTTTTCGTCGAAAACTCTTTTGTTATCACTTTCTTCCTCGGTTAATAACGAATCATTAACTTTTTTACTGCGAGAAATAACACTTTGATGACAGCGACCGCCATCTTCACACATAAACAAAGCGTTTTCAGCGCCTCTACCTCTAATTAATGTAACTACTTTACGATATGACCTAATAATCAATCATGAAGAGGCCACGCCTTTAGTTGGCCATATCGAGAAACGATTTCTTATCATTGATCTGCCCAAACCACATCACGATGTGGCCAATAAACAGTTGAACATTTCATGAAATACGACTATTTCATGAAATGATCGATCATTTCACGATGTGTTCAAATCTACGATATGGCCACGACATATATACAATTGCCTTTTACACTAAATGCACCAATAATTATTAAAAGCATTTTCGTACAAAACCTATCGTTAAAAAGTCAACTCACTTTATTTACAATCGCCAAGTACCCAGATATTCGATTTAAAAATGCGGCCATTCGAGCTCACGTCGATTTTCAATTTGAATTTCGATCCGCGGCCATCCTGACATTTGTTGGCGAGTCTGCCGAGTACAGTACACGACAATACATAGTTGTATTGTGCCCATTGAGCCATGCAGATCTAGTGTCATCTAGTAGCGTGCAACCGTGATATTGGGTGACGCATTCAAAATACGCTTTCATGTTCACGGAAATATGCGAGACCCTTTTATTATTTACTGCATATGTTGAATTGATATGCACATCAATATTAGTGTTTGTTGGGTTTTTTTCGTTACTGATATGAGATATTATTTGAACTAAAGAATTGGCAAAATGTAACATATTATTTAAAAGGTAAATTCTATAAAAACCGAACTTAACGAACGTTCTCAATTTTTTTATTTAATTGAGGAAATGCGAAATTTTGAAATAAAATTAACATTCAATCGGATAATAAAATTGTTTATGCGATGTCGGTTAATAAACGATGGGTTTATGTGTTAATGTCATACAAGGAATAGACAAAAAAAGCTAGGAGTTTTCGATATAGGTTGTTCCACGGTTTTGCTCTAGAAACTTGTCACCTTTTCGAGCGTGCACTCTTTTTTTCATAATTTACAAAAAGCTTTTATAAGTTTTAATTTTACCGACCTATAATTTATAATACATACATACATACATATACTTACGGCTATATATCCCTAGAAGGGGTAGCCAGAGCTAAGGAATTATAACTACCTCAGCCACTTTTGGAAAGTTGAGTGGGAAAAAAAGATGGTAAAATAAAGGTTAAACAACGCAATAAATTTTTGCTCTTAATTTTGCCTTATAAAGGTTTAACCATATTAATTGTTTAAATAGGTCTGATAGTATTTGTTATTTTATGAATTTTATGAACCAAGAAGAAATTTTTGGTCTATTATATAGGATTTTATAATTGGATTATATAATTTATCATGGTTGCTAACGCTGAGGGAAAACATCGTGAGGAAACCCACATGGCTGAGTTGTACTTAGTCATGTGACAGTGTATTCGTACAAAACGGTGATAGGCCTGCCCCCTATCACGTGAGTACACTGTCCATGCAAAACGTGGGTACTCTGAACACCAGGTGACAAAGTCACGTGATGTTCAGAAGTACCTCTGCCAACCCCTTCGGGGATATTCGGCGTGAACGTTTATGTTTATGTTTATGATTATAATTGGAATCTAAAAGATTATTATTTGCAGATGACAGAAATAACCATTTAATGACAATCAATAGCAGTTAGCATGAATGGTTTGATAATTAATTGAGATAAAATGTGGACTTGCAATGTCAGATTTTTATTTGCAAGCTTTTTAGTAATATACTTTGGCAATCGATAGTCTCTGCCTACTTCAATGGGAATTAATGGCATGATTTATGTAAGTATGTATGTATGTATACTTTGCAGCATACTTAGATTTTTGTGCAAGAAAGAGAGTATTGAAGGCGAATGGTAACGAATTTTACCGCTCAAATTCTATACATATAACGTTTCCAACTACCTCTTTTCATATTTTCATTCCATGAAAGCTAAAATAAATATTTTTTTATACAAACATACATATACTCACGGCTATAATTCTCTAGAAGGGGTAGCCAGAGCCAAGGAATTATAAATTCCTCAGCCACTTTTGGAAGTTGAGTGGGGAAAAGGCGGTAAAATAAAGGTTTTTGGTGATGGGTCTCCAACCGCATCGCCCAAAAATCCAATAAAAAGCCCCGATACCTTTAGACGCCTCTTACGACACCCGTGGGTAGAAAGGGGTAGCGACATTCTAAGCCGGCACTACACGGCTATTTTTTTATCTATTGTCGAATGCAGTAAAAAACATGATTAATTTAATAAATGATCATCAAATAATAAAAACTATGATATCCAACGTTCTTATGAATGACTTCAAAACGATAAAGATTCGGTGTAAAACCTCAGGGCAATAAAACCCAACTATAAACTAATCAATACTCGAAAAAGCAAGTCACATACAAAATTGATTTCCTCATAAAAAGCATAGCGTCAACGATAAAACATTAATCACCACTCTATACCTTGATGTATGTTTAATAGCTATTTAATAGCACTATTCGTCACATAACGTTCCGTAAACTTAATTTACTGCCACCTGGCCATCATTTTCTTTTTATTATAAGTAAAAAAATATTGCGGGATGCATTTGGAGATCCATCACTAACGACACTTTGTTTCTATCATCTTGTTCTCTATCAACTTCCAAATGTGGCTGAGGAGTTTCGAGATCTGATTTAGAGAAGGGTTGTAAGTAGGCTTAGCTTGTTTTGATGTTAATATAATGAAATATTATATTATATTATATTAGTATATTCAGTCTTACACATATCAATTAATAATATCTACAAATACAATAATAACTTAAACGTATTTATTTATGTATTTAAATTTCGCTTAACCATGATATTATTTGTGTACAGCAAATAAATAGCTCCAGAAACATAAATGTAAAAGCAGAACCTCATTTCATAATACTTTTCTGTCTGTTTGTAAATCCTCTTTTCACCATTTAATCTAGTCGAAATTTTCCCAAAATATTAAATAGTAGTAAAATTTTAAAAAGAAAATAATAAATGTACTTCTGCTGTTATATAATAATTGAGTAAATGAAATAAAGTATGAAGAATAAAAGAGCATGTATGAAAAGAATGATGGATGTAGACAAAGCTAGAGAGATTTGCCAGGATTGTACAAAGTGGCGATCGATAGCATCTACCCTACCCCAATGGGAATATAACGGCGTGAGTATACGTATGTATGAGTAAATGAAGTTTTGACGGTGTTCCAAGTTTTGCTCGATATTTAACGACTGAAATATTCACAGAATTTGAAGGAATATTACATTTAAAAAAATAGGTTCCCCGATACAATATATAAGTTTTTTGTGGCTTTTACAGATAATGGTGTGGATCCATTAGTGCATAAGCGAATAAACCTTGGTCAGATCCGTTCTTCATTAATGACATTACCCAATTTTGTCGTCTAGATTGTCACATCAAGTCATACTGGTTGCTCTAAAAATTATAATCTCTTACAAACAATATACAAACGCTTACGTACAAACTATAAATATTCCTATCATATCACACTAATTATCACAGAACCAAATTGAATGAAAAGAAGAAAAGGAAAATTATTTGTTCCATCCACACGCCATTTTCACCGATACGTTTCCTGTTCAAGAACTTGCTATTGCAAACTCGTATCGAACATATTCTGCTGTTATTGTCAACCTCAGTTGCATTTAAGTAGGCTACGTAGGAACTAGCTGTATTCCTATTGTGTAACGTCACAGTCTGGAACAATAGTCGCAATGAATCGCTGTATCGGTCTAAATGAACGAACCTTTGTTGAACACAACCCGGTAATGTTACCGGCTACGTTGCGCTTTTGTAATTCGATTTTCGCTGCGTTCTACTAGACATAAAAATATTAGAGCTTTTATTGAATCACAAATATATATAACCACGCCTAATCCTTAAAAGGGGTTGCCAGAGCTACAGAATCAGAAAATCCTTCAGCTACTTTTGGAAGTAATATAGGGAAAAGATTGTAAAATAAATGTTTTTGGTGATCGGTCTCTAACCGCATTGCCCAAATATTACTTAAAAAGCCCTGATACCCTTAGTCGCCTCTTACGATCACCAATGGGAAGAAATGGGGTATTGCTATTCTAAACCGACACTACACAACATTATACATTATACACAATATTCGAAATTTAGTTTTAAATTGCATTAAATTTTCTCATTTGACAATTATAGAATCGATTTCTTTTTGAACTATAAATCTTATGTTTATCTAGACTACAAGTGAATGACTAAAAATTCACCTTGACTTGTACATGTCCAATATTGGTTTTTGATTAGAAAAAATATTTTGTCAGCAAAATAATTTTGAAATTTTTTATTCAAAATATGTTACCATATCTTGACGTACATTTGTCTTATCAATGCGAATACCCTTTTAGATTCTTGTGTAAGGAAAATGGCTTATATAGTTTTGGTTTTTCAATGAGTATGGAATGCCATCAAAGCACCAGCATATTTTTGAAATTATATAGGTTTGAGTAGGTAGGTTTTAGTTTTGACTGAGATTTTCTTTACATTACAAACATTTTCACAATGTTTTAAATAGACCACATTTTCCTTTATACAGTTTATTTTGTAGAAAAACTCTTTTCTTTCATTTTTAACAGTGGCTAAGATATAATATTACTCGTAAAATTATACTATTAGATTCGTTAATCACTAAAGCAAAAGAAACATAAATTAGTTTTTTTCAAATTTTGTTATACCGTGAAAGATTACTTAGGGAAGATAAACGATTCGACTTTTGAAATTTGTTGCCAATGCCGTCCCAAACTCCAATTATTTTCTTTTTAATACATTCTTTACGTTTGAGGCAATAAGATTAATGATTAAGTCGAAAGTTTTGGCGGTTTCATTGCTCGGTCACGTCCAATGCTTTCACGGATAACTTTAAATTAGGATCAAACCAAAAACATTATTATTTTGTCCTCAACGTCAGCTTAAGAAAAAAGCTGTTTAAAAACATTATTCATGTTAATATTTTATTTTTATAAAAAATATGTACCGATATATTTTTTGAAATTCGATAGCAAATTTGTTGTATTTACCAAAATTATAACGTTTTACTAAGACTTGGAATTGTTTTGTTAATCAGTTTCAAGGAAAACACAAATGTGGTTATAAATTACAAAAAACCTTTTTTTTTTAAGTTACTCTCAATTAATTTCGAATCTGAAACTTCTCTACAAAACAGATTATTTGAAATACTCTTTTTAGCTTTTATAGTAATAATAATTATAGGAAATACAGATAAAAGTGAAATAAATGTAAGTTTTCGAGTAATGTTTTCAAAAGTTATTCGGTAATATGTTCTTAATTTTACCTTAATACATAATTATGTTTCAAACGTCATTCATGAAAGTTATTCATTTATTATTTCTTTAGGTTACACAACCCAAACCTTTATGCTTATTATATCATATCACAAAATACAATTATTTCAAACTAGTAAACACAACACATACCTTTTAACAAGAATTGATTTCAAAAGTCCATTGCCAACAAGTCCAAAATAGTACAGTTCGATCAGAAAACACGAAAAATCACTCTACCCTAGTTAAATGTAGCGGCGGTTATTTAATTTTTACACAGTTATGAGAATTCAAACTTAGCAGGACAATTAAAACAGATGACCATCATAGATTCACATACAAATATAACGACAGTACTAAATTATTGTTCCCAGCAAAAGCGAAAAAACTTCACAAAAAAAAACAAAAGGTATGTTCTATTGTCTTTGGACGTAACGCCAGAATTTCGCCGGCGCTACGGAAGAGCTACGGCGTAGACACGTTCGTAGACGAGCTACGATTCACTCAACACTGACGGAGACTACGACAAAGTCCCGGATCGGTCACACACACCCATGTAAAAAAGAGCTCGCAAGAGTATCCGTATAAGCAAGGCACGCACACACCGAAAGGTTACACGGGAGGGAGTGAGAGAGTAACGTTTTTGGGTTTGTAAATGATGTGCACACCAGGCGGTGTTAGTGATTTACCCACACATTGCCACCCGTCCGTGCCGACGCTCAAGTCTGCTATACTCATAGAAGCGATTTAAAGTTGTAATCCCTAACGATGATTTGAATTTGAGGGATTTTGTTTATTTCGAAATAGGAAATGTTGAGAGGCTGTCAGTTTTATACATACCGTGTGAAAATTATTTTCTGGAATGATATATTTTGTAAACTATAATTATAGATACAGTTTTAGTATTGCACTGAATTATATAAACAATACGTTCTATGGTAATTGAAACTGAAACATAAATATAGTAAGACTGCAAAATAAATGAGAAACAAAAATGTTAAAACTTCTTAGTAAAACTATTTTTGTATTTTTGTAAATGATTAGTTCTTAATGTGGAATATAGAGTTTTTCTTATTACCTTCCTCGACAAATATCTCAATAACCGCCTCCGTAGCATGAGGTGTGTGAGAGCGAGTATGTCATATGAGGAGTGAGATACTGACAGATTTTGTATGAGCAAACTGTCAATTTCTGACTTCTCATGTGACATATTTGCTCTCACAAGCCTCATGCTACTAGTGCTGATATATTTTTAGCTTTTCTCCTTTCAAGATAGAAACAGATTTATCAGGCACCAGTCACGAATATTGGGAAAAGATGCGTAATATATTTAGTGTTGGGTTGCAAACTGAATCTGCCAAAATTACTCCGTGACTGACTGACTGTCAATTTTCGAGAGAGTGTTTAGGATACTTGCTTTTAGCACCGATCCCCGCCCCGCATACACATACTCACGCCATTTTTTCCCATCGAGGTAGGCAGAGACTATCGATCGCCATTTTGCACGATCCTGGCAAACATGTCTAGCTTCGTCTACTTATTTACCTTACCAAAAGTCTGTAATAATCCATTTAGGTGTTAACATGATCTATGGGCTGTGTCCGTATTCTAAATGAATACGGACATAGCTTTATAGATTTAATTTTCCTTTAACAACATATTGAAAAAACGACTGAAATATGATATTGCGATGAAATGAATGCTCACAGAACTGTTATCCATTAAAAAGAAACATAATATTATATAAGCAGCGTATGATTGTAATTTTTTTTTGCACAAATAATTTATCAAAATATTAAATTGCGATACAAAATAAATGTGAAATATTTGAAAGGTAAACTAATATAGAAACCAAACCAATTCATTAACATAATTTTAACACACAGAATGTAAAACATATTTAAAATAGTAACTTATATCGAATCCCAATAAATAAAACGTAAAATGTTTTTGCCTAATTATGAAACAGGAGTACCTCTCGTATTTTATAACATTATTGAGTGAACGTAATAAGAGTGAGCAGCGCACGTCTGAGCCAAGTTTTTAATTAACGTTCATCCATAATTTAAGATTGAACAATGTTTTAAGTTACATTAACAATGCTTACTTCTCTGAATAATTTGTAGACATTTTGTTCCTAGAAAGTTTCTTTAGTTTGTTATTAACCTACTTATTTCTTGCGGTTTTGCTTGCATCAAGTTTTTGTTGTACGGTTTTATGATTTGTTATTTAAGTTATTATTGATTTGCTATATATGATTTATTGTATTCTTTTTCAGTATGTAAGTACTAAAATATCTTATTTTTATACTTTTGTATCATATTTATGAAATCAGCACATTTTTGCACTGATATTTTTTTTGTTATGTTTTACAATCAATTGGCTGTAGTGATTTAAATTTATGTATGGTCCGTGTGTCACTACAAGTCTGGCGCTGCCTGAAAATCAGTGTTGTGAGGTAAAACTTACAACGACAACGCTGAGTCAGACGCTATTTTGTTGTTTTCGCGCATTATGTGATATCAACACTGTTTTAATTATTGAATGTTTTTTTCCTTCATTTATTTTGTGAAAATATTTACATGTTCATGTGCGACTGGCAACAATTAAACGTTTTTTCTTTCTTTCTTCTTTCTATTGTGTATGTGTCGTGGCCATATCGTAGATTTGAACACATCATGAAATGATCGATCATTTCATGAAATAGTCACATTTCATGATGTGGCCAACTTAATTTGACCAGATCATAAAATCGTCAACGTTTCACGATTTAATCATCCACGCTTGGCCAGATCGTAGAATAGGGCGACCTGTGAAATGCGATCCAAACTCAACGGTTTTTTAACATATTTCTCAGTTTTTTCGTAATTTGCAAAATACTCGAGAACCTTTTCGTCGAAAACTCTTTTGCAATCACTTTCTTCTTCGTTTAATAGCAAATAATTAACTTTTTTACTGCAAGAAATAACATTTTTGACAGTGGCCGCCATCTTCACACATAAACAAAGCGTTTTCAGCGCCTCTACCGGTAATTAATGTGACTACTTTACGATATGACCAAATAATCTTAACCATTTCATGAAGAGGCCGCGCGTTTAGTTGGCCATATCGAGAAACGATTTCTTATCATTGATCTGCCCAAACCACATCACGATGTGGCCAATAAAAGAAAGAAAGAAAGAAAGAAAGAAAGAAAAACATTTATTCGCTGCTACACACGTACAAAGGAAAACACAGCACAAAAATAAGTATATACAAACACACAGAAAAATAATAATAAAAAGACGATATCATACACACTAATTCCAAGATATAAAAGAAAAAAAAACTATAGCCGTATAACCTGCGTAGTAGCAACGAATTTGGAAGCTGCCTCAGCATTATCGTTGTGAAGTAAATGAATACCTCACAACACTGATTTTCACAACAGTTGAACATTTCATGAAATACGACTATTTCATAAAGTGATCGATCATTTCACGATGTGTTCAAATCTACGATATGGCCACGACATATGTATCAAAAGCAGATTCTTTTCAGCCTTTTAAATTTGTTGGTTTATGGAAACAAATACGAAAGAATTGTCTAGAAATTCGAATATAAATGTTTTATACTTCCAACCAGTAGATAAAAATGTCTCATTTCGACATTTGATTTTGTATTTAATTATAGTCCGAATCTATGTTTTCGTTTTTATGTTAGCAAATGTGACTTAAAAATTCTTACTTTATTCAATGACTTCATTGTATAAGTAAGTAATTTTAGTACCTGCAAAATGATGGCTGTGCAGTGGGAGTATCATTTATGAGTAAATCGTGTTTGCAAATAGTAAACATAACATACATACATAAACGTTCACGCCGTTTATCCCCGAAGGGGTTGGCAGAGGTACTAATACTTCTGAACTCACATGGCAGCGCCATCTAGTGTCCAGAGAAGGTACCCACGTTTTGCTTAGACAGTGTACTCACGTGATAGGGGGCAGGCCTATCGCCGTTTTGTACGAATACACTGTCACATGACTAAGTACAACTCAGCCATGTGGGTTTCCTCACGATGATGTTTTCCCTCACCGTTAACAACCATGATAAATTAACCACACATATGACTCTAGAAAAGACAAATTGGTGTAGGCCCGACTCAGGATTGGAACTCACGCCCTTCTGTTTTCGGGCGGGTGTTCTACCCACTGGACTATCATGTCGTCTTTCGATCGTGTCTGTATATATATGTCGTGCAAATAGTAAGTAATTAGAACATTTTGTGCGTAAATGCTTTGTGGTCTTATTCCTGTAAAAACTTTTCTCTGCGACACTATCACGTTAAATAATTTTCCAAGCAAAACGAGGGTAATTAGAAAACACCAGGTCACCAACATATTTAGCGATATTTAGACGTATTAGTAACTTTGCCATCACTTCGGGGATATACCTAAGGTAACGTTAATTCGAATTAAATTTTCCAAGTAAAATAGGAATTTTCAGGTATTTAATTTAATTTAATGAGTTCATAATATAATTGGCATTTATTTAAACTATACTCTTAATGAAAAAACTTTGACACATTTCAATTAGAGTCCCTTCGAACAACTGAAATTTTGCGACGTTAACGAGCTAAATTTTATCGAAAATTAATTGCGACATCTTCATTGGAAAGTTGGCACTTCTCTTTATTTCTCTTTGCTCCGTCAAATTTCCATAACGCATTGTCTCATTCAAAAAGGGTGAAAATCATTCCGTGTAACTAAGGAATTTTCATGTCAATTAAAAGTGGGGGAATTCAGGTTATTTTATGACATACTAATTACCGGAATAATAAGCTTTTAAAATATCAATGTTTTCATTGTTTGTCTAATTTTCTTTTTGAATCTTATGTATTTATTCGAAATAACAAAATGTTGTGATAAAATGAGGCATAAAATATTATTAAAAAACTAGTGGATTCAAACGATCACTTCGTATATCCCCGAAGGGGTTGGCAGAGGTACTAATACTTCTGAAAATCACCTGGCATGTCACCAGGTGTTCAGAGTACCCACGGTTTGCTTGGACAATGTACACACGTAAAAGGAGGCAGTCCTATCGCCGTTTTGTACAAACACACTGTCCATGACTAAGTACAAATTTGCCCACGATGTTTTTCCTCACCGTTAACAACCATATAAATTAACCACACATATGTCTTTAGAATTTGTAGGCCCGACCCGTGATTTGAACCTTAATCGTCTGCATGGTAAGCGGTGAGCTATCACCACTAGTATACCGATAACCGGAAAATATGAATAACGATATTAAGTCTCACGACAATGCGAAAAAAAACTTCATTATTAAAATGCTAACAGAAAAAAAAAATTAATGCCATATCGAACAAATATAATAAATAGTATGTAAAAATCTGGGTATTTAATTAATAGATAGTTGCCTCTATATTTTTGCGTACCAATTTTTCTGGCACTAGGTAAGTAAAAGTAGCAATATTGTTAAATGAAATAACTTAGAAACAAAACCTCTTTAGAAAATGATTACAACGAGTACTGTAGCAAAATACAACAGTTCTGTACAATTCAATATTAGTGTGACTTAAGAATAGATCTCCCGTTATTACTGGACATTTTAGCCGAACTCAACTACGGGTCATTTTCCGATTCACAATTCCGAATCCGGCATTAAAGGGCAATCTTTCTTTCACCGACTTTCTTATACTAGCCGACCGTTACAGAAGAAAAAGATCGAAAACTGTAAGAGCTGACTTAAACGACCACCGGAACCTTTACAGCAGCAGTGCTCGCTTCAAGATATTGCTGGCTTTACCGACGGGCCCTTTGAGATTTCTTACTTGAGAAAATTTAATTTAATCGTATTATATCCTCTACAAGATGGAGCTTTTTGCAACGTAACTGCGCTGTTTCTGGCATGGTTTTTGAAATTTTAAAGTTAAATCTATATCATAAATAAATTATATATAATCTTATTTGATTTAAACCTTTCAAACACAGCTGGTGAATTAATAATTCTGTATCTTTGGCCACCCCCTTTTAGGGATAAACAGTCGTGAGCATATTTGTTTGTATTGAATATAAATAAATATAAAAAAAAAATATCATGATTATCAACTGTTCTGGGACTAATCTTTACTTGATTAAAAATATGGCTTCACAAAAAAAATACAAACGAGATAGAATGTTATCAGTAACATGCAAAATCCGCATAATTACGCAAAAAATATTATGTCATGAAATAAAAAAAGATGATTCTAGTATTTTGAAGTCTTTTCACAATCATATTCATTTATTATTATATAGTTTTCCACCGAGTAAATTTAACCTGCTTAAAGCAATATTAGACATGCATACTATACAGGCTAAAAAAATGGTCATCCATCACAGTATTTTTTTCTGAACGTTATAATTATATCACCTACCTATATAGTCCATTTCTGAGAAAACGTCGTGTATTTTTTCTTCTTAATCGTAACGTAATTTGGGGGTACGGCAGCGCCCCGCCAAGTCTAGCGCGAAGCTAATACCATACTTTACTTTACTGGAACCATTTCGCCGCATTTTCAGACCCCTATTTGAGAACCTCTGCATAAGACCAGGACGCAATTTTTTTATTATTCAGTAAGCTATAAATTCATACTTAAAATCCAAAATTTCAAGTCTGTAGGCCATTAAGTTCAAAAGTTAAGCGAAAAGAATGTTTCGCATTTGTGACACACACTCACTCATTATCATCAAAATAGAACTAGTACTTCCCATTTACTCAGTAACCTGAAATTTAGTATAGACTTAGAGTACACTATAAAGAAGAATAAGAAAACTTTGCTTGGTTGTAACGAACAGGCTCAAAAGAAAGCAGATTTAAAAAAAAACCACCGTTGGAAACCTAACCCTTTCAGAAGCAACATAGGCTATATATCATAACGCTAAATATTACAGGGGGCAAGTAGTGAAAATTACTTCACTTCACACCATCTCAGTGCAAAGCCGGGGGCGGACCACAAGTAGCCAATTGAAGGGAAAACTATAAAAAATAGGGTAATCGAAGATCTGGAGTACCTAGTGAGCCTGATTAGAAAACTCAAGAAGCCAACCAAACTGTTAGGGGTCGACATATCGTATTTCCAAAAAATATTTATCTTGGTTGGCCGCTTTATTTGATGTCAAAAACTAAATTTAATAGTCAGCGCCATCTAGCGAGGTATGCGGGTATCACAGCCACTCTTAGTCCAACGCATTTTATATTATTATGATTAAATTTTGATTGTAATCACTAAATTAGAAATTCTTTATTTCAGAAATAATAAAAAAGAAATAAACTGTGTCAAATATAATAATCAAATAAAATTATTGAATAAAACCAGGTTTCTACAAAATAAAGAGGAATTATACCAAAAACATTCTGTAAAAAAGTTATGAAATCTTGATATAGTCGTGCCAAGCCTAAGGTTCCTTACTGAGATTTCTTTGTTATTAAAGTTAATGATATTGTCGGGGCGTTGAACAGTTTTTATACTTTAGCGGGTACAAACACAGCAGTAATGGTCACGTAAAAGTCACAGAAACAAAAGTTACCATACGGCGTATTTAATAAAACAATTTATGAACATAAAGCATAAACAACTTAACATCACACATAGATACATATACTTACGGCTAAAAATCCATAGAAGGGGTAGCCAGAGCTAAGGAATTAGAAATTCCTCTTTCACCTTTGGTAAAATGAATGGGGAAAAGGTGGTAAAATAAAGGTTGTTGGTAATGGGTCACCAACCACAACGCCCAAAAATTACCTTAATAAACGTCTTACGCCTTACGCCCTTAATACCGTTAAAAGTTAATATCACTATTCAAAATACCTTAACATATAAATTCTAAAAAAACATAAAACATACCTTCTTCGTCTTCTTCATCACAAAAATACCAACCGAACTAACACTGTATAATAAACTTATTATTACACAGCGCAACACTTCAATAACAGTTTCAACAATCACTATTTGCTATTAATAAAATAAATCACAGTGAATTTTAAATTTTAAATGAAACAAACTTTTATAAACAAAGAAAACAATAAAATAAAGTAAACTTTTTTCTGTTATATTTTTACTCTTATTAGGTTGTTGTTGAATAGGCTAAAGTTTTAATATAACATGCAGCCTAGTCTTTGGAAATAATTTTTCAGCCGGGTATACATAATTCGGTACCATAAGTATGAGGAATGTATTATGGAACGTCTTATGCGAGTTTTGTAAAAAATAAGACTTTAATAACCACAAATATTATGAATTTTGGATATTTATACAACGAACTTGGAAACAGTGACACACTTATTGAATTATTTTCGATGAAAACCAAAGTAGACTTTAACATAGTAACCTTTTTCCGCTCTGTATATAACTTTAAAACCTGTAAAAGGTAGGCATACCTTCAGACTAAGAATTTTTTCCGCCCCTTTTGAATGATAAGTGGCAAAAAGATTGTTAAAATAAGAGTTTTGGTCATAGATCTCCAACCACTTTGCCTAATAATCACTTAAAACCCGTCATTGGCAATCACCTCATACGAACCCAACTGGAATAAATGAGTTGGTGCTATTCTAAGCTGAAACTAGTAATCACATAAATTATAATCTAGCTAGCATATACAGGTTGGACAGTATGTTCAGAATGTTATTAAAACATTACAATTCAGAGATGCTTAAACCATATTAAAATAATTTTTAATAAAAAGAAAACCAACTTCAAGTTTGAAAAAACAACCGAAAATAAACAATCAAGTACTAAAAAGTAAGAAATAAGTTTTTTTATTAAACTGAGTACTGTGATTAACACCTTAGGAATTTCTTCATTCCACAGGCGTCAGTTCAACCTACCTAAATCTTAAAATTCTCTTAAATTACTTTGTGAGGCGGTGCCAGCCTGCGTGTTATGATAATGGATACTATGTGTTGGTTTTCGCACTTCATGTAAGTACATGTACAATGTAGGATACCTAAATGGTAGGGTAAATTGAATTTTGTATGTATTATCATTAAAAACCTTAGGCGATAGGTATATATTTTTTAGATTGTAATAATCAGAGATAGATTTAGGATTTAGGTAGGTTTAACTGACGCGTGTGGAATAAAGAAATTCCCAAGGTGTTATTCACAGTACTCAGTTTAATTAAAAAACTTATTTCTTAATTTTTAGTATTTGATTGTTTATTTTCGGTTGTTTTTTTAAACTTGAAGTCGGTTTTCTTTTTATTCAAAATTATTTTATTTTACGAGTTTTAGAGATGGGTGGACCTGGCAAAGATGCCTCTCGGATGAGGCAGCGACGATTACTGTATTATTCTTCGTATTTCCGGTGTTTCTATTATTGTACAAATTAAAGATTTTGGCATATTGTACAGTATTAAATAGGCTCAACCATATGTAACTTTACATTGTTCTTGAAATCCCTCGATAAAAAAAGAATCAAACGTTCACGCCGAATATCCCCGAAGGGGTTAGCAGAGGTACTAACACTTCTGAACATCACGTGACATTGTCACCTGTTGTTCAGAGTACCCACGATTTGCTTGGACAGTGTACTCACGTGATACAGGGCAGGCCTATCGGCGTTTTGAACAAATACACTGTCACATGATTGTGAGTTTGGACAGTCCCCTCGATTTCCTGGGATGCCATCATCAGATCCTAGTCTCATGGTACTTTCTCGGTAACAATAACATAACAAAAGAAATGTATAGTGAACCTGTATTTCTCTTCATAAAAGCTACGAAGAGGAGTGTAAATCTATATATTAATGTTGAAAGAACTATTTCCTGACTCCCAGTGATTGAGTACCTACATCTTCCATCATCAGCTCAGCAGCATAAAATTATGATTTCCAGAAGCAAGAACCAATAAAACTTCAGAAAATATGTAAAACGTGGTACATGTGTCTATAAATTTTGAGGGTTCCCCTCGATTTCTCCAGAATCCCATTATCAAACCCTGATATCCTCATCATGGTACCATTCCAGGAGTATCTTCTTTCTAATAAAAAAAATATAATAAAAAAGGGGACAAGTGCGAGTGGAACTCGCGTGAAGAGGGTTCCGTACGATGTTAAAGTTGGTACGCACAATATTGAGTGATTTACCATGTTATTTTAATATCTAACTAATCTAATAGAAAACTAATTTCTGTATTTTTTTCAAAATTTTAGGTCCAGTAGTTTCGGAGATAAGGGGGGGGGGAATGGTCAATTTTCGTCTATTTTCTTGAATAACTTGGAAACAATTTATTTTAAAATCACAAAAAAATACATTTAAGATCTTCTCAACAAGACCTTTCATTTGATTTTTTTTTATTTTCCCCTTCCCCTCCAAAAATGACCCCCCATATACAGATTTCATCTGCTCACGTTACCCCTCTGTGTTTGGGTCACAGGAATTGATATGTGTACCAAATTTCAACTTAATCGGTCTAACAGATTCGAAGATAATTGACTGTAAGCGACGGACGGACAGACACACGAGTGATCCTATAAGGGTTCCGTTTTTGTATTCAGACGTACGGAACCCTAAAAATCGGTTCATAAATGGCGAAGTAATCGGCGAACAAACATAAAAAAAACGGTCGAATTGAGAACACTCCTTTTTTTGAAGTCGGCTAAAAAATGAGTTTTATTATAACAGCCACGAGATCTCCACTGTTGGACAAAAACGTCCCAAAATGAATTCAGAACTTGAAAAAATTCCAATCAAATTATCCAAAATTGGTTTTTATTTTATTATAATAAATAAAACACGGAAAACGAAGAGGGAAAACCTTAACTTCACCGTGAAAGTAACTTCAAAAGCTTCTTACAAAATCTACTTAATGCAAATAATTTATCTTGAGTTATTACAAGCGCAATTTATAGTGACAGACATAACAGATTAAAATGTCTTAAATACCAACTAGTTTGCTGTTTATCGTTTAACAAACTTCGAAACAGAACTTGCAGCTTCTTGTGGAACATAAGTCGAAACTCATAAATCTTTCTTAGAAGTACTGGCGATTTAATTGTTTACACTCTAAGGGTTGGACAATAAGATTCAAAATGCTTTGGCATGGCTTAATAGTAAGAAATACTTTATGTTTACCGTATGCCTATAAAACAGGGATTAGTTAAATAACAAGCTAATATGATATAAATAACGTTATGCTTAATAAGAATTAACAATTCAAAATAATCAAGTTTTATAGTATTGCTAGCTGACCCCACAGACCTCGTCAAACTGAAATATTTAACTGACCCGTTGGGGATCTCTGTCATGCCTTGGGTGAAAAGGTGTTTTTTATAGTGTCCTCACATTTTTACTTTATAAATTTTAAGTTTATAAGTATAGTAGTTTCGGCTGAGCATTGATCCGCTGAACGCGCAGCGTCTTGTCTTACGCTTTATGCACGCGTGTCAATTTTGTTACGGATTAATTTTAAAATTGTATTATATCCTAAGATGTTAATTTAAATTAAGTAATGTCAAGGACCAAAAACAATTAAATACTCTTAATTAACAACATATTAATTTGGATAAGGGTAATATAATGTTGACAAAACATTATGGCAAATAATTGGCAATAAAGCATTAAATTCGATCAAATTTGTTTACCATAAAAATGGTTTTAGTGAGTCAATCTTAAAAGATAGACATATACTTTCGCAGACAATTTTTTAGATCATTTAAAGAGAAATAATACTTTAGTACATTTTTTCTGGGTAACTGAAACCGTTTACGCAGCGCACACAACGGAAGCCTTAAAGTATGAATAATTATCCCCGTTTTTGCAAAATTATTCACTGATACTTTCCTCAATAAATGAACTATCCAACATAAAAATAATTTTTCAATTTGATTGGGCGTTCCTAGCGTTCAAACAAATACAAACAAACAAACTCTTCAGCTTTATAATATAGTATTATTTATATAAGATTTTTGTTTTTAATTTTTAAGTAGTAAGAGGTACACTTTTATTGCCGCTAAACATAAAAAGGGTGGTTAATTTATCAAATGTATTAATTAACAGTAGCAGCGTGCGGAACCCCACCACATATACGAGAATAAGTAACACTTAAACGTGTAAACTTTTATTTTAAGGGCGTCCCACGAAAAAGTGAGAACCTTGAAACGGCATTTGGGCTTCCCCCTGCCGTTTCCTCACCTTTAATAGAACTCGTAAAACAAGCCATCTATTAGCAACTATGATAACTATAGATTATAGCGATATAGATGTAGATATAGCGCCATCTACCAAAACAGTCTCGTACTACGTTGTACGATCGGCGCGGCGTATTGATATATGTGTTAATTATGTTTCGTTAAGTGAATATTGTTATAAAAATAAAACAAATACTTCAACAGTACAATAACTTTATTTCCACAAAACTTATTTCTTGATACCTTTGGAATATAGCAGGGGAACATGTCGAAAAGAATGTTGGTGTCGTGATGATACGTTTCACGTGACATAGTAAAAGGGGTTTATGTTATTCTTAACCGACACAACAAAGTGTACGTGGATGGCAGTAGAAATGAAGTAACGTGTAATTATATAATAATAATATCTCGACGTCAAAAATCCACACTTGAACAAAAAATCGACTCAAATTATAGAACAGGAGTAGGCATTTTTTTCATGAATACTTACTTACTACTGATTCAACATAAGTAAGTTATAAAACCCAAATAATTTTCATAAAAATTATCATTTTATTGAGATGGTGCAGAAAGCAAAAGGCAATTCTTAAGGTTCTTTTCAATATTAAAAACTAAGTTATAACTAGGTATTTGTAGGCACAGATTCATGAATACCTGTTTGTAGTTTCTTGTTTGAAGGAGGCTATAAATGTGCGTCTTTTGTACTTGTTCATTTAATTAATTAGAGGTTTGTTCAAAAGTTTTCTTGATTATCTAAATTCACATTTCCCGAAATTTTACGGCTGAAAATATACTTCAACTCATATAAAATAGTTTTTACGCCAAATTGTGCAAGATAGCTATATTAAATAACTTATCCACCGCGACTAAATAACTTAAATAATAAAAGAGACAGAAGTTCGGAATATACCGGACTTAAAAGGGTTATTTATTGTTAAATTAACAGTCTGTTAATATCAGTGCTAATCTTTAATATATTCGAGCACATGCATCGTTCGTTTTACTGTGTTGAAAAAGCATGGCATGGTGATGGTGCTGTTAATCTTTAAATTAATACACTTTTACGTTTTTTTTAAATACAAAAGTAAATGTGCGTTTAAGAGCACTATTATCACAGTTGATGAGCCTAGTTCAGGTGCATTAGATACAGTAGCCGTGTTCTCCAATGATTTCTCCCTGTCGGTATTGTGGGACGAAAATACACTTTCTTCCATCATCTCAGTTGAACTGAAATTAATTCATAATATATAAGTATAGGCTCAATTGGGTATGATAACTTTTTCACAATTTATTACAAAATACAAAGTTCAATGAAAGACTAAAAATTTATAAATATCAGCTCCTGGTCTATTTTACTTACTCTGTTAATTGAACTTGGCGAGATGATTGAGGTTCCTGATTTATTGCATATTTCTCATCCCCTTGTAAAGCAATACGTTTTTGGAGACTAAATCAGAATTAATAGCACATGAATGAAATACATTGGATCAAAATAATTGATCGAAGAACGGTTCGAATACATATATTAAGATAATTATATATTTTTTCTTAAAAAGTAGAAATATGACTAAAGTGGAGAAGTGTAATACACATCATATAAATAAAAAAAAACACCCAGATTTGAAAGAAAAGTTAGAAGGTAAGATTATTCACGGAACATAGCTATAGGGTAAAACGTAACAAGCATATTTACAAAACAGAATAATAGCAGCAGGTATTTTTAATAATGCATTCATCGTGATCCGAAGGAGAAAATAAAAGAATACTTATTTTACGAATAAAAAACAAACTAAAATACTGTCGCAAGGTTGAGGATCGAACTCTGTACCTTCATCACTGAGCGTGATACGTTTAACGCGTTACACCACTTCGATCTTAGAGCTAAGAGTCGAAATTGGCGATTATATTAGGATTGCGAACGAACAATATAATATATGGCAAAACTTTTCGACTATGTTCCGTGCAATATATAAAATATGCCTAAAGTGTTTTATTGGTAGAAAAATTTGTACTTACAATTTTGCATTCATTATCTGAGCCCTCTGTTTAGCGAACCTTTTTTTAATATTTTTTCCCTTTTAGGGATTTATAGCCATGAGTATGTATGTTGTTCAAATTTTTTTTGTTTAATTGGAAATTTTCGATTTCTGCACATGTTTGTTTCCTTTATTTAATTTTCCGACGTTATTATAAGGTAAACAATATTTTTAATCTTACTAAAAAGATATGTAAAAACATCACATAAATTTAAAGCAAAGAGATAATAATTGTTTCGCAATGCGCAGTATTTTTAATCATGCATTTATCATCATAACCGAAACAAAATAATTTTACGAGGAAAGAAATAAACAAAAAGCATGTCCCGGATAGAACATTTGAACTCACGCCCATATCAACAGCGCATGGCCCCTAATGCGTTGGACCATTTCGTACTATCTAAACAGGGTGAAATTAACGATAATATTACGATTGTTATCAAACTTATAATGTAAAGCAAAACAAGCGACTATGTTGCGCACAACCAAAATAAATTATCTAAAAAGCGCGGGAAGCGGCAAGCAGCTCTATTACAGAAAAATTCGACACAAGCTCTGCGCATGAAGGCTAACAGCCATCTGCCGCCCCGTTCTCCGCACAGGGACCCGCTCCAGATTGACATTGAAATTTAGGGTTTTTGCTTTATAACTCCATAATTAGGATGAAAAGACTAAAAATTATTCATACAGATGATAGACTACTCAGTTGTCTACGCAAATATTACGTAATCGATAACATATATGCAGTATTCTGACAGCAATATCAGACTTTACGATAAAAAAGCCACCCACAAATTTTTTTTTTCTTCGTCGATTATTATTGAAAACGAATGAGAACCGTCATTATTAAAGAAAAGATATTGAACTTGAACATATATTTTATTTAGAGTGTGATTGTTTCATTGAGCAGGTTTCATTGAGTTTGAAAACTACCAAAATCAGTGAAATTTTCGAGGGAGGCCCTTAAATGTTCAAACAAGGCGGCAATAAGCCTCCCGTACATTACGTGAATACATTTTCCAGTAAATGGGGTGAGTAATCACACAACATTATGCGAACAGAGTAACACTGAAGATGAGAAGAATAATTACATCTATCACGCCTTCAGGGTAATACAGCATATACTTTAATTAATTCAACTTCCAAAAGTGGCAGATGAATTTTTGTTCCGAAGCTCTGACTGCCCCTTCTAGCGATTTAAAGCCGTGTGTAAATGTATGAGTGTATTTTTATTATCTCGTTGCATAATCACAGCACTGAATCATTACTGAGAACTTCATAAGTTTCACCTTACAACTGACACGTGGCGTTTGCAGCATTTTCACATCCATCAAATCCAACTTTAAAAAAGGCCCTTGAAACCATTCGAAAAAGTTTCTATGCCATTAAGCGAAGTCATGATTGAAAAACGAAAAACGAAGTCTAACGTTGCCCTTTCCATTAACAGGGCGTTGGAATTCGCAGCGAGCTTGTGCCTGCGGGACTACCAATAAATCAATCTGCAAAACTCGACATTGCGAAACTGGAAGGATGCCGGAGTATTCTGTTACAATCAATGAAATCTTTTAACACGTTTTCTGTGTTACACGACGCAACGGGTTTGTAACAAAGTTGTTACACTGTGTCATTCGCATTCGATGAGATTTCCGAAATGTGTTCTGAAGATCTCATTTTTGTATCATTAGTTGACGTATTGGCGAATTATAAGCTCGGGTCATAATAATTATTTATAATTTATTCAGCTAAATAATCTAGAAGTGAATGCTAATATATTAATTTTTACTTTTCAGTAGTTTTGTTATCTGGTAGTTATTTTTAATTATTTTATTATTCTAATACTGATCTGTTTGAAAAGATTTGTTAAGTTTTCCCAAAATCCCAGTCTGAACAGAGGAAAAGACACTAACAATGCACACTTGGGCATGTAAGAATTTTCATGCTAATCTTTTAAACTTGTACTTCGAGCAATCATCATCAAATTATTTGGAGTGATGATGATGGAGCTCCGTAATTATACATGATCCGAATTATACATTTTGAATTAATATATAAAAATGAACTTTCGCGTAAAAATATGTCACATAATGCTGTTTATGGAATTTAGAAAATCACTTGAGTCTGAAGGAATATAAAAAGCTATCCGCATAGGCAGTAGAAATGAGTTCGTAATGGTTTTCTGACGACAACTTGATTGTTTTGTTAAATAAAAATCTTAGCTGCTTATCACCCGATTTAGAATAACAAAAAATATTATTTCAACATTGTGTTAACAACAAATGTTATAAAATTATTAATCAACTCACATAATTTGAATATTTGTGGTATCATTAAAAAGTCTAATAAGGGCTCCGCTTTATTGCGTACACATTTTAAAACTCAGTGGCAATTATAGAAACAGCCGTATTCTTTTAATTTTCAAAGGATAAGTGTCCATCATTTTGAAAATATCATGGAGGGAAAATAATGTATCCTATCCAAAAAAAAAAACCTTTCATTGCTTCATTATAAAAAGAAACTATTAAAGTACCTATTTATTTAATAAATAAGATACGAATGCAGGTGAATGATAATCTAAATTTTATTTAAACAATTCAACTAACCCAATCCGTACAGTACTAGTTTAACTGTCAGATAATTAACCGTATCGTAATTTATATACTATTATACATATATCCCTAAAAGAGGGAACCAGACCTTCAGAATCAGCATTTTCATCCATTTTGGAAGTTAATTGAGGAAAAGATTGTAAAATAAATGTTTTTGGTGATGGGTCTCCAACCGCATTGCCAAAAAAAACGTTTAAAACGCCCCTATACCCTTAGCCACCTTTTACAAACACTGATGCGAAGAGATAGGGTAGTGCTTTTCCAAGCCATTATACTTTAAAATTAGAAAATCTTAACTTATAATGTGTACCTATCAGGATGGAAGTCTTGATTGAATACAAATCAATATTATACATTAAACAGAATCAGATCTTCAAAACTATTTAGAGTGATGCGCGACTATTGAGATACTGCAATGTAATGTGATTACAAGTTAAACTGCTTTAAATTAAATTTATAGATCGATACTAAATTACATGTAAAATTGGTTAATTAAACTTATACATGGTGGGTGTACGTAAGAGGCGACTAACGGTATTGGGGCTTTTTAAGGGATTTTTTTGCGATGCGGTTGGAGACCCATCACCAACTTCACCATTACCATCTTTTCCCCACTCAACTTCCAAAAGTGGCTGAGAAATTTCTAATTTCTCAGCTCTGGCTACCCATTTAGGGATTTATAGCCGTGAGTATATGTATGTATGTATTTTAATGAGTGTAGTTCGACAAGTTTTGTTTCGTAATTTAGGTATTTTTTATGTAGAATATGCGAGAATATTTATACTGCTGCGTAGTGTCGGCTTACAATATAACACTACCCTTTTTACTGCGGATTGTTTGTAAGAGGTAATTAAGGTTATTCGGAGATTTTTAAGTTACTCATGACCAATAACTTGATTTTACAATCTTTTTCCCACTCAACTTCCAAAAGTGGTTCAGGAATTTCTTATTTTGAACAATCTGGCAACTCCTTCTAGGGTTTTATAGTCGTGAGTATATAAGTATATCAGAAATTTCAATCTTGTTGGTATAGTTTGTTAACGTTACAGTACATAATGGCAGTATGTTTATTTTCAAAAGCAGTAAAATAGGCTTAATTTAGTATTCTCATTGTTTTTGAAACACTGAGGATGAATTAATAGGTCTTTACCTATGAAATTGCCGTTCTGCAGTACTGGCCATTTCATATCAAAATAATTTTTGTTTGACTAAGAATTCTAATTTCAAATTAATTTTATGTTAAAAACATAGAGTTCTTTTTCCAAAAGTAGTCATTTGTTTATTGATTAGTGTTACGTTTTCATCGCATTTCAATCTTTTTCGTCATCATGGATACGTCAAAAATTCGAGTAATTATGGAATATGAGTACCGTCGTGGCAGCAACGCGGCACAAGCGGCACGCAACATCAATGACGTTTACGGAGCTAACACTACAAACCAACGCACCGCCTGTTATTGGTTTGCTCGCTTCCGTTCTGGAAATTTCGACCTGAAAAATGAACCTCGTGGTCGTCCGAAGACTTTGGTCGACAATGACGAATTAAAGGCGATTGTAGAAGCTGATGATACACAACCTACTGCGAAATTAGCAACAGCTTTCGACGTTAGCGTCAAAACAATATTGGTCCATTTGCGTCAAATTGGCAAGGTAAAAAAGCTTGACAAATGGGTGCCCCACGAACTCAATGATCGCCAGCGCAAAGTACGCGTCGAGACGTGCCTTGCACTGCTCAACGGACACACAAATGAAGGAATTTTGAACCGCATTGTTACCTGCGACGAAAAATGGATTCTGTTTGACAACCGCAAGCGCTCAGCAAGTTGGTTGGATCCTGGTTCAGCACCTAAACAGTGCCCTAAACGAAAACTTACCCCTAGAAAAGTGATGGTCACTGTTTGGTGGTCTAGCGCCGGTGTGATTCATCACAGCTTCTTACCAAACGGAGTGAGCATTACTGCATATGTGAACTGTGAAGAACTGAACACAATGATGGAGAAGCTGGCACATCTCCAAACAGCATTGGTCAATCGCTCGTCTCCGCTGCTCCTGCACGACAACGCGCGACCTCATACTGCACAGCAGACAAGTTGCAAGAACTGGGGTTGGAAGCTCTCCATCATCCACCGTACTCACCAGACCTTGCGCCTACAGACTTCTACTTTTTCCAGAATTTGGATAACTTCTTGGCGGGAAAAAAATTTAATACCCGAGAGGCAGTACAAAATGCCTTTGAAGAATTTGTTGCCTCCCGTCCAGCTGATTTCTTCAAGAAGGGCATCAATAAACTGCCACTGCGTTGGCAAAGATGCATTGATTGCATGGGTGATTACTTCGATTAATACAATTAAAAAATACAAGAAAAAAAATCGTTTAAATTTTTTCTTACAAAACGGCAATTTCGTAGGTAAAGACCTAGTATTAAAGAGTATCGCGTTGGTTTAGAATGACTTTAAATATAGAGTGATAAGGACTTGCAAAAAAAATGAAATAAAAAAGAAATGAAAGCCATGTAGTGCCTTGGCTTAGCGTCCACCCCCTTTCTACCCTCGCGGGTCTCATAAGAGACGGCTAAGGGAATGAGTCTTTTAAGTAGGTTTTGGGCGGTGTGGTTAGAGACCCTTCACCATCTTTATTTCTACCTTCTTCTCTCCTATCATACATACATACATATACTCACGGCTATAAATCCCTAGAAGGGGTAGCCAGAGCTAAGGAATTAGAAATTCCTCAGCCACTTTTGGAAGTTGCGTGGGGAAAAGATGGTAAAACAAAGGTTATTGGTGCTGGGTCTCCAACCGCATCGCCCAAAAATCCTTTAAAAGCCCCAATACCGTTAGTCGCCTCTTACATACATCCACCGGAAGAAATGGGGTAGTGCTATTCTAAGCTGACACTACACAATACAGTAGATATACAGTTTTGGTCTAAAACCATCATTGTACGTATATGCATAACTTAATTTCTATCTGAATTTCTTTCTCGTTTGTGTCTTTTTAGTCAAGCTTTTACTTGGGCCGGTTTAAGTTTGTTTCCACATCAGGACTTTAAGTATTTACAAAAGACATATAATTGCTTTTGGTCGGTAAGGTAGATGTACCAAAATGTACTTAAACAAATAATTTTAGCTCATATCAGTGCGAATTTTGTTAAATTATAGAAGACTGGATGACCCACGCATCTTCTTCTTCGTGACGTAATACCTAGTTTCTGTAGTTCAGGCGTGCTACAGTACCAAATATATAAACACCCAAAAACATTACCCTCTGTTGTTCTCCTTTACATAAAAAAAATGTCGCATCTACCGATAAAGCTTATTTTAAATTGCAATCGAAATCAAATATACCAATTTTACACTGCTAAGTTCAGAATGCGCGAAAATACATATAAACTTTAAACTGCGTAATAGTATCATATAAGTTTCCTCTGTACTAAATTTGAAGTTTTTAGGCACCGAAATGGGTCAATTTTCATACAAAGTTGAGCCTTCTGCTACGATTTTACCTTAAGGGGAAAATTTTGTTTCTTTCCCCGACACAAATTATTAAAAAATGTATTATAAAACATAAACAACCATTTTTAAACTCCTTAGGCTACAAGTAAGTTAAATTTAAACTTCACATACCTATTTCATATTTTTAGGGTTGAAATTTCCAAAATTCCCATCTTCTTCTTTCTTTACTTCTTTTTACTTACATAATAAAAATAATCCCTGTACAAATTTCAAGGTTCCTAGGTATAGTATTTTTCGATGTGCGTTGATTTTAAGTCAGTCAGTCAGTTTTGTCTTTTATATACATAGATATTGGAGGCATTAATACATAATCTAATTAGTCATATTCTGAATAAAACACGTCAGACTTCTCAAAATTGCAGACCTGATGTACTTGAACCAGTAGTAAAGGTGTCAAATAATAGAGCTTAATCTATTATACTTAAAAAATAAAACACTACTCTTATTATTGACTAGTGGATCGTCCCAGCTTCGCACGGGTAGCGTTGTTTTTTAAATATCTGAGGTTTCTTTCTTTAGTCACTGCTCAAGCATTGTGAAATTCAGCGCAATGTTTTCAATTTATTAAATTTATAGCACTCCCTAAACAGTGTAGTTTGGTGATTTTTAATGCGCTTTAATGAACGGTTCAGTATTTCCGTTTAATAGCAAATTTTGGAATAAAACGCTATAAAATATTTATAACAATCTAAAAAATTAATCATTACGTGTTGTAAGATGTAACTGCTAGCGCCATCTAGTATGTTATATGTAAATTAGTAACGATTCGGTTTTGGTCACGGGCGCGATGGCTTATTTTATGTATAATTTCGGTGTTTCTCTACCGATTTCTATGATTATTTTTTTATTGAATAGATAATAATGTTACCTTTTTTAAATAAGAAATGAGTGAGAGGTTTACAAACGTAAAAGTAAACAAATATAATCAGAATGTTCCGAACTGCTAAGATATCAGGAATTACACGTGTTATTGTGAGTCAACCGTAAAAGATAGACATAAACTGTTGAGGATTTTTTTTAGGTAATTTTATGAAGAATATTTCCGTCATACATGATTTCTATGTAAGTTTAACCATTAAGGCTGCAAACGCGACGGAAGCTTAAAAAATGTAGTAACTTCTCCCGTTTTCCCAAAATTTCCCAAAATTCCCCTTTACTACTCTGCTGGAAAGTATACAAAAACCTGCCCAGGAGTATGGAGAATAATTGTACCAAGTTTCGTTAAAATCCATCGAGTAGTTTTTGTTTCCATAAGGAACATACAAACCGACAGACAGACAGACAGACAAAAAATTTACTGATTGCATTTTTGGCATCAGTATCGATCCCTAATCACCACCTGATAGTTATTTTGAAAATATATTTCATGTACAGAATTGACCTCTCTACAGATTTATTATAAGTATAGTGGATCGTCCCAGCTTCGCACGGGTAGCGTTGTTTTTTTAAATATCTGAGGTTTCTTTCTTCAGTCCCTGCTTAAGCATTGTGAAATTCAGTGCAATGTTTTCAATTTATTTAATTTATAGCACTCCCTAAACAGTGTAGTTTGGTGATTTTGAATGCGCTTTAATGAACGGTTCAGTATTTCCATTAAATAGCAAATTTTGGAATAAAACGCTATGAAATATTTATAACAATCTGAAAAATAAATCATTACGTGATGTAGGATGCAACTACTGGCGCCATCTAGTATGTTATATATAAATTAATAAAGATTTGGTTTTGGTCACCGGCGCGCTGGCTTATTTTATGTACAATTTCGGTATTTGTCTACCGATTTCTATGATTCTTTTTTTATTGAATAGGTAATAATGTTACCTTTTTTAAATAAGGGATCAGTGAGAGGTTTACAAACGTAATGTCATATTTTTATGAATTGGCAACACCGACAGTGTGCCGTGACCCGTCAATGGATGTCAATGTCAAGATGAGTGAAGGATGAACGCGGGATTCCAGTGTGGATGCGCGGGAGACTAACTTGTGATCAAGGCATCTAATAATGTAATGTACATTGAATAGTATCATATATAGTAATCATCATCATCAATAGTCGTTTTTCTTCAAACTTCAGAAGCGGTGATATATTCACGTCCATTCAAGTATGTACATTTTGTTTATTCATTTATTTTTCTTTTCCACATTGTTGTAGTGACGCCATTTAACATTTTATGATTTATAATATAGCAAATCGATGCTCGAACAAAGTATTTTAATGTTTATAGAATAGTCATTGTTTCGAAGAAACCAATATTTGAGCGTAATATTGTAAAGCTGCGTACGGAATGGTTCCGAAGTGCTTGGCTAGGGCACTCCCTGTTAGTTTTGGTGGAGCAATCAGCTGTAGTAACTATCCAGTAGTGTCTCTGTAAATAGTAGACGTATGAGTGGGTTAAGCTGATCCCTAAAGTAACGATGAGTTGACTTAAGAACTTCTGTTTAAATTGTGGCGTCACTATGACAAATTAAATTATAAGTACACTACGTATTTGTTAACAACACAAATCAAATAAGTGATTAAACTTTTGTTCTTATTGGAAACAATTTCAAATTCTTTATCCACCATATTTATTTTGGTTAGATGCAATTAATTGTGATTATAAGATTAAATGAGTATATCAGTAATATATATGAATAATACCACTTTAATTTTTACACATTTTTAGACTACAATTCAAATTTGGAATTCTTCTATTTCTTATGCATTTAATATATTAATACTTAGTGAATTATTAATCAATGTAGTAATTTATTCGCTGTAAATGTGGGTTACAAGGTGGTTACAGCATATAAGTTATTGTTCCCTACACATTTTGTTTTTCCAAGCTTACAACATAAGTCTTTACATTTTATTAGTATAGGAATATGATTTTAAATTATAATAAAGACAAAAATAAAGAATGACTTAACTAATTACATGTCACCCTAAGTTTAAAATGTCAATCTCACAGCTAAAACCATATTCAAATAAAATATAATAAAAACAATATCCTAATAGCCATTCAAGCATTTCTTTTATTTGTTTTAAAATTTATTAAAACATAACAATTTTATATTTATAGAATTTGCATTATAAATTCTACAAGCCATAATAAAAATAGTTTTGCTGCTTGAGGCTAATTAATAATTATAATGAGGTACATATAGTTTGTCTTTATTGAGATTTTGCAGACATTCAGAGTGAAATCTTAGGGGAGCGCATGTATAATTATAGATTTCTCTCTTAACTAATAAAGCAGCTTCATAAATATAGGGGAACATAATAGAAGAATTATAATATTAAAAAAAAATTAATAATAATAAAAAGTGGGTGGCGAGAAACCATTTGAAAGGTACGTTTCCCTCGCTTCTCATTTATTTTATACAATGTAGTGACTGGTACGTTTCCTTCGCTACTTATTTATTTAATATAATCTAGTGATGGGTACGTTTCCCTCGCTTCTCATTTATTTTATACAATGTAGTGACTGGTACGTTTCCTTCGCTACTTATTTATTTAATATATTCTAGTGATGGGTACGTTTCCCTCGCTTCTCATTTATTTTATACAATGTAGTGACTGGTACGTTTCCTTCACTACTTATTTATTTAATATAATCTAGTGATGGGTACGTTTCCCTCGCTTCTCATTTATTTTATACAATGTAGTGACTGGTACGTTTCCTTCGCTACTTATTTATTTAATATAATCTAGTGATGGGTACGTTTCCCTCGCTTCTCATTTATTTTATACAATGTAGTGACTGGTACGTTTCCTTCGCTACTTATTTATTTAATATATTCTAGTGATGGGTACGTTTCCCTCGCTTCTCATTTATTTCTATACAATGTAGTGACTGGTACGTTTCCTTCGCTACTTATTTATTTAATATAATCTAGTGATGGGTACGTTTCCCTCGCTTCTCATTTATTTTATACAATGTAGTGACTGGTACGTTTCCTTCGCTACTTATTTATTTAATATATTCTAGTGATGGGTACGTTTCCCTCGCTTCTCATTTATTTTATACAATGTAGTGACTGGTACGTTTCCTTCGCTACTTATTTATTTAATATAATCTAGTGATGGGTACGTTTCCCTCGCTTCTCATTTATTTTATACAATGTAGTGACTGGTACGTTTCCTTTGCTACTTATTTATTTAATATAATCTAGTGATGGGTACGTTTCCCTCGCTTCTCATTTATTTTATACAATGTAGTGACTGGTACGTTTCCTTCGCTACTTATTTATTTAATATATTCTAGTGATGGGTACGTTTCCCTCGCTTCTCATTTATTTTATACAATGTAGTGACTGGTACGTTTCCTTCGCTACTTATTTATTTAATATAATCTAGTGATGGGTACGTTTCCCTCGCTTCTCATTTATTTTATACAATGTAGTGACTGGTACGTTTCCTTCGCTACTTATTTATTTAATATATTCTAGTGATGGTACGTTTCCCTCGCTTCTCATTTATTTTATACAATGTAGTGACTGGTACGTTTCCTTCGCTACTTATTTATTTAATATAATCTAGTGATGGGTACGTTTCCCTCGCTTCTCATTTATTTTATACAATGTAGTGACTGGTACGTTTCCTTCGCTACTTATTTATTTAATATAATCTAGTGATGGGTACGTTTCCCTCGCTTCTCATTTATTTTATACAATGTAGTGACTGGTACGTTTCCTTCGCTACTTATTTATTTAATATAATCTAGTGATGGGTACGTTTCCCTCGCTTCTCATTTATTTTATACAATGTGGTGACTGGTACGTTTCCTTCGCTACTTATTTATTTAATATAATCTAGTGATGGGTACGTTTCCCTCGCTTCTCATTTATTTTATACAATGTAGTGACTGGTACGTTTCCTTCGCTACTTATTTATTTAATATATTCTAGTGATGGGTACGTTTCCCTCGCTTCTCATTTATTTTATACAATGTAGTGACTGGTACGTTTCCTTCGCTACTTATTTATTTAATATAATCTAGTGATGGGTACGTTTCCCTCGCTTCTTATTTATTTAATACAATCTAGTGATGGGTACGCTTCCCTCGCTACTTATTTATTTAATGCAATACAATGACGGGTAGAGAGAGTGTGTATGAATATAACATAAACATGAACAAGCACGCCGAATATATATGAATATATTATTTCTGTAGACCTATTTTATTCATCATAGTTGACGATTACTTGTTCAAATAATAAGCTACTTAAGAAAATGAATGTATAAATACTAGTAGTTGAATTACATAACGATACTAATTTTATTTGAAAGGCTATAATTGCAACAACTAGTAACTAATACTAAAAATATTGTAGGTACATTTTATTGCCAAGTAATTTGTTAGCTAAGTATGGTGACTGAATTGTTTTCTTGTTACCGAATTGTTTTTATATTTACCTGCTTTTCTAATTATTATCATTACCGTTTTTTTCTATTTATCTTGCTGGATCATTATGAGTCATTATTATCACTGTTGAAAAGATCATGAACTTCATTTTATTTTAATTTATGTTTATTTGAGTAAGATTATTAACGTAAACGTCTGAATACATTAATATACTTTGCTACTTGCTTATGACATCTATGAAGAATAGTTTACGTTTCGGATATTTTAAACATTTCAGGTTGAATGTACAATGTCCGGAGACAAGTCTAGCATTCCAATTGGCAAGCCTCCAGGGCTTCTCGGTGCCATAGACAATCTAAAATGAGGACTTGGAGAGGTCCGTCTTCGTCATTTGACATCCAGTGATGAGGTTGTGCTGAAGTAGTATAGATGAGATCAGAAGCACATCATTATTTTACCATCACAGAACTGGTTGAAGCTAAGTATAACTTTTAAATAAATAATAAAAAAAAAAAAAAAATCATTTATTTGCCAATACATGAGTATAAATGGTGGTATATAAAATGAAGGCCTATGTATGTACTGCCAGTAAGGTGTGCAAATTTTTAAACATTAAAATTATTGATATTTTTTTTTTACATATCTTAAAACTACTATAATAACATTGTCTATCGTAATAAAAAAAAAAAAATTAAACATTATTAAAATTTTGTAAGTCAATCAAGGCAACACATGTACACATATTCTAAATTTTATTAAAATTAAAATGTCATAAAAAAATAAATAAAAATATAATTATTATATTATACAGTAAATCACATCAATCACACATGTCAAAATATTATATAAACTTTATTACAATTTCAATGTCAAAAAAAAAAAAAAGAGAAAAACATAGTTTAAATTTTTAAAGTCATATATTGCAATTTTTAATAAAGTCATCAATTATATAGAAACAGTTGTCCAACAGATAATTAAAAATGATAATTTTATATTTATTGTGTGTCAGTAATTTTGCCTCATCCTTTACTAGATTATACAGCTTGATCGCCATTTCATAACCGTTTCTCTGACAAATCGATGGACTTTTAATATTTGGTTTAGTTAATTGTAATTTTTTTTGTGTTTTGCAGCTTGAGTATGTCTTAGACTGTGCTTTACTGAACAGTTATGTAAATTCTAGTTTAATTTAAATATTTCAACCCATTCAGATATGGTCAGCCTAAGTTCTATATGTTTCTTAAAGCCTAATAACATTAGATGAAATAAGACCTTTAGATCTATTAGTTTCGAAGACATTTAACTCAGATTCATAAAATAAATCAACATGTGTGTTCGGATTTTTGGTTACTTAGAATTTTGTTAGTTCATAAGTGTTACAGCTAAAAAAAAAAAAGTGCCTTTACTCATTGTAATATATATAGAACCAGTTTTTCACTTAACAAGGAATTTTCTTATGTTTTTAAAGAGTTATATATTTTACTTTAAAAGATTTGTTATGCTCATTTCACAGATTTTATTTACATTCTTCAGAAAAATTAAAGCTACTTTTAAACATATATTAGTAATAACATTTCCAAAAGCTCTTTTGCAAGGGAGTTTTCACAAATATTTACCAAAATAATTATAGTACAATATTGGGTTTTTATAAAAAAAAAAAAAAACTTGGTAAATAAACTAAATATTTATATAAATCGGAAGCTGTACTAGCAATCAAAATACAGCTATATGTTCTGTAAGCTTGTCGAATAAGTGTTCGCTGTCATGTATTAACCCTAAATCACTTGTTTTCGCAGCTCTAGTTATCTGGATGTGTCTTAGACTATTGTTATCTTAAATTTTCGTTTTATATAAAGATAAATTGCGAGTTAAAGTCACAAAACAAATAACTTTTTGAGACATTCAAATTGACCTTTTGATTTCACATATCCTGGCAGGATCGCCAAATAATACTAACATACAATATGTAATAGGAAGGGGGTGGCTAGAGCCAAGGAATCATAAATTCCTCAGCCATTGATTTCACAATAACTTTGAAAACTATCAAGATCGTTTTGAAGTTTGCGAACATCTGCTGGAGACTGAATGCACTTAGCAGTTTTTATATCAACTGCATACAGGACTATCTTAGTTTTCAAAGCATCTTTTATATATACCAATAGCTTTCAACTCACGTAACATTATAGGCTGGTCGATGCAGTCAAATCATTTTCATAGTCTGTGTATAAACATTGACTTGAGCTCCAGCATCCATACAGCTACTTATACAGTCATACGTAATAACAAGATTAGATACTGTTGACCGTTTCCTAAAAAAAAAAAAAAACCATGTTGTTCCTCACTAAACCAGAGCTCAAAGCTGAGTAGACCTGGTTTCAAACAATTCGCTCAAATACCTTAGCAAATAAGCATAGTTTTAGATACGCCTGTAATTGTGGTAGTACAGATGATGTCAAGATGGTAGAATAGAAAACATTAGTATTTTATATCTAAAACTTCCTCCTCTAAAATCCCCTCAATTATATATATTTTTCTTTACATTTTTGAAAGTTATAGCCATTTTAAAACTAGGATTAAAATAGTTTTAATTACATTAATTACAAAGTGTATACTATATCATACCTTTTCTTTATTTCCTACATCGACGAATATTCGTATTAGTATGACTTACATATAAACGGGACCCAATTACTAAGACTTCGCTGTTTGTTCCTCTGTCTTTAGGTAGTGTCTGATAAACTGGTATAGTCAGAATGTTGAAACTTTTACACAAACAACAAAATTGGAATAATAAAAAAAAAAAAACTAAGAGAACGGTTTAACCAAACAATTTTAAATTTATAGTCAGCACAGAATTCTGTAAGTCATGTATGATCGTGGCTAGGACAAGTATACTGCATTAAATATTGATTTTAAGTACAGAAATATAAAAATTGATTCCGTCGATAAGTTCACTTTATTGGGGTTAACACTGGATACAAACCTAAATTAAAAAAAAAAAAAAAAACATTGGTACAATGAGATTTAAATTGACTAGTTTTGCGTGCGGGTTAGCGGAAATAAAAAAAAAAAAAAAAAAAAACTACTGACTTGAGCACCGCTTTGTCACTGTACCATGCTTATGTAAATTCAAGGTTAAGTTACGGCGTCGTCTTTTGGGGTAATAGTACTGATGCACAAGACATTTATATTGCAAAAACGGTACTAAGAATTTTAGCAAACATAAAAATTCCAAACAGCGGTAGACCACACTTTAAGAATCTAAAAATTTCAACTCTTTGTTCTCTTTATATTTTGGAAAGCTGTAAATTAGTAAGAAAGTATCCACAATTTAAAAAAAAAAAAAAAAAAAACAAAAAAAAAAAACAATCTGACTATATTCGAAGATTCCCATTAAGATCCGGAAGGAATAAATTACTAGTACCGCCTTCAAGATTACAAATTCATTATACAAGTCCTCTCCCTATGTGCTGTAAAATATACAATCACCTTCCAAATTCATAGCTCAAGAATCTGACTACAAATCTTTTGTAAAACTTTTAAGATTGTATTTAATAGAAAATTGTTTTTATAATTCTAAGGAATATTTTGATAATAATATTATCTAATATGATACTTTAAATAATTACCAGAATTTTAATTTATTTTATTTTAATTTAATGTAATTTAATTTGATTGTTGGATTGTTTTTATGGTTGTTTTATTGATAAATAGAAATTTGAATTTTATAAATGATTATGTTTCCTAATTTTTACTTTATCGTGTTTTGTGTTATCAAGTTTAACGTGTAGATTAGTTGTGTGAGATTTGATTAAAATGTAATAAATTTAGAAATGAGTATATTTTGCTATGCCCTTGCAGGGTATACATGTAAAAATTTATGTACATTATGTCATGTAAATTGCGATGTGTGAAATGCTATAAAGATTTTGATTTTGTATCTGGGTAAGACCTAATAGGGCAATTCTTACAATACTGTCATAAGCCGCTGACAGAATCAGGATATGTTAATGCTCTAGAAATTGATGATAGCTCTAGCAACCGTGACAGTGTAAATGAATAGTTTTAAATTAATTTTAAGCTTATAAATGTTAATGAAGTACATTAAGAGTATTAGTATAAGATTGCATAAGTCTTTTAGCGATATGCCCGCCTATTGTTTTCCTGTCTATTGTATTTCATTCTGCATATGTCCTTAAATTGTTTTGGTGTACAATAAAGTTTATTTTATTAGAATATTAAATTATGTTAAACTTAAACAGTATGTTATGATTATAATTAACGAATACCATTTGGTTGGCTCTCATTTGATTTTTGTATTACAGAATGTAATCGATAGGTAAGTGGTATTTGAATAAGGTGTGTAATAAGTAAGTTTCAGAATGTTAATATATATATACTTCTTATAAACATAGTCAAAAGTAAATAATACTAACTTTTGATAGCAGTTAATAAGGATTAAGATTGATGATAATGATTTATTAGAATTTTTGAAGTATTCTTGTAAGAAATTCCTGTAGTGTTTAAGTATTGCAATGTACAATTATTATTTTTGAATTTTCATGCTATTTATTTTTGTATAAGTGCCGAATGTCATATTATTCACAGCTCGATGCTCGCCTCGATGAAAATTACTTGCTTATGCTTAAATGTTTTTAGATCAATACAAATAAAGTTTAGATAATGTGTTAAAAACGTGCACCAGGAGGTTGCACATTGTCGGATGGCCGAATGTCATATTTTTATGAATTGGCAACACCGACAGTGTGCCGTGACCCGTCAATGGATGTCAATGTCAAGATGAGTGAAGGATGAACGCGGGATTCCAGTGTGGATGCGCGGGAGACTAACTTGTGATCAAGGCATCTAATAATGTAATGTACATTGAATAGTATCATATATAGTAATCATCATCATCAATAGTCGTTTTTCTTCAAAGTAAGAGTAAACAAATATAATCGGAATGTTCCGAACTGCTAAGCTATCAGGAATTACACGTGTTATTGTGAGTCAACCGTAAAAGATAGACATAAACTGTTAAGATTTTTTTTTAGATCATTTTATGCAGAATTTTTCCGTCATACATGATTTCTATGTAAGTTTAACCATTAAGGCTGCACACGCGACGGAAGCTTAAAAAATGGAGTAACTTCTCCCGTTTTCCCACAATTTCCCAAAATTCCCCTTTACTACTCTGCTGGAAAGTATACAAAAACCTGCGCAGGAGTATGAAGAATAATTGTACCAAGTTTCGTTAGAATCCGTCGAGTAGTTTTTGTTTCCATAAGGAACATACAAACCGACAGACAGACAGACAGACAGACAGACAGACAAAAATTTTACTGATTGCATTTTTGGCATCAGTATCGATCCCTAATCATCACCTGATAGTTATTTTGAAAAAATATTTCATGTACAGAATTGACCTCTCTACAGATTTATTATAAGTATAGATAATAGGTTGAAAACAGAATCATGTAAGTTTGCATCATGGATAATCTAAAACTACAGCATAACTATTACGAGCGACCTTTTAAGTAGTTATACTACTGACATTAAATATACGCTCTGTAATGTTATGCAGAAGCTTTTTTCTGTCTTTTTAACATACCCAACATAGTATTTGTTGGGAAAACAGAAAGTCATGTTGTGTTATTTTTATATAGAACTAGGAAATAAACACGGAAATGAAAATTGTCAGTCGAGCAACGTGGTCGCTGGCAGTTCGTAGTTTCTCTTGCGATAGAATTATTAATATTGCTTTTAGTATATTGAAATGAGATTGTTACATAACTTCATATTTTTCTAATATTTCCATCATTTTATGCGTTTCTTTACTCACAAACCTGTATTCCAAAATAGGTTACCAGTAATTGAGACTTAGAAATAAGTCAGCAAACTCATTTTGGAAGTTTGGTGGAAAAAGATTATGAAATAAAAGAAGAAGAAATCTATTTATTTTTCAAAACTGTAGTGGCGTTATGGTTATAATTTTCGATTGTGTTGTATTATAAGATCGAAAGAAATGTGTGTTTATTTATATATGTTTAAACATCTATATAGTTTTTCATTGAAATGGATCAGTACGGGAAAGTCTAAAATATTAGACATACAAGGTTCAATTCTTACGATTTATGTCATCGTATTAGTGAAAAGAGTACGAGGGGCATGGCAAAAGAAACTAGATACTCTTTTCTCATTTAATTGACACTGGCAAGCTATACACCATCTTATAGGCTGTTTTTTTTATAGACATATTTGAATGTATTTTTTATTTAAATGATCATCATTTTTCCGGGAATCTGGCGGGAATTCACTGGCAACAATGGAGCTCAGTCGACGTGATTTTCGCGCTATGATTTATTATGACTTTAAAAAGGGTTTAAAGCCTCAAGAATATTTGAATTTTAAGCTTCTACTTCTGGTGAGTCTGCTTGTTCCCGAGCAACAGTATTCAATTGGTTTGCTGAGTTTAGAAGAGGGCGGGGATGTCTCGAAGATGAAGCGAAGACAGGACGGCCGCCAACCGCGGTCACGCAAGAAAACGTTCGTGCAGTCGAAAAACTTATTAACAAAAACCGATGAATTACATATGTAGAGCTAGAGCGAGAACTAGGAATTGGATTAGCAGCAATGCAAACCATAATTCACGACCACTTTTCTCTGCCGCACAAACTTACCGATGAGCAGAAAGACTGTGGGGTGGATTGGTGACTATTCATGATAGATACATTCAACGGAGGCAAGAAAAAAACGTATATGATATACTGACTGGTGACGAAACATGGCTATATAACTATGATCCAGAATCAAAGCGACAGTCGACTGTACGGTGCTTTGAAGATGAGCTAACTCCAACGAAATGTCGCCGTGCACGAAGCACACAGAAACAAATGGTCGCCTCGTTTTTCTGCAAAACGGGTCATATTGCTACTGTTGTGCTAGAGAATGAAAGAACGGTGAACTCCGAATGGTATGTGACAGTTTGTGCTCCAACAGTAATATCAGCTTGGTGTGACAAGCGACCGAAGTCAGGAATCCGGCACCTACTCTGGCACCACGACAATGCGGCGCCGCACACGTCTGCCAGAACACTAGACTTTTTCAACTCGAAAAATGTGTCAATTCTCCCTCACCCGCCATATTCCCCTGACCTAGCGCCTTGTGATTTTTACTTGTTTCCAAAAATCAAAGAAAAACTAAAGGGGAAGAGGTTTGAAAGCAAAGAAGATGCGCTGGTTGCCTATAATTTCGAGATTTTTGAGGTATCTAAAGAAGAGTAGTTACAGGTATTTTCCAATTGGTTCAGACGCATTGAAAAATGTGTACGTGCTTAGGGTGAATACTTTGAAAAGATCGATACTAGTAATAAAGAATATTTTTTTTATTTTTTGAGTATCTAGTTTCTTTTGGCATGCTCCTCATATATGTTTTTTGAAAAGAGCTAATATTCATTTCAGGCACCAAACCCGGTACTTCTTAAAAAATAAAACTACAACATATCTATTCAGATATCGACTGTATAGGTCTAAAGCAGTAAATAATACTATGAATCTTAAATAAATAAAATGCATTATTTTCACATACTTTAATTTATCTTATTAGTCCTTGTATGTCTTACAGTTTTGAGGCTTTCCCATACTGAACCATTTCAAGGAGACACTCTGTATAGTTGTAATCAAAGTCGACAACAACATAAAAAGCAAAAACAATGATTCCAAACACTAATATTACGTAGACTCCTTCATATCATATCTCACTTATTCCACTAGACAGAATGTTTGAGAGTACACGCAATAAAATAAAAAGCTCAATGGACCTTGCAAAGTTGAGATTTTTTGTATATTATTTTCCGGGTAAGCAATAAACTTTGCAAGAAAACTTTCCAAGCGAAACATTCGGAGTCGGTACAAAGACGACTTCATAAAAACGCCTCAACTCCATTCTGTGTACTGTAATCATCTTCCATTCCCAATTTCAGAAACTTTTTTCATTTATGTTCACATCTGTTTTGGTGATTTTCTCTTTCTTTTCAGTGGCGATCTTTTTAGTTACTTCAAATGGAAAGTTGAAATATGTAAATGGATAGCTTGAAAGAACTTTATAAGGTTAATTGTTTTTTAATGTTTCTGCGTTATTTGACTAGTTAATAAGGTATCACATTTACATACATATACTCATGCCATTATTAACCATTGGGATAGGCAGAGACTATCAATTGCCACTTTGTACGATCCTGGTAAACCACGCTATAGTAGCTCTCAGTATCGCAGATTCTTTCTTTTTTATATTAGAGTAACAAACATCTATTTATCTCCAGCGGATATAATTCTTCTTATAATTTCCTATACTAATGTAATATGGACAGTGTACTCACGTGATAGGGGGCAGGCCTATCGCCGTTTTGCCATGCAAAACGTGGGTACTCTGAACACCAGGTGACAAAGTCACGTGATGTTCAGAAGTATTAGTACCTCTGCCAACTCCTTCGGGGATATTCGGCGTGAACGTTTGTGTTTATGTTACGTTTATGTAATGTAATATATAAAATTCATATATCTAAATGTTTGTCAACAAACTCCTCCGAAACGGCTACACATTGATTAGGTTTGAGAATATGTTTATAACTTTTTTTTATATTCCTAAGTGATAAGGGTTGTACACCCCTAACATTTTAATATTATTTTATCGACTATAAATTCCCTAAAAATTATTAATAAGGCAAAACAACGTTTGCTGGTTCAGCTAGTTAGTTTTAAAACAAAACCAGCTAATTATTTTATTAAATACATACACAATCTCTAAGATCATATTTTATTCATTTAAGACGAGCATCTCCTAATTACCTCTATTAATCAGTGTTTCGTGGTAAGATCCGATTAAAGGCGGCTTAATAATATTGTTATCGCAAAGCGAAATGGGAGAGTAGGTAATCCGTAGGGTAGGGTTGTCAAATTTCATGCGCTATAAGCCTCAATGTTCTTTCAGCTGACGCATTTTGTACAGCCACAGTAATAAATATCTTATATAGTTTGTAAATAAAAGTATATTTTATCCACTTATCCGTAAAAGATTTTATTTCTCTTTTTACAAAGACAAAAACAAAAAACATAAGTGAAACTAAGTTAACAAAAAAAACTGATCGTAACGATAAAAAAAGACAAAATGGTTATACGAGTATGAGCACGGTCTAACCACTTTCAGCTTTAAGTTTATAAATGAATACATATACATACAAGTAGAATATAGGCTACCCCTGAAGATTTCCACAGTACTCCGCGCTGCCCTCATTCAATTGCTTCCCCTAACCTTTACCAAATCCTTTGCCTGCCTTGTGTTAGGCCTACCCACCAGTCTATTCTTAAACTTATGAACCTCAAGGGCCTTCAGTTCTGTGTGCAATTATTTCTGCAATTATTGTTACACACATTTGGGTCCGTTGCTTCGTTCGAGTGACTTTTAGATGCGCTCATGTTGTTTACCCTTACGATCTGTCTTTTAATTAAAAGACTTTTAAATATAAAACGGTTACTAACTGATTGATTAGCTAACCAACACACACTACGCAATGCAGAGCCAAACTACTTTTTGTAATATTGTGTTTTCTTGTTGGCACTTTAATAGGATATAGGTGTCCGCTATGGGGAAGAAGGAATTATTATTGCTTTGAAATTCTGTATAAAATGTTTCAATATCTTACTATCTAGGACACGAAAAAATTAAGTCTACACGAATAAAGATGCGACTGGAAAGCTAGTAAAACTATAATATGTATTTTAAAGCGCCTGTAATCTTACACAATTTAGGTCATAATATAAAACCTTCTTATTTTATCTTGCTACATCATGATTATGTAAAAACATTACATAATTACTTAAAAAATCGACTTCGAATCGTATACTACGTGACAAAATACTTCTTCAGTGTTTATTATACACATTTCACAACCAAACAGTGTTAATATGTAAACACTTGTCATCAGTTTTCTTATTCAGTTATTCTTAACTAGAAAACGTAAGATAATATACAACTTGAATGCATTTTAGTGGCATTTCAGATAATTGCCTAAAAAAGCTGCATGCAATGTTCTACGTGACTGTACTCGACGCACCAAACAGTAGCACATTGGTGGTCAGCTTTATCTTCGCTATACAGCACTTGATAAGGCGCTTGAACCCCGATTTTATAACAGCTGATGTGACTGAGGCATCACAAATAAAATTTATCTTTAAGTCGATACACTGAAGAGCTATATTTGAAGCGTACTTTTGAATGAATAGTGTATGCATAACATTGTTCAGTGCTTTTTGTGTTTATCGTAAGCACAATGAAGGTGTAACAATAGAACGTGAACGCAATCTTCAACCTCTTTTCATGTTCAAAAGGAACACGTGCATTTTTTATAAGTTAATTTTAAAATGTATGCTTTCGGGCTTTGTTTACAGGTTGTAAATTTTATTCTATAATAATTGGTTGATAATAATTCTACGAACTAAAAAGGTTCGTAGATTCTTGATTGGACTTTCATATCCAACAGTGCTGAGTGAGTGGTAAAGGACCAACAACATATTGGTCTGCAGCAGAGATTGTGACCTTATACAAAGAGAAATAAAGGAAATAAGTTAGACTAAGAGGCTTAAAACTACTACAGCATCTACTTCCTCAATATTGTTTGAAATTTATCGATTTTAACAGTGTAACAGTTATCTAGATTTGAAATGAATAATAAAAATAAGATATGTAAACAGAATAGAATAAAGACTAGTTCAGACATAGTGGCACAATTAAGATAAGGGTATGTAAAAAAGGTATAGCGGACTCACTCACACAAAGCAGCGTCTCACTCATATTCCTACATCGCGGCATTAACGTATTTATCGAACTAAGCATAAATACAAATTATAAGTTGGTACACATCAGAGTGTACTGGCCAGTATATCTTTGTCTTATATGGGTATTTTTAAGTGGTGGTTGGGCGATATGGCTGGACACCTATCATCATCGATATCTCATTGTTACCATCTTGTCACCTCCGGCTACTCCTTTTAGGGATTTAAATCAGAGAGCATATGTACCGAAACATTGTTTTTCAAAGGACTACAAATTTCTTCATTTCGAAGACCAGGCTTCATTATATTTGCCTTTTTAAAAATAAAATATGTGCTGTAAAAGGGAGACGTCCGTAATCAGAAAAATATAAGCGCATGTAAGAAACCGAAAAAGAAAAAGCAACCGTGATAGCCCAGTGGGTAGAACACTCGGTTATCGTGCAAACGACTAGTGTTCAAATCCTGGGTCGGGCCTACACCAATTTGTCTTTTCTAAAGACATATTTGTGGTTAATTTATCACGGTTGTTAACGGTGAGGGAAAACATCGTGAGGAAACCCACATGGCTGAGTTGTACTTAGTCATGTGACAGTGTATTCGTACAAAACGGCGATAGGCCTGCCCCCTATCACGTGAGTACACTGTCCATGCAAAACGTGAGTACTCTGAACACCAGGTGACAAAGTCACGTGATGTTCAGAAGTATTAGTACCTCTGCCAACCCCTTCGGGGATATTCGGCGTGAACGTTTATTATTATTTTTATTATGTAAGAAAATATTGATGAATGTAAATGGAGCTGGAGAGGTTGTTAGAATGGTTCGAAGTGGTTAACGATAGATCCAATTACACCAATCGGATCTAATAACGTGAATATATGTATGTGCTTGCATCTTTCAATGATATGTGCATGGTTGATGAATAATTTATTATGCAGCATATTTTATTTTAACACTACAATTAATTTTTGACTGAAAATGAATTTAAGGATTGCTACAGTAGATGTCTATAAATAACCATCATTTTTTTTATTTAAATTGTAAATGACGCAAATATTGTGGTTTAATATTGAAGAATATGCTATTGACAAGTAGCACTATTCCAACATTCATATTGTATGCCCTAGGTATGTTCTGGCGACCCTTTTTTTTCACCATTTGTTCCTAATTGTTATATTTAATTCAAGATCCAGAATCAAATGGATCAAATATATAATTTGCTCAAAAAGGTAAATGTCGCACAAAGTGGCGATAAGTCTCTACTTACCCTAAAGAAATCTAAAGAAGTGAGTATATTTTATACAATTATATATGAATAATCCAGAAACAAATCCATCCGAGAGTATGCATCAACAAAGACATTTCAATTACAGTATTGTCCTCACCGATACGTCTCACTTTAAAAATTTAATGTCGATATTATGAGCTACTCACTATATTATCTTTCTATCTAAATAACTTGTTAAAAAATAAAATTCATTGATTCGCTCAGTTTCCTTTTCATAAACAAGAACTGAAAGTCAAAGATTAATAAACTATAAAACAAGAGAGTCTTTTATTCAATCTAACTTTGCAAACGAAATAGGGTCGGTAATTTGGTGTTATTTCCTCATTAGTAAGACTGTGGAAGTTCGTAGGGTCGGATTAAAAACTCTCGAGGGAGTGGGAGACTCCGCCCTTTAAATTACCTTCGCCTCGAGGTAGCACGTTTGTCTTTTAATCATTACTAATTAAAATGTATCGGTATTGTAAACGAATATTCAAAATGAATTGGTAATATTAATAAATATTGAGTCAAATAATATGTAGTTAGTTATGTGTTTTACCATCTTGGTAAAATACGCAACCTTAACACACCTGTTTATAGCTTTTTAAAAACTCACTTTTCACTTTGCACCATTCACGAAACACACTATAACTAACTCGACTTTTGGTTTTGTCTACATTCACCCTGTTTCCTTTTTTTCAAATATATTGCATAGATCCAGTTAGCCCTTAGAATGGTATAATGGAATTTAATATTATATAATACACGTATAAATAAAATCCAAACTTAACAAACACACGTTCATAACTATCATACAAATGAATACTCTGAACGGGATTTGAACCCGTGACCTCTGGACCTAGAAGTTAGGCACTCGCCAAATAGACCACCAACGTTCTTAGTTATCGATCTATCTATTCTAATCCGAAACAATTTACCAAACAAAACAGTAATAAACGATATATAAAATCTAAATTTAAAACCGGTGCATTTGAAGTAAATAATCTAACTTTGGCGATTAATTCTCAAACTGCTAAACCACCTGCCACCAAACTTTGAAGGTACAACAGTCAAATATCATTGCGATTAGTTCAAAACTATAGACGCTATCGATTAAAAGGATAAGTTTGGTTGTCGTGAAAAGAAAGGCGGAAATAAAAATAAACATAACATAACGTATACTCACGGCTATAAATCCCATGAAGGGGTAGCCAGAGCTATGGAATTAAAAATTCCTCAGCCATTTTTGGAAGTTGTGTGGGGAAAAGATGGTGAAATAAAGGTTTTTGGTGATGGGTCTCCAACTGCATCGCCCAAAAATCCCTTAAAAGCCCCAATACCGTTAGTCGCCTCTTACGTACACCCACCGGAAGAAATGGGGTAGTGCTATTTTAAGCCGGCACTTCACAGCTATTCTAAGCCGGCACTACACAGCTAAAAATAAACTATAGACCAATTACATAAAAAGGGATCTTAAATGTACAAATCAACATAAATTGAGATATGAAATAAATATATAAAGGTACGGAAACGGTCACGTTGGTCAAGTTTTCTGCACATTTAATTGTATCATATCCATGTCTGCAAGAAAGGTTGCGGGTAATCCATACTAATATTATAAATGGGAAAGTGAGTTTGTTTGTTTGTTTGTTCCGCTTTCACGCCGTAAATACTAAACCGATTGCTTTGAAAATTTTCAGACGTGTAGTTAGAAGTCTAAATTAAATGATAGGGTACTTTTTATCCCGGAAAAAATATGTTCCCACGGGAAATCAAAAATATGGTTTGCTTGCTGGATGCATTGGAGATGGCGCTGTGTATCGTTTAAAACAACGTAAAATATTGTAAACTAATATAAAAATCAAAATTTAGAAGCTTAATGGTACGGTAATGGATCCCCGAAAATAAGGAACTCCCGGGGGATGATGTACTATTTTTTTATCGTATACATTTTTTTTACATCTACTTATATTGCAAACGAATATTAACATGTACATTTAGAAGCTAAATGAAACGACGACGATTCCTTGAAACTAAGGAATCCGCAAGAGTTCTCATAGGAACATCAAAAAACCTTAACTCATATATGGCTCAAAATATTGCAGCGATTATTTTTATCATCGATGGAATTCACATCAGACACTTTGTTAATGTTCATTTTGGAAAGATGAAGGGGTTTTATCAATTTAAATGACACATTTGTTTATCAATAGTAAGACTAATATGAAATAAAGCGTAATAAAAATTTGACACCGCCCCGGTAACGTCTCCGTGGCGTAGCGGTATAACTAACTACTATGAATATTTAATTAGAACTATTATGAATCAATCGTCCCGGGTTCGTATCTCAGGTAATTCAAGCTTTTTGTAAAAAAATGTTTTGTTAGCTTAAAATAACACTATATATAATAATAACAAGCACTATCCCTTCAATTTAGCGATTATTTTGGAAGGAGATCCACCACTAATCATCCCTACATTGCCGAGCAATTGCTGCAAGCTCTCCCACTATCACCAACGGTCAGTGTAGGGGGCAGCACCGTGCCGTCGCCGCAGCGCCAAACTACTATCCGTATCCGTACTTACTAAAGATATTCTCATTTCTGAACATAAAAACTTGGTATATTTGTTTCATGATTCTTATGAACAATTAAAAAGGAATTTTTGGAACTCAACCCCTAACGGGTTGATATAGCAAATGAAAGTTAATATAGAGTTTTTTTACATTTTATAATAAAACTTGGTGCGATTGAATTTATGAAATCTATCAATCATTCATGAGTATATGCTAACAACCATAAATTCCATAAAAGGGTAGCCATAGCTTCGGAGATACTAATGCTTCATCCAATTTTGGAAATATATTGATAAAAGATAGGTTAATAAAGGTTGTTAGTGATGGGTCACAAACTGCATCGCCCAACAATCACTTAAAAAGCCTCAATATCCTTTATGTCATTTACAACGCCCGCGGGATTATAAATATAAAAAACAGAAGTTGAGATAGTGTTTCGGTATTTTGGTATTATATAAACTGGATGCAAAAAATGAAGTCCACGCGGACGAAGTCGCGGGGCAAAAAGCTAGTATAACAATAAGAGGATCGACACCATATTTATTATCTAATTTTTACACTTATTCATAATCGAGTTTGTATCTGAATGGTTTTTGTGTTCGGTAAAACGTAGTCTAATCGCAGCTTTAAGTTTTCATATTTTTTATAGTTTTTTGAATTCCAAGCGGGCGTAAACGAACAATATGGAATGATATCGCTAATCAGAAACTTATGATTGTAAATATAAGACGTAAGTTAATAAACCTACGGCAAAAAAATATACAAAAATTAAATCTTTATTTTTCAAAATTCAAAAGCCAATTTTAAAAGTGTGGGAAATATAACGAACATACAGAAATAATCCTACCAAAATAAAATTTAACTTTTATTACAAAAAACCTAAATTTAATTATAGCAAACACAGACGCAAAAAAGATACTTAGGCCTCAACACGATCACGCCGTATCCCCCAAAGGGGTGGCTGAGGTACTATTACATTATAACCATGTGTTCACAGTACCCACGTTTTGCTTGGACGGTTTACATACATACATACATATACTCACGGCTATAAATCCCAGGATGGGGTAGCCAGAGCTAAGGAATTAGAAATTCCTCAGCCACTTTGGGAAAGTTGAGTGGGGAAAAGCTGGTAAAATAAAGGTTGTTGGTGATGGGTCTCCAACCGCATCGCCCAAAAATCCTTAAAAGCCCCAACACCGTAAAAGTGCTAATAGACGATCGAACATGTACGGCGCGCACCACGAACTGTGAGGTGCGCTCTTGCCTACAGACGATCGAACATGTACGGCGCGCACCATCGCACAGTGCACCGCAAGCGCTTCGAACCAGCGCGCACCAATATTAATAATAATTATGTGCGGCGAACCACGCTACACACGTTCGTTTTTGGTACGGCCCGTACCACGAACACTGGTGCGCGCCGTACATGTTCGATCGTCTATTTGCACTTTTAGTCGCCTCTTACGTACACCCACCGGAAGAAATGGGGTAGTGCTATTCTAAGCCGACACTACACACCATATCGCCGTTTTGTTATAATTTACTGTCACACGACTAAAAACAACTTAGCGTATGTGGGTTCCCTCTTCGATTTCGTTCTCACCGCTAACAACAATGATAAATTAACCGCATATATGACTTTTGAAAAGACAAATTGTTGCTGACCCGACCCAGAAATCAAACCTGCGCCTCCCTGTATTATATTATAAGCGGTGTTCTACTCACTTAACTATCACGGTTGATTGATTATTATTCAAAAGATACATGGCTTGATATTTTATTACTGTCGCATATATCGATAACAGCGCCATTTTCCAGCCAGAAGTGGCTCGTTAAAAATAAGCTTTCAGTTAATTCAGGACCGGTATACTGCAATTAAATAAATACTGCCTCAATCCCTTTATTATTCATACAATACTTGCCTTTGCACCACATCGTTTATGCAATACAACATTTCTCGCCCTCCCTGAACTTAATAATAATACAAATATATGCGATATAATGTTTTTTTTTAAATATCCTGATACAACTTAGCTGATCATACCTAATACCTTAAATTTTTCACAAAAAGTAATTCACTTATAATTTTCCATCATCATTAAATTTAATGCGCTCCTCATTACAAGACGGGCTTAAATCTCTTCGAGCAAACTTTTACAATTAATATTTCTCGCTACCGCAGGAGTTTCGAAATAAGTTACATTGAGGAGTAACATGCTTAAAACACACATTTTCAAAACTAAACATTCTCATGTTTGTGTCATGTTTCATATTAAATTTAAAGCTAGGAACAAGTTAGTTAGTAATATTACTATTCTGTTTAATAGCCGCAATAAATATCATCAAGAAAGGTAAGTTTTGATGGGTTTAAAAGTTTGTAATGTTACAATTTGCAGATGGTAGGAATAAAATAAATCTACTTGTATTTTAGTCGTATAAACTGTATCAACTTTATACGACTAATACATAAAGAATAAATAAAGGAAAGAAAAATTTCTACACAGGCGGAATCGAACCCGCGACCTCGGGTATACGCCCCGACGCTCTGCCAATTGAGCCACCGTGTCAATGGCTGCCGAGGTCGCGGGTTCGATTCCCGCATGTGTAAAAATTTTTCTTTCCTTTATTTGTTAGTAATAATCTGAACCACATAAGGTTTTCATGAACAAAAAGATTTAAATTTATACGACTAATTGAAACAACTATTGATTTTCGGATATTTTAATCGCGTGTTATTACATTATTTTTAATAGCCCGACGTTTCGAAAACTTTTCAGTTATCATGGTCACGGGAAGACTGAGGTGTTATTTGTCATTATACAGTACTATAAAATTATTAATACTAACTACCTTCACAAAATTTTAAGTTACATTTGCGTTTAATATTTGCTATGTACAAAAAGAGCTAATGTTATCTGGAGTCTTGCTAGTGTTCTTCCCTCGCTTAGTTGTGCTAATGATCGGGTTCCAAGCAGGTGGTAATTGCCAACCATCATCTCTATTGAAGTTTGGATGTTTCTTTATTTCAATAGACTCGCGTATCATTCTAGGTATCAATCGATTCTCTTTTGCTAGAATTGTAGGTTTGTCAAAACGCATGTGGTGGTTTGGCTAATCGAAGGTGTGTTCACACAAAGCAGATCTTCCAGGACGCCTATTCTTCATATCAGCAATATGTTCTCTAACGCGAGTTGCTACACTATGCTTTGTTTGGCCGATGTATGAAAGACCACACTCACAGTCTAGTTTATAAACGCCTGCATCTTGTAAAGGGATCTGACATTTGATAGGTCTTAGAAACTGACTTATCTTTTGGTGCGGCTTGAAGTAGGTCTTAATAGAAGCACGCTGTAACACAGTACTAATTTTGTCTGTTACACCCTTTACAAAAGGTAGAGTTGTTTCAATTATAATGTGCAATCGTGAAAATCTTTATACGACTAGTTAAATCTTTATACTATAAAGTAACAATTAACTAATACTCATATTAGGCATACTCCTTAGGCCTAATACTCAAAGATTCCAACAACCGTATATCCGCGAAGAGGTTGGCAGAGGTACTATTACTTCTAAACAGCACGTTACATTGCCGTCCGGTGTTCAGAGTACCCACATTTTGCACGGGCAGTGTACTCACGTGATAGGGACAGGCCTATCGCGGTTTTGTACGAACACACTGTCACATGACTGAGTAAAACTTAATTACAAAATGTACACAAAGAAAACTAAAATAAACAAGTGTAGACTTAGTGTTCATAAATAAGAAAGAAAGAAGAAAGAAAAACATTTATTCGCTGCTACACACATACAAAGGAAAACACAGCACAAAAATAAGTATATACAAACACACAGAAAAATAATAATAGAAAGACAATATGATACACACTAATTCCAAGATATAAAAGAAAAAAAAACTATAGCCGTATAACCTGCGTAGTAGCAACGAATTTGGAATAAGATGATTGAGGCTATAATAGGTCGAGCCTCTTTTATAAAACAACGATTTTCATGGCTAGCCAGGGTGTTCGATTTCCGCTATGGGATAACAATAAAATAGAAATAAACCTACGAAAATTTTGTCTCTTTAAAATTGCGTTAGAAAAGAAAATGTATTCGTATGTTCCAAATATGTAAAATCCAGTATATTCCACATTATATGGCAAACCATAGAACTCAAATTTTAAAAAAATACACACAGAGAATTAAGTGAGGATTGGAGGCAGTGATCCTATCCATTGGTTTTCATAAATGGATTGACGAAGAGAAAAGTCAACAAATGTACACACTCATTCCTTTTCTTTTGAGTATTTACCAATATATAATAAGTAACATTCATATACTCACGGCTATAAATCCCTTAACGGGGTAGCCAGAGCTTTGAAATGAAAAATTCCTCAGCCACTTTTGGAAGTTGATTGGGGAAAAGATGGTAATAATAAAGGTTTTTGGTGACGGGTCTCCAACCACATCGCCCAAAAATACGATCACCCACGGGTAGAAAGGGGGTAGTGTTATTCTAAACCGACACTACACGGTTATAATAAGTAAGTTTTATTATATTGTTATTGTGTCTTTCACATGTTTAAGGGATACAATGTACTGTCAAATTTGCTTATGACAAAGCTTAAGGCGTATTTTCCGGTACTCTTAGTTCAATCAGGCGTGAATATTTTAGTGGTCAAATTTTTACGGGATAAAAAGTATCCTTTTTTATAATTTGGGTCATTATCTAGCATTCTGCAAAATTTCATTCATAAACGTTATGTACTTGAGGAGAATTCTTGCCTCAAAAACACAAACATCCAAACATCTAAACTTTCACATTTACAATAAATATTAATAGGATTTAATAAATTTTGCGATGCAGAGTTTTGTTGCAGTACTTTGAAATTGAGATCAATATTGGATTTTTTGCCATCTCTAGTGGATTATAATAGCTGGTAAAATGACAACTGACATGGGTTAATGATGGGCTAGGAACGGCACTTAATGAATTAAGAGGAAACACTACGTCGATTGAATTTCAATTTGGTATATTCTATTGCGCTTTGCGAGGGGAATAGATTTTACAAAACCATTGTAGTATTTTTTTTCATCAGCCTTAAAAATTTCAGCTACCCAGATATCTAACCAAGATTATGATTTTAATTAAGGATGATTCATTATTGGTCACAATCTAGCTAATTTGAAAATAAAGCCGTTGGCATCTTTTAATTCCTCGGTGATTCCACTTAACCCTTTTTGTAGCAATGCATAACTTATTTTCTATCCGAATCTCTTCCTTGTTTCGTGTTTTTAAGACCCACAATTACACTGTCATGTTGAAGTTATTAGGTTGCCTGCACATTATACCCCTCCGTTTTAAAAAATAAAAGTGTGCTTGGGATGGATCTCTAACTACTATTGAACATACATACATACATATACATACTAATATAATAGAAATAAACTGACCCTTCCAATTTCAATATCAATTCAATGTTCAACAGCATAACAGAGTACTTAGAAGAAATTTGGGATAAAAGAAAGCTAGAAACGTCCAATATTACATAAAAATGTATGTGCTCCAAAGTTGTGCTTGTGTATGTATTTGTTTTGTGTGTGTGTGTGAGAATGAAAGTTATAATTTCTTCTATAGAATTTCCTCCTCCTCTCCTATTTAGTTTTATTGTAAAATAACTTAGATATAAGAAATTGCTGTGCCCCATCGGGTCTTCAATGTAGAACCATGAATTTATCTATAAATAAGAACTGTTATACACATTGTTGAATGCAATAAACGATTGAGTACTATAAATCCTTGGATGAAGTAGCCAGACCTTCAGAATAAGATATTTATCATATTTGTTAATTGTGTTAGGAATATATTTTATATTAAGTACAGTATTACTTAAAAACCCGAAAACCCTAAGTAACCTCTACAGCAAACAAAAAATGCTTAACAATAGGTTAGAGATATTTCAGGTTCAGAAAAACTATTTTAATTGAAGGTGAAATGAAAATAAAATTGGATAGAATAAATATATTTACTTTAGTATAAACCAACTCACGTTGGCTTCTCTATTTAACTCTATTGGATCAAAGGCATATAGGCTTTGTCGGGATGAATGAGTGTCCTCTGTCACATTGAGCTCGATGCTCGTCATGCTGGCTATACATAGTAAAAGGATTAGAATCCAATCTAAACACTTGAGTAATTACCGGGTGATTAGCGTCATTACTCGTTATCACATACAATGAATTATATTCGAACGCATAGTTTATATAATTATGTTTCTGTGTTTGGCAGTTAGAGCGTTCACGATTTAAGTCTTACGTTCGATTCCCAGTCGTAGTATTCGTAGGCGTCATAAGTATAAAGAAACGATTATTATTAATAAAAAAGATCGATGAATTATAAAGCTTGAAAGGTTTCCAGGAACGAAAAAAGTGGTGATTGATTTACTTTTTAGCGAATTTTTTTTAGAACCAACACGACAATTATCAACTAAGAATTGAATCCAAAGCCTCTCGGCACCAGGGACGGTACTTTTGCTACCTAACCACCAAGGTTGTCACTCGGGCTCTCCGCAAATTAAAGTTTTCCCGAATAACTTAAGTAATATATTCGCTATAAACTTTAATAGTAAGACACAAGCGCTTACTGTCACAGACAAACCGAGACCTACTAAAACAACAAACGAATTGGAATATTAAGCGCTGTCTTCTTACGTATTTCTAATCATTTATTTTTAATGACGATATAGTAACTTTGTCTCTGTATATAAGATGGTGGTAGCTTAGAACAGCACCACTTTTCTCGTAATATCAAGATCAAAGACCTAAGCCTATGTGATAGGGGTTAGTAGTATGTAGTACGTAAGGCCAACTACTAGCATAATGAAATTAAAAGTCTTTACTAGAAATAAAATCTCAATCATTAGTGTAAAAATAGAACGAATCCCAAATCAAATTTACTACACGTTTTCTTACATTAAGTTTATAAAATAATCCAAACTGCTTCGCCTTTATACGCAATATATTATAGACGTAGAATACCCTTCGTAACACTCCATAAAAACTTAATTAGTTTTACAAGGCGTTAGGCAGATCAAGCTGTTACTCACGTAGCGCAACGCGAGGCACGTCGCCCTCAGATTGCTTCGAAAGCTAACAAGCAGGTAACTTTCACAATTAATACTGAACGAACAAATGGATGGGCTACTCCCACTGCGACCTACTAACTATTCATTAAAACCCAATTCATTTTGAAGAAACTTTGTTGCCTCAACATTTTATGTGATGGGAAACTTTCAGGTACCGAATTTCGGATTTTCTTGGAAGTTTGTAAATGATTGTTGGCCCATTATAATTATTTTTCTCCGAAATAAATAAATTGTGTGTTTTATTAAACAGTTCGTATGGTTTTTGCCGTCGAAATCATTAGAAAATCAACGGTTACAATGTTAAATAAATAGCAATAAATGAAACTCTTCCATATTTAGAGATTTGGTCTTTAGCAATGCAGAGGTGATTTAGAAATTTATGGTTCTTTATGTGATTGTTGGGTCATGCGGTTAGAGATCCATTACCAACAAACTTTATTTTACAATCCTTTTCCGACTCAGATTTTAAAAGTGACACAGGACTTTAAAATTCTGAAGATACCCATTTTTGAAAATAGCCTTGATGTTTGAATGTTAAAACATCAGTTGGAAGAAAACCTTTAAAGTTTTACTGATCAGCCAGTTACTACATAACATAACATTACATAAACGTTCACGCCGTTTATCCCCGAAGGGGTTGGCAGAGGTACCAATACTTCTGAACACACATGGCAAGCGCCATCTAGTTTTCCAGAGAAGGTACCCACGTTTTGCTTAGACAGAGTACTCACGTGATAGGGGGCAGGCCTATCGCCGTTTTGTACGAATACACTGCCACATGACTAAGTACAACTCAGCCATCTGGGTTTCCTCACGATGTTTTCCCTCACCGTTAACAGCCATGATAAATTAATCACACACACATATGACTTTAGAAAAGACAAATTGGTGTAGGCCCGACCCAGGATTGGAACTCACGCCCTTCTGTTTTCGGGCGGCTGTTCTACCCACTGGACTATCATGTCAGTTACTAAGATCTTAATATTATGGATGAATAAGGTGGGATTACATAGTAAAGACCTCTCCATAGTTCAGTGGGAACGAACCAAGCTTCTAATGCTGATAGGCGTGGGTTTAAATCCAGAGTCATTTCAGTTCCAATCCAGAATTCATTCGAATATCTCTTTAAGAGGTAGTGTTCTTTTCTGCATACATATATATACATACATATACTCACGCTATTAGTTCCTATTGCGGTAGGCAGAGACTATCGATCGCCACTTCATACGATCCTGACAAACCTCTCTAGTTTCGTTTACATCCATCAATCTTTTCATACATGCTCTTTTATTCTTCATACTTCGGACGGCTGCCTTTTTAAGCACACTATCAATTTGGTCCAAGTGTGTTCTCCGTGGTTGTCCTCTACTAACATTACCATCCACACTAGCTCTATAGATCCCTTTTACCAAATTTTTATCATCCATCCTCTCTATGTGCCCAAACCATCTCAACATTCCTTTTTCTATCTTTCTTACAATATCATCTTTAACAGCACAGTTTTTACGTTCTTTTCTACTGAGCTATCAAGGTAATTACGATGTTGTCTCTTTATTGATCGAAATCAATATATTCTTAGTACCCGAGAAATGATTTAGTGCAATATTTCAAATATTTTGTTATTTTTCTTTTTGTAGATAGGTAAATAGTAACAACGTACGTATTTCCCCAAAAAAACATCTTATAAATTGCAAATTAAGTGGGCATTTTTAGTACCAACGAAAATTGGGTATGATTTTTACTACCGGTAGTAAAAGTAATACAATGTTGTATCATCTTTACCACCAGGTGAACTTTACAATGGCAAAAATGATTCAGTGCGGAAAAACTCTAGGACTTAAATTACTTTTATATTCTTTATCGAACGTAAACTTTTATTCTTTTCATTTGGGATGATGACCTTTTGAGCAATTTTTTATTTGATGACTGATTTTATATTAAACTGATTTGGTCAAAATATATATTAAAACTGAGAATACACCAGAGATTTTCGAAATTCATGTGTTTTATATTAATTTTATCACACCCTTTTATTCGTAGTAAAGAAATGTGGTTGAAAGTAAGTGAAAAGCCAATACTAACTTTACTCTGATTCCCAAATGTCGCAGAAGAGTTGCAAGTTCGACAGGACTGGGTACTTTTTTCACGGTTACGGGCATGTCTATAAGTATTTATTTATTTATTTATTTGGAAAACTTACAGCTAAATAATAACGATATAAGTAACAGTACATAGCATCGATGCCAATTAAAAGTTTTCACCAATTGTAAAAGATCATCAAGAAGATCACTCATTTGAAGAGCCAGGGAATTTCAGTGTAGCGTTGGAAGTTTACGTTTTAATTTCTAAAGCCATTTTACTTCATATATTTTTATATATTTTTTTATTTATTTTGATAAAAACATACGAAGTTCGATATAACACAGTATTACAAAAAAATGTACAAAAACAAAATAGTTTAACTGAATACCAAATATTCGACGTACATTAGTAATGAGGCAGATAAAAATTTACAGAAGCACAGTAACATATCGTCATACTATACAGTAAAATATAATTTCATTTGATATCGGCAACCATTTTAACGACTCAATAAACGTATTCAAAAATAGAATTAAATAAACTATGTAATCTACTACACACCTATATATACATATAAAACACATAAAAAAATATACAATACACACACATGTATCCCCACACACATATAAACCAGATGTATATGAATATCAAATAGAAGTTAAAATACTAGTCTTACCAACACTCTCCGTGAAAAATCTTCTATTAATCAAAACCATATCAGAAATTTCATGAATAGCACTTCTTTTGTAACTCATGTTCGTATCCAAATTAACGCAAAACGCGTCCTAATTCTGCATAGCTATTACGAGCGTCCTTTTCACAAAATATCGCGTGGTATAACACAGCCGTCTCTTTCGCACTTACATAGAATCGTATACTGTCATCTCATTCTAACCGATATTGTGACGATGAATTGCGCTCATGCTAGCACTCCTGCATCAATTAAGGGGGACTAGCTGCAACAAGTCATCGAACAACTTGGATCCAACTTAACGCAACATTAGGGACTGATTGCGTGAGCGGAATACCGCCGTTTTGCTTAATGTTGCTGAGAAAACAGATTCGCTTAGATTCGCTTCTCTTTGGATATTTTGCGAACTACTGTATAATACTGGAGAAGTTTATCCTTATTTGTTTACTCTGGTAAGAAAAGAAATTTTTATGCGTGGATTTTATGTACAACAATTTGATGCATGGGTAGAAAGCTGTATCTAAGAAATGTTATATTGGCTTGGAATAGCACTACCTTATTTCCTCCCGTGGATATTCGTAAGAGGTGACTTAGGCTATTGGGTATCGGTTAGAGACCCATCACTAACAACGCTTATTTTATAATCTAATCATTCAACTTTAAACAGGGGCTTTGGGTTTTCTTATTTTCATACATACTATGTTTTTTTTTTCTTTCGTGATACTTGAATCGGTGCGGACGTGTGTGAATTTTGCTCCTAAATATTTAATTTACTATTTAAATATCTATTGCGTAGAAATCGGTCCCTCCTGTTCTATCTTGTGGGAGGTTCCATATACCTTGGCGGCCATACTGGAAACGGTCGGACCTCTCGCTTCTCGACGTCATCTGGGCCGATCGTCACCGAACGCTGTCAAGTCCGAAGACACAACTCATTACCAGCTAAGTTGCATTTAATTTTATTACATTCAAAAATACATTGTGCCCGCTGCGGTTTCGAACCGGCGCCCTTCGTTTCCGCGACCAACGCTTGGACGACTGGTTTTAAGCCACCACTACTTAATATTTTCACTACATATAAATTACTGTATACCTGAATTAAAATATATAGCAACAAAAACCAGCCACCACTACTTAATATTTTCACTACAAATAAATTACTGTATACCAGAATTAAACTATATAGCAACAAAAACAATGGTTTTAAGCCACCACTACTTAATATTTTTACTACCTATAAATTACTGTATACCTGAATTAAAACATATAGCAATAATAACAATGAAAAATATTGTAAATTATCTATGTAATGGCTAATTCTAATTTTAATATTTACTATCAAAACTGTGGTGGTTTGAGAACAAAACTTACACAACTGAGGCATAATATTCAATGCTCTAATTATGATATAATCATATTGACAGAAACTTGGCTTGTAAATGGTATATTTGACTCTGAGATTGCAGATGACAGATACGTCATATTTCGTCGCGATAGAAATTTAGAAAATAATCATAAAAAAGATGGAGGTGGCGTGATGGTCGCAAATTATAAAAAATTAAGCGCTACAAGACATTTTGAATTAGAGGATGATGATACGGAAGAATTATTTATCGCTTTACTCATATGTAACACGAGTAAACTAATGTTATGTGCATCGTATATACCCCCTAAAACAAATAAAAGTATATATGACTCACATTTTAAGAAACTACAATCTTTTTTTACAGATTTTCCAACTTACTCCTTTATAATTTTAGGCGATTACAATATCCCTGATCTTGAATGGTCTCCTCACTCATCTGATAACTACCTACTCCCTACAGTGGTAACTGACCTCCACAAAGGACTAGAGAATACCCTTGTTTTCATGCAACTTAACCAATATAATAATATTTATAATGAAAACCATCGTTTACTAGATCTTATGTTCACAAATTGTGACCACTGCGTTTGTTCGAAACCGTATATTGAACTCTCCCGCCCAAATTATAAACACCAACCCCCATTCATGTTCTCCTTTAAAAAAATTCAACCGCTCAAATGTATACAACCTAAACAAATTGATCAATATAACTATAGAAAGTGTGATTATAATGTCATTAAAAATGAATTAGAATCTATTAATTGGGTAGCTGAACTGAACCATACCAATGTATCAAATAATGTTTCTCGATTTTATGAAATAATTTATGAAATTATAAAAAAAACATGTAGCATCAGAGAAACCTAAATCTAGAAATTTCCCGGTTTGGTTTTCTAAAGCTTTAAGGAGCACGCTCACTCGTGAGAAAAACGTATGGCGTAAGTGGCAGACGTACCACAACCTCTCGGACTATAATGAATTTTCTCTACTGCGTGATCGAACTAAGATGTTACTCAAACAAAATTTCCACTCTTATATTTTAAAAACTGAGTCTAATATAACAGACAATGTAAAATATTTCTGGAAATATGTTTCGTCTTTAAAGAAAAATAATACTGGATACCCGTCAAAAATGATGATAGACAATAGCACATCTGACGATCCATCCCAAATAGCAAATATGTTTAACGAGTTCTTCGGTTCAGTTTTTGAAGCAAATGATATTAACCTAGATAATATTAACTTAAACGATATTAGATCAAATCCTGAGGCCCAAAATATACCTAGTATTACAGTTACAAAAAATCAAGTAAAAAAATCTCTCTTAAATCTAGATATTTCTAAAGGTGCGGGACCCGATAAAATAAGTCCAATATTTTTGAAAAATAACGCTGAACAATTGCACGAACCGCTTTTTATAATTTTTTAATCATAGCCTACAACAAGGTTATTTTCCTGACTTTTGGAAATTAGCTTATATAATACCATTGCATAAGTCTGGCCCCAAAAATAATATTTCCAATTACAGGCCAATATCAACTCTTTCAATAATACCAAAAATATTTGAGACATTAATCAAAGGATCAGTTTATGATCAGGTAAAATACAACATCTGTCAGCAGCAACACGGATTCATGAAATCAAGATCTACAGCCACAAATCTCATTTTGTACTCTAGCTTTTTATTCAATAAAATGGACCAAGGAGTTCAAATTGATGCCATTTATACGGACTTCCAAAAGGCATTCGATAAAGTAAATCATGCGCTTTTACTTCAAAGGTTGGCTGAAAATGGTATTAGTGGCAGGCTTCTTCACTGGTTTAAGTCTTACCTTCAAAATCGCTACCAGATGGTGACTATTAATGGTTATCAATCAGACAAGAAGCTTGTATCTTCAGGCGTGGTTCAGGGGTCAATTATGGGCCCAATTCAGTATACACTGTTCATCAACGACATTGCTAAATGGTTTGAACACTGTAAAATTCTAATGTTTGCTGATGACCTTAAAATTTATAAAACGGTATCAACAGTAGAGGACTGCATTCAAATCCAAAAAGATCTTGATACATTTAGCGAATTCTGTTTATCTAACAAACTTAGGCTTGCCCATAATAAATGTAAGCAAATAACGTTCACTCGCAACATAAATAAAATTCAATATACGTATAATATTGGCGGTCATACGGTTGAAAAAGTTTCTTCAATTAAGGATCTAGGAATACTATTTGATGAGAAATTAACCTTTGAACACCATATTGAAAATATTTGCACGAAAGCCTATCAGATGCTTGGCTTTATTTTGAGAATAAGCAGATCATTTAAACAACCGAAAACCCTTCTAATGCTATTCAAAACACTTGTCAGATCACAGCTTGAATACGCATCTGTGGTCTGGAACCCTTTCTACGCGGTTTATTCAGATAAATTAGAATCTATCCAGAAAAAAGCTTTAAAGTCAATTCATTACAGGCTCACCCATACTAAAATATCTTACGACAATCTTTTAGAACTCTACAATTTAAAGAAATTGTCTTGTAGACGCGCAATATCTGATGAAATGACACTATTTCATATTTGCAATAACCTATACGACTGTCCAGATCTCGTAAATGAGATTAGTTACCTAGTACCTCGCACAGCAACACCACGCCACCATCCAACCAAACTATTCTTTCTCCCAACAACTCGCACAAATTCTGGCCGACGGTCACCGTTGTACAGAATATGCCATTCACATAATGAAAGGTTTTTGCCAATGGATATTTTTAATAAGAATCAGGGAGCAATTAGGAAAAATTTAAATGAAATTATATAAGACTTACTACTTTTATTGTATTAAAATTTTTTGTATGTATAGCTTTGTTATTTTACCTTTTTAATGTTTCACTTTTTAAATATATCATTGTGTCTTAGTGATAACCGTTTAAGGCGGTATGCTTACCTAGTATTAGTAATATTATATTTAAGATTATTGTAGTATATCGCTGTTGTTCATCCAAATAAACAAATAAATAAATGTTTTTACATTACATACATATACTCACGGCTATAATTCCCTAAACGGGGTAGCCAGAGCTTTGGAATGAGAAATTCCTCAGCCATCTTTGGAAGTTGAGTGGGGAAAAGATGGTAATAATAAATATTTTTGGTGACGGGTCTCCAACAACATCACCCAAAAATCACTTGAAAAGCCCCTATAACCTAAGTCGCATCCTACGATCACCCACGGGTAGAAATAGGGTAGTGTTATTCTAAGCCGACACTACACTGCTTCTTATTTTCAAGCTCGGGCTCCCCCTTCTAAGGATGTATAGCCGTGAGTATATGTATGTTTGTATGTATGCACCAATGGAAACACCAAAACTCATATATTAGAGAAGACACTACTTGTGTAATGTTGGGTTAAAATATAGTGCTAGCCCAATACTTCTTTCGGGATTCGTACAAGGTGGCTTAGTAAATGTGCAAACCCATCGGCTACTATCCTTCATTTATAATCTGTATACTGTATCCCGCTGAATTCCCAAAAATAACCAAGGAATTTCTAATTGTTTCTCTCTAAGAAATAAAAAATTAGATACAGTGAGTATAAGTACGTAGATTGAAACAAGACCCATCACCAAAAACGTTTATTATTATCATCTTTTCCCCAATCAACTTCCAAAAGTGGCTGAGGAATTTATCATTCCAAAGCTTTGGCTACCCCGTTAAGGGATTTATAGCCCTGAGTATATGTAAGTATGTATGTATGTATTGAAACAATCAATTTGATGTCAATTTGTTGTAATAAAACAATTGATTAAAACATTTGCGGTTATTGTTACACATTAATATTAGTAGTATTATATCAGTCGTAAAAAACGATTTTTTTTCAATATTTGTGCCTATAATAGTAAGGCAATATGAGAAAACGTAGGCCATCCAAGTATATCTTTAATATTAATAAACTTTATTAATTACGTTTTTTACTGTTCTATTGAGAAATAACTATTAAGGTAGAATTATACTAAGCTCAAGCAGTTGTCCCACCGACGGCGAGGGAACGACTAACTATCAGCGATTTTCTCGCTCAAAAAGCGTACAAATAGATATACATTCCGTGTAAACAAAAGAGATGCATATACAAATAGTTGATCGCTGACCGTTCACATTGCCGGGGAGGACTCGTTTCACTAGTTTGTCGCTAAGCGACCAGAGCTATGAAAGATAACATTCGCTTAGCGATACCCGCTCGGCGATTAGAACTCACGTCGAGAGAGCAACCAGCGGTCATTTCCCTACAGTTCGGATATGAAAGTGAGTGATGCGAGTAATCGCTTGCCTCACTCGCACACTCGTTTATAGCCGAGCTACAGAACTATCGGAACTACGCTCTCGCTCCCCGCGGCTCGCCAACTCGTTCTATATTCTAGCTTTACTCGCTACTCGTTCATCGTTGTTGGTGGGACAACTGCCTTAGACTTCCCATGGAGTGTAAATTGTTCCTTGAATGTTATCTGTCATGTGATATTATAAATATATTATAAATATTACATTATAACCAGTAAATCTCTCAGCGTAGTAATCCTCATATTTATATCTTGTGATATTCGATATTCATCTTGTGTAAAATTATGAATATTTCGTTACAACCACGCCATGTAGTGTCGGTTTAGAATAGCACTACCCCGTTTCTACCGATGGGTGTACGTAAGAGGCGACTAACGGTATTGGGGCTTTTAAGGGATTTTTGGGTGATGCGGTTGGAGACCCATCACCAACCTTGTTTTTACCATCTTTTCCCCAGTCACATTTCCAAAAGTGGCTGAGGAGTTTCTAATTCCTTAGCTCTGGCTGTCCCTTCTAGGGATTTACAGCCGTGAGTATATGTATGTATGTATGTACGTTACAACCAAAAAATCTCTCACCTTAATAATCACCATAGATTTTAACATACCGACATCTACATTGACACATTTCATTCCCAATTCTATTCTGCCTCATTTCGAAACAAAATGGCGGAAACATGTTATGAAATTATGTTTACAAAATTGAATCGCAGTCAGAAATTTTCGAGGTGGATGCATAAACGGTGGTGGCCGGTAATTTTATCAAGGAAGAGACGTGCCCGCAAAGATGCTGCAGTCACGTACCTCTTTATCTGCCCCGAGTTCAATGTACGCTGCAAAATTCAGCTCCCTGTTTTCCACGCATACAATCGCGTGTTATGCCGTAGTAATATATGTTGCCAAGGAAATTTCGCAGATTTCACATCGGAAATGTTTGGACGGTAAATGCGATTCATTTTTCACGAAATACGTGTTTTTGATAGTCGCCCATTGAAAAACATTCATGTAGTTTGAAGGATTTATTGTTATTCGCGTTGCGGCAAAAACAATATTGACTTTGAATCTATTTAGATGTGAATGTGTTTACAAAACTATGTCACACAAGCATAATAACTAATTGTAAATGTTTGGGATTAAAAATCTATATTAAAATGATTCACCCCACTTTGAGGATTCCTTGTAAGAAGAAGAGGCTGGAGAAGCATCGCTAACCCTCTTTTATTATACCATATTTTCTCCACTTAACTTTACACATACTTACATCCATATAATACATCTCGTAGAAAACAGCACCTAGAGATTCCGAATCTGAATTTTTTTAGCCACTCAGGAGTTGAGTAGAGAAAAGATAGTAAAGTAAAGGATAATAAAGAGCTCCAAATCCCTCTCAAGGCTTTTGTTATGACATCCGCGTGACCCAATTGGTTAGTGCTATTCTAAGCCAAGACACACACATTATTAACATTACAGTCTGGCTACAACTTTTAAAATTTTTAGTTGTGAGTGTATGTACTTATATATGTATATTATTTTATCTGGTCTCTAAAAGGGTTATTAGTGAATAATTGGTTAAGCATTGCTAATCATAAAAATATTGCTCTTTAATCATAGAAAAAGTCTTTCAAGAGTGATGAGTTTTCTAATCCTCGTGTCAACGTACCATGAATGAGCGTACACTTACGCTCATACAAGCTCATATATAAACATAACATAACATAAACGTTCACGCCGAATATCCCTGAAGGGGTTGGCAGAGGCACTAATACTTCTGAACATCACGTGACTTTGTCACCTGTTGTTCAGAGTACCCACGTTTTGCATGGACAGTGTACTCACGTGATAGGGGGCAGGCCTATCGCCGTTTTGTACGAATACACTGTCACACGACTAAGTACAATTCAGCCATGTGGGTTTCCTAACGATGTTTTCCCTCACCGTTAGCAATCATGATAAACTAACCACACATATGTCTTTAGAAAAGACAAATTGGTGTAGGCCCGACCCGGGATTTGAACACTAGTCACTAGTCTAAGCTCATACAATATAGGTATAACAATTTATTTGAAGTCGTATCTTCAAACTTTGCCTCTATTTCAAACAATAAACCTGATTTCTCAGAGTTGTTATTGTTAATGTTTCTCTATCATCTGAACAATTCCAGGTTTGCTATAAATTTTGAACGAATTTATATCTTCCGATGTCCGAGCGTATTCTGAAAAATGCCTGTTGTATGTGGACGAGTGCAGCTTGCTCCGAACAAGAGTACGGTTCTGTCGTATCGTAAACTTTACGATCTGAGCGCTCCACTAGAGAAGCCAATCGGCGGAAATAGAACAGTACGTGAACACAATTTCAATAAACTTGCTATTTATTAATGTAAAATTATGTTTGTTTCATTTTCGCATACTTTAAGGTAGTAAGTAGGTAAGGTAGACGCAGTTTCTTTACTAAGTAAGATCTGATCGAAGATTACACGAGGTGAAGTTATTATTTCGAGTAGGCCATAAAACACCGATGGATCAGGAGTTCGTTGGATAAAGATATATTTTAAGTCCTATGTCCAAATTGTGAAAAATCTCTTAGCTAAGCTGTTTATGAATAAACATACAAATGTTGGACACATATCACGATAAAACGCCAACGTTAAAACCGAATTTCTTCCGAACCGAACCGAATTCACTCTTATTTCAATGTACTTTAGGTTCTATTTGATAATCATGAACGTATAATGTATTTAATATAATGTTTGTATATATGTTGTATATTTGTATGTAGGGAAATTTGTATATATATATATATATATATATATTTACATATATTATTCCATTTTGAATTGGTAAATTAAGTCGACAAAATAGTCACCGTAATCGATTGAAATTATCATCATTCTGTGTAGTATGACGAATTGTTATTGAGGGTAGTTTGGTAAAATTTTTAGTTGTTTACGTTTACAAAATAAATAAATAAATAAATCAAAAGCTCTGTACGGTTACTTCAATAAGAAATTGGAAACAAATTAATCCATGGGAAATATTTCATTTAGATACTTTACCCTCCTTTAGTTTCTAATTAAAGTTACTTTTGACAGCTCTTATATTTTCGTAAGTCCTAAAGTTAGCAATATAAATAAATTATATTTATATATACATTTTCTCACTATCACACTTTATCATACTTTTGTATGTACACTGACATCCGAAGCCTAGAAATATTAGGTAACGTGATATGAAAGAATTCATCGAATTTACATCATTATATTATTATTATAACGACAACAGAAGCTACTTAAAAAAGAGACGATAATATCATTTTACATAATTTCCCTGGAGGCTTTAGTCGCCTGATATTCAGTCACTTTAACCTTAATTGTAAAGGAATTTTATAAAATATATTATATCATAAAAAATATATTATATCAATACATATTCATGCCATTATTTCCCAATGAGGTAGACAGGTATAATCAATTGCCATTTTCTTCAATCCTGATAAATTTTAAAGGCTTATTTAACATTCATGAATCTTTACATATATTCAACTTTGTTTTATTTCTAAAATTTAGGTCGCCTGCCATTTTAAGCAAATTTTTTATTTGATCTAATCCACTAATTGTGCTCTATTACTACTCTAGTACCATTCTTTTATCAATTTATTTTAATTCGTCCTATCTATGTGTCTGAATCATATTTGGATTTTGTTTCTATCAATTAAAATCCAAATTTTTATATCGCATTCTTGAGCAATCTCAATCTCTATAAATGATTTGGTTTTTTTTTCACCTTGCTTGCTCATCTCAATTTCGGAAAGACAGTAAGAAATTTCTGATTTCACATTTAGGATTTGTGGCTACATTGGCTATGAGTATAGGTTTTATCTACTTACATATACTTACGGCTATAAATCCCTAGAAGGGGTAGCCAGAGCTTCGGTATATGAAATTCCTCAGCCCGTTTTGGATCTTGAGTGGGAAAAAGATATTTAAAAGATACTTTTCCAAAATATAAGTAAGTAGTTGGGTAAAAAATATATTTGACTATAGTTAGTATACTGTTTTTTAAAGAATAAGTTGTTGGCGATAGGTAACAAGATGAATAAGGTGTACCACCGGCTCTTGTAGTAGTTACTTACAGCAGCTAACTCTAGAAAATACAGCGCCCAGTTTATCGTGGTTGTGACCTATTTTACCAAAAATGCAGTACTGAAGAGAATAATTCAAAATAAACATACTCTGTGTAAGTTAATTTATAAGTTAATAATGATTTTCTGTATAATATTTGTGAAATTATGGGAGATGATAATAAGTGTGAAAAATGATATTGTAAAAAAGATAGAGAGGTTTGGGCACATAAAAAATAAATGAATGTTATTTTGTAAAAGTATGTGTGATATAGGGGTTATTTGGATGGTAATGCGTGTAGAGGACGACCTCGAAGGACACTGAAGAAAGTGCTCAAAAAAGTAGACGACCAAATTATGTAGAATAAAATGCCGTTTATTAAAAGATTAAGTCGAGCAGAGATAGTTAAGTAAAGGATGGTTCGTGATGGGTCCCCAGTCACAACACCCACCAATAATTTCCCTGTTATTCAACCCCAGATTAGAAGTGGGTTGATACCATTCTAAACCGTAACAAGCATAAAAAACAGTTTGATAGAAAATACAACACAAATAGCCAGTGAAACGAAATTCCTTTAGTTTTTAGTTTACTGTTTCGAAAGCGCTCTCGAGTTAATTGGAAGAGATCAATCGTCGAGAGCCTACGTGTTGGCAGTTCTGCAAACTTTACTAAGAATTAGACACTACTTTCACGTCTTATCTAACTAAACCAAGTGTCCTTGATTGGATCTATTTGAAGTTTGGTCTATCTTAAGAAGTACGCTTTAGAAAAACATTTTGAGAGATATTTGGACCGAAGTTTAAACTTTTAAAAGGAAAGGAATTAACAGGAATTTTCATACTTGGAAAGGTTAACGCATTATGAATATGAATTAAAATTAATAGATTCGAGATCTTAGAGCAGAAGAGAGAATCCTCTTTCTACCTTTTTTACAATTTTATTCTGAGATTAACTTTTTCAACATCGTGCCTGAAATCCCAAGCATAGAACATACATACATACTTATACTCCCGCAATACTTTCCAATTGAGGCAGGCGGACACTATCGATTGCCACTTTGTACGATTCTGGGAAATATCTTTTTCTTACATCCATTAATCTTTCCATAAAAAAGCCTTTTTGAAAAGCATAAAACCTTTTAATGAAAAGTCCGAAAATGATTTGCTGTGCAGTGCCGGCTTCTTATAGTGCTACCCTATTTCTTCCGGTGGATGTACGTAAGCGGCGACTAACGGTATTGCGTTTTTTAAGGGAACATTGAGCGATGCGATTGGAGACCCTTCACCAACAACCTTTATTTTACCATCATTTCCCTACTTAACTTTCCAAAAGTGACTGAGGGATTTCTAATTCCTTAGCTCTGGCTACCCCGTCTAGGGATTTCTAGCCGTGAGAATATGTATCTAATTGCCCATTTCCTTACATTATCACTTATAGCTATTTTTCCAACAAACAGACTAATTACGTAGCACACATTTTAACTTGATTATACCCAATAGACTGGTTGTTTGCTAACCAGCATGGCTACATCAGACCTCGGCAGCACTAATTGAATATGGTAATAATAACAAGAAGCTGCAGCTGTCTCATCTATTTTATTCCTCTTTGAGTCTTATGCAGATTTAATAATTAAAAATAGCTTATAGGGAAACTGACTAATAAAATAATTATTCTAGCTGACTTGTGTCATTTTATTTATCATCTGAGTAACGAAAGAAAGATGATTTTTTTTTAAGCATGCATTCTATTTATTTCTAATGTATATGGCCCCTCGTATCAATTCAAGTAGTATCCAGACTGTCAAGGTAGTGATCTGGTTTTAATACATTCTTCATTTTTTTCATCCATAAAATTCACATGGCTTTGCAACAACTTCCTTGCAATGTTCGTTTGTGACAAAAGAAGCGAAGAACCTACACATTTCGTCAGTATTCCTTATTTGATTTTAACTGAAAATATATATTTTACTAATCAATCAAGGAAACAAAAATTTCGACACCACCAGGACTTGAACCCGCGAAATTCCGTTCTATGCCCCGGTCACTCTGCCAACTGAGCTATGGCGCCAAGTAACCACTGTTGCGAAATTTGTCTTTTCTTGCTTCTTAACACCTTACTGGTGTTGCGGGTTAATTAATAAATAGATATATAGATAGATAACTCGTTTATTAATGTTAACATAACACCACATACAATATGAAAAACAATACATAAAGTGAAAAAAAAACAATATTTTTGACCTAAAAATTAGTGCTATGGTAACACAAACTAGGTCCTAACTCAGTGCTTGATATTGCCAAGTGGCAAAACACTGTAAACTGTGTAAACACTGTGTAGTGGTAAATCAACCACGCATACCCTTCACCAACCATCTTATCCCCTATCAACTTCCAAATGTGGCTGAGAAGTTCCAGCTCTAAAGCTCTGGCTACCCCATTTTGGAATTTCTGACCACACATTGGTTTAGGTCCAAACTTAAAATTTACAACTGTTTCATTAAAATCCACAAATCACTAAAAAGGTGGTCACCTCAAAACGTAAATTTACAAGTATTTTTTAACTGTAGTTAATTTATCTTTACAAAATATAAGAAAAAGGCTGACCGTAAGCTGAACTATAGCCTAAATCCAATTACAATATAAGAATCGGTGGGTTGAGCGCAATAAAGCCAACTAAACTAAATGACTCGTGCGTGATCTGTAGCAGACAGTCACGTGCCATCTTCAAAATGTAACTTTTCAGTTACTTAAACTGAAAGAAAATTTTTAGAGTACTAGCTGACCTGCGCAATTTTGCCTGCGTGAAATAGGATATAGTTTTTTCATGAGTTTATTTTAATATGATAATTATTATGTATTTTGAAATTGCATAATTAAAAAAACAATATCAATACAGTTTTATTAATTCTATGTTATAAATAAATGTATACAGTGCCTCCAAATTATTACCCTGTAGTGCAACCTACTAAACACAAATGATTGATTTATATAAAATTCATTCAATAAATTCATTCATATTAAACTGTGACTACCCAAAATAAGGGGTTGGTGTCATTCTATGTCGACTAACACAGCTAGTCCGAAAAATGGTTATCTATACTTATAATAAATCTGTAGAGAGAAGATTAAATATATTTTGAATGTTTTTGTTCATGAAAACCTCATAAAAAGAATTTCGCACTGGCAGCCATTGACAAGGTAGCTCAATTGGCAGAGCAACGGGGGCGTATAACCGAGGTCGCGGGCTCGATTCCCGCCTGTGGCGAATTTTTTTGTTCCTTTATTTATTATTAAATATATTTTCAAAATAACTATCAGGAGGTGATGTGTGATCGATACTGATGCCAAAAATACAATCAGTAAAATTTTTGTCTGTCTGGTTGTCGGTTTGTATGTTCCTTATGGGAACAAAATCTACTCGACGAATTTTAACGAAACTTGGTAGAATTATTTTTCATAATCTTGGGCAGGATATAGTTTACTTTTCAGCAGAGTAGTGAAGGGGGATTTCGGGAAACTTTTGGAAAACGGGAAAAGTTATTCAATTTTAATGGTTGGCAGCCTTAATGGTTATAGTAACATAGAAAACATGTAAGACGGAAATATTCTACATAAAATTGTCTAAAAAATATCCTTCAACAGCATATGTCTATCTTTTATGGTTAACTCACAGTAACACGTGTAACTCTTGATAGCTTAGCGGCGGAGCATTCTGATAATATTTGTTTACTCTTACGTTTATATAGTTCTCTCATTTATCCCTAATTTAAAAAAAAAAAACATTATTACCTATTCAATAAAAAAATAATCACAGAAATCGGTATAGAAACACCAAACTTATACATGAAATAAGCCATCGCGTCCTGTCGCCGCACGTGTATACTGAATCGTTCGAAGTCGAAGTTCGAGTCGAATTATTTTTTAGTAATGGTTGCACGGGCAAAAAATAGCCGTGAGTATATGTATGATGTATGAAAAGTTTGTAACTCTGATTGTTTGTTTGCATGGGTTTATTTTCGGAGATACTCAACCGTTCATTAAAGCGCTTTCACAATCACAAAGCTGCACTATTAAGGAGTGTTATAAGTTGCGCTAAATTTCACAGGTTAAGCAGTGATTGAAGAAACCTCAGATATTTTTAAATATATGCTACCCATGCGAAGCTGGGCCGATCCACTAGTCTTAAATAAAAATAAAGTATATCAATTATATGATAGCTTAGTAGCTCTAAAAAGGAAGTAATTCAACGAAGTCAAATGCAATCTTTTTTCTAACAAAAAGATTATGTAGAGCTGAAACTCAATTTATTTCTCTAAACTACTTGAGCTATAAATAAAGGCGTACAAAACGACTAAACAAACAACGATCGCTAAATGGTCTCAACACAGGCAGCGGTTCCATCTGAGTGAGAAATCAATTTACTCTAGCATTTTCATTTATGCGATCCGAGCGATTCTATTCATTCATTCGCAAATTGAAAAGGGACTGACTGAGTTGTCAGCTGCGGCTTATGCAATGTCTCTGTGACTTACCAGAGTCGATACGTCCTTTCTTAAAGCTTATTGCAATACTCTACTGTCTTTGGAAACAATAAATCGAGAGAAATGAATTGATTGTTCTCGTACATTGTTTTCCTCAGGTGGACAGATTCATGTTGTTTTAAGCATTGTTGACACTTTAACTTTGCTTTATTTAGGCACAAAATTGCCGTGTAGTGCCGGCTTAGAATGTCACTATCCCTTTCTACCCATAGGTGTCGTAAGAGGCAACTAGCGGTACGGGGCTTATTAAAGTGGCTTTTGGGCGATGCGGTTGGAAACCCATCACCAACGATACTTCATTTCTACCATCTTGTTCCCTATCCACTTCCACGTGTGGCTGAGGAGTTTCTAACTCTGAAGTTCTGGCTACCCCTTTTTGGGATTTATAGCTGTGGGTGTAAATATGTATGTATGTACACAAAATTTGTCTCTATCAATCTATTGGGGTCTGTTGGGTTAGAACTATTCAAAAAAACTCTTGCTGCTGCCTTATTTAAATAACGTGTCGGCTCAGCACTTCCGCTCTTGGTCGTGTTGGTATCATATTAAGCATACATACATACATATATACTCACGGCTATAAATCCCTAGAAGGGGTAGCCAGAGCTAAGGAATTAGAAATTCCTCAGCCACTTTTGGAAAGTTGTGTGGGGAAAAGATGGTAAAATAAAGGTTGTTGGTGATGGATCTCCAACCGCATCGCCCAAAAATCCCTTAAAAGCCGCCAATACCGTTAGTCGCCTCTTACGTACACCCACCGGGAGAAATGGGGTAGTGCTATTCTAAGCCGATACGTAGCAATTCTAGAGTATTTAATAATACGAGTATATCCATATGTTTTCAGTAGGCAAGTGGTTGGAAATTTATCACCTCCAATGTCAGTTAATTTTCTCCTCCAAACTTTCAATAGTGGCTGATGAATAAATTAACTAGAAGGTTCAGGTTTCTCCTTTCTCGAATTGTATCTGTGATAATTTAAATCTAATCTAACTTTCTAATTCAAAAGCTTTGGCTACCTCTTTTTGGGATTTATAGTCTTTGGTAGCTATTTTCCCGAATCCCGATGTTTTATTTTTTGTTTTTTAAGAATATTCTATCACAGAACAAAAAGCAAGTGTCGACGAAGTATGCTGTATAAAAGAGCATGTATGAAAAGATTAATAGATGTGAACGAAGCTAGAGAGGTTTGCCAGGATCATAAAAAGTGGCGATCGATAGTATCTGCCTACCCAATGGGAACTAACGGCGTGAGTACTTGTATGTATGTTTACCTACTATATCTGTCATTGTATCTTACTGACAAAAATGGAAAACTCTTTATGGCATTACTGCACTTTTAAAAGTGGCTAAAATGTATTTGTTCCTAGTCTGATTCTACCCTTTTGGGGTTATAGAAATGAGCATAGGTTATTTACAATATATAGTTAAAATCTGATTTAAGAAATTAAAAGAATAGAAATAAATATGTAGTGACAGCTTAGAATAACACTAACTCAGTTATTACAATTAGTGTTGTAAGAAGTGACTACCGTGCTTCAAACCATTCGTTAAATAATTTTTCATTAAATAAAATCCCTATCTCCCAATCCAGAGGTATCGTATTCGAGGTTAATCTTACAACATCAAAATGTGAGTTTCATCTAATTTGGTGCGATAATGCCCTCTTTAATCAACCGCTTTGGGGAGCACTTAATGTCGCTGTCCCCGGCTACTAATATGGGTGCTTATTTTTTGTAATTACGATAAAAACGATTAATGATTTATTATTATTATATTACATCCATCACGAAATTTTTCCTTACTGCAGGGGTTGGCAAAATCCCAAAACTTATGGAAATATGATGTATATAATTTTCCATATAATTGTGAGAACCCAGTTTTTCCTGAATTTATACGTACGACGTAAGTTCGTACGTAGCACGTACCTACAAAAATTACAACTTCATACAAATACAATATTGTATATACCATATAATCAATAGGCTGTATGTAGCAGGAATAGCTAATCGGGCACAGTAATGAATCAAAGGCTCTTCGTAGCGCAGACAGCTTTGCAGCTTTTTTACTCGTGCGATTCTCGTTAGCAGCTTTCAAAGAGATGCTATGGTGGTGTTATGTCTGTACTTTGTTTGACAAATGAAAATGTATATCTTGGGAAAGGAAAAGAAGGATGTTTTTTCATTATTATGTTGTTGTAATATAATTTCACTGCAAACTCATCACATGAATTCGAAGGTTTGAATACAATAATTTGATTTGGAATATTGGTTTGCAATTAATACTTAGAAGTTAAATAGTTGATTTTTCATTACATTTTATGTTGTATTTTAATTTAGTCATCATTTTTTATTATAAAAGAAAAACAGATAAAAAATATATGGTGACTTAGACCAAGCAAAGTCATCATCTGATTTATGTGAAATCGAAATGATGAGCGAGTTTCAAATGATAAAAACTTTTCCCCTTTTAAGCTCTGGCTACCCCTTTATAATTTTCATTATTTTACTTTATTTAAGAATTTATATCCCTAACTATTTAGGGTGGGTCTGGGTGATCTTAGAGGGTTACTAATGATATCGAAGCTTTTTAAGTGATTTTAGGGCGATGCGGTTAAAGACCCATCCATCACCAAGGCATTTATTTTACTATCTTTTCCCCACGTAACTTCCACAAGTAGCTGAAGAATTTTCTGATACTGTTGCTCTAGATTCCCTCTTTTTAGGAATTTATAGCCGTAAGAATATGTTTTTTACTTAGTCAAGAAAATCACTAAAAGAAAGCAAAAACTAAGTTCAGTTAGGCCATGATTTTGTCATAATTTGATATCTAATATTACAAAGCTAGAAATTTTATTGAAGAGCGTCCCAGAGCGTCTAGTTTCCAGTGTTGCTAGACGCTAGCCGGCCAGATTAACACGTGCCCCTACTAAGTTCTGACATTGCATTTTCTTTTCACGTATTTTTACAAATCACGTTTCAGTATTATTGGACTGAGACAAGCTGGTCGCACACAATATCTTGTAAAAGGGAATTCTTGTATTAATAATCAACAGAACAAAAAAAGGAGTAAATTTTTACATGTTAGGGGAGACCGGGGTAAGATAAAGTTCGGGGCAGGACGGGAAGTAAGCTTGTGTGCGTGAATAGTAATCGTGTTCCGAGCGACGACAACGCCATTTGCACGAACTTCACTCTCCGCCAGTGCTTCCAAGCTGAGCGAATAGGTTAGGACTCGTTTTTGCGTTCAAGAGAGAAAAAAGTGATATAGCAAGTGTTTTTACGCAATATTTGATTCGAAAACTGATGTACAGACATGTAAGTACCTATGTTAATGATATATTTTAATCCCGAGCTTATCATAGTTGTCCCAAACATTAAAATCATACTAGATTTTCTCGTCGGTATAGTTTGAGGTTAGAATTGTGTCATCTCTTTTACTCACGTGTGGATCGGGGCAAGATGATCGGGGTATAATGGGGTACCGTTCCGTTTTGCCCCGCCCAACTATGGGAAAAAACACGTAAAACCTGGCCATAAATAGTGGTGTTTCAAAAACATCTCGTAATTGATTACTTAGTAGTAAGGAATAAGAATAAAATTAAAAAAGCCGCAGTTTAGTATTTAGTGAATTTAATTATCGAAAAATTAATTTATTAATCGGTAATTAAAATTTAAAAATATTTTTATGTATATGATAATGTACGATTTAAATTAACAAAATATTTAACCTTTATATGTTCTGAAAGTAAATTTAATAAATCTTTAGAATATTTTCTTATGACTTCTATCGGTGTGGTGCCGTCTTAGAATGTTACTACCCCTTTCTACCAACGGGTGTCGTACGAGGCGACTGAGGGTATGGGGCTTTTTTAAGTGGTTTTTAGGCGATGCGCTTGGAAACCCAATACAATGAAACTTTATTTCTACCATCTTGTCCCCAATCAACTTCCAAATGTGGCTGAGAAGTTTTCAGCTCTGAAGCTCTGGCTACCCCTTTTTGGGTTTTACGGCCGTGAGTATAAGTAAGTAACTAGATCCAAGCTTAATAATTGTCTTCCCACGACATCCTCCATATTTCGTTTTCTCAAGAATTTTATTATATTTTATGATATCCTTGTTCTTGGCCTACTGGGCTCCTTCAGACAGCACTGCGATTGGGAGTATACTTGATTGGACGACAATTACAAAAAGTATTGTATGTGCTGACTTGGTCGATGTTACTGAGTTGCAGACCTTCTGTACTTATAGCTTGCAGTTTCATTTAAAACTCTTTGAAACAGATGTTCTCTCTGAGCTTTGTTACAAAATCTGGACGATATTTCGTCTAATGAAATGCAATAAAGTGCATCTATTTTCATTTTGTAAAGCTCCTCGTTAAGTTCTGTAAAGACAAACGATGGAAACCTACAGTTAAAAATGAATAAATTCTAAAACTAAAAATTCATGAAATCTACTTGACCATTAAATAAATTTATAAAAATATGTTGCCGCAAAAAATAGCAGTTTTTGTAAGATTATACACAAAGACAATGGGTTACGTTGCATAAAAAATAATTCATGGTTGGGGAATGAAGGGAAATATATTAACACTCAACAAAATGCCATATTATCCAACAATTAAAATAATGTAATGTAAAGCAATTTAAATAATGTCGTCTTAATCTAAAGTTTATGCTATAATATATAACATTATTATTATTTACCTTCAGATGTAATCTCCATTGTGAGAATAAATCAAGAATTTACAAAAAAATACAGGTAGTTCGAAAATATCTTGATAAACGTTAGCTGCATAAATTTTCGTAAATACGTGTGTCGTAAAAACAACCAACTTTGAACTGATGGTGCCCGGTTATACGTCATAATTTATTAATAATAAGTGCAAATTTAGATAATATAGTTATCTCTATCTCTCTAAGCATAAACTTAGTAGTAGATTTCAGATATTTGTAACTACAATTAATGACCAGGCTTTTCCCATAGTGCGCCCTTATAATTAAAATATCATTTTCTATGTGCTGATAATATTTGTAAATTCTAAAAAATATATTTTATTTATTTATTTGTCTACAGATAAAATGGTTCGTAACTATAAACGAAAAACAGATCGTGGCAAATGGAACGAAGAAGATATGAAAAGAGCAGTAAATGCTGTTCTTACTGATAGCATGGGGTTTATTCGAGCCTCGTCTTCCTACGATGTTCCAAAGTCAACCTTAGAGCGACGAGTAAGAAAAGCTCGTGAAACTGTTAATGCTGACACTGATTCTAATGAAGGCTGCGGGAAAAAACATTTGGGAAGATTCAAAACTGTTTTCACAGCCGAACAAGAAAATGAGCTGGTGGAGTATGTGAAATCTATGGAAGCACGGCTTTTTAGTTTTACAGGAAAAGAGCTTCGTATTATAGCTTATCAGTTGGCTCAGCAAAATCACATAGACAACCCCTTTAACACAGAAACTGGTATGGCAGGAGAAGATTGGCTCAACGGGTTTTTAAAACGACACCCTGATCTAGCATACAGCCGCCCAGAACCAACATTAGCCGCAAGAGCGATGGGTTTTAACAGAGCGGCAGTCGACAAATTTTTTACATTGTTAGAAAATTTAATAGACAAACATAAACTGACCCCTGAAAGGATTTACAATGCAGACGAAACGGGGATTAGTACTGTTCCAAAAAGTCAATCAAAAATATTGTCAACGAAGGGCCAGAAGCAAGTTGGCTGCCTCTCATCAGCAGAGAGAGGCCAGTTGGTCACTGCTGAAATTTGTTTTAATGCCGTTGGCACCTATATCCCGCCTATGCTAATATACGCTCGGAAGTGGATGAAAGAAGAACTTTTGGATGATGCTCCGTCTGGGTTTTGGGGCACTTGCAGTGAGAATGGCTGGATTACAACAAACATATTTTTTGATTGGTTTAAATCATTCGTGCAGTTTGCACAACCAACAAAAGAAAAGCCTGTATTACTTCTGTTAGACGGTCACTCTTCACATATCAAAAATATTGACCTAATAGACTATGCAAGAGAAAATAATGTAATTTTGTTATGTACACCACCACACTGCACTCACAAATTGCAGCCTTTAGACGTGTCTTTCATGAACCCTTTAAGCACGTATTACAGTGCAGAAGTGAAAAAATGGCTGAGAGATCACCCTGGTCGCGTGGTCACACCATATCAAGTGGCAAAACTATTTAGACAAGCTTACTTAAAAGCAGCCACAATACTCACAGCCATACATGGATTTCGTAAATGTGGTATATGGCCATTAGATAAATTTGTTTTTACAGATGCTGATTTCATAGCTGCAGAAACGACTAACACAGAAAACCTGGCAAGAAAAGAGCTAAATGTGGAAAATGCTCCATCAACTCAAACATCCGAACCAGCAATTGGACATATCATCTTGGACAAATTTCGTCTGCAACCAAGCAAAATATAGAAAATCCTAACTTACAAAGTGATAAAGGAAGTGTTTCACAGCCTTTGATATCCTTACAAAATGCTGTCTATTCAGTTTTATCCACTGAAAAAGAAGATATTGTTAAACCAGCCACATCCTTTTGATATAACAATGATTCTCTGGTCTCGTTGAATTCTCAAATTGACATTTCTATGACTACTACGTCTTCCTAAAACGTTGCTACAGATGCTAACTTCAATTCTCCCGAGATTATTAATATTAGAAAGAACCCTGAACAAACGTTGACCGAGCTACCTTCGACGTCAATATTTCGAGCAAAAGACAAAACTTTCCAAAGGCAAATAAAAAGATTAACTGTTATTTTCTGGTAAGTCCTAAAAATATTATGGCTATACCTTAACCTTCCAGCGGTCGCACCATTACGCCACACTTAACCAGTCGCGCGCGGTCTGTGATTCCGCAATTTTACGTGTCTAGTTTGAGAAAAATTACAAAAAAATCATGAATTTGCGTAGCATATGATGAAAAGACGTCTTTTCCCTGTATATCTAGTGATAAAAAAAGCATAAATTCTTCTTTGTTTTTTTATTTGAATACAATAATTAAAAGGCCATCATACACTAAAATTTTTAGCATAACACATTATTTAAACTTTTTTAAAACAACAAAATATAAAATAAAATGCTATTTTCTTTTTCAATGTTAATTATTATAACTACACTTTAATTATAGTAGAGGTTAATCAGCATTATCGTCAATTATACAATGTAATAGGAACTTTAAAATCACATTAATTTTTTTAATACTTTTTTTATGACACATTCTAGATTTTTTTATTGAATCCAATAAAACAAAATCTATCAACTATTTAGGCGTAGTACAATAATCTAATCATCGTCAGTATCCATAATATAATCTTTTGGAAATGCACATTCTTGACATTGGCACATTGGATTCAACTAAATTCCTTTGAATTTATCGTAACACAAAAAGTCGCGCGCGGAATCTGAGACCGCAAACACAAATAAATACGCACATGCACCCTTGCAGCAAATGCCACAGGGCTACTAAGGTAGTACCTCACCCCCTCGAGGATATCATGAAAGCGCGATCGTCTATTGTTTATAGTTTAAGTAAAAATTCTAAAATAATTTCGCTGCGGACTCACAGACCGCGCGCGACCGCTGGAAGGTTCAGAAGTTAGGACTCAGAAGAGAAAGACTAGGAAATGAGGGAAGACTGCAATCACCTTACAGAAACGAACCCATGAATGATATAAGTATTAAAGAAGGCGAAATTAAGAAAAAGACTGATAACCAAGTGACTGAAAAAGATAAAAAACTAATAAAAAACCTGGAAAAAAGACAACTGACAAAGAAAACCTACAGAATAAGCGTCAAACCAAAAGGTGCAAAAAAGAAACTGAATCGGAAGATAGTTCATGCCAAAAAGAGGATGATGACTGTGCTTGCATCTATTGTGGGTACTTATATTCAGCTTCAAAAGTGTGATTTAAAATATTTGTTCAATTTTATCTCAATCTCTGCCCACCCTAATCGGAACTAATGGCGTGAGTATATGTATATATGTATTACGCGTTTTTATACGTTCATGAGAAGGCGTTTGAAATATGACAATATATTTCAGAATAATTGCACTGCTCAGCCTACTTTTATAGATAATAATTGGAGTTTACCAACGAAATATTTTTAAATCACTTAATTGATATATTTGCCCGACGTTTCAGCACACCTACTAGTGCCGTGAACACGGGCTGAATATTTCGTTAGTTAATCCCGATTATTATTTATAATGTCTACAAACCGCGAGAGTTTAAAAAGTGTATCAGTTTATTTTTGTAAGTAAAAAGTTTTCTTGTGCCAGTTCCTTTTAGTATTTAGGGCCTTGAATAAAACAATATTTCTTATTTCCTTCATACTTTACTTACTTTGTATCACCGACTAGAAGTAGGAGTAATCTAAACCATCACCCCACAGTAGTTCGTACATACATATACTCACGTCATTAGTTCCCACAGTAGTAATTCTTTAATTATCTGGCACGAACATCAATGGTAATATGAAGCGATCCAAACCTCATTATATTCAAAGAAGCGGAGTAATTCAGTTAACCGCCGCCGATGCCTTGTGCCTATTTCCTTACACTTGACAACTGAAAGGGCGAGGAGTTTTAGATCGTTTTTGCATGCCACACTTTTTGTTCAGCCGCTCGTGACACCTCATTTATTATTCTGCTTAATCCTTGTGAGTACAATTCAGTATTTTCCCAGTGAATTTGTAATGTTGAGATTAATGGTCCACGTCACAGAATAACTTTCTTTTTATGATGAAGTTTTTTTAATGTTGAAGCCAGAAGACATGATTTATCAGTTCAACTTAAATCTTATGTAAAAACTGTTTACGTACAGGCAGATTATTTATCTAACAGTGGTCGAGAAATTAGGGCAAAAGTAAAATCATGATCAGAATGTTTTTGTTCATGAAAACCCCACGTGGATTATTTCTAATAACTAAAGGATAAATAAAGGAAAGAAAAATTTCGATGCCCCCGTCGCTCTACCAATTGAGCTATAGTGTCAAATGGCTTCTAGTGCGAAATTGTTCTTTCCTTTGTTTCTTTTACACTTCTAAAGTAGTAAAACCAAAAACGACGGGGTCGTATACCCGGAGGTCGTGGGTTCAATCCCCGCTGGTGTCGAAAATAAATATTAATTTTAAAAATTAATATTATAAATATTAGAAATAATCCCCACATGAGGTTTTCATGAACTAAAACATTCTAATCATGATTTTTCTTTTTACATTTAACAAGTATAACATTTTATCATGATCAATGGTTTAATTAACGCAAATGAGTATCAAACTAATAATGTCAGCTTGAACAAGGTACCACTTATTAGGTATGCAACAAAAAACTTTTATTGAAATACAAATGTAAAAATATATAATCCTCATTGTTTATTAAAATGTTGGTGGTGAAACTTGGAAGTTTTTGAATTTAATTGTCGAAGTTGTTATTAGAAAAGTTTTGGGCAGGAATAATTTCGTAAATCAGAGTTTGGTGTTTAAAGTATGGTTAAATAAACAAATATTCTTGTTGTTTGATTTAGTTTTCCCGCGAGTTGGTATATTATTTTGCTCTGCTGATATTGCCTATAACGAGCTAATTTCAGTCTTTATGAAACAATGTATTAAAGTAGAAGAAAATAATATACACTCACGGCTATAAATCCCTATAATGGGTAGCCAGAGCTTTGAGCTAAAAAATCCTCAGCTACATTGTGAAGTTGATACAGGGCAAGATGGTAGAACTGAAGTATCGTTGGTAATGGGTCTCCAATCGCATCGCCCAAGACCAATTAAAAGCCCTATATCCTTAGTCACCTCTTACAACACCCGTGGGTAGAAAGGGGTAGTTACATTTTATACCGACACCACATAGCAAAAAAGACATAATCATTTCATTTCTGGTAGTAGTTTATTCTCGATACTAGCATCAGTTCTTTATATCACTACTCGTCACCAGTTACCGACTATTGTGATTACATTTTTACTATAATTCTACACCCAAGAGATGTGAAGAAGTGAATATGAGAAGAGAGAAGTGTTTGTGAATCTTACAACCTTGACAGGTCAGTAGCAACACCATCGCTTTCCATATAGTAGACGCGAGTTCAAATCTTGAGTCGGATGTACATAATTGTGAACTTCCTTGTTTATAAGTCGTATGTGTCGTCATTTATCAAAGTTGTTAACGGTGAAAATTAGTATTATATAACTTAAATAACTTTGAATGTAAGAAAAAATTTCAATTGTGGCTATTAAATCTTACATACACTGAATCAGAGGAATTGCTCAATATAATAAGTTAACAAGGATGTTTTTATTATTATGATATAATTAGTTAGATACACTTGATTCTTATAATAATTTATACTCTACTTAACAATATCATTATATGATAACAGAAAGAAAAATGACTTCATAGTTGGAAAAACAACCAAAAATAAACAATCTAGTACTAAAAAGTACGAAATAAGTTTTTTAATTGAATATGAGTACTGTGATTAATACCTTAGCAATTTCTTTATTCCACACGCGTCAGTTCAACCTACCTAAATATAACAATTCTCTTAGATTAATTTTTGAGTCGGTGCCAGTCAAACAAAAGTAAATTCACCCTACTATCTATCTCTGATTATTACAATCTAAACAATATATATCTATCACCTAACGTTTTAAATGGTAATACGTACAAAAATAAATGTACCCTACAACTACAAGGTACCCTACATTTTACATGTATATGAAGTGCGAAATACACACTTCTTATTATCAATTATCATCGGGGCTGGCACCGGCTCACAAATTAATTTAAGAGAATTTGTGGTTAAAAGAACTTACCTAAGTGAATTTATACCAAAATTATATGAAATGTTACATCCGAAGAGATTTAGTAAACCATGTAGTCCGATTCAGGATACACTGCATGGTCACACCATTTTAAAGTGAAGAATAATGATTTTTCAAGTTATCCCGTTCACCAATCGGTCCCTCGTCCTCCAATCTCGTTCCTATGTTCGGCAGAGGTAGTAATACTTCTGAATATCACGTGACATTGTCACCTGTTGTTCAGAGTACCCACGATTTGCTTAGGCAGTGTTCTCACGTTATACAGGGCAGGCCTACCGGCGTTTTGAACAAATACACTGTCACATGATTGTGAGTTTCTACAGTCCCCTCGATTTCCTGGGATGCCATCATCAGATCCTGGTCTCATGGTACTTTCTCGGTTACAATGACATAACAAAAGAAATGTTTAGTGAACCTGTATTTCTCTTCATAAAAACTACCAAGAGGAGTATAAATCTATATAGAATGTGGAAAGAACTGTTTCCTAATACCCAGTGATTGAGGACCCACACCTTCCATCATCAGCTCAGCAGCATAACAATATGATTTTCAGAAGCAAATGCCAATATAAGTTCAGAAAATATGTAAAACGCGGTACATTTGCCTATAAAATTTGAGGGTTCCCCTCGATTTCTCCAGGATCCCATCATCAGACCCTGATATCCTCATCATGGTACCAATCCGGGGGTATTTTCTTTCGAATAAAAAAATAATAATCAAAATTGGTTCATAAATGGCGAAGTAATCGGCGAACAAAAAAAAATATACGGTCGAATTGAGAACACTCCTTTTTTTAAAGTCGGTTAAAAACTGATAGTTTAAGCCTTTTCTGTTTATTGTTGCCTGAAAAACAGGTATATTACCTAGCTCAGGAACAGGAAATTGTAATATTTTTAACTTTAAATATCTAACTAGGTTAAGACGAAATTTATGTACTTTTGAAAATGAAAATTAGGCTTAGAATAACACACTACCCCATTTCTACCCGTGGGTGATTGTAAGAGACGACTAGGGGTGTAGGGACTTTTAAAGTGATTTTTGGGCGATGTGGTTAGAGACCCGTCACTAAAAACATTTGGTATTACCATCTTTTTCCCAATAAACTTCCAAAAGTCGCTGAGGAATTTCTCATTCCTAAGCTCTGGCTACCCCGTTAAGGGATTTGTAGCCGTGAGTATATGCATGTTTGTATGATGAAAATGAAAATATTTTATTTTATTATTATTTTTATTGATACATCATGAGTTACTCGTATATGTACTCATGTGATAGTGAATTGGTACGAAGAGGCGAAACTTTTGACTCAAATGAAGACCATTTCCTACAAAACGTTATGCAATTAATCTATTTTCCGATCGATATAAGAACGTAATTACTATGAAACAAACAAGTAGGCGTGTTTCAATATAGTTATACTTTTAATAATAGGGTTTGGGACAAACACACCACAAAAGGTGCAGAGGCACACTATTACTAAGCGTACTGTGTTATTATATTTAGCTCGATAATGATACAGGAGAACTTTTGTTGATATAAATACTTGAGTAAACGTATTTCATAATATTGAATAATATTTTGTGCAGTGTTTTACATGTGTAATTTATTAGTACTTGAAATTGGCAATGCAAGTACTATTTTGCTTGGTACCCAAATTATTGACTATTGATTTGACATTGATTGATTCTTGTTTAATTTTTAATGTAGGTTTTTATAGGAATCTAAATATTGAGAAAGGCCACCTGCCATACAGGTTTCACCTAGTGCAGGGGCCATTGCAAACGCATTGAAATAAACACACAAACATTAATTTAATATGCACGATTAACTTTATTTTTTATTACTTTACATACATACATATACTCATGGCAATAAACCCCAGAAATAGAAGTTGCCAGAGCTAAGTTGAGTGGGGAAAAGCATCGCCCAAAAATCAATTTAAAATTCCCAATACCCTTAGTCGCCTCTTACGTACACCCACATACTTTACATAATTGTATAACTGTTTAGGGTCGGTTTAGTGTCGCACTACCAGTTAGATTATACTCGTAGACGAATTCGCTTATCGTTGTCGCCGTAGAAGATGACTTTAGATACGGAAATGCTCTTTAGAGTTGCATAATAATTTCTTAGTCCAAAGTATTGGCTTATTTATTTTAGAAGTTATAGTTTTCAGGTTTGCTGCAACCAAAAAACTACTACCTTACCGTTTATTGGTAGTATTTCTTGCTTTCAGCATTTTCTATTAATAGTAAAAGCATTATTACTGTTTTTTTTGCTATCTTTTCTACTAACAAAGTTATCGGTCAACCTTGAGGGTAGTCTATTTATTTATTAATTTTATAAGGATTATCAACAGCAACACATGTTATAAAGTAATTTATAAACAGTATAGGAACATACATACATACATATACTCACGGCTGTTAATCCCTAGAAGGGGTAGCCAGAACTAAGGAATTAGAAATTCCTCAGCCACTTTTGGAAATGTGAGTGGGGATAAGATGGTAAAAATAAAGGCTGTTGGTGATGGGTCTCCAACCACATCGCCCAAAAATCCCTTAAAAGCCCCAATAACGCCTTTTACGTACACCCACCGGAAGAAATGGGGTAGTGCTATTCTAAGCCGATACGACACAGAAATATATAGTGGTATAGGAACTAAGGCAAATAACAGATAATTATCACAAGCTGTAAAAAGACACAGTAACGGTAAATACAAAAAGGTATTAAACTAAATAACACACTCACTACATACAACTTAATGACGTTTTATTTATTTATTTAATAATAATGTATATTTATTTATTTATGTAATATGTAATAGAAGGTTGCTGTGCTGGTAGCTTTAATTGCAATAGCAGAACCGCACTTTTTTACGCAAGTGTTATAAACGGCGACTTAGGGAATAAGCTGTTAAGTGATTAATGGTCGTTTTGTCTGGAGACCCTTTACCGACAACCTTTATTTGACAATCCAGTCCCCACTCAAGTTTCAAAAGTGGCTAGAGTTTCTAATTATGTAGCTTCAGCTAACCGTCTTTGGTATAATATCCGTGATTATTGAATACCTATTTCGCAATGTAGGTATTTATAAATGAGTTTGTAAAATAGAAATATACAAGATACATACACAATGAACGGCAGAATGCAACTGTGGTAGATTTAATCCGTTTAACTAAATAATGCTCGGAAAGCTATTTCCTTGCTAATATGTAAAATCAGACTGACTTAATGGGACTCCACTCGAATAACAAAACACTGCATTCAATTCTACGCTTTATACGTACTGAGCGATTTCAATTATGGTTTCAAAGGGTTATTTTTAAAAATAAAGGTGGTTTTCGTATCAAATTATGTTTGCGCTGTTAGTTTTTACAGTTTTGTTTTAAAGAGACAACTTTCGCTTTATCTAAGTAAATAAAAAAAAACGGATCAAACGATCTAACGGAGCGTTGTGTTTTACTTGCTCGTATAAAACCACTAGCTGACCCCACAGACTTCGTACTGTCAAAAATGTAGACTTTCACGTCGTCAAACTGAAATATTTAACTGACCTGTTGAGGGTCTCTGTCATGCGATGAGAAAAAAGGTGTTTTTCATAGTGTCCTCACAATTTTTTCACTTTATTAATTTTAAGTTTATAAGTATAGTAGTTTCGGCTGAGCATTGATTCTATTGATTAGTCTGTTTAACCATTTTTTAAGAAAATTTATTGATCTCTTAATTTTTCTGGGATAAAAAGTGTCCTATTGTGTTAATTGGGATCATTATCTGGCTTCCTGTAAATTTTATTTTAAATACGTTCTGTGAATTAGTCTTCATTTAGCTACAAACACACAAACATCTAAACTTTCACATTTATAATATTAATAGGATAAGGCTTAAACATAAACTTCTTGCGCAGGTTCCCTCGCTCGCCGGCCAGCGCAGCGTCTTGTCTTGCGCTTTATGCACGCGTGTATATTTTGTTACGGAGTAATTTAAAAATTGTATTATCTTCTAAAATGTTTATTTAAATTAAGTGATGTCAAGGACAATTTTGTTCTCAATTAAATACTCTCAATCAACAACATATTTATTTGGATAAATATTAATATTATGTTGATAAAACATTATGGCAATTATGCATTAAATTCGACCAAATTTATTTACCATAAAAATGGTTATAGTAAGTGAGACTTAAAAGTTAGACATATACTGTCGCGGGCATTTTTTTTGATCATTTAAAGAGAAATAAATCTTTAATACTTTTTTTTGGGTAACTTAAACCGTTTACGCAGCGCACACAACGGAAGCCTTAGTATGAATAATTATCCCCGTTTTTGCAACATTATTCGCTGATAGTTTGCTCCTGTTGGTCGCAGCGTGATAATATATAGCCTTAAACCTTCCTCAATAAATGGAATATCCAACACAAAAAGAATTTTTTAATTTGATTGGGTAGTTCCTGAGATCCTAGCGTTCAAACAGACAAACTCTTCAGCTTTATAATATTAGTATAGATTATGTTACGTGTCTATTTTGTATGCTGTGTAGTGTCAGCTTAGAATAGCACTATCCCTTTTCTTCCCAAGGGTGACAGTAACATGCGACTAAGGGTATCGGGGTTTCTAAATGATTTTCGGGCGATGCGGTCCTATCACCGCAAACATTTTTTACAATATTTTCCCTGCTAATTTCCAAAAGTGGCTGAAAAGTTTTCTGATTCTAAGCTCTGGCTACCCCTTTTAGGGATTTATAGCCGTGAGTGTATGTGACGCATGTATGTGTGTAATTTGTAATAGTTAATACTGTAGACGACACCTAAGTGACTTTTTGATTTAATAGAAACTCAAAAACTCAAAGTTCTCAATATCAAGCTTTATATATAAGAATTGAAGCACGATATTCAAAAAATAGAATAATAATAACGGCAGTGTCACATATTTACGTTCAATTTTTCATGCCTTATGTAACAAACTTCTCAGAAAATGCTTATTAGAACATAAATCGTAGTATTAGGATTATATTATTTTTATTAATTGTATACGAGGGCCAATGAAAAAGATAGTATTAATGTTAGATATTTTTCAATATGTTTATTCGCCGTATAATATTATTTGTATCTAAGTACAAAAAAGTTATATCAATACTATAATGGAAACAAACAAGCAGTACCTTATATAAATATCAGAGTGCCGAGAACACTGGAAATTGAACAAGCACTTTTCCACTTTCATAATATTACTGCATCATTCCTATCTCAGTGACATTATGCAGCAGATTTTCTTTACTGAATAAAACAAAATACACAGATTTGCCTAACGTAAAACGAATCAGGCAGAAAAATCCTCTAAAAGCGATGTTCCTCCCTCTTTACAAGCACTCAATTTGATACGGATTTCGTTCGTTTCCCTTTTGAAGGACTGCAAACTAGGGATACAAACACGTATTATGTGGATGAAGCCGCTAGTGCTCTTTTCACTGGCATGAAAAGGGTTTCTCCAAGTCTCTGGTCGGCTGACGGAGGTAATCCTGTTTTGCTTTCAATCCCAACTCTGAAAGAGATTTCGAATTGCGCTAATAACTTTAATTGGTCTTTTATATTGCGCTTACTTTGCCATATGAAGAATTCTGATATTATTATTTTTATATATCTTCTTATTATTGCAATTAAATACAGCTCGTAATGTTTATTCATTAGTACTTTATGTATTGTATTAGTATGCCCATGCATTATATTTTTGCATAAACACCGGTTCTTTAAGGGATTGTATAATAACCTTATACTTTTGAAGAGTTGTAATTTTTATCTGAAAAATGGTCACTGATTTTGTTAATACAAAATGGTACAAATATTCAGTAGGTTTAATAAAATGCATTTAAAGATTTTGTCATTTTCAACAAACAATAAGACTTTCCATTTTTTACATTTTTCTAAAAGTTTGAAATAGTTTACAATTTACATTCTTTTATAAATTTTCTACCATTTAGCCTCAATAGTTTTGGATATAAATTGCTGTCACTTACGGACAGAATGACATGAAACAAATTATTTATTATTTAAGTCACATATATATATATATATATATATATACATACTCAAGCCACAAGTTCTAAAATTGTACCTATCACTTTGGGTTTTTTTTATCGAAACATACCGTAAATATGATTGAATCTATGATATCAATATAATTATTTCAATAAAATATATCTAAATAACCAAAAAATAAGGAAATGATACACTGCTTATAGAGAGTACTTTGAATGGGATGTGATATTCAACGGACGGACGGGGGCAACAGAAGACCTTGAATTGGTGGCTCACTAAAGTCTTCTACAAGGATACAAACAAACTGACACCGATGATTAAGGACAAAGCCTCAGGGCTGTACAAGCCGGGTCATGTTGGAAAACTGCGAGGGACGTATATGTCAATTAGTGGACAGACGTCTAGCAAAAAAGGTGATGCGAATATGAATATTTCTTAATGAGTTTGCTTTAAATGTCGTCGCAAGTTTTCTCATAATTTTATATTTAATAATTCCACGCTCCCACAATATACTGACGGTTTTATAATAAAAACTAATTCACATGATTCTGTCTTAACTTAGCATAGTTTAAACAATATAGTTTAACTAATAAAGTCTTGAGAATTTTCTTTGTTCAGATATAAAATGTTTAATTTTAAATTGTAAGAGTTGGAGGAGAAACAGTTATATTATTTTTTAAGTAACATTATCAGTTAGCTTGTTCCACAGGACAGTTGTATTAAACATGTCCATCATTGCATTGAAATTAATATGCCTCACGTCGTTTTTGTATTCAACATATGCTTTAAGACGGGAAGCTATTGCAAATTTAGAATCACCAACAATTACTGGAAGCATTACTTTCACTGAAACTGCTAAAGGCGTGATGATAATAGGAATTATCGTTGGATTACCTAAAGGAAAATATGGAGTTCATATCCACGAAACAGGAGACACATCGTCATGTGAATCTGTTGGAAAGCATTTCAATCCATATAGATTCCATCATGGTGGTCCCGAGCAAGCTGCAAGGCATGTTGGAGACTTAGGAAATGTAGAGTTTTTAAGCAACGGTGTGGCAATCATTGATACTGTGAACAGCTATGTGAGTCTTCGAGGTCCAAGTAATGTCTTGGGGCGAGCTGTGGTGCTGCATGAAAGAGAAGATGATCTTGGATTAGGACCCTCTCGGAAGTCACGTATAAATGGAAATGTGGGAAGACCATTAGTTTGTGGAGTGATTGGCATAAACAGTCCAGTGGATGCTTGGAAGAACTATTAAATATTTGCTAAAAAGTGATATTTATATGTGGTTGTTAATAAAAATAAAGAAATTTGTAGAAAAATTGTTTTATCTCTAAGTGCAGGTCAATAATTTTAATCATCAGGCAAGTAAAACGTTGATACACTTTTTAAACACTCGCGGTTTGTAGATATTATATACAATAATCGGTTATAAGTAGAAAATAAGGTTTAAATAAAAGTAAAACGTTCAATTAATATACCTATAACATCAGTAAAAGTTTTTTATTACAACTGAAGAGGACAGGCGACATTTGCCACCTCGCAGATCCATGACCATATTTAATGACCCTTCTTATGATCGTTTTTGTCTATGTTATCAAAGGTATATGCCAGGAACTATGTCTTTGGCATAAATGCATCCATTTTATTCGTAACTTCAATATTAACTGTGTGCTGTTATTCATTAGGATTCCGTAACAAAAAGACGAAACGGGATCCCAATACTGTGTGTTTAAATGTCTATCTGTCCGACTGTAACCTGGCTCTATCTCGAGAACCGTAATACTCAGAGAGCTGAAATTTTACAGAAAATATATTTTTGTGGCAGCTAAAATAACATATACATCAATTTGACTAAAATAAATATCTGAGGAATCATTCATATCAGAAAAAACCTTTGTCGATATTGATATGAAATTAAATAAAAACTATATACACAAAAAGTGGGGGCCCATACAAAAACTATGTTTATATTTTCATATTTAAAGATAATAATGGAACCCCTAATGCGCAAGCGAACATGCACTTAGCCAGTTTTACTTAATTTCAAACGCTTACCATTTCATTAAAAAATGTTGTTAGGGTAGTTTCCAAGAAATAAATACTCCAGCCAGACAGTAACTAATTGGAAGATGTATAAAATTAATGGTAGATTACTTTTCAGCTTAACTAAGTAGATTAAGTGTATAAATAAGTTAATGGATCTTTTACCGTCGCTGTCCTAATCAGGTGTATCGAGCGCTAATGGCTCGATTAAAGGTCTAATCTCATATAGGAGCTTTCAGGACGGAATACTTTTTCTTCTTAATCCCTTCATTAGAGTTCGTCAGTTTACCAACAGTTCTATCCGATGTTTTTCTCACACAGTTAATTGTAGTTTTATTTATTGCGGCTTGTAAATGATGTTTTCAGAAAATAATTTATTAGGATAATTTTTTTTAATAAATTGATAAGTGTAAAAATAAATAGCATTATGCTAAATAAAGAATAGGTAAAGGAAAGAAAAGTTTCGACACAGGCGGGAATCGAACCCGCGACCTCGGGTATACACCCCCGTCGCATGAGGTCTTCATGAACAAAAACATTCAAATTATGTGATAGTTAAGTGTTCTGAACATTTGCATTCTATCTGAAAAGGTAGACAAGTGGCCTTCCAAATTTGTAAAAAAAAATCGGGGGTAGGGAACGCAAACACTACTTAAAAGTATAAAAGAAACAGCCATTGACACGGTAGCTCAATTGGCAGAGCGACAGGGGCGTATACCAAACATAGAACGAAAGATAGCAATTATAGTCGCAAATAGCATCATCCACGCATCACCTAACAAGTTTCTGGTCCTCAGAAGTGAAGACCACATTTCAAAAGAAACTGATGAAAATTTATATGATACTTCTTTGTTTAGCCGATGTTACTAGACGAAACGTATGAAAATACTATACCAAAATATATTTGATAAGACTAAACGAAATAACCGAGTCACCGCCCCACTTTAGGATCAACGTCTATTTAAGTTACATTACGAAATGCATTTTCATTTCCTACCATACCGACAATCAAATCTAGTCCGGACCTTGTTCTGTCCAGTTCCACAAATATTTTATAGATATTGAACGGCATTCAAGTCATTATAGTAAAAGTACCGTCAGCAGGAAAACTATTCCTTCGATTCTATTGCTTTCATAATACTTAAGTGGATCGGATAGCAGCGTAAAGGAAATTGAATCATTTATTGTTACGGTATAATACAGCTTTATCTGATCGGTTCTGGATGGACATACCGTGTGTGTTATTTTACTTGATATTATTATTGGATTCGTTTTGATTATGATACATTGTTCGTTTTGTGATAGGTTTAACTAAGTTTCTTCGTTGAGCAAGAAGAAGTACTTCTATATAAACATACTTTTTTCGTACAATACAATTTTATTATTCAACAAACAAAAAAAAAACCTCATATTTAGCAATAAACTTTATGGTAATGATTAAGATATTTAAAAAAAAATACAATCACTCTTTTTAGTCTTGAGTAATCGTAAACAATGAGTGTTATTTCATGTTAGTTAGAACCTATTATTAAGTTTTTGAAAAACTCGGTTTTGCGAGTGCTCCTGCTCGAACGGTTTCCCACCATAAATAAAAATAGGAAATTATCCGCCTCTTAAATGAAAGGCTCTTTACAAAACTGAAAAATTAAGTATTTTGTGGATATTTAATCCCTATCTTTTGCCAATGTCAATATCGAGTAAAAATGAGCTTTAATGTTTATTTAATTTAATTTCTTGTATTTCTTGTTGCAACGGCAGCACTTATACATCATCTGTGAATATTTTGACAGTCCTACAATAACAGTTTCTTAGAAAGACAGGCAGGCAGATATTATATCAAACTTAAAAATGGGTTCCCAGTATCACGAACCGGTAAAAAATCAGCTTGATTAGTAAAAAATCTAAGAAACTGAAACGCAAGTTGCATTTTTATTCGTACGTATAGATTTTCTAAATCATTTTCGTTCAAATAGATTAGCTACCAGCAATACAGCAATAAAACTGAAATAAAGAAACTTAACTCCCATTTACTGTTTACTTGAAAATTTTGATGGTGCTCGTAAAAGTTGGACGAATTTCCAACAAAAGGTAAAAGCACTTATAATAAAACAAAAACTTGGAACGAAGAACTCGAGTTGGTACGAGTAATAGTGTCACATCAACTCCTTCAAGTACTTTTATACATTTGGCATTATCGTGCTAAAACAAAAACATTAAGACTTGTACACTCTAAAGTATGTATAAAACGGTCAAGTGCGCGCAAAGAACATGTCATCATATTTTTTGTTTTCCTTGTTACAACACAAAAGAAATACTTAGAGCATACAGAAAATTAATGTTTCACAGATCATGAGATTTAGCGTAGTTGTAAGCCTTGACCTTGATGGCAAAACTGAGATTGTGTACTGGTGTAAGTAATAATAATAATGCAATAGTTTTATTAGACCCTCAGAAAATAAGCCAGAGTTATAAAATAAATAGAAACATGTTCATGTTATGTGGAATGTCCGCCTCAGCCAGCTTCTTGTCAAGGGTTGGATGGAGTGGTTTCTAATTGACTGTTTGCAGCCGGGTTCTCTCTGATAACAAACCTCGGTTAGAGCGTGTGGGTGCATTCTCTAAATCAAGTGTGCAGGTAACCAAATGACTCAAGACTCAAGCGTTCACACCGAATATCCCCGAAGGGGTCGGCAGAAGTACTATTACTTCTGAACTTCACGTGACATTGTTCCTGGTGTTCAGAGTACCCACGTTGCTTGGATAGCATACTCACGTTACAGGGGACAGGCCTATTGCCGTTTTGTACGAATACACTGTCAAGTACAACTTAGCCATGTGGGTTTCCTCACAATGTTTTCACGCACATTTATATTCCGTAACCAAATGATACAGGATATAATCGCTTTAGGTCCATGCTGTACCATTTTCCCTTCTAATGCCAATCCATCAGTCCCGTTGTTTCCCAAAGAACTACTGTGATCCTTTGTCCATTAAATGGTTCCGTATTTCAAAAGACTCTTCAGAAAATTTATCTATTTTTTTAAAATATTTCTTCGTATTAAATAGACACGTACATAAATACATGTTGACGTAATAATTTGAAATATAATACATGACACAGATCCTTCGCTGACCAAAATATCACATCTTATATGTTGAATATAAAATGTATTTAAAACAGCATTGCGATGACACAGCACCAAATCCGTCCTCACTCGTGGACAGCGTAAAGCCTGCCAAAATCAGCTTTGAGTCCATGAACGAATTAATCCGTTACGGAAAGTTTGCAATCCGCAGCCATTTTTAAATAATGCACATGCCTTAAATATTGCGAATTCATTTAGTCTCCAGGATTTGTATATAAATGCGTGTTAGTCGTCAGATTAACACAGATAATGTTTGGTTGTCGTCGACGGACGTGAGTATCATTCAACCAAAATTTATATTTAATATGTTATATTTAATAAGGCAACGAACGGTATTGGGGCATTTAAGGAATTTTTGGGCGATGCGGTTGGAGACCCATCACCAATGACCTTTTTTTCACCGTCTTTTCCCCACTCAACTTTCCAAAAGTGGCTGAGGAATTTCTAATTCCTTAGCTCTGGCTACCCCTTCTAGGGATTTATAGCCGTGAGTATATGTATGTATGTATGTTATATTTTCAAAACATAATAAATGCACAACCCGTTGATAGTGTAAAAGGGCAAAATGTTGTACATTTAAGAGTGTTGCTATTTTTAAGAGGAACAACAACACTTATTTATTTACTATATGAACCTATTTGCCTGAGATTATGGGACTCTCTCCCGATGTAAAAGTCATGGAACTTTAACTGGTGAAAGTTTTTACTAATCGAAACTCTCTGTTTTCATTTTCATAGAATTGATTAAGATCTAAAAGCGTAGAAGAGTGATAGCTAAATCGTTTTACAAACATCATCATTATCATTGCCGTGTAGTGTCGGCTTAGAATAACACTACCCCATTTATACCCGTGGGTGATCGTAAGAGGCGACTAAGGGTATAGGGGCTTCTTAAGTGATTTTTGGGCGATGTGGTTGGAGACCCGTCACCAAAATCATTTATTTATTATAACCACCTTTTCCCCAATCAACTTCCAAAAGTGGCTGAGGTATTTCTCATGCCAAAGCTCTGGCTACCCCGTTAAGAGATTTATAGCCGTGAGTATATGTATGTGATGACTTAATCAATAAATCAGGGATTAGAAATGAGAACACTCGTTGTACCACGGAATGATAGAGAATATATATTAATAAAAAAAGAAGAACACCACAGAGTACATGAGCATAGAATACGTATGGAAGGCAGACTATTTAAATATAAGTTCAACACTCCTGCCAAATTGTAGCCTTCCATGTTCTAAGTTAATTACAAAGTAACAACATAAGACACACAAATTAAATTAAATGTTACATAACATATCAATTGACAACATTCCTATTTCATTTCTTAGATAGTGAAATTTAACTCTCGGTAAAGCCTTTGTTAGAAAGTCAGCAAGCTGATTATTTGATGAAACATAATTTAAATCAATAATTTTGGCATAATACTTTTCTTTAATGAAATGATATTTAGTGTCTATATGTTTACACCTCTTATGAAAGTTTATGTTTTTAATCACACTTATTGCACTTTGATTGTCAATATTTACTACTATGGTTTGTTGATTTAATTCACCCAGGTCAAATAACAATTGTTTGATCCAAATAGCTTCTTTGGTGGCAGCACAGGCTGCCATAAACTCGGCCTCTGTAGTAGACAGAGCAACAGTGTGTTGCCTCTGACTAGACCATGTCACAGCAGCTCCATTTTTAATAAATATGTACCCAGTTGTTGACCTTCTAGTTGTTATGTCATTGGCATAATCAGCATCACTGTATCCAACTAGCTCTGAAGATTTTGATGCTGATAGGTAGCATAGACCCAAATTAACAGTGTCTTTCAGATACTTTAGAATTTTCTTAACACTTTTCCAGTGAGATTCATTATAGCAGTTCAAAAATCTACTTACCAAGCTTACAGCAAACATTATGTCTGGTCGACTTACTATAGCAACATGCATCAGAGAACCAACTGCTTCTCGGTAAGGAAGATTCATGTCAGGCTGGTGCTCACTTTTCTCTAGCTTTGAATGAGGATCAACTGGAACACTATTGGGGTTGGCATTTTCCATATTAAATTTATTTAATAGCTGTTTAATATATTTAGATTGATGTATAAAGATGTATTTGTCAGAAACTTGAATGTCCATTCCAACAAAATTTCCAGGTGGGCATATTGTCATATCAAATATTGTTTTCAAATCATTTGTTACAGATTGCAACACAGACTTTGATTTTGAAAATAGGAGCCCATCATCCACATACATACAGAAATAACACTTTATTCCTTTTACATTTGCCACATAGACACATTGATCTGCTTTACTATTTATGAAACCAAATTTCTGAAGTACAGAATTAAATTTAGTATTCCAGCACCTTGGTGCTTGTTTGAGACCATACAGTGACTTTATTAATTTACATACTTTGTTTGGTTCATATATTAGACCTTTAGGGGGATACATATATATGTTTTCTTGCAGTTCCCCATACAGAAAAGCAGTCTTAATATCAAGTTGTAGAATATCATAACAATTTTGAGCGGCTAGAGATAACAATAAACGAATTGAATCATACCTGACAGTGGGCGAAAATGTTTCTTTGTAGTCTATACCTTTGGCTTGTGCATAACCTTTAGCACATAATCTGGACTTGAAGCGGGGACCTGTTGGTTGATCTTTGACTCTGAAAACCCATTTAGAGCCAATGATGTTTGTTTTTTCTGGTTTGTTTACCAATGTCCATGTACCATTTCTTCTATGGGCTTCGAGTTCCTCTTCGATAGACTCTTTCCATTTTTCAGCATTTTCACCAGAAATAGCTTCTCTGTATGTTTCAGGGACTTGTTCAAGTGCTAAGCATTCATCATAGCAAAGGTAAGTTTGTTCTTTATTTTTATTCCTAGGTCTCAATGTTATGGTGCTTCGGAACGGAATATCAACCTCACCATCGGGTAAGTATTCATCTGAATCTGAGTTATTTTTAACAGTATTGTATGAGCTATCTGAGCTATATGATTCTTTTCTGCTTTCTTCATTAGACTCATTTGAAATTAAACTTTCTTCATTTCTTTTGGAATGCATATCAAGTGTTTTATTTTCTGTTTCAGACAATTCCAAAGATGCATAGTTTCTCTTCACAGTGGATTCTAGAAATACAGCATCCCTGCTCTTAATAACATTTTTAGTATTTGGTATTATGAACCTGTATCCTTTTGTGTTTTCGCAATAACCAATAAAAATCATCTTTTGTGCTTTTGGATCCCACTTTTTGCGTTTTACTTTTGGCAGGTGGACCATAGCTTCACACCCAAACACTTTCATATGACTTAAATTTGGTTTATGACCAGACCAAACCTCTTCTGGGGTTTTAAATGACAAGGTTCTAGTTAGAGATCTGTTAATGATATATGCAGCAGTTTTTATAGCCTCAGCCCAGAAAAACTTTGCCAAGCCAGCATTCAGTATCATACACCTTGCTTTCTCAACTAGTGTTCTATTAAGCCTCTCTGCAGCTCCATTTTGTTCTGGAGTATAAGGTGTTGATGTTTGATGTCTTATTCCAGCACTTAATAGGAAGTCAGTGAATGGTTTGTTGACATATTCTAGGCCATTGTCAGTCCGAATACATTTGAGTTTACAATCAGTTTGATTTTCAGCTTCTGTTTTGAACTCTTTGAATTTTGACAATACCTCTGTTTTATTATTCAAAATGTACACATAGACTTTTTTGGAATAATCATCCAAAAATGTTAAGAAGTATTTAGCCCCTCCTAATGACTGTGTTTCCATGGGGCCACACAAGTCAGAATGCACCAGTTCCAATAGCTTTGAAGAATGTGATCCTTGACTCTTGAAAGGCAATCTTGTTTGTTTGCCCTCTTTACATGTAATACAAGTTACATTCACTTCTTTATCAGATAATGTTATTCCTTCTGAACATTCTTTTAATTTCTTTAAAGTGTCAAAGTGCAAATGACCCATTCTTTGATGCCATAAATATACATCATCTTGTTTAACATCAGACATGCATGCATAATCAGTATTAATATTAAGCCGGTACATGTTGTTAATTTTTGTTGCTGTTGCTACAATAACATTTAGTTGATTCAGTATAACACACCCTTTAGAATCAAATTTAACTTGACCACCATTTTCTGTAATTTGATGTACAGATATTAAATTCACTGCAAGTTCTGGTACATACAAGACATTTTTAAATAGAATTGTATTTGTATGATTTTCTCGATTCAATGTATTCAAGGTTACATCACCAGAGCAACTTACTGAGAGTGTTTTGTTATTAGCAACTTTTATTTGCTCAATAGGTGGTGACTGTTGATTTTGGAGAAGGTTTCGGTGTCTCGTCATGTGCATGGTTGCGCCAGAATCAATGAACCATGCAGAGCTGTTGTCAAATGGAGTGACAAACGCGGCAGCATATGAGCTATTTGATTTAGCAACCTTTTCTTTCGGTTTAGACCTGCATTCTGGACTTTTGTGTCCATATTTATTACACTGAAAACATCTAGGACCTTTGTTTAACTTCTTTTTCACATTCTTAGTTTGATAACCATGAGCAGATGTAAAAGCAGAGTTACTGTTTTCAGATTTAACTTCTTGGAGCAATTTAGTTTTAACTGAGTCTGCACTTATTTTCATCCCTGAGCTTTCTATAGCAAGGATCATTGGTTTATAATGTTCAGGTAACCCGGAGAGTAAAAGTGTTCCAAGCCACTCATCATCAACTTTGAATCCTATATTTCGGAGTTTGTGCGCTGTAGACATTATTTTGCTCACGTATTCATCTATATTTTGGCAACTAGAGAGTGTAGTTGTACAGAGATCACGTAGTAGGCCAACTCTGCGTGTAAGCCCCGAGTCGTCGAAAGCGCGGGACAGGTTCTCCCACACTTCTTTGGCTGTTTCTGCCTCTTGGATATGTACGAAGTTGGTACTATCGACCAGTAAAATGATTTTCGATTTTGCTTTTGTGTCTTTTTTCTTGTCAATTGGTTCGTCGTTGGGATTTTCAATACATTCCCAAAGCTCTTCATGTTGAAGGTATGTTTTAACAGGAAACAGCCAGGTACTGTAATTTTCTCGGCCTGTTAATTTTTCTATAAATGCCAGAGGATTGCTACTCGCCATGATGATTTGATAAAACTGAGACACGCGGTTTTTAGGTTATACCGGTACACTGCCAATTCGCTCGAAACTGTTTGTAATCCCGTTTTATGCGTATAATTAACTCTGCTGACACTTTCTTTACAACTTGGGCTTAACTGGGCCTCATAACCTGATGACTTAATCAATAAATCAGGGATTAGAAATGAGAACACTCGTTGTACCACGGAATGATAGAGAATATATATTAATAAAAAAAGAAGAACACCACAGAGTACATGAGCATAGAATACGTATGGAAGGCAGACTATTTAAATATAAGTTCAACAGTATGTATGTATGTATCATCATCGTCGGCCAAAAAATAGCCACTTCTTTATTTCTTGGTTTGAGCTGTTATTCCAATATCATCGGCAAATCAAAGTTGTGTACTAACTCTTTCCCTTGTGTTCGGAAATGGGTCTCTTAAAACCACTTAAGAAAATCCCCGCTAGAAGGACTGGGTTACATACAGTACAATAAGACGCATTTTAATAAGTAAGTACAAAATAGATAACATTATTTTTTTTATCAACTTCCAAAAGTGGCTGAGGAATTTCTCCTTCCAAAGCTCTGGCTACCCGTACAGGGATTTAATCCGTGAAAATTTATAGCCGGGAGTATATGTATGTATGTATCTTTTATTTCATTATTATATCTAAGTTACGACTCACCTTTCTAGGAAAATTCTAGGAATATATTTATTATAAATATGATTCACATTCAAGCTCACAGAAAAACATTATCTATACAATTTCATCAATACAACCTAAATCCCACAAAGATTTATATAAGTGAAAGCAAAATCCAGCAGTTCCCCAAATCATTCAACTCCCGTATTATATTTGGTAACTTTACTGAATCGAGCTCTGTTAATAAATCAGCTGCCTTTATGCATTATTTTTTTTGACAAAGTTTTTCCATTTTCCTCCGTTCGCGTGTCGCCAGTGCTGCAAACTTTTTCATCTCTCTTCCCGTTACGCTGTGTGGCATTCTGGCCATTGACAAAGCCGCTGTTGTAAAATAAAAAAAATATTGGCGAGAAATTTCATTTGGAAAATGCTCTCTTCGTTTTATTTCGTGTTTGGATTATTTACGTCACAAAGCTGACATAGTGTTTGCTGGTTAATAGCTTTGTCAATTATGTGATTAGGTCCTTTGTGAGCCAAATTGAGTTTTGATTGTAATTATTGCAGTGTTAAATTCCAGGAAGATATGTTGTTCTACAATTGGTTAGTAGTTTTTTTTCTATGGTAAATATTGTTTATACATACATCCATATACTCACGCTTTAAGTTTCCAATGGGGTAGTTCCAGTTCCAAATTCGATCGCCACTTTGTGTGACCCTGGCAAACCTCTGGACATTATTCTATATTATAAAATATTTTTTAATTTTTTCTCTTTAATTACTTGTCTTTAACATATGACCCAAGGACGCCAGCTTTTGCAAAAGGACATTTATCTCTCTATGAACTTAATACAATAAGTATATTTATTAAAAGCATAAGTTTAGGGCTAGAAGTTTCAAGTTTTAATGTATTGTTGTAGTATCTGTGATTTCAGATTAACTAGATTTGCTCTTTTATAAAGTATACCACGATAAGTGGCGATATTAATTTTATTAAATGAGTTTGTAATAATTAAAATACGACGCTATAATAATAAAAAATACTATAAAGTTATAAATACAATTAAGAACACTAACATCGTGTGGACTGTACAATCGTTTAGCAACAGCACAGTACTACGAGTATTTCTATGCAGTTTGCATGAACAGCTCTTACCTGTAACCCAACTTCAATTACGAAATGGGATCACGAGAACGAGTTAGAAACTCATAGAGTTAGTTCTATTTCTCGTTTCAGTATAACAGCTTATCATTCAAGAGCAACTCAAACTTCGCTTATAGTAGTAAGTATCTCTTGAAACTTGTACGGTTTTCTACAAATAATGTGTACTTAGTCCGTGCCTGCAGTTTCAATCGCGCTGATGCGGTGCCATTGTTACTCGAATAACACGAGGCAATATCACTAGTTAAACAACTATACTGGTCTATATATAATTATATTATATGTATAGCTTCGTTTAAATTGCATGTATATTTGACTATAGTTTCAATTAAAGAGTTATCCATTTGTTCCTCACCATAAAGATTGACTGGAAGAAATCGCACTAAGGGCCAGGTTTTTGATCCGTGGTTAACTCAACAATTTATTAAATATCGTAACTATTAGTTAGATATCAGCAAAATGCATTTTTTGACCCGTGGTTAGAGTAACTAATGGTCAAATATCGAACCAAAATGGATTTACGATTTAACTACTGGTTAGCCATTTAACTATAGTCAATGTAACAAATGGTTATATTTTTAACTACGGATCAAAAAACTGGCCCTAAGGCGATAAGTCCGCCTTAGTGCGATTAAGTGTTTAAATAAATAAATTGTATGAATATTGTAATTTCAGCTTAGCCTGGAAAAAACTATCAAAGCTTTTCCTTTATTTCCTCGGCTATACAAGGCAATTTAAGGATAAATAAATGTTAAGTTAATTGAATGTTTGTAAAAAATTGGAACAAAAAATATGAATTGAACTTAATACAGTTATGTCCGCTTGCAGACAGAAAAGTCTTCTTTTGGAAAATTGCTTTGGCTAGTGTTGAAATATGTCATTTTCGATCGGTTTTCTAAAAATAATAACTCGATGCACAATTTGACCCCAGTTCAGCTTTATTATAGTATAAATATGAAAGCTAGTAAAACTGCTTATAAGTTTCCCCCTAATAAAAGCAAGTCTCGTCGCGATTAGTTAATAAAAACGACAGGCTGACGTAAAACACAGCTGTTACCGCACCTGCAGGTTGTACCGATGCACTTCAAGAAACTTCTCAACGAAAGCTAAATGAGCTGACAAAGTTGTTCATCGACTTTTGCAATAAAACTTACTTTGTTAACGAATAACCATACGTTATATCTGCATCTGATACGTTGAATTTCAATGTACATTTTGTTAATTGACCAACTCTATGCCTGGCTTATTATGTGTTGTTAACATGAAAATGCCGTGTAGTGTCGTAGAATCACACTACCATTTTCTACTCACGGGTGTTGTAAGAAACAACTAAGGGTATGGGGCTTTTGCAAGTGGTTTTTGGGCGATGCGGTTGGAGACCTATCGCCAACGATACTTTATTTCTACCATCGTGTCCCCTATCAACTACTAAATGTAGCCAGATTTCATTTTTGGGATTTATGGCCTTGAGTATATGTATGTATGTATGAAATCGAATAGTATTTATGTGAGTATATAAATACCAAAAAACATACATATACATATACTCACGGCTGTAAATCCCATGAAGGGGTAGCCAGAGCTAGGGAATTAGAAATTCCTCAGCCACTTTTGGAAGTTGCGTGGGGAAAAGATGGTGAAATAAAGGTTTTTGGTGATGGGTCTCCAACCGCATCGCCCAAAAATCCCTTAAAAGTTGGGGCCGTTAGTCGCCTCTTACGTCAACCCACCGGAAGAAATGGGGTAGTGCTATTCTAAGCCGGCACTACACAGCAAACCAAATAAGGGATAAATACCAAAAAAGGCATAGCTAAAGCTTAAAAATTAGGAAATATGTAGTCACTTTATTAAGTTAAGGGTGGCCAACGTAGTAAAGTAAAGAATAAAATTGGTGTGGGTCTTCAGCTACACCAGTCATCATAAATAAATTAATGTTTGTTCACTTTTACATTACAAGTGTACTGAAGAAATTTATATATACGTTAATCTTAACAAGAAAGTATTCTATTCTAGTAGCTGTACTACTAAAACGATGGAACGAACGTGATGGTGAAATGCAGCCATAAAGACAAGATGAAGTACCTCGGCGAATAGTTGAGAATGAAAAACTTTTACGACTTTTATAAACTTGCGCATAAAATTTTCACCTTCCCCGAAATGAAATCGTGCCGGATAAAATTTTATTAGTAGTTCCATTCTTCGTTATAAATTTTACGAATGCTTGTTGTAATAATAAAATTTTCCGTTTATTTTAATGTATTATTTTGGTATTTAAGATAGTAATGAAATTATGTGATAACAAAAATTTTGACTAAGGTTTTTACTATATGTATAAATATACACAACAACGAGGTAGTATTTATTTATATATACGTTAATCGTTATCATTAATTAGTTATATATATATATGATTGTTTAGACAACATAAATTAAATATTGTAATTAAAAAATGCATTGGTTTAAAATAACTATTTCATTAATAATACAAATAAATTGTTCAGATTTCATAAATTTTTTTAAATAGTATTTCATTTGTATAATTCCCCCCTTTTGTCTCAATTTTTATAATACTAAAACTTTAAAGTAGAAGTTCAATTTAGAATCTCAGTGTAATTACCTATACAATTTAGTACACTTAAGCATAATCATAAAATCTGCATAAAAAAATCTCAATTCACATTCATTAAAGCTGGCTCTTCAAGATGACATCGCTGATTCGCCACTGACCAATAACACCAGAGCGTGCCAACATTTCGCTTATTTCATCCGTTAAAATAGCGGAAGATAAAGTTGAGACTCGTGCCAACTTAGATGATATGGTTTGTTTTGAGAATACAACAGCTAAATATCCGAGTAAGTTATTAATGATATAATCTAGTATTCTATCCTTTTATAAGTAACTTTGTTTTACTGAATATACTTTCGATTTGAAGTTACATAATTTTGGGCCTTCAGGGCAGTGAACATCTCAAAAATTACCGTTTAGTTCATATTTAACAGTACTTCTATCCTACAAAACTTTGATTGGAGTGAGATTATTTCAGGTCTCATCCTTGAATGTCACCATAATAATATTAATGTTTGGTTTTAAAAATGTTGAACAGAACACGTGTATTTTGACTAAACTGTATTGGCAAGTAATTTAAAAAGTCATTATAAAAGACGCGATGTGAGTTTAAAATATGAAAAGAAACATACACACATACATAGACTCACGGCTATAAATGCCTTTTCTTCTCAAACATCTTCCTACATGTTTTAATGCTTACTGTTTTCCCCGCTTTTGTACGCGTATATTCAGATATGGCTAACACATAACTTTGGTTACATATTTTCTAACATTTTTCAACAAAGTCGTTGCTGCCCATCTCTTATACAGTCACAAGTGTTTTCTTTCAATACTATTATTCCTACAAAAGCGTGTTCGTTGAGTTACGAGAGTCACAATTCTGTACACACCCACACAAATAAGATGGAATTTCATAAGCCACTAGCCAAAGCGGTAAACTTCACAAAAGAAAAAAACGATTTTTGCGTAACAAATTCCAAGTGGAATATTTCCAGGAAAAAGATCCACAAATATAATATTAATACGTCATCGTTCTCAATTTGGCTACGTAATCCAATAACCTTAAATTGTAATCCTTATACCTCCGCAACCGTTTTTTCCTATCGTAAACAACATTAATACAACAGGAAATTTCGTTCAAATTTCATTTCAATAACTCTCTATGAAAGCTCGGCCGTTGGAAGAGCACTATCATTGTTTACGGTTAGTCATTCAATCAATCGGCACAAAGCTGCTCCGGTACATATAAGGCTTTAGTCTTTTATCCCATCGTTAATCTTAATCTTTGTATCATGGCTGGGCCACGGCCGATTTCAACCCAACGCGAGGATCGACGGTATACGCTATTGTGTAAAGTTTTCATCACTTGATAAACATTGTTGAGCTCAATGTTTAGGAGGTATGAAAGATTGGGGTTTTCAAAATTTACGATTACTGATCCCTTTGAATTTGTGTTGTTATTTGTAAGAAAATACATATTAATGTGCGAACAAAGAGAATGTGCGTTTATCGGGATTTTTATATCATACTGAAAATTATTATTTCTAATTCTGAAAAAGATAGCCGGAGCCAATTTAGCTATAACTTTACTCGCGGCTATAAACATACCTAAAAAAAGAGTAGCTATAGCTTTGGTTTAAAAAACTCCTTAGCCACTTCGCACTCTCAGAACGAAAGAGGCTCAAGTCCAAAAGTAGTGATATTAAGTTACAATCATAGAGAGGCATAAAAAAGTATGCTCTTAAATAAAGGCACTTATTGTTGTAAGGACGGAAATTAGCTATCCTGTTTTTTTAACAATAAGTGCCTTTGTTTTACTATTCATCAGATAGAGCATACTTTTTTATATCTCTCTGTGATTGTAACTCCATATCACTATTTTTGAACTTGAGCCTCTTTCGTTCTGAGAGTGCGACTTATTCCTATTTCCTAAATACGATAACCTTATTCTTAAACATCAAACAAGCAAGAAAATACGTATTCATACGATCCGAAAACAACACCTCGAGCACACAAAAGTAACAAGATGTCAAAACGAAAATAAAAAAAATACATTAATTGGTTCGTCAGAACATAATACAGTATTATTTTGAACCTGTCCCCCAAAAGGGTAGCCCGTAGTGTGAGAGACAGGTTGCCCCTACTGTGGGAGTGTAAGAGACAAAGAAAATGGTTATCAGTTTATTTGTTGCACTTGAAATAAGTTCAGCATTCAATTTGATAATGTAAAGAGCATGCCACTTCATAATTTAAAGAGATATTTTTAATGTTTTTAATGTACTTATTATTGGTAAAATGCAACGCAACCATCATTGCCGACAATAAGCAGCAACATTATTATAAAAATATAATAAAAAAATTAGGTACATTAAAAATTTTAAAACGAACATATGAACTGCTTTGCGTTTTATGTTATATAACATATATTAGATACTATATAAAAGCTAGTTACTGGTAAAATAACTTTAACACGTGTAAGCAATAATAGATTATGTATGTAGTATGCTTAAAAAATAAGCCATCATATTTTATAATCACTCGCGCCACTTTTGCAAATTGAGAGGGGGAAATGAGACATAAAGTAAAATTGGCGTAGGTTGGCGACCCCGTGCCCTACCAGTAAATCAATTGAATGGCCAGAGTTAGCTTTCAGACAGCTAAAAGTGGGAGAACATTTAGTCTTGTTTTAAATACCGACTTTTACTTCTCATAGCAAAGTAGAAAAAAACATAAAAAACGAAATCCATCACATCGCTTTCATCTCTCGACTTCTAACTATATAATAATTATAAAACAATACTGAATTATATTCCTTTTTGTGAAATTATGAAAAAAAAACATACAAGGCCATCATTGTGAAGTTTTGAAATAAAGGGAAGAGTCCTCGAGTATCTCCGTGAAATCCTCATTATTCGGGAGCACGAAACTCTTTGTATAAAGAAATAAGGTTCTTTAGGAAACCTCACATAAAGGAAACAAAAAATAAGGAATATCGAAATCGGCTTTTGTCAAAAAAAAGGTCGCAAATAAAGATTATTTGAGGCGACTTTATTGATACGACTTCATGTCGGAAAGTTTGTAAAAAAGGACCGAACATAAATCTTATAACAAATAATCCACGAATAAATTGGTGGCTATAATAAAGTCGAAATGATCTAGTGATACGTAACTTACTTTTAAAACACATATTTATTTGTGCGGCCATGAATAACATGTTCTGATTCTGATAGATCCAATATGCACGCACAAAAACAAGGAAAATAATACACATACATACATATACTCACGACCACAAATCGCAAAAAGGGGTAGCCAATGCTTCAGAGCTAAAAAGTCCTCAGCCACATTTGAAAGTTGATAGGAGAGAAGATGAGCACACTCTACTAACATTACCTTCCACATTAGCCCCATAGATACTTTTTACCAATTTACTATCATCGATCCTCTGTATGTGCCTTAACCATCTCAACATAATAATAATAGTTTAATTAGTCTAATGATATAGTTAATATTATATTTCTATTGTCAATATTTTGATAAATCCGTTGTCTGGAATTTGAATTATTTTTGATGAAATGATGATGATGAATAGATGTATCGCTAACACACAACAACTTCGTATCCATAAACCGATATTTTCAGGATTCCCTGCAAGTTTATAAGAAATCAAATAAAACTATAAGTTAACATCGTGGTATGAATTTGAGAAAGTTTGCAATGTAATAACTCAGTATTTAATCAACAATGTTGGCAGACTCGGTATTCCGTACTAGAGAGAAACAGAGCTACATTTGTACTGAAGACGCGTCTTGAGAATCGTGATGAGGTAAAACAATGCTTCTGGGTTGTTCTACACAAGTGCTTTCTTTGAGAAAATATATGGAATAAATGCAATGGCATGAGTATCATTTGGTTCTATGATAAGAGTTTTATATCTTAACTCTTCGGATTTTCAATTGATGGTAAAACAACAAATTAATGACTATAATGACATTTTCAGAATAATTTGCAACAAAAATACAATTTAAAAACTTAAACTACATGTTTGAGGGAAAATACGATCAACTGTCTTTTACTACTTTCATAACTCGAATAAAACAAATAAATTATTAAAAAAACTACCTATAGTTGTCATTTTTTTCAAAACCAAAGAGTTATTGGAAAAGCAATGAACTCTTTGCTAATAATACAAGAAGTCTTTTTAAAAGTGGATTTCTCGTTTTAATGGAGCCCCTAATCCCTTAATCTCCACATTAATAGAAAAGTTACCAAGATTGATACTTTTAAACCGATACCACTGTAATGTTTTTACTTCACATTACCAAAATTGCTGTGTAGTATCGGCCTAGAATAGCACTACCCCAGTTCTTCCCATGGGTGATCGTAGGAGGCGACTCAGAGTATCGGAGCTTTGTAATTGATTTTTGGGCGATGCGGTTGGAGAGAGATTATATGTATGTACGCATGTATTTATAGATATTGTTTTTCATAAGCATAAGTTCGTGAATTTTGTTAAAATTTGCATTTATCCCTGAAAACCTTAATGCACTAAAAACCCCCAATAGCATCAATAAGAAAAGAACTTCCGTGGCTGTGTGAAGACGTATGGCAGTTGCGGAGACTGAGTTGGTAAATGATTTCAGGAAATCACTGAGTCGCACCGTCGACGCGAAATCGAGTAGAAACACATTTTCGACATTGTCTTTACAATATTTGCTCCTAATATTTGATTTACGTCCTGACGTGGTTCCCCTTTATATCGGCTTATTTCTTTGAATGAATAACACGTTTTTGAAGCCCTTATGTGAAACGATGAATCTTCATTTGCTACATACTTTTTGAGTTGTTTTGTTGTTGAACGTTAACATTTATCTTATAAAAATGTTAGGTTTGTGTTTGCCAACTTAATTATGTGATAGTAAATTGAACAATACATTTGGGAAATACTAGGCTAGTACTCATTTTAAAATCATCGTAAAGCCTTTTATTTCTACATGGATAGCTGTAAGCGTGTTAAAGTAGTGTTTGTTTATAACCTTATCCATATATTTTTTTTATAATCCAAAATATGGATTGACAGCGGATAAATTAATATAAATAATCTGCGTATCTAAAATGTAACATATAAAGGGCATGCCCTAAATTATTTTTTCATTATATCTACTGTAATTTATTACAAATACAATATAATACAAATAATAGTAAAATTTAAGAAGTCAAAATAGAAATAAATTGCTTAATACAATAAATATTTAATAAAGCGGATTGTGTGCCCCTTTTCAGCATCATAACCAGCATAGGTAGGTTTGTCATAAGTTATGCAGGTCCTTTTTCTCATGTGATATAATGCAAGCTGCTTTTGACTAACATTATCTGTAGCCGCGTGCGACTTATTTAAACTTTAAACACTTACCAGGCACGTGGCTGGCAGGGGTGGCGTTCGAACTCTCGAGAGTTTATTGATGAATCACAGCACAGGCTTACACTTTTCACCATAGGTCCATAGATAAATGTGGTTCAGTCCTTTTTCATCCTTTGTTGGGGAATTAGACTTGATTCGGAATTTATTTGGTAACTTTTATACGAACGTGTGCCCTCACATCGGCGTGTTGAGAAAGAGAGACTAACTTGCGGAAACGGATGTAATTGTAAGACGTCAGACGTCAATGTTGCCAGTTTCCCGCATCAACGAGGTAGTGTTAGAGAAAATAAGCCACATGAAATAAATCTATTTCTAACGTGAATTAAAAAGTATGTAAACTATGTTTTGTTGTCTTGTGCACACCTAATAAAGAAAATTATAAACTAATTTGTTCCAGTACGGAACATAAACCCGCTCACCTTAAAAGTATATAACTTTTAACAAAATAAAAGAAAATATAACCTAACCTATGACTATGATTTAAATATGTATAAAGTACTCTATTCAATAGGTAGCGGACACAGTTTAACCACTGGCCGCTTAAAAAATTTGTTATTCATTTTGAGCGTAACCACACGGGTGACGTTGTCAGTCCTGGGATGGAGCGCGTGCACGCGAGCCAGCTTCCACTGCAACGGCGGCAGGTGGTCGTCGCGTACAATAACAACAGTGCCTTCACTAATAGGAGGGCCTCGGTCTTGAAGCCACTTTTGACTTTGTTGAATTTTGCAACGAACGCAGCGATGTATACGTTGCCGCACGATATCGCGACACGAGATTATCCAGTACTTTTGCGAGAGCAGGTACTGAACGGTCTGAGGTCCGGCATGTAGATAACACACATGAGCATCATCTATGATTAGGTTAGTTAATGTATGTTTCTTCGGTAAAATCATTTGATGTTTACTATCATAAGATAAGAGTGACTTATGAATCCTACCACCGACTCGTAACAAACCGTCACTATGAAGAAATGGTGTAATACGCCTTAATGATTGAGAAGGCAAATTCCCTTTTGAAATCTTATTTATATCTTCGGTAAAAACCGATTGTTGCACTAAAAGAACGAGTTTTTTCAAGGATTCATTATATTCCGGAACCGTTATATAAAATCTGAGTGGTGGTTAGTTAAATGTTTGCATTTTTTGTAGAAACGAATTATCCAAGCGGTGATTCGTACTAATTTACCTAGCGAAGAATAACGCTGTATAATCTCAATATCTGTATTAATCGTCGTAGACGCGTTTGATGAAACAATACGCTTCTCTTCTTGGTATCAAATTGTTCATTGAAAGACGGCCATGCATGAGAAGGTCGTTGTAACCAAGCTGGGCCGTGATACCACAGGGGGTGTGCGCGTAGCGCGTGGGGCAGTGCACCGCGCGAGGCCACGTCCGCGGGGTTGTCAGCAGAACGGACATGGCGCCAACGAGATGCGGGCACAACAGACAAGATATCACTGGTGCGGTTGGAGACGAAGGTCTTCCAAGTATGAGGTGGTTGGTGTAACCAAGCTAGCACGATCGACGCATCAGACCATGCATACACGTTATCCATATCGACCCGATTGCCGTAGATTGAAAGAACTTTGTCTATTAATTTTGATAATAATAAGGCAGCCATTAATTCGAGGCGGGGTATTGTTAGACGAACCCGTAAAGGGGCCACACGAGTTTTAGCTATAACGAGGTAAGTACGAATTTCTCCGTCACTACTTGTTAAGCGAAGATAAACACAACCGGCATACGCGGTTTCACTCGCGTCAGCAAATCCATGCACCTGTATGGTACAAGTATTACCTAAAATGTGACGCGGAAAAGAAATATCTTTTATTATAGGTAGCTTTTGAATAAAAAGTCTCCATGAATTAATAATATCAATAGGTGGGGTTTCGTCCCAACCAATATTAGCTACCCATAGCAATTGAATTAAATGTTTTGCGTATAAGGTCAGAGGGGACAAAAATCCTAGCGGATCGTAAATCCTAGCTATTTCAGAAAGGATTGCCCGTTTAGTGCATTTTTCAGAATTGACCTGAACATTAAACTTAAAACAATCAGTTTGCGGATCCCAATGTAACCCTAGGACTTTAGTGTGTGTATCCTTCTCGAGATGCGCAACGGAGACGGTTTCCTGCCGCCCACCATGAGGAGATGACGACTCAACCGCGGCAAGTATCGCCGGCGAGTTGCTGTGCCACTTTCTTAATTCAAACCCAGCCGAGGAGCAAATACCAATAAGCTCACGCTGTAACGCTAGGGCATCGGACTCGGAATTGGCCCCCGCGACCACGTCATCTACAAATATAGATTCCAAGAGTACAGGTGCAGCCAACGGGAACCGGTGACTTTCATCATGAGCTAACTGTTGAATAGTACGCAGAGCGAGGAACGGGGACGAGCTAACTCCGAAGGTGACTGTACGAAGACGAAAATCCTGTACAGGTTCCGCAGGTGAACTCCGCCAGAGGATACGTTGGTAATCCAGATGATCTTTACACATACCTATATTTCTATACATTTGTTTACAATCTGATGTGAACCCTATGAGATGAATACGAAACTTAAGAAGGATATCCACAATGTCGGGATGAAGCTTGGGTCCAGTGAGTAGCACTTGATTCAGGGATACTCCGTTGGATGATTTACACCCTGCATCAAATACTACGCGGGTACGTGTAGTCTCACTGGACTCTTTAACCACGCAGTGGTGCGGAATATAATAGTGGGCGCCCAGGGCGGCATCACTAGTCACGGGCTCCATGTGGTTTAAATCTAAATATTCTTGGATACACGTGTGGTAGTCACGTTTGAGGGTTGGATTACGTTCGAGTCTATACTCGAGCTTATGAAGTCTCGCGAGGGCTGTCTGCCGCGACTCGCCGAGTGGCGGAGCATCGGGTTTAAACGGAAGAGAAACGACGTAGCGGCCGGTAATACCATCGCGAGTATGCGTCCTTTGAAAAAGGGATTCACATAACTCTTCATCAGGAGTGTAACTCCGTTTCTCAGGAAGGGACTCCAGCTCCCAGAACCTTTGCAAATTGTCATTGTCGAATGAGCTAAAACACACATGGGGTGGAGTCGAAACCACGGGATCTAAGTTTAATTTACCCAATAATAAATAACCGAATACACTGTTTACAGCGATCGGAGAACCAGGCAAACCGGAAACGATATTACCTAATAACACATGGGATAGTATATCCGCACCTAACAACATTTCCACGGGTTGTGGAGTACGAAAATCGGGGTCAGCTAAGGTCAAATTGGTTAAATGTGTCCACCCTTTCTGGGGAAGTGGTACGCTCGGCATGTGAGACATCAACTTTGGTAGAATTAAAGCTTCTACTTGAATTATAGGGTTTTGTTTACCCTTGGGTTTGACTAAACACGAAATTACACCCTTTGGTTTAACTGGTTCGCTATCACCAATACCATATACTGGAATGTTTATTTTCTTACGATTTAAACCTAACCTTTGCGCGCACGACTCAGTTACAAAGGAAGCCTGGCTTCCCGAGTCCACAACACACCTAACGGTCGATAGTATAGATGAGCCAACACATACATCGATGAGCGCGGTCGATAGTAGCACCGTGCTAGTTCGCATAGAAGGAGCATTGGAATTCGAAGCGCAATTATTATGAACAGAATTCGACTCGGACTGAGTTGGTGGTACTGGGTCTACCTTGGCAGGGGGGAGGGTGATAACAGCGGAGTCACTGACTACCGGCGAGGCTTGATTAGAAAAATGAATTAAACTATGATGCCTTTTGTGACACGAGCGACACACATAACTCGATTTGCAATTGATAACATTGTGACCTACATTTAAACAATTATAACAAATATTTTTATTTTGAATTAAATTGTACCTCGCGTGAGGTGTAAGATTTAAAAACTTCGAACATTTTGTCAACGAATGTTGAGCTTCACAGCATATACAAGTTTGCTTCTTAATTACGTTGTAACTACGTTGATTTTCGTCTGTTTGACGAGTAGGAAGGCCGACATTGTTTGCAGCTAATGCATTGAATGATCGCTGCTGCGTGATAGTGCGGCTTGATAGCGAACTACCCACTTTTGTATTTTGTTGTGAAATGGACTGCCCACCAACGGAAATGTTTATGATTTCGTCAGCGGAAATTTCTTTTTCAAGAAATGTGATCAATGTGTTTACATCGGGAATAGAAGATGGTTTCACTAGCGATCTTTCAAAACACTTCCTAGTACCAACTGGAATTTTACGTAGTAAAATGTTTAAAAGTATGAAATTCCATTGGCCCACGGGAAACTGCATAGCTTCAAGTGCCTTAATATTTTCTTGGTAGACGTTAAGTAGCCGACGCAGGCTATGAACCGATTTATCACTGCAATTTTCGATGTCGAGAATTCGTACGAGATGTTTTGACGCGATGACTCGCTTATTTTCATAACGAGAAATTAATATTTCTAAAGCGATGGCGTAATTATCTTCGGAAATCGGCAAGGATTTTATAAGATTAAAAGGTTCGTTCTTTACAGTAAGTATTAAGTACCTAAGCTTCTCGGCATCCGTGTAGGCACTGTTGCTATGCACTAACGACTTAAATAAATCAATGTATGATGGCCAATCCGTAGGATCGCCACTAAACGAGGGCAATGGTAAAGTAGGCAAAGTTTTACTGTGATGACACTGCTGAGGAGCCTCAGACGATGAAAGAAAAATACGACTTGAGCGACGGACACGTTCCTCCTTTTGCTTAAGGTCGTTAAGATGAGCTAAGATGCCATAATACAAATCGTTAAATTCATTCCGAATAGTTAGTTGTTCATCTTTATCAAAGCACTTATGTTTAAACAATATTTTTTCTATTTTACACTGGACTTTCGTAAACTTTCTTTGATGAGCTGAAATATCTATAGTTCGCGAACGAAATTGCTGCTCATCGGTAGTTGCAAACTGTAATGTACGCCTAAGTTCTTCGAGAATCAAGTCCCTTTCGAATATGTCTTGTTCACAAACATGATCGTTCTCGGCCATTTTGCGTAACAAAGATGGCGACTCAAACGATTGAAATGAATTTGAAATTACTGAGTACGTAGTACTGCACAACACAAGACAACAAAACAAAAGATGAAATCGGATCCGGTTCGATAGGATCAAAATAATTTATGTAGCCGCGTGCGACTTATTTAAACTTTAAACACTTACCAGGCACGTGGCTGGCAGGGGTGGCGTTCGAACTCTCGAGAGTTTATTGATGAATCACAGCACAGGCTTACACTTTTCACCATAGGTCCATAGATAAATGTGGTTCAGTCCTTTTTCATCCTTTGTTGGGGAATTAGACTTGATTCGGAATTTATTTGGTAACTTTTATACGAACGTGTGCCCTCACATCGGCGTGTTGAGAAAGAGAGACTAACTTGCGGAAACGGATGTAATTGTAAGACGTCAGACGTCAATGTTGCCAGTTTCCCGCATCAACGAGGTAGTGTTAGAGAAAATAAGCCACATGAAATAAATCTATTTCTAACGTGAATTAAAAAGTATGTAAACTATGTTTTGTTGTCTTGTGCACACCTAATAAAGAAAATTATAAACTAATTTGTTCCAGTACGGAACATTATCTGTAGAACTAATCTTGAATGGAAAGTTCACACACAAAATATATTAACTAATTCAAGTTACCTTCAAAATATACGAGATCATATTAGATATTTACTTTGCTATAAAAACGTCTAATTGTTATTGACTTAGCAAATCTGAATGTCTCAACAATCAATAACTAAGCTACAGATCCCTAATAAGGTTGGATCACAACAAAGACTTCTAAAACGAATTCTAATACGAATCCGTAAGGTAATCTGCTTCGTGTTAAACAAACCCTTTTGTTCACGAACCAGACATAAAAAAACATAACGAGGTAGAATTGAACAAACTTTATTATAGCATAGTATTTCATGTTTGAATAATTCAGTAAGCGGTTAGCCGCTACATAATCTTTCCAAGAAAACAATTTCGAATAACTAGCATTTACCTAGCGTATTCGAACAATGTAGGTAAAATTACTATAATAACGAATGTACTAGTTAGTACAATGGAGAAGCCAATAATTTTTAGATTCCACACAAACCGTTGTTAGCGCTCTAATTTTAGCAGGAAACCATTTTATGGGCTGTACATATGCTGTTTCGGGGAAATTCGGGCCTCGGGCTACATCGCGAGATATTGCACGCGATAACAATGTACAATCTACATACACACATGTTAAGAGAATTTAAGATTTACTTTTACTCTAAACGGAAATCACCTTAAGAATTTTTGTTATTGGAGTAGAAAGTACATGACACTTCTCTAAACTGTATTCATTAAACAATGAAATTTGTAACAAAGTGATTTTTTTTCTTAGTTCTCGACTGCTTGTATAATAAAATGAGTTTTCGCCACAAATTTATGTTTATATAAAATGGTGCTAGGACAATTTTTTTTTACATAGATGAATTAATTGTATGTATGAAATAAAACATTGAGTTGTTGGAAATTGCAATATTAAATGAGGATTATTCTTTCAAAGGGCACTTCTAACTTAAGATGTATCTAAAATAAAAAAAGGGCAGGCCTATCATCGTTTTGTACTAACAGGGCTAAGTACCACATGGGTTTCTTTACGATTTTCACTCATCATTAACAGCCACGATAAATTAACTACACATATGACTTTCGATAAAAACCTTTTGTGTTTGCCTGACCCGGGATTTGAATACACCATGTAACATATGCTATCATGAATTTGTTTTTACATTTACATTAACTTAATACTAACTAACTAACTAACTAACGTTAATAGCTTATTGCAGTGGTTTTGAATAGCACCAACCCCTTCTTTGTATCGGTTTTGTAAGAATGTTGGCACCTTTAAGGTGATTGTTTGAAGATGTAGTTGAAGCCCCATTTTAAACCATCCTTGATATTACAATCTTTTCCACTTAACTTCCAAAAGTGGCTGTCAATTTTTTTATTCTAAAGATCTGGCCACCCTTATTTTGGCCTGTAAGTATATGTATTTACTTAAGTTAATAGCTTGGTAACAAAATAACTGCTTCTAAGGCAGGGAATGCCATTTTGGTGATGGTGAACATCGTGAAGAAACCTACATAGCTGAGTTTTAGTTAATCATGTGACAGTATAGTCTTACCAAGCAGCGATAGGCATACCACTTATCTAGTCAATGCACTGTCCAAGGAAAACATGAATATTTTGAACACCAAGTGACAAAATATAATGTTATGTTCATTTAAACAATTAATGATATTTAAATAACATTATTTATTTACATAATGAAAACAAACAGCTGTAATACTTAAAATTATGTTTTTTTTTTTTTAGTGTTAATACATATTAGCCAAACAGTTTTCACGAAATGAAAACATGAATCCTTCTTCATAACATAACATAACACAAACGTTCACGCCGAATATCCCCGAAGGGGTTGGCAGAGGTACTAATTCTTCTGAACATCACGTGACTTTGTCACCTGGTGTTCAGAGTACCCACGTTTTGCATGGACAGTGTACTCACGTGATAGGGGGCAGTGTGTGTATTCGAATCCTTCTTCAATATCAATTATTAATAATAAATGAAGAAATACATAAACAATACAATAAAATAATAAAGATTGATACACTTACTTGTTGCGTAAAACGTCAAACCTTTTTTGGGGCAAAAATCAGTCAGGATTTTGACCCAAAGCCATAATAGGTAAAATACAGCAAATGCAAAATTTTGCTCAAAAATATCACGTCATTCTAAAAAAATATTCGATATTGTATCAAATTTTGGGATGCAGTAATAATTCAGCGTATGCAACCAACGCTTGTTTTTTTTACTATGTCAGCATGTGAAAAAAACAGAGGTGTCAGCTCTATCAGCAAACCCTGTTTTGCCGAGTCGCTATGAATAATTAAAAAATCTGTTACACTTGAAAAAATGAAAGGAATAATATTGTATTTCTCAGAGCGTACTGAACTTTTAACAATGCTTGTTAAAAAACTTTCAATATTGTTCGAACTAGGTAATTGCAAAGTACACTGAAATCTGGAGAAATGCATGTGGACAGCGCCAAACAAGTTATAAAAAGTGGTGGGATAAAAAAATATGTAAAATGGTGAAAGAGATATATAGACCCAATGTGAACAGAGGTTGGCCGCGCATGAAGAACAGATTAAAAACGTTGTCAAGAAGGCGGGAATGAGAAGTATGTGAAGAATAAAAGCAAGGTATGGCGAGGAAGTAAGAAAGATTATCAGGATCGGTCAAAGGAGTGATCCATAGTTTTAGCCTACCCTAATTAGGTTAAATAGCGTAAGAATAAGCAAAACAGTAAATATTACAAAATAAAATATTTGTAAGCTCTTTTAATACTGAACGGTTAGGCTGCCTTATGAACACAAGTATATAAGTAAACAACATTAATATCTTGAATATATGACGTCAAAAATATTATCCATAATTTGGAGCGCCACGCGTATGTGACAGGTGCAACCCATTAACATTTGAACAGCACTAGCTGAATTTATTGCTGAGCCAGTGTGCTCGTGAATTGTTGCGAGCAATGCCAGATATGGAATATCCAACTGTACAAATCTAATGAATAAACTGAATTATTAGGAACATCGTGAATCATATGTGCTGGCTGCTTTCATGTTAAAGAATAATTTTTAATAGCAATACGTCTATAGAAACTAAGCGCAAAAGAAATGTATTATTTCATATTTTCCACAAAGAACTATGATAAAAACAGTGAATTTTTACATTATGCTGTGTAGTGTCGGCTTTGAATAGCACAACTCTATTTCTTCCGATGGGTGTACGTATAAAGCTAACGGTATTGGGGCTTTTAAGGGATTTTTGCAATGATATATTTAAATTACGTAAAATAACAAATGCGAGTATTTTGACTTATTTTAATTGGGCAAACAAGCAATGCGCATTCCAAAGTCAGTTACACACTCACGCACGCAAAACGTATGGTTTTAGGATTCACGGTTATCTTTGCATTGCCAATCAATTCAACGTAAGAATAGCATAGTATATCTACGAATAGAACACTAGAATAGGGCCTCGTTCTAAAGACGTATGAATATGTGATATGTACAGACGCTTACTCCACACGACGTCAGACGAACATGAGAACAGAATAATGCATTCATCAAGTACCTAACACGTGATCTATTTGCATAAGTAACACAAGAACGGAATCTCAGTAGTTTTGGAGCGCCTCAGGCTCATTATTTACTCGTATTGCTATTATGCGAAGTTCTGGATTGCAAATAACTTGTATGCATATATGTATGGGTAAGTCCAATGTGAAATTAAGCTTTTAATTGCATAAGGAATTTCGAACTTGTGCTTGTTATTATGATGTTGGATTTTCTCGGATTTAAATTGGATAGTGTCTTTTGTTTACAAGAAAAATTGTAAGATTTTAATTGTTGTAAAACTGTTGTATCCATAGTTTTATTGGCTGTGTAGTGCCGGCTTAGAACAGCACTACCCCATTTCTTCTTCGTGGGTTTACGTAAGAGGCGCCTAATTTTGGGGTAGTATTAGGGTTTTTAAGGGATTTTGGGCGGTACGGTTGGAGACCCATCACCAACAACATTTATTTCACCATTTTTTCCCCACGCAACGTCCAAAAGTGGCTGATGAATATCTAATTCCCTAGCTCTGGCTACCCCTTCAAGGGATTTATAGCCATGTATGTTATAACTACATACATATACTCACGGCTATAAATCCCTAGAAGGGGTAGCCAGAGCAAAGGAATTAAAAAATCCTCAGCCACTTTTGGAAGTTGCGTGGGGAAAAGATGGTAAAAAAAAGTTTGTGGTGATGGGTCTCCAACCGCATCGCCCAAAAATCCCTTAAAAAGCCCCAATACCGTTAGTCGCCTCTTACGTACACCCACCGGAAGAAATGGGGTAGTGCTATTCTAAGCCAACACTACACAGCAAACATGTTATAACTATAAAATATTATTTCGCGTAAGCCCGATTAAGGATTAGTATTAGTAATTCAAATGCCCAACTGCTTTGTATTTCCAATAGGTATAGTAGTCTATTTCCAATTGAGCTATAATGTATCTTATAGTAATTAATTATTTTAACTCTAGATGCGGTACGTGAAATTTTATTAGTTTGATTTAATTTCAAGTATTTTTTCATTTTTCATGACAAAAAAATGTTAGCTAGACGTTGCTATTCATAATACAAAGATATTGAAAGCCGTCGGGCGCCGACAATATTCTAATTCATCTCAGTATTTTTAGTTCCGTTTTGACGATCTTCCTGAAGGCTACGGATATAGACTTTATATTTTATATTTTTGTAGACTTAGTTTACTTTAAAGATGTAGATACTTACAAACATATACTCACAGCTATACATTCCAAGAAGGGGTAGCCAGAGCCAAGGAATTAGAAATTCCTCAGCCTCGTTTGGAAATTTGAGTGGAGAAAAGATAGTAAAAATAAAGGTTGTTCGTCACCAACAGACCCATCGGTCTACAACCGCATCGCCCGAAAAACCCTTAAAAGCCCTAATACCGTTAGTCGCCTCTTACGTACATCCACCGGTAGAAATGGGGTAGTGCTATTCTAAGCCGACACTACACAGCCAGAACATTTAAGATGTGAACAGCTATTGATTTTCGGATATTTTAATCGCGTGTTATTACATTATTTTTTTAAAGCCCGACGTTTCGAAAACTTTTCAGTTATCATGGTCACGGGAAGACTGAGGTGTTATTTGTCATTATACAGTACTATAAAATTATTAATACTAACTACCTTTACAAAATTTTAATATACATTTGCGTTTAATATTTGCTATGTACAAAAAGAGCTAATGTTATCTGGAGTCTTGCTAGTGTTCTTCCCTCGCTTAGTTGTGCTAATGATCGGGTTCCAAGCAGGTGGTAATTGCCAACCATCATCTCTATTGAAGTTTGGATGTTTCTTTATTGAAGAACACTAGCAAGACTCCAGATAACATTAGCTCTTTTTGTACATAGCAAATATTAAACGCAAATGTAACTTAAAATTTTGTGAAGGTAGTTAGTATTAATAATTTTATAGTACTGTATAATGACAAATAACACCTCAGTCTTCCCGTGACCATGATAACTGAAAAGTTTTCGAAACGTCGGGCCTTAAAAAAATAATGTAATAACACGCGATTAAAATATCCGAAAATCAATAGTTGTTTCAATTATAATGTGCAATCGTGAAAATCTTAGAAAATCCCATTAATTATGGCTCACAGAGGTAAATAACGTGATAAAAGAGGGTAATGTGTGAATTGATGTTACAAATCGGGAATACGGGTTGGAGATTTTTTTATTGTGTGCGTTTGGAAGCCCAATGAAAGATCGCGTATTTTTATGACTGTAAATTTTACTACTCAGTACTTAAAATGAATTTCATAAAATAAATATCATTATGTATATTATTTATTTTACGAAATTCATAATATACGTAATACATGTATATCATATCATATTAATAAATGCTGTAGTACTGGTTTAAAATCTCACTTCTCCATTTCCTCCGGCGGGTGTTCTAAAGAGGCGCCTAAGGGTATAATGATACAACTATCTTAACCCCTAATAAATAAAGAATAAATAAAGGAAAGAAAAATTTCGACACAGGCGGGGATCGAACCCGCGACCTCGGGTAAACGCCCCGGACGCTCTGCCAACTGAGCAACCGTGTCAGTTGGCTGCCAGTGCGAAATTATTCTATCCTTTATTTCTTTTACACGTTAAAGTAGTGTTTGCGTTTCCTACCTCCAAATTTTTTACTACCGTCGTTTACCCGAGGTCGCGGGTTCAATCCCCGCCTGTGTCAAAATTTTTCTTTCCTTTATTTATTCTTTATTTATTAGTAATAATCCCCACATGAGGTTTTCATGAACAAAAAAAGATTTAAATTATCTTAACCCCTCAATAAAGTACATAAACTTAACTAGTAATAGTAGGTAAGCGTGCCTTTTGGCCCAGAGCCTAATAAAATCTTAACACTAAATAACCTTGCTTTGTCAAGCGGGGCTCTATCAAAGGAGACAGTCTTATTCCACAGCTTCTCGTGGGGATCAAAGGTATGTGGGTATGGGGACCTACAAGTAACCAACACGGAGGCGGTTATTTTCATTGGGAAAATAGCGGACTACGGAAAACCGCTTTAGACGAATGAAAGTTCAAGAAATAATTTATAAGTTTAGTATAAAAATATATTTATTTAATTTGACGTTTGGAAGTGAGTGTGTCAGTAAGTAGATTAATCAAATTTGTATGGATAATCAAGTTAACTGACTTACTCATGGCCGTTGTTCCCAACCCTGACAAATCACTTCTGCTTCTTCACATTCATCATTGTTCTCATACATGCTCTTTAATCAAGTTAAAGCAATAAATAATAAAACAAGCTAAATGTTGCTGTAATATAATATAAATATTGTGAGAGGCACATTGTAATAAATAAATAGCAAAATTAATTTTGATAACAGTGATAGTTCAGTAGGCAGAACAACTCTTGTCGTGTAGGTGACCTGGGTTCGAATCCCGGGTCGGGCTTCCAACAATTTGTCAGAACACCAGGTGACAATGTCATATGATAATCAAACCCTTCGGGGATATATGGCGTGAATGTTTGAGTTGAGCAACCGTGATAGCCCAGTGGGTAGAACACTCGGTTATCGTGCAAACGACTAGTGTTCAAATCCTGGGTCGGGCCTACACCAATTTGTCTTTTCTAAAGACATATGTGTGGTTAATTTATCATGGTTGTTAACGGTGAGGGAAAACATCGTGAGGAAACCCACATGGCTGAGTTGTACTTAGTCATGTGACAGTGTATTCGTACAAAACGGCGATAGGCCTGCCCCCTATCACGTGAGTACACTGTCCATGCAAAACGTGGGTACTCTGAACACCAGGTGACAAAGTCACGTGATGTTCAGAAGTATTAGTACCTCTGCCAACCCCTTCGGGGATATTCGGCGTGAACGTTTATGTTTATGTTATGTTTGAGTTAGAGTTAATTTTGATATTTTAAGTACTACTCGTACGTCACATATTTTCTCAACAGCTTCAAATGAATGAACAACAAGTTTGTATCTAACAAGCAAATTTATGGAACGTTTTAAAATCACCTGGGGCGTACTTCGCTATCTTTACTAAGTAAAGTAGGAAAATAGATTTGTCATCAGCACAGCCCTTTGTTTTGCCAAAGCAATATCAGCATTCAATTAATGATCTCTATATTTCAACGTCAACGATCTTATCTGACTTCGCCACCTAAATGCTGAATAATATTTCAACTGGCATTATCGAGGGGATTAATTATATTCGTTTTCCATGTCGTCATTTAAATAATGAATTGAAAGTAAGCATTGCACATTTATCATTGTTTGCAGTAAATCGTGCTGTTTCATTTTTAGTAGTAATCTAATTTAGTAGGTATCTCTGTGATTTTCGTTTTACAAACTGTCATGTTTGTTGGTTTGCCAGTTGTAGTTTACTTCCCGAAAACCACTTTTGATTTGATAATGTGAATATAGTCGTGCGGTGTCGTATCAAAATGTCAGTAATACAGTTATTTTCGTAGTCATCGTGCTCGTAAGGTTTTGTTTTTTTTTGTATTGTGCGCTGTGGCTGAAGTAGAGACCAATTATCAACAATCCTTTATTTTTTTTATTTTTACCGCTGAATTTTTGAAAGGCGTTCAGGAATTCCTTATTAATAAAACTACAGAGTGCTCGGCACAGACTAACTGAATATTTTATTGTTTCAATGTTACAGTGACATTTCTATTTTGACATCTACATCTCATTACAAATGTAGTTGCACTTAAATAAACAATAGGTGTCGCTATAGTATATAGTCGCTATAATATTATTTTAGATACAAATTTAACACGCTCCCATATCAAAATAATCGGCACATGGATATTAAAAAAAAAATGTACATAAATAAAACAAGTTTACATGGAAGTTACACCTAACTGTTCAACAAAATTATTATGCTTTTGACAACTCAAACTTTTTGTAAATATATCTGCAGGCATAGAATTAGTATTTAAGTACTCTATTTTAATACAATTATTTTCAACTGCTGTTCTGACAAAATGAAATCTAATATCTATATGCTTGCTTCGTTTATGGAATACAGAATGTTTAGTTAACAATTGTGCACTCTGGTTGTCATTATTTAACAATACAGGCAAATCATTTCTACATTTCAACTCAAATAACAAGTTCTTTAAGTATATAGCTTCCTTACTTGCTTCACATATGGCCATATACTCAGCTTCTGTGCTTGACAGAGCTATTGTTGACTGCTTTTTGCATTCAAATGAAATTACACTACCAGACATTTTGAACATGAAACCTGTATAAGATTTGCAGTCAATACAATCTGATGCCCAATCTGCATCGGCATAACCTATCAGATCTAAATCATCCTTTACATATTTCAAACCAAAATGTTTAGTTTTTTTCAAATACTTTAAAATACGCTTTGCATGCTTCCAATGAGTTTCATTATGATTGTTATTAAACTGGCTAAGGTAACAAACAGGAAAAAATATATCAGGTCGGGTTAACATTGACAAATAGAGCAAACTTCCTATTAACTGCTGGTAGGGGTATTTTTTAGAACAATTATTGTCACCCTTTTCAAGCTTTAAGTTTACTTCCATGGGTGTACTGACTGGGTTACAATTTTTCATATTAAACTTATTTAACAAATGATCAACAAATTGTTCCTGGTCTACAAAAATCTCATTATTTTCCCTTCTAACCCTCATACCTAAACATTGTTTTATCTTACCCAAGTCTTTCAACTTAAACTTACTTGTCAAATGATTTTTGAGTAGTTCAGTTTCCTTTTGACTGTTAGAAAAAACAAAAAAAACATCTACAAACAAAGCCACATATATTCTAGCATTATTATTAAGTTTCATGAATAAACATGGTTCATATTCTGATTTTTTATAATTTAAATCATGTAGACAATCTTCTACGTGTTTATACCATGCCCTAGCAGACTGTTTTAGTCCGTAGATAGCACGTTTCAACTTTAACACTTTGTTTTCTTTATTACTACATTCAAAGTTCTGAGGTAAGCTCATATACACATTTTCATTTAAATAACCATTTAAAAATGCTGTAGTAACATCTAAGTGAGTATTATCTAAGTTATATTTGACACTTAATGCAAACAACAATCTTAATGTTGAATGACGGACAACTGGGGAGAATGTTTCTGTATAGTCTATTCCTGCCTTTTGGGAGAATCCTTTGGCGACTAGACGAGCACGGTATCTCACATTATTATCACAGTCCACTTTTTTCTTAAACACCCACTTACACTCAACCACTGTAGCTTGCTCTGGCCTGTTCACCACATCCCAAGCTTTATTTTCTTCGAATGATTTTAGTTCCTCCTGCATAGCTTTACACCATTCCTTTGATTCTGGTCCATTTACAGCCTCTTCATATGTTATCAGTTGTTCTGGACATAAATTTAAGTCTGTTTCAACACACATATTACTATAGCCATATCTGTCAGGTTTTTTCCTTTCTCTAACAGCTTTATCTGGTTTTTCACTCTCAATTAAATCTTTCAACTCCTTTGCTGGTATACTGTCAAAAAATTCATCTGAACTACTCTGTGAGCTTGATTCTGCTATGTAAGTACTGTCATTATTGTTACTTTTCACTGTACCAGTTGACACTTCAGAGTCTGAGTCATCAGAATCTTTATTTTGACCAAGATTGTCAGGTGAGGACACATTGTTTTCATTTATTGTTGCTTGCACTATTTCTGAATTATCCCGCTCCATGACAGTAACATCCCTGCATGTTATCACTTTATTGGTACTGGGATTGTACAGCCTGTACCCCTTTATATTATCAGCATACCCAACTAAGTAATGCTTTTCTGCCTTTTTATCCCATTTCAGTCTTTTTTGTTTAGGAATGTGAGCCATAACTGTGCTTCCAAACAATCTTAGATGACTGACATTTGGCTTGCAGCCAGTCCAAAGTTCATAAGGAGTTTTTTTGTTCATCCCTGAAGCAACTGTTCTATTTTTTAAGTACACAGCTGTGTGAACTGCTTCTGCCCAAAACCTTTTCTCAAACTTTGCATCATAAAGTAAACATCTGGCTCTCTCCACAATAGTGCGGTTAAATCTCTCACACATCCCATTTTGTTCTGGGGTATATGGGTTGGTGCGCTGATGTATTATGCCATGTTGTTTTAAATAGTTCTCCATTTCATTTGAGCAAAATTCTGTGCCATTGTCTGTCCTTAGAACTTTTATACTGCAATTCATCTGTTTTTCAACCATAATCTTGAATTCTTTAAAACAGGAGTAGACTTCACTTTTTTTCTGCAAAAAATAGACAAATGACATTCTACTATAGTCATCCACAAATAGCAAGAAATATCTGGATGAGCCAATTGATTTGGTTTCCATCGGCCCACACACATCTGCATGAATCAAATCAAGGACATGCATACTTCTATTACTGCTATGTGGAAATGGCAATCTGGTTTGTTTGGCTTCACAGCACACTGTGCAATTGAACTTGCTGATCTCAGCTTTCTTGTCAAATTCTAAGCCGTCAACCGCACCCTCTCTCATGTCATTCATGTCTTTGCTATTTATATGTCCAAGTCTTCTGTGCCAAATTACATTTGATATCGTTGTTGCTGAAGCCGCGAACAAACATGCTGACCTGGTGTTTAACTTGTAGACCCCATTTATTAACTGTGCTATGCCAATCAGTTCCTTCTGCCGATTTCTGATGTAACAAAATTCCTGATGAAAACTGACTTTGTTACCATGCTTTATCAGCTGACTGACAGACAATAAGTTGGTGGTGAGTGTGGGAATACATAACACATCTTTGACAGCAATATCAAATTCCTTGTTGTTCACAACAGTCGTAATTTGTGTATCTCCAGAGCATAATACAGGCATAGTTGTTCTGTTTGCAACTATAATCTCCTTTGTAGTTAGATTACTTGACGCATTTTTTATGTTGTCTTGGCTGATCATCATATGACTACTGGCACCAGAGTCAATGTACCATTCATGCTTATCAAAACTGCCGTTAAGAAATACTGCACTGAACGCATTTACCTTTTTTTCCTTTGTTTGCGGACATTGGTTTTTATAATGACCGGTTTGTTTACATTTATAGCACAGATAATATAATACTATACTAGTACAGATACCCAATCCCATACAACGAAATGTGATGTGCTTAAATACCCTTATTCGGCGGGCTATTTTTTAGTTCCTTATTGTTCGCTAGATGGCGATAAAAACAAAAACCAAATGATAACAAAGCCCGGTATCTTACTCGGCTAATATTAGGAAATGGCGGCTGCGGGGCGCGCGGGGCGGGGGCGCCTCGGTAACACGACACAAGCGAGACAGATTTTATTACTTTATGAATTTCTTTCACTAAATGTTTATTTGCAAATTTGCAAATATGGTCGCAAGGTTGCAAGGACAAAGACTAGGTCAAGGACAAAATCGTCGACAAGGCCAATTGGCGTACGAGTATTACATCCGTTTGTGGATATTTTTGCTTATAATGTTAACAGTGTCGTTGTCGATATTCTTCTCTGCTATGTGTCGGCTTAGAATAGCACTATCCCATTTCTTACCGTAATGGTTCGTAATAGACGGCTAAAGGTATTGGGGCTTTTGGGTGATTTTAAGGCGATTCTGTTGGGGACCCACCATCAAAAATCTTTGTTTTATAATCTTATCCCAACACAAGTTCCAAAAGTGGCGAACGAAATTTTTATTCCTAGGCTCTGGTTCCCCCTTCTAGGGATTTATAGCCGAAAATAAATGTGTGAATAATGAACGATATTCTGTTTATTAAAATAAAATAAACAGAATAAACACATTTATATAATTAATAACATCGTGCAAGACGTATTCGTGCTGTAGTGGCGGCGTATAATAGCACTACTCCGCATCATTCCGTCAGTGAGGTATTGAGCGCTTGTGTCGAGATTTTTCTTTCCTTTATTTATTCTTTATTTATTAGTTATTTATAATCCCCACATGTGGTTTAAATGATTTGAGTTGTTTAGTTTGAGGCATAGAATAAAGTTTGTGGCTGGAGGGTTTAATTTCATTGATTGGTTGGCGATGTGGTGATAGACCACAAATATTTAATCAAAAAAATGTATCTTCCACAAGCTGACATTCCACAAGCATCTGTGGGTTTGTCGCATTCAAACTTCTGGTTATTACTATACTAAAATGTCAGCTCAAAATGGTATCATTTAATATTATAACATAACATAAACATAAACGTTCACGCCGAATATCCCCGAAAGGGTTGGCAGAGGTACTAATACTTCTGAACATCACGTGACTTTGTCACCTGGTGTTCAGAGTACCCACGTTTTGCATGGACAGTGTACTCACGTGATAGGGGGCAGGCATATCGCCGTTTTTTACGAATACACTGTCACATGACTAAGTACAACTCAGCCATGTGGGTTTCCTCACGATGTTTTCCCTCACCGTTAACAACCACGATAAATTAACCACACATATATCTTTAGAAAAGACAAATTGGTGTAGGCCCGACCCAGGATTTGAACACTAGTCGTTTGCACGATAACCGAGTGTTCTACTCACTGGTCTATCACGGTTGCTATCACTTAATATTATAATATATTATAATTAATTTTACTGGGTTATGTGGCTCGAATGTTAACCCATTTCCAAAATTAATGGTTCTTTTATAATCTATTCTCCACATAAAGCGGCTAGTAATTTGAAAATGTTGAAAGTATTATTAGAGAAGTATTAAAAAAAATCTATAGCTGGTTTCAACTGCAATCATACGGACATTTAACTCCAACTCAAACGTTAACGCCGAATATCCCCGAACGGGGTCGGCAGTGGTATCAATACTTCCGATATTCACGTGACATTGTCACCGGTACCTACGCGCTACACCTTCAGTACAGAATACTTATCCTATTTGTAAAAAGTATTTATCAATCTTGCGTGATTATTATAATATTTCTCATACCGTTGGAGTAACAGAAAATATAAATCTCATTGTTTAATCATCATGCAAAATGCTGTATACCTGGCTGTTTTAAAAAATTACATACATAAATATACTTACGACTATAAATCCCTAGAAGGGGTAGCCAAAGCTTCGAAAAAGTCAATCACTGAGTTATTAATATTGATTCAAACGTTCACACTGCAAATCCCCGACGGTAGTGCAGGCAGGGGTACTAACACTAAAAATCAACTTTCTACAACAAAGTACTAACAGATATAAAAATAACATACATACATATACTCACGGCTATAAATCCCAAGAAGGGGTAGCCAGAGCTTCAGAGCTAGAAACTCCTCAGTCACATTTAAAAGTTGATAGGGGAGAAAAATTATTTATTATAATTATATTATGGTATAAATAAATTATCGTTAGTGATGGGCCTCCAAAATCCCTTAAAAGCCCCAATACCGTAAGTCGCCCCTTACGTTCAGCCATCGGAAGAAATGGGGTAGCGACATTCTAAGCCGACACTACACGGCTAAAAAATAGTGATAAGAATTGGAACAAGGTCATTTTTGAGCGATGCGGCAGGAACTAAAATTACATGTATATTCTCACGCCGTTAGTTCACATTGGGATAGTTAGAGACTATCGATCGCCACTTTGTACGGCCATGGCAAATTTGGGACACTTGTCTTTTTAAGCACAGTCTCTTTTTGGTCCAAACGTGTACGCCGAGGTCGTTAAAAAATTAAAATCACTTAAAAAACCCCTATACCCCGTGACGTGAGTTGCCTCTTGTAATCACCCACGAGTAGTAATAGGGTAGTGTTATTTTAAGTCGACAATTATCACCAATTCGATTACTTGGGTGGACGCAAATCAAAACAAGTAAGATACGTCAATAAACACCATCTCAATTTGGCGCCATCTATTGTCAGTAGTTGAAATCACTAAACATTTTAGTTAAATAGATGTAGTTCTACAATAATCATTTGGGAATACAATTTCATAAAAACGAAAATACAGTTTTTTTTATATTTTGCTTCTAATTGTAATAATTTATGTTTTATGGTATTAAGTGACAAAATAAATTACCATGTTACATTTATCTAACTGTCTTTTGGCTTTTTAAACGATTATTAGCCACTTTAAGTTTTTATTTTAAAAGTCGACTATATCTTAACTCCATCTATTGAGTGAAGAGGTAACTAAAAACATTTTGTATGAGATGGTATACCATGATTTATAGCATTTAATCACTTTGACATTGACAGGTCGGTTTGACGTTTCAACTGTTTTGACAACTTTATTTCCTTTACGGCGCTGCCAACTTTTAGATGCTAAAAATGCGCTTTCAGTTTCACTGCTACCAACATTATCACTCATGTCCAACAGTTTGGATTTTATGACGTCAGCAGATATGGCCAACCCAGAATGTTCGATCGCCATGATCATGGGCGAAAATTTATCCGTCAATCCTGCTAACAACAGCGATCCTATCCATTCTTCATTAATGTCGAAACCCGTTCCTCTTAATTTTTGCGCCGTATCTATGACCTGCGTAACGTATGCCGTCATTGTCTCACTGTTCTCGAGGCGTATGGAAATCAAATTTCGTAGCAAGCTAATCCTTCGTGTGAAACCACAGTCGTCGAATAGCGTCTTGAGTTTTTTCCATATGTCTACAGCGGTTTTTTCACTCTTGATATGTACGTATAACGACGAATCTATTGTCATCACCAATTTTGCTTTTGCCTTTTGTTCGTCAACGGTCACTGTGTTGCCGCCATTTTCGGCTTCTTGTTTGTTGATGTCGACGCCATCCAAAATTAAGAAATTCTCGGCCGCGAATGCCCACTCATCATAATTTTCACGACCCCGGAGCTTCGGAACATTAACAATATAACTGCCAGCCATTTTTTACAGTATTTCCAAAAACAAATTACAATTTAAAGCGAGACTGGGTTCATAACCTAATAAAACTACAGAGTGCTCGGCACAGACTAACTGAATATTTTATTGTTTCAATGTTACAGTGACATTTCTATTTTGACATCTACATCTCATTACAAATGTAGTTGCACTTAAATAAACAATAGGTGTCGCTATAGTATATAGTCGCTATAATATTATTTTAGATACAAATTTAACACTTATGAATGGCTGGCTAACTGAGTAATAAGAATTATGTATTTTTAAAACAGACATAAATTGAAATTAATAACCATAGATCGGATAATCGGATGCATATTTACCTAAACTTATTTTTTGGCTAAGAAAATATGGAGACGGCTTCTTTTTTCAGAATTGTCTTTTTCAATGTCGGGATACGAAAAAAATCAGGGATTTTGAACTAATCGGATATAAAACAAATTACGAATTTACGAGTTAGTTGGTTACCTACCTATCAAATTATAATATTAATTTATAATATAATATATTATAAAAGACATGCATTACCGGGGTTTCTTGCACCTACCTGCACACAAACCGGTTTTGAGAATGCCGTCTCACTCGCACAAGCAGCCAAAGTTACCTATCCGTCTCACTCGCACATTCACATTTATAACGCTTTTTTTTAACATAACGAGTATTGTAAATTCAAAACTGAAATTGATCTCCATTTATTTTTCGATATATTCCATAATAGTGTAGGGTCAACTTCAGGGAGTGTGGAGGTTTTGAAATAAAACCCAAAATAGCGGTACACTTCGTATAATTTCATCTTTCACAACCACTTGCCGATACAACGGACTACTGACAATTGCCCCCGCAAAAACAGAGATCGTATATTTATACCTTACCTAACCTTAAGTCAGTTGACTGTCAGTTGATTTAAATCAACTGACAGTCTCATCAATAATACTCCACTCAAATCCACATAATCATTATCACAACTCATTTATAAATAAATAATAACATTTTAGAAATGAGTATTTACCAAAATTATGGATTTAATTACAATCATTATTTTAATCAGCGTGAGCTGTTTTGAAGTAAAGTCAAACTAGTATCTCATTATTCATACACGACACCACTAATACTTATTAAATAGGTAAACAATATGATTACACAATAAAACTATACAGTTTATCAATTATAAATAGTATAAATTATACAGTATAATAGCCAATCATAGCACACTCATTATTATAAGCTTACAGCTCGGCCTTCCTGCTATAAGCGAGTCTCTTCGCTTTAGGAAATATTTTTAAAGAATTAATAAAACTTTATTATATTATAAATTTTTTATACATAGGTAAGTTCTTGAAATAACTTGTAAATCCTGGTAACAAGTGATTCAAAATTAACAGGTCCTAATGTGTTAATCCGTACTAATGTTTCATAATTGCGATTGCATTAACTTTTTATACATACATATGCACACACATATCATACACATAGTTTTACAGACATTTACATATTATTTACACATTCAATATACATATATATTTTTATTTACATATTCTACACATTACACACTAACAATGTATTTTTATTTTTTTTTATTTATACGAATTGCAACATTAAGCACATAAATATAGAATAGAATAGAACTCATAATGGTACTCATCACGTACCTCCTCCTCACAGTCCATATATGTCCCCACCAAGGGGCTCCAGCCCACCCTACATAGGGCGATCTGGCCACAGTCCACCACGCCGGCCAATTGCGGGCTGGCAGACCAACGACCACCACCGCAACAGTAGCCGGGAGCGACGGCCCAACGTGCCCTCGGAAGCACGGAATCATCTTAATTCTCGGATAGTCAGGTGATTCAAGCCTGCAATATCCCTCCAAACTCGGTCAAATCTTACAAATCAAATTTGTAAGGTGATCACCCCCCCGGGGATCGAACTCGAGACCTCCGCACCCGAAACCAAGCGCTCAACCGCGAGGCCATGGAGGCAGTCATCACAGTTAAAACATTTTACAAAGATTACACTGCTAAACAGAAGCACAATTGGTGGCTTAAAACTATCTCTTCCAGACAACTCTTCAATGGAGAGATCAATACGTTAGTAAAAAGAATAGGCAGATTCACAACTCACATACTCGTGAGGTTATAACTTAATTATTAATTATTATATCGTACTTATGTGATTTTCTTATATATATTTTTTTATTTATTCACTATTTAAATCGCTTAGATCATTACTGCCTTCTAGGTATGACTGTCATTAGGGAGTGCTTTTAAGACGCGGTACGAGCCTTAATGTCACAATCAGAACTACTATGGTGGTTGCTATGGAAATATATTATACTGTATGGGACCCCATGTATCAAGTTTATATAAAAATGCTTCAACAAAATCGAAATAAGTGTATTAAACACCTCACTATAGATTTCCATATTTAGACAACCTTCCTAACTTCATCATCATCATCATCATCATCAGCCACTGGACGTTCTAACTTTAAAACCCTTAAGATGTACAAAGGACACTAGGGATCAACTAATTTTATTGAAAACCATCCATAAAAAGGACTTGTAATCAAGGTTAAACTTCAGCTGTTCGTCCTACAATACTAGAATCCGATTCACATTCCGCACCCCATTTTCCGAATATGACATTTTTTCTTTTTTTATTGAGCATTTATTCATTTTAAATACTTTTGTAAACAGTTGGACTTTGTTGAATCAGCCGATCAACCTTTAATGTTCGAGTCCTAAAACTTTCTCATGATATAATTATTTAGATTATGAATTTATTTATGTTAAAGTATGTATTTTAAGTACTTTTATCCATCAATATATGTATCTTATCTTGCCATACAACGCGGTAACGCTTCCAGCATCTTAGGTACCCTTTCCCGATAAGAGGAACTGGAAGAAGTTTTTAGATTTTAAGTTAGGTTTTTTTTTTTTTTTTTAATAATATAAAATTTTTCTTTTTTTAAATTTATATATGCCTGACCATGATAATTTAATGTACAGGGTTTATTAATTTTTCCTACCTTGACTTTTATTTAGTAAGCTTTATGATAATGGTAAGCTAGTTCTAAATAAGCTCTTATTGATTGTGTACCGAAAATAATAATTTCCTTGGAAAATAATAGTTGCACGGGGATTTGCTATAACTAACTCATATGGCCAATAGAAAGGAGTTTCCCGTTTCTGATTTGACTCAAGAGCATTCTGCTCCCGGAAAAACTGTCCGTCCACTCTTGGTCTTAGTACCTATGCTGACTTGTACCTAGTCAATATACTTCGTACCAGATACCTTAAGTTGCTAGATTAATAAATCGCGCGCATAGCACACTATTACGCTGAGCGATTTCCGATTTATTCTCTGATTGATTATTGTTACTTTTGTGTTTAAATTACACAATCTGAATTTATTACTGAATAAACTTTTGTAACATAAATTACCCTTTTATTCCCTCAATATGGATAACTTTATATATTATCTTACATATATATCATACAATCTTACATATATATTTCTTTTTGTATTTGATGTTTATTACCAGTTTTTAAATATAAATATACCTACTTCAAAATTAGTACCATATATGACAAAGAATCTTATTTAGGTATACTTAATAATAATAATATCATAATTAATTATACATGTACATGTTTTTAAAATCTTGTTATATTCGCTTGGTCTGGTGGGGATGACAATCTGATGCCTTCAAACGAATTCATCTCTATAAACTATCCATATCATAGCCGATGTACAATTATTTTGTTTTAAATACTTATTTTAATTTGCAATTTTCTATATCAACTTCAAAATTAGTATGCTATACTATAACTATTGGTAGAAACTTTAGAGGTCATCCTTGCTTGAAATATTGTGTACAGTTTGTTTCTCTAATAAATATTAAGCTATGGTAAAATGTACATAATTTTGATTTATACCATTTTAATTTATTTTTACCTTCCCCTGCTCGTGGTTCTAATTATATTTTTAACAAATGGAAGCAGGGCGAAGATTTGAGGTAAAATCTACAGTTATAGTCTTGACAGTTATGATGAGCGGCACTTTTAAAGTACAGAAACAATGTTAAGATTATATATTAATTGTGCTTCACTTATGTATATAGATTGACAAGACAAAGATGACAGCGATATCCAAAAATAATACACGGTGTGCTTAAATAAGTGTGAGTGGGTGACCCTAGTGTGGCGGATTCTATACTAGCCCTATAAAAATTCACGTATTTGACATTTTAGCCCGTATCGTACACTTTATCGTAATTGATATATTGTGATGATAGAAGTTATTATTTGTTTTATAATATATTTGCATCGAAATCTTTTATTTCGGATCCAAAGCAAAGCATATAAGATGGTGATAATTACAGTCTTAATTTGGACATGAATGGCTAAAAATTTAATATTTCCCGAAGGATATGCAATGGATTTAGATTCTGTGCTAATGATTATGACTTAAATACCAGAATTAACGAAAATAAGACAATTATAATTCACACAGACAGTTCATCTTGATGCCTAAGTCGTTGTAGGCAGCTATCGTGTCCGCGAGAGGATCACAGGTATGCAGGAGGTATACCCTTGTTGACGTTTATGCTATGATGTTTATCACTCTCTACCAACCCATGCACCTATACACCAGCATATCTATTATGGTTAAGATATCTCAAAGCTACTAAAGATTTTGGCTAAAAATTACTTAAGATTTAAGAAAACTTCAGAAGAAAAGTATTGAATGTTTGATGCTGATTTGGTTTATATGACAAATAAAACATAATCTCCACCGATGTACGTCTTTATCGTTCGTTTTACGTTCTGAACTTCTACGTTGTAGTTGTAATGCTCACGGGATTTATCAGAGCCCTACCTATAGCCCTGAGTAGAGGTATACCCTTTGGAACTATCATATCAAAGTTGAGCTCTCTGGCTTTAGTAGGTTTTATGATAGAGCGTGACTTACAACCGCTACACAGCAATTTAGTGCTACCCCATTTACTTTGATGTCAGTTAAGTATTTATCAAGTTCCAGGTCTAAAGCTGAACTTGAGCTATTTCATTGTTTTTCATTTTTATCCTTCGGATTACCCTTCTTGGTATGTATATATATTTTTTTTTGTTCGCTGCAATGAACTGACAAATGAGAAGACTTTTCCAGCCAGACCAGGTGAACAAGGCGGTCATAATTATAATAATTTATCTTTGATATTGTTGATATTATTTAATTTAAGTAATGGAATTTAGTTTTATTATTGATATTCAAATACACTATCTTATTAATTTGCAATACTGAACATTAATGCAAAAAATATAAAATGTATACAAAACAGGAACAATACATTCACAAATTGTAACTATGATCAATTTTTGAAACAGAATATTCAATTCATTAAATCAGTAGTAGTCTCCATTTGATGTAAATATTAAATATTGGTTTCAATATCATTACATCAATAAGGCCTCCGCGACAAAGTGAAAATTCCGGCATCTGCCCAACAGGTTCGCCCAGTCCGGAGACACAAATATAACAAACTTTTTGAAATTACCCGAAAATTCAAATCGTTTTCTATTATTATTATTTTAGATTGAGCTACAATTAAACACATTCGTAAAACCTTACATTAAGAATTTGTAAATCTACCTAGCATTAATTGAGTTTATATAGTTAAATAATTACAAGTTGTATTTTGCCCTTTTCGGTAAATAAATTTGAATTTGAAGCATCTTGTCCATCGCAAAAGCAGAGTACATTTGCGATCAATTTTTCGCCTTGAGAATCATTCAAGATGTTCACCATATTGACCAACTTTAACCGTATTAAAGAAATTAAAAACTTGTTCGGGTTTAAGCAGCTGCCTGCGCACCTACCCTACACCGTGCAGCAGACAATCTACATCCTGGCGCCCATTAATTTAGTAGATTGTTTTTGGCGTAATAATATTGATCAAGCGATTCTCCGTACTGAACTCTTTCAGCCAGCATCTCAGACAAAATAAACAATAGCTCATCCATTATCATTTACCCTACGTCGTTTCAAACTAAGCGACCCAACCAAAGAGCTGCGGTTACTGTCTATTTTATTTTGGGAATAGTATCCACCCTCGCGTTTGCGTGCACAATGCTGTGAACATCGCTCCCTGCTATTTTCTCGTCCTCGCGCTAGGCGAACGCTCTCGTGTACGCCGAACCGGCTTACGAAGAGACCTCTCCGCTGTTATTGGACTATTCGTTGTTCACCTGTTCACCTCGATTGACCTCGGTATCACGCTCCCGTAATACCCACGGTCGATTTACCTCGGCATCACGCTCCCGTAATACCCACGGTTGTCGATTGACCTCGGTACCACGCTCCCGTAATACCCACGGTCGTTCAGCATAGCGCTTCCTGTCATCTCCAACACCTCCGTGTTGACTGGCTTTTTTTTTTTTTTTTTTGGCACCTCCATGCCAATTCTGCGCTCAATCTATCGTAACTGAGGCTACGACTCCTGCTCTCTTCTCGATCCATGGTGGAGAACTGAAACTGACAAATTTCAGCTTAGTAAACAATCAAGCCAACCCTCAGTACACATACTTTAGTTTCTTTGATCTCAATGGGCCTAACAATTAGTATAACGCAAATCCAATTTTCTTTTATTGAAATGTAAGGCGACCTTCGCAAATGTAACTTAAATATTTCACTGATAACAAATGTATGGCTGACTATTTTATTAGAAGGTAGTTGTTAACAGTTTCAAAATGTTTAATTCTTACTTTGTATTGCAAACTAATATTTAAACAGTTACTTTATTAATCCTTGGTCATGTAATTCTCTTACGGACTCACGGTATTATCTTACACACGCTTTGTACAGCTTTACAGGGGACCGAAGAAAATGTATAATACCTACTTGGTTTAATAAAGAATATTTTGATTTTGACGTTTTTACCTCTTACGTGAATAATATGAAGACACTACAATAAGCGGGTGACTATCTCAAATTTAAAATAAATAATTAAGATATTATGCATCATGATGAGTATTAAAACAACTATGTGTTCCTTCGTATTATGTTCCAAAACTAGATTTATAAACATAAAAGGCCTCAATATTTTTCTATTTTATTTTTTTAAACTTACAGGTTTGCTAAAATTTTAGTAGCAGTAGTAGTAGTAATTTGTAGTAAACCTGTGGTAAGTTTGCAGTTGAGTTGTACAAAATATAAAAAAACAACCTGGATACTCACAACCAGGCATGGTGTAAGCAATGCGAGCAATGCATCACACGTAATATCGCTCGGACGCGTACTGATACATTACACATTACTCGACCGTTCCAAACATCACACTTAGCATGGCCTTACATTTCATTCCATTACACTACCATAGAGCACTGCAGTGTGATGCTGCGTGATTGATCGGTAACGAACGTATGGGTAAGCAAATGAAAGTGATACTTAAAACGATAGCAATAAAAATATCCTAAAATCAATAGTTGTTTTAATTATAATAGCAAAAAGTTTTAAATTGTATTCAAAGAGTTCGGTTAACATCGATGAATCCCGTCAACATTCGTCTCAGGCATGTATTTTATTTAATTCAGTGTAACTAAAACTCTTACTACATTAAAATCAAATTGTAGTTTTCTAGGTTTACAATTAATGCATTAAGTTTTCATAATTTTGGATTAGCACCGGGACATTCAATTTATTTCTAAAATCAAGTTCAATATAATTTATCGATTGATTTTGATAATTGTTTGATATTTAAAATCGTGTTATCTTGACATACATTTCGAATCTTTGTAAACATCAAATGAATCCATGCACATTGCTAGTCCTAAGCCTGGACCACACTTGAGTTAAATAAACGCGAGTAAAAGTATGATGACAAAATAACTTTATTCAAAAACGTATAAATATTTAAAAAGTAATGGATACATTTCTTCTCTAATCCCGTCTTACTCGCTCACGTAATTCTATAACTACCTATAACACTGCTATTCTACCTCATGTGATATATTTATATTCCCATTACACGAAATATTTAATTAATTACACAACACCACACGCCTGATAGTAGGAATTGTTAGATCGTAGCATCACATGTAATGCTTTAAACAGATGTTGTAATGCCATATGTCATAATTTCAAAGTGTACTGTTTTCGCACGTGTACTCACAATCATAAACGAAAAATGTTTTAGAAAATTCACTATACTGTATATCGATCCAACATTTCAATATTATTCGATAATCAGAGATTCGATAATAGCTTTGAAAAAAAAAAAACAATCTGAGCTATCGGGAAAAAAAGGACTAGATATCAGGCTCAAGTATGTAACAGATTAACACTCTTATGTATCGCCCCTATGTTTTTGAGAATAAATGAAAATTCTTTTAAAATACTTTCTTGCCTTCAATTGAAATAGACTTTATTATTTACGACTGTTTATGGATGCTATTTTATAAAGAAGAAGGCAATTTCACCATACCAAGGATTCTAATTACGCAAACACAAAAAAAAAGAACAGGGTACTTACGTAGGCGCAGTACGAAAAACGTGATATTTTTCGCCTATCCTCACTTCTGAGTTGTAGGGTCAACTTCAGGGAGTGTGGAGGTTTTGAAATAAAACCCAAAATAGCGGTACACTTCGTATAATTTCATCTTTCACAACCACTTGCCGATACAACGGACTACTGACAATTGCCCCCGCAAAAACAGAGATCGTATATTTATACCTTACCTAACCTTAAGTCAGTTGACTGTCAGTTGATTTAAATCAACTGACAGTCTCATCAATAATACTCCACTCAAATCCACATAATCATTATCACAACTCATTTATAAATAAATAATAACATTTTAGAAATGAGTATTTACCAAAATTATGGATTTAATTACAATCATTATTTTAATCAGCGTGAGCTGTTTTGAAGTAAAGTCAAACTAGTATCTCATTATTCATACACGACACCACTAATACTTATTAAATAGGTAAACAATATGATTACACAATAAAACTATACAGTTTATCAATTATAAATAGTATAAATTATACAGTATAATAGCCAATCATAGCACACTCATTATTATAAGCTTACAATAGTTAAAATCTTAACGTTAGTAAATGTGCAGCTAAATGCACAAAAAGCTTAACAATGTTATTCAAATATTGTTCTCAACGCAAATAATTACGGCTCCTCATTTAAAAACCTTTATTTGAGTGTGCATTCAATTATATTTATAACCATTTTTTCCATACAATTAATGTACATACAAATAATATATTGTAATAGAAAACACTACAATTGTAATGAAAATACATTTAATTCTATATTCCGAACATTAAATGCATCAATTCCGAAATCCCGAAATCTTTACGATAAAGAAGTGCTTTCCATACTAAGCCGCCGGTCAACTTTAGGTAAATATGCATCCGATTATCCGATCTATGTTAATAACACTGAGTCACAATGGTTTACCTCCGTTGAATGCAGAATATGGTACTTCAAGATGTTCCAACTAATGAAATAATAAAAACTAACTTATTTATTGTTAATTTTGGGCCATAAATATTTGATCAATAATAAATATAACTCTGAAAACTTTTTTTTTAAATTTGGCTTGATTTAATCTATCTTATGTTAACTATTATAAATTTAAACCGGTTGTTATTACTGTTTTACTTCAATGCGTTTCCTCACTAGTACGTGTCAATCTCAAATAGATAATACAGAAACATAAATTACATCTCCCGCTTTCCGCGTAAGTAGTGGAGTACTTTTGTTTTAAATGCAAGTTGCTACTACAGAACCAGCCAAAACGGAAAGATAAAAACTATTTGTCGAGTTGCTTTTTTCATTCATTCACGTCTGCTATTTAGGGTTGTAAAGTTTCTTTTTTAAATAAAGCGGGTACGTGACTCCCGTTCGTCGGTGGGTTTGCCAAATGGTGCTACAACAGATTTTTGTAATGTTCTGTATTGGTAAGCGAGGTCTGGCCGCTCGCCAAGTCGGCCATCGATTTATTTTACTCTTTTCTAATACAAATATGTCAACAACATAAACTTCGGAACGTGTTAATTAAAACTTGTTTTTTTATTTTGAAAAAATCTAATCATTTAGATACCGCGGGAACCAGAAAGACTATTTTTGCTAGGCCAAACGGATTGTCGGCTTTCATAACAGTTTACAATAAAATGGCACAAAAAGGTATTATTAACAAAAATGACCCCACCTACCAAGTTAAATTAAACCTGTTTAGGTGGCTGCTAGACGCAAATTACGATGACACAGAAAGCATTCTACATTCCTGCATATAATAATTTAATTGTATAACATATTCTTTTTTTTTCTTTTTATATTAATTATATAGTTGAATAATTTAATGTAATAATATTTAAATTTGAATATTATTTTAAATACAAAATAAAAACAATGTTTTGGATTATATAGTTTTATCGATAATTAATAAAAATATGATATTTACTCAACAATAATTAGAATTCAAATGTATTGTATTATGTAGTTTCATTGATATTGTATTATTTGCAATCGGAGGAGCGGGGTCCCCTGGCACAGGTATTTATTTACTTAAAAGGGGGCTCCAACCTTATACTATTGTAAAAAAACCATGAAACTGAATAAAGATTTTTGTTTTTTTTTTTTGTATTATATATATACATATATTAGTTTTCCTACATTACTAACCTGACTAAACCTCTATGCAAATATTTTTCTTTTCCTTTAAACTTTAATTTTCATCTGTTTTGTGTAATCGAATTCAATTGTGTATATTTCAAATGTAACAATAACTGTCAACTGGTTTCCCAAAATACAGGCTTGCCTAGTTTGGGAACCTCTGTTTAAGTCTGTACTGTAAATATGCCTTATCAAATAAATATTTAATAAATTTTTTATTGGTTATTCCAGATGTTTAGTATCTGCTTAGAAGAGCACTAACTTTTAATTGATATTTGGGCGATTCGGTTGGAGGCCCATTACCAACAACCTTCATTTTACCATCTTTTCCCCATTTAATTTCCAAAAGTGGAATTTATAGCCGTGAGTATGATGATGATGTGGTCCGACCGATTTCGGTCACGGCGACCGCTTTAAAAGTTTTGGACTCGATTGTGAGCTAGCATGTGGCTTGTGTAGCCAATCTTATTTACAAAGATCCTCGCACACTGCGGGCATGTGAGCACACCATTAATATAGTTATATTGAATCAGCACAGGTGGTCGGGCTTTTAACTCATCACGCTTGGTGTCCAGATCAGCGCGCCGCTGGATTTCATAGTCGTGGACCTTGGTTTCAACCAAAGCCCTCCATTCCGGTCTTTGGGCTGCATATTTCTGACACTGGGATGAATCTATGCCGCACCTCTTCATGTGCCGTTTAAGCACATCTTTGTACCTGAGGAGTTGACCGCCACACTTGCGCTTGCCCTCCTCAAGTTCTGAGTAGAAGATGTGCTTGGCGACTCTTTGCTCTGCCATCCTTGACACGTGTCCGGACCACCGAAGCTGTCGCCGCATAAGGTAAGCCTCAATACCACCTACATTGGCTTGTCGCAGCACCTCAGTATTCCGCACGCGATCTGACCATCTGATATTCATAATTTTCCGCAGACACCTAAGGTGGAATCGGTCTAGCAAGCGAATATGACGACGGTACACGGTCCATGTTTCCGCAGCATACAGGATGTTTGGCAGAACGACCGCCATATATACTGAAATCTTGGTACCTAGCTTTATGTCGTGTGAGCAGAAGATCTTGGTATCCAGCTTGCCGAAAGCTACAGCTGCAGCTCCGATCCTGCTGTTGATCTCTGCATCAAGGTCGCACTTGGATGTATGAATGTAGGTAAGTTATTCCAACTGACAGTTTTTAGAGCTACGAAACTAAAATTTGTTTCCATTTATTTAATTAAACCTGCAGGAAGGTAAACGGGAAATAGTGATCCGGTATTCAAACTTGATTGACTTCAATCTTCCAAGTTACTTACAGTAAAGGCTGTATAGTACAGTAAGTTCTAATGAACATTATAGGTTCTCCATGAGTGAAATCACACTACCAACTACGGTTATTTTCGTGTGACCTTCTAAAAGAGTGCGTCGAATTCTGAAGCCTCATCACCCGCATGTGATATGACTTATTTAGAGATTATTATTAAATACGTTTCGATAATTTTATAAGTTAACCTTTTCATTTATGTCCACGAATATTTTATAAGTCTACCGCAAACTGCAAAAACTATGTTAAAAACAAACTGTAGTCTTTTTGCCGTGTAGTGCCGGCTTAGAATGTCGCTACCCCTTTCTACCCACGGGTGTCGTAAGAGGCGACTAAGGGTATTGGGGCTTTTTATTGGATTTTTGGGCGATGCGGTTGGAGACCCATTACCAAAACCTTTATTTTTACCATCTTTTCCCCACTCAACTTCCAAAAGTGGCTGAGGAATTTATAATTCCTTAGCTCTGGCTACCCCTTCTAGGGAAATATAGCCGTGAGTATATGTATGTATGTATGTAGTCTAAAGACACACGTTAAACTTCACAGAAATTCTAGTTCTGAAGCTCTGGCTACCCCTTTTTGGATATATATATGTATTTATGTAGGTCCCGTTGTAAAAATTAATAAAGTTACCGCCTTTTGCATTTAATTAATTGATGTTAGACATTAAAGCATCTCCACTCCGTTTAAAATACAAAATATTGCGATTATGATACTAAAGTAAATACTATTTCGATGTTCGTTTTTGAGAATCTCAAAAGTTACATAATTCCAAATACCTTAATTTCTTCGAAAATTAATCAAAGATTTTGATATCAAATTTATCAGATGAAGTAGCATTAACTGAAACATAATCATTATTTGATTAAATACCCCATTAAGAGCATTTTCACTTCAAAGTGAAGAGATTAAACTTTCATCAAAAAGCTATTAATACATCCAAAATTCACGGTACCGCTCAAACTAATTACTGTTTCCTAATCTGAAATTATCAATTTTATAGTTTTTGAAAGACTTGAATTTTAAACTTTTGTATACTTCGTATGATAGTTGAAAATAATGTTATAAATGCCTTAAGTTAATTCACCGACTGGTTAATTAAATTTACTTATGCCGGTTTTGCCTTCAGTTACTGTACATATAAACAAAATTGATTTAAGTCATGAGTACGTGTGCTTTTTTTGCTCTTTACTCGACTACGGCGGAAGTAAAAATAATTTTTAACAAAAAGAAAACCGACTTTATAGTTGGAAAAACAACCGAAAATAAACAATCTAGTACTAAAAAGTACGAAATAAGTTTTTCAATTGAATATGAGTACTAAGATCAATACCTTAGCAATTTCTTTATTCTACACGCGTCAGTTCAACCTACCTAAATCTTAAAATTCTCTTAAATTTATTTGTGAGCCGGTGACATTTGCCTATAAAATTTGAGGGTTCCCCTCGATTTCTCCAGGATTCCATCATCAGACCCTGATATCCTCCTCCTCCTCTATCCTATATCATCATGGTACCATGGTAGATCGAAATAATATCTAATTCGTGCTTAGCTATTTAATTTTCGCTATAATTGTTAAAAAGCATAGAAATAAACCATAAATGGTTGTAAATTGTTTAGTAGTGCGTATTTCATCCACACAAGTGTTATCTTAGAGTAATATTAAGTGAATGTGACAAAATAAGTGATTAAAGTTTGTGACGTTTTAACGGCTGAAACCAAACAAAGGAAAACATCGCTAGATAGGAGAACCCTTGCCGAGTAAACCAGCTAAGTAAATTTATGTATTTTTGAACAATAATAGGTATTTCAATTTAATAAAAATCCTATATTAGTTATAAAACAACGGTCTTCATTTGATCACCGCTTCAACTAAGTAAGAGTGAGACAAATAGCTGGTTTCTTATTACTTACTATCTTTCAAACACGGGTTCGATTCCCGTTATTAATTATTATAGTTTATAATTATATATACTTTTCTTTTCTTTATATTAAGTGAATTTATCATATAAAAATCTTTTTTTACTGAGCTATTTAATCGCATTCCTTCACTTATTATAATATTAGGTACTTATTAGAATTTGTGAGTACAAATTGTTTGTCGTAAAGGATATAATAAATAGTAAAACGTTAATATTTAAAACTAAATTAGGGTAGTGATAACACTCGGGATCATATTTTGAGTGTTACATTTATGATTATATTGTTTAGTTAATAGAAAACAAACGATAAATAATAACTTTATATCTTTGTTGTAAGTAGGCGCTTGTGTGGATCGAAATATCTTAGTATTAGGATTATCGTTCGCTATAGTAACGTTTTAAACTAGTATATAATATTAAGACTGTTCGTTTCGTAAAATGGACTCGATTACAACTCGTAGAATGGCTGCCGAACAAAAATATGAAAAATTAAAAAGAGAGTTGAATGATGCAGAACAATTAAAAAATAGGCTTTTAGAAGAACGGGACGAAAACGTTTTAGCTATTCGTAATTTAAAGTTGAAAAATAGTAATCTTTTAGAAAAAATTGTGTTGCTTCGTGAATCTTACGACATTTCTCAAGTGGAATTAGAAAACCAGCAGATATTAATATTAAAGCATGAGGATCAGTGCGCAAAGCATGAAGTAGCTTTAGAGCGAATTCATATTCTCAATGAGCAGTTGGCAGAAGCACACGCTCAATTGGCGGAATTCCATAGAATAAAGAATATTCACGAAGACTCTCACGCAGTTTCTTTATGTGCCGAACTTGAGGCAGAATCATTATCTTCTATGACCTCTTTTAAATATTCAAAAACTTTCAGTCGTAAACAGTGTAAAAAATATAAATTAGTAAAAAAACGTATATACAACACAAACAAAAGTCTTATAAGTATGAAAAATAGTATAAAATTCATAAACAAGTCTTACAGAAAAATTGATTTACTAAACCAAATAGATAGTTTGAATGATAAACTGAGTGAGCTGATTGTTAGTCAGGAAGATCTGCATTTAAGATACAAACATATCGGCAGTCTTATAGACAAAGAGACGGTTACTCTGAATAGTCATATTTCCTCAAATAGCGTTATATCTCAGTCACCCCAACCAAGTAATGGGATTACATTACCAACTGTTAGCACGCCGCCGGCGCCGCCGGCAAACAGAACATTAGTATTTTCGGACGGCATGGCCGTAGGTTTTGGCGAAATACTAAATAAGTATCTTAATCAACAGGTCATTAACCATTGCTATACGGGTGCAAACTTTAATTATATAGTAGAACGAATATTATTAGGCACTTATGACGAATATACAACGATTGTCGTACTGGTCGGCAATAGTATAGGATTAAATAAGTATTTATTAAATAAAAGTATAAATAAACTTTTGGAAATACAAAAAATATATAAATGTAAATTTATATTTTGTACCTTTCCATACTTACTTAATATGAAGCAGAATGACAATATTCATATTATGAATAATTTAATATGTCACGTGACATGTTGTCAAAGCGACAATTTGTTTTGTTTGGATTTGAATAAGTTTTTACCTTATTCAAATTCTCGACTGGGTACTGTATACATACCCTTAAATCAAAAGCGGAACATTGCTAAATTATTAGCATATAATATATCTGACCCCCATATATTTAATATAAGGGGAAACTTACTTCTAGTATGCGATGGTGGAAACCATAATTTAAACTTTTAAGAGTGACAATGGAAGAGCCTCCTGTCGTCCTTAAGTCGTCACCTAACATCAATATTGTAAACAAGGAAGGAGGTTCTTTTGGCAATATTAATAAAAAGAATACTTTACAAGGAGTCTCCCAGTTTAAACTTGTATGTCAAAATACTCAGGGGTTTTCTTGTAAAGAATTAGAAATAGAACTGTTTTTGGAAAAATATGAAATAGATTGTTTATGTGTTACTGAACACTGGCTTAAGAATTGCGAACTCATATTTGGTTTTGAAAACTATTATTTAGCTAGCAACTACTGCCGCAATTCTAAAGCCTGTGGTGGCTCCGCTATATTTTTAAAAAATAATATTAAATCAAAAATTCGTAATGATATTGTAAAGTTAAGCGTTGAGCAAGTCGTGGAATTATCCTGCATAGAGTTAAAAAACTATTTCTTAGTATGTGTGTATCGACCCCCTTATAACCAAAATTATGATAAATTCGAAAATGTAATGGAAGATGTATTAAGCAAAGTTTTCAGGAATAAAAAACGTATAATAATATGTGGAGACTTCAATGTGGATCTCCTACAAGACAGTTATCTTAAAACACGGTTGATGAGTTTATTCCAATCGTTCAATTTAGAAAATTTATTCTTGGAACCGACTAGAATCAAAACATACTTAGATAATGTATTTACTAATGCAGATTTTTCAAGTAAAAGTGTTATAAATAAACTAAAGTCTGATCACAGCGGCCTTTTTGTTAGCTTTCCTCTAGAGATACCAGAACCAAAAATTGTTATTAAAAAAAGGCATATTACTGCTAGTAAAGTAGAAAAATATATAAATATAATAAGCTCTAAGTTGCCTACATTTACAATTAATAAAAACTCAGATACTAGCTATGATATCTTTTATAATGTTTTGATAAATGAGTTTAATGAAATTTTCAATGTAAAAAATTTAACTATTACCAGTAAATTTAAGTTTTGTGAGTGGGCAACACCAAGTATTTATAGATCAAGAGAAAACTCTTCGATTTATATGATCAAAAAGCTTATAGTAATAATAATGAATTGAGTGAATATGTAAAAAAATACTCAAAAATATTTAATAAAGTATGTAAAGAGGCTAAAGCCAGATACCTAAGCCGACGTATCCGAACATCCGATAATAAAGTTAAAACAGTGTGGAATATTATCAACACCCAAACAGGCCGAGGTAAACCATGTGATCAGGAGTTCTGTGTTCGATCTGATAAAGGTCTGACTACCTCTAATGAGGAAATCGCTTGTATTTTTGAAAAATATTTTACTGACATACCATCAAAAACAACTGAATATTTAAACACATCGGTCATTAAAGCTCAAAACTTGTTACAACAAAATGTTGATAGGTGCGAAACTTTGTTTTGTTTTAAAGATGTCAGCCCTACAGATATCGAAAAATGTTTTAAATCATTTAAACTAAAAAGTTCTGAAGACATTTGGGGTATGTCAGTGAAAGTTTGCCATAATTTTATTGTAACTTTGGCTCCATATTTAGCAGATATATTTAATGAATGTATAAGAAATAAAATCTTTCCAAATCTCATGAAGCATAGTAAAATTGTACCACTTCTTAAATCCGGAGGAGATAAAATTAGTCCTGATGGTTATAGACCCATATCAATTCTGCCAGTTTTAAGTAAAATATTCGAAAAACTAATGTTCAATCAAATGCTTTTGCATTTCGCTTCAAACAAATTGTTTCATCCAAAACAATTTGGCTTTACGAAGGGCCGCTCTACCACCGATGCAGGCGTTGCCTTAATGAAACACATTTTTGATTCGTGGGAACGCAAAAATGATGCTATTGGTTTGTTTTGCGATCTTACGAAGGCATTTGATTGTGCAGATCATGAAATCCTTTTTATTAAATTAGAACATTATGGCATACAAGGTGACGCACTTAAATTAATAAAGTCTTACTTTTCGGATCGGATACAGAAAGTGCAAATCAATAATGCAATATCACCTGGAACTCATGTAAAAATGGGTGTTCCGCAGGGTTCTATTTTGGGCCCATTTTTATTTTTAGTTTATATTAATGATTTGCCGTTCATGGTCGAGAAAATGTCCGAGATAGTGTTATTTGCTGATGATACTTCTTTAGTATTTGACGTTGAAAGAAATAATCAGAATATTGACGAGGTGAATAACACGGTTTCACAGATTCAAACATGGTTTGCTTCCAATAATCTTGTACTGAATGGTAAAAAAACCAAATGCATTAAATTTGTATTACCTAATGTTAGGTGCGTTGATAACGAAATAATTTTAAATAATGAAAAGTTAGTATTTTCGGATAACACAGTTTTCTTAGGGATAACTCTGGACTCCAAGCTCCAATGGGGACCCCACATTAGCTCACTAGCTGGCAGGCTAAGTAGTGCTGCATATGCCGTTAGGAAAATAAGACATTTGACAGATGTACAGACAGCTCGATTAGTTTATTACAGCTATTTTCATAGTGTAATGTCTTACGGTATTTTACTCTGGGGCAGAGCAGCTGATGTTGGTTCCATATTTATTCTCCAAAAGAGAGCAATAAGAGCTATATACAATTTGAGATCCCGAGATTCCCTGAGGGAATTGTTTAAAACAATAAATATAATGACACTGCCATGTCAATATATTTATGAAAATATTATGTATGTAAGAAAGAATCAGGCCTCTTTTGTGAAAAATTGTGACAGACATATTCGAAACCTGAGAGACAACAATAAAATATCAGTACCAAAATACAGATTGTCAAAAGTAAATACATCTTTCATGGGGTTATGCGTAAAAATGTATAATAAAATACCTGAGGACATTTTAAATTTAACAGAAACAAAATTCAAAGCAGCAGTTAAAAAAAATCTTAGTTCGAAAGCCTATTACAATGTCAATGATTACATTAATGATGAAGTGGCTTGGTGTCATCAGGGCTCTGTGCAGGATGTTTCCGGGCTAACACCAAAATTGTAATGGACGTTAAAAAAAGATGTGTGTTGACGAGTTTCTTACGGGTTCTTCTCTCAACAAAACACCTTCCGAATCCGAAGTAAACTTAGTATTAAGTTAAAATTTGACGTTCAAAAAACAAAGATTTATCTTTTTATTTTGAAATAAATGATTATTTTATTTTATTTATTTTTACCAATCCGGGAGTATTTTCTTTCGAATAAAAAAATAATAATCAAAATCGGTTCATAAATGGCCAAGTAATCGGCGAACAAACATAAAAAAAACTCCTTTTTTGGAAGTCGGTTAAAAAGTAAGTTCAACTATTTTAAACCACCACACCACATTTCTATAGGATTTCAAATGAAACATTGTAAAAAGCGTCTTCATCACACCATCGTATTAAATTAATATAAATTTTAATGACGGATCTGTTAATTTATACATATTTCTTACAGGACAAAGCCAAAACTATGTTATAAACAATAAGTTCAAAAACCTAAAACCTGCCTTTAAATTTAGTGGCACTAACATATCTAAAATACCACTCATAATACATAAAAAATATCTTAACAAAACTAAAAATAGACTTAAAACGTGTACAAGAGCTATTGTATTTACTGCGCCACAATATTTTATTATAAATTTTCTTTAAAGGCGAAGTAATGATGCGTTTCTGTTCGAAGTGAAGTAGGAGAAAATTGCTGTAAGTTATGCAATTTTCTGACGCAACATTAGCCACGGCTCGAAGGCAATTTAGTGCTCGTCGCCAGTTGTCGCACGCCGCATCTTCCGGTTGGGATTTACACATGAACTTTCTTGCAAACGTGTTCGGCACGAAGTTTCCTTCTTTGAAATATAAAGTAAGGTGAAAAAATACGATTTAAAATTCATATTCAATACTCTTAACTAATTTCATCCACGATAGGGTATTAGAAACGGATTGTAATTTTCCTTGAGTCATGTTTGAATGAATGATGAATTTACTCTCCGATAAAATCCTTAATGATTAGATTTGATTGTAATTTATTTGAATTCACTATGGCTGATTCATACCTGATTCAGAATTGAACCCATGCTATAGGCATTTAAGGTCAACCAATTTCCTTCAGAGCTATAAAGGTGTATGTAGAGAAGCATGCAACTCAACTGATTTAGGGAAATAGTGTTAGTCATAATAAAAAAATATATTTATTTCTAACTATGAAATAAAATTTTGAGATTTTACTAAAACAACATGAATGAAAACCAAATTCAATTTAATTTTGTATGAAACTATAGCACCAGAAGGTTTAATCCTTGTGGAATACAAGAATTCTTACACGAAACCTTACATGAATTTCAAAAAATGATGTAGTACACTTTATACATTGCGTAGGATCACATATTAGAACTACACTAATCCACCTATTTTGGGGCTTGAAACCCATCACTAACCATCTTTTATTTTCAAATCTGTTCCCAACTCACCTCCCAAAAACAGCTGAGGAATTCATGATTCTGAAACCTGGGTTCCTTTATTTAGGATCACAATTCATGAGTTTGGTGTAGGCTAACCTCAGGATTCAAACCAACGCCTTTCTACTTTGGAATCGGTGTTGCTCTCTACTCAACTTTCATTGTTGTTATTATAATTTAAAATTACAAAAAAAAAAATTAAGCTTAATTTTTTTTATTATTTATTAACTCTGATAAGGTACTTTTTTCATAGAGTAAAATAGAGACCTTAATAGTGATTTCCCGTCATAACATAGCAACTATACTAAAAACATTACTACCACATCGCTCCAAGCACAACTTCCAATTGTCATTCTACACAATCTGCTCACGATTCAAGGAACAAGGAAAACCTTTGACATTGTAGGCTTTAAGTCGTCTACTCGGTATCTCGATGGGGCTAGAATCGATTGAGTTATTTAGTATTCGATTCACGTTGAGTTGCGACAATCGCTGGGGTGGTACACCGCTGCTACACTACAAGACTAGACAAGATATTTTGCTTAAAGTACGGCAAGATTTATGGAAAACATTTTATGTTTCACAAATTTTGTTTAAATGTATTGTGCAATGGTTTGGAGTACCAGAAATAGCCTATACTATTTTTAATTAAATAAATTGTATTTAGTTAGAAAATTATGTAAATAAACCTAAATTGTATAAATAAGTGTTTTTTTTCTAAAATGTTATTAAATATATACATTTATAATATATTTTTACCATGTCTAGGATCTTGATATCACTTTCTTTACATTATAAGTTACAATACAATCACATAACAATAATAGAGTATTGGATTGAATCAGGCGTTACTTTGCGGAAATCCATAGCAATATTAATATTAATAAATTTCTTCGCTTAATTCCGCTAAATATTCCTTTCTTTCGTAGTACTTCCTTTTCCAAAAATGCTGGTCGAGTGGCATAGTTCCGCAAAGTATTTAGCGGAATTAAGCGAAGAAGTTTATTAATATTAATATAATAATAGAGTACTAACGACTCGAATCACTGGTACACGATACATAAAAACACACTTATATATAAAGATAGTTTAGTTGCTATTTTGCTAGCACGGCTATGAATCCCTAAAAGGGGTATACAGAGCTTCTGAATCAGAAAATTCTTCAGCCACTTTTGAAAGTTAAATGGGGAAAGATTATAAAAAGGTTATTGGTAATAGGTCTCCAACCGCATCGTCCGAAAATCACTTGAAAAGCCCCAATGACCTATGTCACCTCTTACGATCACCCACAGGTAGTAATGGGGTAGTGCTGCACTAAGTCGATACTACACAGTATATATCTATAATATAAAATAGTGTGAAGAAGAATCCGTCCTTCCGAAAACCGGACTCAAAAAGTTTCCAACATCCGTATTGGCAGGATGATAAAAAATGGCCGACTAATTACAATGCACGCCAAATAAAGCGAATGTGCCGGGTGAGTGCGCGAGGTCATACATCATTGGATTAATACCTAGCTTGGCGAACGACCTAACTAGCGTTCGCTGCAAATATAACACGCCGGCTTTCCTGCTAAGCCTTATTTATTGTTGCTATACTTAATGCACAATTACTCACTGTGAAGATGTACATTGTTTTTTTGAGATTTGTTTTGTAGGTAGGTTAACGGTGTTTTTATTTTCGGGTAATATTTATTTTGATGGACCTTCAGATGTGAAACTTGCACGGTTTTTGATAAAATTCATTAAGAGGATAATATTGCTTTACCTAAGCCTCTGTAATATATCTCTTAGCGATTAATTATACTACCACTTTAACATAAACTAAGATTTAATTTTGCTGTTTCGATTGCACATTTTAGTGATACATACATATACATATACTCAAAACTATAAATTGGTAGACAAAGTTTCAAGACTTGAAACTCCTAGGCAATTTTATAAATTGAGTAAGAAAAAAATCACATCACCCAACTACAACGTTACTAATATGTATTAGTAGAATAGAATAGAAAACTCTTTATTGCACATCTACAATAAAGTACACAGAGCGGTCTTATTACTAAAAGCGATCTCTTCCAGACAACCATAGGATGGTAAGGACTATATGACAGAGTCGTGTTAGGTAATTGTACATTGTGAAACAATTATAAGTAGTAAATATATATTATAATAAAACATAGCCGTGTTGTGCCGGCTTAGAATGTCCCTACCACTCTCTACCACACGGGTGTCGTAAAAGGTGACTAAGGGTGTGGGGCATTCGTAAGTGGTATTTGAGCGATGCAGTTAGAGACCTTTAACCAACGAAACTTTCTTTCTACAATCTTCTCCCCTATCAAATTCCAAATGCGACTGGAGAGTTTCTAGCTCTGAAGCTCTGGCTATCCCTTTTTGGGATTTATGGCCGTAAGTATATGTACGTATACATTATAATAAAATATTTCTTTCAGTATGGAAAATAAATAAAATATTTATATCAAGTTATACTCACACAGTTCAAGTCAAAACTTTGCGCTCCGTCTTTCCGCGTTGATTAAGGCTGTTAATGAACTTACGCCAACTACAAAAGCTTGTCTCTGTTGTGTCAGATGGCCATAATTCATTGACCCCTGACTTGTTAATCAAGGCGGTTACCCAAAATCGCCTGAGAATAGAGCCACTCTTGTATCCAAATGGCTTTGTCGCCCTTGTTCCTAGTCTCTGGTATAATGACTTGTTCCAAATAATGGTTTCAGTATATAAAGGAATACTTCTCAATTGTGTGTATGTACGAGATGATATAAAATGTATATGGTCTTACACACATATAAATATTTTCTATTCTATTATTGATCATCAATTGTGCGATTCTGGAAATTTCTTTAAGTTAAGTTAATTTTTATACTCTTTTATTCTGCACTCTGCAGGCGCTTTTTTTTTGAGCACATCATTCATTTGATCTTTATGGTCATCTTCTCATAACATAAGAATTTAATTTGACACAATCTTTCTTACAACAAAATCTTTTTCAGCAGGACGTTTATTCATGAATCATGGTATTACATTGCATGCACTTTTATTGAGATATAAGCATGAGCTTCAACTACCACAATAATACATCTGAAACGTCTATATTTACATTCTTATTCGATTATAATAACAATTGTAACGATGTAACTGTAATGTACTGTAGTTTTTTTATTATTATTATTTTCTTCCTTCAATAAATTTTTTATTTTAAATATGATAATAAATATTTGGTTGAAGACCTCTTGAAAACCAATTGGCAGCTAAGTAGACTTTAAGCAGAGAGACATGCCTAACTTAAAGCCTAAATTAAACCAATTGTTTCTCTCATACAGGAATCCACATATATTTTTAATAGGCATTTTTGCATTTTTGAGCAAAAAAAAACGTTTGGCACACGATCCAGAATCGAAGAAGATTCAGAATCAAAGAAGATCCAGAATGGAAAAAGATCAAGAAGTCTTAAAATTGATTCCCAAAAAAAAGTGATAAATTCAACTGGGAGACATAACTGGTCCGATTGCACTACCGAACACTGCCGCGAACTGGGCTTGAATAGTCATAATTATCATAATAACAACATAAATCGTAAATCACAGCTGCTTACATGAAATTAGTCGTTAGTTTGTCAAAGAACACTAGGCCAACTTAGAAGACTGTGGCCAAACCCTGAATAGGGTCAAGCTATGCTCGATCCCGACGGTGAAGACATAAAATGCGCTCTTGAACAAATAAGATACATTTATATATATTATGATAAACTCAAACGTTTAAGCCGTATTTCTGGGAAATTTCCCAGAAGGTGTTGATAGAGGTAATATTAATACTTCTAAACATCTCGTAACATATACCTGGTGTTCGAAGTACCCACGTTTTGCTTGGATAGTTTACTCAGGTCATAGAGGCTATTGGCCTATCGCCGTTTTGTAGAAATACCGTGTCACATATTCAAGAAAAATTCAGTCATGTGGGTTTCCTTACAAGTGTGTTTTTACCGCAAACAACCAAGGAAATTTAATCACTCATATTCCTTCAGATAAAATACATGGTGTAGGCCTGATCTGGCGATCGAATCGAGATGCCTCGAAACAAAAGAAGCTTGTCAGAATCGTGCAAAGAGGTGATATCCAGTATCTGCCTACCCCAAAGGAAATAAAGGGCATGAGTATAAATAAGATAGTAATTATCTTAATTTTGATAAATTTCTTAGTTGGCACAATATTTACACATTTACTTTTTCATCAGATTTTATAAACGCTGACATTTTATGCTATAAAATCTGTGAGTACGTCTCCGACATTCTACGACAATATGTCTACGAAACTTGGCTGCAGTCACGCACGGTTGTCCTCGTAGCAAATTTCGTAGTCAACATATGTAATCGTATGCTATCTTTCTTAACAGCGTTATAGTGTAGACCTAAGTTTACGGTAATCTTAAAATATATTCTAAAATATTATAGTGTACAAAAGTTATAAAAAATAATTTTAACAAGGTTGATTTTTAGACCAGACTTAAAAACGTTCTAATAAAGGTGGAGGTCCGAAGTGAGAAGCATAAAAGAGCATGTATGAGAAGAATAATGAATGTAAGCAAAGCAAGATAGATTTGTCAAGATCGTACAAAATGGCGATCGATTGTTTTTGACTACCCCAATGGAAATAATGGGCGTAAGCATAAGTGAGCGTAACGAGGTACATAGAGTCATGTGGAGGACGACCAAAGAGGACACATTTAGATCGAATAGAGAATGTATTAAATAGGCAAACGTCTGAAGTGAGATTTATTGGTAGGTCTTTAGTGCGGTAGTTTCATTTTATGGTTTTAAGTACGGCTTATTTAAATTTTCAGTAAAATATGAATTCATATCAAGACCCACATTTCACAGAATATGAAATGATAAAAAAACTCAGCAAACAGCGAATGAATTGAGCGATAAGACTAAAAAATATTGTCTAGGCTTACCTAAAGTCCTAAAACTTGCTTTACCTCCAAGATTGCAATCACTCTCATTATGTTAACCGTAGTATTTTTATTTTTAAATAACATCGTTATAAAATGTGTGTAAAAATCTAAATTTAAAGTTTTAATTGAGTATAAAAAAGACTACGAGTATTTACTCAACGTCTATAAAATAAACTAACCATCGTATTTTTAAGGGAATACTATATACTATTTATAAACTTCTGCCTTAGTCATTTAAGAAAGGATTTGTTTTGTTCAGTAGTTTTCCAGTTGTCGCTGAAAGATTATTCAATCAGCCACTTTTCGTTGTACATTTGAAACACTTTATTCGTTAAATTAAAATAAAATCAAAGCTTTTACTAATTGTGGTCACAACCTGCGGTTACGTTTATTCATTGCATTTAAATAGCTCTTTGTTATATTGTAAATATTAATTTGTTTTTCCTCGCGTAACGTTTTTATGACGTGAAAGATTAATGAACGTTTTTCAGCCTCGGTGTGTGTATACAGTCTGGACTGTCAACATATTTATCGATGGCTTTTACGGATACATGTTTCGTGAAAAAACAGATAAGATATTAATACGCGGCTTATATTGCTTTATACTTCAAAATGCAGAACTGCACCCTAGTCTTAAACTTACGAGCATGAGGTCTCGTATTGCAATTCCGGCAATATATAGTAATAAAATAATAATTAATAAATATATGGACAGATCGAGTTTGCCCCAGATTTAATACAAGTTTATGACTTGTTTTCTTGTATACTGACTTAGCGATATTCTAATACAATATGAAAGTCATATTATTGTCATTGAACACTAGAAATCAATGCCTAACTAGACTATAACTATAACTAGAAAATGTTGCCCTAAGCCGGATGCAAACCCGTGACCTCTGGACCAAAATGTTACCATTTCCACCAAGGACGTTATCAATTTTTTACACTATCAATGCACTCTTACCCTTTTGTTACCTCAAGTATTACTTTTTTTAATGCATTTTTTTACAATGAAAAAAACTAAATTCTCTGTGTAAGCCTATAAATAGACGAAGTAATATAGCGTTTAAGTATGTATGTTACTGTGTTTACTCTGTCTTCTCTTCTCTTAATCTTATTTATTTATTTAAGGAACACCAACAGCATACATATTAACACAACCATATGATTATATATAACTAAAGTCTTATTCTAATATTGTATGCCAATTAAAGGCGTACACAACACTTGCGCAATCATAAATACAACAAACCTTATACCTAGTAATTTAAATTAAAATGTAAAATGAAAAATAAATTTATAAATATCTGATAACTTAAATTTTGAATTGATGCAGTATTTTCCCCTGGAATGTTTTTAAAGAATCATTAAAAATATCAATATTAATAAATATCTTAATTGAATCTTCTCTTCTCTTAAACTATCCATCATTTTTAAGAACTGAAAGTAGTTCTAGTTAGTTTGAAGCACATAACTAGTGAGAATAAACGTATTTTGAAATTTCCATAACCTTTCAAACAATAAAAGATTGTTTTTTCTACTATCTATAATATTACAGTAAATTATATTATGTGGACAAAACCAAGACAATGGTTTTCCAGAGAGAGGAAAGTATGACAGAATGTGAGATTACAATAGGTGGCAAGAAAGTGGAACAAGTGAAAGAGTTTGTATATCTGGGAAGCTTGTTTACAAGGGACGGAAAATGCGAGGAAGATATTGAAAGGAGAGTAAAAAAGGGAAATGCGGTAAATGGATCCATAAGCAGTCTTATGTCGAGCCAGTTCCTGTCTGAAAAGGCGCGAATGGCAGTTCACAATGCTGTACTGGTTCCTACGCTGATGTATGGTAGTGAATGTTGGGCATGGCAAAAGAGGCATGAAAGTAGAGTGAATGAAGTGGAAATGAGATACCTTAGAAGTATATGTAATGTAAGGTTGTGCGACAGAGTGAGAAATAGTGTAATTCGTGAACGTTTAGGTGTGAAAGATGACATAGTGTGCAAGATAGAGAAAGGAATGTTAAGGTGGTTTGGGCATATAGAGAGGATGGATGACAGTAAATTGGTGAAAGAGATCTATAGAGCCAACGTAGAAGGTAATGTGAGTAGAGGACGACCACGGAGGACACACCTGGACCAAATAGAGTGTGTGCTAAAAAAGGCCGGCGTCCGAAGTATGAAGAATAAAAGAGCATGTATGAGAAGAATGATGAATGTAACAGAAGCAAAAGTGATTTGCCTGGATCGTACAAAGTGGCGATCGATAGTCTCTGCCTACCCCAATGGGAACAATGGGCGTGAGTATAAGTAAGTATTATACTATAACTTTTACACTACTCCAATATAAATAATGATTTTCTTTAGCTAAAATATTATGATAAAGATTAAATTATGCTGTTAATATTATGATGTAGATTTAATTATGCCTAAAAATATGTGTTTCTGTACTAAAATTTTATTGAACTGCGTATCTATTAAGTAAAGAAAATTAATTATTTCTACAAGTATCCAAGCAGTTTTCTAAATATTCCCGTTATTTCTGAACTGCATTTTACATCACTACCACAAGCATGTTAAAGGTTCAATAGAGAGTGGGAAACAATTTAATCAGCTTTGTATCTTATAAATAATCTGGTTTGGTATGCTTTGAGCTTTCTCTCCAGTAAAGCCTTCCAGCCTTTGTTTTATCCTAATAAAATGCTTCACAGAAAAACTTCGAGCTAGGAGACATGCACTGCGAAATTTCTTGCTAAGACTTAAGTAAGTTTTAAAAAGCTTTAATATAAAGTTTTATGGCGAAAAATAACTCCTTTATGTAATAACTAATGAGGTTATCTGTGTGTATTTGTCTGTTGTCAGGCAATATTCACTAGCGAAGAATAAACATCTTATCATGTTTGTTTATTTCATTTTATGTGAAATAAAAATGGTTCTAGCACAAGAGAATCGATTGATACCTTTCTAGGTATCATTCTTGATATGCGAATCTATTGAAATAAAGAAACATCCAAACTTCAATAGTGGTGATGGTTGGCAATTACCTGCTTTGAACCCGATCATAAGCACAACTAAGCAAGGGAAGAACACTAGCAAGACTCCAGATAACATTAGCACTTTTTGTACATAACAAATATTAAACGCAAATATAACTATAATTTTGTGAAGGTGAATTATAACTGTTTACCGCTTATTTGAAAGCTTTTAAACAAATACCGTAAAGCATGAGTAGTTCTACTACATTGTTAACTAACATTCAATATTAACATATTACATTCTCGCATCCGCCCCTAGAGAACTATTTGGCAAGTAATCAATCTAAAGTTTGATAGGTGAATTCAGGAAGTAGCACGTACACTTCCGTCTGGGTTCGTTATCTCATTCTGGGCGCTGCACCGCCCCCTCCCCCGCCCGACACCCCCGCACTGCCCCTCGTGAATATCGAATCGGTCCCTATTCTATGCAGCACCTGTCCCGAACTTCACAACTCTGAAACGCAAGTTTGCTTAAAGTATTACAAATCTGAAGCTCTGCGTCCCCCAACTCATAAACACTGTTTGTCAACCTGGCGACGACACTGACACGCCTGACAAGATAATCTAATTTAAAAACAAAGTTTTCATTCAATTTATGTTTTGTTGAAATTGAACGAAAACAAAATTTCAATTTAGTATTTTATAAAACTGGATGGAGATAGAAAAATATTCGCGCAGAGCGTTTTTTCAAATGCGGAGTGGAAATTGAAAGAGGAATTCAAAGTTGAAGCGAGTTCGTCGTGGCCCTGCAAAGTTGCGCACAGTTACTTTTGAAAATATCGGATAGTATTTCACAAAGAGGCTTCCGATAACTCTCAAAAGCTCAGAAAGTTGTGTCTCAATACCAGTCGCTTCTGTGGAGTATATTTGCAATATTTTACCTCGTTTTGGTATTCTTTGAAATGAACAATGTAATTTAGCGGTTATTTTACATATAAATTATTTATAAGTATTGAGAATGCTAATGGTATTGGGGCTTTTAAGTGATTATTTGATTATTTTTTTGACTATCCTTTCCCCGTCCAAATTCCAAAAGTGTCTACCCTTTTTGAGATTCGTATGTAATGTATTGAAAATTGAATAAAAAAGAATGCAAGTACAATACAAACCACAGTAGGTTTAGTTCAATTTAAAATAACAACCGGTATATATGAATCTATTGCAGGGATACGTGCTGATGGATGCAGAAGCTAATAGGAACGGTTGATTGCGTCCCCAATTTTCTTTTTTTTTAAGCCGATAGCGACTCAGTTTTACATAGTGTAGAGTGGCCGGCATTTTTTATCTGATTTACATGTCAAGTCGCTAAGTGACGTGGTGCTTCAGTTCGAGTTTTTTTTCATATGCACATACTTATACTCACGACTATGAATCACGAAAAGGGGTAGCCAGAGCTTCAGAATATAAAATTATTCAGATGCTTTGAGGAGTTAAGAAGGGAAAAAATCGAAAATAAATGTCTCTAACCGCCTTCCCAAACAATGGTTTAAAAAGGAAATATACATTACGTGGCCTCTTACGACATCCGAGAAAGAAATGGGCTAGTGCTGTTCATAGCCAAAAATATTCAGTCTAATGTTTACTCAGTCAGAAAAACAAACAAATGTGAGTAATTAATGACACTCAGTTATTTCGTTCAGGATTTAACCCATTAAAACATAAAAAATATTTTTGCTGCACAATCATTTGCAAGTTGTATGTGAGTTTCGCAATTTCAGTGGATAGTCACTTTAGATAGTCTAGGATGTGGCCCCATTTCGTTACTTTGAGTCCCAATGGCCATTCTCGGCAAACAGTCCAATTAAGTAAAGTAATTGTTTGGAGTTTGTCAATCATTTTCTTGAGGATTCCAATTCCAATGTACCAAAAAGCATTTGTTTTGGTTCGCAATTTTTAGTTTAGTATTATATTTTATGTAGTGTCAGTGTGATATATAATATATTTTATTTTTGATTCGTGACAAGATACTCTTATTCTACCTTTTAAATGTTCAGACGATTTGTGTTATAAGTTTTTATTGTAAAGTAATGTAACACATTTGGACTAATTGTAAAATAGATCATTTTAATACAAAAAGCAATATTCAATAGAATTGAAGAAAAAACGTGGTATAAATATAATGTGACAATCCAATATCCTTTACAAATAGAAAATTAATAGAGCATGTGTGAGAACATTAATGAAAACAGAAGCAAGAGAAATATATCAAGATCCTGCAAAGCGGGGATCGATAGTATCTGCCTGCCCAATGGGCGAGTGTATAAGAAATCAAGTAAAAAGTAAGTCACTAACCACTCCAGATATTAATTGTAATTAAAATATTTATATTGCATTTTATTAAAGTCACTGAATAAGAAATTCTTTACAGAAATCAAACTTTAACAATAAACAAAACAACTACAAGTTCCCTAACTACCAATAATTACGTTTCCACAACCGCCAGCATTTATTAAAACAAAAACTGCATTGTAACAAAAATCAAAATCCGACGCTGAAAATACGCCAATTAAGCAAGAGCGTTGCAAGCCAAAAAAAAAACATTAAAGATAAAATAAGGTTTAAAAATGAATGGCACAGAGGCCGTCAACGATCGCCAATAAATCATGGAAGCCTCCCCTCTCCTGGCGTTTGTGAAAATACGCAAAAACATCCCGGGTTTGTCGGATCCACCCTTGTAATCGCTAGATAATGGCTGCGGATTGAAAAATTATCCCGCTCCCAGTGAAGGGTTTGTATGAGGACCAGTGAATATAATATGTCATGGGCTTGTATACTTTCTTCTATATGAGTGATTTGTTATCGCGTTTGAGTGAAAATATGAATTTGGATATTGTATCTTGCAGACTTAAGAGGGTTTAAAGAAGGTAGATAGTAATGTTCGTGGTTGTATTATCATTTAGATAAACAAAGCCAATGAATAACATAAGTTGTAAATAGTATTTAATTATAAACTGGTGGAAAACCTAGCAAACCGTACGGGTAGTGTTCCTTTTCAATTATTTAAGGTTTTTCAGTCACTACTCTGTTTTATTAAATTAAGCGCAATAATTATATAGCATATGTTATTTCTGAATATAAATTTTATTGATGAAAAACTTATTGAAATGAGTTTAGTGGTTTCGGAGCATTTCATTGCGTACATATGAAACAATTCTTTTCAAAGGTTTTCTGTTTTAAATTAAATCTTATTGCAGCGTGACTTGAAAGCACCCATAAAGCCTGCAACTTTTGTTATTTTTATATCTATATTATATATTAATATAGATATAAAAATAATAAATAGATATAGTTCAGAAGGCGGCCCAATTGAAGTGGGATTGGACCGGCCACGTTGATCGGATGCACCCGGACCGATGGGCCAAAAGAGCCACGCAATGGACTCCGTAGTGTAAAGAGAAAGCGTGGCCAACCAAGGAAAAATGGAGTGACGAGTTAGGTCTCTGGGACAAGAAATGGTGGAAGACCGCTCAAGACCGTCTGGAGTGGAAGAAGGGGAGAGAGGCCTTTGCCAAGCAGTGGGACATAAATGGCTCATAATAGTAAATAGATATAAAAATTACAATATCTAGTTTGTAAGTAAATCAAATGGAATTAATATACTATGTTGGCTAATATAACATAAGGAAGCAGTTTTTTTATGTATTGCTTCTATAATGCATCCAACAAGATTTCGTTAAAAATGTTGATTTTGTGATTTTATTTTCAAACCTTTTTTTAAGTATTTGCCTTAATATACGTTAATGTAGTGAAGCTTCCAAATCGCTCTGCTATTTAATGTATCGTAAACACCTAATTTTGTTCCTTAAATGAAGATATATCCATGTCACTTAGACAACGGAAGGCTATAATTAAACACGAAATCTTACTTAGATATCCATTTCTTAAAATTAATGTAAAGTGCTTGCTTGTGAATTAGGGTGTTAGTAGCAAGAAATTTAGTACGTGGAACTAAGCATTGGCACCATCCAAGAGAGCAGGCGCAGGCATGAACCACCCGTAACATTACATAATATTCACATCGAACTAAATCAAGACTTTTCTAAAATATATCATATACTCACAACTATAAATCCCTAAGCAGGGTAGCCAGAGCTTCAGAAAAATAAATTCTTCAGCCACTTTTGGAAGTTAAGTTAAGGAAAGATTGTAAAATAAAGGTTGTTGGTGATGGGTCTCCAACCGCATGCATAGCCCAAAAATACGGAAACCAACAGGAAAAAATAGGGTAGTGCTTTTCTAAGCCGACATTAGACAGCAATACTAAAATAATCTTTGAATTAATCAGAAACGATGGCGCAAACGTACAATTATCACAAAATGTATGTAATACAATTCTCATTGTAATTACTTCAGCATGGAAACACGTCATCTGCCGAATAATATTTCTGCGTAATATGCTAGAACGGATATTGCGATACTTCCCTCATGCGATAGCGATTAAGCTCCGGGCGCTTTTAGAATTACTATGTGTACGTAAATTATTCAAATATTGATATAATATTTGCTAAATTGAGATGAAGATTTCAGCAGGTTTTTACTCTTAAAATGTATAAAATAGTTCAGAAGGAACTTTAAAAATAATTAAATACTTGTATTGTGGCTTGATAATATCTTCTATACGCATCGTAAGCGATTCAAAGTTTAGAACGATATTAAGATGTGCCGTGTAGTGTCGGTTTAGAATAGCACTACCTCGTTTCTACTGATGGGTGTACGTAAGAGGCGACTAACGGTATTGGGGATTTTTGGGCGATGCGGCTGGAGACCCATCACCAATAACCTTTACTTTACCATCTTTTCCCCACTCAATTTCCAAAAGTGGTTAGGAATTTCTAATTTCTAAGTTATGTAACGATATTAAGCTTAATTAAAATGATACCTTAATGAACATGCAATATTCAATGATGTTGTATAAAGAAATGTTTTTTAAAATTTAGCACCAGAGAGCGGCCGCGTAAGACGTTTGAAAACCAAATCGAAAACGTTCTTATGAAGTCTAAAGTCCGTAGTGAAAAGAATGAAATAGCATGTATGAAACAAATGACGTGTGTGACAGAAGCAAGAGAGATTTGTCAGGAACATTCAAAGTGGTGATCTTTAGTCTCTGCCTACCCCAATGGGAACAACGTGCGTGAGTATAAGTAACTATGTAAGTTTATAATGTAATCCTTAAATATGACACAAATTACAATCCATGTGCTACCCTTAGAATTAAAATGTAAAGCTGGACTTTATATTTTGATCATTTGGGGAGGCTTATGTCCAGCAGCAGACGTCTATTAGCTAAAGATGGAGATAATGAATGCATGAGGTGCTTGGCCTTAATGTACAGTCAGCTGAAAGTGGTTTAAGTGGTGAGAATGAAACGGCAACATTAGTTTTGCACGCAAAGCGATATGACTACTTTTATTGGTAGTACGAACCATGTTAAAATTTTCACACTAGTAAAGTCTAAAACTATTGGTATCTCTACTTATAAAAGCGTTCCTTTACTCTCTGACTAAAAGGCAGCGTACAGCCTAAATGGAACGTTCCGTCTGAATTTAGGCAGTCCACTAGTATGAAATAAAATACAAAACAAAAACACACATAAAAGTCGAAGAGCAAAATGTGGCGGGAACCTTGAGTTCAAGGAAGTCTCAAAGTTGGTACATGTATATGATCTTACCATTTACGTCATACATACCCAAAGGGGTGGAAAAACTACAACTCTCATATGGTTTCAATAACGATGTTTTCACTCGCTATTAACGATCTTATTAAAAGACCACATAATGAGCTTGGAAAAGAATCCTTAATAAATACTAATGAAAAAGAAACCACCTATTCAGTCCGTTTCTCTTGTGCTTCCTGCCTAGAGTTTTATTTATAATTATTACTGTTTATGGTTTTTTGATTAGTTCTTAATTAAAGTAGAATGAGTTTATGTGTTTCCAAAAGTGGCTGAAGAATTTCTAATTCCTTAGCTCTGGCTACCCCTTCTAGGGATTTACAGCCGTGAGTATATGTATGTATGTATGAGTTTATGTAATATGAGTATTAAAAAATGCAAATAAAAGAAAGTATAAAAGCTACAACCCGACTACGACTCGACTATGAAACCGACCCGATAATGAAAAAAATTAACAAGAGCAAATTATTATTTAGACGTACATGCTCATGTCCAATAAATATAGCCCAACGAAGAGACGGGGTCATGCTGTTCTTTATCAACATCACCTGTCTAAGTATTCCTTCAAAATTTAAATAATATAATGGTAGGCACTTTTTTCAGATATTAAATAATTGGTTGCCGTGTAGTGCCAGCTTAAAATGTCACTACCCCTTTCTAGCCACGGGTGTCGTAAGGGTATGGAGCTTTTTAAGTGGATTTTGGGCGATGCTGTTGGAGACCCATCACCAATGATACTTTATTTCTACCATCTTGTTCCCTTATCAACTTCCAAATGTGGCTGAGGAGTTTCTAGCTCTGAAGCTCTGGCTACCCTTTTTTGGGATTTATAGCCGTGAGTATGTATGTATGTAAATTATTAGTGGGCGATACAGACGGCAACTCATTACAAACTCATCTTCACCTCACTATCGTCTTTAGCTTTCTTTGCCAAAAGGGACTGAAGCTTTCAACTTGCAGCTTTAGTAAACTTTCTAGGGTTCTGTACAAAAACGCAAATCGGGTTTCTATTACAATTCGCTATATTTTTCTATACGTATCAACTTCCAAATGCAGCGGCTAAGCAGTTTATAGTTCTAAAACTTTGATTACCCCTTTTTTGGATAAATGGCCGTGAGTACATGTATGTGTGTAATTGCATATGATAACTTGATCTTTTTTATGGTTTGAATTGTTTTTTTTTGAACTGATACGCTTTACATCATCAAATATAATTTATTTTGATTCTAATCTAGTTTTTGCTGTCGTTTTTATAGATAAATATTATGGAACTCTTCGTGTGCGAGACAAACGTGAACTTGTCAGTTTTATCTCAGTTCTTTTACGTAGTAACTAAATCTTGTTGTTAGACTATAAAAAAATCTTAAAAGCAAAAGTTTTAGTTAGAACAAAGCGTTAATTAATCGATGTCTCGATCCAAACACCTGAAAATTTCAATACCTTCATTAAGAGTACAGAAGCTACTCGAAAAGAGAGGTCACCGTCAAAATTAGAAATAGTCTGGCAAAAATACTTGGAATCTAATATATTTTATGAATCTAAAATATATAGTAAGTCTGATTGAATTATTACTAAGAATTTAGTCTGTTACTTATTTTTAATATTCAATTAAATTACATAAATCATTGTATAAAAATTAAACATTAAGTATGGTATGACTGGGACTCCCACCTTTCAATTTTTATTACATTTAGTATTATAGATGATAGTGCGGAACTCTTCGTGCGCTTACTACGACTCATACTTGGCCGTTTTTTTATATTGCATGAATTTATATCTACAATTTGATATTTAATTAAATACACAGTTGATTATAACACTATTTTTTCTCATAAAAGCTAACTTTGTCAGTAAATAAAATCCAGTAAAAATCGTCTTAAAATTACGTTTGTTGTATGGGCATATTTATTTTGTTGTTATTTAAAAAATCTTCTTAAAGCTTCTTTATCTCTTAACACTTCGGATTTAATGTTCAAATTACCTCAAATATGATGAAATAATTTTACCGAAAACTAGTTCAGCGATATCGAATCACAGTTATTACTTTCCGACCACTCGCATGTGGTAACTGAGATTGGATTTGAAACGGTTTCGTTAATGACATTTGAGGATTAATATAGAAATCCGTCATTAGGTTTGAATTAAAACTAGATTGACAGCGGAAAGTTAAACGATTATTCGATTTCAATATTTGCGTTAAGTCTCGGTTTAGATTTACTATTCGGTTTCTTACCGGGTCTCTCTAATGGGTGTGGTGGGATTAATCCCCAATCATGCAAGTGTTTTAAACACAGTCTTATCTTGACCATTTTTTGACGTTTACATAACTACATACATACATACATATTCTCACGCCGTTAGTTCTCATTGGGGTAGGCAGAGACTATCGATCGCCACTTTGTACAATCCTGGCAAACCTCTCTGGCTTCATTTACATCCATCAATCTTTTCAAACATGCTCTTTTATTCTTCATACTGCGGACACCTGCCTTTTTGACATTACATACATTTACATATTTTTACGTTTACATAACTAAATTGCATATTAAGAGAATCAAACAACAATATACAATAAGCAGAACGCAGAACGCTGTAACGTCAAATATAAGTGCATCACCCTCTTGAATCAACTTTTTTTTATCATTTGTTTTTAAAACTGTTTGTTTTCAGCTCATATTTAAGTCAACATCCATAAACAAAAGATAAGTTATAAAACAAAATATCAAACCCGATACCTTCACACTCACCTCACTTCACTACAGATCATAACATCAATGTATCTTCGTGCACAAGCATTATCTGACAGCGGAAGCCCACCACAATCTTCTGAACTCTAGCTCTTACCTGATCTCGATAATAGTGCGGTTCTAAATAAATTGGATGTAAAATAGTTCTAGTGGCAAAGGCCAAGTGTGGTGGTATCATCTGTCAAGCTCGGCACAGACAGCGATCAAATTGAGTATTTCGAGCATATTGCAGCATGATAATGCAGCACTCGACGATGCCCGAACTAGATTGCCTTAGGCCGACATCAAGCCTGGCTTACGATGACTGAGTATAGTGCACGGATCATTTGCTACGATCTCACCTTCCCTTCCTAGAACTTCGATTCTCGATCAAAGAATGCTTAATTGGTTTCCGTTCAGAACGAACATCGACTATTCAAAAGAGTTCTTTGGAATCGCAAAGACGTTTTGTTGGAAAGGAACTATTTTGTATTAGTACTGCGATACGCTTTGTTAACTTGCTAGTTGAAAGTATTTTCAAGAGACAATGTAAAGTATTAAATACTCTACAAAGTATTATTCATTTTTCCTTCGTGCATCCATTATGAAATTATATTCAATAGTAAAATGTGTTGATTTATAATTTTGATAGTTTTCTCGTCTACCAAATGTTAGTCTTTTAGAGGAATAGTACATTTAGACTGAATGACATTAAAAAAACAAGGTTAAGTATATATATTACTTACAACTAATAATATTCTTTCCGTATAGTGCCGGCTCAGAATGTCACTACCCCTTACTACCCACGGGTGTCGTAGGAGGTGACTTAGGGTATGGGGCTTTTTAAAGTGGGCGATGTGGTTAGAAACCCATCACCGACTATAGATTTTTTTTCTACCATCTTCTCCCCGATCAACTTTCAAATGCAAGTGAGGAGTTTCTAGGTCTGAAGATATGGCTATCCCTTTTTGGGATTTATGGCCGTGAGTATATGTATGTCAGAACTATCATATTGTGACAGTCACACAAAAGATAAAATATATTTACCACAAAAAATGAAATTTTACAGGTAAACGATAAAATTTACATATACTCGTAGATAACGTAATAGTAGTATTATTGATATAATAGTATGTTAACTCACACTAACATTAAATTTATATCGTGTTGCGGTGAAGCGATCAACTTACAATCTAGAGGTGTTGGGTTCGATACCTAATAGGTAAACTCAAAAAGTCGGTTTGTAAGATTTAACCCAGTTTGATATTGTATTGCAGACTTGTATCACCTATTTTTACTTGATTGTACTTTACAAAACGGCGATAGGCCTGCCCCCTATCACGTGAGTACACTGTCCATGCAAAACGTGGGTACTCTGAACACCAGGTGACAAAGTCACGTGATGTTCAGAAGTATTAGTACCTCTGCCAACCCCTTCGGGGATATTCGGCGTGAACGTTTATGTTATGTACTTTAAACTTTAAATAAACATACATAAATACATACATATACTCACGGCTATAAATCCCTTGAAGGGGCAGCCAGAGCTAGGGAATTGGAAATTCCTCAGCCACTTTTGGAAGTTGCGTGGGCAAATGACCGTGAAATAAAGGTTGTTGGTGCGTTGCCCAAAAATCCCTTAGAAGCCCCAATACCGTTAGTCGCCTCTTACGGACACCTACCAGAAGAAATGGGGTAGTGCTATTCTAAGCCGACACTACACAGCTTACTTTGAATAAAATAACATTAATAGTAGGTTATTATCTAAATTGAATTTATAAAACAATAACAAAATGTTCATTGAATTTCTAATGCCGAAAAGTTCAACTACAAACATGGACAATTCGAGAAGCAAATGTGACCTGAATTAATATTTGACCGGAGTGTTTGCTCTCGAATTCGCCTTCATTTAACTCCAGTGGGGACTTTATCACGGCTTTGTAATTTTCTATGTATTCCAATTTCGCAAATAGCTTGTCTACCTCTTGATTCACTTTCGCTTAATTAATTTTACATGGAGCCCACAGTGTGTGCTTTATGCAACTAATAAGGCCGATAGCTGGCTACGGTATGATATAAGATTTTACGTTACATTATTTGTTCAATATTTTATAGACTGTGACAGTTCTTTACATATAAATTTGTAGCGTTACATTTTCTCCTTAAATCAAGTAAAATCAAATAAACTAACTAATTGTCTACGCGATATATCACAGATGGGGTAGTCAAATCTAGTAACACTATTCCTTTAAAATTTTCGAAGCGTAACCTAACTGGTAAGTGACGTTATGAAACCTGCAAGAGCACTTTAGGGTTAAAATAAAAAGTATCTCTTAATTTGAAACCAATAGATAGTTACGCAAAAAAATACGTCTAAGTACCAATAGCTGTTAAAACGCCACGGCCATAAAAAAGTGGAAGTGTAGGGGAAAATACGCAACAAGAAGTTGCCTCGGCATAACAGATTTGTAGCAAGGGTAGCACTCAGACGAGCATTAAATATTTAATTTTAGACAAGTTTTTATTGCAAGAACGAAGCGTGCCCGCGATAAACGTCCGGTACGTGACTAGCGATCTTTATTTAGACCCGTCCGTATTGAACTCCAGTGAAACTTGTAAATAACATACTATTTTACAAGCGGAAAAGAGTAAAATTCGTGCATGATGTAATAGTATTTTTGGTACTTTGATAATATCATTTTATGTTAGTTTATTTGTTATCACTTTTTCTATTCATTAATCAAGGTAAAATCAGCCGTGATGGCTCAAACGGCACTCATTTATCATGCAGACAGGCGTGGCTTCAAATCCCGGATCGATGCTACTTCAAGTTGCACTTAGTCATTTAACAGTATATTCATACTAAACGGCGACCCTCTACCACGTGAGTACACTGTCTAAGCTAAACGTCAGTACTATAAACACCAGGTGACAATGTCACGTAATGTTCAGAAGAATTAGAACTTGCGCCAACTCTTTCGGGGATATTTTGAATTCGGGGTTGAATTTTTAGTAAAGAAGTATGAAAGGTCCGATAACTAAACCGTACTTCCAACGCATGGAAATGTGTATGTCATGCATGATAATAGGCTATTTGACTGTAATAAAAATATACATTTATTTTATTTCATTAGTCTTAATATTTCTTTTTTGGAGCAATATGTAATAATGCGAGATAAAAATATTGCATTATTTCACTAAAATCCGTCTTCTAAAATAAGTATTTTTGATGCAACTGTCACGCAACTAAAAACGACCGTGATTGGCTATTTCTATAATGACGTAGATTGCACATAAACAGACTGTGTATCGCTTCGCTCATTGGTGTTTAATGCGGAATTGACGTCATTTGTGCTACAGCCGCCATATTACTTAAAGTCGCGTTTTCGCGGCGAATTTGAATATTGCATTTTCTTTTTCGATTTTTTAATAAAATAGCTAAAATGAAGATAGAAAAAAATTTTTTAGGGCTCCTTATAAAAAAATTAACACCGTAAGATAGTTATCAAAACTTAGTCAAATAACCTATTGGCTTTAAAGCATAAAGTTAGTTTCCCATAACACAAGTAATTGCGTTGTAGGTACTTACTTTACTGGTAGGCTAACTTGATTTGTGCAACGTGTCTGTGTATATTTATTTATAACAGTACTTTGCACTTCTCAAAGCATTGGAGTAAATCATTTTAAATTTAATACATATATACATATACTCACGGCCATAAATCCCAAAAAGGGGTAGCCAGAGCTCCAGAGCTAGTAACTCTTCAGCCACATTTGGAAGCTGATAGGGGAGGGAAGATGGTTTAAATAAAGTACCATTGGTGATGGATCTTCAACCACATCGCCTAAAAACCACTTAAAAGGCCCCATACTCTTAGTTGCCCCTTACGACACCCGTGAGTAGAAAGGGATAGTGACATTCTAAGCCGGCACTACACGGTATCTAAATATGATGTGCAACAAATACGTTTTCCATTGTATTCTTAAGTTACAACCAAAAATTCTAGAACATAAATTGGCTCAAAATGCTAAATGTACCGCAAAAACCATAAGCACATTCGCGTAATATCGCGTCATACAAAGTTTCTCGCTCTTGATACACATAAACATCTGACAAAAACAAAAGACATTTACTGACGTCACCCCTGCCGTCGTTTGTGGCTCCCTCTACGGGCATAAACCGGTAACTTGTGCGTTTCAATTTTGCAACGCCAATTTTGTATATGCCCGGACACAAATTTGTCTCCAACAGCCAGCTTTTAGGTTTACAGCTGCAAAGACATTTATAGTTTTTGTTCTCTTCCTGAACCAATATTTACTGACTCTTTTAGTAAACTGTTTGGATTCTATAAATGTTCTGTGAAATATTTACTAAAGTGGTACTGTAATTTTAAGTGTTGCGAGACGTAAAAATAATAATTATAAATGTTTTATTCATCTAACTATACCCATTAACGGTAGGCTGAGAATATCTAAATCCTTTTTTTCACCTAATTACCTACGCCCAATATCCATTTTGGGGAAGGCAGAGACTATTGATCACTACTTTGTACAATCCTGACAAATCTGTCTTGCTCCTCTCACATTTATTATTCTTCTCAAACATGCTCTTTTCTTTACCCAAGACTTTCGCCTTTGAAAGAACGTCTTCACCTGAGGCAATTATTATATTATTTAATGTTTTTTGACATGAATTCCTCATGTGGGGATCACATGAGGAATTCAATTTTGCAACGCCAATTTTGTATATGCCCGGACACATACAAAATTAAAGTTATTAAAGGAAAGAAAAATTTCGACACTGGCGGGGTTCGAACCCGCGACCTTTGGGTATACGCCCCCGTCGCTCTGCCAACTGAGCTACAGTGTCAGTGTTAGTCTGCAAACTGACACTGTAGCTCAGTTGGCAGAGCGACGGGGGCGTATACCCAAAGGTCGCGGGTTCGAACCCCGCCAGTGTCGAAATTTTTCTTTCCTTTAATAACATCTTTTATTTATGAATTATTATATTGTATGAAATTCAAATGCTCAATTTTAGTATTTATCATTACTGCTTTACCCCGTTTGGTTTTAACTTGGTGGTAATTATTGATAATTGACTTCGAATTGATAATTTGATTATCTAACACTTTTTTAAAATTGACCTATAGTTACTGAGATAAGCTCGTTTAAGCTAACAAACTCTTCAGCTTTAAAATATTAGTATAGATTTACTTTCAACATTGCTGGTAAGTGTTTGTTTTCTCCTAAAAATTTTAACTAAACTTACATAATAATTTGAATGATTTTGTTCATGAAAACCTCATGTGGGGATTATTAGTAATAAATAAAGGAAAGAAAAACTTTATACTATAAACACGGATATTATTCTATCTGAAAAGGTAGACAAGTCGCCTTCCGAATTTGTAAAACATTCGAAGGAAGGGAACGCAAACACTACTTAAAAAGTGTAAAAAAATGAAACAAAGAATAGAAGAATTTCGCGCTGGCAGCCATTGACACGGTAGCTCAATTGGCAGAGCGTCGGGGCGTATACCCGAGGTCGCGGGTTTGATTCCCGCCTGTGTCGAAGTTTTTCTTTCCTTTCTATATTCTTTATTTATTAGTAAACTTACATAAGTTTAAAACTATTTATACGAGTGCTTCTGGTCTGGCGTATGTAATTTTCTTAAAGACATAATAAGCAAAAGAAAGTCACCTAATAGTTTTTCAGAGTTGAAGACTTGAACGAACATTTACCTTTTTATTTATTAAAATTATTAATTAAATGTTACGTGATATTTACTAAGAGAAAGTCTTACTACTTTGCAGTGTACGGAATGACTAGTGCGTTATACTACTCAATTCGTTAAAAGTTAAAGAAAATTAATTCAAAGCTGCAAGATTAGTCAAAAATGCAAATTAAAAATACTCTTTTGATCTATTTAGATTATCATAAGAAAATGAATTAATAATGAACAACATGTCATAAATTTCGTTTGAATCTCTATTTTGCATATGAAATAGCGTTTGTGCTTTTACGCTATCCTAGTACGGGTGGATTACTTATGGAAGCGATAAATTTGTTCCGCTTTATTGGCCTGCAAAAGGGCTCGATTGAACCACGGTACAACCGCGCATTGCACCTTACACAAAGCACGGAATCAATTGCAGTAAATACTCTGGGTTCAAAAATTGACATATCTAGCGCGCGATCTAGCGTTTTTCGTCTACTTTTTATCATGATAAAGTCTCATAAATTGATGAGTGCTTACTACATGCACGAAAACCGACACATTTAGAAAACAAATGGGCACGATAAATTTTAAATAGTTTTAGAATTAGAATCAATCAAACAGATGCCGTGTTGTGCTGGTTTAGAATGTCACTACCCCTTCCTACCCACGGGTGTCGTCATATTCGACTAAGGATAAGGGGCTTTCTAAGTGGTTTTAGGGGATGCGGTTGGAGACTCATTACCAACGATACTTTACTCCTACCATCTTGACCCCTATCTCTCTGAAGTTCTGGCTATCCCTTTTTGGGAATTATGGCCGTGAGAAATTGCATGTACGAGGGGCATGCCAAAAGAAGTTAGGTTCTCTTTTCTCATTTAATTGACACTGGCAACCTATACACCATCTTATAGGCTGGTTTTTATTGACATATATGAATATAGAACGCACTTCTTTTATTTATTTCTTATTTGAATGAGCATCATTTTTCCGAAAGCTGGCGGGAATTAACTTGCAGCAATGGAGCTCAGTCGACGTGATTTTCGCGCTATGATTTATTATGACTTTAAAAAAGGTTTAATCAAGAATGTTTTGAACTTTTGGCTTATATTTTTGGTGAGTCTGCTTGTTCCCGAGCAACAGTATTCAATTGCTGAATTTAAAAGAAGACGGGGATGTCTCGAAGATGAAGCGAAGACAGGACGGCCGCCAACCGCGGTCACGCAAGAAAACGTTCGTGCAGTTTAAAAACTTATTCGCGAAAACCGACGAATTACATTTGTAGAGCTATAGCGAGCACTAGGAATTGCATCAGCAGCAATGCCAACCATAATTCACGACCACCTTTCTCTCCGTAAACGTCGTTCGAGATGGGTGCCGTACAAACTTACCGATGAGCAGAAAGACCGTCGGGTGGATTGGTGCCTATTCATGATAGATAAATTCAACGGAGGCGAGAAAAAAAACGTATATGATATACTGACTGATGACAAAACATGGCTATGTAACTATGATCCCGAATCAAAGCGACAGTCGACTGTATGGTGCTTTGAAAACGAGTCAACTCCAACGAAATGTCGCCGTGCACGAAGCACACAAAAACAAATGGTCGCCTCGTTTTTCAGCAAAACGGGTCATATTGCTACTGTTGTGCTAAAGAATGAAAGAACGGTGAACTCCAAATGGTATGTGACAGTTTGTGTTCCAACAGTAATACCAGCTTGGTGTGACAAGCGACCGAAGTCAGGAATCCGGCACCTTCTCTGGCACCACGACAATGCGGCGCCGCACATGTTTGCCAGAACACTAGACTTTTTCAATTCGACAAATGTGTCATATCTCCCTCACCCGCCATATTCCCCTGATCTAGCGCCTTGTGATTTTTACATGTTTCCAAAAATCAAAGAAAAACTAAAAGGGAAGAGGTTTGAAAGCAATGAAGATGCGCTGGTTGCCTATAATTTCGAGATTTCTGAGGTATCTAAAGAAGACTGGTCACAGGTATTTTCCAATTGGTTCAGACGTATGGAAAAGTGTATACGTGATCAGGGTGAATACTTTGAAAATATCGATACTTGTGATAAAGAATAAATTTTATAATTTTTAAGTATCTAGTTTCTTTTGGCATGCCCCTCGTATTTAAACAGATGGCATGATTTGTTTTTTTAAATATTCTAAATTACTGGCACTTAAATTTCTTCGTGAGTTATCCAATACGTTAAATGGTCCACCATTACTCAACTTTGCAGACAGCTAAATTCTTTACTCACCATTGTTATATATTTTTATAAAAAAATTCTGGACTGCGTCTTCACCTAAGAAATATAATAGCGAAATTGTTAATTGTTTTGTATAGTTAATTTGACCGATCCTTGATATTTTCTGATAAGAATTTCATCTCCATCGCCGAGTTGATGGTTTTATCTCTCCACATTAGAACATTAAACACAGCCAGATAAAAAAAGGGGTAGGTACATTGATTGCGAATAAAGTTTTCTTTTTGTTATTGTGAGGTCTTGGTTGTCGTTTAATAGGATTACAACCCTGTATACAAGAATCAAGTATTTTTTATCACATCAAGCCGGGTAGCATACTGAAAATTGCCAATTAGGATCGGTGAAAAATTATTCATTAAATATTAATTAAATTTGTTTGGACTGAGGAGGCTTTTCTGTGGCAGAGCAAATCCGTACGTCTCACAATGAAAAGAAAATAATAAGTTAAAATCATCTGTGCGGTAAAATAAGATTAAACAGAAACAAAACTTACATTATGTTATTATTATTATTTATATTATTTATATTTATATTATATTGTTATTATTATTATTTAGGTATTTGTATTACTTGTATATATAAAAGTATGTAGTTATGTATGTATGTGTGTTCATATGTGTGTAATATGTACCTATATTATTTTGTGTAATTAATATTTATGTTATTATTTCAATTAAATAAGTTAGTTTTAAAGTAAGCTTGTTTTGTGCATCTACCTAGATAACTAGTTTACCGATCTCACCTTCCAAAGGTTGTCTGGAAGAGATCGCTTTTAGCGATAAGACCGCCGATTGTACCTCACTGTAAACTGTATGATAATTTATTTTGTAAATTTGTGTTTGATGTACAATAAAGAGTTATTCTATTCTATTATGTCAACTGACTTCAAATTATGATCCATCTACGCTTTATGGTAAACATTCATTAAAAAAGAAATCTGTTGATAGATCAAATTTTTAATGGGGACAAGAACCAGAATATTCTTAGATACTATTAGCTGTGCTAATATAATGTACAGGTCAATCCGTGGCTTAGGGAAAATTGAATTTACCTTTGATTCAATGGTAATATTGGTGTAATAAAAAAAAGTTTGTGAATGTCCTTATTTGTGTATTGTACAAAACGTATCGTCTATTTAGTAGTATCATCCGTCGTTTTTGTACTTATGTAGGGGCTAACTTAATTTGTGTGCTATTTGTGTATAGTTTTTAACGATATGATACTTCGATTATAATTGAATAACATGCATACAAACATATACTCACGGCCATAAATCCCAAAAAGGGGTAGCCAGAGCTTCAGAGCTAGAAATTCCTCAACCACATTTGGAAGTTAACAGGGGACAAGATGGTAGAAATAAGCATCTCCAACTGCATCGCCCAAAAAGCCCATTCCGTTAGTCACCTCTTATGGGAACCTCCTCTTACCCGTGGGAGAAAGAAATAGGGGTCGTGACATTTTAAGCCGGCCTTGTAGTGCCGACATAGAATGTTAACTACTACTAGAAATTATACCTCTTTTACAATTAAACTCTTTTTCTTTTTCTGTGCCTAACAGGGTCCACAATGCTGTAACATAATTAAATACTTAACATCTAAGAAAACCATTGTGGAACGCAATAAATCTATTGAGTATTGAAGTTCTTTTTCCCTCATACTACTCGTTTCGATTATATTATACTTTTATACTAGCTCTAATCTAGCGCTTTTTGGCTAATAAGAGTTGATTCGCTTCAAATGCCATTAGCAATTACCTATTACGATACTAACCGCGGCCGCTTGCGTAATGAAGGTAATCGGATCGATTAAGTGCTGTGAGCCGGGGAGTAATTCACTTTACTATTTTTCAGGCCCAAGTTGTCGCATCATTTAATATACGTCAAAGGACCTACCGAGGTGTTTTTGAATATTAATAAAGCTTGTATCTATTACAGAGGTTCTATTATCAAATCTTATTAGTAAAACAAAAAAGGTTTTTTTTCATCATTTATTTTGTTGGGTACAAACACTTATTATGATTAAGTATGTCAGTCTTAAAAATACATCGTACAGTAACAATTATTTTTGGCCGTATCTTAGGCTTTATTATAGTTAGACTTTAGTCGTTCAGCCGAGTAGTGCCGGTTTAGAATGTCACTACCCCTTTCTACCCACGAGTGTCGTATGAAACGACTAAGGGTATGGGCCTTTTAAGTAGTTTTTGGGCTGGTTGGAAACCCATCACCAACGATACTTTACTTCTACCATCTTGTCCCCTATCAACTTCCAAATGTGGCTGACGAGTTTCCAGCTCTGAAGCTCACGCTAATCTTAATGGGATTTATGGCCTAGAGTGAATATCCATTAATCGCTATTTATAAGTTCATTTTGAGTCATAAGTCATCATTGTCGAGCCTGTAACAGTGGCAACATTACACACCACTTTCCGTCCGTTATCTGACGCCCAAACACCCTTAGTCGCCTCTTTCAATCATCCATGGGAAGAAACGTGGTAGTTTTATTTTCAAACAACACTACACAGCTATTCTCGAAACATGCAAAAACTAATAAAAAATTTAAAGCGTCAGTTCAGTTAAGAATAGTCTTGATGAATTATTAAATTTATCGCTAAGTGCCCTTTGAGCCAAGCTCCAGCTTTTGTTAATAATTTCCTATTCCGTATCTACATTGTCATCCGTACATAGAGTTGACAAGTCAGTCCTTCAATTTACATAACAAATAGTGCTTAATCTTCGTGTTCAAAGTGTCTCTATCCGATAAGATATGGCCACTACAGTTGACCGTCTCAATTATATTATCAAGTATGTTGTTGACTAAGAGAAGAAGCTTTAAATATCATAATTTATGTAAAATTTAGTTATTTACACTATTCGTAGTTTTTGGTTTCATATTAAAGTTTTTAGGATCTTCATTTTTAACAATTACATTACATAACATATACTCACGCCTTAGGTTTCGATTGGGGAAGGCAGAGACTATATTTATATTAATGTAAATTTATTTTAGTAACGAAGCAAATTGTCTTCATGGATATGACTTGAAGTGAGTTATCTATGATCTTTAACTCCAGGGTCGAATACAATATGAAACTTAGAGTAATTTATTTTGCAATATTTATGAAAACAATCGCTTCTTTAGTAAAATAATATTCTTTTATGCCGCGTAGTGCCCATAGGTATCGTAATAGGCGACTAAGGGTATAGGGGCTTTCGAGGTGGTTTCTGGGCGATGCGGTGGAGACCCACCACCAGCGATACTTTATTGTAACCATTTATGGCCATGAGTATTCTATGCCTGTCTTATGTGTTTTTGTGAAAAAGTCGTAAAAATGATATTTATATTCATAGTTGATGCCGCTCGAGAGTTTGAGGAGTAACTATCAGCCTTTGAAAATGCATTTATGACCTTTGAGTACGACTACCAGATGTAAATCACCTTGACAAACAATCCATATGACTTAAGAAACGAAAAATCTAATTGCTGTAACTGTTTTTCACAATTTAAAACTGTCACTCTTTCCCAGTGGTGGCTTTTAGAAAAACATAAACTGGTGAACATTTTTAAGCGCGAAAAAAACGAGTTTTGTATTGTTATGTTTAATAGCATACATACATAATAGTCACGCCGTTCGTTCCCGTTGGGGAAGGTAAAGACTATTGATCTCCACATTTTACGATCCTGGCAAACCTCTCTAGCTTAGTTTACATCCATGCATTTTTTCATACATGCTCTTTAATTTTTCATACGTCGGACACCTGCCTTTTTCATCACATTCTCTATAAATAAATTCTTAATATTTTTTATGTACTCAAATGTATTAGATAATAAAAATATTTGTATTACTATATATGGAAATGCGTGAATACCAAAAGTTATACGTTAAATCGAAAACATAAATGGCGATTACTTCTCTATCGATCTTATTTTCCTGTAAATGTGCCTCGACCTATTCCCAGGGCAGAACTATAAATCATGTAGACATTTCACTCGGTGACATCGACACTCGCTAATCGTTAGTTACACGCCTCTTTGGCTGCAAAAAAAGGGATCCAAATCCGACCCATTTTATATTTTTATCGTAAATGGAAGATTCATTCGTTTAACTTGGTGACCGCAAGATTTTATCATTGAACCTGCTAATTTATCAAATATTGCAGGAATTATAGCAATGTTATTTATAAATTATTGTTACATTTTATAACAATCATCTCAAATCAAAGATCACGCCCTATATTTCGAAAGGATGACAGTGCATCCTAATACTACTGAAGATCATGTGAAATTAGTATACCGTAGCATTGTCACCTGGTGTTCAGGGTACGTTGATTGGACAGTGTTCTCGCGGCATAGTGACAGGCCAATCGTCTTTTGTTACTCCGCCACATGACTAAGCTTAACGCAATGTAGGTGTACTCAAAATATCGTGCCTCACCGTTCGTAACCTTCATAAATTCGCCATACATTTGACTTTAGAATAAACATGGTGCAAGCCAGACTCAGAGTTCAAACTCAGGCCTCTCTCTTAAACTCAGCTGGTTTGCCTACTGAATGATAACCGTTTTTGTATATTTGTATTTTTGATATATATTTTTCTATGATTTTTCCATAGCTGTACGTAAAACTGACTATTAACTTTTTATAATTATTATTTTGAATTTTAAAGGATATGTGACACCTTTAACTTCACTCACTATAATTAAACTCGGTAAAATCAAAACCATATTTTTTTCTTCTAACATAAAATATATACACTCGAAACAAAGCTTGCATTCAGCTTGTACTAAAAATCTAACTCGTCGCGTTACACTCAATTCTTTATTTAACCAGTAATTGTATTGATAATTTCCCAAATGGTTATGTTTTATTAACTTTGAAACGTTTGAAAAGTGTTATTCTAAACTTTTCGAGACTATTGTTTTAAAATTATTATTGGTTTATGTTCTCTTTTAGCGTCGGATTAAAATAATACGCACTCGTACCCATTTGATTATCTTTCTACGAATTAATCTTAGTAAATTGTAGTAAATGAACAAACACACACACAATGATAACCAGTTCCGATTTTGTGTATACTCATACACAAATCAGAAATTACTGATTGTGGGCCCATATTTTGCGAAACCATTTCTTTAAATTATGTCATTGAATACTGTATATGTGCATACATATCCATATACTCACGGCTATAATTCTCTAGAAGGAGTAGCCAGAGCTAAGGAATTATAAATTCCTCAGCCACTTTTGGAAGTTGAGGGGGGAAAAGATCGTATAATAAAGGTTTTCGGTGATGGGCCTCCAACCGCATCGCCCAAAAATCCAATAAAAAGCCCTAATACCCTTAGTCGCCTCTTACGACACCCATGGGTAGAAAGGGGTAGCAACATTCTAAGCCGGCACTACACGGCATACTGTATATGTGTGCTAAATAAATAAATTCTTTTTTTTTCTTTTCTTGAATGAATAATCGTAGAAAGTATTTTCGAATGGAAATCAATATTCATACTAAGATAAGAATGGAAAACCAAAAACACGAATTTATTCGTAACATCATCTCGTTGTATAGAATAAAAGGGTGACAAGAGTGGGAAGAAATAGATAATTGTCAGGATCGTACAAAGTGGCGATCAATAGTCGCTGCCAACCCCAAACGGGAATAATGTCTAAGGTTTATTGTATTCACTTTTAATATTGTCATTGACAGAATAATTTATTTTGGTGAGTCCATTTCTTAAAATTTTCTATTGCCTTCAAATTTACTCCCCTTTGAAACATATTTCAATTAACTTAGAAATACAGAGAAGAACTTCAGTTTCATTTATTTCGCGCGTGTTACAATAATTAAACTAATCTTAGAACTATCGGACACCCGCGTATCACACACGTCCAACTAACGACGACCTCCGAGTTAGTTTGGCCCGTCCTAAAATTGCCTATGTTTAGATGTGGTGAGAGGGAGATGAGAGATCAAGTTACTGGTGGCGTATCTACGCTGTCTGATCTAGGAGGCGCGCCGTCTTGAGTTGGCAGGCGCCTTTAATTAACGTCTCTAAAACACAGGCTTAGATGTATCCACAAAATAGAAGAAGACGTATCTCTTGTATGGTGATAGTTAAGTGTAACTAAACTATGTTGGTCCTTTTAAATTAAGTGGAATGCGAGAGGAAGTAGGTTTTGATTCGGGTATTTAGTAACAAGTTTTTCAACTTAGCGTTTACTCCGTACATCCCCGAAACGGTGGTAGAAATACTATTCTTCTAAATTTATCTAAAAATACGAAAAATTGTTGTTATCTATTGTACATATTTATTGCTAGGGCAGTATAGAATATACAAGTGACAGAGAGCAGGGCAATGAAAGGCAATTGCCTATTTATGTGTAGACCTCTCGATATACCCAACCCATCCTATTCCATCTTTAGTCAGGATTTGTACAAGAGCATGAATGAAAAGAATGGTGGATGTAATTGAAGCTAAAGAGGTTTGCGAGGATCGTACAAAGTGGCTATCAACAGTCTCTGCCTACCCCAATGGGAACTGATGTCGCAAGCATATGTATGTTTGTATGTTGTACAAGGTGACTAGGAATTCGGGGGTATTTACACGATGCTGTATGTAATAACCCGTTCATTGACCATATTTTCCTTTTTCGAGTTCTAAAAGTGTCGAAGAAAACCATTATTCCAAACGTTTAACTACCCTTTTAAGGATTACAACCATAATTTTAAGTGAGATAGTGTTAATCGAGTTTATGACTATCAAAGCTCGGGTATACATAAAATTATACCTAAAAAACTAATACATAATAATTATAACTACATAATAAGGGTTTAAAAACGCAAAGAACTGCAATGGACTAACTCCAAAACTCATCCAAGCCCTACGTCTACGCCTAAAAACGTTTTTAAAGCAATGATACCCTCCTCGCGACATTCAGTATGTGACGCACAGAAATCAAGCCAATCACTGATGCGGGGGTAATAATTTGTACTTAATAGCGATGCAGATGTACTCCAATCCGATAACGGTTACAAGTACTGGTAACTGACTACTACGTAAATATATCTGTAAAATGGATAAAAAAACGCTGTGTACTATATGCATGGTCTTAATTTTGATCATAATCACATACTGTACTTTACAGTAGAGATGTTATTGAAAAATACTAGATTCAGACTACCGAATTTGGAATTGTGTCTTTCTTTAATATGGTCCTCAATCGTTTTGCTGAGGCCCTGTCCTCTCTCATTACAATACCATTCAATATGACTTAATATTCTTCTATTCTCTATTCGCCACTTGTTTATTGATCCACAAAACTAAGTTCAAGGTACAAGTAATAATAACAACATAAAGACATACATTTTTTTGGACTCTTCTTGATGCAGATACTACAAGCTCGATATTACCATATTTAATATTTAATCTAATACCTATAAATATAGAAACAAGATAAGGCAAAAAAACTTACAAAATTAATACTATAAAATTAAATAAAAATAATATAACATAAAAGTTCGATCGAGATTAAGGAGCATAAACGTAACGTAAACGTTCACGCCGTTTTATCCCCGAAGGGGTTGGCAGAGGTACCAATACTCCTGAACTCACATGGCAAGCGCCATCTAGTTTCCAGAGAAGGTACCCACGTTTTGCTTAGACAGTGTACTCACGTGATAGGGGGCAGGCCTATCGCCGTTTTGTACGAATACACTGTCACATGACTAAGTACAACTCAGCCATGTGGGTTTCCTCACGATGTTTTCCCTCACCGTTAGCAACCATGTTAAATTAACCACACATATGACTTTAGAAAAGACAAATTGGTGTAGGCCCGTCCCAGGATTGGAACTCACGCCCTTCTGTTTTTCGGGCGGGTGTTCTTACCCACTGGACTATCATGTCGCTTAAGGAGCACTATGATAATAAATTGACAACGAGTGTTTCACGGCCAAGCTATCATTGAAAATATCTACATGAGAATTAGAACCAACTGAATTTGTAGCTGAACACATGCGATAAGTAGGGGAGTGAATGCCTAAGTTCGTTTTTACAGATGGTAAATAAAATATTTTATTATTATAAAGTCCGTGGAACTGTAAAATTTAAAGATTCTATAAATTCCGGAGAATACATACATATACTCACTGCTATTAATTCCCTAAAAGGGGTAGCCAGAGCTAAGGAATCAGAAATTCCTCAGCCACTTTTGGAAGTTGCGTGGGGAAAATATGGTAAAATAAAGATTGTTGGTGATGGGTCTCCAACCGCATCGCCCAAAAATCCCTTAAAAGCCCAAATACCGTTAGTCGCTTTTACGTACACCCGCCGGAAGAAATGGGGTAGTGCTGTTCTATACCAATGCTACACAGCTTTCTCCGCTTTCTCAGCCGAATAATCTTTATGGCCGTTTATTGCTTTATAAACGAAAAGAATATCTGCTATGCTCCTGCGATTTTTATAGTGTTTGGAGTCTGTAAAGAGATAGTCTCTTGTCATAGGAAGTTAGGGTATGACATAAGCGATCATTGAAGCTTTACATGTAGAGGAAACTCTTTTGTACATTTTCTAAACGTCGCGAGTGAACTGAGTATCCTGGGTTCCATACCACACTGTTATACTCCAAGATGCTCCTAACCAAGGCCTTATAAATTAATATGGTGACTTGAGAATTTTGCAGTACCTTGGTTTGCCTGTTTATGAAACCAGCCTAACGCGATGTTTTCTGGATGATATAATTAAGATGTTCCCGGAAGTTTAATTTACTATCAACCATTACGCCCAAATCCCTAACACAGTCTTTCGAGGGTGAAACCTGATCGTCAATTGTGTAAGTAGCTTTATAGCAAATTTTTTTTCGTGAAAAAATTATATAAGAACTTAACTCGTATTTGTTCACTACATGTGCTCAAACCGCTTATACATTTCTGTCTTATTTACAACGCCACCTTTACAGCCCACTGTATATAATCATATGGTCTTTCACTCCCTCACACAACATACTATTACATAAGCTGCTGAGTGACTAAATGAGGTTTTCGTTGCATTCATTCTTCTTCCATACAATACATAGAATACAAAACTCTTTGTTACACATCTAATAAATAAATATTTGCTAATAATACTGTTTTTGTACGGCCACGTACCGGAAGTCCCGGTAGGCCCCCAAAAGATAGACCGAGGACTTGGTCAAGGTTGCGGAAAGCCGATGGATAAGCGCAGCACAGGACCGGTCGTAGAGATCTTTAGGGGAAGCCTATGTCCAGCAGTGGACGTCTATATGCTGTTTGTGATGATGTTGACGGTTTTACTATGAACTTTTTTATCACTTAAAGTTATATTTTTCAGGTAACCATTAGATGAAGTGGAAAATTATTAAATTGATTCGATATATAATTCAAACTGCTGCTAAAATAAAAAAAAAACGAGTACAATAACTCAAAATTTAATACATTATTACATTATTCATTACTATTTTCATATTATTATATAACTAGGTAGTTTTTAACTGTTAATATTTTTGAATAATACTATGTAAATCTTATTAATATTATAAATTTGAATGTTTTGATGTTTGTGTGTTTAAGATAAAATGGCTTCTCAATTACAGAAAGTATGTGAATGAAATTTAGCAGAATGTAGAATATTCACGCCTGATTGAACTCAGAGTACCAAAAAAAACGCCTAAAGTTTGGCAAAAGCAAATTTACAGTGCGGAGTCTGTCGGGTCAGTTAGCAATACAATAATGATACAAAATAATATATGTTTTTAGACGTTACTGAAGAAAATTGTATAGAAGCATTTACACGAGATTATTTACCTTTTTACCGGGTTTTGGTTTAAATTGTAAGTATGCTAATTTTAATTCCACTCCGTCAGGGAAATTTTCTCGAAAAGGATACATAAGCATACAAAATTTTGTTTCACGTATTGATCATATATAAATTTGACCAATAAAATATTCAAGCCTGATTGAACACAGAGTACCGGAAAAACGCCTAAAGTTTGGCAAAAGCAAATTTACAGTACGGAGTCTGTCGGGTCAGTTAGTAATGTAATAACTATACAAAATAATATATGTTTTAGACGTTGATGAAGAAAATTGTATGGAAGCATTTATGCGAGATTATTTACCTTTTTACCAGGTTTTGGTTTAAATTGTAAGTATGCTAATTTTAATTCCACTCCGTCAGTGAAATTTTCTCAAAAAGGATACATAAGCATACAAAATTTTGTTTCACGTATTGATCATATCAGATTTACTAAGTCTTCAAAACTTTGGGAGCTTACATTTCAAATATTTAGGAGCGGAGGATTACTCACAAAGTTTGCTTACTGAATCTCAACAGAGAATTGAATCTATTAATCCGGAATTTCACGAAGATATCAAATATTTGCCTTGTAATAGAACAACACTACCCAAGAAGTCAAAACTAATACAAATGTGCATTAACGAAAAAAAATACATATCATACTATCTGAAGGGTAAATTATTATTATTTTTAATACATGTGTATAGAATTTTGAATTACATTCACGAATATTTTACAAAAAAAAACGATTATACCTGCAAAAAAAGATAGATAGATAGAAAAATAACCACTTGAAAAGAAAAATAACCAGACTCACGAAAAGAAATCAATAAACATTGTCGTTACCATTATATTGAAGCTAATTAGTATTCATAGAGTGTTTAAAGTTAACGTGAAGCTGTCAAATGTAATCTTAAATAATCGTAATATGATCGTAACAGTTTTCAAATTTCAACTCGATTTAATTGATCAATGATATTACTCTATGCTTTGTTCTATTCTTGAGTATATAGCCCCTCAAATCATATTACACTACACTAAAATATCACACATTAGTTTAAAAATAAATTCAGCGTAAAAGTTTGAGAGCGGAAATATAGCGGAACTGAGCTGAGTAGTTAGTGTGGAAGTACGTGCGTGGACAAAATAATGAAATAGGTGTCATCGATCAGGCTCGCTGAATCAGAACGGGCAAATTGATCAAGCATTTTTCGGAAGCAACCCTAACGGACTCAGCAAATACTCGGTATTCTGCGACGCGACACGCGACAGAAGTGATTTTACATAAATACATACATACATACTCATATTTGTCTTCTGGTTTGAATTAGGTTGGGAAACTTAACCGGTCAAATGGTCCACGTTCAATGGCCCACCTCATTGCTGGGTTAAGTGCGGAAACCCGAGGCGGTTAACGCCCACTAAATAATAATAATAAATACAGACATAAGTATACTCACGGCTATAAATCTCTAGAAGGGGTAACCAGAGCTAAGGAATTAGAAATTCCGTAGCCGCTTTTGGAAGTTGAGTGGGGAAAAGATGGTTATTAAATAAAGGTTGTTGGTGATGGGTCGAAATATCCCTTAAAAAGCCACAATAACCTTCGTCTCCCCTTACGTTCACCCACGGAAAGAAACGGGGTAATGCTATTTAAGCCGACACTACACAGCAAGTTATTTTACAGTTTGTCAAAAATGTGTTATTTATCAAAGCCCAGCCTAAATTACTTTCTATAGGTTTAACAGTTTTCCATCCGACACTAACTCCACGTAAAATGTTTGTTGCATTTTACTGTCTGGAATCTACCTAATTACAAATATTCAAGTAATTAAGCCACTTTGAGAAAATGAGTTAGATAAGAAGAAAGCCCGACTCCTGATGTCACCCACGGAAAAAGCGGGTAGCACTTTTATCATAACACATTTCACGGTGGCCAACATTACACAGAACACATACATACATACATATACTCACGGCTATAATTCCCTAGAAGGGGTAGCCAGAGCCAAGGAATTATAAATTCCTCAGCCACTTTTGGAAGTTGAGTAGGGAAAAGGCGGTAAAATAAAGGTTTTTGGTGATGGGTCTCCAACCGCATCGCCCGAAAATCCAATAAAAAGCCCCGATACCTTTAGTCGCCTCTTACGACACCCGTGGGTAGAAAGGGGTAGCGACATTCTAAGCCGGCACTACACGGCACACACAGAACGTCCCATCATAATTGGTTTTATCTTAGCAGTTATAAACAATATTCGCCGGTTAAGTCGCAAGTGTGAAATATTTCGTCGCAGAAATAAAGAACATACCTACACATGCTGCAACACAGTTTTGTGCCAGATAAAACGATTTGACATTTGACATACTTTTGCTTATGTCACTGAGCAGATTTGGGGATTGGATTTATTTCCGTTTCTGCTACCTCTGTTTGTTATGTTTGAACGAGCTCTGGAATACCACTGTTTATTACGAATGCGTTATTTTTGAGTAATATTCACATGTAACTATTTTGTTTAAAAACTGAAATAATTTTGAGTTTACTTGAATTTTGATAATTTATTAAATAGTACCATCATTGCAGACTATCGTTGGCAATATAAGAAAATACTTTAATATACAGTTAGTTGAATTCGTTAGTAGTAGTTTATGTTATCCAATTTCATTGCTTTTATTAAGGTGACCCGAAAATCAATGGGTAAACTCGTCTGCTAATCATCGATTTTAATTACATTAATTTAGTTTTTAATATAACAAAATTACCATCTGCTGCGTAGTGTCGGCTTAGAATACCACTACCCCATTTCTTCCGGTGGGTGTACGTAAGAAGCTACTCTTTTGGGCGATGCGGCTGGAGACCCATCACCAACAACCTTTATTTTACCATCTTTTCCCCATGCAACTTTCCAAAAGTGGCTGAGGAATTTCTAATTTCTTAGCTCTGGCTACCCCTTCTAGGGATTTATAGCCGTGAGTATATGTATGTATGTAAAATTACCATTTCTAACAAATAAACTTAAAATCAAAAAAATCAGCTGTGTAGTGTCGGCTTAGAATAACACTACCCCATTTCTGCCGGTGGGTGTTCGTAAGAGGCGACTAACGGTATTAGGGCTTTTAAGGATTTATAGGGCGATGCGGTTGGAGACCCATCACCAACAACCTTTATTTTACCATCTTTTCCCCACTTAACTTTCCAAAAGTGGCTGAGGAATTTCTGATTCCTTAGCTCTGGCTACCCCTTCTGGGGATTTATAGCCGTGAGTATATGTATGTATGTATGTTAAAAACAAGTAAACCCTCTATTTCTTCTACTCTTAAACTATACTGATAGTGATGGACAGCTCACTCAGCGTTCACGCCATTTACCATAGAAATTATTTTCTGCGACCTGGCGTTCAGGGTACCCACGCGTTTACATGGGCAGTGCAATTCTTGATAGGGGGCAATCAATTTATTTTCATCCGTCCTTGCTTATACTGTCCAAAATTATTTTAATCTCTTTCGGAATCTTAAAGGCAGTAACTTTGCCATCATTATTAGTCAGTTTGGTCAATCAACTCTGCTTTAATTATAAAGCAAGAGGATTTTAAAATTGTTTATTACAATTAATACGTTTTTTGACCAATTGGCACTAGAAACAAAATTTAAGGATATAATACTGTGATATGTTTTATTTTTCTAAAGTTTATTATAAAACACACGTTGAAAGTAAAGTTTTAAATAAGAAAAGTGGGTGAAAATACTTTCCACAAAACATTAAAACAGATTGTGATAGAAGGTTACAAAACAATAGCAGTTTATTTATATTTGCAGAGGAAAGTCGTTCCGTGAAAGCTCATTAGTGAAGAAAGCAGTTACGTTTATTAGCTACCTACCACCTGCCCTTTTCTTCTTATTACGAAGTCTGTGGCTATTTAAAAGGACATCGTAAAAAGGCCTTTTAAAAGATGAAATAAGTAGAGTTTATGTCTCGGTATTACCATTTTTGCAATGATTCCAATAAATTTTCAAATATAATCATCACAGCCTATATATACATACCTACTAAAGAGCTCAAGCCTATTATGAATAGTGTATTGTGTAGTGTATACTCACGGCTTTAAATCCCTAAAAAGGTTGCCAGAGCATCAGAATACGAAAATCCTCAGCCTCTTTTGAAAGTTAAGTGGGGGAAAGATGGTAAACTAAAGGTTCTTGGTGATAGGTCTCATACCGTATCGCCCAAAAAATACTTGAAAAGCCCCAATACCCTTAGTAGCCTCTTACGAATACCCAAGAGCAGTAATGGGGTAATACTATTCTGAGCCGACACTAAACAGCTTCTAAGCCGACACTACACTCAGCCAGTAACTCATTGTATATTAACTCAGATCTCTGACTCATAGTATTATTTAGATTTAGTAACCTAATACTGATTGTTTGAAGATTGCACTGTCTCACTCTCACCAGAGAACTAATATGAACTGTCCACTGGGCTGTCAGGGGACAGTTGTGAAGGTTGTCAAGAGTCGGCTGCTCTTGGTCTGATAGTGAGCCAGTGGAAAAGACTAAGTATACATTTATTTGCGTTATTTTTGCGCACTTTATAAACAACATAGCTAGCAGTCGAACATTGCATACAAACAAAAATGATTTTAATATAAAAAAAATAATATTGTCCAATTTTTATTCTAGTCTAAGACCTATTCGCAAGCCTGATCAGGCCACAAAGGTTTCATAAGAATCAAAGCTATTTTGGTACTGTTTTGTTACGATATAAGATTAAATTGAATCTTTCGACAAAATTTTCTGATTCAACCCGAGATTAGAAATCGAGATAATTAAATAAAAATTCCAAACACTAATTCGAAACCATTAAATATTTAATTAAGTATGAAGTATGTATTCGATAAATAACAACGAACTTCTGTGTTAGACGTACCGTTTCCGTTCTTGCACTCTCAGCATTGAGCCTATCATATTTTACACCCTTTTGACAGTTTCTCGAGAATAATAGCACCGCTACGATCTTACAAAAGACCTCTTTGTAACAATTGAAAAGTAAGGAAACAGATTAATGGAAGCATAACTCTTAATGCGCACTGAAATTCGTGTATTCGATTAAAAGCGTTTGAAGATCTTCGTTCGAGATTACTTAAATATTAAAATGGAACACGCCGAATATTTTATTGAAAATGACAAACCGATATTTCCACCTTGTGTTCAATCAATCCATATATTTCGTAAGAAATATGTTAGTCATATCATATGATGAATAAAGACTCAATGTATTATTATGTCTATGATATATTCGTGCATGAGGTTGAGTCCTCAAACAGTGTTGCGCTACTGTTTTATTTTTAAAGTATTAAGTATCGTTATACATACATACATACATATACTCACGGCTAGAAATCCCTAGATGGGGTAGCCAGAGCTAAGGAATTAGAAATTCTTCAGCCACTTTTGGAAAGTTAAGTGGGGAAAAGATGGTAAAATAAAGGTTGTTGGTGATGGGTCTCCAAACGCATCGCCCAAAAAACCCTTAAAAAGCCCCGATACCGTTAGTCGCCTCTTACGTACACCCACCGGAAGAAATGGGGTAGTGCTATTTTAAGCCGACACTACACAGCAATATATAAGTATCGTTATTTATAATTATATGGTTTTGATATGTAGATAAAATGACTGAGAGTAAATTCGTTAGAGAGATATTATCAGGGCAAATGTCTGTACTACCAAGAACACGTTTAGATGAAACAGAGAATGTGCTAAAAAAGCCTGCTTTTGAGGAATAAAAAGGCATGTTTGAAAACATATATTAATGGTAATGAGGCTCCAGGTTTTTTTAGGGTTATACACAGTGGAAAATATTTGGTATTAAATTTGCATGATCCGTTGATGAATTTATCAATATTTTATTACCAGCAACACATTAACAGCCTGAGATGAAAGAAATCAAGTGAAGTCTAGGTCATCACATTAGAACCGTAAGTAATGTACGGCTAATTACTGTCATTAGCCACTCATATTACGCTTATACATCGTGAACCCTAACAAAGAGTCCGATATAATATGAAAATCAAATTTAGCACATGATTAATGCCCTCGTATTGGAATCGTAAATGGCATGTAAAAGCCGGCTACGCAAAGAACAAGTCTACACCACAAAAGCTTCCCATTACGTGTCTAAGTGAATGACGTTTCATTAAGGGAAAGTCAATTACATTGAGAGCGGAGAACATATGGTGGGCCATATTTCACAGAAAATAATGTTCATTTCGCTTCATATGTTGTGAATGGAAAAATTTCATTAACTTGCGAAAAATGGAAATACTGGAACTCGGTGTTGACGATGTGGCAGGGTGTTTCTTGTTGAAATGAGATATTAAAAGGCGTGTGTACAATTACCATATATAGGTCGCGGTGGAATATAAACGATTGAAGAGGTATATTTTTCTTCCTGCTTTCGTTTAGAAAGGTTTCAGATTTATATGTTAGACTAGCTTTTTGCCCGCGACTACGTCCGCGTCGACTACATTTTTTGCATCCAGTTTATATCAAAATAAGTTGTACAAAAGATATAAAGGACATTGAGGCTTTTTAAGTGATTGTTTAGCGATGCAATTGGAGACCCATCACTAAAATCATTTATTTAACTACCTTTTCCCTATTCAACTTCCAAAAGTGGATGAAGCATTACTATCTCCGAAGCTATGGCTACCCTTTTTGGGATTTATGGCCGTTAGTGTATATAATTAATAATTGATGGATGAATTTCATAAATTCTATTTTGTAGTGATTATAACAGTCAATCGCACCAAGATTCAAGTTTCTAAATACTGAAATGTCAAAAATCTCTAAACTAACTATCATTTGCTATTTCAACCCCTTAGTAACATAAAACATATGATAAGAATCATGAAACAAACAATATTGTACCAAGTTTCTATGTTCGAGTTACTATGTTCGTATTAGTACGTATAGAAACTATTGATTTTCGGGTCTTTAATCGCGTGTTATATAATGGGTTTAGTTTTATAATAGTTGTTTTGATTGTAATGTTCAATCGCGAAAGTCTTAGAAAATACTAAGTACGGATAGTAGTTTGGTGCTGCGGAACGGAGGCCAGGTGGGTGCTGCCCCCTACACCATCCGTTGGTGATGGTGGGTGAGTTGCCAGCAGAGATTGATCGGGAATATGGGGATAGTCCGAGATGAATGATATCCTATTTCATGATGCAATAGTTCTAGCTATTATTCTAAGCTAACACAATAACTTTTTCTTTACTGAAAGCTTGTGTCCTTTGAGTTTTGATCCCGGGTCTCTCGAATGTTCATAGAGGTTAGATTTACCGACGGCAAATTTTGAATACCCCGTATTTTCTTATAGTCTTATTATTGACAAAAAAATAAATTAACTCCCGCTCCCGCTGTATTATCCCGCATTTTCATACCCTACCGATATAGAGCGCCAAAATCCACAATTCAATGTAAAATGAAAAATCTATACTTATAATAAATCTGTAGAGAGGTCAATTCTGTACATGAAATATATTTTCAAAATAACTATCAGGTGGTGATTAGGGATCGATACTGATGCCAAAAATGCAATCAGTAAAATTTTTGTCTGTCTGTCTGTCTGTCTGTCTGTCGGTTTGTATGTTCCTTATGGAAACAAAAACTACTCGACGGATTTTAACGAAACTTGGTACAATTATTCTTCATACTCCTGCGCAGGTTTTTGTATACTTTCCAGCAGAGAAGTAAAGGGGAATTTTGGGAAAATTTGGGAAAACGAGAGATCCATTTTTTAAGATTCCGTCGCGTGTGCAGCCTTAATGGTTAAACTTACATAGAAATCATGTGTGGCGGAAATATTTTTCATTAAATTATCTAAAAAAAAATCCTCAACAGTATATGTCTATCTTTTACGGTTGACTCACAATAACACGTGTAATTCCTGATAGCTTAGCAGTTCGGAACATCCTGATTATATTTGTTTACTCTTACGTTTGTAAACCTCTCACTCATCCCTAATTTAAAAAAGGTAACATTATTACCTATTCAATAAAAAAAGAACCATAGAAATCGGTAGACAAACACCAAAATTATTTATAAATAAGCCATCGCGCCCGTGATCGAAACCAAATCTTTACTAATTTACAAATAACATACTAGATGGCGCCAGTAGTTGCATCCTACATAACGTAATGATTTTTTTTTAGATTGTTATAAATACTTCATGGAGTTTTATTCCAAAATTTGCTATTAAACGGAAATACTGAACCGTTCACTAAAGCGCATTCAAAATCACCAAACTACACTGTTAAGGGAGTGCTATGAATTTAATAAATTGAAAACATTACGCTGAATTTCACAATGCATGAGCAGTGACTGAAGAAAGAAACCTCAGATATTTAAAAAAACAACGCTACCCGTGCGAAGCTGGGACGATCCACTAGTAGTAAATAAAGATAAAACAGAAAGTAGGTAAATGATTCGAAAAGTGCACCGAGTAATTGTATGAGCTACAGGTTAAAGCGCAATATATTTCACTTCTTACGTATCTTAAAAAAACATCGATAGTCGATACCACGGTTTAGAAAATATCCAGAGCGCCATCTATTGCATGCCTCAAGAACTAACGTAACGTAAATACTTATAATGTAAAAAAACAGTTTAGACGATAAAACAAATTTTACGTCATCCCTCGGGAATTCCTCATTCTCAAGGATACATTATCGTATCATTTAGCTTCTAAATTTACATGTTTATATTGGTTTGCAATACATCACCTTGTTTTAAATCATACACAGCGCCATCTCCAATCCATCCAGCAACCAAACAATATTTTAGTTTTCCCTCGGGAATATCATTTTCCCGGGATTTAAAGTACTCTATTATTTAATCTGAACTTCTAACTATACGTCTGCAAAATTTCAAAGCAATCGGTTCTGTAGTTACGGCGTGAAAGCGGCACAAATAAACAAACAAACAAACTCACTTTCCAATTTATAATATTAGTATGGAGTATGGATACATGTTTTTAGAAATACCTCAGAACCTTCTGTCACTTATCATTGACTTTCCACACGTGTATTTAGATACTAAGTGACTATTCACCTTCCCTCATTTCACCACCAACCTTCCTTCATTTTACAATCTTATTTCTAATTTAAATCTTTTTGTTCATGAAAACCTTATAATAATAATAATAAAGCCATTTATTTCTCACTTAAATTTTTACATTTTAACTTAAAATATAAATTATTATTAATTAGGCACTTAAAATATAACATTACATAACAATTTATTTTTATTAAAATTAACATCATATCTAATTAATATAAATTTAAATTATTTAAAAATAAAATATATACAGCATTATATCATTTGTTTAAAAATATCTATCATTTAACATTTAACTACATTTAATTTATTTTTAGTGTGATAATTTATTCATTTTATTCTTTTATGTGAGACACCCATTTTTGGGCGTAGGCCTCCTCCAACCCCTTCCATTTGTCTCTCTGCTTGGCTGTGCGGGTCCACGTAGGGCCAGCCAACTGCACGATGTCGTCCGCCCAGCGCCGCCGTGGTCTGCCGCGTGGCCTCGTCGCTTCTCTGGGATACCAGTGAAGGAGTCTCTCACTCCACCGGTTGTCAGTTGTTCTCGTGACGTGACCTGCCCATCTCCACTTGAGTCTGCATGCTAGCTCTACGGCGTCTGTCACCTTGGTCATATTTCTGAGTGATGTGTTTCGAAACCTGTGTTTTCGCTTGATGTTTAGCATGCTCCGTTCAGCTGCTCTCTGAAACACATTAAGTTTTTGAACGATATTTTTAGTAAGGGTCCAAGTTTGACACCCGTAGAGAAGGGTGGGAAGAACAATCGTGTCCATCGCTTTCTTTTTAAGATGTGTCGGAAGCTTGGACTTGAATACATCCTTGAGACTCCAGTATTTGCCCCACGCTTTCTTTATTCTTCGTTCTACTTCTCTAGATGTTTGATCAGCGAATGTAATATTTTGTCCCAAGTAAATGTACTCTTCTACGTAATTTATGATGTGTTCTGCTATTTTGATAGGGATTTTTTGATCGTTTGTCATGGCAAATGTTTTTTGCTTGTTCATCTGAAGCCCACAGTTTTTACTCTGTTGGTCAAGCGTTTCTATCATGTGGACTAGGGTCTCGTGGCTTTCTGCAATGAGAACAATATCGTCAGCGAATCTAAGATTGTTAAGGACTTCTCCATTAATATTCACACCGATTTCATCCCAACTTAGTTGTCTAAAAATTTGTTCTAATAATGCTGTGAACAGGTTGGGCGAAATCGGGTCGCCCTGTTTTACTCCTCGCTGTATGTTGAATGGTTCTCCTTTTCTCTCTAGTTTGACGATTCCCTTACTATTTTTGTAGATTTCTTTTAGTATATCAATGTAGGCTGTCTCTACGCCTTGCTCTACCAAAGCCTGCCATAGGGGTTCGTGCTTAATAGAGTCAAAAGCTTTGCAATAATCTATAAAGGCAATATAGAGCTTTTTATTATACTCTGTGCATTTTTCAATTAGTTGTGTGATGGTGAATATATGGTCTGTGGTAGAGTAGCTCTTTCGGAATCCAGCTTGTTCCCTAGGTTGGTTACTGTCCAGCATTTTAGATATCCTTTTTAAAAGTAGAGTTGCGAATACTTTGTAAATTGTTTGTTGTAAGCTTATTGGCCTGTAGTTGTCTAGGCTCATAGGATCTCCTTTTTTGTAGAGAAGGGTTATTATCGATATACCCCAATCTTTCGGGATTTTCTTTTGCTCTAAAACACTGTTAAATAGCTTTGTTAGCACAGGCGTGAGAGGCTCGCTGATTGCTTTCAGGATATCATTAGTTATGCCGTCATCTCCAGGACTTTTTGATGATTTAAGGTGTTGTATTGCATGTCTGATTTCACTGTCTATAAATGGCGGGACACAGTCCCCAGAGACAGCTTTCGGAATTTCATCAATGTGTGCTGAGGATTTTGCTTCGTATAGAGTCTTGTAAAAGTTCGTAGCCGTATTGATTAGGTCTTGTCTGTTTGATATGTCAGCATGTTTGTCTTTTAATGTCATTATCCAGGGTTTACTCGTATTTAGTTTATTTTGAGCTCTCTTGTAAGATGATCTTTTTTCTAGTTCTTCTTCGATTATTTTGAAACGATGTGATTTCCATTCCCGTTTCATTTCTTTTCTTATGAGTTTGTAGAGCGCACTTAGGTGCTTTTTTTCGGAATTTGATTTATTTTCTTTATTTTTCAGTCTATTTCTTTCATTTATAAGCTTCTCTAGGTAAGGAGTTATTATTGTTTCAGTCGCTTCAGTTCGTTTGGGTAGTTTTTTAATAGCCTCATTGATATTTGTTGTGAGTTTATGATATGCTAACTCTACATCTGCATAGTTAGTGATTTCTATGTGCTCGGATATTATACTACAAAGTGACTCTTGCTCTAGTGGATTCAAATGTTTTAGGCTGTTTTTATATTTTTTCCGTGACTTCTTGTTAAGTTTTTGATATGCCAAGCTGGCTCTGACAATTCTATGGTCTGTTGAGAAGGTTGAATTAATCACCTGGACGTCAGAGACATCTGTTATATTTTTGACTAATATGAAGTCAATTTCATTTCTAACTTTGCTATTTGGTGATATCCAAGTCCATTTTTGTTTATTATTCTTTTTGAACTGTGAGTTAGCAACGTAGAGTTGATTTTCGAAACAGAATTGTAATAGTATTTTTCCTCTTTCATTCCTTTCTCCGAAGCCCCATGGCCCCATTACGTTTTTGTCTTCATCTGTTCTTTTTCCCAGTTTTGAGTTAAAATCTCCCATAACTATTGTATTTTTATTAGAGTTTTCTAATGCTGTTTGTAGGTCTTTGTAAAACGCATCAAGTTCTTCGATAGTTGATTGTTCTGTTGGGGCATAGCATTGGATTAGATGCATCTCTTTATTATTCAGCTTTAAGTCAAGTCGCATTACACGGTCTGAAATAGTCTTAATATCTATTATGTTTGATTTTAGCTCTTTTCTGATGAAAAAACCAACTCCATTTCTTCCACTTTTGAACCCATGGAATATAAAAATGTATTGGTCGGTTTCTCTAATTTCTTTTCCTTCCTTTTTTATTTCGGATAATCCAATGATATCCCAATTAAACTTGCTTAGGCTATGTTTGAATTCTATCATTCTTGTTTCGTCTACTAACGATCTCACGTTCCAAGTACATATGTTAATACACTGCCTTGGTTGGTTGGAGGGTTTTGGTCTAATCATCCCGCGGGGACCAGCCGTATTGGGAGATTTTTGGTATGTTTTTGATATTTCTGTACTCTTTTTTGTAGGGAAGGAGGGGGCCTCTACACTTCATGCTGAGCAGGAGCTGTCTTTATCTGAGGGTTTCTCCGGCTGTAAATATGACGTAATTCGGTTATTTCCTTTTAATCTCTTGTTATTTAAATTTCTATTTTCCCTTTCAGACGATTCATAGCGTTTTCCTTGTGGTGATGATGACGGAGCCCTCTTGTTTGAAGTTTTAGTATTCTTGCCTTTGACTACAAGCTTGTCATAACGTATAAAAGCCTGATTCCCATTTTCAATTTGTTGTTTTTGTTGGTTTTTCAGCTCAGCTCTTATTTTTAGGACTTTTTGGGGAAATTCCGGTTTGATATAAATTTTTGTTCCTTCGAGCATTTTCTTACTTTTTAGAACCTTTATCTTCGATCCTAGTGTAGTAAAAGTGACAGCCAGGGGCCGGGGTTTGTTTCCCAATTTACCAATTCTTCTTAAAGCTTCAATTTCTGTTTCAATAATATTTAATTTCAAGTTTTCTTTTATTATTTTCAAAAACTTATCTTGTAATTTTAGATATGGCTCATTTTCATCGTCTATTCCAAAGAAGACGAGATTTCTCTGCACTGATCTCTTTTCTATTTCGTCTAGTCGTTTTTCTAGATCTTCAGTTTGTATGCGTAGCGAATTCAAATCGGATGTCAATTGATTAAATTTTTCATTCATATTTTCATTGATATTTTTCGTTATTTTCTCCTCTGTTTTTATCAGGGAATTTTCGATCATCGAGAATTTAATGTCCATATCTTTCTTCATATCCAATAACAGCTTCTCTATATTAGACATTTTAATTTACTGTAGCTAGTGCCCTCTAGTGTCAACAAGCAGTACTTCTATGCGGAGCCGTGAGGTTTGAAATAATTGATTGAATTGGTGTATTTTTTGCTTGCTGGCGGTTCGAATTGGTTTCGGCGTCTGGCACTAGGTGGCGCTTCTCAACAAATTTAAAAGTGATTCATCGTAATTAACGGTTATACAAAATAGAAGAGGTTATAACCAAATCACTTCTTCATAGCACTGAATTTGACGTAAATATTTACAAATGTTTTATTCACTATAGTCCAAAACTTCGTTTGATCCATATATCACTCTCACAGATGTTATATTTTGTTGGTAAAAGCGGTGTTTGTGTTTAACGTAATTTTCCTTTTTTTTATTTAATCACTGGTTATTTCACTTGGATTTTTAACTCAGATGCGAGTTTAAGTTATATTTTATCACTGTGGTAAAAATGACACTGAATTATGCGTAAAAACAACTAATAACTAAAATAATACGAAGAGCTGAAGTAAATGAAAACCTTATGTGGGGATTATTACTAATAAATAAGGGAAAGAAAAAATTCGAAACAGGCGGGAATCGAACCCGCGACCTCGGGTATACGCCCCCGTCGCTCTGCCAACTGAACTACCGTGTCCAATGGCTGCCAGCGCGAAATTCTATCTGAAAAGGGTTTAATTTATTAATCTTATTTCTACTTAACTTCCAAAAGTAGCTGTGGAACTATATTTTTCTAGTCTTGGTTTCCCCTCTAAAAATTTATAGCCGTGATGTGAGTACAGGTAAGAGTAGTTGGATAGGTTAGCTGTGTAGTTGTTTTGTTGTTTGTAAAAAGCGACTAAAGGTATTGGGGCTTTTTTAAGTAATTGGTGGATGATACGGTTGGAGACCAATTACCAACAACCTTCACTCTACAATCTTATCTTTACTTAACTTCCAAAAGTAGCTGTGGAACTATATTTTTCTAGTCTTGGTTTCCCCTCTAAGAATTTATAGCCGTGATGTGAGTACAGGTAAGAGTAGTTGGATAGGTTAGCTGTGTAGTTGTTTTGTTGTTTGTAAAAAGCGACTAAAGGTATTGGGGCTTTTTTAAGTAATTGGTGGATGATACGGTTGGAGACCAATTACCAACAACCTTCACTCTACAATCTTATCTTTACTTAACTTCCAAAAATGGCTGATGAATTTCTAATTTTGAAGTTCTGTCTACCCCTTTTATCTAATTTGCAGTTGTAACATAAATTATTGAAACAAAACCGTACATTGAAATAACCACTTGTGACATAATTTAAACGGTAGGCAATATGAATATAAATTGATAACATAGCACAGATTCAAAACATGTACATCTTTCTTTTCTTTAATCAAGGAAAGAAAAATTTCGACACCAGCTCGACTTGATCAAGTGACATCCCGTGTTGCTCCCCGGTGTTGAAATTTTTCTTTCCTTGATTGATTAATAAGAATATCCCCACATGATTTTTAATTACAACAAAGTCCAATTACATGTATAGCACGTATAGTTTTCCGCGTAACGCATTAACAAGTTGAGAAATTGACTCGAAGCGTCCATGTAGGGACAACATTGTTTTTGTTCAGCTGTAAAGGCGGAAATCAGCGGTGCCGGCGAAGACGCGTGACTTCCGGTCACTGGTTGCATTTTTTTTTATAAGTATTTTTTCCAAATATATATCCATAGATTTTAGTGATTTCCACTGTGCGGTTTTTTTAATTTTGTAGTAAGGGCAGAAACTGTCAGATTACGCTGGCCGCTTCATAGCAGATTAGGCACTGACCAATGTAAATTGACTGCTCTTCTAAACACACGTAGACGCGGCGTGTGAGGTCTACTGATAGTGGTCATTGCCCATTCAACTATGAAGCGACCAGCGTAATCTGACCCGACCCGCGACGCGCTCACGCGTAACGCAGTTTGTGCTCTAAGTAGAGAAGAAAAATACTTTGTAGAGATATTTTTGACATCTAAAAAATAATAAAGGATTGAAGAATTTCGCGCTGGCAGCCATTGACACGGTAGCTCAATTGGCAAGAGTGACGGGGGCGTATAGTATACCCGAGGTCGCGGGTTCGCATCCCGCCTGTGTCGAAATTTTTCTTTCCTTTATTTATTCTTTATTTATTAGTAATAATCCCCACATAAGGTTTTCATGAACAAAAATATTTAAATTATGTGATAGTTAGGCGTTTTCAACATTTGCATTCTATCTGAAAAGATAGACAAGTGGCCTTCCGAATTAGTAAAAAATTCGGAGGTTGGAAGCGCAAACACTACTAAAACGTGTAAAAGAAATAAAAGATAGAAGAATTTCGCGCTGGCAGCCATTGACACGGTAGCTCAATTGGCAAGAGCGACGGGGGCGTATACCCGAGGTCGCGGGTTCGCGTCCCGCCTGTGTCGAAATTTTTCTTTCCTTTATTTATTCTTTATTTATTAGTAATAATCCCCACATGAGGTTTTCATGAACAAAAAGATTTAAATTATGTGATAGTTAGGCGTTTTCAATATTTGCATTCTATCTGAAAAGATAGACAAGTGGCCTTCCGAATTAGTAAAAAATTCGGAGGTTGGAAACGCAAACACTACTAAAACGTGTAAAAGAAATAAAGGATAGAAGAATTTCGCGCTGGCAGCTACTGACACGGTAGCTCAGTTGGCAAGAGCGACGGGGGCGTATACCCGAGGTCGCGGGTTCGCATCCCGCCTGTGTCGATCTTTTTCTTTCCTTTATTTATTCTTTATTTATTGTTTTCTATAACTTATGTTCTATAATAACATTACAAAAAGTTTAAAAAACATACATACATATACTCACGGCTATATATCCCATGAAGGGGTAGCCAGAGCTAAGCAATTAGAAATTCCTCAGCCACTTTTGGAAGTTGCGTGGGGAAAGGATACAAAAACAGTACGTTTATTACAAACTACTCAGCTAATGTTGTGTTATTTTATTATAAACAACACGTAACACATGAACAAGTTGAGCTGTAAACTCGAAGCCTCGTTCATGTTGGGAAAACATTGTTCTTGTTCGGCTGTAATGGCGGAACTCGGTGGTGCCGGCGAAGACGCGTCACTTCCGGTTCCGGATTTCAACTCAGCGCTGTTGGTGCTTAAAGGGTAGTTCTGTCCTAGAAGCGTTTCAAAGTTTATAACGTATGTAAAGTACGCTTAACTAATAGGTTTAGGTTTCTGAAGTCAAAGATTTGAGTCCCACAAATGTTATATTGACAAATATATGCATATGAATTTACAGCTATATATTCCTAAAATGGGTAGCTTGAATGAGGAAAAGATTGTAAAAATAAAGGATGTTGGTGAAGGTTCTGTAACCGTATCGCCCAAAAATCACATGGAAATCCCCAACACTCTCGCCTCTTGCGGACACCCACTGAAAGAAATGGGTTAGTGCTTTTCTAAGTTAACACAACATAGCACCTTAGACAATGCTTATAGTATACTTGTTAGTATATAGTATGCTTATAGTATAGTATATTTGGTAACAAGCTATAATACTTTGTTTGAGGATATATCGATAATACTTATATAATGTTATTGTGTAGTTGTCCGTTCAGGATGTTCAGGAAACTCTATTTTATAGATTTCTGAAGGCTCATAAATACAAACGAAAGTTCTCGGAAAACAACACTGGCTGATGTGGCAATATATTACGGCAAAATATACGAGCTTTGATTTTCCTGATGATATACTTTGTAAGTGTATTAGAGACATCTAAAACGTATAAGAATACATAAATACATACATATACTCACGGCTATAAATCCCTAGAAGGGGTAGCCAGAGCTAAGGAATTAGAAATTCCTCAGCCACATTTGGAAATACGTATAAGAATATTTTCTAATATTTGCGTGGGTATTGTGGGAGATAACTTTATTAATAATCTGTGACTTAAGTAATTTATGGGTGAAATGGTAGGAAAAATCCCACTAATAACATTAAACCTTGTCATTAAATATTATACCTAATATATGATGTTTTTTAGCGAAACTATACAAGTTATTTTTCTAGCCTAGCTTTTAATCCCACAAAGGGGTAGTCAAATATTTATTATCCGAAATTCAGTACCCACTTTTGGAATTAGGGATGAAATTGTAAAATAAAAGATGATCAGTGATGGGTCAGTCACATTACCAAAAACCCTTAACCTCAAAGGGGTGCCTTACTGCTATAATAAACTGTCTGTAAACCCATTTTCTATTTGTATAACAAATATAACATCAAATCCAATAAACGAAGCAAACTTTCCAAAATAACTGAATACCAATTTGTAAATAACCCACCAAAATTCCGTTTAAGTTCCAACGGAGGCAGTGTTTTCGAAGTAAATTCCGAAGCCTAGGCTGCCGAATCCCGTCGACAATTATTCAGAGAGGCTGCCGCGCTAATCGGTGTCATCAATCAGGGTGTTCTGCTGATCGGATCAAGCGTCCTACCCCATCCCCCTCCCTACTATGCTGTCACATCACTTTAATGAAAGTATGATATATTTTTTAAATTAATGGTGGAGTTTCGTCACTGCTGCATTTTATTATGAGCAAGCAAAAGTAATAGATATATGTACATACATACATACATACATATACTTACGGCTATAAATCCCTAGAAGGGGTAGCCAGAGCTTCGGAATAAGAAATCCCTCAGCCACTTTTGGAAGTTGAATGGGGAAAAGATGGTAAAATAAAGGTGATAGGCCTCCAACCGCATCGCCCAAAAATCCATTAAAAAGCCCCAATATCCTTAGTCGTCTCTTACGTACACCCACGGATAGAAATGGGGTAGTGCTATTCTAAGCCAACACTACACAGCAATAGATATATGTAACGACACTAAAATCTTATGTATAAAATACAGTCATACCAGTTGAAAATATAATCAATATTCAACATACAATATAAGCAGCTTTCGTACAGCTTACCAACCTGCATCTTGTTTACTTCGTGGAAACGTCACATGATGCCATTTAATTATTGAGTTATGTATGTTTTGATAGCATTGGTAGCTGCTTTAAATATTTATATTTTATTTAAATACTTAACAATTTTGCGATATATCTTAATTTTTAATTCAAAATGACATTCTCACATTTGGGGGATGCCTATGTCCAGCAGTGGACTTCTATAGGCTGATGATAGTATGTCACACATCCAAAATTCCTCAGTATATTTTGTCCCGGCACGACACGGATATTAAATGAAATTTTATGCAATTTAAAAAAAAAGTTGATAACTATTTCATCAAAAGTTTGTCAAAAACATACCACTAGTTATTTATTAGGAACTAGAATACAAAAAATAGAGTATGAATGGTATAAAAAATGCTCTATTCTAAGAAAAGAATAATGAATATAAGTGACACCTGAAAGCTTTCCGAGGATTACATGTAGGTTAGACCGATCGCCACTGCCAACATTTAACAGGATTCAAAAGGGTGATCTATAGGGAATGACCTAAAATTTATCAAAGTATTCTTACTTGAAAGAATAAGGACCAAACTTAAGATCACGCGAAAAATGTGAAGGCTTCGAAAAACTATTACATTCTTTTTGTGGGACGTAAAAGCTGGAATGTTTGAATTCTGATGAAACGATGCGATCTTGTGGACCTGAGTTCATCGTTAGTGTTTCAAGAGCCCGAAATTTCGGAATTTCGGAGAAACGTCGTCTTTTGATTGCGAACATCAAAGGGCTATTTGACGGACCGATAAAGTAAAGACAAATAAAAAAATACCAAGTTTACTTTTAATATATTTCGCAGAAAATATATTTACTGTAGAGATATTAATTATTGATTTTCAAAATCAACTTTTGACGAGGATAGACAAAATAGCCGTAATGGTTCAATGGGTAGAACATCCATGTCAAGCCTAGGTTGAAATCCTGAGTCAGACCAATATGTCTTTTCTTAAGTCATAAGCGTGATTAATTTGTTATAGTGGTTTAAAGTGAGGAAAACATCATGAGGAACCCAACATGGCAAAATTTCACTTTTCGTCAGAGGTTTGAAAAAGCCGTACAAAGTTACGATTGATGGTCTCTGCCTACCCCAATTGGAACTAATGGCGTTAATAAATGTATATGTATAAGTATGAGTTAGGTAAATAAATCAGTTTGGAAGTTACCTTTTTCGTACATAATTATTTTAAAAACCTTACGATTTTATATAACCCTCACATTAAAATTATAATCTGTAGCAAGAAATTATTGCTATAATGAAATTACCTGTCAGAAATTAATTAGCCATCTAGAACAATCAAGTTGAAAAGGCCCCTCTTTGATACGGTTTTGTCTATTAACTTGGAGATGACATTTTATTGTCGAAGAGGTACTTAGGCATTTGTAATTGCCTTCATCCGCCTCTGGGTCAGGTGGTTATTTGTTGGACTTCAAAAGGCCTTTATCCGAAAGTCCCTTGATTTTGCTGTAGAACAAAGGGCATTTTCATCTATTGTTAGTGTGACCCCAAATGAGTATATTTTATTAATTTTACTAAGTTACCGTACTACCAAAACCATTGTAGTAACCAATAAATAAAGAATAAATAAAGGAAAGAAAAATTTCGACACAGGCGGGGATCGAACCCGATTTATTAGTAATAATCCCCACATGAGGTTTTCATGAACAAAAAGATTTGAACATTGTAGTAACCGTTAGTTTCTTGGCAATGTTCTATAATTCTTAATAACTGAATTACTTGTTTCTACTATCCTTTTGAATTTGTTTTCAAATAACCTTGATAGCCCTGTAAAGGAGAGAGAATCATCACCTTTTACACCGTGGGTAGGTTTTTAATTTACTGTGTTTCTTAGCGGTCAGAAAAACATCGTTAGGAAATTATCATAGGTACTTAGTCATGTGACAGCGTATTCGTGCAAAAACGGCACTAGCCTACCCCTTTGACGTGAGCACACTGACCAAGCTAAACGTAGGTACTCTGACACAGGTGATGGTAAAGTCTGTTCTCGTGATCTTTTCTTCTCACCTGTAGTGTAATATTACGAGTTACTCTTGCAGTACAAAAATGATCCCAAAAAATGGTTAGTATAGAAATAAGATTTAAACAAGAAGTTTAGATTTGAACCAAGCAACTTTTCAGTAAATAACCGTCGAGGTATGCCTCGCAGTGTCAGCTAAGAATATAATATGCTTCGAAGGAAATAGGGCAAGCGACCAGGGATACCTATAGTCGAAATTTTCTACCACTAGAAAAATACCTTGCTTCCTTCCGTGCATTTAAGTGCACGTACTTTTTTGGGTTTTATTTCTAAACTTGTTTTTTTTCGTAGCTTTGTTTGCTATGTTTCGTAGAGTCACATCTCCTGCTTCTGCAGTAATCTAAAGGTAGTGCTACCTTCTAAAGGCAACTATCATCACAGACCATATATGTCTCCACCAAAGAGCTTGAACCTACCCTGAATAGGCTGCAGTCACTGTGATAGTAGCCGAATCTAACTCGGCTTTATGTGCCCTCTGAAGCACGGAATCGTCTTTATTTTCAGAGTATCATATGATTGCGTTGTGTTTTCAATATCTTAGGTTTCTTCAATCACAGTTCAAACTTTGGGATATTTAGCGCAATGATTGCAATTTCAAGCATTCCAGAACAGTGTAGCTTTGTTATTATGAACGCGCTTTAATGAACGGTTCATACAGTATCGCCGTTAATAAGCAAATTTTCAGGTTGAGTTGAAGTTGAGTAAATCACTATGAAGTATATTATAACAATCTAAAAAAGAAAGCATTCGGCGATGTAGGATTCAACTACTGGCGCCATCTAGTATGTTATATGTAAATTAGTAAGGATTTGGTTTTGGTCACGCGCGCGATGGCTTATTTCAAGTATAATTTCGGTGTTTCTCTACCGATTTCTGTGATATTTTTTTTATTGAATTGGTGATGATGTCACCTTTTTTAAATAAGGGATGAATGAGAGTATAATAAACCTAAGAGTAAACAAATATAATCAGAATGCTCCGAACTGCTAAGCTATCAGGAGTTATAATGAGTCAACCATAAAAGATAGACATATACTGCAGAAGGATATTTTTTAGAAAATTTTATGTAAAATATTTCCGTCATATATGATTTCTGTGTAACTATAACCACTAAAGCTGCACACGCGACGGAAGCTTAAAAAATGGAGTAACTTCCTACGTTTTCCCAAATTTTCCCAAAATTCCCCAAAATTCCCCTTCACTACTCTGGTGAAAAGTACACTAAAGAACATACAAACCGACAGACAGACAGACGGACAGACAGACAGACAGCAGAAATTTAACTGATTGCATTTTTGGCATTAGTAACGATCACTTATCACCCCCTGATAGTTATTTTGAAAATATATTTCATTGACCTCTACAGATTTATTAAAAGTGTAGATATATATAAACAAAAATACCCTCATATAAATTGGGACAGAACTTATGGAATACTAAGTATTCAATATAAACAAAAAATAAAATAATGCGGTAAAAATGGACACAGCTAATTAACATCGTAACAGAACCTCTTATCGGTCTTAAAAAACTCGTATATCTCGATAAAAAATTTGAAAAGTGTATCATTATAAACAAGTCCTGCAACTTTCTCCCGTGGCTAAGGAAAATGCTCGAAACTTTGGTAATAATTTAATAAGGAAAATGCATAAACTTTTCTGTAACAAGGTAGGTATAATTCAAAATTAATGGTGCGGAAGATATTATAAGCTATACAAGGAATAATGGGTGGCTGAAAGTCAAAAGCGTCTTGAAGTTTCAACTGAACTCTCCTAAAATCTTAACGGTTATACAAAAAAATATCTAGATAAGAAAAACATAATTTATAGAAAAATAGAAATACCACATTGAGTTTTTCCTCTAAATACATGATTGTAACCGTAACTTTAGTGATAAAACAAGATTGTTATTCCTTATTTTTGTTATAGGAATGGATATTAATAAAATTTTCACCACTGGTGCTGATCCAGTAGATAAATCGATGGCTAGGCTCTACGGTTTCTGAAAATGTGGCACAAACTATCAACTCAAACGTTCACACCGTATATCCCTGAAGGAGTTGCTATAGGTACTACTACTTCTAAAACATTACGTGAGCTGGTGTTCAGCGTATCCATTTTTTGTTTGGACAGTGTACTCACGTGATAGGGGGCAGGTCTATCGCCGTTTTGTACGATGAAATTGTCACAGGACACAGTACAACGTTGTGGGTTTCCTCTGGATGTTTTCCCTCACCGTCAACAAGCAAAATAATTCACCACACTAATGACTTTTAGAAAAGACAAATTGGTTAGGGCCCAACATAGGATTTGAACTCATCCGCACGAGTCGTTATACATAATAGATATCACCTTTACTATATTTAAATAATTATTAATAACATAAACACCCACAAGCACAAATAATGTCCCTCTCTCCCACATACAAACACACACACACACACACACGCACCCACACACACACACACACACACACACACACACACACACACACACACACACACACACACACACACGCACGAACACGCACATAGACTCATACACTCACAAACACACACATAATACGAGTTCTGATCTGTTATGGCTATTAATTTGCTCTTTAATAACTTTTTTCTATTTTTCTATTTCTATAAAAAAGTTTTTTTTTGTATCTTTGTACTTGAAACAAAATTAACAATGGCTATCAGCACATAATTGTTATGTTACTTAGTTATTCAAAAGAGCCTGTTAGCTGCGTCACAGGCAAACCTACTGCGGTAAACACCGAAACCAATTCATTGTAAACTACTTAATTTTGTGAAATAAATGCCTTTTTTTTATTATTTTCTAAGAATTTGATGTCATTTACATATTTACTTATCTGTTTAATTTATAAGCGAATTAATAACCAATAACACAAGTAATTACCCCACACTTTTGGGTTTATTTGGTTAAGTTGCTATGCGTGGACATTTTGCTATATTTTTTGGAATAGTACATGAGCTATGACAAAATAATATTATAGGATTACTGATGTAATATATTTTTCATAAAAATGCTTTCACATATTTACAGTTAAGTTATTAGAATTCGAGGAATAGACGAAACATTGTTCACAATATGGACCTCCTAGAATTACTTTCTTAGAATTGCTACTCGTGTAGAGAAAACAAATCTTTATAAGATATATCTCTATAAGACAAACAAATCTTTATAAGATATATCTCTATAAGAACTTACATAAGAGCAAATAAAGAATAAATAAAGGAAAGAAAAATTTTGACACAGGCGGGAAAAAAAATATTCTTTCCTTTATTTATTCTTTATTTATTAGTAATAATCCCCACATGAGGTTTTCATGAACAAATAGATTTATTGTTGAAAATACATACACATACTCTAGACTATAAATCCCTCGAAGGAGTAGCCAGAGCTTCAGAATAAGTATTTTTTTAGCCACTTTTGAAAATTGAGTAAGGAAAAGATAGTAAAATCAAAGTTGTTGGTGATGGATGAGTCTCCCATCGCATCACTCGAAAATCACTTAAAAAGCACCCAATAACTTGTCTCTTGCCTCTTATGAAGCCAACTCTACACAGCAGTGTTATCGTGTACCTTCATTGTTGAAATATGAATAAATATCAGAATTATAATTTAGATTTTTTTTGCTGTCACCATAGTAAATCATCATTCAGGAAGTATGTATAATATGTTAAGGTAAAATCCCGGACTTGTGCGGGGTTAAAAGCCTTTTTAAATTTAATCTTTGCAATACATAAGATACAGAGTGAAAAAGTTGCCGTGTAGTGTCGGCTTAGTATAACGCTACCCCATTTCTACCCGTGGGTGATCGTAAGAGGCGACTAAGGGTATGGGGCTTCTTAAGGGCGTCCCCCGAAAAGATGAGAACCTTGAAACGGCATTTGGGCTTCCCCCTGCCGTTTCCTCACCTTTAATCAAACTCGTAAAATAAGCCATCTAGTGACTCACTAGTAACTATTATAAATAACCATAAACTAAGCGCCATCTACGGAAATAGTCTCGTACTACGTTGTAGAATCGCTACGTGCGTATTGATATTACAATTATGTCTCGCTTGGATGAATATAATTATTGAAATTAAAATAACTTCACAAAACTATTTTTATGACACCTTCGGAATATAGGAGGGGAATATGTCGAGAAGAAAACTCGTGACAGTGGGTTTCAGGTGACACCAAGTAAAAGGGGATTATGTTATTCTTAGCCGACACAACAAAGTGTTCGTAGATGGCAGTAGAAATAACGTAACGTGCTATTATCGCAACGTCCAAAAATCACACTTGAATAAAAAATCGGCATGAATTATAAAACAGGAGAAAGCATTTAGTACATACTACCACTCGCCTCTTATGTACACCCACCGGAAGAAATGGGGTAGTGCTATTCTAAGCCGACACTACACAGCAATAATATATAATTCATAACGTGTTCCGAGTCACGCTACAAGGAATAAACATGTATTCGCCCTAGGGGTCAGCAGGACCAATGTAGGTAAGAGGGCTCCTTTGTGCAGGATGTGCGATACATATAATATCTATTTCACGGATGTAGACTTATTCTGCTTTTCGAAGCAGCGCTGCAAGAAAATGTTCTTACTTATTTTAAAAAGTCTTTAATGTGTGTGTATGTTATTAATTATTACAATTATTGTTTAAATTTATCTTAAGAATGTTGTGTATTTACTTCTGTCTATTTATGTTCGTTGTGGTTGTTATCATTTTTCATATTTTATTTCTGTTTTTCTGTATTGATAACTTTTTTGTATTGATTGTTTTTGTTATCTATCTGTGAGAAAAGTTGAGGAGATACCAAAATTTATTTACTTATGTTCTATATGTTGTTATTCTATATTCTTTTTGCTTTTTCTGTTTTTTCTCCTTAATAAATTAATAAATAATAATAATTCAAAAATATATACTTGGTTATAGTTTCTTGTTAGAAGGAGACTATAAATATGCGTCTTTTGTATTTGTGCTTTTTAAGGCATTTTTGGGCGATGCGGTTGGAGACCCATCAGCAACAACCTTTTATTCTACCATCTTTTTCTTACTCAACTTCCAAAAGTGGCTGAGGATTTTTTAATTTCTCAGCTCTGGCTACCCCTTTTAGGGATTTATAGCCGTGAGTATGTATGTTGTTCAAAAGCTTTTTGTTTAATTGGAAATTTTTGATTTTCTGCACATGTTTATTTCCTTTATTTAATTTTCCGACGTTATTATAAGGTAAACAATACTTTTAATCTTACTAAAAAAAGATGTAAAAACATCACATAAATTGAAAGCAAAAAGATAATAATTGTTTCAGCTGGATTTACAGAACATTAGGATAAAACGAGCGTATTCACAAAACAGAATTATTCGCAGTATTTTTAATCATGCATTTATCATCATAACCGAAACAAAATAATTTTACGAGGAAAGAAATAAACAAAAAGCATGACCCGGATAGATGATTTGAACTCACGCCCATACCAACAGCGCATGGCCCCTAATGCGTTGGACCATTTCGTACTATCCAAACAGGGTGAAATTAACGATAATAATATTACGATTGTTATCAAACTTATAATGTAAAGCAAAACAAGCGACTATGTTGCGCACAACCAAAATAAATTATCTAAATAGCGCGGGAAGCGGCAAGCAGCTCTATTACAGAAAAATTCGACACAAGCTCTGCGCATGAAGGCTAACAGCCATCTGCCGCCCCGTTCTCCGCACAGGGACCCGCTCCAGATTGACATTGAAATTTAGAGAAAATGCTTTATAACTCCATAATTAGGATGAAAAGACTAAAAATTATTCATACAGATGATAGACTACTCAGTTGTCTACGCAAATATTATGTAATCGATAACATATATGCAGTATTCTGACAGCAATATCAGACTTTACGATAAAAAAGCCCCCCACAAATTATTTTTTTTCTTAGTCGATTATTATTGAAAACGAATGAGAACCGTCATTATTGAAGAAAAGATATTGAACTTGAACATATATTTTATTTAGAGTGTGATTGTTTCATTGAGCAGATTTCATTGAGTTTGAAAACTACCAAAATCAGTGAAATTTTCGAGGGAGGCCCTTAAGTGTTTTTTGGGCGATGTGGTTGGAGACCCGTCACCAAAAACATTTATTTATTATTACCATCTTTTTCCCAATCAACTTCCAAAAGTGGCTGAGGAATTTTTCATTCCAAAGCTCTGGCTACCCCGTTAAGGGATTTATAGCCGTGAGTATATGTATGTATGTATAGAGAAAAAAAATAAAGATGACTTATGGCTTTGGAGCTTTATTAGAAATTTTATTTATTTTAACATCTTTTTCCTGACGGACTTTCAAAAGTGGCTGGGAGAATTACAGCCCTGAGTATATAAAAATAAAACTTGCAGTTAGCCACATATGACAAAAACACTGATTATAGACTAGTTTTTATAAAGATCTTTGGTTAGTATAATATCGAACAGCAGTAAATGTCCTACAGTTATTATGATGGTTTATATGGTTTTACCTTCCGAAAAATCAAATAAAAGATGCATATAGAACATAAAATTTAGAATATACACTATTGTTTGTTGTTATGGAGGGCAGGAGATTCACAAAAGTAAAGTTTTGCAGTTAAGGCGCCCGTATCAGATTAGAACACAATTTTGAAGAAAACAGGCAATTTGAAATTATTTGAATGAATTACACTAAAGTGTATCTATTTTCGCTCTCGTTCATTAGTTATTTCTTTTTTTTTCTTTTAAATAAAGTCACACACTGCATGTGGTACGACATAAATTTGGAAGCTCAAAACCCCATTGATCAAGGAAGAGACCCTTCCCAAAAGGGATCTATTATATGGGCTTTAGAAAACTGAAGCCATCTGAACCACAATCTTGATCGACGCTATTTTATGAGTTTTATACCTACCAGAAATATAACACTGGAAAAGGCTATTTGACAAAATTTTTAAGACTATCTTACGGTGTTTATTTGTTTATAAGTTTATCTGTCTTTATTTTAGTTCGTTTATAAAAAATCGTAAAAGAAAATGCAATATTCAAATGGGCCGCGAAAACGCGACTGTAAGTAATATGGCGGTTGGGCACGTACTGACGTCAATTCCACATTATACCCCAATAAGCGAAGCGATACACAGTCTGATTGTGCGCAATTTACGTCATTATAGAAAAAGCCAATTACGGTTGTTTCTAGTCACGTGACAGTTTCATCAAAAAAACCTATTTTAGAAGACGGATTTTGGTAAAATAATGCAATATTTTTATGTCGCATTATTACCAATCGCTCTAAAAAAGAAATATTAATACTGACGAAACAAAATAAATGTATATTCTTACAACAGTCAAATAGCCTGTTGTCTTTAAAAAAATGATACTAGTTACGTTACGTTGCAAACGTAAAGTTTTGAATCTTATGTATTGCAAAGTTTAAATTTAAAAAGGCTTTAACCCCGCACAAGTCCGGGATTTCACCTTAACATATTATAAACACTTCCTGAATGATGAAGAAGACTTGGTAAGTTGTAAAACATCTGAACACAACTAACATATTATGTATAGCCAACGTTTTGTTTTTGACTAGCGTGAGTTCTTATCCGGGGTCGGGCCTACACAATTTTTTTAAGTAGGTGTGGTTAATTTATCATGGTTTTCAATCAATGGCTAAGTTGTATACTTAGCCATCCGACAGTGTATTCATAAAAAACGGCGATAGTCCTCCTATCACGTGAGTACACTGACCAAGCAAATCTTTGGTACTTCTGCCAACCCCTTCGGGGAAATACGGCGCAAACGTTTGAGTGTTTGAGTGGTTTATGTAACTGTAGAAGCCCGAACCTCTGTAGCTTTGTTTACATACATTAATCTTCTCATTCACGCTCTTTTAATCTTCATACTTCATACTCCTGTCTTTAAGCTAAATAGTGCCATGATTCTCGTTATAAACCATACTTTTGTAACTATGTGTAAATATTGTGTGTGTTTTTATGTTTTTTTTTTAAGTTTATATGTCATTGATATTGTAATATAGTATGAAATTATGGATTGACATGATAGGACTATTAGGACTTGAATATTTACACGCTTAATGGCAGAACAAGCTCAGGACATAAATTATAATAAGAACTTGTTAAAACTCTTGTTTCTTGTAAATAAATCATTTTTATTTTTATTTTATTAAACATATTCCCGCCTATAAATCTTGAAAAGGCATAACAAGAGCCACAGAATTAGATCATGAAAGCTACTTCTAAAAACAATTAAACTGAAAAACTATGTGCTTTTGAAAGATAAATTAAGTTTAGACATTTGTAGTGTTTTTTTATTTATTAATATTAAACGATTTCAGGGATAAAAATCTACCATTTCAACTCCATTTTCAGATAACTACTTAAACCACACAAATTAATTCAGAACTTTGGAAAAACAATGTAAAGTATGTGTTGCAACAACTGCGCGTTTGACTAGTTTAATTACAGAGAAAATGGAGATAGGTCCCTCAAACAGTACAAAAAGGTACATATTTATAGAAACAACTTACAATGGTAGTGTCTAAATGTACGAGGGGCATGCCAATAGAAGTTAGATACTCTTTACTCATTTAATTGACACTGGCAAGCTATGCACTATCTTATAGGCTGGTTTTATATTGACATATTTGAATATAGAACCCACTTCTTTTATTTATTTTTTATTTGAATGAGCATCATTTTTCCGAGAATCTGGTCGGAATTCACTTGCAACAATGGAGTTCAGTCGACGTGATTTTCGCGCTATGATTTACTATGACTTTAAAAAAGGTTTAAAGCCTCAAGAATGTTTTGTACTTTTGGCTTTTACTTTTGGTGAGTCTACTATCTATATATCTATCTATCTTGATGAATTTAAAAGAGGACGGGTGTGTCTCGAAGATGAAGCGAAGACAGGACGGGCGCCAACCGCGGTCACGCAAGAAAACGTTCGTGAAGTCGAAAAACTTATTCGTGAAAACCGACGAATTACATATGTAGAGCTAGAGCGAGAATTAGGAATTGGATCAGCAGCAATGCAAACCATAATTCACGACCACCTTTCTCTCCGTAAATGTTGTTCGAGATGGGTGCCGCACAAACTTACCGATGAGCAGAAAGACCGTCGGGTGGATTGGTGCCTATTCATGATAGATAAATTCAGCGGAGGCGAGAAAAAAATCATATACTGACTGGTGCCGAAACATGGCTATATGTTGTACTGTTGCTGTTGTGCTAGAGAATGAAAAAAACGGTGAACTCCGAATGGTATGTGACAGTTTGTGCTCCAACAGTAATATCAGCTTGGTGTGACGAGCGACCAAAGTCAGGAATCCGTCACCTTCTCTGGCACCAAGACAATGCGGCGCCGCACACGTCTACCAGAACACTAGACTTTTTCAACTCGAAAAATGTGTCAATTCTCCCTCACCCGCCATATTCCCCTGACCTAGTGCCTTGTGATTTTTACTTGTTTCCAAAAATCAAAGAAAAACTAAAGGTGAAGAAGTTTGAAAGCAAAGAGATGCGCTGGTTGCCTATAATTTCGAGATTTCTGAGGTATCTAAAGAAGAGTGGTCCCAGGTATTTCCCAATTGGATCAGACGTATGGAAAAGTGTATATGTGCTCAAGGTGAATACTTTGAATAGATCGATACTTGTAATAAAGAATAATTTTATAATTTTTGGGTATCCAGTTTCTTTTGGCATGCCCCTCGTATCTACGTGGTTGACAGATAATTACGTGGCAATAATCGGAAACAGTGAACTACAGACGTGAAGACTAAGTTGGTGCAAAAAATAAGCATACAAGCAGGTATAGCCAGTTCTTGTTAAAGCTTTTTGTATCCAATAACAAACTAATAGATATCGAGTTCATTTACATACATACATATACTCACGGCTATAAATCCCAGGAAGGGGTAGCCACAGCTAAAGAATTAGAAAATCATTTATAATAAAATTCCAACTTCTGAAAGGCAACATTAAAACAAACAATTCGCAATAATTGAAAAACTCAGTAATGAAACACGCGAGTTTTTAAAATACATTGAGCATCAGTATCCATTACGTTTTACGGCCGTATTATCTCCAGTGGCAGCAATAATTATGGAGAATGGATATCCCTAACGAGCCTCATCACAGAGCTGTGTACTGAAAAACGTACTTCTGTTTTTGGAATTTGCTTTAAAATGAACTCTGAAATGTGACTATTGAAATGTTTGTATTTGATATTTTGATGGCTGAGATCCAAAGATAAGGTTTGCTGAAGAGAAACCGGTTGATTGCCTTTGATATGAAAGAAAATTATGATCTTGGGGGAAGAGAAGTGCAATCAATTATCTTATATATATTATCTGTTTTCTAAATCTTACATAAATTGCCATAATATCAATAAAATTGATGTTAGATCTCAGGAGTATTTCCACTGATCACAATTCACAAATAGCATAAAACCATGATAGCTCAATGGGTACAACACCTGCCTTTCATACAAACAAGCATGAGATCAAATCCCGGGGCAGGCCTACACCAATTTGTCTTTTCTAAACTCAATGTAAATATGATTTCGTTAAACCATACTTGATATAATGTGTTCTATGTACGTATATATTTATTTATTTATTATTTACGTTTTTACTATTGCTGTGTAGTGTCGGCTTAAAATAGCACTACCCCATTACTTCCGGTGGGTGTACGTAAGAGGCGACTAACGGCGGTTGCGGTTGGAGACCCATCACCGACAACCTTTATTTTACCATCTTTTGCTTACTCAACTTTCCAAAAGTAGCTGAGCAATTTCTTAGCTCTGGCTAACCCTTATAGGGATTTATAGCCGTGAGTATATGTATGTATGTTACGTTTTCTACGTAATACGGTAGCAGACCCGTCTCCAAATATTTTAAACGATCTATTCCAAAACCAACTTCGAAAATTAGGTGATTTTTTTTTTCATTCTGAAGCTCTGGCCACCCCTTTTAGGATTTATTGCCACTGATTACATGTGTCTATGTTATTGGCACACCAGACATAGGTGATTTTTTTTTCATTCTGAAGCTCTGGCCACCCCTTTAGGATTTATTGCCACTGATTACATGTGTCTATGTTATTATTTTATAAATTATTGTTATTTTGTAATGTTAAATATTTTGTAATAAATGCTTTTTGGGATATTTCTAAGGATTCTACGAAAAACTAATTGTATACACTGCGGTATATCAAAGTTACATTCGATTATTCCAAGAATAATTTATAATTCTCGTATCCGTAGACTTTTTCATGGTATTTTCAACTTAAATTCAACAGATATTATAATAAAAATTTTAAAAAATAATAAAAATTTATTCAGTTTTCAAAAGTACATAATATTCGTCTTAACCTAGTAAGTTATTTAAAGTACAAAATATAACATTTTCCTGTTCCTGAGCTAGGTAATTTACCTGTATTTCAGGCAACAATAAACAAAAAAGGCTTAAACTATCAGTTTTCATATAATGGTATTGGTAAGTAGTGTATAAATTATTATCAGACTCGATTGTATCTAACTAATTGTATTATTATGATAAAAAAATAAAAACATCTTATATTAACTTATTATATTAAGCAATTCCTCTGATTCCGTGTATGTAAGATTTAAAAGCCACGATTGAAGTTTTTTCTTGCATTCAAAGTTGTTTAAGTTATATAATACTAGTAATCTATTAATTTTATTATATAAGTATGGACCTAAAAATATAAAGAATCTATTTGTAATGGAAAATTTTGCACTATAAGTATTCAAACATACTATATCCTTTCGCCTCCTGTTTAGTGTATCAGGGTTGAAGTGTAAGCTGGCATGCTGCTTTAGAACAGTGAATAGAATAAAGAGCTGGCGCACAGTTAGCACTTTGCATTGTTTATATAGTTCGGTAGTAGGGAAATAGAAAGGGCGCGCTGTGGCTACTTTAAGTAGCGCTCTTTGAGCTCGTTCCAGTTTTAACATAGTGGTAATGCCAGCACCTCCCCAAGATTTTATGCAATAAGTCAGTAAGGATTGACCAAGCGCTTGATAGATTTGTTTTATTAAAGCGTAGTCACATATGTGTCTCAACTTTTTAAATATTACTATAAGTTTTCTAATTCTATTACAGAGTGCATTAATATGGACCTTAAAAGTTAAAGTAACATCGAGAGTAATTCCAAGATATTTGATGTTAATTGCTTTGGAGATAGTTGAGCATGGGCATGGTGCGCTATCAGTGCAAGTGCGGTGATGTGCATAAAGCGGGGTATTAGCGAGTAATGGTGTAGAAGTGTTCCTTGCGAAAATCATATACATAGTTTTATCAGTGTTCAAGGACAGAAAATTATTAAAAAGCCAGTCATTCACAATACTAAAGCCAAATTGAGCGAATTTATAAGCTTCGTCTATTGTTTTTGCAGAAAAAAGTAAGGCTGTGTCATCTGCATATGAAACTATGGTGCCGTTATTAAGTTGGAGATTACATAGCTCATTAATATAAATCAAAAATAGGCTGGGTCCTAAGATACTACCCTGAGGGACGCCATAGGGGTGGTTTTTTGAAAATGTGCTATAATTGTCTCCAATTTTTAGGCACTGAAGTCTATTACTAAGATAACTTTCAAATAATTTTAACTGAGTATCCCGAATGCCGATATTTTCTAATTTTCGCAATAAAATTGGAATTGAAATTGTATCAAAGGCTTTTTTGAGGTCGAGAAAAATCCCTATAACATGCATACCTTTGTCCAAATTTTGCACAATTTCATTTGTAAGGCAATGGACTGCGTCATCAGTAGATAACTTTTTACGGAAACCAAATTGACAACTTGAGAGAAAGGATATTTCATCTAAATATTTTATTAACCTACTGTTCATTATTTTTTCCAAAATTTTAGAGAAAGTGGGAAGAAGAGAAATCGGTCTGTAATTATTTGGTTGGTTTTTATCCCCCGATTTATAAATCGGAATAACCACAGCTTTTTTTAATGACTCGGGGAATATACCTTGAGACAAGCAATTTTGAAATATGAGAGTTAACGGAGGGGCTAGTATATCCTTACAAAATTTCAAAACTTTACATGAGATGTTATCCCATCCGGGGGCACTATTACTTTTTAAGTTATTTATAATACCCTCTACTTCAGAGACGTCTGTATCGATCATAACAAACGATTTAAGCCTTGAAGGGTGTTTAGAATTAGCTTGATAGTATTTTTCAAAATTTGCCTGTTCAGATAAATTCTTACCAATGTTTATGAAAAAGTTATTTATAAATTCTGCTGACTGTGTGGGAGTTGACCTTAGCTTGAATAGTTCGTAAGGGATATCATTATGTTTTGTCGTGCAAGTCTTTTGTTTAATGAAATTCCAAATTAATTTGTTGTTACTTCCCGCAGATTGAAGTTCTTTTTTCTCGTACTCACATTTTACATTTTTCAAAATTTTATTGCAAAAATTGCGATATCGTTTGTAAATAAGAGTAATAGTATTGTTAGTAGGCTCAAGCATATACCTTTTGTGCAACTTATCTCTATGTTTTATGCATCTGATTAAGCCAGGAGTTATCCAAGGTTTTATTATTTGGTACTTCCTGCTTTGACGAAACGTGCTTGTATTTTTCGCAATTGCATTTTGAACACAGTTAGTCACGTAATTCATGGAAAAGTTTACGTCAGTATTATTACAAACCGTGCTGAACTCTATTTGAATTAAATCACGTCTTACGTTTTGCATGTTAACACTAGAATAGCTGCGGCGGCATTTGTTATGAGTCAGCTTTAAATTCAATGTCAATAGCACGGCGCGATGATCGGTAATAGTCGAGTTAGTAACAAATGTATGTGTCAGGTAATTCGTTTTTATCATAACATGATCTAGACAGGATCCGCTGTTGTGAGTGGGAAAGGTATGGGCGGGTGATATTCCATGAAAAGCACATATGTTTAAGTATTCCTGGATAGAAGAATCGTTGTTTTCTGTTATAATGTCAATATTCAAGTCTCCAGTTAAAACAATGTTTTTTGTAGAGGCGAAAGCATGTAGTATACTGTTCAAGGATTGTAAAAAATTATCAAGTTTGCGAAAAGATGGAGAGCGGTAAAAAGATAATATGACTAAGTCCTTACTTATCAGTCCTAGACAATTACTTTCATTAACACAAATTTCTTCTATGGTAAAGTTTAACGTATCTCGTACATATATTATAATGCCATCATTTTGGTTATGTAGTTTAGTTGAGCTGTGTAATTTGTACCCTGTGAGGGTGGGTAAACTATGTGCTCGGTTTTGTAACCAACATTCAGTCAAGATAATAATATCAAAAGGAACATTAAATCGAGTTAATAATATTAGAAAATCATCGAAATTTTTGTGAATACTACGAATGTTTTGGGTTAAGATTTTAAGAGTACCTTTCTCATTACAAATTAATTGGCTACACAATTCAACATCACACGAGTGAGATTCACCAAATTTTATATTGTCTAAGTCATAGATAATTTGATGTGTCATTGATAAATAAACTAAAGAACGTTTAAAAATAAATTTAAAAAAGAAGTAAAAAATGTGAAAAGAAACTTAATTAATAAGTGCTTATAGATAATAAGAAGATACGGGCGCTCTTAGGCGCCTTCATAGTTAATAGAATTTATATACCTCAATTCTGCATTCTTCCTTGCTGGGCATTCAGGGTCTCCTGTAGGATGGTTACTCGTTTTTTTAAAACGCTTGCAGGTGGCACAGGTTGGTTCCTGAGATTTTTTAATACACTCTTTGATAGAGTGTCCAGTCTCCCCACAATGGCCACAGACCTGATCAGCCTCACGACAAAACTTAGCTGAGTGTCCATATTGCTGACATTTAAAACACCGGGTCACAAGGGTGAAGTCTCTTATTTTACATGATGTCCAGTTAATGAAAATTCGCTTCTGATTCATGAGACATTTGCGAATTCCTGCGGGGACCTCAATTATGTAGTGGCAATATTTACCCTGTTTTTTACCCCCTTTATGGCTAAGTTTTATGGAGCTAAGAAATTTGTCGAATGTTGAGTCTGGATACTTATCGGCCAAATTTTGTTCATACATGCACTGAAACACTTCTTTCTCCGATAAATTTGTTGGCACTCCAACTACAACTATTCTAGGGCGGCGCTGGTTACTTTCTTCTAAAGTAAGATCGTTTGAGCAGAGTTTATTTGACGATTTGATCTTTTCAATATCCTGCTGGGACTCGGTGCTGATGATTACTCCTCCATTTTTAGTTTTTCTGAGTCCTCGTACTTGCAATTTCATCTCCTCGGGGCAGATAATTTTTTGTACTAGGGACTTGGTCTCATCACTAGATTTTTGTTTGTCTTTGGGAAATATTGTTATGGAGGCTAGATTTTGGGGTCTTACAAAATCGTTCGGTCCCTTTTTAACCATATCGGCAAAAGAAGTGTTCGTCTTAGTTTGGGACTCCAAAGAATTGCGTATAGATTGTTTAAGGTCTTGGATTGTTTCAAGGTCACCTTGTTTTTGTTCTAAGACTTCAATTTTCTGATATAAGTTCTGGATTTTAGATTGGGCGAGAAGAAGATGTTGTTTAGCCGATTGGTAATGAACTGCCATTTGACCAGTACCATTCCCGATTTTCCTACATAAGTTACTAATACAGAGCTTTTGGTCTGAGTTCAGCTTACCTTCGGTCGATACTTGGCATATTTTTTGTAAGCAGGCCTCAATGGTGTCCATCCAATATTGGATATCAGTAGTTGATACAACGCTGGAGTCCTGATGTTTTGAAGAAGCCGATGGTGCTTGGTCCATATTGTCTTCAGTGCACTGCGGAGGAGGACTGCGCCGAGTCAGTCCGCTCCGAGCTTATTTGTACGGAATTTCAGTTTAAATTTTTGTAACATCTCAGATAGGATAAGATTCTCGTTGATTCTGATTTTTAAAAAAAAAAAAAAATTCTGGGAATTATATTTTTTGGCGTTTAACATAACATAAACGTTCACGCCAAATATCTCAGAGCCAGCTCACTCACTCAGCCATGTAAGTTTCCCCACGATGTTTTCCCTCACCGTTAACAACCATGATAAATTAACCACACATATGTCTTTAGAAAAGACAAATTAGTGTAGGCCCAACCCGGGATTTGAACACTAGTCGCTTGCACGTAACCGGTGTTCTACCCATTAAGCTATCACGTCGTATAAATCCTTTCTTGTGTAGTCATTTCCCCAGTTAGCTTACAAAAGTAACTAAGTAATTTTTGATTTTAAAATTCTGGCTACTCGATTAGGGTCTTATGGTTTTTGAAATTCAGATAAATTGGCTCAAACACTATTATCATGGAAATATTATTTTCGTTAGGTGGTAAAATTACCGCAAAGTCGCAAGCGTCATCGCCTGTCGTTCCGTAGAAACGGCTTTTTTCCGTAACAGATAACTTAGAATTCATCGGCACGTAATGTTTATTCAGCACGCGCGAGTCAGTTGAAATGTGCACAAAATGTAAACAGGCTTCTATTCCACAATACTTACTTATTTTCTTTTACCTAAGATTGTTATTCACAATGTAGTTTAGGAACTGTGTTGCTCTTTTGTTAATATTTTATTCTTTGGCCAGTATGTTATCTATACTTATAATAAATCTGTAGAGAGGTCAATTCTGTACATGAAATATATTTTCAAAATAACTATCAGGGGGTGATTAGTGATCGATACTGATGCCAAAAATACAATCAGTAAAATGTTTGTCTGTCTGTCTGTCGGTTTGTGTGTTCCTTATGGAAACAAAAACTACTCGACGGATTTTAACGAAACTTGGCACAATTATTTTTCATACTTCTGGGCAGGTTATAGTGTACTTTTCAGCAGAGTAGTACATACATAGTAGTAAAGGGGAATTGGGGGATATTTTGGAAAAACGGTAGAAATTGCTTTGTTTTTTAAGCTTCCATCGCGTGTGCAGCCTAAGTGGTTTAAGTTTCATAGAAATCATGTATGGCAGCAATATTTTTTGTCAATTTTTCTAAAAAAGAATGTATGACAGCATACGTCTATCTTTTATGGTTAACTCAAAAATCAAGACCGGTGATGTTTCAGACGTGAAAAACTATAGGCCCATATCGCTGGCTACTGTGGTGTCGAAAGTGTTGGACAGTTTGCTCGACAAACAACTAGATATACATCTAAAGCTGCACGATGCCCAGTTCGGCTTCGACTTGCGGTTTCCGCTCGAATAAATTGGCATCGACGACTTGACAGTAAATAAATCTTCATTGTCGTTACCATTTTGAATTCGGGATGGATAAAATTCACTTTGTATCGGTTAAGATGGGAGTCGAGAATTCTCGCATTTGTCTTATTTTTTAAACTTAGTTCAGAATTTTTGCGTCTGCTATTTCAAATTGGTAGAAAGAAGATAACTCAATGACCTTCAGTATGAAGAGTTCATCCTGCTGCCTCATATAATACGAGTAATATTAAAGAGAGAGACAGAGAGAGAGAGAGAGAGTAAGAAAATAAAAGGTTTATCTAAGCAAATGGAAAAAAAGAAACATTTATTTAGTCTGCAAAACACTTACTCCAATTAAGTTTTCCTGCAGTACATTTCTAATTAAGATGTAATTAAATCAAATAAATCTGAGTGGTAAGTTTGTCTGTCAAGGAAGACTTCTGTGGTCGGTCGTAAATCACTGGTGTAACAATTTATTGGCACATCAGACATAGATTCAATTATAGTGCCAAGCTTAATAAATTCCCTCGAATATTATTCACGTCTCTCTATTACCGCTATGCTAAGAAACTCCCAGAAATGTTAGGAAATTGCTGTAGTCAGCTTTATGGTATTATATATTATAATAACTCATTCACTAGTAGTCTTATTACACTGTTTCTATAGGCAAATCTTGATCAAAGCCTAGACATAATTAGTATTAGATTATATCTGATTAACCTCGATAACTAATATTTAGTTAGGCGAATTCGAAAACATGTTTATAATCACGATGTTCACTAGTTTATCCTTTACTTAGAATACTGGGAATAGATAATAGAATATATTTTGAAGAGAAAATTTAGGTTAAGGAAATTTTTGGGTCGTAAAGAGCCTAGCTATCGATTTTACTAGCTACTGGGTACGGGTTGGGATCTTGTTAAGGGCAAGCATAGAAATGAGGATGGGTGTTAATTACATACTCGGGATTAATTATTAACAATACTGAATAGTTTTGAGAGATACTAACTGAAATATATTTTAAGTGGAATATTCTGTAGTAAGAATTATATTTACTGGTGGTCTGCTCAATCTTCTCATGGTAATTGATATTTTACTTAGATTGCTCGAATTTCGTGACTGCTTACCCTCTTTAATATTAAGCATTATCACAGCTCACGTTTCTTTTCAAGGGTGTTGTTTTTTAGCGCTGGAATATCTTTTTAAAAATGTTTATTTGTTTCAAGGTAACAAACATACAAACAAGTATCTTCACTTTATATTACTTGTAAAGTTGAATAATGTTTGAAGTTTGAGTTTTGAATGTATCATTGAAGTTTCACTAGTCGAATTTTTCTAACACACTATTTGGTATTTTTTCCGTTTCGTTTATTTCCGTTGGGTCCCAAAAACATTAATTTTGTATTACCATTCTTTCCTACATCAAAAACATTTATGTACTGTTGAGAAGAAAAGTAGTGAACTCTTATTTTACGCTATAACTTTTATTAGTATAATTATTTTATTTATAATGTGTTAAGAATCCATTCATACAATGGCACGCCATTATTGTCATTGGAAATTATGAATAAAAAACACTTTAACGCTTTTTACATCACCAAAAATATCTATTTTAAAAATTTAAAATACATCTGGAAATCTTATCACTAAAAGAAATCTCATCCAGAATACTCACTAATGCATTTAAATGATAAATACATGTTCCACTTGAATATTTAATGTTAGTCCAGATCCAGAGTCATTCAGAAACTGCTAATTAAAACTGAGAAACCGGAAAAGTACAACGATAAAGAGAGCTTTTATCGACGAATCCCTCCAGCCTATTTAAAAAGGTGCGCCAATTAGCCGAAACATGCCTTTTATTACCACAAGGCGTGACCCTTTAGTCCGAATATATTTATATTCTCTACACGATTGCTCTTTATGTCTATTGTCACTGAGTTTTTATTGAATCAAACAAATTATTCCTAGTATTATAGTATGGTTACATGAACTACATGGCTAAAGTGGTTAGGTTCTTTGAAATAATCATAAGTTATTTTTAAAACTGGTGTTCCGAATACTCACACTGTAAATGAGACTCGAAACGTATGCTAGGATCGTGCAAAACGGCGATCTACAGACTCTGTCTACTCCATTTCGAACTAATGGTGTGAGTATATATATGATTGTATGTATTTATGTACACATGCAAATGACATATAAAACTTTACCTGCTAAGTTGTAAGCTGGTGACTGACTGAGAACCCTCATTCTGAATGAAACCATTTAATACCGATTTGCAGTCAGCATCGAAACCTTTTCCTTTACCATTCCTGATAGAACATATTCGTAATGATTTGTTAAGAAATACCGCGAAGGTATATCTTAACAAATCATTATAAATACAGTAATTTTATCTTCAAATATATTTTTGAATATTTCTTTCATCATGCTATACAAACTCGCATTTTTAATTATTGAAGGTTTTTTAAATGATGGGTAGGCCATGAGGTTCAAGATAACTAATCCTTGACTTGACTGGCTAAGGATTTCTTTATTCTTATGTTCGTTTTTAAGTATAATAAAAGATGAGCCTTTTCTTATTCTAATGTTCGTATGTATTTAAAATCACGAAGTAACGGCACAATTTCTTTTCAGGTTTCAAACTACACCATGCGTAATTTAATTTAATACAAAAGAAAATTGTTGTGAGTTCAACGATGTTTTCCGAATATTTAGAGGTTTAAACCACAATTATAACTATAATAAAAAATATAAATCTTAATTTTTCTAGGTTGTGTTACTTTATTGAGTAAACCTTAAAAAAATAACATTAAATATTTTCAGTCACTGGTTAAAATTTAAATAAAATACAGTATCCCAAACATATAACAACGTTATATTTCATACTGTGAAATATATTTATAAAACGTTCAACAACCATTTAAATTTATTAGAGACTCGTGTATCTTCTTCCTAATTAGGTTTATATATTTTATGTCGTTTCACCTAGGTTCAAGTTAACTTGTATTTGTATTAAAATTAATAAGTAATTATATTGAACATGACATATTTCAAATTATTAGGGCCTTCTTTACACATAGAATGTAATAAAGGATACACGAATTAAATTAATTAATAATTAAATTGAGACTAGAGATCCTTAATTTGGGGATCATTTGAAAGTTCATTACTGTATAGACACATACAGTCGTGGAAAGTTTTTAAATATGGCTAAGGATTATAGTAAAATATAAAGTTGATGATAGACTGCATATTTCAAAGAGATCAGGTATCCAGAATGGGTAATTATATTTTTTTAATGAAGAAAAGATAAGAATAGACAATTTAATGATTATCGTTATGGACGCCCTAATAAGCCAAATTGTATCTAAAATATGAAATCTATTGGCACCAAAAGAGTAACAATTCCCAATAGCATTATTAACACAAACCAAACAAACCGCCCCACATTAAACGGCAGAACATCAACGTTCAAGTCCTTACAAAGTGTATCAGATTGAATCAACAATAAATCTGAATAAATCTTTGTGGACCGAAAGACCCGAGTGGACAGAGACCCCAAAGCTCCCGTGGTCTTTCAGCATAACAATAAATCCGCCCCAATCGCATCTTGCCTCGGAAGCAGGAAATGACTCGACGCAAATGACGGAAACAAGTTCAGCTTATTTGTGCTACGTAGCGGATACTACCGAAACGTTTCCGCAGAGAATGCTCGCCACTCAAATATTATTTATTGATGGAACTCACTTTATCTTTGCTGGACACGGTGATAGCTTGAAACGATGTTTTCTTCTGTTCTTTGGAAGAGATAAATCATACTATCTTACTTTATTCAGTTTATTGTTTTAGAGTTGTAAAAACATTGAAACTTCTGACTACCATATTTGAATATTTAAATATTCTCTTTTGGTTAAATTTTGTGACCTGAATGCCTATTGTATTTAAACCTCGTCAGCTGATAGATGCAATAATTAATTAAAAACAATAGAGTCTGATGATCTTGGCACTAAGTACAACCGGCTGATGTATATATTAGTATATGATACTAAAAGTTGTAAACATATAATCTTAGATAAAGATAAAAGATATTTATTTGTTACCAAACACAATAACAACATATACAAACATTACAATTTAAAAAGAAAACATGGCAACAAAAAGGCAAAGTGCCTCAGCTAGGTTCCCAACATTATCCGCAGGACACTGCTGGGGAGCTGGTTTTCTGGTACCGCCTGTAACTTACATACTAAGTCCGACATAAACAGTTAAGCGGTTATTACATTACGCAATATTCAGACAGTCTAACTTAGATTGAGCATGGTGTAATAAGAGTTAGCAAGTTAGCCTGTCTAATTAGAGCGACCGAATGGGTTCGGCCGTGCTTACTTGCTTGCTTGCTGAATACCGCGTAGTGTAATAAGATTTAGCACGCTAGACTGTTCATTTATCGCGCGGCAGCCGCAGAGCGAAGGCGTGTGTGACATGTGTTTTGCTGTGGCGGGGCGTGTACAATGGCTTGTTCAAAGGAAAAAGAAGTGCTTTTTAATGTTCTCGATTTGTATCGAGACATGCCATATTTATGGCAGAAAATTCATAAAGATTATTCCAATCAAACACTTCGTACTTAAGCGGTTATGACAACCGCCACCGGCTACGTACGCTTTGAAAATGAGTTAGCATGCGGTATTCAGCACAGTCTAATAGCGAGCTTGTCTAGTTAGACTTTAAGACAGTCTTACTAAGACTGTCTGAATATTGCGTAATGTAATAACCGCTTTAGTTTACCTAACCTTAAACCACTCGTTGTGACTGTGCTACTGGGAGTTAAGAAGAAAATAACTCAACACTTAAAAGAACTAAAAGAAATTAGATTTCAGTGAGCAATCATTAATGAGCAGCCAGCCTTAAATCAATAGTAAATAAATAAACAAATCGTACCAATATAAATAATATGCTATAGAGATAATATATAGAGATAATAAAATAAAATAAAATAAGTTAAGGGACCAATATATTTATTTAATAGATTTTATAAGAAAAGTGAGTATCAGTATTATATTATATCAGTATCACGTGAGTACACTGTCTTAGCAAAACGTGGGTACCTTCTCTGGAAACTAGATGGCGCTTGCCATGTGAGTTCAGGAGTATTGGTACCTCTGCCAACCCCTTCGGGGATAAACGGCGTGAACGTTTATGTTTATGTTTATGTTTATTATAAGAAAAGAAATAAGATATTTTTATAAGAGAGATGCATTGAATTTTGTGGAAGATTTATTGTGATGTTTTTTGTTGTTGAAGTAGGTGTATTTTGAACCGGTGTTTGAATGACCCTATTGATGGCACTGAACGCATGGGAGGTGGCAGGTCGTTCCAACACTTACTAGCTGCGTATCTGAAACTACCTCTGAACGCTGTTGTATGGTGTTTCTGGATAACCAATAGATAAGTTGAGGCTCTAGTTTCGTACGAGGACATACCTTTCGACCAGACCAGTTTTGTAAATAGGTAGCTAGGAGTTTGAGAGAGAACGACATTAAACATAAGAGAGGCAAGGTGTAACTTACGTCTATTTTCAAAATTAAGCATATTTGAACTATTCAAATACGGTGTGATATGAGTTCTAGCTGGAATATTAAAACAATACCTAGCACAAGCATTCTGTACTCGTTGGATGAGTCGTTTTGATCTCACCGTCATGCATGGGCCGTAAACTGTATCCGCATAGTTCAGCTTGCTTAATACCAAATTATCGCAAAGTTGTATTCGTAGGGCGGAATTAATGGAATTCCTTATTTTATACAAAACTTTAATTCGATAAAAACAATTCCTAACGATGTTAATGATGTGATCCTCAAATTTTAGTTCTGAATCCATAAGAAGTCCTAAATTACGATTCCACTTGCTGTATTTGAGCACCATTTATCTGTAAATTTAAGTCTAAATTCTTTAGCGACTCTTTTTGCTTTTTGCTACCCAAGATCATAAATTTGGATTTAGCAGGGTTCAATATCAAGCCGTTTCTATGCGACCAGTCATTTATACGACGTAAGTCATCGTTTATAATATCCACAGCAGAAATAAGCGTATCAGGTTTGACTGACAAGTATAATTGCATATCGTCCGCATATAAATGATACTTACATTTTTTTACGCATTTAAAAATGTCTGCAGTGTATAGTTTAAAAAGAATAGGTCCCAGTATGGAGCCTTGCGGGACGCCTCTATGAATCAAAGTTGCTATTGATTGTGTCTTAACACCATTGTTATCTAATTCAACAAATTGTGATCTATTTTCAAGGTAACTGTTGAACCACTTTATAACCTCTAAGCTAAAACCATAATAAGGCATCTTTGCTAGAAGCAGCGGGATGTTAAGACACTCAAATGCGCGAGAAAAATCTAGTAAAACAAGGATAGGACCCTCTCCTAAATCCTGGGCATTTTTAATATTATCAATTACATCAAGAAGAGCAGTTGTTGTACTGTGGCGTTTACGGAAGCCCGATTGCAGTAATGGGAGCATGTTATTTGATTCCATAAATGCTTGTAGTTGATTGCACACTACTCGTTCTAAGACTTTAGAAAGACACGGTAAAATGCTAATCGGTCGAAGATCAGCATGTGTTTGAGGGTTTGTAGTCTTCGGTCTGGGTTTAACTAACGATACCTTCCAAGCACTAGGGAAAATAGAGAATTTTATTGAAGTGTTCACAATATCTGTTATTAGGTTTAAGGTTTTTGATAGTGTAAGAGTGATCATTGCTATAGAGATATTATCAACCCCCTGTGCATTGGAGTCAATTGATTTGATTATTTTTAGTACTTCATCTGGGTTAACTGCGGTTAAGTGGAAATTATTTGTTATGTTTGGATCTCTGTTGAATTCATAAAAAAATAGTTGGGCAAGGGGTACGGTATTGCTACCTGGTACGTCTACGAAGTGGTCATTAATGATATTAGCATCATTGAAGTGACTGGGCAGGTCTAATTTAAAGTGTGAACGTAAGACTATTGATTTCAAATTGTTCCATAGCTTCTTAGGATTTTTACTCTAATGCTTGATATGAGTCCTAAAATAGTTTTCCTTTTCTGCAATTATCGCGTTATCTACAATTAATTTTAAAGATTTATAATAATATTCATTATGTGTGGCTAGCTTTGTTACTTTAAATTTATTATGGGCTCGATCACGAAGGTTCATCATACATTTAACTGTATCTGTGATCCACGGATAAACTCTCTCTTTAAATACAATTGTCTTGAAGGGTGCATGTAAATCAAATAAACGTATCATGTATGTACTTAATAAGTTTACCTTATCGTTGACATTTGAATTTGAAATAATATGGTTCCAATCAATGTTAGCTAAATCCCTTTCAAACCAAAAATCATTCAAAAATCTATAATAAAAAAAAATTACCTAAGAGGAAATAACCAGAGAATAAGAGGACCAACGTTTTTTAATTTATACGCCAAATAAATCTACAAAAAATAACGAGAAAAACTATTTCTTTATTTTCTAATAACCATTACCGTTAGTCGCCTTTTACGTACACCCAGCGGAAGAAATGGGGTAGTGCTATTCTAAGCTGACACTACACAGCAATACAAATAAAATCACTGATATAAAATTGACATAAGGGTGGCCAAATCTTCAGCATTAAAAATCTGTTATCTACTTTTGGAACTTGACTGCGTAAAAGATTGAATAAAAAAGGTTGTTAATAATTGGTGATGGGTCTCCAGCCACTGGGTTTCACCCTTGTGAATAAACAAGTTAGTGCTATTCTGTGCCGATAGTACATGGATAATGTAAAACAATCACCAACAACAATAATATAATAATTATCCTCTGTAAAATTAGTTCTTCTCAATTTCTATAACATTTGAAAACGGGGTTGAACTTCTCGAGGTCGCTGCATCGGAAATACTTTGACGTGAAACTAGTGTAATTCACGTGATATATACTAAAGTTTCCAGTGCATTTTGGTTTGGTACAGATATTTTGATCCATTTGTGTTCTCCATTCTATTTAGTTTGAGCAGGCTGGAGCGTTCAGCTAGCGTCGTAATAAATAAAGATTCACCTTGTTTATGACGTATCACAACAAAGTCGTTATAGACGATAGCCGTGGCCGAGTGGATAGGTGACTAGCTTCTCGGTCCGGAGGTTGCGGGTTTGACCCCCCTGAGGGCAACATTTATGTGATGAGCATAAATTATTGTTTCTTAGTCTTGGATGTTATTTATATGTGTATTATATAATATTAAAAATATCATATGTAGATTGTATTATGTAGTTTGTATTAAAATCTTGAAATGATTATAAAATGTAAACTTTACCATTAACTGGATGTGCCAAAGTACTAAGAGCGGAGCTTGCTTGGGTTGTGTATTTTTAATTTTATTTTGTGCGCCAATTTTGTAACCACATTTTAATAGATTCGTTAGCAGCAATAGCTAAGCTAAGAGAAAATATATCCTTTCTGTTTTAATGGCACTGACTAATTTATTTACACATTAAAGGTAGTGTAGTGTAGTGTGTTCCCCCGTGTAGTGTTGGCTTAGAATAACACTACCCCATTTCTACCCGTGGGTGATCGTAAGAGGCGACTAAGGGTATAGGGGCTTTTTAAGTGATTTTTGGGCGATGTGGTTGGAGACCCGTCACCAAAAACATTTATTATTACCATCTCTTCCCAATCTACTTCCAAAAGTGGCTGAGGAATTTTTCATTCCAAAGCTCTGGCTACCCCGTTACGGGATTTATAACCGTGAGTATATGTATATGTATGTTGTATGTATTAAATATATCGTTGAGTTAGTATCCCATAATACAAGTTATACTTAGTTTCGGGCTAACTTTATCTGTGTATAATATGTCCGTATACATTTATATTGTCTAATACTTAAATAGCTTAAAATACATTCAAAAAACTATCGAATCATGTCTGAGGGACGCCAGTCGTTATCAGCTTATGTTTACAAAAACCTTTTTTTATCTATTAGAATAATGTGAGACTGCTGCTGCCCATCCCCGTACCGCACTAAAAATAATAACATTTTTATTTTATAACTCTTTGATGGATGCGATGAAAGACGAAGCGGGTTTTCAAAAGGTACTCCGAACATTAGGTGATAAAAATATAACGATATTTTTTTAAGCATAGTATTTCTGCTATCCCTTTGATAACGTAACCCCTTCAACTACAGTGCTATCTCCCGAGGAATAATAGAACTACTTAAAACTAGGTCTAGTCTAACTTAGCCTACATGTAATGCCATCTGTGTTCCGATAACGGAACTTATTTCTCAACATCATTTAGTATCCTTGTTATGCTTTTGGAAACTTCTTATTTTATCTGCTAGATGTCGTTGATTGTAAAGCAGAGCAGCGTATCTAATCTGGCACGTTTCAAAAAAATGTACACCCCACGTTTTTGCACTGTCCCAAAAGTTTGATGATTTTTGTCCCACCAATATTTAGGTAGGTAAAAATATATTTTATTGGGGTCGTAATATTCCTCTTTCCTTATACAATTTTATGTTATATTGAAAATAATACTCTCACCTAAATATGTTAAAAAAATGAACCAATACAACGCCCTAAAAAAAATTTAGACTTGTTATCACGCGTCACCAAACTGAAGAACAAAGCTCTGTAAAGTGGATTTAAAGAGGTTCTGCATTTTCTACTGACATTAAATTTATTGAAATAAAGTATATCTTTTATAATAATATAAATATAATCATATTTATCGTATACAATTTCCAAAAAAAACGGTTTTTACACTGTCACCAAACTGATCCCAAGTTCCTGCCACATCAGTGAAAAGTACAAGTTTCTTTAAAAACTGGCCAATTTAAGCTGAAATTCAATTATTTTCATAAACCATAAGTCAAACTCTCAGAGAACATTTTGAGCCCAAAACTAGCGATTGATATCATAGTTTAGTTTTTGGCTATCATTTTCATAGAGGTGTACATTTATTTGAAACGTGCCATCTTATCGTATCTAAAATAGAAGGAGAACAAAAGAGATTTTTCTAGATCGTAAATAGCGATTGATAGTCTCTATCTACCCAACGGGACTAACGTGCATGAGTATATATAAGTAATGAGAAAGCAGCGCTATCCAATTAAGATCTTGTTTCTAAATAAAGGCATGAATTGAGAACTTCCAAGTTGTTAAATATACAATAGAAGATCCGCTACGATACTATACGTACATATACTCCATAAATCAATCATCAGGTGAAACATATACTAGCGGCTATAACTCCCAAAAAGGCGTTGCTAAGGCTTCGAATTTTAGGTTTCTTAGTAACTAAAGGAAATTGAGTGGGTCAAAGAGAGTAAAATAAAGGATGACTGGTGATGGGTCTCCAATCACGTCGCCCAACAATAGCTCAAAACCCTAATTTATCGTATGCCAACCGCGGGCAGAAATAAGTTAGTGCTATATAATAACCTTGTCAATCATACAAGTATGAGTAAGTAAACAATTCGTCTTTTAAACACAATTCACAAACTAATAAATTCAGTAGTCAGGCTTACACGGGCCATAAAATCTCCTCGAGGGACACTTGTATAGCAATTCATTTATCTAATAAATTATTGATCATTAAATTCCAATTAGTATTTAATTTATTTTCAAATAGATTCGAGCCTTTACGCTTCCGAATTGTTAAATTAAACGTAATTGAATTCTTATTGGAATAAGCCAGCAAAATTTCGTTTGAAAACAAAGTTACAATATTGGATTAAATTGAATGTTTCATCGGCATTAACGCTACAATCTATATTGGTTACTAGTGGATCGGCCCAGCTTCGCACGAGTAGCGTTGTTTTTTAAGTATCTAAGGTTTCTTCAATAACTGCTCGAGCTTTGTGACATTTAGCGCAATGATTGCAATTATTAGCACTCCTGAACTGTGTAGCTATAGCTTTGTGACTTTGAATACACTTTAATGAACGGTTCTGTATTTTCGTAAGTAAGCATATTTTCAAATTAATATCTAAAAAAGAAATCATACCACCATGTAGGATGCAACTACTGGCGCCATCTAGTATGTAATATGTAAATTAATAAGGATTTGGTTTTACGGGCGCGAGTATTTATTTCATGTATAAATTAGGTGTTTCTTTACCGATTTCTATGATTCTTTTTTTTTAATAGGTTACAATGTAAACTTTTTTATATTAGGGATGAGTGAGAGAATTATAAACGTAAGATTAAACAAATATAATCAGAATAATCCGAACTGCTAAGCTATCAGGATTTACACGTGTTATTGTGAGTCAACCATAAAAGATAGACACATGCTATTGGAGAATATTTTTTTGACAATTTTATGAAGAATATTTCCGTCATACTTGACTTCTATGTAACTTTAACCATTAAGGCTGCACACGCGATGGAAGCTTAAAAAATGGAGTAACTTCTCCCGTTTTCCCAAAATTTCCCAAAATTATATAGTATGAAGAATAATTGTGCCAAGTTTCGTTAAAACCCGGCAAGTAGTTTTTGTATCCATAAGGAATGTATGCAAACCGACTGACAGACAGACAGATAAAAAAATCTGATTGCTTTTTTGGCATCAGTATCGATCACTAATCAGCACCTTATAGTTAATTTGGAAATATATTTCATGTACAGAATTGACCTCTCTACAGATTTATTGTAGGTACAGATTAGGAGTTTTTAGAAATACGGTTCATCATCATCATTCTCCTGCCCTTATCCCACTAGGTGGGGTCGCCACAACATGTGTTTCTCATCCATTCGTCTCTGTCATACGCCATTTCGGAGCTTACACCTTTTATTCCCATATCATCGTTCACACAGTTCATCCACACTTTCTTTGGTCTTCCTCTTCCCTTGTATCCATCTACACTCATATTCATCATTTTTTTAGTCACATGCATTTCATCCATTCTCATTACATGACCATACCACCGTAACCTATTACTTCTAATCTTTTCTGTCACTGGAGCCACTTTCACAGTTCCTCTTATAAACTCGTTTCTAATCTTATCCATTCTTGTCACACCACACATCCATCTCAACATCCTCATTTCTGCTACGTGCATTTTGCTTTCATCCGTCTTTTTCATTGCCCAACATTCACTTCCATACATCATGACAGGTCTTATCACGGACTTGTAGATTTTCCCTTTTAATGTCAGGGGCATCCTTCTGTCGCAAACTGTACCTGAGACCTGTCTCCATTTCATCCATCCTGCATTTATCCGGTTTCCCACGTCACGGTCAATGTTGCCGTCATTTTGGATCACTGATCCGAGATACTGGAAGTCGGAGCAGACTGGTAAAGGCTCACCGCTTAATGCGATTTGCGAGAAACTGGTTGTGCCACCGAAATCGCAGAACAGGTGCTCTGTTTTGGTCCTGCTTATCTTCAGTCCGACACTCTCCAGTCTCTCCCGCCATTTTTCCAGTCTGCTCTGAATCTCGGAGGGATCTTCACCAACAAGCACAATGTCATCCGCGAATAGCATACACCAGGGTGCCTCCTCCTGTATGTCCGATGTCAAAGCATCCATAATCAGGAGGAACAAATACGGGCTTAAAGCCGATCCCTGGTGTAAGCCTACCGCCACATTGAACCTGTCGGTAACGCCGGCTTCAGACCGGACTTGCGTCCGGGCTTGGCCATACATTGCCCGGATAAGATGCAGGTATTTCCCAGGCACTCTTCTCTCTTTCAAAGCCCACCACAGAACCGTTCGCGGTACACGATCGTATGCCTTTTCCAGATCAACGAACACCATGTGCAAATTTCTGTGGACACGTTTGTATTTTTCACACAGCTGTCTAATTGCGAAAATGGCGTCCGTTGTCCCCCTTCCAGGCATAAAACCGAACTGGTTCTGGGTTACCTCGCTTTCCCCTCTCATACGTCTCTCTATTACTTTCTCCCACACTTTCATACTATGCGACATCAGCTTGATCCCCCTGTAGTTGCCACATTCTTGTACATCACCCTTGTTTTTATAGATGGGCACCAATGCACTGTTGCACCATTCATCGGGGATAGCTTCTTCTTGTAGCAACTTATTGAAGAACAGCGTCAGCCACTTCCATGCATCCGCTTTCAAATACTTCCATACCTCTACTGGTATTTCATCTGGCCCACTAGCTTTTCCATTCTTCATACCTTGCACAGCCCTTTTCACCTTTCATCATCATGGACTGGTGAAATGTATGCATACTTATGTATGGAGATAAAAATGAGACAAAACCTTTTTGGATATGTTGATAAAATAAAACTTAAACGTTTACGCCTTATATCCCCGAAGGGGTTGGTAGAGGAACTAATACTTCTGAACATGACCTTGTCACCTGGTCACCTGGTCACCTGGTGTTCAGAGTACCCACATTTTGTTTGGACACTGTACTCACGTGATAGGCCTATCGCCGCAGCCGTTTGGTACGAATACACTGTCACATGACAAAGTAAAACTTAGCAATGTCGGTTTCCTCACGATGTTTTCCCTCACCGTTATTATAAAATCAATGGCACCAAATAATGAAGGTATATATTTATGTTTCTTACCAAATACACGTTTTACTTACGTTGTTTACACAAACCGCTTTAAGAAGTTGGTGAAAACGGCTTCAAAATTTAATTGATCATTGCGCTGTTGACCATACGAAGCAGTTACGAGGGCGGGTCAATAAGTCCGTGACTTTTGGAATAAAACACAGATTTTTTGATAAAAAAATAATTTTATTTTTCAACGTAGTCTCCCTTGAGCTCTATACACTTTGTCCAACGCTTCTCCAATTTTTTTATCCCTTCCAAAAAAAATTATTTGTCGAGGTTCTCAAAATAGGCCTTTGTTTGCGAGATGACTTCATCATTGGAGTCAAATCTTTTTCCACCTAGCCATTTCTTCAGGTTTGGGAATAAGTAGTAGTCGCTCGGAGCCAAATCTGGAGAATAGGTCTGCCCTATTTGCCAGGGGGCAATTAATCGCCCAATTCATGGATTTTTGCCACGGCAACTGCACATGTGTGCACCCTTGCATTGTCTTGGTGGAAAAGAAGCTTTTTCTTGGCCAAATGAGGTCGGTTTTTTTTCAAATCGTCATTGAATCGGTCCAATAAGTTGGCATAATAGTCCCCATTGATTGTTCTTCCCTTTTGTAGGTAGTCAATGTGGATTATCCCGCGTGCATCCCAAAAACAGTCGCCATAACTTTATTGGCTGACAAACCCTTTCTTGGCCTTCTTTGGCGCCGATTCACCCTTAGAAACCCACTGTTTTGACTGTTGTTTGGTCTTTGGTGTGTTGTGTTGTGATAGATCCATGTTTTGTCCACGGTTACAAAACGGCGCAAAAACTCCTCCACATTGCGATTAAACAACGCCAAAACGTCTGTGGTCGACTGTGAGCAAACGCGGCACCCATCTTGCGGAAAGCTTTCTCATGCCGAGGTGATCATTCAAAATTGAAACCACTGAGCCATGCGAGATCTTCCACAATCTCTCGCACTTTCAATCTTCGGTCGGCCAACACCATATCGTGAATTTTTTCGATTGTTTCGGGTGTAGAGACCTCAACTGGGCGTCCAGGACGTCCGGCATCTTCAGTGCTTGTACGGCCTAAACGAAATTCAGTAAACCACTTTTTTACCATTGAGATCGATGGTGCAGAGTCCTCATAGTAATTATCAAGCTTAGCCTTGGTCTCGGTAATTGTTTTTTTTTTCGCAAGAAATAATGCTTAATAAGCACATGAAATTCACATTTTTCCATTTTCTCCTCAAATTTGTGAGTAGTCTGATAAAAATAGCTGTCAACCACAAACTAACTGATAAAGCAAGTTAAATTTAGACAGGAGTCAACTGACACATGCCTGTTCACAGGAGCAGAGTTGCTGTTTCAGTAAAGAGGTCAGAAATTCAAAAAGTCACGGACTTATTGACCCGCCCTCGTATTTATTGGCGATGCAATTTGAATAGCCTAGCGTTTTCGATGTTACCGGAAATGATAAGATAACCCTCAGAAATTGTTAACCTTTCCTTTAAAAATATATAGAGCCTAATTATATTTAGGTATTGTACATTAAAAGTATTTTACACAACTGAAAATCTACCAAATTATCCCACCGAAGACACCGTCTACATTTATATCTATATTTCTATACTTATATTATAAAGCTGAAGAGTTTGTTTGTTTGAACGCTAGGATCTCAGGAACTACCCAATCAAATCGAAAAATTATTTTTGTGTCGGATAGTCCATTTATTGAGGAAGGTTTTAGGCTATATATCATCACGCTGCGACCAACAGGAGCAAACTATCACCGAATAATGTTGCAAAAACGGGGATAATTATTCATACTTTAAGGCTTCCGTTGTGTGCGCTGCGTAAACGGCTGCGTAAAAATGTATTAAAGAATTATTTCTCTTTAAATGATCTAAAAAAGTCACCGCGACAATATATGTCTAACTTTTAAGATTCACTTACTATAACCATTTTTTTGGTAAACAAATTTGGTCGAATTTAATGCATTATTGCCATAATGTTTTATTATAACCATAATATTAATCCTTATCCAAATAAATATCTTGTTGATTAAGAGTATTTAATTGATAACAAAATTGTCCTTATCATAACTTAATTTCAATAAACATCTTAGAAGATAATACAATTTTAAAATTACTCCGTAACAAAATTTACACGCGTGCATGAAGCGCAAGACAAGACGCTGCGCTGGCCGGCGAGCGAGGTCACCTGCGCGAGAAACTTATGTTTAAGCCTTATCCTATTAATATTATAAATGTGAAAGTTTAGATTTTTGTGTGTTTGTAGCTAATTGAAGACTAAATCACAGAACGTATTTAAAATAAAATTTACAGGAAGCCAGATAATGATCCTAATTAACACAATAGGACACTTTTTATTCCAGAAAAATTAAGAGATCAATAAATTTTCTTAAAAAATGGCCAAACTGACTAACTGACTAAGAATCAATGCTCAGCCGAAACTACTATACTAATAAACTAAAAATTTATAAAGAGAAAAAATTGTGAGGACACTATGAAAAACACATTTTTTCTCATCGCATGACAGAGACCCACCCTCAACGGGTCAGTTAAATATTTCAGTTTGACGACGTGAAAGTCTACACTTTTGACAGTACGAAGTCTGTGGGGTCAGCTAGTAATATTATAAAGCTGAGGAGTTTGTTTGTTTGTTTGAACGCTAGGATCTCAGGAACTGCCAAATCAAATTAAAAAAATCTTTTTGTTGTGGATAGTTCATTTTAAATTATAACGCTGCGACCAATAGGATCAAAGGATCAGCGAAGAATTTTGCAAAAACGGGGATAATTATTTATATTTTAAGGCTTCCGTTGTGTGTGCTGCGTAAACGGTTTAAGTTCAATCAAATTTGGCCGAAATTAATGCATTAGGTATTGCCAATTATTTGACATAATGTTTATCAACATAATATTAATCCTTATCTAAATAAATATGTTGTTGATTAAGAGTATTTAACTGTGAACAAAATTGGCCTTGACATCACTTTATTAATCCTACTTTCACATTTATTAATATTTAATAAATGTGAAAGTTTAGTTTGGATGTTTGTGAGTTTGTAGCTTATTGTAGCCTAATTCACAGAACGTATTCAAATAAAATTTAACGGGAAGCTAGGTAATGATCCCAATTAACTCATAGGATACTTTTTATCCCCTAAAAATTAAGAGTACAATCTAGTTTCTCAAAAAAAACTGACTGACTGACTCAGAATCAATGCTCAGCCGAAACTACTATACTTATTAACCTATAATTTATAAAGTGAAAATATTTTGTGAGGACACAATGAAAAACACCTTTTTTCATCGCATGACAGGGACCCTCAACGTGTCCGTTAAATATTTCAGATTGACGACGTGAAAGTCTATACTTTTGACAGTACGAAGTCTGTCGGGTCAGCTAGTACTATATTATTATACACAGTCTTATGACTGCACCAAGATCAAAACTATACATTGAAGAAAAAAAACCCGGTGGAATATGTTTATATTTCGAAACTGAAGCCAAATTTGCGCTTTTTGAAAAAAATTACTCTCTGTCTGTCTGTATGTCCCGTCGTCATGTCAATTCTACCAGACGGATCTTGCCAAAATTTGGCATGAATGTAGCTTATACACCTGGCCAACGCAAAGGACATAATGTATCCCGGATTTCGTAAGGGTTCCCTCAGGAGCATCAAAAAACCATGATGGAAGGTCCAACCAAAACCAAATATATTTTATACTAGAGTAGTTGTTTTCTCGATCGCGGTATGAGTTCTTCTTTTCTTTGTTAAAAATACTTCAGTTCGGACTAAACTTTTATGACAGTTCGAAGTCTTATAGTTAGTTTGTAAATATTAACATTCATTACATTACAACCCAATTTTAGACCCAATTGTGACTGATCGGCTACAAACTCTTCCACAATCACCAACGTAGGGGCAGCACCGGGCCACCACCGCAGCGCCAAACTGCTATCCATCCATACTTACTAAAGACATTCTCATTTTTGAACATAGTAACTTGGTACAAAATGGTTTATTTCATGATTCTTATGAACAATTAAAAAGAGTTTTTGAAACGACTTATTGCCCGTGGTCCCTCTCGTAGTCCCTTTTTGAAAATCTATGGCCCTTGGTCCCTTTTTCAGTATAAACCGACCAAAATCAAAGTCGTGTATATTAATATTTTTTCCAAATAGTGTTTTTATACATATTGTAGATCGGTTTGATAGTTCAAATATTTTCATCATACGCAAAACGTAAAGCGGTATAACTCCCGCGAGTTAACATGACACCTGGCTCGACAAACAACCCTCCCCCCGCTATCCCGCGCAGCGCCCCGCTCTCGCCAGTAGCGTTAGCATCTCTGGACGTGCGCAAAATGTGTCACTTCAGTGAAAAGAAAGATACATATCAATTGGGGGTACTGAAGTATATCTTTAATTTAGTTTACTAGTTCATTTAGTTCAGTTCACAAAGAGTCGAAGAGTCACTGAAGCGAGATATCTGAACTATTAGTATGTGAAGTATGATATTGATGAATTGATAAGATTCCATTCAAAAACTACAATAACGATAATAATACATCCAATATTTAGAATTTCTTTAAAATTGATATTTATTAATAAGTAGCCTTGTCTATCAACCGAAATGAATAAAAAATGCTAATAAGTTCTAAAATAACATATGGGTCAAAATTAAAATACCAGGTTTTTTTTGAAAAAAAAAAAGAATCGTGTAAATATTTTTTCTTAAATTTTTATTGTTTGAAAGACATAAAAACATTCAGAAAATGAGATCAGAACAGATGAACACATGAAAAATTGTTGCCGAACTTGCCTCCAAGTGGCATAGTTGTGATTGATAATGCTCCGTACCACTCAACGCAATCCGAAAAAAATCCGTGCCAGTCATCATTGAAGAGTGACATGCAAAACTGGTTAACAAATAATAATGTAAGTTATGCTGCAAATATGACAAAACCAGAGCTATATCAAATTATAAGATTGAATAAGCCAGAAAAAAAATATATGGTAGACGAATTATTAAGGGAGCACGGCCACGAGGTCGTACGTCTGCCACCCTACCACTGTGATCTTAATCCGATCGAATATATCTGGAATTTGATCAAACAAAGGGTGGCAGACAAAAATATCGATCAGTCGGAGAAACACATTGAAAAATTTACTAAAGAAGCGATTGTTTCCATAATTGCTGCTGACTGGAAAAAGAAGGTAAACCATGTACAGAGACTTGAAAAAGAATATTTGGTGCAAGATCGACTGCAGGAAACAAGAGAAAGGGAGTTTATTATTTCACTTGGGGGTGAAGAAAGCTCCGACAGTGAAGCGAGCGAGGGAGAAGAAAGTGACACTTCTATTATGTCAGGTATTGAAGAAATGAGTGATGTTGATGAGTAATTATCTTGAAATAAATCTATTTAATATTATATGTTTGTTTAGTTTCTATCAGAAGTTAATTATTCTAGCTGTGTATATTATGTTAGCTGTGTAGTGTTGGCTTAGAATAACACTACCCCATTTCTGCCGGTGAGTGTAAGTAAGAGGCGACTAACGGTATTGGGGCTTTTTGGGCGATGCGGTTGGAGACCTATCACCAACAAATTTTATTTCACCATCTTTTCCCCACTCAACTTGCCAAAAGTGGCTGAGGAATTTCTAGTTCCTTAGCTCTGGCTACCCCTTCTAGGGATTTATAGCTGTGAGTATATGCATGTAATTATACTATTTATTTAACGTATTTCGATAAGTTATTACGATAGATGTAATTTGATAACTATTAATCACAAATAAATATATACAGAGTATAAAGTAATCAGTGCTACAGCCAAAGGCTTTGTGCCCATTGCGAAGACAATGTACCCAACATACTGAACAATATCTGATATAAAAATAAATTTGCAACTCAATAAAAAAATAATTGTACCCCATTTAAAAAAGGTCAGCTGACTTTTATGCACTCAGTACTTTCAACAAACGTCAATAGAGCCAGGTGTCATGTTAACTCGCGGGAGTTATAAAAAGACTTAGAAATATATTCACAAAATATATGCAAACTACAAATCAAATGTACTAGGAGCCCATAGAGTCAAAGTATGTTAGTAAAGAACCAGTCTCCTTAATATTTCTTCAATCCTAGTTTCATTAAATATTTTTAACAGATGCAGCAGCCAGAACATAAGTAATTCAAATAATATATTTAGGGTTTTGTACATCCAGTTTTTTTTATGTTTTTAAAATTAGTTATACAAAAACATAAAATAAAAAATATTTTAAATTAAATATCATTACGTCTTGTGGCGCATAAATCGTTCTAATACTTACAATTACATAAATTAACGAAATAAAATAACTTTAACTTAGCTTATATGTAATAAAAAAACTTCTAGAAAGCAAAATAAGTACCGATCCAGCATGTACCGTTATGTATTTTTTTAGGATATTGAAAGTATTATCCGACAATAATAATGATTATCTACCTTGGGGGACTAGGCCGTCGGTCTCGGCTACTACCACGATAAGTGGTCGTTGAAGTCTGCCAACCGGTAGGCAGCATGGTGCATCACGGCTAGATCACCTTCTTTCTTGTAGCTCTTAGGTCGATGCCTCTCACTGAGGATATATAAAGAGCTTATTCCATTACACTTTTATCGTTGCTGAAATCGGAGGTCCTTCACAGTCACTGCCGCAGAAGGCCACAGACGCTTGTTATTCCACTACACCGATTTCAGTAGAGGTGGGTAAGTACGTGGATTATCAAAACTGTAATGGTACTCAGTATTCTCGATCAATAATGAGTACTGATACTGTGTATCAGTATTCAACAGTATTCGGTAACGGCACTGGCAATACACTCAATACAGAAGTATTGTACTAATACAGTATTGTGACGGATGATTCTAATATGAACCCTAAAGTCAGTCCGTTTAAGTTCAAAGTTCAATGCAGTACTGCATGCAGTATTATCAGTTTGAGTATTGTGTGACTGATGATTCTAATATGAACCCTATAGTCAGTCAGTTTAAGTTCACAGTTCAGTGCAATACTGCAGGCAGGCTAGTACTATGAGTTTGAATATTGTTGGTTGAAGTCAGTCCAGTCTGTAAGTCCACGGTTCAGTTCAGTGCAGTTCCGCGATACTGAGTTCGCCCGATACTATGTTTTAGAAAGACACAGTACTGTACTTACAGTATTATACTGAAACTGAGTATCGACACTCAGTACAGTTTGTACTATACACCGCTAGATTTCAGTTTCTGAATCATTCGCGCGCGCGATTTTTGCGGGCGGTCGTAGGTACGAAATTGCTCCCGTCTTTTTTTTAAAACGCTCTCTATCAAACTCTCTTATGGACTATCCCACTCTCATTCAATAAACGACGACACATTGCGTCTATATATCTCTTTCGCTACTATACTTACATATATCCTATTCATGTACACAACCATTTCCAAATATTTTTACGTCATATATCACACAAAATATTAAATTGGCGGGAACTCCTATATGACTTAAAAATAAAAGCATATTTATTAAAAAGTTTGCCGGGGTCGTACGAAGTGGCGATCGATAGTTTCAGCCTACCCCAATGAGAGGTAATTGCGTTAGTATAAGTATGCATATATGTGATTGAACGTATTTGCTTACCCCAATGGGAAATAATGGCGTGAGTATATGTATGCATGTATGTAATTATACGCCTGTGCCTACCCCCACGGGAAGTGATGGCGTGAGTGTAAGTATGCATATTTGAAACAATACGTATCTGCCTACCCCTTACGGAAAAATGGCGGGAGTTTAAGTATGTATGTATGCAATTAAAATTATCTGCTTACCACAAGCGGAAGTAAAAGCGTGAGTATATGCGCGTATGTATGTAATTAAACGTATCTGCCTCCTCCGATGGGAAGTAATGGCGTGAGTATATATAATATAATATAATTTGCATTTATGTGATAAAACGTATTTACCTACCCCAATCGGAAATAATAGCGTGAGTATATGTATGTATGTATGTAATTATACGCCTGTGCCTACCCCCACGGGAAGTGATGGCGTGAGTGTAAGTATGCATATTTGAAACAATACGTATCTGCCTACCCCTTACGGAAAAATGGCGGGAGTTTAAGTATGTATGTATGCAATTAAAATTATCTGCTTACCACAAGCGGAAGTAAAAGCGTGAGTATATGCGCGTATGTATGTAATTAAACGTATCTGCCTTCTCCGATGGGAAGTAATGGCGTGAGTATATATAATATAATATAATTTGCATGTATGTGATAAAACCGTGCATAAGCAACCGTGATAGCCCAGTGGGTAGAACACTCGGTTATCGTGCAAACGACTAGTGTTCAAATCCTGGGTCGGGCCTACACCAATTTATCTTTTCTAAAGACATATGTGTGGTTAATTTATCATGGTTGTTAACGGTGAGGGAAAAACATCGTGAGGAAACCCACATGGCTGAGTTGTACTTAGTCATGTGACAGTGTATTCGTACAAAACGGCGATAGGCCTGCCCCCTATCACGTGAGTACACTGTCCATGCAAAACGTGGGTACTCTGAACACCAGGTGACAAAGTCACGTGATGTTCAGAAGTATTAGTACCTCTGCCAACCCCTTCGGGGATATTCGGCGTGAACGTTTATGTTATGTTATATGTTATGTATGTGATAAAACGTATTTACCTACACCAAACGGAAATAATAGCGTGAGTATATGTATGTATGTAAGAATATAATTATACATATCCGCCTACCCCTATGAAATGGAACCCCTACCTACCTAACTACCCCTGGAATTAATGGCGTGAGCATATGTATATCTGCTATAAAACTTTTATTATCTTTTTTTTGTATACGTAATTTGCAATCATAGGCATGAAAAATTTTGGCACGTCCTCTCGCTGTGGCGGGCGCGAGGCGACTAAATCGTCTGAACGTTATTCCACCTTCCTGAGACGGAGCTACAAAAAATGTAGTGAGCTAGGAACCGAAATTTGTCTCTTTATCGGAAGCCTAGCGTTCTGAACGTTATTCCACTAGTCTGAATTCAGATTCTGTGGCTGTCGGACGTCTGAATTCAGGCAAATGGAATAAGCTCTTGTTTTAAAGATAATATTTATTTGAGATGACTCGCATCTGCATAAATCGTCAATGTAACTTTTCTATTTTATCATAACTATTTTATTTCTTGTATTAGGTAGGATTTAAGCTTGATGTTTGGTAAAATAATAGAGGGAAACACGATAAATTAACAATTTCAAATAAAAATAACAATTATCTAATTATTGCATTGCTATTATCTTCCTATTTTATATATATATATATATATATATATATATACTCCTATTGTTTAATAACGTCTTTATGAGTTAGACTCAAAGTAACTAGGATTGAAAAGATCTCTAGGAGATTGGAAATCTTAAGAATATTTTATAACTAGTATATTTGTATTTATAGCCTCCTAGTACTTCTTTGAAGTTTGCATAAATATTTTATGAACATTTTCTAAGTTACCTCTTTATGATTTTGGTATGCCGAAAATTTTTGAAGTACCAATCCATACACTAATAAAATAATATATTTCGAATGTATATCCGTCTCCTTCTCCTCTTATATAAAATATTCACATATTTCATTTTGGTCGGTTTATACTGAAAAAGGGACCATGAGCCATAGATTTTCAAAAAGGGACTACGAGAGGGACCACGGGCAATAAGTCTTTGAAACACACCCCCTAAGGGATTGAAATATCAAGTACATATACTATATTAGTATAGAGATTTTAGACATTTCTGTATCTATAAATTTTAAACTTGATTGACTGTTATAACCACTAGAACAAGGAATATATGAAATTCATTTATCAATCATTCATGAGCATATACTAACGGCTATAAATCCCAAAAAGGGGTAGTCATAGCTTCAGAGATAGTAATTCTTTATCCACTTTTGGAAGTTGAATGGAGAAAACGTAGTCAAATGGGTCTCCAAATACATCGCCCAATAATCACTTATAAAGCCTCAATGTTCTTTATATCCTTCACAACGACTGCGGGAATATAAATATAAAAAACAGAAGTAAAGATAGAATTTTGGTATTTTAGATGTAAACGGAATGCAAAAAATTTAATCCACGCGGACGTAGTAGCGGGCACAAAGCTAGTACAACATAAATGTTGAAATGACAAACAACAACATATAAGATAAACCAAAAATGCAGACAGATGGTAAATCTTACATACCTACATACATATACTCACGCTATTATTTCCCATTGGGGTAGGTAGAGACTTTCGATCGCCACTTTGCATGATGTTGGCAATTCTCTCTAGCTTCGTTTAAATCCATTAATCTTTTCGTACTTGCTCTTTTATTCTTCATACTTTGGACGCCTGCCTTTTTGATCATATTATCTATTTGGTCCAGAGGTGGCCTCCGTGGTCGACCTCTATTAACATTACCTTCCACTTTAGCTTTATATATTTCTTTCTCCTAATTTCTGTCATCCATCCTCTCTGTACGCCCAAACTACCCTAACGTTCCTTGCTCTATCTATTTTACAATATCATGATTCATACAACACCTTTCATGAATCACACGGTTTCTCATTCGATCACATCACCTATCATTACAAACTTTTCTTTGATAATTTTAACTATTGTAAAACGTATATCAAGAATAAAAGACCAAGTATGAAAAGATTGATGGATGTAAACGAAGCGAGAGAGGTGTGCAAGAATCATACAAAGTGGCGATCTATAGTCTTTACCTACCCAAAAGGGAAAAAGTGGCGTGAGTATATTATGTGTGTATATATGTATATTAACTGGCATGTGCCATAAAAGAGTTTTTATCTTTTCTTATCTGTCTAACACTCTTAGTTGTTCGTAAAATGACATTTTTTATTTAATTCAGGATTTAAAAAAGTTGTTTTAATTAAATATATATATATATATATATATTTTACTTACAATTACTACATAAAGCCTACTCCCTAAAAAAGGGCAAAGCCCTGTAAACTTAGGATAAGTAGTAAACTAATCATACATACTGGCTTAAGTTACATGATAGAACAAGTAAAATGAAAAAAAAACATAAACATAAAAATTAAAATCTAAAGTGTGTGTAATATTAGCACTTTAAGTTGTGTAGTGTCGGCTTAGAATAACACTACGCCATTACTGGCCGTGAGTGTTTGTTAGAGGCGACTAAGGTGCTGGGGCTTATTATGTGGTTTTTGGACGGTGTGAATGGAGACCCATCACCACAAAGCTTTGTTATATAATCTTTTCCCCACTTAACTTCAAAAAGTGACTGAGTCATTTCGTGTTCTGAGGCTCTGGCTACCCTTTTTAGGGATTTATAGCCGTGAGCATATGTGTGTATGTATGCACTTTAAGTCGTCAGCAGCTTGTATCCGCTTCATTACTGCAATCATTCCAATACTTGGAAATGTTTATTTATGCTCTACGATAACATTTTCTGAGAACGTAGAACAATACTTGCAATTGTTGAGGTATCAAGTTTCAAATGCTGAGTGCTGATAATAAAATTAAATATAAACATCTATCCTCTAAGTTCAAAGTTAAGAAATAGTGATGTGAAGCATACAAAACGAATTTCGTAGAACTGAAAGCCCATTTGTAATACAAAAAACTTCCTAGAAGAAAACCTGATTCTGAAAAAACTTTACTAACGTAAAGTACACTAAAAACTTCTCGTCTTCAAACACAAGAAATTTCGAATTTATTGGTAGTTTACTTTATAGTAAGAAATCATGATTAATGGGTTTTTATAATTTAGCTCTCATTTTTGGCGTTACGTAAACTATTGAACCCAGTACGAAGATTAAAGTTCCAATATTTAATTAACTTAATTGTTCCGGATAAAAATATTGTGCTGTGCCGCTGACATACAAGACAATGGGCATGTACGGTTCAATCACCGTACTTTAAGTTCCGTCAGCAGTTTAGACTGTAACACTCTTTTACTCAAACCCTTTTAGAGCAGTTCACTTACTGACCTCGTACCGCGCTTTTCATTAATCTCATTTCACCTCATTTGCACCTTTTCCTACCTTGTAATATATCTTAGTTGAACTTATCTCTATCTTATCATTTTACATCCCCTAATCTCAATCCCAACCCCCAACAGGGCATGACAGGAATCTTGGAAAGTAAAACCGTTATTACAGTTTTTTACTTACACCCATGGGTGTCAGTCGACTTAGGGTTTAGAGACTTTTAAAGAAGTTGTTTGGTGATGCGGTTGGAGACCCATCACCAAACAACAACAATATTTATTTACAATCGTTTCCCCACTCAAGTTTCAAAAGTGGCTGAGGAATTTCGTATTCTGAAGCTCTGACTACCCTTCCTGGGGATATTTACCCGTGAGTATATGTTTGTGCTGGTTGCTTGCTGTGTATTGTCGGCTTAGAATAGCACTACCCCATTTCTGCGATGCGGTTGGAGACCCATCACCAACAACCTTTATTTCACCATCTTTTCCCCACGCAACTTCCAAAGGTGGCTGAGGAATGTCTCATTCCCTAGCTCTGGCTACCCCTTCAAGGGATTTATTGCCGTGAGTATATGTATGTATGTATATGTTTGTGTGTGACACGGTAGCTCAGTTTGATTCCCGCCTGTCTCGAAATTTTTCTTTCCTTTATTTTTTCTTTAATTATTTGACTACATTCATCAACATTTTCGTACATGCTCTTTCATTGATTACTACGGATGCCTATCCTTTAGAGGAATTTGTCTATTTGATCTAAAAATGTGTCCTTTGTGGTCATCCTCTTCTGAGATCACGATCTACTACATTGCCTCTACATATTTCTTTCACCAATTTACTTACATCCATCATCTCTACTTGCCCAAACTATCTTAACATTCCTTATTTATGATTTAACTCAGTATCATCTTTTATATAGGACCTTTTCTAAATCACCAAATGAGAATCAAATAAAAAGGCAGGTGTCTGTGTATAGGATAAAATTGATGAATATCGCGAGAGGATTGTCAGGGTCGTACCTTATACCTATAATAAATAAAACATCATAAATACATACAAAGACTCACGGCTATGAATCCCTAGAAGGGGTAGCCAGACCTAGGGAATCAGACATTCCTTAGCCACTTTTGGAAGTTGCGTAGGGAAAAGATGGTGATGGGTCTCTAGCCGCATCGCCCAAAAATTCCTTAAAAGCCCCAATACCGTTAGTCGCCTTTTACGTACACCCACCAGAAGAAATGGGGTAGTGCTATTCTAAGCCGACACTACACAGCTAAATAACACAATATGAATAAAATATATATTTTAATACGGTTTATTATTTCAGTAAGTGTAATGTACATATAATACAAATAAAAGTAACTAAAAGGTTAATTAGTATCAATTACTCGTATCTTAACTTCACACCCATTTGTCACAATCACAATTAAATTAGTTACAATATGGATATCAAAACAGTACATATCCACAATCATAACTTGGCCGGGGCGGCGACTCTGGTACTACTGTCGCCATTTTGAAATTTCGGCCTGTCATTGTCAGTAAGTTCTTAACTAAATAAAAATTATAGGGTGACCTACGTATATAATAAATTATCACTTACATTAATATTTTTTTGTAGTGGAAACTTTTTTTCAAAAACAATTATTTTTATGATGTGTCTTTGCTTATTGATAAACGCTTTTATTTCCAGTATTCAATATAAAAATTCATGAAAATTATTATTTATATTGTTAAATTTTATCTAAGTAGGCTAACACCGTCCGAAAAGTTGTGCGCGCATGACTATTGCGGTGCGGGTTACGGAGAGTGGGGAAATGCTCCCGAATAAGATTTCACTTCGTATACACTGATGCGTGGGTTCTGATCCTAATGCGGGGATGTACCAATTTGTCATTTCTTAAGTCATAACTATTTGACATGTATATAAAAATACAAGGCAAATACGACGTGATAGCTTAATGGGTAGAACACCGGTTAAGGTGCAAGCGAATCACTAGTCTTCAAATCCCGAATCGGGCCTACACCAATTTGTCTTTTCTAAAGTCATATGTGTGGTTAATTTATCACGGTTGTTAACGGTGAGGAAACCCACATGGCTGAGTTGTACTTAGTCGTGTGACAGTGTATTCGTGGAAAACGGCGATAGTCCTGCCCCCTATCACGTGAGTATACTGTTCATGCAAAGCGTGGGTACTCTGAACACCAGGTGACAAAGTCACGTGATGTTCAGAAGTATTAGTACCTCTGCCAAATCCCTTCGAGGGTATTCGGCGTAAACGTTTATGTTATGTTATATGTAACAAGGTTGTTTACAGCCATAAAAAAGTGCCCATAAATTCACTGACCCAGCAAAATGAATGACCCAAACGATATCTGATGTTTAGAATTATTTTTTCTGTGCCACCTTTTTGGGGGATCTATGTGTGAATATGAAATGTAAAAGACAGTACACGACAAGGTAAGCCTCTAATTTACAGGATTAAAAAAATGATTTTAAGTAGTTACCCACTTATTAACTCTGAGTGTCACAAATAACAAATCCTTGAGTATAAAATAATGAAACAGCTTGCAGAAAAGTACAATTGGCAGTGTTATCGCTAAAAGCTTCCAGACAACATTTGGGAGGTAAGATCATCAAATTTAGGATACACAGTCATTCGGGTAGACATACCAGACAAGGGCAAAAATAAATAAATATAATTAGCTTACATTAAAACGAACTTGTTTACTTACAATAATAGCTATTACATACATACATACATATACTCAAGGCTGTAAATTCCTAGAAGGGGTAGCCCGAGCTAAGGAACTAGAAACTTCTCAGCTACTTTCGGAAAGTTGAGTGGGGTAAAGATGGTAAAATAAAGGTTATTGTTAATGGGTCTCCAACCGCTTCGCCTAAAAACCTCTTAAGAGCCCCAATACCGTTAGTCGCCTCTTACGTACACCCACCGGCAGAAATGGGGTAGTGCTATTTTAAGCCGACACTACACAGCAACTAGTTATTAATTAAATGAATATTATATAAATTGTTTTATTCAGACATTTCAATACATAAATAAATTAGCCTGTATGATGTTAAGTTATTTCCCTTATAATGGTTATTTTTTATTTGCTGGCAATACTAATATCGATGACAGCGACAGCCCTTACCGGCCAAGAAAAGATTGTGGATCTGTAACTATACTCAATTATATTTATTAATGAGTGTTCTTCGTCAGCTGTCAATTTTATAATCCATAACTTTACGTAATTATCTAAAACAAAAATAACTTTATAAGTAAACTAAGAAAGTCATGAACACATAGGAAATATTATTTGACACTATGCTCTTTGGCGTGAACTATAAATATCGACAAAAAGTCGTCGCAAAAGTTTTATTGTATCCATGCAATAATGGACATCTATTTCAAGTTTTCTATCGACTGGCAAAAGAGAGCTCTGATCTCAATATTTAGTATTTAGTCAGTGCTCCACCTGCGTCTATTATAGCGTCGCATCTGTGCCGCATCGATTTTACTAACGTTTCGCACAGGCCTGTTCCACGAAATGAGTCCCAAACCTGGTCAACATGCTGACATAATGCAGCTTCGGTTCTTTTGATTCTGTTGTCCCATTTCTGGACCATAATGGCCCACAGATTTTCTATGGGATTAAGGTCCGGTGATCGAGACGGCCACGGAATCGTTTTTATATTAGGTTGTCCTTGAAGCCATGACTGCACAATTTGTGAGCGGTGTATCGGACAATTGCCCTGAATAAACACAATTTCAGGACAATTGTCTTGCGGATACACCACTCGCACCGTGGGCATCATAACTTCCTGCAACACGCTTAAATAATTGGCACCGTTGGCCCTTCCGGGGACGTAGGCTAATTCGCCAGGACCGGCAGCGCTCATCCATGCCCACATGTTGACCATTACCCTTTCCGAATCGTTATTAGGTACAACATTCCGTGGCTCGTATTTCGTATTGTTCACACGCCATAAATGCCGTCGGCCAGGCTCAGTGGATACAAAAGTTTTTTTATCGGAAAATATGGCATGTGAAAAATTGAAATCTCGGTAGTCCCGTGCGAAACGAACACGAGCCTCTTTATGGGCATCAGTTAGAATTATTTTCCTTACGGGTTGTCTGTTTCGGATGCCAGCACGCCTAAGAGCACGGCGCACGGTGGCCATATCACAGTCATAAAGGTCGGCAAATTTCCTGGTGGGAGTAAATGGCTGCTGTTGGTAAACTGCCACCATTTTGTCCAACCGCTCCTGAGTGATAATGCACGGACGCGGATTCCGAGGAGGTGCATTGTTCAGATGCCCTTCGTCTTCATACCGACGTACCCAAAATCGAACGGTATTTCTCTGTAAATAAAACAACAAAAGTAAAATCAATTGTTTTGCTTTATTTTTATTATCAGTTAATAATAAACTACAAATACCACATTCTATTGTGAAGCTTTAGAAACTTAAATGCAAAAAGAAACATGTGCGTAACACACTTTTGAAACAACAGATACAAGAGCAGAAATTTTACAGTTATTAGAAACAAAAACAAATATTTCGTTCATACAAATACAAAAAAGTAATACTTTAGAAAACACTAAAATACATTACTACGTTTTAAAAAATTAAACTATGTGATAGTAAATTTTTATCTTTTTAGGGTTAGGGTTTGTAGGCGAATAACAAAAAATTTGCCAATTACAAGTTGGTCATCTCCCGCCTATGGAGAGTTTCGTTGTAGAAAGTATAGGTAAGGTGCTCACTCACCGGGAGCATTCGCATGTAATGTAACCTTACAGATTTGAGCATTACATCAATTTACTGTTTACATCAGAAGGAGAATCGAGCATTACAATGCGCACCTTGTTGTGATACAATATGTAATATCTTAATGCAACTTGTAAAATCAATGCGCTTCAGTTTCCCCGCTCCCCGCAGCTCCCCGCTCAATGTCGAATCTATATATTACATGACACGCGAATGCTTGACATTCAGGGAGGTATTAATGCTCAAAGGCGAATCGTGAGGGAGCACCTGTAAGCGAAGCGATATATCAAGAATATAATGTATTTTTTGAGCCGATATCAATACACAAACTTATCCTGGTTTTTGTATTGTATTTGTATGAAATACAAAGATTTCAGTTTTACAAAATGATTTATATCTCAAAAGTTTAAAGTTAGTATTTTTGGATTATACAGTTTTTCTGGAGATAACTCTCGACTCCAAGCTCTAATGGGGACCCAACATTAGCATTAGCTCACTAGCTGGCAGGCTAAGTAGTGCTGCATATGCCGTTAGGAAAATATGATATTTCTCAGATGTACAGACAGCTCGGTTAGTGTATTACAGCTATTCTCATGAATATCTTACGGTATTTTACCTTAGGCAAAGCAGCTGATGTTAGTTCTCCGAAAGATAGCAATAAAAGAATATGTATAATTTGAGATCACCGCCATGTCAATATATTTATCAAAACATTATTCGAAATCTAAGAGAACAACCAAATTTCAATACCAAAATACGGATTATCAAAAGTAAACACATCTTTTAACTGGTTATGTGTAAAAATGTATAATAAAATACCGGAGGACATTTAAATTTATCAGAAACCAAATTCAAAGCAGTAGTTTTGTGTCACGATAGCACTAACTTTTACTTTAAAAATGTTGTTGTTCCTATTGGTGTACTATTGATTTTATTGCATAGTGTTATGTTACCATGAATAAATGAGTTATCTATCCATCTAGTTGAAATAAATCTTAGTTTGAAAGATAATTATAATGCTCTTGACATTTTCTTTTTTTGAAGGTAATGTTAGTAGAGGACGACCTCGGAGGACACATTTGGATCAAATAGAAAATGTGGTCAAAAAGGCAGGTGTCCGAAGTACAAAGAATAAAAAGGCATGTATGAAAAGATTGATGGATGTGAATGAAACTAAAGAGGTTTGCCAGGATCGTACAAAGTGGCGAACGATAGTCTCTGCCTACCCCAATGGGAACTAACGGCGGCGTGAGTATATGTATGTATGTATGTACATTTTCGCCGATTTGTTAATGAGGATGCTTTTGTAGCGAAGTCTTTTTAAATTTATATATGAGCTCCAAGAAGCCAAAAATTAATAGACTTATTATAAAAAAAACAGTTTACAATTTTATTCTTTAAAGTGTTGTGATGACACCATATTTTTTTGGAATATTTCTCTTGTTATTTAATTCTACCTACAAGAAAACTATTTTATGTTATAGACTATGTTGAGAGGTAGCGCAACCATGTATATTGGCCACGCCGTATTTACATAATCAAATTCTATAAATTTATTAATATCAATTAAAATTATAAATAATAAAGGAAGAGATACGAAACTATTTTTTTGATTCTGTCCTATTTCTTAAATCTTTTTTCTAAATTTCTTATTTATGAATAGTTTCTGAGTAATAAGTAGTTTAAACCTCTTTTTTCGCTCAATTTGTGAATAACTTTTGAGTGTTTTATGATGCCGCAAAATCATTGAGGACATTTTTTGTAGTCATCATTCTGAATCTAATGAGCGGTCGCACATACTTTTAGGAACTTTATCATGAAATAACTGCACCCACATTTACGACTAAATAAATGGTTTTAATGGTTTTGATCTTGTCGACCACACTATAACTTTAAATTGATGCAGTCAGCAGGTTTTGAAATGTTACATAAAATTTTATACACTTGCAAATGTAACTCTGTATTTGGTACAAACACTAAAGAACAAAGATTGATTCCGGCTGAATTTTTTTTACTTGCTACTACGAAACCCTTTATGGATGAACCCCATTAACACTTTATCAATTTTGTTTTGTTATCAGTATAACTTAATACTTTTAAATATATTAACTTTGGTTGCATAAACATGTCATATGAACGCGATATAATAAAAAAAGGCATCAAACTTACCGATGTCCCAAGATCTTTGGCGATGTCTGTTACGTTATAACCCTCTTGTTTGAGGGCAACAATTTGTTTTCTGACCAAAAGACTTACATGAGCCATTTCACGTCAATGATTTGAAAAAAATGCGGTGTATTTTAGAAAACAGCTGCTTGTCAGTATGGTAGCAAACTAATGAACTGTTTTGTTTTTTGGATGTATTTTTATGTTGTCTTCCAAAATGTTAACGAAGCAATAAACAGTATTGTTCAAGGATATCTATTGTAAAAGTCTTGCTTGTAAAGAAAGTGGGCGGCGCATCTGGTTTTAGCTGGTTGCACGGGATAAGATTTTGAAAGTGGTGATGAGGATCTCATGTCGATTAGGGTTGGACAACATCTGGCAACATGGAATCCCCTTTTTCCATCGCCCTTTCTCTTTCTGTCACTTAGAACAGCCATTTGCTAGACCAAAACAGAAAATAATAATGCAATCGCATCGAGGAATCTGCAGCGTGGTATAACATTATGCTAAGTGGCGATCGCTTCGCTATTATCTACCTACATATTGAGAACTTATGACGTATGTATAAACCAAATAAAGATAAAATGGAATCATGTAAGTATCATTTTTATTAATAATTCTCTATGCTAGTTTGGCTAAAGCTCGCTAGCCTTAGAACGTTTGAAGCGTTTAAATTCATGGCTTCTCGGAAGTCGTAGGGTTTTTTATTATTTAATATAATTTGATGGGAATAATCTATTCTGCAAATGCATTTAATGTGCTTTTTTAATTTATAACTTCCAGATTATTAATTGTGAGATACGTTTGAAAAACCAATGACCTTCAGAGCATCTGCAGGTATGCACTAAGCTCGATGGATGGCGAAAGCAATTAATTCATCAAAAATATTCTTATTGAGAGATCAATTTATAATGTCTTAGAAAGAGCTTGAAAGTATAAAAGATTTTTGCTTATTAATCGTAAGAATGTAAAATTATGCAAAGTACACACGGCAACTTCTGCGGCATCTGCACCTAGGAATGATCTACAGCTTTTAAAAGATCTCATACTATTTGAGGGGATCAATGAAAAAATATCAAAAGATGCTTTGAAAATAATGATGGTCCACTTATTGTATTTATCGGAAAAACTTGTAGGATTCGCTTTTTTTGACGACATAATAGACATACAAACCAAAAAAATATGGTAAAAGCATTGAACAATGAAGGTTAACAGTATTGCCCTAGGCGAATAACCTTAGACAGTGATTTGGTTCTTTACAAAAACCTCGAAGATTTTGTATCAAGTAACACATTTAGTTTTTTCGCATAACTTTAAAGCCACCCGTTTATTTGAAAAATGACGTGAAAACATGGAATAATAACGTGGATATACCAGAAATAAGGTAATAGTTCAGAACATGTGTGTTGTGAACGACATCGCAGAGAGAGGAGTGACGCTTATGGAGGAATATAATAAGTTACACACCAATAATGAAGAGCACAAACAATACGTGTTTTTATTGGTTAGAGCCTATCGGAAGAAGTTTCCAAATATGAAGAAATCCACTTTATTGTCAACCTAATTACAAATTTTAATATTGTTTTAGTTACTTGACGTCATTTTATAACTTCTAAATCAATGTCATGATTGATTTATGTCTTATTTTTTTTTCCGTGAATAAATCCGTGCATGAAGCACACAGAAACAAATGATCGCCTCGTTTTTCTGTAAAACTGGTCATATTGCTACTGTTGTGCTAGAGAATGAAAGAACGGAGAACTCCGAATGGTATGTGACAGTTTGTGCTCCACCAGTAATATCAGCTTGGTGTAACAAGCGACCGAAGTCAGGAATCCGGCACCTTCTCTGGCACCACGACAATGCGGCGCCGCACACGTCTGCCAGAACACTAGACTTTTCAACTCGAAAAATGTGTCAATTCTCCCTCACCCGCCATATTCCCCTGACCTAGCGCCTTGTGATTTTTACTTGTTTCCAAAAATCAAAGAAAAACTTAAGGGGAAGAGGTTTGAAAGCAAAGAAGATGCGCTGGTTGTCTGCAATTTCGAGATTTCTGAGGTATCTAAAGAAGAGTGGTCACAGGTATTTTCCAATTGGTTCAGACGTATGGAAAAGTGTATACGTGCTCAAGGTGAATACTTTGAAAAGATCGATACTTGTAATAAAGAATAAATTTTATAATTTTTAAGTATCTAGTTTCTATTGGCATGCCCCTCGTATTCTAAAATCTCTGTAGTTATCGATCGGTGAAAAACCGAAATAAAATTTGAGTGATCAGGTCAAATTAACATCAAAAACTTAGCAATTGAAATTACCTTAGCCAACCGACAGCCCTCTATGCCGTGCGTGCATGAAGGCTGATGAGACGGTCGCTCACGTGCTCCAGGAATGCGCTGGAGTGGCCGATATCCGAAAAAACACTATAGGAGCAATAAAGTCGCTTCCAGGGGCGGTAGCTGACCTGGATAAGCTACTTGCCTTCTGGACGGAATTAGGCTGGGAGAGCTAGTTGACCACTTGGTCCACGTACAATGGTCCGCCATGCCGGGCTCAGTGCGGAAACCCGTGGCGTTTACCGCCCGTCTAATAATAATAATAATATATATAAGGCGTAGGGATGTGACGACCCCACCGCCCATTGTTGGAATGGCAGGATGACATTTTTACCAGCTTGCCATTCCAGCAATGCAAATAGTCAGCGCTTGAGTTTGTAGGTGTTGACCGTGTCTACAAACTGGTCTCAGCGCAAAATAGAGCAATAACGGTCTCCCCGGGGCAAGTGAGTGAAACCCCGGGTGAATCTTCGCTCATCGTAAAATGGCAGAGAATAGAAACGATGAGCGAATAGGGCCGCTTCCCAGGGGCTATCGCTGGGGCGCGTCTGGAGCTAGGGCTGGACGTGGCAGCATGCGGTCCCCCAGCCGCCGCAGACCGGCCCGACCACCTGGTAGGTCTGCGCGATCACCTCAGCCACCAGATGGCTTGGCATCGGTTGGGACTGAGGCAACTCAGTCCCAGCAATCGGTGCCCGCCGCTGGTGGAACAAGGCGCCGCATGGCATGGACGGTCGATATGAATAGAAATGCCATGCGGGCCTATCTTAGGGCCTCGGGTTCAAGAACTGGACGGACGGGTTATCGGGCAGCAATGTACCGCGAATTTCTGCGGCTGGAGCCCAATTTGACCGTCACAGAACAAAACCTGGCGGATCGAGTTCGGTACATACAGCGCTCAGAACTTTTTAGCACTACCGAACTCGAACAATTGCGACGCGAGGCTGTTCCCCCGCTAGACGAAGAGCCACCTTTGCAGGTTCTCCCTCCAGTCCCTGAACGGGAAGTACGGAGGGAGCCAATTGCTAACCTGCCGGATGTGGGTGGTGCGGAAAGCGATTGGGGAACAGTCTCCCTGGATTTGGATTTGGTGAGGAGCGCACTCGAAGAGACGATCCTGGAATATCGCCAAGTGCCTCTCGAAAGGAGGCCAAGGCTGCCCCGAGTTCCTCTCAGCATCAAGGTTCGGGATGTCGTTGAGGCCGTCAATAACATGCTGCCCTCATTTTTAGAGAGCAGCATGGACCTTTGGGATACGGGTTCAATTCTCTTTGGCGCCGCAATGACAGTTTGTCAATTTGTCGGCGTCAGGATGCCGCCAACAAGAGTTGGTGGCTCCCGTCAGGCTGGCAGTACTAATCCCAGGACTAGAACTAGACCAGCCTGGATGAGGCGGATTGAAAGCCGTATCACAAGGGCCAGGGTCCTCATCGGCAAACTGACCAGCTTCAGATCAGGCAACAATAGGCCGAGGGTGGTGCGCTTCGTCAGGGAGGCATTCCCTGGTGAGAATGTCTTTGACAACTCACCGGAGTTTGCCTGTAGACTGGTGGAGCGCATCGATGATCTGAAGCAGAAGATCGCTGCTTGGGGTAAGCGAATTAGGCGATATTCTGAAAGGGTAAAGAGGTACCAACAGAATCGTCTCTTCATGAGTGACCAGAAGAAGTTCTACAGAACTTTGGAGCGTCCCGATGTGGTTTCGACGGGTCAGCGACCGGAAAAAGCCGACGTAGTTGCCTTTTGGCGTGGGCTTTGGTCGCTGCCTGTTGATCACGAAGAGGGCCGATGGTTCGAGGCGATCGAGGGAGCGTGCGAGCCCATAGCGCCCATGAACCCCGTCAACATATCCGAGGAGGATGTGGTGGCTGCGATCCGTAAGGCTCCGAACTGGAAAAGTCCGGGGCCGGACGGATTGCACCATTACTGGTTGAAGGGGTTCACGCGCTGTCACGCTACTCTCGCCCGTCAGTTCCAAAGCGCCCTCGAGAGTAGGACGCTCCCGAACTTCTTAACTACTGGGGTCACTCATTTAGCTCCAAAGAGCGATGCTACCGCGGATCCATCACAATACCGCCCCATTACTTGTCTTTGTACAATTTACAAGACCTTGACATCCGTTCTGGGCTCCAAGATTACTCAACACATTGTTGAAAACAATGTGATCTCTGGAGCTCAGAACGGATGTAGGGGCGGTAGTCGCGGTAGCAAGGAGCTGCTCCTCATCGACGCGGTCGTAGGCCAACTGGTCAAACGCAACCGTCGGAACTTCTCCGCTGGCTGGATAGACTACAGGAAGGCGTTCGATTCGGTACCTCATACATGGCTCATGAGGGTCCTCGAGCTGTACAAAATTGATAGTGCAGTTCGACACTTCCTCGGGCAATGTATGGGGTGCTGGAGAACGATCCTGAGTTTAGACGGTCAGCGGATGACGGATGCGGATGACCAAATTGATATAAGGCGAGGGATTTTCCAGGGCGATTGCCTGAGTCCAGTTTGGTTTTGTTTGGCCCTGAATCCTCTAAGTACACTCTTGGAGAATTCGGGGACGGGCTTTCAGTTTTGGAGAGGCGGACCACGCTTGCCTCATCTCCTTTACATGGATGACCTGAAGCTTTACGCCCCCACGGCTGACAGATTGGCGGAGCTACTGACGATCACTAACGATTTCAGTGGTTCCGTCAAGATGGAGCTCGGGGTCGATAAGTGTGCGGTCATCCATGTTGAGAAGGGGCATGTCGTGCACTCTGATGGTGTCGATGTCGGCACCAATCATTTGAGGGCACTCTCCGAGGCTGAAACATACCGGTATCTGGGCATGTCACAAACCATCGGTGTGAAGGTGGCAGACGTGAAACAGGGTGTTTGCGAGGAGTTTTGTGAACGCCTGAAAAGTGTGCTTAATAGCTACTTGTCAGGCGTTAATAAGATCCGAGCCATTAACTCCTGGGTCATGCCTGTACTGATGTACACATTTGGCGTGCTCAGATGGACTCAGACCGAACTCGACGCTCTGGACAGACGAGTCCGCACGATGATGACCTCTCATCGAATGCATCATCCGAGGTCGTCGGTTATGAGATTGTATATCCCGCGGAAGTGTGGTGGTCGAGGCCTCTTGAGTGCCAAAACCATGCACAACCGCGAGGTATGCAAGCTCAGAAACTATTTTTTGACGATGACGGATGATAGTATTCGGGGAGAGGTGGTCGCTAGTGATAAAGGACTGACTCCCTTATCGTTGGCCTCACAGGATTGGCGAACCCCGGAGGTACTTAGCACCTCTGATCGGGAGTCCGTATGGAAAGAGAAGGAGCTGCACGGGAGGTTTTACAAGGTACTTCACGAACCTTTCGTGGACCGTAAAGCCTCCCTGCATTGGCTGCGTTTCGGGGACCTCTTTGGAGAAACCGAAGGTTTTGTCTGTGCAATACAAGACCAGGTTATCAAGACGCGGAACTATCGGAAATACATCCTAAAGGACGGTACCACAGACATCTGTCGAGCATGTGGCCGTCCCGGAGAGTCACTTAGGCATGTTATTTCCGGTTGTTCGGCTCTTGCTAACACTGAGTACTTGCACAGACACAACCAAGCAGCCAAAATCCTGCATCAGGAGCTCGCTCTGAAATACGGACTCTTGCAACAGAGGCTGCCGTATTACAAGTACCTGCCGGAGCCAATCCTAGAAAACGACCGTGCCAAAATCTATTGGGACCGATCCGTTATCACGGGCAGGACTATTCTAGCGAATAAGCCTGATATCGTGGTATGGGATCGGTCGCAGTCGAGGGTATTTCTAGTGGATGTCACTATCCCTCATGACGAGGGTCTCGTGAAAGCCGACACCGAGAAGCGTCGGAAATATCTCGATCTGGCTCACGAGATCACCGACATGTGGGGTGTGACTTCGACAGAAATAATCCCAATTGTTTTGTCCGCGAACGGGTTAATTCCAACCAGCCTCGCGACCAACTTGAGGCGGTTGGATTTCTGTGGCGTGTCGGTTCCAGCACAGATGCAGAAAGCGGTGCTGCTCGATACGGCTCGGATCGTCCGTCGGTTCTTGAACCTGACTCCCTGACCCCGACCGACTGTGCTCTTGTCGGGGAGTACCGCCTCTCCCATTTAAAATTTATATTTTCTTTTTTGGCCATGGGAGAGGCGAGAATCTAAAAAGATACCAAATAATAATATAATAAGTAACAATTGCGACGCGAGGCTGTTCCCCCGCTAGACGAAGAGCCACCTTTGCAGGTTCTCCCTCCAGTCCCTGAACGGGAAATACGGAGGGAGCCAATTGCTAACCTGCCGGATGTGGGTGGTGCGGAAAGCGATTGGGGAGCAGTCTCCCTGGATTTGGATTTGGTGAGGAGCGCACTCGAAGAGACGATCCTGGAATATCGCCAAGTGCCTCTCGAAAGGAGGCCAAGGCTGCCCCGAGTTCCTCTCAGCATCAAGGTTCGGGATGTCGTTGAGGCCGTCAATAACATGCTGCCCTCATTTTTAGAGAGCAGCATGGACCTTTGGGATACGGATTCAATCCTCTTTGGCGCCGCAATGACAGTTTGTCAATTTATCGGCGTCAGGATGCCGCCAGCAAGAGCTGGTGGCTCCCGCCAGGCTGGCAGTACTAGTCCCAGGACTAGAACTAGACCAGCCTGGATGAGGCGGATTGAAAGCCGTATCACAAGGGCCAGGGTCCTCATCGGCAAACTGACCAGCTTCAGATCAGGCAACAATAGGCCGAGGGTGGTGCGCTTCGTCAGGGAGGCATTCCCTGGTGAGAATGTCTTTGACAACTCACCGGAGTTTGCCTTTAGACTGGTGGAGCGCATCGATGACCTGAAGCAGAAGATCGCTGCTTGGGGTAAGCGAATTAGGCGATATTCTGAAAGGGTAAAGAGGTACCAACAGAATCGTCTCTTCATGAGTGACCAGAAGAAGTTCTACAGAACTTTGGAGCGTCCCGATGTGGTTTCGACGGGTCAGCGACCGGAAAAAGCCGATGTGGTTGCCTTTTGGCGTGGGCTTTGGTCGCTGCCTGTTGATCACGAAGAGGGCCGATGGTTCGAGGCGGTCGAGGGAGCGTGCGAGCCCATAGTGCCCATGAACCCCGTCAACATATCCGAGGAGGATGTGGTGGCTGCGATCCGTAAGGCTCCGAACTGGAAAAGTCCGGGGCCGGACGGATTGCACCATTACTGTAGTATTTTCTAAGATTTTCACGATTGCACATTATAATTGAAACAACTTTTGATTTTTCGGATATTTTAATCGCGTGTTATTACATTATTTTTAAAGCCCGACGTTTCGAAAACTTTTCAGTTATCATGGCTTTAAAAATAATGTAATAACACGCGATTAAAATATCCGAAAAATCTAAAGTTGTTTCAATTATAATGCACCATTACTGGTTGAAAGGGTTCACGCGCTGTCACGCTACTCTCGCCCGTCAGTTCCAAAGCGCCCTCGAGAGTGGGACGCTCCCGAACTTCTTAACTACTGGGGTCACTCATTTAGCTCCAAAGAGCGATGCTACCGCGGATCCATCACAATACCGCCCCATTACTAGTCTTTGTACAATTTACAAGACCTTGACATCCGTTCTGAGCTCCAAGATTACTCAACACATTGTTGATAACAATGTGATCTCTGGAGCTCAGAACGGATGTAGGGGCGGTAGTCGCGGTAGCAAGGAGCTGCTCCTCATCGATGCGGTCGTAGGCCAACTGGTCAAACGCAACCGTCGGAACTTCTCCGCTGGCTGGATAGACTACAGGAAGGCGTTCGATTCGGTACCTCATTCATGGCTCATGAGGGTCCTCGAGCTGTACAAAATTGAAAGTACAGTTCGACACTTCCTCGGGCAGTGTATGGGGTGCTGGAGAACGATCCTGAGTTTAGACGGTCAGCGGATGACGGACGCGGATGACCAAATTGATATAAGGCGAGGGATTTTTCAGGGCGATTGCCTGAGTCCAGTTTGGTTTTGCTTGGCCCTGAATCCTCTAAGTACACTCTTGGAGAATTCAGGGACAGGCTTTCAGTTTCGGAGAGGCGGACCACGCTTGCCTCATCTCCTTTACATGGATGACCTGAAGCTTTACGCCCCCACGGCTGACAGATTGGCGGAGCTACTGACGATCACTAACGATTTCAGTGGTTCCGTCAAGATGGAGCTCGGGGTCGATAAGTGTGCGGTCATTCATGTTGAGAAGGGGCATGTCGTGCACTCTGATGGTGTCGATGTCGGCACCAATCATTTGAGGGCACTCTCCGAGGCTGAAACATACCGGTATCTGGGCATGTCACAAACCATCGGTGTGAAGGTGGCAGACGTGAAACAGGGTGTTTGCGAGGAGTTTTATGAACGCCTGAAAAGTGTGCTTAATAGCTACTTGTCAGGCGTTAATAAGATCCGAGCCATTAACTCCTGGGTCATGCCTGTACTGATGTACACGTTTGGCGTGCTCAGATGGACTCAGTCCGAACTAGACGCTCTGGACAGACGAGTCCGCACGACGATGACCTCTCATCGAATGCATCATCCGAGATCGTCGGTTATGAGATTGTATATCCCGCGGAAGTGTGGTGGTCGAGGCCTCTTGAGTGCCAAAACCATGCACAACCGCGAGGTATGCAAGCTCAGAAACTATTTTTTGACGATGACGGATGATAGTATTCGGGGAGAGGTGGTCGCTAGTGATAAAGGACTGACTCCCTTATCGTTGGCCTCACAGGATTGGCGAACCCCGGAGGTACTTAGCACCTCTGATCGGGAGTCCGTATGGAAAGAGAAGGAGCTGCACGGGAGGTTTTACAAGGTACTTCACGAACCTTTCGTGGACCGTAAAGCCTCCCTGCATTGGCTGCGTTTCGGGGACCTCTTTGGGGAAACCGAAGGTTTTGTCTGTGCAATACAAGACCAGGTTATCAAGACGCGGAACTATCGGAAATACATCCTAAAGGACGGTACCACAGACATCTGTCGAGCATGTGGCCGTCCCGGTGAGTCACTTAGGCATGTTATTTCCGGTTGTTCGGCTCTTGCTAACACTGAGTACTTGCACAGACACAACCAAGCAGCCAAAATCCTGCATCAGGAGCTCGCTCTAAAATACGGACTCTTGCAACAGAGGTTGCCGTATTACAAGTATCTGCCGGAGCCAATCCTAGAAAACGACCGTGCCAAAATCTATTGGGACCGATCCGTTATCACGGACAGGACTATTCTAGCGAATAAGCCTGATATCGTGGTATGGGATCGGTCGCAGTCGAGGGTATTTCTAGTGGATGTCACTATCCCTCATGACGAGGGTCTCGTGAAAGCCGACACCGAGAAGCGTCGGAAATATCTCGATCTGGCTCACGAGATCACCGACATGTGGGGCGTGACTTCGACAGAAATAATCCCAATTGTTTTGTCCGCGAACGGGTTAATTCCAACCAGCCTCGCGACCAACTTGAGGCGGTTGGATTTCTGTGGCGTGTCGGTTCCAGCACAAATGCAGAAAGCGGTGCTGCTCGATACGGCTCGGATCGTCCGTCGGTTCTTGAACCTGACTCCCTGACCCCGACCGACTGTGCTTTTGTCGGGGAGTACCGCCTCTCCCATTTAAAATTTATATTTTCATTTTCGGCCATGGGAGAGGCGAGAAACAAAAATGTCTTCCAAAATAATAATAATAATACCATAGCCAAAATTGCAATTAATAAACCTTCCGAACCCATCATAGCATTTGGACTTTAACCGTTTTCAATCATAACAGTCAAATCACCTTACCATCTAAATCATACTACACACAACGATGATATCATGTAATTCTTCACTCCATTCCGTACATAGATTCTATGACTCCATATATGATCTCGACACGATGCTCTTATCTTCCATTGCCATAAAATAACAATAATAACATATGCAAATTTCAGACTAGCAAAAACATTGTAACGTAAATAGTATAGCCTTATAACAACTCATTAATGGAATAAAAATACCTAACCTTTAGAAAAGCGAAATTGTTGTAGGCCCTACCCGGGATTTGAACCTTCATCGTCTGCACGGTAAGCGGTGTTCTTACCGCTGGGCTATCATGGTTCCGTTTATATAAAAATATTAGTACTTATTGATATATTTCTTCGGTTTTGCCCATTTCCATAAGTAGATTGTAATTATTTATTTTTATGCTATGGTATGGTGATATATTTTGTAATTAAAACAAATGTCAACGAAATCAGAATAATTTATTTGTTCAGTTCTTCCAATATGGCCAGTCACTATAACTTCCAGTGTTTTTTTTTTATTTACAATTAAATAACTAAGCACAATCTTTATCATCGCCAAACTAAATCATCGAAGTTCTTCATGCAATAAACTAATGAATCACATATCTAAACAAAATGAGATCAAGAAATATTTAGGTCCTTTGCAAAATTCTCTTCTGCGTGTCTTATTACACCATAGTTGAATCAAATTCATTCGTTTCCGACTTCATGGTAAAATAGATGATAGCCATGGTAATTTTCCAGTTTTCTTGAACTTATTCCAGTCATACATGAACTTTCCAATGACTAAAAGTATTAAGCCAGCCAAAACGAGGTTAATAATGTTAATTGTACTGATTGGCATTTTGATGCTGTTGTTACTGCATACGTTACCGAGAGAGATGGTACTTATCTGGAAAAAGGAAAAACATATAGTTTATTTTTAAATGGATTTTTGGATGGAAGAGATATATAGAGCCAATGTGGATGGGATTGATAGTAGAGGACGGCCTCCTAAAACTTTTATAGACCAGATCTCGTTCGATCAAATCTCAGAGAGAAAACGTTCTTATAAAGGCGGGGGTCCCAAGTGAGAAGAATAAAAGAGCATGTATGAGAAGTATAATGAATGTAAGAGAAGCAGGAGAGATTTGTGAAGATCGTACTAAGTGGCGATCGATAGTCTCTGCCTTTCCCAATGGGAATAATGTAAAAGATATAGTTGGTAAAAGCAAAAAATTCATTTTAATAATCTGGTTTTAGTTTTTCTGGGAAGTGATACTTCTAGAAAATGTATTTATGTACTAATGAAGTTGTGGAAAATAAAGCATCTGTGATACGTAAATTCTGTGAACCGTTTTCTGAATGTTGGAATTCGGATTTAAAATATTCGAATATTCGAAATGTTACCGTGCACAACCGCAATGGCTAAAGATCACTTAAAAGCCCCAATACTCTAAGTTGCCTCTTACGATCACCTATGGGAAGAAAAAGGGTTTAACTAATTTGAATGTTTTTGTTCATGAAAACCTCATGTGGGGATTATTACTAATAAATAAAGGAAAGAAAAATTTCGACACAGTTTTGATAAGTTTATTGGTAACGCGCTCATTCTACATTTGTTTAGGTTTTCATATATGACCTTTAATTGATATTTTTAATATTAAATGAATAATATCTTACATAATTATAAAAAAAAACAATTTTGCAGATAGAGTTACTACCACTACTTTACTACGGCCATAATACTAATTTATATTTATTCCCGTTACTATTTAACGAAACAATAATTTCAAAATGGTTACTAGCTAAAATGAGCCACCACGGAATAACTAACGTATTCTTTTATAAGGTTCGCCTGCGCGATCAAGTATCCTTGATAAATCATAGTACATACATACAAACATATGCTTACAGCTAAAATTCGAAGAAGGAGTAGCCAGAGTTTCGGAGTAAGAAATTCCGCAGCCACTTTTAGAATATGAGAGGAGACAAGATGGCAAAATAAAGGTTGTTGGTGGTGGCTCTCCCGCATCGCCCAAAAATCCCTTAAAAGCTCAAATATCCTTAGCCGCCTCTTACGAATACCCACGAGAAAAAATGCGGTAGTGCTATTCTAAACCTACACAGCAAAATATTTCCTATTTTTTTTTAATCTTATATATATTTTCTATACCTAGATAACTAAATAAATTGTCTAGTTAGTACTTGATTTACGAAGTACCTGTACGAACGAAGTATACTTGTCATCGGTCTTGAAGCATTTAATGTCAGGCAAATCTCGGATAACGCGTTTGTATTTCAATAACAGCGCCTGGAACCTCGGAATGTAGTGACAGTCACACCGCCACGGATTGTTTCCAAGGAAAACGTGCATAATGTTGTTGTTGCTTTGAAATGCTTTATCAAAAGCATAAACTGGTATCTGAAAGTTACAATTTGCTATAAATAGGTTAATAAGTAGAACCATTTTATTTGATGGAATAATCAAAATAATAATAATATCTTAAATAATCAAATATCACAAGTGTTGGTAGCAAATATTAACCGGAAACTTACAAACATGTTGTTAGGATATTCCTAGGGTCCCTTTTCCGATAATTTCTTTTAAACCTAATCAATTTCAATTTATTTAATTACCTCTTGGAGTACAAAGTTAAAAATAAATAAATCACTGACTGAGTTTGAGCTCATGCAGACTGGTGCTAGCGAAAGATATGGCAGAATTGCTTCAAGTGAATTGATGTAATCTTTGCCAAGCTCTCTGGGATTTACAGGTAAAATTAAAGATATAGATAGATAGTGATAAAATGAACAAATTTCTGCTGTGAAATGCATATTTAATGTCTTTTGTGAGAACATTGAACACACACAATTTTTGGCTTTCTTGAACATGATCGAAAGAAATATTTAGAGCCAATAAGGATGGTATTGTTAGTAGAGGACGGCCTCGTATAGCGTTTTTAGACCAAGTGAGTGAGAACAATAAAAGAGCATGTATGAGAAGAATAATTAATGTAACTTTTGTTTTGCGGCGCAACAGGGAGACACGAAATGACGAAACGAGTAATGATGTATGTATGGAAGGGATAACGAATACATAGGCAGCAAGAAAAATTTGTCAGGATCGTACAAAGTGGCGATTGTGAGTCTTTGCCTACCCCAACAGGAATAATGAGAGAAAGTCACATTTATATCTTTACCCTAACAAGTCACAGAAGATGAACTTAAAAATTACGTGTAATTACGTTCGAGTTTGGTTACTTACAATAAGTATACCTAAAAATAACATATCCATTTTTTTATTAGTCTTAGACGACACAGAAATACGAGTTGAAGGAACATAATTTTCCATCTCAGCGAATTGCAATCAAAATACTTAAGATATGAAATAATACCTGTCAGTATTAAATTATATGTCGTATTTGTTGGAAATGGGCTCGGTATAATATAATTTTAATAAACTAATTAAGATGAGAATGTGTGTATGTAAATTCTATTTATTCTATTCTATTTTATTATATTAGAATGTAAAGGGAAAGTATACATACTCACGGCCATAAATCCCAAAAAGGGGTAGCCAGAGCTGCAGAGCTAGAAATTCCTCAGCCACTTTTGGAAGTTTCATACATACATACATATACTCACGGCTGTAAATCCCTAGAAGGGGTAGCCACACCACTCACCACTTTTGGAAAGTTGAGTGGGGAAAAGATGGTAAAATAAAGGTTGTTGGTGATGGGTCTCCAACAGCATCGCCCAAAAATCCTTTACAATTTTTGCCCCAATACCCGAAGCCACCTCTTACAAACACCCACGGAAAGAAATTGGGTAGTGCTATTCTAAGCCGACACTACACAGATGGCAGTTTAACTTGACTCATGAAAATATTTATTTTCATAATAAATGGGCAACAATGTAGAATTTGTTAATAAGTAAAGGAAAATCAAATTTCGGCACCAGCGAGAAACGAACCAACGACCTCCGGGTACACGCCCTCGTCGCTTTCCCAATTGAGCTATAGTGTCAAGTGGCTACTAGTGCGAAATTCTTCTTTCTTTTGTTTCTTTTACACTTTTTAAGTAGTGTCAGCGTTTCCTACCTACATTTTTCTTTCCTTTATTTATTGGTATTAATCCTCACACGACGTTTTTCATGAACAAAACATACTAACAATGTAGAATTTGTTTCTACATTGTTGTAAGTGGGTCATAAATATTATAAAGCGACCCTTTCAAATGATGAGGTGTCGTATTTCAAAAAATTATTACAAAGCAAATCATAACTTAAGACCTCAGCATGTTTGAATTTTTCGATAGAACAGAGCTCTATCTTTGTATTCAAATGACAAACATATATTCCCATTCTCTTTGGCATAGGCACACACTATGGATCGCTATTTTGTACAAAATTTACACTAATAGCCTCATCATTAGATTTTCGACCGTATATTTTTGCTCAAAATGCGGCCCCCGTGGACGTTGATGAATGAAATTACCATCCCTATTGTCTCAGTAAAACTATATTTTTATAAAAGTTAATGCCGGTTAAGAATTTCACTACCTCTTTTACCCATGGGTGTCGTAAAAGGCGACTAAGGGTATGGGGCGTCTTATGTAGTTTTGGGCGATGCGTTTGGAGACCCATCACCAACGATACTTTATTTCTACCATCTTCCCCTATCAACTTCTAAATGTGGCTGAGGTGTTCTTAGCCCTAACTACCCCTTTTTGGATTTATGGCCGTGAATATATGTATGTATGTTTTATAAAACCCTATCCTACCTATAACCTGTCATAAAGTTTTCATATTTGAGGGATTTGAACTGTTTGTCATAAACGCACAAGAAATACAATTAACAGTCTTTGTAACTCAAACGAGGTCGATATATTTGGCAGTAATTTTGAAACGGTTAAATCCACTTTTATACGCAATTTTGTATCTTCTTTAGCGCAGCGGTAGTAGCAGTTAACTATAGAGTATGTCTTATCATGTTTTCTGTATAGTTATACCTTTAGATTTATTTTATTTTTATAAAAGGTACATCCTATTATATGTTATGATTAATTATATAAAAAAGAAACTATTGTTAGCTTAATTATGAGTGTACAATCTTGTGTTTTTTTATTATTATTAAGTTTTGTAACAGTGAAAACTGATAATTGGCTTTTAGTTATACTTTTAAGTTGCTAATTAACTATAACTAGCTGTAAGTTTTCCGTAATTATAAAATAAAATAAAATAAACTTAGTTTGCATAACTTTACCTGTTTCAGCATATTTCCACGAAGGCTCAACACTCTGAAAGTTGTGAACCATTCCGACCCTTCTAATTCCTTTACTGAAGTTATGCTATTATTGTCCAAATACAAATCGACGAGACTTTTGTATTGAGGGTTGTTTATGATACTTCGAATAGCACTTATCTAAAAACAATATTCAATGGTTAAAGCTAAATATTATGATTTCATTTAGTAAATAATAATAATAGATTATGACGAATAAATCCAAATTCATCATACAAATGCTGTTTTTTATTACTATTGGACCCGAGACTTGTAGATCAGCATTCTTATCATTATCCCATGGACGTTTACTCTTACATAGTTTTACAAACATATTGTGTTACAATATTACATAACTTAACCATGCAAACGCAAACACTTTATTAACTAATTTTATTATATAAGTATAGTTTGTCGTATGTGTGTATTGTCGGCTTAGACTAGCACTACCCATTTCTTCCGGTGGGTGTACGTAAGAGGCGACTAATGGTATTGGGGCTTTTTAAGGAATTTTTGGGCGATGCGGTTGGAGACCCGTCACCAACAACCTTTATTTTACCATCTTTTCCCCACGCAACTTCCAAAAGTGGCTGAGGATTTTTTAATTCATTAGCTCTGGCTACCCCTTCTAGGGATTTATTGCCGTGGGTATATGTATGTATGTATGTATGTAGTATAAAATAAAGTCCATGTCATTATTTTTTTCACATACTTCATGCATTTTATTATAATTTTTTCGTACAGTATAACTTTTACGATCTCTTTTGCGACACGTTAAATCCAGTTAAAGCCTAAAATGGCTTACATTCGCAGAAACTGGAACCAAACTTTAACTAGCTTTTAATGTTTACCTTTAAGGACTAGTTATTCATACGTTAAACCAGTAACATAAATTAGAAAAAAATATAAAACAATGTCTACAAATCATACCTATAGTTACCTTATTACCCTCCAATCGCAAAGTTGTCGTGCTAGGTGGTAAAGATGTAGGTGGTATCGATAAGTTTTTACTGGCACAGTCCACAGTTATCAATGGTATGATAGCACCATAGCGATCTGAGACAACATGAGTCATTGCGCATGCGCATGGGTGTGGGCATGTCTGACGAACTGTCTGTAAGATAGAGCTTTTATAAATCGATAAGCAAAAACTGCACACACGGTAGAAGTATTTTCACGTTCCGCGAGTAATATGGTACGACTGGCCCGTGAGGTTTGTGCTACCATACTAAAATTTAATATACCTAGTTTTTAATTATTTCACATATTGGCGCAATGTGTTTTTCAAAAGATGCAAATGTATTTAATTTTATAACTTCAGTAGTGGTGCAATTCAGTAAGGGTATAAATCACTTCAACGAGATTTGCAAGTTCTAAGTTCAACTTCAACTTTACTAATACAAAAATAAAAATTTTCGCATAAACTGAACTAAACCAACAAAAAAAACACTATTCAGAAATGATGTAGGCTTCTTATCATCAAAACTTATAAAATATTACGATAAAAATAATAAGCATAGTTTTAACATTCCAAGCTTCGCAAAGTTTTAATTATAACTTACCCTGATAATGTTCATGACTACATGCAGAGGCTTTCCTCTGTACAACTGTTGATGACACATTAATTGGTTGTAGTCAGCTATTCGTTTCTTTAACGTACTATTATCTCTTTCCATCGCTAGCCAGTCTAACCCATTGTCACTGCAATCCCATTTATTATCTGTAAAGATCGCAATGTGATATACAAAAAGGTTTAAGGTTGCCGTGTAAGGGCATTGGGGCTTTTTAATGGATTTTTGGGCACTGAGTGGAGACCCATCATCAAAAACCTTTATTTTACCATCTTTTCCCCACTTAACTTCCAAAACGGGCTGAGGAATTTCTAATTCTTTAGTTCTGGCTACCTCTCCTAGGGATTTATAGCCGTGATTATATGTTTGTATGTATGTATTGTTGTTGTTCCTATGGCACCCCACTGGTGCACAGGGCCTGCACAAGCTCCCGCCACGCCTTCCTGTCTGCTGCGACTTCCCTGGCCGCACTCCAACTCAGTCCCGCCGCTCGCAGCTCGCTCTCCACGCTCCGGCGCCAAGTGTGTACGGGACGGCCGCGAGCTCGCTTGCCGTCCGGTGGTTTCCACTCGAATGCGATGCTGGCGTGTGTGTATGTATGTATATCCTATCAATATTATAAATGTGAAAGTTAAGATGTTTGAATGTTTATGTATTTGTGGCGAAAAGGCTCCTCAAGTACACAAATGTATATGAATGAAATTTGCCAAATTAACAAATATGATACTTTTTATCCCGGAAAAATTTGACCAATAAAATATTCACACCTGATTGAACTAAGAGTACCGGAAAAAATGACAGTACAAAGTCTGTCGCATCAACTAGTTTTGTAATAATTAATAACAACACAAACATTATAAAAAAAACAGTTAAGTGGCGAAGAAAAAAAAGAGGTGGCATATTACAGTAGAATGGGATATTTTATAAGACTCTTATTTATTGAAAAGGGAAGGGAACTTACGAGCTTTCGTACTAAGGGGTAATAAGGCAGGCGTACACATTATTTCTAGATAATGAATATGACTTGCTTTGTAATAGTATTTTATTCTGCGTTACAATAACAAACCGTTTTATTTCAACTTATAATAAATAAACATAAACATAAACGTTCACGCCGTTTATCCCCGAAGGGGTTGGCAGAGGTACCAATACTCCTGAACTCACATGGCAAGCGCCATCTAGTTGCCAGAGAAGGTACCCACGTTTTGCTTAGACAGTGTACTCACGTGATAGGGGGCAGGCCTATCGCCGTTTTTGTACGAATACACTGTCACATGACTAAGTACAACTCAGCCATGTGGGTTTCCTCACGATGTTTTCCCTCACCGTTAGCAACCATGATAAATTAACCACACATATGACTTTAGAAAAGACAAATTGGTGTAGGCCCGTCCCAGGATTGGAACTCACGCCCTTCTGTTTTTCGGGCGGGTGTTCTACCCACTGGACTATCATGTCGCTATAAATATATATTATAAAAATATTGAACTAATTTTAAGCCTTAATTAACCTGATAGGTGGTTTCAGAGAGTTTCAAATCTTAAAGTTACTAACAACTTATTTTATAATCCTTACCACAATTAGTGTCGGCTTAGAATAGCACTATCCCATTTCTTCCGGTGGGTGTACGTAAGAGGCGACTAACGTTACTGGGGCTTTTTAAGGGATTTTTGGAAGATGCTGTTGGAGACCCATCACCAACAACCTTTATTTTACCATCTTTTCCCCAGGCAACTTCCAAAAGTGGCTAAGGAATTTCTAAATCCTTAGCTCTGGCTACCCTTTCTAGGGATTTATAGCCGTGAGTATATGTATATGTATGTATGTTACCACACTTAAATTCCATAAATGACTGAGGGACCGTATTCTTAAGCTCTAGTTACCACTTTTTGGTGTACAGTTCCAGTGTATGTATGTATTTATGTATAAAGTGACAAGGGTCGATGTGATATATTTCCTCTGTACTCAAAAAACGAGCTAAGATACTTTTAATCCCACGGCTCTGTGAACCATATTCAGGGATAACAGCCGTGAGATTTGTAGCTACGATTTTAACAAATAAAGCAATCGGATTCAGAATCTAAATTTAGCTTGAACGTAATACATACCACTAAGATATACTCTCTCGAGTCTCGGTGGCTTTAATAATTTTGCTTTCATATGTCTCAGTACATTACCGCGAAGATCTAATTCTCGCAACTCCGGCATTTCCACGATCACTTCCCCGGGAAACTCCCAAAGGGACCACAGACCATGGACAGATATTTTCTGTAAGAAAAATGTTTAAAAAAATTATGTTAAAGATTATTATTGGCTGTGTAGTGTCGGCTACTATTACCAACTCATTTCTTTCCGTGGATGACATAAGTAGCAAATGTTGGGCGATAGCTGGAGACGCATCAAAAACTAGGCTTGATTTTGTAAGCTTTTTCCTGCTCAACTTCGCAAACTGGCTGAGGAATGTCAAATTTTGTCTACCACTCTATTTATGTAATATGTATGTAAAACTATTATACAACATTTGGTGGTCCGAAAGAAGAGCACCGCTTGGGAGTCATAAGCATAGAAGCGGGTTCATCCCTTAGTGTCTTTGCTAAAGTGAAACGATGGGTTCATCTATCAGGGATCTTATCGCAGAAAAACCTACATGGCTGAGGTATATTCATTACTGAGTCATGAAATATTAAAAGTTTATCTGTACAAAGGAGCGACGATTTTGGTCTGTTACATAGGAATAAACTGTCTGGGCAAAAATAGACGTTATGAAGACCAGTCACGTAGAGTTTAGAAGTTACTTAACACCACGTATGTCTAACAAAACAAAGTAATGGTATATTGTTAGGTGGTCAGTGGTGAACAAGTCTTTTTAAAAAGATATATTTATTCAAAGTTACAAAATTACACTTATGAAATAGAATTAAGATATAGAAATAGACTTAGAAATAACGATACAATACAGTGAGTCTACGTTGAAGTAAGAATTAGAAGTGAGTTGAGAGGGTGTTGTATGACTATTTATATTGGTTGGGCGAGAAGGGATAGCGTGGGTTGTGAGTATGTGGACAAAGGATCGCTAAGAGATTGATATATTGAGGGATGTTACTAGGGGATGGCATATTTATGATGGACAGATGGTTTCAATGAGGATGTTTTTGGAAAGACCGACAAACGCTCTTAATGGGGTTGATTTCAAGAACTTGGGAGAGAAAGGAGGAATAGTACAAAAACCTAAACATTAAGAGTTGACACAAATGGGTATTCACGACTAAGGTTACAATCTTAATACGATAGCAAAAAGTTAACATAAAAATAGGGTTGACATTTATTGATGTTTATGACTAACATATTTTAAGGTTTATGTGACTAACTTATAATCCCGTAGGCGCTTACATATGGCTTCATTAATGTTTGATGTAATGAAGTTCAAATGCCCAGAATATCTTTTTAACAAATTGAAGTATTCATCATTTGGAAGTTTCTATTGTGTTCGTAGCCTGCTCCCACCTTTATCACTGATCCATCATCGTACTGTAGCTTTTACTGGAAGTTTTCGTTACAATGCAACTAAGTGTTGGAATAATATTCCTCCACCAATGCGTGAAATATTAAATAAATTTAATTTCAAAAAACAGTACAAAACGCTTCTTCTGAATCAACAAAAAATTAATATCTCAAAGACTTTCTCACACGTGCAAGTAAACTTCCAGTAAAATAATAAAAATAATAAAAATAACTAATGTATAAATGTATTGCTTGGTTTTCTCATGTGAAACTTTACTTGAGAATTTGTGAATACTGATATTTTTTTCTTGTTCTTTTAATTATTTAATGTTCTGAGACTAAGCGAATATGTTTAAAGATAATTTTAAAAGATATTGTTTTTTATTTTATTTTTTTTGTTGTGCGTTTGTTTAGTTTACTGTTTGTTCCTTTACTATTTATTCAATTTTGTTTACTTCAAATGTGGCAGACACAGATTATTTTGTTTATATATTAATTAATTATGTGTAGTGTAGTGTAGGCCTTAACTGAAAACCAGTGTTTTGCCATTTGGCAATATCAAGCACTGAGTTAGGACCTAGTTTGTGTTACCATAGCACTAATTTTAAGTTTAAAATATTGTTTTTTTTTTCACTTTATGTATTGTTTTTAATATTGTATGTGGTGTTATGTTAACATAAATAAACGAGTTATCTATCTATCTATCTATCTTATAAAAGTAAATATAAAAGAATAAAGGTACGCTTAACTAATTGTTGAATACAATGCAACGAGTGGTTACGTAACAATATATCATAACATTCATTTCAAATCATAGTTACATTTTATATATGTTATGTTCCCGAATTATTATAGGAATATTGGAGGTATTATTTTTGAAAGCTTATAAATAATCACAGAGATAAATAAAGTTAGAATATTTGTTTGTCATATAACCACTTTTTACTACATAGATAATGGGTTAGTTCCCATTGGGGTAGGTAGAGACTATCGAAAGCCACTTTGTACGATGCTGGCAAACCTCTCTAGCTTCGTTCATGTAGCGACGCGCTATCAGCACACAATGAAGCGCACTACATAGAAACGCTGACAGTGCAAGAAGAATCACATTCCACAGCAACACGAAACCAAGTAATATACGTCAAACGCGTCATCAAGACTCGCCATACAAATCGTACATCGCGCAATCGAAGTTTCTAAAACATTTACTATATATACAAGTTCCAACTTAATACAGTTGGACCGCGGTCCCCAGGCATACCACCGCCTGACGGAAGATCCTCCCTTTTCCTCCACAGTTCACATCCATCAATATCTTCATACATTTTCATACTTTTATTCTCCATACTTCGAACACCTGCCCTTTAAGTTCATTCTCTATTTGGTCCAAATGAGTCCTCCGAGGTCGTCCTCTACTAACATTACCTTCTACATTGGCTTTATAGACCTCTTTCACCAATTTACTATCATCCATCCTCTCTTTAGATTTATTGATTTTGAGTTATGAAAATTGACGGTATTTGTTTTGAAAGATTATAAGCAGAGATAAAGTTGGAATATTTGTTTGTCATATAACCACTTTTACTATATGCTTTATGGGTGTATACAGGGTAAGTAAGCACACATATTTTTCTGACTATCTGTCTGGTTGTTTGCAATATGATTATAATCATTGGGCTAAGCAACCAATCAGTCGGATGGTCAGACGTTTAGTCACATATTGTTCTTACCAATGGTCTTGCCACCTAACAAATACCAGCGTTTAATCAACCGATTAAGCATGCAATTGGCAAGTTAATTTAACTTGTAGACTGCGAAATGTTGATTAATTACACACATACAGATATACTCACGGCCATAAATCACAATCCCAATCTAAAAAAACCTCAGTTACACTTGGAAGTAGATTGGAGAGAAGATAGTAGAAATAAAGTTACTTTGGTGATGGGTCTCCAACCGCATCACCCAAAAACCACTTAAAAAGCTCAATACTTAGTCGCATTTTACGACACCCGTGGGTAGAAAGGAGTAGTGGCATTCTAAGTCGGCACTACACGGCAAAACTAAAAGAATTAAAATAAAATTTTTTAGATTTCGTGCAAAGCTAAGCTAATCACTAGTCATAAAAAAAACTTGTAGATTCCAAATCTTACTAAATATGAAAAAAAATGAGCCATCTAAAAATTGGCCAAAATCGGGTAGTAACACGATTCAAATGTATTTACTGCCTAATGATATAGACAATATATATACTATATTTACACAAAATGTTTATTTACTATAATAAGCACTTTCTTTTTATTTGATGTATTTTTATTAAATTTATATTTTTACTTCAGCAAAACGCTTCGTTAAAGTAAGCGCCCTTTGTACTCCTAAATTGGAGATATATGATATCAAAGCTTTGATGTAAGAGTAAAAATGTACGATTTTTTCAAATATTACACTTCCATTATTCTGTGTCATTATTAATTTTGTCGTAGTAGACTTTTTTCTTGTGATATTAATATTGGGACTGTTAAGGATAAATTGTAACGTATATTAAACATTATCTTTGTAAGTTAAATAAAAATAACTACTTATATTATAAGTGTGGATGTTTGGTAGCGCGTTTAAACAAAAAATAATCTTGTTGTTTTTTATATTACAACCAACAGCTCTGTTATGTCCTGGTCAGGTTGCAAATTAAACAATCGATGAAATATTATCACTTTATTTCTTTGCTAATCTAGCTTACGATTATTTTACAACATTGAGCAAAGTATTCGGAGAAGGCGTAATACACCAAGTGGTTGGATAGGAGGTCGGTTAGGAGGAGTTCTCGTGAGGTCGAGAGTCGATGAAGAAATTTATAAATGTTCCTGGATGTTCGGATATTTATACAGATAAGTAAATAACTCTTGTGAACGCGGAGCGGCTCAAATGTTCTACGAAAATAGATGGGAAAAATATCTAAGGGTACAGTTGAGGATTGATAAGGTATACATTATGAGACATCTGCGTCGTCTTGATGAGCAGATGTTGATATGAATGGTAAACAAGTGCCGACTAATGAAAGATTTGGCTTTGTTATGGTCGGCAACTTCCAATAAGTATTTCGTGGGATTTTACTTAAAGAATCATAAGTATGTCAACGCGGTGCAACTTATGATAAAGAGAATCATTTAAAAGGTCTCGAGAGTTCCAAGTGAAATGGTTTCTAAGCACGTTAATACATTAGGCCAAAGCAATAAATGTGAAGTGGAAGTACATTAGGGTGTGGGAATAGTTATGTGGGAATAGAAGTAATGGTTAGGGTACATAACACCTCCCCGTTTAAAGTAAACAATGAGGGATGGATTGTTTACTATACAATTCGCTGAAGTTATACAATGCAAATGCTGCTAAACTTATAAAGATTATTTGAAATTAAACAATAGAAGGCAAACAATTCTTATTATAATAATTCTTGAGGTAAGATCACAGTGATATTATCCTTGTATTTTATCATTATATGCTTAGTTGTAAATGTTAAATAATTACTAATGCTCTTATTTTTAATTCTATAAACTTTCTAATGCTACGAAATCTGATGCTACAACTAGCTAATGCTACGACATTTCTAACGCTACAGCTTGCTACTGCTACGAATTTCCTAATATTACAAAATTAATAATGCTCCGTATAGCCTAATGCTACAAAATTATGAATGCTACGATTTTCTTAATACTACAAAAGTGATTTAGAAAATATTATATTTTTTTCATTAAAAATTAACATTACATTGTCCTAGCCGACTTAATCTTAGGATGTATGGCTTATAAAATAAATGAGATTATAAAAAAAACATTACATTGTCCTTTATTTTGTTATACTTTTGTATACAATTCAAAATGTTTTAATATTTTTAACATTTCACATAAATGTATTGCATTAATTTACCAAATTATAGCTATACTTTGTTTTCATATCTGGTGACTTTGCACGTAAAGGTTGTCGGACTTCTAGGTCTTCTAAATTTTCCATAACTCTCATGTGAACAGTAGGTTCAATTGTCTTTTTATTATTACATTGATTATAAATTTGAATGCAACAATTCTTATTATTGGGATCATTCCCGACATTAAAACAGTTTAATAGTCTGAAAGGTCTATACAATTTGCAAAATTTAAACATTATAAAGAGTAGAACAATAAAACATAAGGCATACACTAGCCAAGATATATGTTGCTTTGGTAGAAACATGTTATTAGAGTCAGAATCGATTTGTTTTTCTAAATTTTTTAATTTAATAGATGCTAAGTTGAGGTCATACATTAGTACATTGTTTAATTGTAAATAATAATAAAAAATAATAAAATTTTATTTATTCAGATAATACAAGTCCATTATTTTTAGTACTCCTTAACCTATGTTAGTAACAAAACAATTCAAATTAATTAATTAATATAAAATTACTCTAGTTTATAAATTACACAAATTCAGTTCAATTATTACAAAATCATTACTTAATAATTAGTCCAACCCAGTGTTTGAGGATGGGACAGTCCACTTTGTCAGCAATAACCCGCAGGACACTGTTGGAGCTGGCCCGCACCCTGCTTAGCAAGGACACCACTCTTTTGCGTCTGATGGCGTAGAAGTCATCCGTGTGGTGTTGGGCAAACATTTGTGACGCACTACAAAATCGGGGCAGCCCCAACAGCCTCCTGAAGGCATTATTGTACTGAAGCCGGAAAGCATTGTATGCCCTAAGCGTATAATTGACCCACAAGCTACTGGTGTAGAAAACCTGACAAAATGCCTTAAATAGGGTTATCTTGACCTGCTTCGTACACCTAGCAAACCTGCGAGCCAACATATTGCCTCGGACGGCCAATGCTCTCCGTTCTCTTTCAATATCAAGGTCATCCTTTAAATCACAGGTTACTATGTGACCTAGATATTTGAACTGACTTGCAGTTTTTAGTCTTTTTTCATCTAGAAATATAGGAGGCACAGAATCGAGTTTTTTGCTACCAGTTGCAAAGATCATTACCTCACTTTTACTAGCATTGTACATAAGCCCATGCTCTGCTGCGTATGCTTCACAAACTGCTACCATTTTAAGGTATTAAACTATTTTTTGTTTTATCAACTTGGTTTTTATTACAACTTGGTTTTTTATTACAATAATTCTGTTCATTTATGTGAAAAAGAGGTTTATGTTGATTATTACGATTAAAGTTATTATTATTCTGACGAGGTCCACTTCGACAATTCGCGGTAGTGTGACCGGTTTTGTTACAATTTTTGCAATACATTTTATGACGATTATTATCGTGTCTGTCGTGCCTACTAGATTCTAATAAGGAAAACTTTTCCTCTTCTAAAGCCATGTTAAATGCATCATTCAAGTCTTTCGGCTCTCTAGCTCTTAAGACTTGTGATAGCTTTGGGTTAATTCCTAACAAAAGTGTATGCAATGCTAATTGATTTGTATTTTCAATCTGTTCAGGTAATAATAATGGGTTAATAGTTGATTGTTTAATAGTGCTAAGTAATCTTTTTAAACAACTTTTGAGGCGAGTTATATATTGAGCAACCGTTTCGTTCGGATATTGCTTACAATTTTGCAATTCTATAAGAAGATGCGTTTGATGCTTTCTATTTCCGAATCTAGCTTTTAAAAATTCTTTTAAGTCTTGCCAATTATCAAAGACTGTATTAGAGCAAGTGGATTGTGCTTTATCTACTAACTTATTTTGAACACAAGCGAAAAGAATTCTCTCTTGGCTGTCCGAAGCCAATCTAAATGCTCTATCACATTTCTCTATCCATGAACTAAGGTTGTCCCTATCACCGTCATATGGTTCGATAAATCTAAGTAAGGTATCAATCGACATAAAACAAATAGGATTAGAATTTTCTGCTACATCATGCAATGCAGTTGAAGATGATGGATTTTGCATTGTAATTATTTTTCGTTAATTAACTTTATTAAGATTTATTAAGTTTAAATTTCAAACGAAAGTTTAACTAATTGAATATACGCATTCAAATTACAAAACGTAGAACTATAGATAATGAAAAATAAAATTGCCTATTAATAGTAAAATAAATAAAAATAGTAAGAAATTAAGCATAAATTTATAATTATTAAGACGTAAAAAGAAAAATATCCTATATCTATTCCTTTTCCGTATTATTAAAGTACGCGTAAGTTAAGGATTAAAACGTTTTAAAAAAATTCCTAGTTAATTACGTAAGAAAGTTTTAAGTAAAAATTCGAGATGATTGTTATAATTGCGTAAAATAATATTAATCATGAAAATCCTATTAAAAAACTCCTAAAATTATCCTAATATTATATTAAAATTAACTTACAGAACTAGGTGATTCATTCTTCAGTGAACTGTTAGCTGGATGGTGGACTGGTGTGCTGCTGCCGCTGGTGATGATGATGATGCCTGTTTCGGTGTTTTGGCCGGAACCACTTGGCTTCTTCGCTGTTTCTTCGGAAACTAGTGCGAATGGTACGCCTCCACTTGCTTGCTGGTGGTCCAATCGCTGTTGATGCCGTCCTGGATCAATTTGTGCGATGATGACCGATTCTTCTTCCTTACTCACGCCGTCGTCGCCGTCGAGGGCCAAAACCGTCGCGCTGAGTCTTGAAGATTTTTTTTCAGGAACTTGTTCGTTTTCTATGCCAAAGTCTGGAGACTTCCCTGCTTCTGGGCTTCTGACGAAGAGCAGGTGCACAGATTCCACTTCTGACACCAAAATTATGTTATGTCCTGGTCAGGTTGCAAATTAAACAATCGATGAAATAATATCACTTTATTTCTTTGCTAATCTAGCTTACGATTATTTTACAACAATGAGCATAGTATTCGGAAAATGCGTAATACATCAAGTGGTTGGATAGGAGGTCGGTTAGGAGGAGTTCTCGTGAGGTCGAGAGTCGATGAAGAAATGAATAAATGTTCCTGGATGTTTGGATATTTATACAGATAAGTAAACAACTCTTGTGGACGCGGAGCGGCTCAAGTGTTCTACGAAAATAGATGGGAAAAATATCTAAGGGTACAGTTGAGGATTCATAAGGTATACATCATGAGACATCTGCGTCGTCTTGATGAGCAGATGTTGATATGAATGATAAACAAGTGCCGACTAATGAAAGATTTGGGTTTGTTATGGTCGGCAACTTCCAATAAGTATTCCGTGGGATTTTACTTAAAGAATCATAAGTATGTCAACGCGGTGCAACTTATGATAAAGGGAATCATTTAAAAGGTCTCGAGAGTTTCAAGTGAAATGGTTTCTAAGCACGTTAATACATTAGGCCAAAGCAATAAATGTGAAGTGGAAGTACATTAGGGTGTGGGAATAGTTATGTGGGAATAGGAGTAATGGTTAGGGTACATAACAGCTCAGTGGGTAGAACACCGGCTATCGTGCAAACGATGAGGGTCAAATCCCGGTTCGGGCCTACACCAATTTTTCTTTTCTAATGTCATATGTGTGGTTAATTTATTATGGTTGTTAACGGTGTGAGAGAACATCATGAGGAAACCCACATGGCCAAGTCGTACTTAGTCATGTGACAGTGTAGTCGCACAAAACCGCAATAGGACTTGCCCCTTTCACATGAGTAAGTACACTGTCCAAGCAAAACGTGGGTTCTCTGAACGCCAGGTGACAATGTCACGTGATGTCACTTCGGGGATATGCGACGTGAACGTTTCAGTTTAGTTGAGTTTTTTTTACGTTCATTTCGGGGTATAAATGAAGAGTTAGTTAACTCACTATTGATAATCCCTTGGTACTTTTGACTACAAAACTCGTTAGCAATAAAAACCTTTTTAATAGCTTCCTCGGACTTCATTTGTTAAATTTATTATCGTTTAGTATTAATCTAAATTTATAAACCATTTTTAACCATTACTTATGCGAAATAGCCCGAGTCGGAAACTTTTCTAGAAATGTTCTGAAGCAAAGCGTTTTACCGGGGAACATAATACCTATGAATATTATATTTTTACTCATTTGGACCACATAGAAAATGTATTCAAAAAGGCAAGTGTGCGAAGAATGAAGAGCATGTATGAAAATATTGAGGGATTTGAACGCAGCTGGAGAGGTTTGCCAGGATCGTAGATAGTCTCTGCCTGCCCAAATGGGAAATAAGTAAGCGTAAGTCTATGTATGTTAAGGCTTCGCAATCTGTCGGCCTATTATCAGACTATATCTAACAGAATAAAATGAAATATGAAAGGAACTTATCATGCAACAAAAGTGTTTTTTTTGTTTATTTACTAAATATATGTAACGAATGTATACACATACAGGTATGGGGAGGCTTGAAATAGTCACAGAATATTAAAATCTATTTTCCACTTTGAAAACAAATAAATAAATTAAAACGAATGAATGTTGAACATACTTTCTAATAAAGTGCTATGAATTCAGGTATGTAAAATAACTCATTACCAAAGCTGTAACTTGTTACATTACACTGATATAACTTATGTACCATTACGGTATTTACAAACAAAATTAATTTAAGTAGAAAATATTGATTTATACCTGAATTTTGCTTGTTGATCCAAAATGGCCTTTGAACATACTGAGTGAAGAACAATTAGCAAGTTCTAGGAACTGTAACTCGGGAAAGTGCTCTTGCAACCGAGCAAAGTTGAAACACTGTCCTGGCCATTCCAATACTGTTAGTTCTGTGATATGTGTCCTGAAAAAAAAATATTTTGTAGAGGAATAACCGTGATAGCTCAGTGGGTAGAACAAAACTTATCTTGCAGACGATGAGGGTTCTAATCCCGGGTCGGGCCTACACGAATTTGTCTTTTCTAAAGACATATGCCTAGTTAATTTATCATGGTTGGTAACAGTGAGGAAAAACATTGTGACGAAACCCAAATGGCTGAGCTATACTTAGTCATGTGACAGTGTATTCATACAACACGGCGATAGGCCTGTATTCAGTATACCCACGTTTTGCTCGGGCAGTGTACTCGCGTGATAGTGTACATCGCCGTTTTTTTATGAATAAACTGTCACATGACTAAGTACAACTTAGCAATGTGGGTTACCTCACGATGTTTTCCCTCAATGTTAACAACCATGATAAACTAACAACATATATATCTTAAGAAAAGACAAATAGAAAAACAAGATGTAGGCCCGACCCGAGATTTGAATACTCATTGACTGCACGATAAGCGGTGTTCTACCCACGGAGCTACCACGGTTGTCACGGTTGAGATCTGAATGATCAAAAGCACTCGAGTAATTTGAATATACTGCATTCTTTATGCTTGGTTTCGTTAAGTTTGGGCCATAATCTTAAAAATATATATTATGGTCCTACTGAATTGTGAATAAAATATATTCACAATTGAAAACGGCTTTGTTCTGTATATAGGCAATATTATGCAATGAAAAGAAAACCATGCGACGTCGAAAAGTATTTTTTGTATATTATATCCGTGATCAAAGCCGTGAATAAGTCAAGTCTTTTTCTGCTAATTAAAAAAGGTAAATTTCCACGAACTCTTTTAGCACTTTAACAACCTTATACTTCTGTAAAAAAACATGAAACTGAATAAAGATTGTTGTAATTGATTAGGAAGAAAGAGTTAGGAGAAAATTTGAATAGAACTTCTGAAAACAAATTTTGGTCTCTTATTTTTGCTTGACTCTCATTCGTTATACTTCCGTAATTAAATTAATCAGTTTCAAAGTCGATATTAACGGGGATTATACTTTTCAGGGCTAGAGTATAAGGCATTAATTTTATATAATATATTTTTTATGATACTATTAGCAATTTTTATTACTATGAAGTTAACCGCAAGACCAAATCAATTTATACTTTTTTATTAATAGTACTAGCGAGACAAATAGGTGCTGCTAGTACCATTGAATGAAATACATATAGCCCTGCCCAGGGATTGCTCGGAATGGATCTTTAATGGTACTAATGTGGCATAAATTAAATATAACCAAATCACTTAGTACTATTAGTCAAAAGAAAAGGAAATAAGGAGAAGATATGAAATACCATTTGTAGTCGTAAAATTTTAAGCAGTATGAAATCATTAAGAATTGAAAAGACTTAGCAATTTTAATCTAAAAAGGCCTTAAAAGTAGATTTTAATCAAATACCAAGGTTGCATGATTTGTAGAGTGTATTATTGTTTTAATGAATTTAAAATAATATTACTTAAATTTATCTATACTTACGAGTACAATAAATCTGTAGAGAGGTCAATTCTGTACATGAAATATATTTTCAAAATAACTATCAGGGGGTGATTAGTGATCGATACTGAAACCAAAAATGCAATCAGTAAAATTTTTGTCTGTCTGTCTGTCTCTCTGTCTGTCGGTTTGTATGTTCCTAATGGAAACAAAAACGACTCTACGGATTTTGACGAAACTTGGCACAATTATTCTTCATACTCCTGGGCAGGTCATAGTATACTTTCCAGCAGAGTAGTGAAGGGGAATTTTGGGAAATTTTCGGAAAACGGCAGAAGTAACTTCATTTTTTAAGATTCCATCGCGTGTGCAGCCTTAATGGTTAAATTTACATAAAAATCAAGTATGACAAAAATATACTTCATAAAATTGTCTAAAAAAATTTCCGCAACAGTATATGCCTATCTTTTATGGTTGACTCACAATAACACGTGTAACACCTCATAGCTTAGCAGTTCGGAGCATTCTGATTATATTTGTTTACTCTTACGTTTATAATACTCTCATTCATCCCTAATTTAAAAAAGGTCACATTAATACCTATTCAATAAAAAAATAATCATAGAAATCGGTAGAGAAACACCAAAATTATACATGAAATAAGCCATCGCGCCCGTGACCAAAACCAAATCGTTACTAATTTACATATTACATACTAGATGGCGCCAGTAATTGCATCCTACATCAGGTAATGATTTCTTTTTTAGATTGTTATAAATACTTCATAGCATTTTATTCCAAAATTTGCTAATAAACGGAAATACTGAACCGTTCATAAAAGCGCATTCAAAGTCACCAAACTACACTGTTCAGGGAGTGCTATAAATTTAATAAATTGAAAATATTTCGCAATTTCACAGTCACTGAAGAAAGAAACCTAAGATTTTTAAAAAGAACGCTACCCGTGCGAAGCTGGGCCGATTCACTAGTTATAATATATAATTATAGTTCCTGTAAATATTAAGCTTTATTATACCATCTTTTCCCAACTCAACTGTCTAAAAGTGACTGAGGAATTTCTCATTCCTTAGCTCTGGCTACCCCATCTAGGGTTGTATATGTATGTAAATATTAAATTATATACAGCATACACCAAACCATGACCATTTTCTTTTCACTTACTAGGGTAGCACAAAACAGGATTTCTAGGTTTGGTAATAATAAGTTGCCATATAGACGAATTAATAAAGATCATGGATTAAAAACATGGCATGTGAATGATATGCGGCGTAAACCTTGGAGTTTGAGTGAGTTTGTAGAAATTTTAAATTTAATAATACTTTTTTAAAACAAATTTGGCTCTCATTTTTGTTTGAGTCCCATTATTCCGTGATTAAATTAATCAGTTTCAAAATCGATTTAGTGGGGGAATACGATACGAAAAAATGGTACACAGGTATCAGGCATTTTTATTTATTTATACCGATCTGGTGGCTTTCTAAGAAAAAAACATTTACATATAAATCCATTTCCATTTGATTGATTTACATTACAACATTAATGAGAATACTCAGTTTGTGATTAATTATAAATTAATCTTTGCATACAAATCTGCAGTTTTAAAAATCTCATTTTACTTGTGGCTGCCATGTAGTGCCGGCTTAGCATCAATAATATAAGGGTGTTATTTAAACGGTTAGCAAAGTATTGGCAAATTTGTGAGCAGAAATATTTAATTGGTAAGCTAAAATTGATAGTTGGACAGCAACTTGTGTTCAGCAAATATTAATAAATCAGTCTGCAATATATATCATTCTGAACAGCAGTTTTTTTTTTGTACAGCTGTGTATATATCAAAGCTGCAATGAGTGACCTGCAGTTAATTTAATTTTGGTAAGCACTCAGAGAATAAGCAAAAAAATCAGTTTAGTGCCGCTTAAATTAGTCTAGCAAAAAGCACTAAATGGGCGCATCGCTAACTGATGATTCATTTATTCATTCTGTCTCAGTAAGTAGGTTACTTTTAGTATTATAGCAGAGATATTTTCATGAAATAATAAAGAAGCCGTTTTAGTTTTATAATTATTATATTCAAGAAACAGTAACTTTTTTTTTATTTATTGTATTGCGTCAATAATAATTAGAGGCATGCTTTAAGCGGATCGCTAAGACAATCAGGTGTTTACATACGTAGAAATTAAAAAAAGCTGGACAGTCACATATTCCCTCTCTTCATTCCTTTGTTTCAATTGGCAGTGAGACAAGCGACTTACTGAAATTTTGTTTCTTGAAATCATTAAAATTTTCTTACTGTGCGTCGAAAACTTCACAATTAGTAGCTATTTTATAACTGATTTTTCAATAAATACGCAAAACAATTATTTAAATTGCCATCCAAATTTAAAATATGCTATACAGTCAAATAAGTTGCGTGTAGAAATGTTTTCTCTGCTGACCTAATGTACAATCTTGCTGCCCAAGTAATTATTCTGCGGAGTGACTGTTTATTTTGCAGATACAAAATAAAACTCGCTACCAGTTTGTGTTTAAATTACAGACCATTGTCATGATTATTTGCAGAACACGAATTGCAGCCTGATTTTAATTATTGCTAACAAAATCTTTGTATGCTGACCACGTGATTTATTAGCGGTTATTTCTTGCAAACCTAATTTTTAAATGGCATACACAGTAATTACTTCTCATAATATAATATCCCTTTCTACCTACGTGTGGCGTAACAGGCGACTAACGGTATGAGATGAGGCTTTTTTAAGTGATTTTTGGGCGATACGACTGGAGACCCATCACCAATGATACTTTATTTTTAGTAGAAATTTTCTACCATCTTGTCGAGTTTCGACGTTCGAGGTGTTTATCAACTTCCAAATGAGGCTGAGGAGCTCTGAAGCTCTGGCTGCCCCTTTTTGGGATTTGTAACCGTGAGTATATGTATGTTTGTTATTAAGGTATTTAAAACAAAAAGAAAGGTTGTTAAACGTGACAAAAATAATAGATGTGCTAGACTGTAAATATTATTTAGGTCGTTTGTTTTGCTTTCACAGGTATTTATAGTAATATTTGTTTCAACGTCTGTAATATTCATTCAAACTGTATTTACGGTAGAAAAGATAAGTAGATATTTTAAAGTAGTAAGTAGTAGTATAATTTGAAATATCTACTAACCCGCAATGGACCAACACACCATAACGGTGTTGGGCCTTTTTAAGCGATTTTTGGTTGATGTGAGTGAACTGTGGACTGTCACAACACAAACTAAACTTATATTAAAATATTTTCATTACTCAGCTTCGTGGGTAAGAAATTAATGATTATAAAGCTCTTGCTTCAAAAATAGATTTTCGGGTTTTATTTCCGTGAGTATGTGGATTTATCTATTAATATTTTATGAAGGTGGAAATCAGAAATCATTCATTCTTTCATTCATATACTCACGGCTATAAATCCCTTAACGGGGTAGCCAGAGCTTTGGAATGACAAATTCCTCAGCCACTTTTAGAAGTTGATTGGGGAAAAGAAGGTAATAATAAATGTTTATGGTGACGGATCTCCAACCACATCGCCCAAAAATTACTTAAGAAGCCCCATACCCTTAGTCGCCTCTTTCGATCACCCACGGGTAGAAATGGGGTAGTGTTATTCCAAGCCGACACTACACGGCTATCAGAAATCAGAAATCTCAACTTAATTCCGTGTATGAAAATATAGATGGTGGTGATTAGGGATCGATACTGATGCCAAAAATGCAATCAGTAAAATTTTTGTCCGTTTGTCTGTCTGTCTGTCTGTCTGTCTGTCGGTTTGTATGTGCCTTATGGAAACAAAAACTACTCGACGGATTTTAACGAAACTTGGTACAATTATTCTTCATACTCCTGGGCAGGTTTTTGTATACTTTCCAGCAGAGTAGTAAAGGGGAATTTTGGGAAAATTTGGGAAAACGGGAGAAGTTACTCCATTTTTTAAGCTTTCGTCGCGTGTGCAGCCTTAATGGTTAAACTTACATAGAAATCATGTGTAACGGTAATATTCTTCATAAAATTATCTAAAAAAAATCCTTAACAGTTTATGTCTATCTTTTACGGTGGACTCACAATAACACGTGTAATTCATGATAGCTTAGCAGTTCGGAACATTCTGATTATATTTGTTTGCTCTTACGTTTGTAAACCTCTCACTCATCCCTAATTTAAAAAAGGTAACATTATTACTTATTTAATAAAAAAAGAATCATAGAAATCGGTAAGAAACACCGAAATTATACATAAAATAAGCCATTGCGCCCGAGACCATAACCTAAAATTCTTTACTAATTTTAATTTACACACAACATACTAGATGGCGCCAGTAGTTGCATCCTACATCAAGTAATGATTTCTTTTTTAGATTGTTATAAATACTTCATAGCGTTTTATTCCTAAATTTGCTATAAAACGGAAATACTGAACCGTTCATAAAAGAGCATCGCAAGCAAAATCACCAAATACACTGTTCAGGGAGTGCTATAAATTTAAATAATTGAAAACATTGCGCTAAATTTCACAATGCTTGAGCAGTGACTGAAGAAAGAAACCTCAGATATTTAAAAAAACAACGCTACCCGTGCGAAGCTGGGACGATCCACTAGTATGAAGAATAAAAGAGGATGTATGACAATATTTTAGTGTTGCCCAAATTCAGTCTTGGTCTTGCAGTCTTGGTCTTGTTCTTGCGTTTTTGCAAGACCAAGACCAAGAACAAGACCGCGTATTTTTAGCAAGACAAAGACCAAGACTGACCGTGCAAGACTTGAGCAAGAACAAGACATAGCCTGCAAGACTCTTGCGTCTTGCAGCTAGGACTTAGCGCTATTTCACTGAGTAGTTAGGTGTAACAGTTCGGTGTATAGGTAGGTACGCTTAGGAATTCTATGAGACGCAAAAAACTCTATCAAAGAATATGAAAAACTGGACTTATGCGCATTGCGACTAATACCATAAACATAGCGAATAAAAATATTATTAAAATCAAACTGAGTGCATGCGTAGTTATGTTTTAACCATCGCGCGGCACTTTGATAATGCGGCATCAAAGGTTTTGTACTTACTTCTCAAAGAAATTTGCCGCTTTTCGGAAGTACATGGTTATGATACACGCGCCGGCGGCTTCTTTTGAAATCTAAAACAATCGTTGCCGCCACGCCGAAATCATAACATTTGACACTATTTGATTGCCGCCATAGGGCGTAGCGTAGGTATACTCATGCAAAATAATTTCGAATTTTTTTACACGCTTTATATTATTGTTTGATTTGCGGCGGCATCTTTATCATAGAGCCGGCACGTGGCGAGGCGGCGCGGTAGAAAGCAAGGAAACGTACTATAAATAAAGGAATTATTTTAATTCCAGTTACTTCCATAGAAAACGACATATAGGTCAGTTGATTTTTCGAATTTCTTATCAAATCTTCAGTTATTTATTAATCTGCTTGATCTTTACTATGGCTATATTCATTCAAGCTCACAATGTTCCAATTCTAATACGTTTTTCTAGGATTTAAAGTAAACTTTAATAAATAGTAATAGACTAATAGGTAATTGCAAGACTTGCAAGACTCTTGCTGCAAGACCAAGACCAAGACTGGGAGCGCAAGACCAAGACCAAGACCAAGACCAGGTGTATTGGCGCAAGACCAAGACCAAGACTGGCTAAGTCTCGTCTTGTTCTTGCGTTTGGGCAACACTACAATATTTATGGATGTGAACGAAGCTAGAGTGGTTTGCCAGGATCGTACAAAGTGGCGAACGATACTAAATGTTTACCCCAATGGGAACTAACGCTGTGAGTATATGTATGAACGTCATTGTATTTCAAAGTTTTCCCCTTGAAATTCAATGCGGTTTTTGCAATAATTTTAACTAATTTATTATAACATAGTGGACATAGTCAAAACATACGATTTGTAATCGTCGACTGCCTCTTCTTAGCCTTGAAACCGATGACCACGATCTTTGATTCTATTTAGATGCACAAAAAAAAACATTGTCACAAACACACACACACAAACACACACACACATACTCACACACTCACACAAATATACACACAAGCATGTATAATTCTAAGTTTTTCATTTATTTATTTTTATTTTTTATACAAATGTTGCTTTCTTTTTTATATCATTTTAGCTTCTTTTAATATGTAATGTAACTATATTTTTCATACATTGTCTTTTATAATGGGACACGTCGGTATTGCTGATTGTTACTTGGGAATACTTCTCACACTACGGGCAACCCTTGTGAGAATTATATGTCATTATGTACTGTCATAATTTATGCCAATAAACAATTTTTATTTTATTTTTTATTATTTTTATTCTTGAGGATGTGAAATAATCGTTTGGTGAGTCAAAAAAATTCATACTAACTACTACACTAACTAACACGAGCCGACTTCTTTTCCTCGGTCAGACGATAGATGCGATGGGATGTTTCCCAGCGGGAAACACATGTCTGTCTTCCATTATTAGTTGGACAACAGCATCGATGTTCCCTTGTGTTAATGCTGATTTTGCCCTACCGGTAGAAGGAACTGGGGTGCGGCGGCAAAATTGTCGTTTTACTCGGTGATTCCAGTGTAAATAGAAATAAGCTTGGAAAGACATTATTTATGCAAACGTTCCCGCGTAAGGTCATTGTTTCACCGAAATTCAAATGTCAACTACTCTTTTTTCCTCCTTTTTTTTATTCATAAATGTAATTAAGTTTAGTTTAGGCAAGCTTTATAGAAAACTCATCAGCAAAGAGTGTGCACTGTGCAGTGACCATAAACTTGCACCTACTGCACTGCAAAAAAACTTCGTATGACAACAATCTTCGGATGCGTCTGCAAAAAGGCTATTTACAATGAGCGTATAATTTCAATATTTCATCATCACTATAAAAAAGCAAACCTAATTTCGATTGTTATATGTAATTTTCTACATTATGCAAATTTAGGCTGTATTGTTTTCAAATAAAGTATATTATTGACTAGAACGTGTTTTCAAACGTCGTAAAATATACGAATTCTTAGTAACTACGTGAATTAATATTATGTTTAGAAAGATAGGAAGAATTGCTTTAATTTCTTGATTCATGATCATGAGTAATATATTTTACTTTTGTACCTTTTATCAAACATATATTTTTGTCCTAGATTTTATAAATAAACAATACAAAAGACGTTCACGCCGTATATTTCCGAAGAAGTTGTCAGAGGTGCTAATACTTCTGAAAATCACGTGACATTATCACCTGATGTTTAGAGTACCCGCTTTTTGCTTGGACAGTGTACTCACATGATGGAGGGCCGGATGCCCAGAGGCCTATCACCGTTTTGTACAAATACACAGTCATATAACTAAGTACAACTTTGTTATGTAATATATTTGTAATAATTACGTGCGGGGCCTTTTTGGTAGGTGACTAGCTTTTGGGTCTCAGGGCTTCGGGTTCAATCCCGCTGAAAGCAATCACTCAAATTCATTGCAAGCAATCAATGGTGCTTCAAAAATATGAATGATTGTTCAACTAACTTGAACTTTGTGATAGCTCTGAATGTATGTATTTTAATTCATAATCGGATCATTGTATCACTTTACTACGAAGCAAACATTTTACAGTCAGAATGTCTAAAAATCTTTTTCTTTATGGTTTAGGTCGAATAACACTTGACTTTATCTAAACAAACACATGGCCACTAAATTCCAGAACTGCACTTAAAGTCCCTTTTTTGTAGCATACCCGCTGTGGTTAAAGTTGAAAGGGAAAATCTGTAAATCTTGTTTCTTAACATGTAACACTGCCGTGTAGTGCCGGCTAAGAATGTCACTTTCTACTCACGGGTGTCGTAAGGGGTGAGGGTATAGGGCTTTTTAAAGTGGTTTTTGGGCAATGCGGTTGGAGTGGAAATGTGGCTGAGGAGTTCCCAGCTCTGAAGCTCTGGATACCCCTTTCTGGGATTTTCAGCCGCGAGTATATGTATGTAAGTATGTGCTGGGTCTACATACTTTTTCAGCAATTTACTTTCATCTATCATCTCTAAGTGCCCAAACTATCCTAATTTCCCTTTTTAAACATTATTATACTCGAATTGTAAAAATAGAATTATCCAATCCACTTATAAGTACAAAGCAAACTAAGAATTTATGGCTATTACGTCAAACTATAAGTCTTACACAGCAGATTATCCACCACAAATATCTTTTATTAGGTCATTGTAAGCATGTTATAAAACGTTGACATATACTTATCATTGCCTTCATCAATAAAAAAATACATTCAGCAAAACTTTATTCAGCATTATTGCGGAATTGGCAACAGTTAGCAAAAAAGGTTTATTGTTAGAAATTTGGTTTTATGTCGATGTATTCATGATCTAACTAACTTATACAAGCGCCGATAACTCGGATTGCGGTAGTCAGCTTAGTTAAGGAATATGTTCAGTCACTTTTTATGAATATAATTAACATAATATATAACATAACATAAACGTTCACGCCGTTTATCCCCGAAGAGGTTGGCAGAGGTACCAATACTTCTGAACTCACATGGCAGCGCCATCTAGTGTCCAGAGAAGGTACCCACGTTTTGCTTAGACAGTGCACTCACGTGATAGGGGACAGGCCTATCGCCGTTTTGTACAAATACACTGTCAAATAATATATGTCGCATAATTTGTTGTTTTACAGATACTGTTGCATATTAGACTTCTGGAATGTGTATCAATTATAACAATTAGTTGAACTGTTTTCAATTTACATTTGACGCATACATTCCAGAAGTATTTCTTATTATAATGGTATTAAGTTACTACCTTTGAAAATTGGATAACCATATTATTGAGCCCGGCTAGTACGAGCCGTGTTTAAACTAGTTATCGCGTGGGATAAAGCAGCAATTTCTTACGCACTTACTTAGTATCGTATACTGCCATCTCATTCTAACGGCTATCGTGTCGATGAAATAGCGCTCGTGCTTGCCCTTCTGAATCATCTATGCTATGTGCCATAATTATGCACTTGATATGGTGCTATTGTGTTTTAATTACTCATGTGGTTAGGCCAAAACAGTTATGCGATTAGTAAAATATCACTAGGCTGTTATGGCGAGGATTCCAATTAAAAAATATATCAAAATTCCTTTATTTCAAAATACAAGTGCAAACAATTGGTTGGGGTCTTCTTTTAAGCTGAAAGCCTGTGTTAGAAAACCTCGCTCTTCCATAGAAAACATGAAAGGATAAATTAAAATAATTAAAATCAAATCACCAATTAAAATTAAATTAAAATCAATAATTAAATCTTTGCCGTGTAGTGTCGGCTTAGATTGCCGTGTAGTGTCGGCTTAGAATAACACTACCCCGGTTCTTCCGTAAGAGGCGACTAACGGTATTGGGGCTTTTAAGGTATTTTTGGGCGATGTGGTTGGAGACCCATCACCAACAACCTTTTTTCTACCATCTTTCCCCACGCAAATTCCAAAAGTGGCTGAGGAATTTCTGATTCCCTAGCTCTGGCTACCCCTTCAAGGGGTTCATAGCCGTGAGTATATGTATGTAAAATCAAAAATCATTACATAACATAAATTTAAATTAAGTTGTTTTATCTTTCTTACAACGCCTAGGTTAGTTAATACAGAAAGCTCGACTTATCTCAAACGTTCATGACATATGTTCCCGAAAGGATGGTAAAGGTATTTATACTTCGAAACATCACGTGACATTAATGTCCATTAATTTCCTAAGGACAAATTAGCAATAAGCGTTAAAAAAGAAGTTATATCGGTGTAGGTCCAACTCAGGATTCGAAACTACGCCTCTCTACTGAAGGGCAAGCACGAGCCGTGTTTAAACTAGTTATCGCGTACGATTAGCAGCCATCTCTTACGCACTTACTTAGTATCGTATACTGCCATCTCATTCTAACCGTTATCGTGTCGATAAAATAGTGCTCGTGCTTGCCTTGCTGGAGTCTATGGTGGTGCTCCTCTCTGAGTTATGAATCATCATTAGAAAGAGATCGGCCTGTAGCTTTAGTTACCTTTATCGGAGACGTCACCAGTTTTATTTTTAACTTAAAGGACTACTACTGTCCTCATAAGGTCAGTCGGCAGGTAGGAGAATGCACTGTATAAATAGTAAACGCCAATGCTAAGGTCATCATTTACCGGTGACCTTCTTGTAGTTATAACATAACATATAACATAAACGTTCACGCCGACTATCCCCGAAGGGGTTGGCAGAGGTACTAATACTTCTGAACATGACGTGACTTTGTCACCTGGTGTTCAGAGTACCCACGTTTTGCATGGACAGTGTACTCACGTGATAGGGGGCAGGCCTATCGCCGTTTTGTACGAATATACTGTCACATGACTAAGTACAACTCAGCCATGTGGGTTTCCTCACGATGTTTTCCCTCACCGTTAACAACCATGATAAATTAACCACATTTCTTGTAGTTATGTTCTCAATAATCTTAGCTTTATTATACCCGTATAATCACGGTCATAAATCCCAAAAAGGGATTGCCAGAGCATCAGAGCTAGCAAGCTCAGCCACATTTGAAAATTGATAGGGAACAAGATGGTGGAAATAAAGTATCGTTGGTGATGGCTCAACCGCGTCGCCCAAAATCCAATTAAAAAGCCCCATACCGTTAGTCGCTTTTTACTACACCCATAGGTTGATATGGGAAGTGACATATTGAACCGGCACTACACGGCATATTATTCGCAGATGATTCAGCAACCCTTCTGGTGTGATGTTGTTTGATGCCATAATTACTACTCCTATTCATTTATCTTAATATACCTATACTTCCATTCTATACATAAGAGCATTTAGTTTTGTACATACATACTCTTCGCCACCACTCTTCGAAGTTGAGTGGGAAAAAGATTGGAAACAACGTATCTTTGGTGATGGGTCCCACCTAAGCCACATCACCCAAAAATCACTTAAAAAAGCCATAGAAATAAAAGAGGTACTTCATCAGCCGAGACACCACATAGCTTATTTTTTTATAAAACATCATATTTCAATTATAATTTAATACTTAACACACGATTGTGATGACAAAAGTGAAATATGATTTCCTAAGTCACTTTTGCCGAGCGGTCACGTTGCCTCACGTTGCGCTGACGATGCATCGGACAAACGGAAATGGCATGTTTTATAACATACATACACATACTCACGGCTATAAATCCCTTAACGGGGTAGCCAGAGCTTTGGAATGAGAAATTCCTCAGCCACTTTTGGAAGTTGATTGGGGAAAAGATAGTTATAATTAATGTTTTTAGTTTATTTAGTTTAGTATATCGTCCAAATGCATACGTACAAAATATTGTTATCACATTTAACCCTAGAGACCCTTTAAGTGATTCTCTTATCTAATAAATTGAAACGCAATGTCACATTTATGACTCTCCGAAGTGAGATGCCCCGAGTTACTTATTAGACGTTGCTGACATTTATCGTCGGCACTTATTCTTACTTCAAATGCAATATATATGCTTATCGAAAAGACATAGATGTCTTATAAATATTCCTTATCAATCCCTCAACTTTGCCCTTAACTATCTCCCCAGATATGGTTCTACTTTTACTTATGAGTTATTTACTTATGTGTATAAATACTCAAAGCTCTAACAGAAATAATTCATACAATCTACATACGATCACACAAAAATCATGACGTGGATGGGCAAAGCAACTAAAATATTTTGAAAACTTTCTCAAATTGATTTTAAAACAGTATAATTGCACACAGATGGGTGCCCGATAGGTCTTAAAAAATCGAGTGCCGCCCGCCATTGTATGTCGCTATAATGGCCCCTAAGCTGAGTAATCTATACTTATAATAAATCTGTAGAGAGGTCAATTCTGTACATGAAATATATTTTCAAAATAACTATCAGGTGGTGATTAGGGATCGATACTGATGCCAAAAATGCAATCAGTAAATTTTTTGTCTGTCTGTCTGTCTGTCTGTCTGTCTGTCTGTCTGTCTGTCTGTCGGTTTGTATGTTCCTTATGGATACAAAAACTACTCGACGGATTTTAACGAAACTTGGTACAATTATTCTTCATACTCCTGCGCAGGTTTTTGTATACTTTCCAGCAGAGAAGTAAAGGGGAATTTTGGGAAATTTGGGGAAAACGGGAGAAGTTACTCCATTTTTTAAGCATCCGTCGCGTGTGCAGCCTTAATGGTTAAACTTACATAGAAATCATGTAGGGCGGAAAAATTCTTCATAAAATTATCTAAAAAAAAAATCCTCAACAGTATATGTCTATCTTTTATGGTTGACTCACAATAACACGTGTAATTCCTGATAGCTTAGCAGTTCGGAACATTCTGATTATATTGGTTTACTCTTACGTTTGTAAACCTCTCACTCATCCCTAATTTAAAAAAGGTGACATTATTACCTATTCAATAAAAAAATAATCATAGAAATCGGTAGACAAACACCGAAATTATACATAAAATAAGCCATCGCGCCCGTGATCGAAACCAAATCTTTACTAATTTACATATAACATACTAGATGGCGCCAGTAGTTGCATCCTACAACACGTAATGATTTATTTTTTAGATTGTTATAAATACTTCATGGTGTTTTATTCCAAAATTTGCTATGAAACGGAAATACTGAACCGTTCATTAATTTACTTATAAAATACTAGATGGCGCCAGTAGTTGCATCCTACAACACGTAATGATTTAGTTTTTAGATTGTTATAAATACTTCATAGCGTTTTATTCCAAAATTTGCTATTAAACAGAAAAACTGAACCGTTCATTAAAGCGCATTCAAAATCACCAAACTACACTGTTTAGGGAGTGCTATAAATTTAATAAATTGAAAACATTGCGCTGAATTTCACAATGCTTGAGCAGTGACTGAAGAAAGAAACCTCAGATATTTAAAAAAAACAACGCTACCCGTGCGAAGCTGGGACGATCCACTAGTAAAATAATATAAATGTTTTGTCCAACTTGGCTGGCTGTTATGAGCAAACAATGCATTTAACAACAGAAAACAACGGTTTTAGGAATTTACACCATATGCGTCCTACAATAAAAAATATGTTTTGATAACGACAACTCTGCACTCAAAACATTACAGTAGTGGCTTCATTTTAGAAGCGTTATTAAACACTATTACTGTACGACTACTATTACTGTAGTAGTCGTTAGTCTGCCAACCCGCAATTGGCCAGCGTGGTGGACTATGGCCAAATCGCCCTATATAGGGTAGGCTCGAGCCCCTTTGTGAGGACATATATGGGCTGTGAGGATTAAACACTAATATTTGTTTTTGATTGATTGCTAATCTCTAAGTAGTTAGTTCATTAGATTTCAACTAATACCTATACTTACTACCTTTGCCGTGTAGTGCCGGCTTAGAATGTCGCTACCCCTTCCTACCCACGGGTGTTGTAAGAAGCGACTAAGTGTATTGGGGCTTTTTATTGGATTTTTGGGCGATGCGGTTGGAGACCCATCACCAAAAACCTTTATTTTACTATCTTTTCCCCACTCAACTTCCAAAAGTGGCTGAGGAATTTATAATTCCTTGGCTCTGGCTACCCCTTCTAGGGAAATATAGCCGTGAGTATATGTATGTAATACCTATACTCGCAGCTATAACTGTGTTATATAATCCCAGATGCCTCCGTCGTCGGCTCATTGAAACCGATTGTTAGGAATTGCCTAAATACGCATATACTGTGAATAAGTATCTAATAATCCTAGAAAAAAAGAAATAGCTAAAACTTCAGAAGTCCTCAGTAAATAACGGTTGGTGATGAATCTTCAGCCACATCACCAAACATTCCATTCACGACCCGAAACCCTCTTACGTCACCCACGAAAATAAATATTTTGGTTCGAATATAAACCGACATGCTATACAGCATATTGCAAGAGACCTGGCACGAGCGTTATTTTATCGGGACTCTGTCGGTTACAATGGGATAAAAGTATACGATACTATGTAAGTGCGAGGGATGGCTGTTCGCTCATGCTAGCCATACAGATAATAACATAACATAAACGTTCACGCCGAATATCGCCGAAGGGGTTGGCAGAGGTCTAATACTTCTAAACATCACGTGACTTAGTCACCCGGTGTTCAGAGTACCCACGTTTTGCATGGACAGTGTACTCACGTGATAAGGGGCAGGCCTATCGCCGTTTTGTACGAATGCACTGTCACATGACTAAGTACAACTCAGGTTCCTCACGATGTTTTTCCTCACCGTTAAAAACCATGATAAATTAACCACACATATGTCTTTGAAATGTGTGTGGCTTTGGCCAACATAACATAAACATATGGCTTTAGAAAAGACAAAATTGGTGTAGGCCCGACCCGGGATTTGAACACTAGTCGCTTACACGTTAACCGGTGTTCTACCCATTGAGCTATCACGTCGTCAGATTATAAATACTACTCTAAATCGATATATATTTTAACGCAATCTGTTACTTTAATTTCTTATTTATAATTTTAACTTGTGGTGTCAGCTTAGTAAAGCGTTATCCAATTTCTTCCGTGGGTGTTCGGCTACAGATCCATCACAAACAACTTTGATTAACAATCTTGTCCCAACTCTACTTCCAAAAATTGCTGAGGATTTTTTTATTCTGAAGCTCTGGCAACCCCTTCTAGAGATTTATAGCCATCACTATATGTTGGTATAAAAATATTTTAACTGCTGGTTTAAGCATCATGTCAATGGATTATTAGGATTTTGTAAAATTAATATTATTTGTATCCAAATAAGAACGCTTGATCTATAAATGTGAAACTCAAATAACACTCACTGATTGATCAAGAATCCTCCGAAACTATGACAACTGAAAACTTAAAACTTAAATTGGCAAATACGATTCTTATAGGGGCAGAAATCCACTAAGAAAAGTTTTCACAAAATGAAAACTTTATATTTAATATGTACTCCTCTTAGTTGTGGACCCAGAAGTATGAAAACAGGAATATACGTTTTTTTATTTTTTTTTCAAAGTAACCAACCGTGATAGCTCAATAGGTTGAACACGGCTTATCGTGCAGACGATGAGGGTTTAAATCCCGGGTCGGGCCTACACACATTTATCTTTTCTAAAGTCATATAAATTCCTTGGCTCTGGCTACCCCTTCTAGGGAATTACAGCCGTGAGTATATGTATGTATGTATGTATGTAAAGTCATATATGTCACTAAATTTTCATAGTTGTTATCGGTGAGGGAAAACATCGAGAGGAAACCCGAATGGCTAAGTTGTACTTAGTCATCTGACAGTGTATTCGTACAAAAACGGCGATAGGCCTGCCCCCTACCATTTGAGTACACTGTCCAAACAAAGCGTGGATACTTTGAACAACAGGTGACGTCACGTGCTGTTCAGAAGTATTACTACCTCTGCCAACCCCTTCGGGGATATATGGCGTGAACGTTTGAGATATGAGTGGAATTAAAAACTATAAATATAGAAAAAATACATACTGTATTCCCTTGATCCACTCGCTCGCAATACCTCTCCTACAAACCATTCGCTGTTCATTCTGTTCACATATTGCAGTATTCCCGAACTCTATCAACGTGCAGGTCACATTGGTATGCTCTGACTCATGGTGTCTCCTCATCTGCATTCCCGACGAAGCCACATCCACTACGCTTAACACTATTACTGCTAACCAGCGTGTTCCTGAAATAGAATAAAATAGGATAGAAAACTCCTTGTACATCACAATTTAAGTTTTTAGAATCATCACTAGCGGAACTGCAAATCATTGTTTTGGCATTTATCAATTATTTCTAGGAATTTCCAATCCTATTGAATATAAACCTATTGTCAGACCTACCGAATGTGTGTGCAAAATTTCATTGAAAGTGGTTCTGCCATTTCAAAGGAATTTGGTGACAAACACTGTGACACCTGAATTTTATACATTAGATTATTTGTAAATTTTTTAATTCATGTATCACCATCCATGATAGAATTTAAAAGTTCCAATAAGAACAGGAGAGGTGGTATTCCCTAATAAAAGTAGTGCTACTTCTATTTATTCTTCTACCTACCTATCTACAATCTCGGCTATAATTCTCCAACTGACGTAGGCTAGCCTTTTTTTTTAGGCAATCTAAGAAGCTCTTATTTTTGGAAATAAGGATTAGCAACATAACAAATCAATCCCTTGAAACCCCCAAAACCATTTCGGAAGCGTACGTTTCATCGTGGGCGATGGATGATAGATCTATCACATATACACTTATCCCAAAAATGGGGTAGCCAGAGACTCGAAATAAGGAATCCCTCAGCTACTTTTGAAAGTTACTTGAAGAAAATTTATTAAATAAAATAAAGAATCTTAATGATGGGTCTTCGGAAACTTCGCCAAACATCCACTTAAATAGCCTACCTACCCTTAGTTGCCTCTTACGCCACCAGCGGGAAGAAAGGGGGTAGTTTTATTCTTAGCTGACACTACTTACTGAGAATACTTTGTTCCTAGTCACTCATGGTTGGCCAAACGATAATCGGTCTTTGTTTTTCGACCACGTTCTTTGATGTCTAAGTGTGAATGAGTGACATAAGCAGTGATGTGGCTTATCCGGGGCAAAAGTGAGTAAGCTGCAATTCCACTTATGTATTGCAATAAGTACTTAAAAGCTTGCTTCTGTTAATTCTTCGTTATCTTTGTTTTTAGGGTTCCGTACGTCTGAATACAAAAACGGAACCCTTATAGGATCACTCGTGTGTCTGTCCGTCCGTCGCTTACAGTCAATTATCTCCGAATCTATTAGACCGATTAAGTTGAAATTTGGTACACATATCTTTTCGTGTGACCCAAACACAGAGGTGTGACGTGAGCAGATGAAACCTGTATAAAGGGGGTCGTTTTTGGAGGGGAAGGGGAAAATTAAAAAAAAAGCTGCATCGTGTGGCATATCAAATGAAAGGTCTTGTTGAGAAGATATTAAATTTATTTTTTTGGAAATTTTAAAATAAATAGTTTCCAAGTTATTCAAGAAAATAGACGAAAATTTACCATCCCCCCCCTTATCTCCGAAACTACTGACCCTAAAATTTTGAAAAAAAAACAGAAATTAGTTTTCTCCTTATAGATTAGGATTAGGAAAACCTATAAAAAGTCCATGATATTAAAATAACATGGTAAATCACTCAATATTGTGCGTACCAACTTTAACATCGTACGGAACCCTCTTCACGCGAGTTCAACTCGCACTTGTCCCCTTTTTTGGATTAACATGAGTTTTATAAAGCAAATAAACTTAAAAAAAACGAGTATTTTAAAATCATTACCGTCGCGTATGTAGTACTAAAATACGTGTAATTTATATACTAACTAAAGTAAAATATAGGTGGTTGGTGATGAATCACAATAAGTTGTCGTTACCAAAACACATTTGATTGACTATTGATCGCCACTATTGTAGCTAGAATTGTAAATAGTCGTTTTAAAAACATTTTGTATTGTAAAGACATATTACATCTTACTCTGTTACATTTTGTAAATCTGTTAAATTGAGGTATTTTTTGCACCTTTTCATGGAGATACTTAACTGTACCACTGGGTACAGTTAAGTATGTATTCCAAAAATAATTTATAACACACAACTCCAAATCACGCTGCTATGTACCCTAACCAACACGCCCTTTCCCACACCCTAATGTACTTCCACTTCACATTTATTGCTCTGGCCTAATGTATTAACGAACTTAGAAACCAAAACACTGTTATTACTTAAAACGAGCTTAAAACCCTTGAGACTATAGATATAGATAGATTTGATATAGAATAGAGATTTCCTCTATATCATAAACTGAACCGTGATGACACATTTATGATTCTTTAAGTGAAATCCCACGAAATTCTTAGGGCTAGGCCACATGAACACGGTGCGGCGTCGTAAACGTGAAACGGTGCGACGCCGGCGACGGACGGAGCAACTGGAGCACATGGATCCTATAAGACGTATTCAGCAGGGCAAGCACGAGCCGTGGTTAAACTAGTTATCGCGTGGGATAAAGCAGCCATCTCTTACGCACTTACATAGTATCGTATACTGCCATCTCATTCTAACCGTTATCATGTCGATAAAAAAGTGCTCGTGCTTGTCCTTCTGCTCTTGTTGCTTATAAGAAGCATAATGAAAAGGCAAAGGAAAACAAAATGTTACATTGCAACTTTGCCTCTCTGTTACCTTTACACCGTCAACGTGTGTTTGCACGACGCGGCAACATGTACACGTATCTGCACGACGCGGCACGGCACCGTATTTTCGCACGGTGCGATAACATGGAATGCTCCGACGCGACGCCCCGCGACGTTTCACGTTTACGACGCCCAGCATTGTGGTCATGTGGCCGAGCTCTTATTAGAAGTTGCCGACCATAAGAAACCCAAACCTTTCATCAGTCGGTACTTGTTTATAATTCGAAGCAACATCTGCTCAGCAAGACGACGCAGATGTCTCATAATTTATCCTTTATCAATCGTCAGATGTACCCTTAGCTATTTTTCCCATCCATTTTCCTAAAACACTTGAGCCGATCCGCGACCAAGTGCAACAATAAGAGTTGTTTGCTTATCTGTATAAATATCCGATCATCCAGGAACATTTATTCATTTCTTCATCGACTCTCGACCTCACGAGAACTCCTCCTATCCGACCACTCGGTGCATTACGCCTTCTACTGAATATTTTGCTCCGTGTTGTAATAAAATCGTAAGCTAGATTAGCAAAGGAATAAAGTGATACTATTTCATCGATTGTTTAATTTACATCTCTCAAGATCGACCAGCACATAACAACGTGATGAAACCCATAATAACACAATTCGTAATAGAACCAAAACAGATAGCAAAGCTGAAACAAAATTGTAGGGGGATACCTGGTGGATACTTGTCCGCATATATTTATTAATATTATAAGCCCTTATTTCAACGTTTTTTTTTTCTATACTAACCAAGTACTAGCTAGACGATAACATTATTGCACTTTTTTGTTACTTTGGCATAGAAATAAATAAATCTTTGTTTATTTGTTTTGTTTGATGGAAAAGATAAGTGATAGTGTTAAGATATCTTTTTCAATAAACTTAACATTATATTAGTACAATATTTAACTTTAAATTATATTATTGTATTCATACTTTTATTCTTTGTGTTATCTTTTTGTACCTGTATTGTATAAACTTTTATAACAAGATTCTTTCCATAGTCGCAATTACCCATTTATGTCAACTTTATAGTGAAGTTTTTTTTCTGTTATTCTTCTTTTTTTAGAAAAGTTATCCCAAAGTCTCGAAATCATACCCATTAAAACCACCTGTCCTTCATATTGTTTTCATCCTTTAGAAACATCTTTCAATATTTCACTCTCTAAAGGATCCTCTGTTCACAAACTTACGATCTCACTCTACCCCACACTATCCCTTCTCTTTCAACGAATATAAATCATATAAATATAAATAGCTCTATAACATTCTAACATCTTCACTCCCCCTCTATACGATTTAGCTTAGGTACACTCCTTTGCAGCTGCCTGGCACTTATAAAGTCATGGTTAAGCCAAACAGGCCACAGGGCCAGCAGCATACTATGTTCTCAAAAAAATAACAAAAAAAAACAACTTCTCTTCAAACATCTATCTCAAAGTAAACTCACCCAATCTTTACTTTTAAATCTAACAAAATCATTTGTTATATTTCTGACTCTGTATATCTTAGTGCGATTTTGATTCATTTATTTCTTTAAAATTTATTTCCCTCAGACGACTTTAAAATAATTTGTTGGCGGCTTCATCAGCCGTAACATGATAAAAATCACCGAACACATAAATGAACACGGCTATATTTAATCATCAAACAACAGAAGAAATTTTCGAGATTTACACAAAAAATCAGTAATTAGTTTGAAATTAAAAAAATATTATAATACCTGTGATTAATCATTCAGAAACAATGTGATATGCTCACAGTCGCTACGAAAAATATGTATTCATGTACGTCATTAAGGAAACTCATTAAAGCTGAAACCAAATACTTGTCAAAACTTTCGTGGCACGTTTGTGACCACACCTCACCACTTTGTGACTACCCTAATCAAATAAAGATAAACTTTCTATGTTCTTTTAAAAGTTTATCGTGAAAACGAGATACACGTATTGTATTGTAATTATATATTCATTAAACAATATTCGTTGTGTAAGAATTCATACAGCAAACTTAAGACTAACTTAAATCTATTTTACATACACAATAAATAAAAATGAATTTAATAATCAAAATAATCAAAAACAAAATCATAGAATGTTAATTATATTTCAAGTAGTTAAATTAAATAAATTAATGGTAATACAAAAAAAATAAATGCAATTATCTAATTCTCCTATGTCTGTATTATTTTTATAAATTTCTTTAAAAGAAATATATTGAGCTTTTTTAAAAAATCTAGAGGTGATTCTATCAATCTTATTTCATTAGAAATGGAATTATATTTTTTCCTTATTTACTACCTTGGGGCATGTTCGACTACTTTGTACAAGAGAACATTTTCCTGTTTGAGATAGAAATCTTTTCTTCTTTTGGACTCTCTTATCAATTTATTCTATTCTGCCTCAATGCAACCACGTTTATCTACACAGTTTGTCAAGAGCACGTTTAAATAAAGAGCTTACTTACTTACTCATACTCACGCCCATTATTCCCATTGGGGTAGGCAGAGACTATCGATCGCCACTTAGTACGATCTTGACAAACCTCTCTTGCTTTCCGTTAAAAAAAGAGCTGGAACTGTAAATTTAACCTCTTAAAAAAGTATTTGCATGATTCTCTATACGATAGTAGTAAAATGATTTTTAGAGCTCTTTTGGTAAATCAAAATCCTTTATATTGCATTGAAAACTATTTCCCTAGTATTTTATACTTTAACGTAGATAAGACAATATAACTAACGGGGAACTAACGGCGTGAGAATATGTATGTATGTATTATGTATGTATGTAAGACAATATAAACAATTTTCAGGTGATTTCATGAAATCAAACTCGTCCCTTAAACTATGTCTTATTATTCCTTTTACCACTAGTATTTTTAATTTTGTTTTTTTTTGTTGGTATTTGTTTTCGATTATTTTACCACGTACTTTTAATACGGCGATAATAATTTGTAAATTGTTTGTATTTTGTCACTGTTGTGCCCTTAGGCAATGAATAACATAAACATAACATAACATAAACGTTCACGCCGAATATCCCCGAAGGGGTTGGCAGAGGTACTAATACTTCTGAACATCACGTGACTTTGTCACCTGGTGTTCAGAGTACCCACGTTTTGCATGGACAGTGTACTCACGTGATAGGGGGCAGGCCTATCGCCGCAATGAATAAATACTATCTTTTTTTCTTTCTTTCTTTTTTTCTCAAAATATAACATGCTGAGCTCAGAGAATTTTCAATTACTGACAGAGTTCCTTTTTCCAGTTCAGTTGAAAATCAATATGGACGCCTAAAAACTTAATCACATCCACTAAGCAAACTAAAAACAAAGATAATTTTTAACATAAAGAAAACCGACTTTATATATGGAAAAACAACCGAAAATAAACAATCTAGTTCTACAAAGTACAAAATAATTGAATATGAGTACTGTGATTAATACCTTAGCAATTTCTTTATTCCACACGCGTCAGTTCAAGCTACCTAAAATTTGAGGGTTCCCCCTCGATTTCTCCAGGATCCCATCATCAGACCCTGATATCTCTTCTTTCGAATAACAAAATAATCATCAAAATCTGTTCACAAATGGCGAAGTAATAGGCGAACAAACATAAAAAAAAATATATACGGTCGAATTGAGAACACTCCTTTTTTTGAAGTCGGATAAAAACAACAACACGATAAGAGATAATTCATACAAATATGCTTTTCTAGCTTTTTGAAGACATACTTCAGTCATGGCGAAGTAAGCTATTTTAATGCATCTATGATCTTTATATTATAATAGAAAAACATGAACGTGCTGTGTAGTGTCGGCTGAGAATAGCACTACCCCAATACTTCAGGCGGGTGTACGTAAGAGGCTACTAACGGTATTGGGGCTTTAAAGGGATTTTTGGGCGATGCGGTTGGAGACCCATCACCAACAACCTTTATTTTACCATCTTTTCCCCACTTAACTTTCCAAAAGTGGCTGAGGAATTTCTAATTCCTTAGCTCTGGATACCCCATCTAGAGATTTATAGCCGTGAGTATATGTATGTATGTATGTATATGTAGAAAAACATTCTTTTATGTAAATTCTATAAATGTTTGCCATTGTAGAATTCACCATTGACATCCCTTGGATAATAAAATCGTGTATCTCTACTCAAGACTCAAATACTCAACCCGAATATCTCCGAAGAGGTGGAAGAGGTACTCATACTTCTGAACATCACATGGCATTGTCAAATGGGGTCAGATTAATCACAATTTGAATGTTTTTGTTCATGAAAACCTCATGTGGGGATTATTACTAAATTGTGTTATATATATATGATTTATATATATTTTAAATGTGTTAACTAAAGGCAAATATTTTTTTTTTAATTTTAATATTTTTAATTACTAATAAATAAAGAAAAGGAAAATTCGGGAAGCCACTTTCGCGCCAGTGTTGAAATTTTTCTTTCCTTTATTTATCAGAGTATACACGTTTTGCTTGACAGTGTATTAGCATGATAGAGGGCAGGATGGCCGCTTTGTCCTGTTGTTGTATCTTAAGTATATACAGGGTGTCCCAAGAAATAGTGTCAAGCGGAAGTCCAAGGACAGAATACCTCTAGTTTTTTTCTTAATCGTTACAAAAGAGATCTTTTATTTAAATATTTTAACAAACTTAGGATTCAAAATTTTTTCAATGGCTTAATAGTAGCATATCGGCTCACAATTGCTTTTGTTTTTGCAAGTGCTACTGTTCACCTATTTCAGAAAAAAAATCAAGCTTGTATCTCAACAATTGATGTCTCTGTGACCAATAATGTCAAATAAGCCAAGGAAAAAAATCATATCTCGAAAACTACAAAAAGTCGCAGAACATACATGGGGGTTATTCGGGTACCCCTAGGGGTATTCTGTCCTTGAACTTCCGCTTGACACTATTTTTTGGGACACCCTGTATAATAGATTAAAGTTAGAAACAGTATCAACGCATTTTAAAATTTAAAAGTCTTGCCACGACGAGAGAACTTGGAAGTATTTTCTCTAGTTTGCGATTCTACGAGTTAACAAAAAACGGAACCATTCTGGTTTTGTCGGTTTTAATCAATTTGGACGTTTAATTTAACTTACTGAATAGCACTCCTGTCGACTTTGTTTTCGTTCTGATTCATACTTAATAATACTTATACTTACAATATTCTCATTGGGGTAGGCAGAGACTATCAATTGCCACTTAGCACGATTTTTACAAACCACTCTTGATTTATTCATCTCACTTCAGACGCCTTTGTAAGAAGAACTCTCTAGAAACTTTTTATGAGGCCGTCCTCTACTAACTTACTTTATTTTTAAACATAAACAGTAAAGTTGAGTGAAGCATTGTTTGTTAGTTGTTCTTAGTAAGATTTAGTAAATAAAATACTCCTAAGATGTATATTTAAGGTGCTATAGGGCATTCTAAATATATTCTTTTCATAAAAGTTTACTTAACAGTTGATTAAAAATGCAACGTAGAATAAATAAGAATTTAAAACTCTGTTTTGTTTTACTTTACAGTAAAAAAATATAAGACAATACGCTTAACTACAATTGGAACTTAAGCGTAATGTCTCATAGTTTTATTAGTGTGGTAGAGATCACAGTCGTGATTATGGAGGAGAAGGATCATTATGTGTAATGGAGGTTGCAGGTTCGATCCCCGCTGGGAGAAATATTTATGTGATAAATGATGGTTTCTCCTTTTCGTCTTAAAAGTTCTTTATTTGTGAATTTTATAATATTGAATATATCATTGAGTGGGTATTCCATAATACAAGTTTTACTTTTATATGGAAATGTGAGCTATCACGTGTGTTGCTCTCACTATCGCCCGATTTCTGAATTCAGTATTCAAGCTAAGAACAACTTAAGTATTGTTTTGTCTCATTCAGTTGTTAAGATTTCAATGCGACAGAACGATACTTAAGTTGTTCTCAGCTGGAATACTCAATTCAGAAATCGGGCGTATGTGTCTTAACTGTTTATCATAAACCAACACAGAGCAAGTAAAACCCAATAAATAGCAAAGTGGCAATGTATGAACCATATCGTGATAAACCAATTGACGTGAATCCATTTATAACTTCATAACGTCATGTATGTACATATTGAGATTATTTGCCATTCTTGTGTTAACTGACGGTACTTAACAAGATTTACCTCACTCGCTTCGACAAAACGGTTGTAATTATTGATTGTATTACACAATGATTTTGTCGTCAAAGACACGTGTAAATACCAAAGGTTTGCAAAATAAGGAACAAAGGACGAAGGATAAAATAATTTGGATAATGATCCACAAAATCCAAACCTACAAAGTAGGCTTAATTTTGTCTTCTCGACCCTTTGAGACTCTTTTTCTACGTGTTTCATCAAATAATACTTAAATAAACTAAATAAGGTGCAATATCCCGTTGGGGTAGTGTTTGCCTACCCCAAAGATAGTAGCGGGTGTAAATGTATGCATACATGGCTAAAGTGTATAGTTATAACGAAACTCTATTTGACCGCGAGTTCCGACACGTTCTTAGCCGGCTTTATTTTTGTATAAAGTAGAAAATTGCATTTATATACGTGCTAATGCTCAAGGCTGTAAAACCCAAAAACGGATAGCCAGACTTTGGAATTAGAATTTGTTCAGCTTCTTTTGGAAGTTTGCGAATTAAAGGTTGTGGGCTAGGGTCTAAAATCGTATCGCCCAACAATCACTTATAAGGCCCCAATACCCTCGCCAGCCAGTCGCCTTTTACAACACCCACGGGAAGACTTGGGATAGTGTTATTGTAAACCGAAACTACTCGGCCAATATGGTAAGAATATACAAAATCTATACATATATTACAATTATAATGTGGAGCTTTGTAAGTCGTTTTCTAAGCTGATAATGTAGCTTAAAATTTATTTTCCACTTTTACTTATAGTTTGATCTGCCTTTTTATCTGTAATAAGAAATATGGCCACATATATGAAATACAACGTGATAGATCAATGGGTAGATAATTTATCATGGTTGTTAACGGTGAAGGAAAACATCGTGAGGGAACGCACATGGCTGAGTTGTACTTAGTCATGTGACAGTGTATTCGTACAAAACGGCTATAGGTCTGCCCCCGATCACGTGAGTACACTGTCCATGCAAAACGCAGGTACTCTGAACACCAAATGACAAAGGCACGTGATGTTCAGAAATATCAGTACCTCTGCCAACCCCCCCGGGGATATTCGGCGTGTACGTTTATGTTATGTTATGTTATATATGAAATATGAAAACGATATAGTTATCATTTTGATATTCAGAGCGTGTTAAATCACCACAGAAAAGGTATCAGGTAGACTGGAAAAAGCTTTCAACGCATGAATTGCTGTATTTAGTTCTCGGGGCTTGAGTTCGAAGAATTAGTTATTCCCAAAAAAGAACGTTTATATTTTTTATTTGTAAAATTTCAATATTTTAAGAAACTAATTTGCATATTTCCATTACCCGAGTTGTTTAGTTATTTTAATAAATTTAGCAAATTATTTTTGTCGTAACGACACATTATCGATATTAGCATGAAATTGGCATTACTATTATAATAGCAAAGATTTCTGAAAATATCTACTTCGACTCAAAACAAACATACATAATGTTCTACCTATGTGGGTGGCGTTTGTCAGTGGCATGGCAGTGATATTTGGTGTTGCCCATTGGCATATATATTCTTACGCCAATAGTCTTTTTTGTGGCTACTATAAAATATACACCCCTTTCTGCAGAAGAAATCTAATAGTTTGTTCATTTAAATTAATAACTTATTCTACAAAGGGTAGCAGAGCAAAGCTCAACAAATTTTGGAAGATAAATAGGGACAATAAATGAACTAAAAGATGGCACGTGATGGATCTCCCTACAAAATCCTAAAAATCTAAGTCACCTCTAAGACAAGTTTAAGATTTTTAAAATGAAGTGTTTTCGGATTTGATTTCTAATATCACAAAATGAGTGTTAACGCGTTAGTAAGTTAATTTAAATCTATCAAATCGTCTGTTATTGTATTTTAAGGTAAAAGGTATATAAATAATAAATGTTGAAATTTTAATTGCTAACTGTTTTGATTGAAGACGCAATTTAAATTCTGAGCAATAAGACAATTAGTACCAATATAATCACGGCTATAAATCCCGAGAAGAGGTAGCCAGAACTTCAGAATCGGAATTTCTCAGACACTGTTGAGTTGAGTAGGGAAAAGATAGTAAAATAATAATTGCTATTATTGAAGCCATTTAGAGATAGTTGCACTTCATCCGTAATCTAGCCATATACATAAACAAATATTGCACAATTCGTATAACGTAAAAAATACGTTTTTGTTCAACCCCATTCAGCTGGATATCATGTGATTAGCTGTGTAGTGTACCCCATTTCCCCCGTGGCTGTTCGTAGGAGGTGACTTAGGTTATTGAGGCTTTTGAAGTGATTTTTAGTCGATGAATGAAACGAAATACACGCACTTACATAACCTAATACATTGAATCAATCTCAACAAAAAATATATTCTTTCATTCAAAAATACACTAAGATCCCAGTGGATTTAAAAGTTACATCAGAAGCTAATGCTTTGTAGTTCACTATCGTATTTCATTACATTTACGTTTTTATTATAAGTTCTTAATTGGTTTATTTATTCATTTTACATTTTTCGGATTACTTTATTGTGATTTAAACAATGCTATATCTTTTTCATTTTTTCATTTCCATGCCCTAAAAACTATGGCCTCGCATATGTATTTTTAATACCACGTCACGCCTGCAAAAAACTTGCACTTATAAACAAAATCTATGAAAACATCCCTTATTTGAAATATACATACATACATACATATACTCACGGCTATATTTCCCTAGAAGGGGTAGCCAGAGCTAAGAAATTATAAATTCCTCAGCCACTTTTGGAAGTTGAGTGGGGAAAAGATGGTGAGAATAAAGGTTTTTGGTGATGGGTCTCCAACCGCATCGCCCAAAAATCCATAAATATACATTAAATCAAATTAGGTTAAGCCATTGATCGCTACAGTTATAAGATAAATATTCATCCGCCATTCCTTATCATTACACAATAGAATAATCTGATAAAATCTTGATAAAACGGTAGCTAACGTTGTTTCATCTCTATGACTTATATCTGTAATTGTGGAAATATGTACTTGAATTATTGAGATCAGATTTTTGTGATCTTGTATAGTTTTAGTGTTATTGATGTCATAGATCCCACGAGAAGTTCCTTTTGGTTAATAGATTTTATAACAATATTCTTTTTTGATATGAAGTTCCGACCAATGTTGGCAATAGCACTTCTATTCAATTGAGTGATATATAACAATATTAAATATGTATATACGGATTATTATACACAGATCAAGTTAGCCCCAAACTAAGTTTTACTTATACTATGGGATACTAACTCAGTGGTATATCTAATATTATATGATACCCGTATAAATAACATCTAAGACTAAGAAACAATAATTTATGCTTATGACATAAATTATGCTCTCAGCGGGGATCGAACCCGGAATCTCCCGACCGAGAAGCTAGTCACTCATCCGCTTGTAGTCTAAGAGTATCGGAATTGTAAGTAATTATTATGTGATGTCGATCAAGACTATTACCATCTATATCACAAACAAACCCCTTCATTTACAAATTTCACAAATCTTCCAAAAGTGACTGGATATTTTTTTATTCTTATGCTCTGGCTGCCCCTTTTAAAGATTTATAGGGATTGAGTTTATAAATGTATATATGTTAATAACAGTAAACATCTTTTGACGTCGTGACTTCTGTTAAAGTTAGTAGAATATACAGTTAATTAATTTTCCCACAGTGGATGTACATGTTTTCCTTAGGATGATTTCTAGTATAAAAACTTTCTGACTAGTCTCAATATTAATTAAATTTTAGTAAAAAATCAATTTAGTACATTTTATATGGTTTTGAAAATGAAATAATATATTTAAATATTTCAGACAAATCAACGACTCTTGCATCAACTTTATCATGGTAGTTCTTGATTGAACAAATAATTCTGTACTGCACTGGGATGACAGCCTTTGGATTTGGAAATTGATTTGGGAAAAGTGGGAGAAATAAAGTATGGTTGTAAAGTAAAGTAAAAACATTTATAAGAATCCTTACCCTTGGTCACGACACCGGTGGTGACATTCTTAGCCGGAACTACACGGCATAGAAATAAAATATAATAAGAAATATATAAATGCTAGGTTATGTAATAAAACGAAGAATGGTGATTTGTAAAAGGTACGGTGTAGAAAATTGTAAGAAAGATAAGAAACTGATTTGTGAAGAAGAAAGGTCATGAAAAGATTTACGAATGTAGACGAAGCTCGCGAGGTTTGGCAGGTTCGTACAAAATAGCGATCGATAGTCTTAATTTATCCCAATGGGAACTAATGGTGTGAGTGTATTTATGTATGTGCATGAATGCATATACTCACGGCTATAAATCCCTAGAAGGGGTAGCCAGAGCTAAGGAATTAGAAATTCATCGGTCACTTTTGGAAGTTGAATGGGAAAAGATGGTAAAATAAAGGTTGTTGGTGATGGGTCTCCAACCGCATCGCCCAAAAATCCCTTAAAAGCTCCCAAAACCGTTAGTCGCCTCTTACGTACACCTACCGGAAAAATGGGGTAGTGCTATTCTAAGCCGACACTACACAGCAATAGGGGTTATGTATGTATGTACTACTAAGTGTGTTTTCGACGGTAAATTTTCATTATTAGTCTAGAAAAGCATTCATTTAATATACTCATTTTGAAATTAGTTTAAACACCCAGACGAATTTTCTACAAAAGTCATTGAATAATTAATTGTTACTGAACTTTAATTTTTAGGGTAAACATTTACTCGTCTACTTTTTGATTATCTAAACATTATATCATTTATTTCAAAAGCAAAAGTTTAATCTTTGAATTTTGAATGTCAAATTGTAATTAACATTAAATATACTTCTACTTCAGATTCGGAACATTAATTGTGAGCAAAAGCCGTAAGAAACTCATCAACAAACATATTTTTACGTGCACTACAATTTTGGTATTAGCACAGAAACATCGTACACAGAGCCTTGATGACACCAAGCTATGTTATACTATAATTCTAACCATATTTTTTTTACAAACATGGTTAGTTTTATAACAAATCATCATCTAAAAAAATACAACTGAACATGGGGTGATTTTTGAGTTATATCGTTTGGATATTCGGCTTAGAATACCACTACCCCATTTCTATCCATGGGTGTTCGTAAAAGGCAACTAAGGGTTTAAGCGGCTGGAGATCCATAACCAATAACCTATATTTAACAATCTTTTCAATTTTCGTATTCTGTAGCTCTGGTTACCCCTCCTAGGGATTTATAGCCGTGGGTATGTGTGTATGAATGTTCAAATCAAGACTGTTTCTTTTATCTATACTAATATTATAAAGCTGAAGAGTTTGTTTATTTGAACGCTAGGATCTCTGGAACTACCCGCTCAAATTGAAAAATTATTTTTGTGTTGGATAGTCCATTTATTGAGGAAAGTTTTAGGCTATATATCATTACGCTGCAATCAACAGGAGCAAACTATCAGCGAATAATGTTGCAAAAACGGGGATAATAATTATTCATACTGAGGCTTCCGTTGTGTGCGCTGCGTAAACGGTTTAAGTTACCCAAAAAAAAATTTATTAAAGAATTATTTCTCTTTAAATAATCTAAAAAATGCCCGCGACAGTATATGTCTAACTTTAAAGTTTCACTTACTATAACCATTTTTATGGTAAATAAATTTGGTCGAATTTAATGCATAATTGCCATAATGTTTTATCAACATAATATTAATCTTTATCCAAATAAATATGTTGTTAATTGAGAGTATTTAATTGAGATCAAAATTTTCCTTGACATCACTTAATTTAAATAAACATCTTAGAATATAATACAATTTTAAAATTACTCCGTAACAAAATTTACACGCGTGCATGAAGCGCAAGACACGACGCTGCGCTGGCCGGCGAGCGAGGTCACCTGCGCGAGAAGCTTATGTTTTATCCTATTAATATTATAAATGTGAAAGTTTAGATGTTTGTAGCTAAATGAAGACTAACTCACAGAACATATTTAAAATCGAATTTACAGGAAGCCAGATAATGATCCCAATTAACACAATAGGACACTTTTTATCCCAGAAAAATTAAGAAATCAATAAATTTTCTTAAAAAATGGTGAAACAGACTAACTAACTAAGAATCAATGCTCAGCCGAAACTACTATACTTATAAACTTAAAATATATAAAGTGAAAAAATTGTGAGGACACTATGGAAAACACCTTTTTTCTCATCCCATGACAGAGACCCTCAACAGGTCAGTTAAATATTTCAGTTTGAGGACGCGAAAGTCTACACTTTTGACAGTACGAAGTCTGTGGGGTCAGCTAGTTTTTACAAAAACTTAATTAAAAGAAACGTAGCAGACGTAGTTTTGAAGTTGTCTGGTCACAAGCTGAAATGAATCTTATTATCAAAGATGTCCATGTATTGATTTTTTAATATTGACGAAGGAGCTTATCGGTATCACCATATCTATATATCAGTGTTTTGACGAGTTCAGTTCTGTTTTTAAGACGAATTCTGTTGACTGTCAAACTGAGATATCCCTTTATTTCATTATTATTTATATGTAGATAAGTTTATAAACTATTTTCAGGTTGAACACATTGTGGTTACACTATTTTTGATCACAGAGCTTGGTAATCAAAAACAAAAGACAACTCCTAGTAAATTGGTAATAAATTTCCTAGTTCTAAGTAGAACATGAAAGTGTTATAATACGATATCAAAAATAATTCTAGCAAAAAGTACTCATATTAAAAACAGTACCTATGGTGTAGCGTAAAGTAACAAGCTCAGCATATAGTTGAATTTTGTTGAATCGTCCTAGTATCCACAATTCCGATTTTCAGTCAAAATTAAAAAATAACGAACACCAAGACAAAACATAAAAAAAATAAAATTAAGTCCTACCTTTCATTTTATAGATCCTACGCTAGTACGTTTCATCACCCAAAAAAATATTTTCAATATCAGCAAAAACTTTCACCGAAAAATCCAACGTTTCACGATCTCGAATAGAAAATGAAAACGCGGTCGTTTCAGGCGACGAATGACGCTCCACTGAAAGACTCTGAAAATTATCAAGCCTCTGAAGGCTGCAGATTTATATATTCACAGTCAATTCGATATCAGGCTGTTAAAGTGATTAGCACTGACACAATGTAACAAACCACATATATTCACTGCTCGGTATATTTACTCTTCATAGTTACATAGTAATTAACATACATGCACAAGTTATAACTGTTTTGCCGTGAAGGGTTAGTCAGTTGAACTAGTAGAATTACTTTTATTGCATATAGTAATATAAAAAATATATGATTCTTTATTAGTCTACAACTACATACAAATCTACATACAAATAACATTATTGAACTGGAAATCTTTTCTTTCTTACAAAATCATTTATGTTGTCTATCTCTTTTTCGTAATGGAAACTTGTACACGTATTGAGTCGAAACATTAACTAAACATATACTCACCCAGAATTTAGGAATCAGAAATTACTCGGCTACTTTTGGAAATTAATTGAGAATAAGGTGGTAAAATAAAGGTTGTTGCTGATGGGTCTCCAACCGCATCGCCCAAAAATCCCTGTAAAAGGGTATTGGATACCCTTAGTTGCCTTTTACGTACACCCACGGGAAGTAATGGGGTAGTGATATTCTAACTAAGCCGTCACTACACAGCATAACACTAATGCAAAATAAAAATTACCCAAGAGCGAGTCGACCTCGCCTGTGAAGGGTTTTATAGTAGTTAGAGCAAGTAAGAATGTTGTAGTAAAAAGGTATTTTCAGAGGGATGTGGCTAAAGAACCATCGCCAACCATCATTTATTTTACGATCTTTGTCGAAGACTAGGCGACTTTTCAAAGTCAAACGTATAATCTACATGGTCTTATAAATTCACTTCATTTTTTTTACTACATTAGATATGATTATAGGGAACTTTGATAGCTCAGTGTATATAACACCGCTTATCATACAGACGATGAGGGTTCAAATCCCGGTTCGGTCCTACACCACTTTATCTTTTCTAAAGACATATGTGTGGTTAATTTATCATAGTGAGGGAAAGCATCGTGAGAAACCTGGCTCACTTTGACTTAGTTATATGGCAGTGTATTGGTACAAAACGGCGATAAGTTTACCACTTATGAGTGTGGGCAGGGCAGGCCTAACGCCGATGAAAACCGCTATTTTGTTTTAATCAAAGGATGAAAACAATCTCAAGATAACAATATTAAGATGTAGATATGCCGTGAACTTTTGAGTTTAAGTTAGCCTGGTTTAAATGTTGTTTTGTGTAATGTATCATCTTTTCAACAGGCAATTTTCATTTTTAGTCTGGAAAAGCATTAATTTAATATAGTTATTATGAAATTAGTTTAAGCACCCAGACGTATTTTATACAAAGTTCACTGAATAATTAGTTGTTACTGAATTTTCATCTTTTAAGGTAAGAATTTACGAAACAATGCATAATTTATTTCAAAATAAAAGATAAATCTTTGTTTTTTGAATGTCAAATTGTAATTAACATTAAGTTATAATATACTTCTACTTCAGATTCGGAACATTTATTTGTGAGTAAAAGCCGTAAGAAACTCATTAAAAAACATCTTTTTTACATACATGCATATACTCACGGCTATAAATCCCTAGAAGGAGTAGCCAGAGCTAAGGAACTAGAAGTTCCTCAGCCAGTTTTGGAAAGTTGAATGGGGAAAAGATGGCAAAATAAAGGTTGTTGGTGATGGGTCTCCAACTGCATCGCCCAAAAATCCCTTAAAAGCCCCAATACTGTTAGTCGCCTCTTACGTACACCCACCGGAAGAAATGGGGTAGTGCTATTCTAAGCCGAAACTTCACAGCAGCACTATATTTTAATATGAAAAAGAAAAACATTAAGTTGATTTTAAATCTTCTGAGACATCAATTCTTTTCAGGAGTATTATAATATTATATAAATAAAGATTCTAGAAGTATTCCTTATTATAATGGTATTAAGTTGCTACCTTTGAAAATTGGATAACCATATTATTTTGAATCATCTATGCTATGTTATGTGCCATAATTATGCACTTGATATGAAACATAACTAATCCAGTAGTGCAGTCGTACTTTTGTAACTATCTAGTCACAAGCCTAAATGAATCGTACTACAAAAAATATCCGTGTATTGATTTTTCTAAGACTGACGAAGAGGTTTATCGGTATCGCCATATCTATATATCAGTGTTTTGACGAGCTCAGTTCTGTTTTAAGATGAATTCTGGTAACTGTCAAATTGAAATATCCCTTTATTGCATTATAAGGCACCTGTAGTAAATTATATAATATAATAATATAATTATATTATATTATATGTAAGTTTGTAAATTATTTTCAGTTGGAACACATTGTGGTTAAACTATTTTTGATCACAGAGCTTGGTAACCAAAACCAAAAGAAACTATTCCTAGTAATTTGATAATAAAAGAACTAGTTCTAAGATTAAACATGAAAGTGTTCGAATATGGTATCAATTCAAATTATATTATACAGTATTACCGCCAAAACACTAAAAAAAATTTATATACTAAAATAAAAAAATACTTATTAAAAACAGTACCTAAGCCGTAGCATAGAGCAATAAACTCAGCATTAGGTTCATTTTGTTGATTTGTGCCAGTATCCACAAAACTGATTTTTAGTCAAAATTCAAAATAAATGACTAACATACAGACATTAAAACTTTTAATTAAGCCATACCTTTCATTTTGTAAATCCTTAACTAAAGTATCATCACCCAAAAAAATATTTTCAATATCAGCAAAAACTTTCACCGAAAAATCCAACGTTTCACGATCTCGAATAGAAAATGAAAACGCGGTCGTTTCAGACGACGGATGACGCTTCACTGAAAGACTCTGAAAATTATCAAGCCTCTGAAGGCTGTAGATTTATATTTTCACAGTCAATTCGATCTCAGGCTGTTAAAGTGATTAGCACTGACACAAAGTGATAAACCACACATATACACCGCTCGGTATATTTACTCAACGTACTTACATAGTAATTAACATACTCATACATGCACAAGTTAAGACTGTTTTGCCGTGAAGGGTTAGTCAGTTGAACTAGTAACTTACCTTTATTGCCTATTTTAATACAAAAAATATGATACTTTATGCATCTAAAATTAAAAAGAAATAACATTAATTGATTTGGAAACATTCTCTTTCTTTCAAAAACAAAAACAATAATGTTGTCTGTCTCTTTTTCTGCCTGTCTTTAAGAAAAAAAAATACATACAATACATACATATACTAATACTTAAATTATATAGCCAGAATTAAGGATTCAGAAATTCCTCAGCCACTTTTGGAAATTTATTTATTTATTTATTTATTTATGGCATACCAACAGTTTTTACAATAATACACGCATTAATTATAAGACAAAGTTTACAGAGTAGCTAATTGAAAAACCAATTATAGGTATGCACCACTTGCACAAAGTATTAAAACCACTGAATATTACACATTACCTATTTAAAAATATACTTATACTAAAGAAACAGTTGTTAAAGAAAAAATAAAAATAAAAGATTAATGTTCGTAAAAGCGATTGAGTGCAGATTTAAAAGTTGTCAATGAGTCAGCATGAATGTCGACAACAGAACAAGACTCGTTTAACAATTTACATAGTCTAGGAACAGGGGAATAGGTACCATGGACAGTTCTGCGAAGAGGAGGGCGCAAGGGTGTTATCTTATGTCTGGGATATCTGGAAGGAAAACTAAAACAGAATTTAGATAGTAACGAGGGGCAGTCAAGATTGCCTTTGATAATTTTGTATAGAAATATCAAATCCAAAAGTTTTAATCGACAATTTAATGATGATAGTTTAAAATATGACAAACGCGATGTGTATGAATCAAACTTTGACGAGTTTGTATTAAACTTGTTTGAAAGATACCACATAAATCTTTTTTGAACACGTTCTATTCTCAGTGAATGGTTAGAGTAATGAGGTCTCCATACTACGCTGCAGTATTCGATTATAGACAAAACAAGACTTCTGTAAAGGCATAGTAAAGTAAATACATTTTTAAATTCCTTACCGCTTCTCATTACAAAGCCCAACATCTTTGAAGCATTCTTAATAACATTGTCGATATGTGGCACAAAAGTAAGTTTGCTGTCAAGCATAACACCGAGATCTTTTATTTCACTCACTTCCTCGAGAATATTGTTTCTTAACAAATAGTGCGTTTCTATAATTTTAATTTTTCGAGTAAACTTTATGTGTAGGCACTTCTTTATGTTCAAGTCCATTCTGTTTGACCTGCACCAATCATCTAGTCGATTCAAATCTTCTTGCAAAGCCACTGAATCCGTTGTGTTATCTATCACCCGAGTAAATTTCAAATCATCTGCGTAGAGATACGGTGTCGAGTTCAGGAAACATTCAGTTACGTCGTTGATAAATAAATTAAATAGAATAGGACCTAGGTGAGAGCCTTGAGGTACTCCGGAGGTGATATCCCTTGAACGCGAAAAATATCCGTTAATAGCTGTAAAAAATATGCGTTTTTTCAAATAAGAATCAAACCACAATAATAATGCTCCGCTGAACCCGTACGACATAAGTTTAGCCATAAGAATATCGTGTGGAACCCTATCAAACGCTTTTAAAACGTCAGTATATATAGCATCCACTTGTTTCTGGTTGTCCATTGACTGGGATAAATCTTCAATGAATAAAGCTAAGTTGGTACTAGTAGATCTGCCAGTCATAAAACCATGTTGGTGTACATTTAAGTATTTTTTTAAATAGTGTTGCATAAAAGGACATATAAGCGATTCAAATATTTTCGGAAATATAGATAGAATTGATATTGGTCTATAATCTTTTACATTCGAACTAACACCACCTTTGGGAATAGGAACTACCATGGCGGTCTTCCATCTTGTCGGAAAAGTACCATAACTAAGCGATTTATTATAAATGATATGTAGTGGAATACACAAGTTACTACAGCATTTGGAAACAAATAATGGATGAACCCCGTCTGGACCAGCTCCCTTTGATAAGCAAATACTTTTAAGTTTTTTCAGAACATCTTCTACAGATATAAATGGTAAGCCTGGGCAGTCATTCGGAGAATTTATAATTATATATTTTTGCAGAATAACTTGCTCTTTAGAGTATACAGATGAGAAATATTCACTGAAAAATTCACATATTTTGTTACCATCTGATGACGATATTACTCCATTCGACATATTTGCGGGTAGAGTGCTTCCGTTTCCACGTTTTGCTTTTAAAAAGGACCAAAACGCTTTGGGATTTTTTCTTATATTTTCCTCGGCCATACATATATAGTCTTTATAACACGATACTGCCAGTTTTTGGCAACGTTTACTTATAATGTTTAATGAAATTTTATCTAATGGATTATTGTAGATCTTGAATCTTTTTCGCAACTTATACTTTTCGTTTAGTAGATTTAAAAGGTTCTCCGTGAACCACGGTGGAAAGTGTTTCCGTTTTACTCGTGTCTTCGGGACAAATTTTTCTAATGTGTAGTCAATGTGCTTGTAAAAAATATCAACCATGCAGTCAATATTATGACTACCAAATTCAGAGACCCAATCAATTCCCTCAAGATATTTTAAATAGTACCAAAATTATTGCTGATGGCTACTCTTAACATCTTAGATGACATCGATGAATCGTACAGAATTCAATGTCACGTGATTGAAATCCCAGAAAAATGTAAAGATATTCTCGGTCGATATAATATAAAAATCCTCAACATTAACATAAGAAGCATAAATCATAACTTTGACCAACTTTTAATAACACTGAAAAGGCTTAATATTGACTTTGATGGTATTGTTCTCAGTGAATGTTGGCTTAGCGAATCTTCCCCCATTCCCGAAATACATGGATATAATTGTTTTCACTCTATTCGTCGCATTAATAAAGCCAGTGGAGTAGTTATTTATGTTAGGGACTGTTGGTCTGCGGAATGCCTTGAATTGGAGATAGAGGAAGCCAATAACGTTTTAGTAAATGTAGAAAATTTATTCTCTATATTAGGCCTGTACCGTCCACCCTGCTTTTCGAACCCAGAAACCTTCATAAACTCTCTGGAATCTTCTCTTTCTTCTGCAACCCATTGCTCTCACCTTATCATTGCTGGAGATATAAATCTAAATATTTTAGGACCGGCGGCAGATAGCAAATATGCGTCTGAATACATTGATGTTTTATCTGGTTTAGGACTTATATCCTCGATCAACAAGCCGACTCATGATAAAACAAACATTGATCACATTTTTGTCCCTTCCGGCGGTCATGCTGAATCCATCGTCTGCAAAACTGATTTAACAAATCATAACCTATGTATGGTCGGGATTACATTCCCATCAACTTCAAAACGTCAAAAAAAATCAGGTTTTGTCGTCAAAACTGATTTCGATGGTATTCGTCATACGTTGGAAAATGAGGACTGGGATACCTTTTTGCATAACTTGTCACTGGATGAAGCAGTTACCAGCTTTTCTGACAAAATAGAAAAAGTTATTGCCGATAATACCAAGCCTGTAAAAATCCCCCATTCAAAGGTAGTTCTGGCAGACTGGATGACCCCTGGGCTTCTAAGATGTTCTCAACATAAGGATAGACTTCACGCCGATTGTAAGAATGATCCAAATAATACAGTCACTAAACTAATTTACACTAGATACAGAAACTTTTATATTTCACTCTTAAGAAAAGTCAAATCAGATTATTATAACTCGAAATTGATGGAATGTAAGAATTCTCCGAAAAATCTCTGGAAAACCATAAATAACATTACAAGAAGGAATCAAACCCAATCAAAGTCCTGTGATCTTGCCTTGATTAAACAAAATGAGCAACAATCCGTGGATTATGTCAATGACTTTTTTGTCAATATTGGCCCTACCTATGCAAAAAAGTTATTGAATAAAACCAACGAGACTGAGGAATCTTTAGAATCCAAAGTTACAGCTCACTCGCAATCACCACCATACTCACTGTTCCTAGCTCCCACAGACCCCACCGAGGTATTTAATCTGATCCAATCCCTGGATAAAAACAAAGGTGCTGGTTTGGATGGAATTAGTATTAATCTTATAAAGACATTAGCTCCCTGCATTTCATCTCCATTAGCCTCTATTTTCAATCTTAGTATTTCGCTGGGGTTATTTCCGTCGAAATGGAAAACGGCATTAGTTAAGCCGATCCATAAATCTGGCCCCAAAAACTGTCCGAATAATTACCGTCCAATATCCCTTCTAGGTGCCTTCTCAAAATTACTGGAACGTATCATTAACAACCGGTTGATAAACTTCCTGGAATCTAACAAACTGTTAATGGAAAATCAATTTGGCTTTCGAAAAGGCAGGTCGACGGAACAGGCTGTCCATCTCTTGACAGACAAGATATCATCTTTGCTTGACAGGGGAGACAAATGCATAGGTATCTTTCTTGACCTTGCCAAGGCGTTCGACACTGTATCCATCCGTATTCTATTAAGGCGCATGGAGGCTATAGGGATTCGAGGTGTCGCTTTGGATTGGTTCAGGAGTTATCTCTCAAATAGGGATCAGTGTGTAGTCATCAACAAAGTTGTAAGTAGTCCCAAAGATACGTTTTTTGGTGTTCCACAAGGAAGTATACTCGGCCCAACCCTCTTTTTGATTTATATTAACGATATTTCCTCTATTAAATTAAAAGACACAGATCTTCTTTGCTATGCCGATGATACGGTCCTACTTTTTCATGAGAAATCATGGCAAAAAGTCCATGCTATCGCTCAAAAGGGTATTATGAAGATATCTAAATGGCTGAACGATAGCATACTAACATTAAATACAACCAAGACGGAGTACATATGCTTTCACAAAACCAAGGCCTCAGCTCCTTGCAAAACACTTCCTCCCATCAAAATACATGACACTCGCTGTGTCCTGTCATACACGGATGATTGCTCGAGCTCTTGCTCATGTGAATCAATTACAAAAACCCGCGTTACCAAATATTTAGGTGTACACATCGACGAAAATTTGAATTTCCGGGAACATATTAGCGTCACAGCAGCTCGCGTTCGCAAATTGATTCATGTGATGAGGCTTCTCCGTGAAGTGACTACCGGTAGTGTTTTAAAATACGTTTATACTGCCCTCTGCCAGTCAGTCATAACCTACTGCATCCTTGCATGGGGTGGATGTGCAACCACCATTATGATTACACTGGAGAGAGCCCAAAGAGCCGTCTTAAAGACTATGTTAGGAAAGCCTCGGCGATTTCCGAATTCAGCCCTATTTACTGAGGCAAAAGTACTAACTGTACGTCAAATCTTCTATCTGAGGTCAACAGTGCATACTCAAAAGGAAGTAATACTAGCCGGCATCACTGATAATTCTAAAAGAGTTTTTACGGTAACAGTACCTTTAGTGAAAACTAGTTTCGCTCAAAAGTTTATGAAATACCTTGGACCATTTATATATAATAAATTTGAAAAAATGCTGGCGAAACTACGAGAATGCAGTGTTAGAGAATGCAAAAAAAATTGTTGAATGTAAATTACTAACTATGACATACAGGGAAACAGAAGACATAATGAAAGTTATTAAATAGGAGCAATATACGCACTATTACGCACACAATCTCAAACACTTACACACTCACCTACATACTAACATAAACACACTTTTCCTTATACATACCTTACACCTACACATGCAGCGGCAAGAGCTAGATTAAGTACGTGTCTATTATATAATAATTTAGTTTTTTTTTTTTTTTTTTTTAATTCATTATCTTTTTTACCTTAATTGTATAGTATAGTTTTCCATAATTAGTTTTTGATTATAGATTGTAAGTCCATTTTTGTTTTTTTTTAGTATTAGTTTTTCCTAGTTTTTAATTAAATGCATAGTATTGTAAAATTTAGTAAAAATGTAACTGTAATTATTAAATGTTCGCTGCGATACAGGCATTGCCTAGTGTAGTGAACTAGTGAAAGCTTGTTGTATGTTATTTTAATCGCTTATGTTAATAAAGTTTTTTTTTTTTTTTTTATATTGATTTATTGAAATGTAGTCTGCTTTATAAAAGTTGGGCTTTAAGTGATTGGGATTAGGGATTAGGTTTTTGGGAATGTTGTAATTAATTGCGATTTCAAGTGGGGGATGGTAAGCGTCGATTTTCGATAATGCATGACATGACTCATTGACATTACATTCTAAGTTACATAGAACAAGGTCCAATACCTTACCATAACGGTTTTTTATTTTGTTACACTGAAGGAGATTATTAATATTAACAAAGTCAGTCAAGGTGTTACATAAGTTTGATTGATAGCAAGTATTATGAGTTGATGAAACTGATGTGCTCCAGTTCATATTACCCATATTGAAATCTCCAATGATACAAAGTTTATCATCATGATGTAAATATTGTTCATATATTTTATTACAATTTATTAAAAAACTGTTTAATGTTTGCATATCTATTGGAGATCTGAGATAGATACCACATAAAGCTAATCTTTTTGATTTTGAATTCCCTGAATTGCCTAAAGTTATCCAAAGGTCTTCATTTTCTGATTCCCAGTCACTGTGGCGAATAGGTCGGAGAGATTGCTTTACAGCAATCAGCACCCCCCCGCCATCATTCATATAACCATATTTAGTTGTAAACCTATCTCGTCTAAACACACAATATCTACCATCAAAGAGTTCATTATTAAAAATACTGGAATTTAACCATGTTTCTGTAATAATAATGACATCATAATCAGAACATAATACATTTTGATAAAAATCATGAGTTTTTGTTTTTAGTCCTCTAGAATTTTGGTAATAAATTCTTAGAGTGAATATATTTAATTCTGCGAATTGTAAAAGAAAAATAAATATAGAATACAATCAAACATATAAAGCCAAAACAATTTACACAATCTTCAGAGAGTCTTCATCCCTAATTAGTTTGTAAGGGGCGTTGTCGTCCTTTCGCATAAAAATGCGTCCATTTTTAACCCAGACATACTTGTATCCCAATTCTCTTGCCTTAGCTCTTGCTGCTGCGTGTAAGTATTTGTTTGCGGGTGAGAGGTGTTCAGTAACAAAAATTGGCAACTTATCTCCTGTGATCCCAATATGGCTTGTGTTTAGTTTGTTGGAGCTGTTTGACTTGTTATATTGGATCACAGCAGCCAGTAACGTATCACGCAAATGAGATGAACTTAGCTGCACCACAATTGATTTAGGACGAGTGCTGAGGCGGTTGTTTTTAGCTGTACGCGTACAATTAATAATATTTTCCCGCTCAATGTTGACTTTAACTGCTAATCCTAGTTGGGTGACTAATGAAACAAGATTTTCATTGCGGTTTTCGGGAACACATTGTATTTCAACATTACTCATACGAGCTTGTTGTTCCAAGTTATTTACACGGGCCAAAAGATCTCTCATATTTGTGTTGATTTGCATATTATCATCTTTTAATTTTTTTATATCCGTTTTCGTAATGCTTGATTCATTTAAAAGTTTTTCATATTTATCATTCATGAATTCCATTGATGCCTTCATTTCGCTTATTTCACCTTTTACACTTCGAAATTCACTTAAAATGCCCGCCATAGTATTACCGATGCTACTAAAAACCTCAGTTATCTCTGTTTTAATTATTTCCCTAATATTTTCGGGGGTAATCGCTTCAGATTCAGCAAGCGGAGAAGAAGAGGCTTGGCGCTTATTTTTCCGCTTGTTGCTGTTATTCTGCGGATGAGAATTTCGCGTGTTTTCGTCGTCTGAGGTGGTCGAAATTGGTTTCGTTGGTGTACGTCGCATATTATTCATTGTTGCAAATAGCTCGTATCTTATTTAGACTATTTACCCTTAGAAAAAATCAGAGTCGTATTTATACACGCCGATGTGAAATTCAAACTTAATAAAATACAAAAAGACGATTCTTGGTTGAGGATTGAACCGCGACACTTGCAAGTATTGTCTTAGCCGTTATGCGCTGGGCCAATGTTACACTACGACAAACAGCGAAATAGTCAGTACCTTTATGATTTGTTTTTCGATATCCAAAACATTAATTCTGACGCTAGTTAGCGAAAATACTCAGTAAGACATTTTTACACTGACCGACACTTCGAGATTTCTTAATAAATTATACTGATATTATCCATTAAAAACACAATTGTCACTGTACTTAGGTATTCACTTTCGTTAACTAAATGGAGAATATATTATAGAAGGTTTTTTAACTAATGAAAAGTTTTAAATTTATGTAATTAGGTCCTGGTTTGAACACTATTATGTGATGGTTGAACAAAACCCATTAAACCGAACTTTTTCAAATAGATAACACTTGTACTATTTATTTACACATTTACGACTTTGAATTTCCAAAAAAAAACCAATAACTATTGCTAAATTATCACTTTTCAAATTAAATACTTGGAGCAGATGTTTTATGTGTAATTAGGGAAAAGATGGTAAAATAAAGGTGAGGGGTCTCCAACCACATCTCCAAAAATCCCTATAAAAGCTCCAATACCTTTAGTCGCCTCTTACGTACACCCACGGGAAATAATGGAATAGCAATATTCGTCACTAAATAGCATAATACTAATACAAAATAAAAATTGCTTAAGAGCGAGTCGGCCTCGCCTGTGTAGGGTTTTGTAGTAGTAAGAGTAAGTTAGTATATTTTTTGAGGGATGTGGCTAAAAAACCATCGCCAACCATCATTGATTTTACGATCTTTGCCGAAGAATAGTCGACTTTTTAAAGTCAAACGTACAATCTTCATTACTACATTAGATATGTGTATAGGGAACCGTGATAGCCCACTACGTAGAACATCGTTAATCGTTCAAACAATGGGGGTTCAGATCCCAGGTCAGGCCTACACCAATTTGTATTTTCGAAAGACAAATGTGTAGTTAAATTATCATGGCTGTTAAAGATGAGGGAAAACATCGTGTGGAAACCCACATAGCTGAGTTTTATTTAGTCATGTGACACTGTATTCGTACTAAACGGCCATAGGCCTCCTATCACGTGAGTACACTATCCAAGCAGAACATTGGTACTCTGAACAATAGATGACTATGTCACGTGATGTTCAAGAGTATTAGTACCGCTGCATACGGCGTAAAAATTTGAGTTGGTATATTTATATGAAGGACATTATACTATCTACCACCTAGTAGGAAGGTTATACTATACTAATGGTTCTCTTGAGTTTTACCTTGACTTAAATATTGAGTCTATTAAAATATTGGAAAACATTAATATCTTCATATTTTCATCATTTCTTTTAAATTTTTATCATACTAAATTCAAATATTTTTTGCCATTATCTTTTGTTATAAACGTAGTGCTAAAGCAAGGTAATATAAATCAAACTTAATATGCGCGATTCAAGAATTAAGAATTATTCAGCTTATTTACTGTGCTTGTTTTATATTAAATGATTTCCATTCTATTAACTTACTTCATTTAACTTATTCTATTCTTGTTTTAATAGAGCGATTTCTATAAAGAATGTCATAGAAGTGATAAGGCTGTAAAATTGTAATTTGGAGGACATTTTAAAGAAATCTTACTAGTAATCAAGATTTTTAAACTGTGAAGACCCAACGTGCACATGGCTTTGTCCATGAAGGTGTAAATCTTCCCTCGTTAACTAGAGAAGATTAACAAAATTATATTCGAACTAGAGGATCGGCCCAGCTTCGCACGGGTAGCGCAGTTTTCAAAATATCTGAGGTTTCTTTAATCACTGCTCAACCTTTGTGAAATTTAGCGCCACTTATAGCACTCCTGAATAGTTTAGCTTTGTGATTGTGAAAGCTCTTTAATGAACGGTTCAGTATCTCCGAAAATAAATCCATGCAAACAAACAATCAGAGTTACAAACTTTGCATACATCATACATATACTCACGACTATCTTTTTCCCGCGCAACCATTACTAAAAAATAATCCAGCATGATTCACGTGCGACGACAGGACGCAATGGCTTATTTCATGTATAAGTTTAGTGTTTCTATACCGATTTCTATGATTCTTTTTTTATTGAATAGGTAATAATGTAAACTTTTATAAATGAGAGATGAATGAGAGAACTATAAACGTAAGAGTAAACAAATATAATAAGGATGCTTCGAACTGCAAAGCTATCAAGAGTTACACGGGTTATTGTGAGTCAACCATAAAAGATAGACATATGCTGTCGAAGGATATTTTTAAAATAAAATTATGTAGAATATTTCCGTGATATATGATTTCCACGTAACTGCAACCATTAAGGCTGCACACGCGACGGAAGCTTAAATAATGGAGTAATTTCCCCCGTTTTCCCAAAATTCCTCTTCACTACTCTGCTGAAAAGTACACTATAACCTGCCTAGGAGTATGAAGAATAACTCTACCAAGTTTTGTTAAAATCCGTCGAGTAGTTTTTGTTTCCATAAGGAACATACAAACCGACAGACAGACAGACAGGCAGGCAGGCAGACAGACAGACAGACAGACAGACGGACAGACAGACAGACAGACAAAATTTTTACTGATTGCATTTTTGGTATCAGTAATGATCACTGATCACCCCCTGATAGTTATTTTGAAAATATATTTAATGTACAGAAATGACCTCTCTACAGATTTATTATAAGTATAGATAGATTACAGAAAACCGATCACAAATTAAGATTTACAGAATAGATTTATAAAAAGAAGGTGGTAAGAAAAAAAAAACCCTCGTCCAAATCGGACGGGGTGGTCAGACAGTGAAGGTTTTTCTACATACGTTTCATTTTCAGTTTAATAATGTCAAACTAACGTTTGGTTTGTTCACATTAAAATCGTTTAAAAAGTTAAAATATAATTAAACCCAAAATACACAAATTATTTAATAAAAAAAATGAAAAAATGTGAATGTAAGGAGTCCAAAAGAATTAAAGTAATTTGGTTTGTTTATGAATGTTTTCATTAATATATATTACATATGTTTCATTCCACCGTAGCAGATGTTACACCTTTATTGTGCACCTTAACAGATTGGTCTACATTATAGATGCTGACGGGAAATATTCGGAATCATTCAAATCGAATATTTCGGAAAATTTCCGAATATCTCGGACTTTGTCTTTGGCCAAAAATATAGGATTATACGCGCTTGGATATCGTGATGATTACAATCAATTTAAGCATACATACACACACATACTCACGCCGTTAGTTTTCATTGGGATAGCCACTTCATACGCTCTCAAAAAATATAAATAAATTAAAATAACAGTAGATACAACATTATTCTGGACTTAGCTAGTTGTAGATGTAGTTTTTGAGATTCACTCGAGGGTAGTCACAGTAAATAAAATAATTAAGGTGATATTTTTGCCTCTAAAAAAGTAATTGAAGTTTTAAATAATTTGTTAATTGTGAGCCCTATATTTATGTAATGATATGCCAACATTATACATTCATTAATAGAAATCCTAAATAGGGTAACTACATAAAAGCAAAAACTAAAAGTTATGTAATCTATAAGCAGTCTATCTCAAATTAAACGTTTACGCAGCGTTTTTCAAAAGGGATGGTGTGGTACAACTTAAGAGAGAAAATATGTTTAAACCATTTTGTTCATGAAAACCTCATGTGGGGATTATTACTAATAAATAAAGAATAAATAAAGGAAAGAAAAATTTCGACACAAGCGGGAAAAAAATTTTCTTTCCTTTATTTATTAGAAAATATGTTCTGAACCGAGACATCATTTCATGAGTTGAAATTTACTTGGTCCGTGCATTTACGGACACTTTTCTAACACCATCAATAAGAACATAAGGCAAATGATTTTTTATTGTGTTAGTTTTTAGTTTACTTTTATATTAAACTTTGTAATTTTTTTAAATCTTTTTGTTCATGAAAACCTCATGTGGGGATTATTACTAATAAATAAAGAATAAATAATGGAAAGGAAAATTTCGACACAGGCGGGATTCGAACCCGCGACCTCAGGTATACGCCCCCGTCGGGTATACGTTTATTAGTAATAATCCCCACATGAGGTTTTCATGAACAAAAAGATTTAAATTATGTGAAAGTTAGGCGTTTTCAACATTTGCATTCTATCTGAAAAGGTAGACAAGTGGCCTTCCGAATTAGTAAAAAATTCGGAGGTAGGAAACGCAAACACTACTAAAACGTGTAAAAGAAATAAAGGATAGAAGAATTTCGCGCTGGCAGCCATTGACACGGTAGCTCAATTGGCAAGAGCGACGGGGGCGTATACCCGAGGTCGCGGGTTCGAATCCCGCCTGTGTCGAAATTTTTCCTTCCATTATTTATTCTTTATTTATTTGTAATTTTTATTCATTTTATATGTTTTTTATGCCACAACCCATCTAACAAAAAATCGTCTAATAGTGGCTAAAAATGCCAAAAATAATTTACTTATAAGAGCTGTATTATCATTTATCACTAATATGGGGGCGTTTGGGCACAAATTACAAGGACAATAACCAAAAACCTCCCTTATAATTGCTTTATTGTAAGCTTATTTTTCTTATACGTGCTTAATTATAGCAATCAAAAAAAAGAGCCAAACTAATAAAAGTAAAAGTATTGCTCTTAAAAAGCCAACACACTTGTAATAGACATGTTAAACGCGTTAATAAGGCCAACCAACCTTATCCGTGTTTTATTATGGCGAGCAACAAAGGAGTGAAACTTATAGAAATTCTATTACAAAGTTATTCGCCTGAAAATGGGTGTTTGAGGTTCTACAACAAGTGTTTTGTTGAGTGATTTTTTAACAGTTTGACAGCTTAAACAAGCATTTTAAAGAGAACAAAAACGGGTATGTAATTAATTTTATTTATTTTTGTAGTGTACCTGAATCTGAGAGTATATTGTGCTTGTGCATGTTAATGTGAAAACTGTGTGGGAATTCAAACGTACGGTAAAATGTGGTACAAAAAGTGTAATTATGTCAACGCGCCTTTGAATTTGATTAGTTTTATGGTAAAAATGTGAATAATTATTAAGTCATGTTTCTTTATAATGCTTTTACAGGGGTAATAGCAGTCGCACATCGTCTATTAGGAATCTATAAGAATATAAGCTCTGTAATGGAAATATTTTTTCATAAACTGTCGCCATTTTATCTAACGTTAGGGTTCGATTGTCACAAGTTTTATTCCGTAGCTATATAAATATTAGCTATATTACATTTAGGTCTTATTACTATGGTTGCATTTACCGACGTTGACAATTTTTAGAAAGAGAAGAGTTACTGTCCAAAACAAGATATGGCCATGGCATCGAACACATTTTATTATACGAAAAAAATGTTTTCATTGCAAATATCAGACTTCTTCAAACATATCTTCACACTTTGTAATAAGTCATGAAAATATAGAAGTTTTGCTACTATTTACTTCCTTGTTTTGTTAATATTGTAAAGATGGTTTGATTTACTTTACTACTACTACCAGGTGAACGTGAATATTTTAATCCACAATTTTAATGCAACATTTCCCAATAGTAATTAATAATACCTAGCAATGTAAAATAATTATTAGTACTTAAGTGTAAGTAAATACATATTTTATAGACGTTTTATTTGTTTTGAGCAATGTCCGCGCATCCAAAGACATCTTGTGCGGTAATACGTTACATAATATTTTTAATAGATCACTCAAAGTCATATGGGAAATATTAAATTTTAGTGCTCCATCTCTGATATCCCCACAAATATCCATCTTATTTAACACTTCAACTAAAATTATGACTACTTTACTTCCCCTACATAATTGTTAATGTACCTCGTATTTATTGTATTTATATTATATAGTTGAATGATTGCAAGTTATATTGTACCCTTTTTTGGTAAATAAATAAATAAATTTGAAATGAACTACTGTTATATTCTTCCTCACTGATTTCTGTTCTTCATATTTATCTTCCAAAAAATTATTTACGGAACCATCAAGTGATTTGTTGGTATGAGCTTGATCATTTTTAGTATTATACTCGTAGCTGTAGAAGTGGTGGGTGTATTGTTAATAATGTTTTCGTAAACTTTTTTCTATAACCACCACTCCTATTTACTTCTTCCAATCTAGTGAATACATTTTTTGTGTTATTGTAACAGCAAACACCACTGTTGCATTTCCAAAATGGCCACAATATGACAAATCTAGTAAGATAAAATATTTTAATACGTCCATCTTGTAAATAATACCTTTTTAATAACTATGTAAGTGAATATGGATTGCTCTCATTCTTATAAAGACCATATAAAATGCTGTAAATTCTTTGATGGCTAGACATCTTATAAAATGCTCGTATCAGTCTAAAAGTATCATAGTTAACTTATGCATTACTATTATAAGAACAGTTAACCAAATGAAAAGTGTTTATATGGCTTTTGAATATTAAATGGCTTAAAAACATTGTAAATGCTCTTATAAGAATAACACATTTTTAATCCTTATTGAAACCATATAATTTGGACTTGTTATGGTTAACCTAACCAAATTATAAGAATACTAGCTGACCCCACAGACTTCGTACTGTCAAAAGTGTAGACTTTCACGGCGTCAAACTGAAATATTTAACTGACCTGTTGAGGGTCTTTTTCATGCGATGAGAAAAAAGGTGTTTTTCATAGTGTCCTCACAATTTTTTTTCACTTTATAAATTTTAAGTTTATAAGTATAGTAGTTTCGGCTGAACATTGATTCTTAATCAGTTTGGCCATTTTTTAAGAAAATTTATTGATCTCTTAATTTTTTTTGTAATAAAAAGTGTCCTATTGTGTTAAATGGGATCATTATCTGGCTTCCTGTTAATTTTATTTTAAATCCTATCCGACTTAGCTTAGGTACACTCCTTTGTCGCGCCAGGGCGGCCTTCAGTCGCCCGGCAACAAAAGTCAAGGTGACGCCGCATAGACCGCAGGGCCAGCAACACCGAAACCGGGGGGTTTTAGTCAGTAAAAGTCTGACATACCCCCGATGCTCTCTCGAGTGGCGGTATATCCTTGGAGGATTTCTCCCCGGTATAAAAACGAAAAAAATATATATTTAAATACGTTCTGTGAATTAGTCTTAATTTAGCTATAAACACACAAACATCCAAACATCTAAACTTTCACATTTATAATATTAAAAGGATAAGGCTTAAACATAAAGCTTCTCGCGCAGGTGACCTCGCTCGCCGGCCAGCGCAGCGTCTTGTCTTGCGCTTCATGCACGCGTGTAAATTTTGTTACGGAGTAATTTTAAAATTGTATTATCTTCTAAGATGTTTATTTAAATTAAGTAATGTCAATGACAGTTTTGTTCTCAATTAAATACTCTTAATCAACAACATGTTTAATTGAATAAGGATTAATATTATGTTGATAAAACATTATGGCAAATATTTGGCAATAATGCATTTATTTCGACCGAATTGAGTAAGTCAATCTTAATAGGTAGACATATACTGTCACGGACATTTTTTTAGATCATTTAAAGAGAAATGATTCTTTAATACATACTTTTTGCTAATAAATAAAGAATAAATAAAGGAAAGAAAAATTTTGACACAGGAGGGATTCGTATACGCCCCCGTCGCTCTTGCCAATTGAGCTACCGTGTCAATGGCTGCCAGCGCGAAATTCTTCTATCCTTTATTTCTTTTACACGTTTTAGTAGTGTTTGCGTTTCCTACGGGGGCGTATACCGAGGTTTTCATGAACAAAAAGATTTAAATTATGTGATAGTTAGGCGTTTTCAACATTTGCATTCTATCTGAAAAGATAGACAAGTGGCCTTCCGAATTAGTAAAAAATTCGGAGGTAGGAAATGCAAACACTACTAAAACGTGAAAAAGAAATAAAGGATAGAAGAATTTCGCGCTGGCAGCCATTGACACGGTAGCTCAATTGGCAAGAGCGACGGGGGCGCATACCCGAGGTCGCGGGTTCGAATCCCGCCTGTGTCGAAATTTTTCTTTCCTTTATTTATTCTTTATTTATTAGTAATAATCCCCACATGAGGTTTTCATGACAAAAAAGATTTAAACATACTTTTTGGGTATCTTAAACCGTTTACGCAGCGCGCACAACGGAAGTATGAATAATTATCCCCGTTTTGCAACATTTTTCGCTAGTAGTTTGCTCCTTTTAGTTGCAGCGTGATGATATATAGCGTAAAACCTTCCTCAATAAATGGACTATCCAACACAAAAAGAATTTTTCTATTTGATTGGGTAGTTCCTGAGATACTAGCGTTAAAACAAACAAACAAACTCTTCAGCTAATAACTAAAGGAACGAAAAATTTCGACACAGGCCACATAATAATCCCCATAATCCGCACATGAGGTTTTCATGAACAAAAACATTCAAATTATGTGATAGTTATGCGTTCTCAACATTTGCATTCAATCTGAAAAGGTAGACAAGTGGCCTTTCGAATTTGTGAAAAATTCGGAGGTAGGGAACGCAAACACTACTTAAAAGTGTAAAAGAAAAAGAAACAAAGGATAGAAGAATTTCGCGCTGGCAGGTCACACGGTAGCTCAATTGGCAGAGCGACGGGGGCGTATACCTGAGGTCGCGGGTTCGATTCCCGCATGTGTCGAAATTTTTCTTTCCTTTATTTATTCTTTATTTATTAGTAATAATCCCCACATGAGGTTTACATGAACAAAAACATTCAAAAAAAAAAACTCTTTAGCTTTATAATATTATTATTATATTAGAATATAGGTAACATTAGCCAAATCTTCTTATATCGTGCCATTATAAGGAACATTGTTATAATGAAAGCTATTTTATAACAACTATAGGAGATTTGACCTTATGCATATAATTTTATATAGTACTAGCAGCCCGTCCCAGCTTCGCTCGGGCATAAATTATCAATAACATTTTGTTTTTTATTTTATTACATGTATTATTATTTTAATATATTTTTTTTAAGTTTTAAGCTATGTTATATTTTTTTGCTATGTAGTGTCAGCTTAGAATAGCACTACCCCATTTCTTCCGGTGGGTGTACGTAAGAGGCGACTAACGGTTTTGGGGCTTTTGAGGGATTTTTGGGCGATGCGGTTGGAGACCCATCACCAACAACCTTTATTTCACCATCTTTTCCCCACACAACTTCCAAAAGTGGCTGAGGAATTTCTGATTCCTTAGCTCTGGCTACCCCTTCTAGGGATTTATAGCCGTGAGTATATGTATGTATGTATGTTATATTTTTTTGTATTTATATTTAGATATATTTTTTTATTTTTTTTATTTTTCATAATGAGTAATTACATAGAATAGCACTACCCCGTTTCTACCGATGGGTGTACGTAAGAGGCGACTAACGGTATTGGGGCTTTTAAGGGATTTTTGGGCGATGCGGCTGGAGACCCATCACCAACAACCTTTACTTTACCATCCTTTCCCCACTCAATTTTCCAAATGTGGCTGAGGAATTTCTAATTCCTTAGCTCTGGCTACCCCTTCTAGGGATTTATAGCCGTGAGTATATGTATGTATGTATGTATGAGTAATTATATCAAAAGCCATTCAATTTATAGAGTTAGAGCTTCCCTGTAAACAATATTTGACGTTGTTGTATTTTGGGGCAGCAAAATAATTTGATGTTCAGGAGCTCCCACCCGCGACAGGCCAACATACAGTTGACCGTGAGTAAAACAATTCTTTCGCAGGTCAATCCCTACTAATTTGAAGGTTTGGCCTTGGGACTTATTAATTGTTAAAGCAAAAGATGTTTTAACCGGAAATTGTAGCCGTTTAAATGGAATTGGCAGATCAGTTGGGATCATCGGTATCCTCGGTATATGAGCTAATTGACCGGCTGCTGGGCCAGTGATAATAGTCGCTACAATTAAATTTTGCTTTAACTCTTTGATAAGCAGCCTCCCGTACCCCTTCGTGATGCCTGCAACAACTTACTATGCATAGCTAATCGAGCGGAGTTTTATCTATTTTTTTAATTCGAGATAACTTTCGAATGGAATGTTCGAATCGAATAATTCAAAAAGTAATATAAGGGTATTGAAGTAATCTGAAATAATATATACGTTTTTTTTATAAGGATTAGTTAGGTACAAATAAAGAGCCTTTTCTAAAGCAGGATTTTAATTTAATTTTTAAATAATTTTATATAATGACGCTTGTTGTGAGATAACTATAATAGTTAGAGACATGCTGTTGGAGCATTTTTTTTAGATAATGATGTGTTCTATAAAATTGTAGTACATAATTTTATTCTATTGTCAATAGTTTTCGCAGCGCACGCGATGTAAGGTTTTTTTTGGTATTTCTTTAACACCTTGGGTTACAATTTTGAAGTTTACGTAAGGATCCCTATTTTTTTTGAAAATAAAATAAAGCTTATGTCACTCGGGAATAGTGTAGCATCAAAACAGTGAAAGAATTTTTCAAATCCGTCCAGTAGTTTTGGAGCCTATTCAATTCAAACAAACAAACAAAAAATCAAACCTTTCCTCTTTATAATATTAGTATAGATAAGTATAAGACACATGATAAGCGACATGATAGTCCAGTGGGTAGAACACCCGCCCGAAAAACAGAAGGGCGTGAGTTCCAATCCTGGGACGGGCCTACACCAATTTGTCTTTTCTAAAGTCATATATGTGTGGTTAATTTATCATGGTTGCTAACGGTGAGGGAAAACATCGTGAGGAAACCCACATGGCTGAGTTGTACTTAGTCATGTGACAGTGTATTCGTACAAAACGGCGATAGGCCTGCCCCCTATCACGTGAGTACACCGTCTAAGCAAAACGTGGGTACCTTCTCTGGAAACTAGATGGCGCTTGCCATGTGAGTTCAGGAGTATTGGTACCTCTGCCAACCCCTTCGGGGATAAACGGCGTGAACGTTTATGTTATGTTATGTATAAGTATAAGAGTACCTTGTTTGTTGGAAAATGGCGAATGCACATTTTCTTTTCTTTTTGTTTCTTTTACTAATAAATAAACTAACTAACTAACTAAATAAACTCACGCCATCACTTCCCGTGGGGGTAGGCACAGGCGTATAATTACATACATGCATACATATACTCACGCCATTATTTCCCATTGGGGTAAGCAAATACGTTTAATCACATATATGCATACATATACTAACGCTATTATCTCTCATTGGAGTAGGCAGATACGATTAATTACATTCAAATACGCACATCATTATTTCTCATTGGGGTAGGCTGAAACTATCGATCGCCACTTCGTACGACCCCGGCAAACTTTTTAATAAATATCCTTTTATTTTGAAGTCATATAGGAGTTCCCGCTTATTTAATATTTTGTGTGAAATATGACGTAAAAATATTTGGAAAAGGTTGTGTACATGAATAGGATATTTGTAAGTATAGTAGAGAAAGAGATATATAGACGCAATGTGTCTTCATTTATTGAATGAGAGTGGGATAGTCCATAAGAGAGTCCGAATGAGAGCGTTTTAAAAAAAGGCGGGAGCAATTTCGCACGACCGCCCGCAATCATCGCGCGCTCTCGAATGATTCAGCAGAAACTGAAATCGGTGTAGTGGAATAACAAGCGTCTGCGGCAGTAACTTCGAAGGACTTCTGAATTCAGAAACGACAAAGTGTAATGGAATAAGCTCTTTACATTTTGCAGCCTGTAAAGGATTTTTAATTATTTGTTTAAATTGAATGGATGAATTCACTAAGACGACGTAGACGACGACGAAGACGTGTAATTCGAAATATGTAAAAAAAAAGTTATTAGTTTTATTATCAAAACCATGATTTTATTGCCGATAGTACCGGCTGGGCAAGGCGGCACACACGGCAAAGCTTTATAGTTGTCCGTCGCACCAGGTGTTTCTTTGTCTAATTTTACTTGGAATTAGGGAACAATACGTTTATTATCGTCTCATATCTGGTGTTGGAAAATTACTTACTTGAAATATTCCATTTCCGATGCAGCTGTTGTGTTATTCTGAGTTTTTAACTGAATCCGTCCCCTACAAAAACAAAGAATAATAATATGCAAAAATATTCACAACCAAAAAAAATAATTACTGTTTTGCTTACTCCTCAATAACATCTACACCATCTTTTTTCATCTCTCCGGGTAATATTTCCTGGTATCCTCTTTGTAATCGCCGTTGTCTTTTCCTAAAAGAGATAAAGGTGATCTCAGAGGTAAAAAATATATAATAACATTGTGATGGCCGAATGCATGAGTTTCTACCTAGGGTCTGAACCATTGAGCCAAATTATAAACATTCGGCCCCTGTTACGATAAGCCAAATATCCGTTATCACCTCATATACCACCCACAAGATATGATATGCAAGACAAGATATGCGGCAAGAAACAGGGTTCTGCTATACTATGCCGACAATACACAAAAAATTATCTAAGTTATATATATAGATAAAAATTGCAAGCGTAGTTGGTAATTGGTCTCCAACCACATCGCCTAGCAAACACTAACAAAAGCCAATACCCAAACTCGCCTCAAGCGCCACCCACCGCGGCGAGAAATTGGATGGTGCTATTCTATACCGACAATACACAGGTTCGTCATATTGTTAGGAGTGGAGGGAAACGTAAAAGCGTTTCTGGACCAGATAGAAAACATCCTTATAAAGGGGCTGGGGTCCGAAGTAAGAAGAATAAAAGAACATGTATGAAAAGAACAATAAATGTTAGGGAAGCAAGAGAGATTTGTCAAGATCGTGCTTAGAGGCGATCGATAGTCCCTGCCCACCCCAATGGGATTAAAGGGCGTGAGTATACTGTATAGATAGATATTACAAGCATCACTACTTACACGTTTTCCATGTGTTTTTGTTTCTATTTCAAGCGCCTCTTCTTCGGTATTGGTCTATTTCTCTTATTTCCCACCTTGCACACTTATTTTCACTCACACAGTAACCTAGTCTATGTCAGATCAAATTATTCAATGAGTAGGTCCTTTTCTTGTGTTTTTTGTGCCGTGGATCTGGCTTCCCCTTTTTTGGATTTATGTACATGAGTATAATATGTATGTATGTGTCCTCTAAAGTTATCTTTTACTAACATTACCTTTCACATTGGTTCTATAGATTTCTTGTTGGCACATTTAAAAATGTCTTTGAATGGAGATTCTTATTATTAAAATCTCAAGCCATATTAAACAACCTTGATAGCTCATTGGAAAGTTATCTGCATCTTTTGTTATGAAGAAAGTTAAAGATTACCGATGACCACCATATTAGTTCGGAACTGTAAAAATTAACCAAAACAATAACATTGAATGGTTGAACCAGTCACAAAACCCGCTTTTCCGGTTTTTAGGCTTGTCATTAGATCAAGCTTGTTCTCCCAGATGAGGTCAAATCGAAGCGGAATCGAAACATTACTCCATCCACACGTTTCAAAACAGCTTTTATAAACCGATTTTTCTGTTTCTTGGGACCATATCTGTATAATAAAATAAATAATTATATTCCAATTCACTTCCTTAATCATTACGAATGTAATAAATTAATAGTTTAAAAAACAATAAAAAAACACGCTTTTATAAGTGCACTTAAAAGTCAAAAATAAATGCCGGGTCGTTGAAGTTGTCTCTATTTCTGGGCTAAGGATAGATTTTTTGTTTACCTTGCTAAGAAATCAAGTTAAGCGATGTTTCGGGAAGCAGGTTACAGAGACTGGCACTCTATAGAGTTGCAACATCACTAGTTGGAGGCTCTATATTAAACAGTCTGTTCAAAGTACTAGTCAACAGTGGCAAAATGTAGAGTTCTTGTTCGTGTATTTGTTTACAAGAAAGTTTTTCCTGCTCCAGCGCCCCACGCTTTTACAATCAAATATTATAATTAAAAGCACATAGTTTACACTTCAGCCCAGAAATAGAGACAATTTGAACGACCCGGCATTTATTTTTGACTTTTAAGTGCACTTATAAAAGCGTGTTTTTTAGTGTTTTTAAACTATTAATTTATTTTATGCTTTTTAGTCTTTGCTAATGGCATATTTTAATCATTTATTTCAAATAGACGAATAAGCCCGCATCCTCTCCATCTCCGCCAGTGCGTCTGTATTGCATGGTGTCTTACCTGTCAGCTTAGAACAATCTAACTCTTCAATCTGGAAACCACTAAGTGATTTTACTCGACTTAGCGCCACATATGCCTGTTCATCCGCAAAAGTACGGGACCCTAAGTACACCACGGCGTGGTCTACCGTACAGCCTTGCCCTAGAGACCCGTGCCCAGCAGTGGGACGTTATGGGTTGGTAACGATACATCGTATGCTAATATTCATAATGAAGTTCCAGTTCAAATCTTCCGGCTCCATCATCAGATCAGTTCGATAGTACCATATTATTGTATTCAGACCTTGAAACCTAATCGTGGTCAAAGTTCATTTCGTGGTCAAAGTTCATTAAAAGACCTTTCTAACAAGTCCAAATACGGCTATAATACGATCATCCATCATTAAGTTCCAGTTAATATCTTCCGGCTCCATCATCAGATGAGCTCGACAGTACCATATTATTGTAGATCTTGAAACCTAATCGTGGTCAAGGTTCATTACAAGACCTTTCTAACAAGTCCAAACACGGCTATGATACGATATTTCATCATGGAATGCTAGTGCCTATCTTCCGGCTTCATCATCAGACCTTGAAACCTAATCATGGTCAACGTTCATTACAAGACCTTTTTAACAAGTCCAAACACGGCTATGATACTATCATCCATCATGAAGTTCCAGTTCATATCTTCCGGCTCTTAGTACCATATTATTGTATTGTCATCGAAATCACATACAACTGCCAATTTTCATATTGCTATGACCTTTAGAAGATGGTTAAATTAGTTTTCTTACATTTGATTACATAGTTACATACATACAGGTCGACCTAATAAAAGCGTGTTAAAAATAGTGTCACTTCGTATTTAAAAGAAATGACTTACGAAAGAACTGAATCCCTGCTCCTTACCCAAAAATAAGCTTGTATTAAGAATTAATAATATAAGAAGGTTACACTAATTATTTTCCATATATATGTGTGTGTGTATATATATATATTCGCCGTGTAGTGTCGGCTTAGAATAACACTACCCCATTTCTACCCGTGGGTGATTGTAAGAGGCGACTAAGGGTATACAGGCTTTTTAAGTGATTTTTACCACAAAAAATATCCGTTCCGTCCGACCGTTCCTCTCCTCTCCTCTCATTCCATTCACTCAATCAGTGCAACTTTGGACAAAGCCAAGAACAGGCGCGTCGCGTGTTACAAACTACTTGATATCGTGTTTTAGTTTATTTTTTTGTGTGACTATAGAAATATTAATTGTTGTTTAATAAATAATACAATACTTATAGATAAGACTTATTTTGTATTTAAATGGATGCAGTGTTTTTGCACATTAATTGGACTTAAAAAATACATATAAGGCAACAATTTTAAAAGGTAAGTTAAAATAAGCTTTGCTAATAGAAATACAAACACTCGCAATTGCCGATCGATGTGTTCTTTTTTTTTAATTATTCCTGCATTTATAAATAATAATAAGTTAATCTTTATTTGGTGCATAAATTTGACTTTTCATGGGTTATGAAATTATGGTTAAAGGTATGGTTAATGAAATTATATACCGGCAGTCCATACTAAATTATGCTCACGCTATTAAAAATACTTGGGGTAGGTGAATATTCCCCATCGTAACATCTAAGCAACATTATATTATTACATAAACCGAACATTTTATATCAATAAATAAGGGAATAACAAAAAATATCAGTACATACTACAAAGAGAGTGAGTGCCGTGTAGTGTCGGCTTAGAATAGCACTACCCCATTTCTTCCGGTGGATGTACGTAAGAGGCGACTAACGGAATTGGGGCTTTTAAAGGGATTTTTGGGCGATGCGGCTGGAGACCCATCACTAAAACCTTTATTCTACAATCTTTTCCCCACTCAACTTCCAAAAGTGGCTGAGGAATTTCTAATTTCTCAGCTCTGGCTAACCCTTTTAGGGATTTATAGCCGTGAGTATAATGTATATGTATGTATGTATGCTCCCCTACTACCCCGCCGCCGCAACAAGAAACTCACACAATACATACTCACGGCCATAAATCCCAAAAAGGGGTAGCCAGAGCTTTAGAGGTAGGAAACTCCTCAGCCACATTTAGTAGTTGATAGAGGACAAGATGGTAGAAATAAAATATCGTTCGTGATGGGTCCGCATCGCCCAAAACCACTTAAAAAAATCCTTTTACCCTTAGTCGCCTCATACATTCTAAGCCGTCAATACACGACAAGTGCAGCTACTAAATATGATAATAATTAAAATAAAATACATATTTATATATATTTACTTTGTATATATATATAAATATGTATATTATTTTAAGAAGAAGAATATGTTATACAAATAAATTATTATATGCAGGAATGTAGATGCTTTCTGTGTCATCGTGATTTTCGTCTAGCAGCCACCTAAACAGGTTTAATTTAACTTGGTAGGTGGGGTCGTTTTTGTTAATAATACCTTTTTGTGCCATTTTATTGTAAACTGTTATGAAAGCCGACAAGCCGTTTTGTCTAGCAAAAGTAGTCTTTACCGCGGGAACCACTATCTGGTAGACCCGGGAAGACCTAAGGAGGTTCAGTTCAGTAGAGGACAGAACAGAATTATGCATTGAGATGCAAACCTGCTGAATATTCAACTGCCTCACTCTGAGGACTAAATAAAAAATAAATTATTTTTTTATTTTTTTATAAGTCTACGTATTCTCTTCGACAGGTTGAGTACATGGTTGAATAGTAATGATGAGAGGTATGCGCTACGTCACGGTTGCGGGACACCCATGGATATGGGCAGCACAGGACCGGCAGTAGACGCCTATAGACTGATGATGATGATGATGAAATATTTTCATGCACATAGTTAAGTTAAACGGTTTTGCAATAGGGAAATAAAAAAAATCATCATTTATATTTTTCACAGTTAAATAGTTATGAAAGTTCAACTGAAAGATTAAGTTATTATGTACTTTTGAAAAGCTCATCTATTGGAGGCTTACAACTTAGCCATGTAGGTTTCCTCACGATGTTTTTCCTCAACGTTATCAACCATGATAAATTAAAAATAATTAAACTCACGTATGTCTTCAGAAAAGACGAATTGGTTTAGGCCCGATCCGGGATTCGAACCCTCATATTCTGCACAATAAGCGGTGTTATACCCACTGAACTCACAAGGTTACTGAATGGAAAAAATACAAGGATTAAAGTTTTTCTCAGCTTCGCTTTTAAGAAGAGATGCGCGGGACAGTAGTTCTACCGAATAACCAAATACAAATACTATTAGGTTTGACAATTACTAAACCGGATATTCAGCCCAACCATTCGGTTTGTTAATTAGTTGTTTTCCTTCTGATTTTTATTATAATTTCTTTATTTAATTCTAATATATAAAAGTCAATTGTCACAGTGTTTGCCAACAAATCCCCCGAAATGGCTAAACCGATTTCCATGAAATTTTGCATACATATTCGGTTGGTCTGAGAAATGGTTTGTAACATTTTTTTATACTCCATAGTGATGAAGGTTGTCCACCACGAACATTTTATTTTTGTTTTATAGACTAGAAATTCCCTAGAAATAATTTACAGGCTAAACAACGTTTGCCTAGTATGTACTGTAAATAAGTATATGTTGATTTAAGTTTCTTTGATCAATTAATTAATTTTAATTCTTCACTTGTTTGATAGGATTTCTTTGACTTAATAGATCGGATAATCGGATGCATATTTACCTAAACTTATTTTTTGGCTAAGAAAATATGGAGACGGCTTCTTTTTTCGGAATTGTCTTTTTCAATGTCGGGATTCGAAAAAAATCAGGGATTTTGAACTAATCGGATATAAAACAAATTACGAATTTACGAGTAAGTTGGTTACCTACCTATCAAATTATAATATTAATTAATAAAAAAATATTTTTTTTATTAAATAACTAGCTACTAAGCTTCGAACATCATAATTCATAATGGATATTCGCAAGCATCTGCACTTAAACTGAATTTTAAACCTCGATGCAAATATGTATTAAGTATTTGAAAGGTGAAAGAAAAAGGGTAGCATGTGCTAAAATTTATCTTCATTTATTTTTCGATATATTCCATAATAGTTAAAATCTTAACGTTAGTAAATGTGCAGCTAAGTGCACAACAAGCTTTACAATGTTATTCAAATATTGTTCTCAACGCAAATAATTACGGCTCCTCATTTAAAAACCTTTATTTGAGTGTGCATTCAATTATATTTATAACCAAAACGCTAACGGTATTCATCCCGAAACATTGGGTTTTTTTCCATACAAGTAATGTACATACAAATAATATATTGTAATAGAAAACACTACAAACGTAATGAAAATACATTTAATTCTATATTCCGAACATTAAATGCATCAATTCCGAAATCCCGAAATCTATATCTATACTAATATTATAAAGAGGAAAGGTTTGATTTTTTGTTTGTTTGTTTGTTTGTTTGTTTGAATTGAATAGGCTCCAAAACTACTGGACGGATTTGAAAAATTCTTTCACTGTTTTAATGCTACACTATTCCCAAGTGACATAGGCTATATTTCATTTTCAAAAAAATAGGGATCCTTACGTAAACTTCAAAAATGTAACCCAAGGTGTTAAAGAAATACCAAAAAAAATCCTTACATCGCGTGCGCTGCGAAAACTATTGACAATATAATAAAATTATGTACTACAATTTTATAGAACACATTATTATCTAAAAAAAATGCCCCAACAGCATGTCTCTAACTATTATAGTTATCTCACAACAAGCGTCATTATATAAAATTATTTAAAAATTAAATTAAAATCCTGCTTTAGAAAAGGCTCTTTATTTGTACCTATCTAATCCTTATAAAAAACGTATATATTATTTCAGACTACTTCAATACCCTTTTATTACTTTTTGAATTATTCAATTCGAACATTCCATTCGAAAGTTATCTCGAATTAAAAAAATAGATAAAACTCCGCTCGATTAGCTATGCATAGTAAGTTGTTGCAGGCGTCACGAAGGGGTACGGGAGGCTGCTTATCAAAGAGTAAAAGCAAAATTTGATTGTAGCGACTATTATCACTGGCCCAGCAGCCGGTCAATCAGCTCATATACCGAGGATACCGATGATCCCAACTGATCTGCCAATTCCATTTAAACGGCTACAATTTCCGGTTAAAACATCTTTTGCTTTAACAATTAATAAGTCCCAAGGCCAAACCTTCAAATTAGTAGGGATTGACCTGCGAAAGAATTGTTTTACTCACGGTCAACTGTACGTTGGCCTTTCGCGGGTGGGAGCCCCTGAACATCAATTTATTTTGCTGCCCCAAAATACAACAACGTCAAATATTGTTTACAGGGAAGCTCTAACTCTATAAATTGAATGGCTTTTGATGTAATTACTCATTATAAAAAATAAAAAAAATGAAAAAATATATCTAAATATAAATACAAAAAAATATAACATACATACATATACTCACGGCTATAAATGCCTAGAAGGCGTAGCCAGAGCTAAGGAATCAGAAATTCCTCAGCCACTTTTGGAAGTTGTGTGGGGAAAAGATGGTGAAATAAAGGTGATGGGTCACCAACCGCATCGCCCAAAAATCCCTCAAAAGCCCCAAAACCATTAGTCGCCTGTTACGTACACCCACTGGAAGAAATGGGGTAGTGCTATTCTAAGCCGGCACTACACAGCAAAAAAATATAACATAGCTTAAAACTTAAAAAAAATATATTAAAATAATAATACATGTAATAAAATAAAAAACAAAATGTTAATGATAATTCATGCCCGAGCGAAGCCGGGACGGGCTGCTAGTCTTTACGATAAAGAAGTGCTTTCCATACTAAGCCGCCGGTCAACTTTAGGTAAATGTGCATCCGATTATCCGATCTATGCATGAACAAAACAGAACTGACTGACAAACTAATGTATCGTTATATGATAAGCGTTATTGTTGTATAATAAACACCCCATATTTAGAATAAACTCATTAGTTAATAAGTATTCCTTTCACTTTGTTTACATACTTTGTTAATGACTTATTTTGTTATCATGTTCAAATTCTCAGAATCAATATCATTAGTTTGTAGTTCCCACATTGTTATAGTTTGTATTCCCACATTATTAGTTCTCTTAAAAGATTGTGTTTAGATGTAAGTCAGTCTATCTCTAACTTCCAATGTAATAACAACTTTACAAAAATTCGTGTATTAAATATTATAGTTTTTAAAAACTTCTTTTACTTGCTCGCCGTATAACAGTATCTAGGAACTTTAAATGTTGTCTCGGGGCTTTTTGATTATATTAGTAAGTAGTATAATGTGAGCTCTGATGCACTAAAAAAATATTGAATAAAATTAAAACAATAAGTAACGATACAGAGATTCTATGATTAAAAGTGACTTTAATAGGTTGTAGGACTATTTATAGTGGTTGGGCTAAAAGGGATAGTGTGTAGACCTGAGTTTGTGGACAAAGGCTCGTTAATAGGTTGATATTGAGGTTTGTTACTAAAGGATGACAAATTTATGATAGGCGATTGTTATGGGGATGATTTCGGGAATTTGGGAGAAAAAGGATGAATAGACAAAAAAACTTGGTTTGAAGTTGACATTATATATATATATATATATATATATATATATGTATAATTAAAAGTAATTAGTATAGAATAAAAGTAATGCAGAGCTGGTGAGTAGTGGTGTGTTTTTTTAACACTGTATCCGGTAGCCAATAATATATTAATAATCAAACCGAATATGCCGAATAGAATACCAAATGAATATTCGGCGCATTTCTATGATATACCCTTACCAACACTCCTATTCTTACAACTACAACCTAGTGTACTTCCACTTCACATTTATTTCTCTGCCCTAATGTATTAACGAAATATAGAATCCAAACACTGTTAAGCACTTGAAACCCTTGAGACCGTTAAATTGAACCGTGTTGACAAATTTGTGATTCCTTAAGTATAATACCACGAAATATTTATTGGAAGTTGCCAACCATAATAAACCCAAACCGTCCATTAGACGGTAATTGTTTATAATTCAAATGAACATCTGCTCATCTAGGCGACGCAGATGTCTCATAATTTATTCTTTATCAATACTCAACTGTACTCATATATATTTTTCCCATCCATTTTCGTATAACACTTGAGACTTCCACGATCACAAGAGTTGTTTACTTATCCATAACAGCTTATTCCACTAGACTGAATCGTTACAAAATTCAGACGTCCTACTGAATTCAAGCGCTTGTATTTCAGTTACTGAATCATACGTCGTACAAAATTGCTCCCGCCGTTTTTTAAAACGCCCTTATGGACTATCCCACTCTACTACTAACATACAGAGATTTACCGTGTAGTGTCGGCTTAGAATAACACTACCCCATTTCTACCCGTGGGTGATCGTAAGAGGCGACTAAGGGTATAGGGGCTTCTTAAGTGATTTTTGGGCGATGTGGTTGGAGACCCGTCACCAAAAACATTTATTTATTATTACCATCTTTTCCCCAATCAACTTCCAAAAATGGCTGAGGAATATCTCATTCCAAAGCTCTGGCTACCCCGTTAAAGGATTTATAGCCGTGAGTATATGTATGTATGTATGTACTATCCCACTCTCATTCAATAACCGACGACACATTGCGTCTATGTATTCCTTTCGCTACTATACTTCCATACATCCTTATCATGTTCCAACCTAAATAATAATAGGTCTTAAGAAAATGCTGTAAGGTCGATAATTGTAGAAAAATAAATAATATTTAAGTGCCAAACAGTCTTGTCATTCTCACGGTCCACTTTTATGCGTTGCAGACAGGTAAGATCGAAGCAGTTACAGGATTTTTGTTTGAGTATAAAACAGTGTTAGCTGGGCCTCGCTCGCTCGACTCTCGCTTCATCACAGTAGCCAAGACACCTCTGAATTAACTTCAACGAATTAGTGAATCTACTTTACAATAGATGGCGCTGTTTTAAATTACAATACATTCTAGTCATCTCTTAGAAATATAAAATGAAACACATAAAATTAATAATTAAAAATATAAATAGATACTAAAATAAACTTATTGTTTCTTTTGCTTGATAAACGACTTGTTACCTATATGTAAATGGCGTGAGTATATGTATGCATGTATGAGAAAATATGGAGTTATATAATTTCTATCACACACGAGAACTATACTTTATGATATATTTTGCCCACAATTTCTCTGCGGTGGTGGTCCTTCCAAGCCAACGGAGTAAAAGACTATGTTCAAAACAGGGTGGTTAAAATTTTGGAAAACTAGATACCTGAGTTACTTCGACCATAGGTGACCATAGTACTTAATTTAAGATCCAGTTGAATTTTTACTAGGAAATGATTCTGACGCGGAATTCGATACGCATACGTGTAGTGTCTTGTCAGGAACGAATAATTCATACATCTGGGACGAATATATAAATGTCGCAAAAGGGTATATTTACACGAACTATAAGTAGGTAAAGATTCCTCCCGGCACGTCCCTACAACCTTTGTTTTGCAAAATAGCCAGCCAAATAATCACATACATACATAAAATGTAAAAATATCAACTCTCTTGTTATAACGGTTATAATTAGCGTTAGCGTAGCGTTATTACGAGCGTTATTTTATCGTAACTCTGTCGGTAAGAATGAGATAAAAGTATTCGATTCTATGTAAGTGCGAAAGAGATAGCTGTTTTACACCACGCGATATCTAGTTAAAAGGTCGCTCGTGCTAGATGGGCTGTTCCTCGAGATAGATAAATCGACATCTGTTATCTATAGAATAACATGTTTTGTTAAGTTTGCTAGTAGTTAAATCCCTTATTTTTGTTATCGAATTATTCTAAGAAATGATCCTTTTGCCCCACTCATTATCATTCTTGTTTGTTACTTTCACATTCATTTGTTAATTTCAGTAATTAGTTATCGTTTCCGTGTATCAATAACAATAATGATATTATTTGATCCCACAAAACCGACCCTATATAAAATGCTTTACTTGAATAGTAAATTTTGTTCATTACGAGACTTCCAACAAAGTTTTACTCCACCACGCCACGTGACAAAACGAAGTACTAACTTAATAGCAGACATGCATAGGTTAATTTTATGACAGACAGATATTATTTATATTTTCATGTGTTCGTTAACTTATTGAGTCTTTTATTTTCCTTATCATTTGAAGCTCTTTTAAAATTATAACCGTGAATATACAGTTACAAGTTTAAGAATTTCTGATTTTTGTTATTATTTAAGAGTACTGTTTGTTACATATTTTAAGATATTTCGAGACCAAGTACTACTTTTTTTTCCAAATCATATGAAATATGTCGTGATAGTAGTTTTGACCAGCAAGTTTTTATTTTTGCAGATACCTGAATCAACTGAATATAAGTTTTTGACATGGCGAAAGCAAATAGCAAAGGTAAAAATAACTTAATTTCAAGTTATTACTAAGACGCTTTTGAAATAATTCAATATGAAGAGTTTTTTAACATTTTATAATTGACAGTCATTTTTCTATGCGATGGCTGTTGAGATCTCATTTCTCAAATTTTTGTGCCCTTTAAAATATTTAATGTATATGTTTTTCACTTCCAGATGATCAACAACTTTTTGATTTTAATCAACCATTTGATGTAGAAGTTACCATAATTGAAAGCGATGATGATGAAAAACGAAAGTTTGATACTTGCTTATCTGGAGCAAATAACCTTGTAATATTGGGAAAAAGAAAACATGTCAAGGACGAAATAAATGATCAAAGTAATATTTCATCTTCTAAGGAAAAAGTTTTGGTAACAGAAAGTAACATAGTTGACTCATCAAACATTATTCCAGAAGATCAGCAAGCAACAAATTCAACAAGTAGCTTAGAAAACATAATAACTTACCCAAAAAGAATAAAGTATACAGCCAAGAGACACCAAGATGAAAACAAGACATTGACTAGTGCAGGCGAAACTGTCACTCCTAATATATCTGATGCTGAGAATGATTTAGCTAAAAAACAAAAAATGTTGAACCAAGTTGCTGATACAAGTGTACAATGTATCAAATCATTACTAACAGTAGTTGCTGATAATTTATTGCGCCTTTTCCCACGCCTCAATAAGTTTTTAATAATAAAAAACAGTGGCGGTAATTATGACAATGAATATAAATCTTTTTGCGAACACAAATATCATTGTTTTAAAATATCCTATTCTACTGTTCTATCTTTAATTTTGCCCCAGCAGTATAATACAAATTTTGTTAGGGGCTTTCTGCAAATGGTTATACACAGAGCTAACGAAACAAATGTTCGAATAACATCAGCAAATGTTAAAATATTATTTACGGAAATGATTAAATGGACAGCTTTTCATAAACAGCAAATAGAAAATGAACAATACATGCTGTCTATTACATCTTCTAAAGAAAAAGAAATGCATTGGGTACCTAATGGACACGCCATTGCTGAACCAAATAACAAGATTTCAAACACAATTAATAGAGTCTTTAATGATCAAATGACTCCTGATAAATCAAACGTTGGACAGAATCTACAACTTAAAAACATGCTCACATCTCCGCCTTTAACTCAGAAAACTGTTTTACAGAAAAACCCTAACTTCGTTCCACATTTATCATACCCCAATAAAACAAATAGCACAAACTTATTAAATCACCCGCTTCAGCAGTGTTCAACTTCAATAAATGTCCAAAGCATGCAAGACCTGCAAACTTCGATGCATATACAGCGTCAATCAATAGGAAATAACTGTTGCTCAAGACTTGAACCACCATCGTATTATGAATCAGTAATGAATTTACCTACGATAACAACAAATAATAGATCAGCCGTCGGTTTACAACAGCAATTAGACCAGACACTTGAAACCATTATTGATCGCAGCTCGTCAACAGGCAATTTTCAAGAAAGATCGTCACTTTCTAGGGATAGCGGAATTATTAGTCCGTCTACAGAACAGGTATTGTTTTCATCACTATAAATGCTATGATTATTTTTAGTTTAACATTCTTTAACAAGTTTTTTCTTTCAGCAAGAATCGACATCTACCCACCCTTCTTTATTAATAACACACGTGACCAGTCTACAACCAAACTATTCTCCACCTTCGGGTAATTGTTCTGTATGTGGAACGCAAACTGTTTTGTCATGTATGAACTGCAATCGAATATATTATTGCAGTCGAATGTGTCAGGTTGGTAATTAAAATATCACTTGCAAATATTTCAGCTCTTTTATGCATGATCCATTTTATCAGATCCGTTAACGAGTGATTTCGGCTCAAAGTAACATGCGCTGTTACTTTGAGCCGAACTTAAATGATTACATCGAGTAATTTTATATCAAATTCAAGAGTTACAATCATATATTTTATCTTAACATTGCTATTTCTTGGAATAACAGTACAAAACTTCTTATACCTTTTTATGTAATATTTCATTTTCATTTCACTTAATTTAAATTTAAGTATTTATTATTTTTTTCAGAAAAAGGATTGGGACATACATATGATAGTTTGCCAAAATATCTTCTAGTGTATCATATTAAAACCGCATCGAAGAAACCTCAAGTGAAAGTAAATAAAAAGTATTATTTAATGTATCAAAAGTGTTTAAATATAATACAAATTTTCTATTTTGTTAAGAATACTGCGTTTTATTGCTTTTGTTCCTATTGATTTTTAAAGTGCCAAAATCACAAGATGTTATTACTTACTTACTTACTTATACTCACGCCCATTGTTCTCATTGGGGTAGGCAGAGACTATAGATCGCCACTTTGTACGATCCAGGCAAATCTCTCTTGCTTCTGTTACATTCATCATTCTTCTCATACATGCTCTTTTATTCTTCATACTTCGGACGCCGGCCTTAATGAGCACACACTCTATTTGGTCCAGGTGTGTCCTCCGTGGTCGTTCTCTACTCACATTCCCTTCCACGTTAGCTCTATAAATTTCTTTCACCAATTTCCTGTCATCCATCCTCTCTATGTGCCCAAACCACCTTAACATTCTTTTCTCTATCTTGCACACTACGTCATCTTTCACACCTAAACGTTCACGAATTACACTATTTTTTACTCTGTCGCACCACCTAACATTGCATATACTTCTGAGGCATCTCATTTCCACTGCATTCACTCTATTTTTGTGCCTCTTTTGCCATGCCCAACATTAACTACCATACATCAGCGAAGGAACCAGTACAGCATTGTGTACTGCCATTCGCGCCTTTTCAGACCAGGACTGGCTCAACATTTGACTGTTTATGGCTCCATTTACCGCATTTCCCTTTTTATTATATAAGATGTTATTAACACAACATAATTAGAGATCAGTGAGGTAAATGTGATTTTAAAGTGCCTTTGCCCAGCAGTATGACACAATAGGTTCATAAAAAAAAATTACCTCCACTACGACACTTTTGGTCCTGTAAAAAATATGAAATTTGTAAATTTTGCGGGTAATCGCACTTTAAAATCTTGAATGAGAAAGACTAGTTCTATCTTTACCTTATTTACAAAACATAGGCCCCTACCCTTCGTTATCCTGTAACTTGAATTTTTCATACTCACCCTAAGATCATAAAATATTTTGGGTTATATATACCCGTGAGTGAAAGTGCAAGGTGGGTTAAGTATTGTAGTTCTACGAGTATATCAAGTTGATTAAGTAGATTTTTTAACATAAGGTGTAAAATATTCATTGTTACGAAATACATAAGATCTTATGTATTTCGTAACAATGAATATTTTTACACCTTATGTTAAAAAATCTACTCTCTTATTAAGAAAGCAGGTTTATGAATTGAATCGTGGTAGCATAACACGCATAAAAACAGATACGTACATATATATTTTACTTTAAAACCAATTAGATTTTTGAAATGGGATATTATGCCATACAAAACTACCTGTACTGGGAAATAATGTCACTTAAATTATACATCACAAGAATAATGAGCATTTAGCCATCGCTCAGTAGGAATATCACCGCTTCTCATACAGAAGATAAGAATTTTAATCCTTGGGCATGCTTCACCAATGTATCTTTTTTTCAGTCATGTTCAATCATAAATTTTCGAGAATTGATGACTAGTCGATGTTACTATAATCAAATTTACTTTTTAGTTCTAAGATATCCCGTAAGTGTTGCAAATTTTCATTTAAAACACGTGCTTGTGAGTGGTACAAAGCATTCTAAAGCGTTCGAGATGTGATTGAAGATTTACCTTGCTCTGGCCGATCATCAACTTCTACAACTGAAGCTGAATATCGCAAAAGTGATAGTCCAAGATCCCAGAGCGATAAGACATAACTTATTTTCTAAAAGATGAAACTTTAAGTTCTCAGTAGTGTCTCATGTACTTTGTATACCTGCGTGTTTGTGAAGTTTGCCCAGTGAAACCTGGGCAGGTACCAGGTGAGAAAGGTGACTAAAAATAAGAGTTACTTTACTTAAATTTAGATAACTGATTTTTAGATAGATTTTATAGAATATCATTCTCAAATAGTATCGCAAGTATCAGACACTTTTCATGGACCAAAACTTTTGTCAGACGCTTTAAAGCTCCACCAAAAATAAATGAACTTTACTTATTTTTTAATATGTTATCAAGATAACTATTACAAAATTATATTTAGTCAGTCAGACAAATTGGAATGACCAAAAAACCACTAAACACAAAAAATATTCGGCCGTGAGTACGAACGCGAGAGCATTATGCATGCGTTTCAGAGCGAGTGAGACGTCCATAGTAACCCGGTTCTCCTTCTTTAACTCACATTCTGTTTCAGTCTACTATGTATGTGCGCGCAATGTATAATTGGAGCGAAGCTCCATTTACCCCCGACTTCTGCATTTCGTTGTGATCGTACTCCTCCTAAACGGCTCAACTCAGAACCCTGAAATTTTGCACGGTGGTAAAGGACTATGTATATATGGTTTATGTCAATTTTGATAAAAATCAGATGTACCACGGAGGAATGATCACCATTAAAAATATAGTATATCTATATTAATAATTTCGTCACGGGGTACGGTAGACTCGATCGAAACCTTACCTGAATAATAAAACATAAAAAAATAATGATTTTGAGTCAACAACATGTATCCGCAAAATTCGGATTGCCGAGTATTTTGCTAAATTCTAATGGTACTGACTGCTGACAGACAAATCTCAGACGCCATATTGACTGACACCCAGTGACATAAACGTATATATACAAAAGGGTGGGTGAAATTTTAGCTGAAGAGGAATTAAAAGCAGCCTCAGAGAACCGACCCAAATATTCGGTATCAATGCAGTTTTATAAACATAACTCGCTTGATTTGCGTCGTTATTCCATGTAATGATGAGGTAGCGGTCATCTTTGTAGGAGACAACGGTGAACCTCCGTTAAATATAGACTTTTCTGTACAAGAATATTGTCAACACTTAACTACACTAAAATCAACCAGTCCCAATATTGACCCTTTAGCCTTTCCTTTACTTTTTCCAAATGGAGAACTCGGGTGGCATGAAAACCTTCAAGAACATAGACCCGATTTAATTTCCAGAATTTTTATACTTAAATTGGAAGAACTTTTAGATGACATTACAAGGAAACATATTTTTGGAATACCGAGTGCGTGGTTTTACACCATTGTTTTCATATAGGGCTTATGCTTGATCCACCATTTCCGATTAATCGAATTTTGGCAATCAACAAGCATTCAGGATTGACGGTGCGACGCACGTGGGGAAATGGCTCGCCTCCAAAATTGATCCGATCCATAAACGCATATGTATATGTTATTTTAAAAATTGTTAACAATTTAAGTTTTCCAAAATCAGGACTCTCACTCCTTTGCAGTTTTGTGTAGAATTAATCACGCGTTAAGGTAAACCAACAAGTATATTCAAATAATCATAACAAATTGCTTAGCAACGAGTGTTGAGATATTTGTATATTGTCAGGCAATTGCTCGCTTCGCTCCTTTTATTGGCATCCGACGGTCCCATGCCAACCTAGTATAGATACATTAGTATAGTTCGGATCTCTGAGAGCACATGTTTTTGTTGTTTACATCGTGTCAGTTGTGAGTGATAATTATTTATTTGCAATAGTGAATATTATGGAAGATGAATCATTAAAATGTGTATTTTGTAAAAAATCTACGGATAAAATAAACTTATTTTCCGAAGAGACATTTAAAAAGTGCAAGATCATTTTGAGACAACGAAAAATTCATAACCTAAAATTCAAAGACATAATTTTACCGGATGATTTGTACGACAGTAGTAAAGTTATCACCGAGAATGTTATAAATGTTTTACTGCGTTGCCAAAAAAGTATTATTCTGCAACTTCAGAAAAACCAAAAAATGCAAAAGAAAAAAATGCATCTAGTATCGGTGAAAATACATCAGTACCATCGACATCAACTCTACCAATTAATTACCAATGACGAAAATTCTAATGATTATTTTGATGATGATAACGATCATTAAGGACAATCAAATACTTTAACTTACTAACTATAATTATCTTCTTTTTTACTAAAATATTTTTTTTTAAAAATGTAAAAACTGTTATTTTTGGTAAAAAAATTAAAAATATTTTTTTATAAAATATAATTACTCCGAAAAAAAATTAATTTACCGAATATATGCAATAAATTATTATAATTTTAATTAATTATTACCTTAATGTTGAAATTCATTTTATCGAAAGCAGTAAGTACTTTTTGGAATATTTAAATTCTTCGCTCTGACACACATGCGCATAGTGCTCTCGCGTTCGTACTCACGGCCGAATAATTTTTGTGTTTAGTGGATTTTTGGTCATTCCAATTTGTCTGACTGACTAAATATAGTTTTGTTAATAGTTATCTGGATAAAATATTAAAAAATCAGACATTAAAAAATAAGTAAAGTTCATTTATTTTTGGTGGAGCTTTAAAGCGTCTGACAAAAGTTTAGGTCCATGAAAAGTGTCTGATACTTGCGATATTATTTGAGAATGATATTCTAAAAATCTATCTAAAAATCAGCCATCTAAATTTAAGTAAAGTAACTCTTATTTTTAGTCACCTTTCTCACCTGGTACCTGCCCAGGTGTCACTGGGCAAACTTCACAAACACGCAGGTATACAAAGTACATGAGACACTACTGAGAACTTAACGTTTCATCTTTTAGAAAATAAGTTATGTCTTATCGCTCTGGGATCTTACTCTATGAAGAAAGAACTGGCTAAAAATAATTTGAATGTGCGAAATCTCCTGTGAAATATTAATCTATACCATAAATAATCACTAAGGTATAAATCATGTTGCCGCTCGGTTAGTATCAAAAGACCTTGGACAATTTTCAAAATCTCTTGATTGACTTGCAACAAATCACCCATGGAATGTGAACTTGCTTCATGATCAAAACCATGAAATCAAGGTTCTCGTTTTCTTATCATGCCTCATGCAAGCATACCCTCTACTTTAATTTTGCTTTGCAGGTCACAACCACTTTTGAACAACCCAGTTTCTGGAGTTAATCCTCTCAAGTTCAAGTATGGGAGCATACTGCACGATATTCAATATATTCATTTTAAAAAAACTGCTCATATTAAAATTAGCTGTCACGTATGGGAGATACCTCAGGACATCTGACACATAGTGGATGGTCGCACCGCCACTACTTCATTCGGCGACCTTTTAATGCCAAGCGCCCGCAATGGAATTCGGCCACCTATAATCTGGCTGGACAAAGGCTGCTCCGGAATGCAGACGATGGCGACTATACGGTCATTGCCCCCTGCACCCCGACGCATTACCCATTCAACCCGAATCATCTTCCCTATGTCCTGGACACACTTCTGCTGTCGGGAATCCATCGATGTGCTGTATGACACTGACACGCAGCTACTCACTGTTCTTCTGGCTCTCAGAATGAACACTGACTTCAGGCGCCACTTCACGTGTCAAGATTGACTGGGACAAAACTCCTCCAAGATGAAGAAGTTTCACTCAAGTGGGGGATATTGCCACCGACGCGACGTCGACGAACTGGCTGAGGTTTTGACCTCGGCCATCACGTCAGTCAAGGAAGGCGCAACGATCTCCATTCCTCAGCCGTCTCACATGAGTCACCATGTCCGGCTGGTTGCCAAGATTCAACGCATGCTGGATCTGCTGCTCTTGGCTTGGTCGGTGGAGGATGGCCGTCATTGAGCTTGGCTGCTCACGTGATGGCGAGAACATCCAGTGGCAGACTTCGGTCCAGTACTTGGGCTGTAAGATCGACCACAACCTCCGAATGGTTGCTATGGTAGACCACTTCTGCCATAGAGCCCAGGGGACCCGGGCGGTCTTGTGGTTGGTTCTCGCTTCGAGTCTACCACTACGTGCCAAAGTGCGCATAAAACTGATATACGCTTCCGCCTAATCTACACGGCACCGGCCTGGGCCCTGTCCAATAAAACTGACAATCCAACATATATATCCAGTGTGACAATTCTACAATTCGACAAGTTTCTGTTTAATAAACATTACAGGTGACAAATTTGTCAAGGTGGAAAATTGACAAATATTTCGTATTGTCACGACAATTTGTCATTTTTCTGTTCAATAAAACTTTTAGGGCGACAGGTGATACGTGAGAATTTGTCGTAAAAAACTTGTCAATTCTGCTTTATTGAACAGTATTGTCACGACATATTTGTAAAATTGTCGGACAATCCCGACAGGTGAAGTACTGTGTGTCACACACTTATTTGGAGGAATTCAAAACGTTTGTTCAAAGAGATGGTGCTTACGTCGAGCAAGGAAAGTAAAGATGATGCTTTGTATGAATATTGTAATTTTCATATATTTGGCCTAAGTGGTCAGTTTGTTGTTCATTTCCATTTTGCGACAAAGGAAATAAACAGATAGCAAACAAACAACCGGATATTAAATATATTTGTTCTATACCTTCCACATTTTCGTATTATACTTCATAAAATAAACAAATGTCAGGAATTGACATATATGTCGTGACAATGCGACAATTTTGTCAAGGACAATTATCATGGAACTCGACAATGGTTTTTGACAATTTCTAAGTTTTGTTGAACGCGTTTAGTGTAGTGACAATTTGTCACGATTTTGCCTGTCAATGTCGGACATATTTGTCATCTTTATTAAACAAGCTTAGGCTGACAATCCGACGAATTTGACAGTTTTTGACATATATGTCGGATTGTCGGTTTTATGGAACAGGGCTCTGGTACGGCTTGCCCTCGAACCAGAACAAGCTACGCCTGCAGAGGGTTCAGAACGTGATGCTCCTCAATTTTGTCAATGCTAGGCGGTACGTGCGTAACAGCACGATCCACGGGGATCTGTGGATCGAGACGATGGAGGAGTTCATGGTGAGGATGGCCCGTCGTAAGTATGACTGAGCGGACAACTGCCGCCGCCAGCACCTCCGAGGTATTGTCCCGCTATACGCACGACCGCCCGAGGGGCAACCGCTGCCTCGGGAACTCGCCCGTTCTTCGGGGTCGCAAGACACGCGACCCCAGGGACCGTACCTTCCACTATCTACCGCCCCGACATTGGTCCCGAGATGCTTACTCACATACTCACCTCCCCAACACTACGGCTGTATTATCTTCCCTGAAAAGAGAATAACTACCCCTCTCCATATCGCCCAATGCCTGCGCGTGCCGAGTCTTGTAGTGTGGCCATGTAGCCGCGTGGAAGACCACTGTGAACGTGTGGGCGAAAAATAAAAGTTTATAAACAAAACTTCGCGTATGTTTTGCTAAACAAGATAGCTACAAAATGAGGGTAGTTATGAAATATACCAATGACACTAACTATGTAATGAACTTTTCAAATGAAATTTATGACATCGACTAGTTTTTAACTGTGCTAACATCGTAAATAAGAACTGATGAGGTTGCAATTTAAATAATATAGATTCGAACGATTAACAATTTTTATTACAACCTTCTTAACATTGAGTATATTTAAGATTGTTTTTGTGGTCATAAAAATTGCCTATTTTATAATGTAGTCAGTGTAATTTAGAAGTACTGCTATGTTTCGCGCGTAGTCTGTAATTCAAGCGTTCGGAAGTGGAAACAGCTAGTAATACCTACGTACCTGCTATTAACAACCGTGATAGCTCAGTGGGTAGAATACCGCCTATCATGCAGATGGGCGTGAATTCAAATCCATTGTCGGGCCTTCGGAAATTTGTCTTTTCTAAGTGTAGTTTCCGAACCTCTGCCATCCCTTCGGGGATATATTAGTCGCCCGTGGAGCTTCAATTTGGTGTGTAATTATGCCTCTACTTCACACCTAAAATAAATATAAAATATTTCACTCAGGAACAAATCAACCGACTAATTGTCGTGCACATCTGCTAGACGAGAAGTTTAGAAATAACGTCAATAACAAATATTAAATGAACTACTGATAATAAGTTAATGGTTAATAAATTACTGTTCAGTTAATGTCATTATGATAGTTATCGGAGTAGCTTGCACGACAAATTACAATAGGCTGTTTTCGATGAGTCCATCCTGACTTCGTTCAAGAATAATTATTAACTAGCTTTTTGCCCGTGACTACGTCCGAGTGGACTACATTTATTGCATCCAGTTAACATCCAAAATACCAAAACACTATCTTAACTTCTGTTTTAATAGATACAAGAACCATAATGTACGACATGATAGTCCAGTGGGTAGAACACCTGCCCGAAATCAGAAGGGCGTGAGTTCCAATCCTGGGTCGGGCCTACACCAATTTGTCTTTTCTAAAATCATATGTGTGATTAATTTATCATGGTTGTTAACGGTGAGGGAAAACATCGTGAGGAAACCCACATGGCTGAGTTGTACTTAGTCATGTGACAGTGTATTCGTACAAAACGGCAATAGGCCTGCCCCCTATCACGTGAGTGCACTGTCTAAGCAAAACGTGGGTACCTTCTCTGGACACTAGATGGCGCTGCCACGTGATTTCAGCAGTATTGGTATCTATGCCAACCCCTTGGGGGATAAACGGCGTGAACGTTTATGTTATATAAGAACCATGGGTTTCGAGACAACAGAATATGTGGACTCAGTAATATTGGAGATAAGCTTATTCATAATAAAAATTTAACTAATCCAGTTATGGAAAATGTATGAGTTTTCGGTAAGACTTCAGAAGGACTTCAATTTGATACCTGAACCAATTTTCTAGCTCTTAGCATCGCGACACAGGCTGGTTCACAAAATCCACCCTCTCTCGTTTAATGAAAAGAAATGAGGACGCTTTCGGACTATTTTCCTTATAAGCTGGTTTCCTGGAACAGAGTAGGTATATATTGTAATTGTAACAAAAAGATGCAGTAAGCTCAAAGACAACAAAAAGAACACAACTATTATACTTGCAACAATATCTGGACCCAGCCATTCACAATGCGGCGGTAAAATTCTATCGGTCCTGCCTGGCTCAGCATTCTTTTGTTTGGGATTGGGACTCTACTTATTACCTGCTTTCGTTCTTTTCCGTTATGTTTGGTTTATGGGTATAGTCTACTTGCTTTGTTAACTTTAGGGTCATATTTTAAGGGTTTTTTTTTATTGATGAAACAGAATGGCCACGTAATTTAAGATTTTGTGCATTCGTAATTTAAAGAAACTTTACGAAACAAAGAATACCGACAAGTTTAAAAAAAAAGACTTCTTTGAGTATACATTGAAGTTCGTATAGACACTACGGTAGGGATCATATCTTACCCATCTAGTTTAAAAATATAATTAACATATGTGCTTGCTTTACAAAAGACTCATGTCGATTTACCACAGTACAGCCTTATTTTTTTGTGGAGCCAACGTTTCAACAATAATCTCTAGGAATAATCAATAAATAAGGAATTAACTTCTGAAACAGACAAGCTGCGAATAGAAGAACAGGATCTGAGAACAACACAAGTTAAAATAAACCTTGTTAGCAATCCTTTCTCCTCTATCCGATTCAGCTTAGGTACACCTTTAACCCGCCAGGGCGGCCCTTAACTACCCAGCAAACACAACGTGCCGCACTGGGCACATGGCCAGCAACAACCAATTTTTTCGAAACAAATTTTTATAATTAAAATACAAGGTTTAAACGAGCCTATTCTAGAGAAAACCGACTTAATAGGCTATTTGACTAAGTTTTGAAAACTATCTTACGGTGTTAATTTGTTTATAAGGAGCCCTAAAAAAATATTTTCTGTCTTCATTTTAGCTATTTTATTAAAAAATCGAAAAGAAAATCCAATATTCAAATGTGCCGCGAAAATGCGTCTTTAAGTGATATGGCGGCTGTAGCACAAATGACGTTAATTCCGCATTAAACACCAATGAGCCAAGCGATACATAGTCTGTTTATGCGCGATCTACGTCATTATAGATATAGCCAATCACGGTCGTTTTTAGTCACGTGACAGTTGCATCGAAAATACTTATTTTAGAAGACGGATTTTATTGAAATAACGCAATATTTTTATCTCGCATTATTACATATTGCTCCAAAAAAGAAATATTAAGACTAGTGAAATAAAAGAAATGTATATTTTTATTACAGTCAAATAGCCTATTGATATAGGTACTAGGACGCTGTTCAAAATAAGACGTCACACACCCTATATACATATATTTACATGCATATTCTCACGCCATTAGTTCCCAATGGGGAAGGCAGTGACTATAGATCGCCACTTTGTACGATCCTAGCAAACCTCTGGAGCTTCGTCTGATAAAATCTAGTTTTGTCATTGTTTGTGTCATTTTCGAATTGTGTCTTGCGAAATGTCATGTCTTTATTGAATAAAATATCCTTTTGTTCCATATTCACGTGTTTTTTTATTTTATTTTGTACAACCCATAAAGATTCGACACTTCGACAGACAAGTCGCCTCTTACCATACCCGCGGATAGTGCTATTCAATGAAATGAATCTAAATGGGCTCACTTATTGACCATTTCACTATGTAACTCCAAAATATTACATTACAAATATAAAATTTTCTTACGCAAATTTTGTCGCTTATGATAATGACGCCATTAGTAAATGTCGTAGGGTAATCAGATATTGCCATAATTCTAAGAAATATTGTGAAATCACGGCAAAGGCAAAGTGATATTTTTTACCTTAGAAAAATGAGATACCTGTCGTACCATACATAAACGTTCACGCCGTTTATCTCCGAAGGGGTTGGCAGATGTACCAATGCTTCTTAACAACAAGTAACAGCACCACCTAGTGTCCAAAGTAGGTACCCACGTTTTGCTTAGACAGTGTACTAACGTGATAGGGGGCAGGCCTATCGCCCCTTTTACGAATACACTGTCACATTGCTAAGTACAACTCGGCCATGTGGGTGTCTTTACGATGTTTTCCTTCACCTTTAACAACCATGATAAATAAACCACACATATGACTTTAGAAAAGACAAATTGGTGTAGGCCCGACCCAGGATTTGAACTCACGCCTATATGTTGTTCTACCCATTAGACTATCATGCATGTCATCTAATAAAATAAGGCAAAACTATTTGAATCTAAAAATACTGTCTAGTGTCGGCTATGTCGTGTAGTGTCGGCTTAGAATAACACTACCCCATTGCTACCCGTGGGTGATCATAAGAGACGATGAAGGGTATAGGGGCTTTTTAAGTGAATTTTGGGCGATAACGGGAACACCCACGTGATAACACTGATAGCGAAAGCGAATGGAATGCGCGTGACTCACCGCGACGAGTCGAGTCGACGCGGGAGCGAGATATTATATACCCTAACCAACACTCCTATTCCCATATCCTAATCTACTTCATCTGAAAATTTATTGCTTTGTCCTTATGTATTAACATACTTAAAAACTAAACTGTTATCACATGTAACCCTTGAGACCTTTCAAATGAATCCGCCGTATCATAAATTGAACCGCAATATCTCATTTATGATTCATTACACGAAATAGTTATGAGAAGTGGGCGACCGTAACAACCTAAAACTTTCAGTCGCTACCATAGATGTACTAATAAGAAACCGTAGATAAGTCATACGCGCTCATAAGTGGCACTTAAAAGACAGGCTAAATGGCTCATCTGACTTCAGTCGCGCACTAGCTGCCGTTGCAATTTGTTCACCTGTTTCGCCGTGTTCGTTTATCGAAATAATCAAGAATGCCGTCGTGTGTGATGAGATTTTGCACAAACTATAGTAGAAAAACTACTAAAATGATGAGATTACTTATTATTCGTAAGTATTATATATTTATAACGTTTTAATTATAATTTATAATAAATCGTGCGTATAGGTCTTAATTATTCGTTGTCGAACGGTCGTCTTAGTGTCATATTTCACGACGGTACAGAGAAAATATATTTATCTCTTTTTAGCGCTTGCTTTAAGATGTGCTATCTCGCTTATATTTTAAATGTATTTCTTGGTGTGTTGTTTGGAATTATTTCGAGTGGTGTGGGTTTATCTGCCGCAATTGGTGCCACTCGTAAGCGCCGATTTCCTCGTAAATGACCTATCTAACGTTTTTTAATCTATGGTCGCTACTTGCTTTTAATTCAAAGTTACATCGGCTTATTAAGGCGACGCAGAAGTTTCGTAAGTTATTCTTTATAAATCCCTCAACTTTACCCTTAAATGTAATGTACCTTCCTACGTCAATGCATTAATTAATTAATAATGAACTGACGCATTTGGAAAGTTCCATAATTTTTGAAATACAATTAATTGTCAATCAGTTAATGAGATTTATGCCATTAGTCTTGTATAAATTGTCATACATTTCGATACACTAGGTAGTTCTCAGTTCCCACTTCTCAAGTGTTCTAGTTCATAGTTCTCAAGCCTTTAGTCAGTTCATAATCAATCTACAGTTACTTCCTAAAGTATTATATTGTGTTAATATTTTAATTTTAACACCTTGTTGTGTGCATCTTTGTTGTTACGATTCCGATCTACTGCCCAGTACTTACATTAACTATTTTCCCATACATTTTCTAGAACATTTGGGCCGTTCCGCGACCATGTGTTACGATAAAAGTTGTTTAGTCATCTGTATGAATACCCGACCATCTACATCTCATCTCACAAGATCCACTCCTATCTTGCTGATTGATATGCATTGATACCACATTAACCACTTAGTACATTACGCCTGATTCTCAATATTTTCTTTGTGTTGTATTAGAACATTGTAAACTAGATTGGCACAAAAATAAATTAGTATTCATATAATCAATTGTTTTAATCATAACCCACAAGATCAACCAGGACATAACAATAAACTCACCGCTTGTTGCTTGATATTTTCATTATTTTATACTTATTAAGAACCATCTTAATTTCTATACTTTGAGAAATAAACTATAATGAAAGATTTGGTGAACTGTACTGTTAAGGCAATTTTATATTTCATTTTTCCTTATTCGAATCTAGTAGGCATGACAATAATCGTAGCTCAATGATGTGTAAAAACTGTAGTCGAACCGAGCACATTACCACAACATGTCGAAATGTATTTGTATTCGCCAAAATAATGGCAACTTCTGACATTAAAATCATTACAGTATCTTCTCTCTCATATGAATGTTTTTTGTACATGCTGCCAGAAAACTTGCAGTTTTAAAGAAATTCTCCAAAATCCTATTAGATTCTTATACAAAAATAGGACTAACTATAATTATGTAACGTGTTTAACGTATGTAACGTTGCTGCGTAGTGTCGGCTTAGAATAGCACTACCCCATTTCTTCCGGAGGGTGTACGTAAGAGGCGACTAACGGTATTGGGGCTTGTAAGGGATTTTTTGGCGATGCGGTTGGAGACCCATCACCAAAAACCTTTATTTTTACCATCTTTTCCCCACTCAACTTCCAAAAGTGGCTGAGGAATTTGTAATTCCTTAGCTCTGGCTACCCCTTCTAGGGAAATATAGCCGTGAGTATATGTATGTATTTAACGTATATTATTAGACGGGCGGTAAACGCCACGGGTTTTCGCACTGAGCCCGGCCTGCCAGCCATTGTGCGTGGGCGTGGACCTAGTGGTCATCTTATTCTTGAACTTAGCCTAATTAAGTTAAAGAATTTTAAAATACAAATTAATTCCGACTTATGTAATAAATTTTATAAAAAAAAAACATCATGGTTAGTCTACAACTTATGAATCATTATTTATATTCTTATGTAATTAACGGCGAAAGACCTGCCGCCTATCACGTGAGTAAACTGTCCATGCAAAACGTGGGTACTCTGAACACCAGGTGACAAAGTCAAGGGATATTCAGAAGTATTAGTATCTCTGCCAACCCCCTCGAGGATATTCGGCGTGAACGTTTATGTTATGTTATGTAATTAATGTAGGTGCAATGTATGCGCACATATAAAGTAGCGCACGAGTATGTGCTTACTAATATATTCATTGTCTTGTCAGAAACCCCCAGTTATTTTGCGTCCTCCGAGCTGAGCTCATCTTTGTAAAGTTTTACTTGTAAAATTAATATATTATATTGTTCGTTATATTTAATTCAACTTTGCCGTATAGTGCCGGCTTAGAATGTCACTACCCTTTTCTACCCACGGGTGTCGTAAGAGGCGACTAAGGGTATTGGGTTTTTTAAAGTGGTTTTCGGGCGATGGGGTTGGAGATCCATCACCAACGATACTTTAGTTGTACCATTTTGTCCCCTATCAACTTCAAAACGTGGCTCAAGAGTTTCTAGCTCTGAAGCTCTGGCTGCCCCTTTTTGGGATTTTTGGGCGTGAGTATGTATGTATGTATGTATTTATTTCAAAACAAATGCTTTGAAGAATCAAGTAGATTATACATACATACATATACTCACGGCTATAAATCCCTAAAAGGGGTAGCCAGAGCTAAGGACTAGAAGTTCCTCAGCCACTTTTGGAAAGATGAGTGGGGAAAAGATGGCAAAATAAAGGTTGTTGGTGACAGTCTCCAACCGCATCGTCCAAAAATCCCTTAAAAGCCCCAATACCGTTAGTCGCCTCTTGCGTACACCCACAAGCAGGAATGGGGTAGTGTTGTGAACGTAAAAGGTTCCAAAAAGTTAAAAAAGTACCTTATACCTAAAAGAATTGTAAGAAATCTTGTAAAAAAACTTAATAAACTTAGGTGTAGTCAACATCATGAGATGAAGTTTAAGTTAAATAGGCTAGAACAACTATGTAGTGTTTATAAACTTTCACTAGACAATGATAAAGTTAAAATAAGTCATGATAGTAATAGAATTATAGAGTTACAAAAATTTCTTCAAGATATTACATTAAACTATCATAATAGTCACTTAGAGATGCATAGCTACATAGAAGGATTAGAGGAAATTATAGAGTTAAGTAATGAAAATATCAAAACAGTAGAAACACTGTCTGGTTTTTGCAATATGTGTGAAATTGTAAGTACTGTCATTAATGATGTATCCCCTAAAATTAAAAATAATAATTCAAAGCCCACTCTTGCCTACAGTAGAGGTGTGTCGACTCAGAGGACTTTAGTCTTCTCCGATTCTCTTGGTGTTAACATTGGCCATCATTTAAACAAAGAATTAGACCAATGTATCTTAAATACTTGTATGCCCGGAGCAAGTTACTCACAAATAATAAATTCTATTTTAAAAGCACAATATGACTCCAACACTACTTTAGTTATTTTAATTGGTTCAAGTTACATGGTTAAACCAAGTGACTTGAAGAAATCATTTGACAAGTTGGTTAATTTAAATGTAAGAAAAATAATTATAAGTGACTTCCTATATTCCAAGCATCTTAGCTATAAGGTTAATACTAGGATTTATAAATAAAATATGTTACTTTATAATTTGACTTTGGGATATAGGCAAAAAATTGATAATTTTAATCTGTATAATTATATTAAGAAACCATTACTGACTAAAAGTACCTCGAAAGTACCTGTATATTCTAAAAAACGTCTAGCTATGTTACTATCTAGTAATATTATATACAATAATGTTATTAATTTGAATAACATAACAATTTCAACTGACTTGGATGCAGTTATTAGAAAATGTACTAATGTTTCTGCAAATTTAGCTTTAAACTAGGTAGTAAGACAAAGGAAAAGGCATACATTTCACTAGTTCATCAGAACATACAGAGCCTTTCCTGCAAATTATTATAATTAGAGTTATTCATTAATAAGTACAATGCAAAAATACTTTGTTTAACAGAACACTGGTTAAAAGCAGAACAAATGAACTTTAGCTTAAAGAATTACACGGTGGGCAGTTGTTTTAACAGGGAGTCCATAATGTGTGGGGGTAGTATGATACTATTATATGTAGACATTAAATTTAAAGAAAGAAAAGACGTCTGTAGACTTTCTGTTGAACAACATGTAGAAATCTCATGCATTGAATTGAGTAAGTATATAATTTTGTGTGTATATCGCCCACCCAAAGGTAACTTTGACATCTTTGAAGCAGCGATGGAAGATGCTTTGGGGATGGCTTCCCGCAGCTCCAGAGAGGTTGTAGTTTGTGGGGATTTCAATGTTGACTTATTGGGTGAGGGTCTAGTAAAAGAGAGAATCTTAACATTTTTTAATCTTCTTTATGTATTTAATGAGCCAACCCGAATTACCTCGACCTATGCAACATGTTTAGATAATATTTATTGCAATTGTGATTACTCCGGTCACTTCCTTTTTGATTGCATTACCTCAGACCACAAGGGTCAATTCATAAATTTAGAATTTACCATTGAAAAGAAAAAGTCAATTGTATGTAGACAGATAACTGAAAAAAAACTTAGCTTATTTGAAAATAATATTAGGTCTCGCATCAGCCCCCCAATGAGAAGCAGTGAAACATTAGAGAATTGTCTTTCATTCATCAATGAGCTAAAAACAGAATTCAATAAAATCTTTAAAACTAAGGTGATACTATGTAATGTAATACAAAAATGGTCTTTTGCTGAATGGGCAACGGCTGGGATTAGAATAAGTAGAGATCATCTATATAACATTTATAGAGAAAAGTCCTATAACTTCAACCAAGATTTTATTATTTATGTCAGAAAATATTCTAAAATTTTCAAACAAGTTTGTGGTGAAGCTAAATCTAGATGCATAAAACATAAAATTAAGATTTTTTCTAACAAGAGTAAGACTGTCTGGAAAATAATCAACAGTGAAACTGGAAAACTAAAATCCCCATATGATCTTAATTTATTATTAGATAATGAACTGATACAGTCAAGATCACAAATTGCTAACAATTTTGAAAATCACTTTATAAATATCCCCACTCAGACAACAGAGAAATTAAATTCATGTCCCCAAAAAGCTCTTGAGTTGTTGGAACAAAATGTTACCAAAACAAAAGCACAGTTTTCTTTTAAGTACGTTAACAATAATAATATAATTAAAAATTTTAAAACCATTAACCTTAAAAAAACCGAAGACATAACATTAATGTCAGTTTTCGTCATAAACAGAATAATAAATATAATCGCTCCCCATTTAAAGATACTTTTTAACAAATGTAGATATAGGAGAATTTCCAGACTGTATGAAGTTAAGTAGGCTCATCCCACTACATAAATCAGGAAATAGTCAGGACTTTACCAATTATAGGCCTATTTCTATTCTACCAGTTCTCAGTAAAGTTTTTGAGAAAATCATGTCCAACCAAATGTTTTTATATTTCAACAAACATAATATATTCCATGACGAGCAATATGGTTTTACTAAAGGTAGGTCTACTGCAGATGCAGGAGTGTCACTAATGAAACATAGTTTTAATTCATGGGAAAACTCCCGGGATGCCTTAGGTATATTTTGTGACCTCACAAAAGCATTTGATTGTGTAAAAAAGGAAATAGCGTTGATTAAACTTAAATCTTACGGGTTTAACAAGCAAGCACTGAAATTAAAGGCGTCATTTCTTAATAAAAGAACTTTTAAGGTTGATATTAATGGAAATTCTTCGTAAGGATCGGAAATAGATATGGGCGTTCCTCAAGGTTCTATACTTGGCCCATTACTGTTTCTGATTTACATTAATGATTTACCTTTTATGTCACAAAAGCATTCTGAGATAGTTATGTTTGCAGATGACACATCTTTAATATTTAATCTAGCGAGATCCTCTACATCTCTTGGCGACGTAAATAAAGCTATCTCAGATATATATAAACATAACATAAACATAAACGTTCACGCCGTTTATCCCCGAAGGGGTTGGCAGAGGTACCAATACTTCTGAACTCACATGGCAGCGCCATCTAGTGTCCAGGTAAGGTACCCACGTTTTGCTTAGACAGTGTACTCACGTGATAGGGGGCAGGCCTATGATCCTCAGATATATATATATATTGTATTGGTTTACTGTAAATAACCTGGTTCTGAATGGCAAAAAAACTAAATGTATTAAATTTACTTTACCGAATGTTAGGCAAGTTGAGGCAAATATTGTTATTGACAGTGAAAAAGTAGAATTAGTGAAAGAGACAAAATTCCTAGGGATAACAATCGATTCTAAGTTGCAATGGGGACCCCATATACTAACACTTTCTAAAAGGCTGAGCTCAGCAGCGTATGCCGTGCGTAATTTTAGAGAAATAGGAGACATAGAAACAGCTCGCATTGTTTATTTCAGTTATTTTCACAGCATTATTTCTTACGGTATTTTATTATGGGGTAAAGCGGCTGATGTTCATAAAGTTTTCGTCTTACAAAAGCGAGCTATCCGATCTATCTACATGTTAAGGTCGAGGAATTCGATGCGCGAAAAATTTAAAGATATTGGCATTTTAACTGTCCTTTGCCAATAAATATATAAATAAATATAAATACATATTTGAGAATTTAATGTATGCTAAAAAGCTAAAAAGCATTTAGGCCAATTTAGTAAAGTTAGTGACAGGCATACTGTTAACACTCGAAATAAGGACAAACTTAACGTACCGAAGTGGAGGCTTAATAAAGTAAGTAACTCCTCGATGGGACTATCCCTCAAAATGTTCAACAAACTTCCTCCTGACATATTGGAATTGCCTGTGGCATCTTTTAAAAAGGCAATTAAAGCAATGCTTTCAAAGAAATCTTACTACAATGTTCTAGATTTTTTAAACGACAAGGACCCAACGAGCATATGACCGTTTCCGTAAAGCTATAAATCTTCCCTCGTTATTCCCAGGAATAATTGTCTGGTGTGGATTTTTCTTCTCACGTTATGTGATTGGTTTTTGTGATGGACAATCTATTTTAATTATGTCAAACTAGCGTTTGGTTTGGTCGCATAGAAAATCTTTTATAAAGTAAAAATATGACCCAAAATTTCACAAAACATAATTTGAAAAAATGAAAAAATGTGAATGTAAAGAGTTTTATTGTTGCTTCTTCTCTTTACGAACACCTTCCGAAGCAGTGGAATAATGATAAATTTAAAAAAATTGACGTTCCAAAAATGTTAGTATTAAACTTAATTTTGAAAAATAATCTTTTTGACTTTTTGTTATTCTACGCCGACACTACACAGCAAGTATAGAATATACAATGTATCAAATTCAACGGATATGTTTTATACACGTAGTTAACAATAACAATTCATGTGTCATTCTTGTTAATTTACAGTACCAGAAAGGCAACTCATATTTTATTTAGTTGCATATTCCAATGTGCGATAATAGTAAACTCACTTATCTAATGTATCATGTTACTGAGAGACTCAGTCGGTTAATGTAAACAAAGTGAATTCTTGTAACTTGAAGTTCTTGTGACTTTTGCAATTGAAAATATGTCGTAACTTTCTTTTTTTGTGTAAGCAATTAATAAGCTATTGTAGACCAACCTGATTTGTATAAAAAGTGAAGCGATATAATAAAAAGGGTCATTGCAATGTTAAATTTAAAAAAAGTGAGTAAATCTAACCTCACATATCTTGAGAGGCCCCAGAGGGCGTTTTTAAAAGTTAGTCTGCAGAAACCACGCTATTATCTCACTGAAGGTTTATACGTTAATTAGAAAGTACTCACAATAAACAACTCAAGCAACACACTGATGCGCCTTCTAATGAAATACTAACAAAGGGAAATAGAATGATGGTGCCCTCCAAACGACTGAAAATGAAATTCAACAACCGTTGCTACTGCTTTTTGGGTCCCTTCCTGTCCGTCCCTATAATATTGCAAACAAAACTGTTCCAGTTGTCGACCTTAATCGTCTTAATTTGAATATAAAAATCTGATGGTATCCTATCTAAAAAATATTATAATAGACCGGAATTACTCCTTCTTTCTCAAAAATAAAATAATTTATGTCCAAACCACTGTTTATCCAAAATTATCATTCTTCATAAATTTTAGGGGATATTTTTTTATTATAAATTTGTTATCAACATAGAGGTTCGTAACAGATAGTTATTAATTGTATGTGTGTATGTTATATACTTGGTTAAGAACAAGTTATGTATGAATGTAATGAACAGAAGGAGACTTAGGCTACTGAGGCTTTTTAATTGATTTTTGTGCGATGCTGTTGGCGACTCATCACCATAACCCTTATTTTACTGTCTTTTCCCTGCTTAACTTTCAAAAGTGGCTGAGTATTTTCTTATTCTGAAGCTCTGGCTACCCCATTCTAGGAATCTATAGCCGCAATTAGTATAGCTAACTCAATCAAACGAAACAGATATTGGTGTCAAAAAGGCAGGCGTCTGAATTCTGAAGAACAAAAGGGCTTATATGAAAAGATTGGTGAATGTAGATGATGCTCGGGATATTTGGCAGAAATGTACCAAGTTACGATCAATCTGAGCCCACCACAATGGGATCTAATGGCGTGAGTACAATAGTACATGTATGTATAAACATACATAATATATACATACATATACTCACGGCCATAAATCCCTTAACGGGGTAGCCAGAGCCTTGGAATGAGAAATTCCTCAGAGACTTTTGGAAGTTAATTGGGGAAAAGATGGTAATAATAAATGTTTTTGGTGACGGGTCTCCAACCACATCGCCCAAAAATCACTTAAAAAGCCCCTATACCCTTAGTCGCCTCTTACGATCACCCACGGGTAGAAATGGGGTAGTGTTATTCTAAGCCGACACTACACGGCAAATTCCATTCCAAGTGTTCCATTTATGTTTAAACATAAATGGAACTAATCTACTTTGCTTGCATGTAAAGGCTTGTTTTGTGACATAGTCAACTCAACTATCTGTAGTAAATCTTAGGCAATGGTCAAGTTTTGTACACGCGATTCGTTTGTATGGTAAAAGCAATTTACAGAGCCAATAAAGATAGTTATGTTAGTAGAGAACGACCTCGGAGGACACAATCGCTTCGGACCGGAGCGAGTGTGCTCAAAAAGGCAGGCGTCCGAAGTATGAAGAAAAAAAGATTATGATAAGATTGATGGATGTATACGAAGCAAGAGAGGTTTGTCAGGTTCTTACAAAGTGGCGATCGATAGTCTCTGCCTACTCCAACGGGAACTAATGGCTTGAGTATATGTATGTTATTATGATTTGTATGTATTTGTTTATTTATATTCCTCACGTATATTTTATATTGAAATGTAACATTAAAACACCATCCGTGTTCTAACACCCAACAAATGTTATTTACCCCAAATGATGCCCACAACGAAAGACATATATACATATACTCACGGCTATAAATCGCTAGAAGGAGTAGCCAGAGTTTGCAATTCTTAAGCCACTTTTGGAAAGTGGGGAAAAGATCTAAAAATAAAGGTTGCTAGTGATGGGTCTCCGGTGATGGAATGCCGTTAGTCGCCTCTTACGTACACCCACCGGAACAAATGGGATAGTGTGATTCTAAGCCGACACTTAACAACGAAAGACCACTAAAATGAAACAAACACGCTGGTTATCGTTGTTTTTCTGCTAACCCACAAACAACTTGCACGTTTATTTTTTTTAGATATGATACAACTTTATACTAGTACTTAAGATTGTAAATCCCATTAAGGGCGTCCCACGAAAAAGTGAGAACCTTGAAACGGCATTTGGGCTTCCCCCTGCCGTTTCCTCACCTTTAATAGAACTCGTAAAACAAGCCATCTATTAGCAACTATGATAACTATAGATTATAGCGATATAGATGTGGATATAGCGCCATCTACCAAAACAGTCTCGTACTACGTTGTACGATCGGCGCGGCGTATTGAATATATGTGTTAATTATGTTTCGCTAAGTGAATATTGTTATAAAATTAAAACAAATACTTCAACAGTACAATAACTTTATTTCCACAAAACTTATTTCTTGATACCTTTGGAATATAGCAGGGGAACATGTCGAGAAGAATGTTGGTGTCGTGATGATACGTTTCACGTGACATAGTAAAAGGGGTTTATGTTATTCTTAACCGACACAACAAAGTGTACGTGGATGGCAGTAGAAATGAAGTAACGTGTAATTATATAATAATAATATCTCGACGTCAAAAATCCACACTTGAACAAAAAATCGACTCAAATTATAGAACAGGAGTAGGCATTTTTTTCATGAATACTTACTACTGATTTAACATAAGTAAATTATAAAACCCAAATAATTTTCATAAAAATTATCATTTTATTGAGATGGTGCAGAAAGCAAAAGGCAATTCTTAAGGTTCTTTTCAATATTAAAAACTAAGTTATAACTAGGTATTTGTAGGCACAGATTCATGAATACCTGTTTGTAGTTTCTTGTTTGAAGGAGGCTATAAATGTGCGTCTTTTGTACTTGTTCATTTAATTAATTAGAGGTTTGTTCAAAAGTTTTCTTGATTATCTAAATTCACATTTCCCGAAATTTTACGGCTGAAAATATACTTCAACTCATATAAAATAGTTTTTACGCCAAATTGTGCAAGATAGCTATATTAAATAACTTATCCACCGCGACTAAATAACTTAAATAATAAAAGAGACAGAAGTTCGGAATATACCGGACTTAAAAGGGTTATTTATTGTTAAATTAACAGTCTGTTAATATCAGTGCTAATCTTTAATATATTCGAGCACATGCATCGTTCGTTTTACTGTGTTGAAAAAGCATGGCATGGTGATGGTGCTGTTAATCTTTAAATTAATATACTTTTACGTTTTTTTTAAATACAAAAGTAAAGGTGCGTTTAAGAGCACTATTATCACAGTTGATGAGCCTAGTTCAGGTGCATTAGATACAGTAGCCGTGTTCTCCAATGATTTCTCCCTGTCGGTATTGTGGGACGAAAATACACTTTCTTCCATCATCGCAGTTGAACTGAAATTAATTCATAATATATAAGTATAGGCTCAATTGGGTATGATAACTTTTTCACAATTTATTACAAAATACAAAGTTCAATGAAAGACTAAAAATTTATAAATATCAGCTCCTGGTCTATTTTACTTACTCTGTTAATTGAACTTGGCGAGATGATTGAGGTTCCTGATTTATTGCATATTTCTCATCCCCTTGTAAAGCAATACGTTTTTGGAGCCTAAATCAGAATTAATAGCACATGAATGAAATACAATGTATCAAAATAATTGATCGAAGAACGGTTCGAATACATATATTAAGATAATTATATATTTTTTCTTAAAAAGTAGAAATATGACTAAAGTGGAGAAGTGTAATACACATCATATAAATTAAAAAAAACACCCAGATTTGAAAGAAAAGTTAGAAGGTAAGATTATTCACGGAACATAGCTATAGGGTAAAACGTAACAAGCATATTTACAAAACAGAATAAATAGCAGCAGGTATTTTTAATAATGCATTCATCGTGATCCGAAGGAGAAAATAAAAGAATACTTATTTTACGAATAAAAAACAAACTAAAATACTGTCGCAAGGTTGAGGATCGACCTCTGTACCTTCATATCTGAGCATGAAACGTTTAACGCGTTACACCACTTCGATCTTAGAGCTAAGAGTTGAAATTGACGATTATATTAGGATTGCGAACGAACAATATAATATATGGCAAAACTTTTCGACTATGTTCCGTGCAATATATAAAATATGCCTAAAGTGTTTTATTGGTAGAAAAATTTGTACTTACAATTTTGCATTCATCATCTGAGCCCTCTGTTTAGCGAACCTTTTTTTAATATTTTTTCCCTTTTAGGGATTTATAGCCGTGAGTATGTATGTTGTTCAAAATTTTTTTGTTTAATTGGAAATTTTCGATTTTCTGCACATGTTTGTTTCCTTTATTTAATTTTCCGACGTTATTATAAGGTAAACAATATTTTTAATCTTACTAAAAAGATATGTAAAAACATCACATAAATTTAAAGCAAAAAGATAATAATTGTTTCAGCTGGATTTACAGAACATTAGGATAAAACGAGCGTATTCACAAAACAGAATTATGCGCAGTATTTTTAATCATGCATGCATCATCATAACCGAAACAAAATAATTTTACGAGGAAAGAAATAAACAAAAAGCATGTCCCGGATAGAAGATTTGAACTCACGCCCACATCAACAGCGCATGGCCCCTAATGCGTTGGACCATTTCGTACTTTCTAAACAGGGTGAAATTAACGATAATATTACGATTGTTATCAAACTTATAATGTAAAGCAAAACAAGCGACTATGTTGCGCACAACCAAAATAAATTATCTAAAAAGCGCGGGAAGCGGCAAGCAGCTCTATTACAGAAAAATTCGACACAAGCTCTGCGCATGAAGGCTAACAGCCATCTGCCGCCCCGTTCTCCGCACAGGGACCCGCTCCAGATTGACATTGAAATTTAGGGTTTTTGCTTTATAACTCCATAATTAGGATGAAAAGACTAAAAATTATTCATACAGATGATAGACTACTCAGTTGTCTACGCAAATATTACGTAATCGATAACATATATGCAGTATTCTGACAGCAATATCAGACTTTACGATAAAAAAGCCCCCCACAAATTATTTTTTTTCTTAGTCGATTATTATTGAAAACGAATGAGAACCGTCATTATTAAAGAAAAGATATTGAACTTGAACATATATTTTATTTAGAGTGTGATTGTTTCATTAAGCAGGTTTCATTGAGTTTGAAAACTACCAAAATCAGTGAAATTTTCGAGGGAGGCCCTTAAAGGGTAGCCAGCGCTTCAAAAACATATATTTAGCCACCACTCTTTGAAGTGGAGTGGGAAAAAGATTGAAAACAACGTATTTTTGGTGATGGGTCCCAAGCCACATCACCCAAAAATCACTTAAAAAAGCCATAGGAATAAAAGAGGTGCTTCATCAGCCGAGACACCACATAGCTTATTTAATTATAAAACAACATATTTCAATTATAATTTAATATTTAACAAACGATTGTGATGACAAAAGTGAAATATGATTTCCTTCAGCCCTGTTGCTTAGCGGTCACGTTGCCTCACGTTGCGCTGACGATGCATCGAACAAACGGAAATGGCATGTTTTATAACATACATACATATACTCACGGCTATAAATCCTAAAGAAGAGTAAACAGCACTGCAGAATAAGAAATTTCTGAGATACTTTTGGCAGTTGAGTGGGGAAAAGATTACAAAATAAAGACTTATTGGTGATTGGTCTGCAACCACTTGACACAACAATCACTTGAAAGCCCCTAAGACATAAATACGCCCCCACTCTTACGAAAACCCCGAGGAAGAAATGGGTTAGTTCTATTCTAAGCCAATATTACACAGCAAGTATTGTGTAAAGATATTTGACTGCAATATTACAACTACGTCCATTAGAGGAAAAAACCGGCCAAGTGCGAGTCGGATCGCGCACTAAGGGTTCCGTACTATCATATATATAGAAAATCCCGTTTGTGTGAAGATCATGGGAGCCAAATTAGTTAAGTAATTTGATTAATGACGTTTAAAAATAGAACTACGGGCTAGATCTCATTCAAACCAATTTTCGTTAGTAGTTTGTATAGTAATACACATCATATTTTTTTTTTCAGTTTTATCATGCCCATATTTTAGAAGTTACGGGGGGGGGGACACACATTTTACCACTTTGAAAAAGTCTCTCGCGCAAACTATTCAGTTTTGAAAAAAATGATATAAGAAACCTCAACATCATTTTCAAATACCTTTTGATAGATACCCCACACGTATAGGTTTGATGAAAAAAAAAATTTTGAGTTTCAGTTCTATGTATGGGGAACCCTAAAAATTTTGGTTTTTTTTTCAGATTTTATTTTAAAATCTTAATGCGGTTTACAGAATTCATCTACGCACCAATTTTTTATAATGTAGTTCTTATAGTTTCGGAATAAACTGGCTGTGACATACGGACGGAGGGACGGACAGACGGACAGACATGACGAATCTATAAGGGTCCCGTTTTTGCCATTTGGCTACGGAACCCTAAAAACGGTCGTTTATGCATACAAGCTAATTAAGTACCCTGTTCTCTCACTAAATATTAATATAAGCATGAAATTAATAATATAATTTGCTCTAAACTGTAATTAATATCTGTTTGTACATGTATCTGTCTTCTACGCTTATAAAGAGAAAACATTTGTTTGAGCGTTTATTGTGTTTGTTATGCATGGGCTTTATTTATTACATAAACAAGGGTAAAATATACGTAACAACTACGTCACATGAATATAATGGTTATTGTGTAGTGCTTACGTTCTAATAAGGTCGACCTCCAAAGATGGGTATTATAGGATGAGCTTTGAGATCACTACTACTTGTGATGAACGTATAGTGTCGTACTACGTCCATACTACGAGTCCCTCAAGCCATAATCCTCAAATTTTAAAACTTCATGAAATTGATTTTGATCAATGCTAAAAAATAGTGCATAAATAGTGCTAAATAGTGCCATAGGCCAGATAAATAGTGCTCTTGTGGTTAAAAAGTTATAGCTAAAGTTTATTGAGTTAAGTAAAGTAAAGTTTACAGTTTCACAAAATGTACATCATCAATTTTATCACAATTATGAAAACATCGTGAGGAAACCCACATGGCTAAATTGTACTTAGTCATTTTACAGCGTATTCGTACAAAACGACGATAGGCCTGCCCCCTATCACGTGATTACACTGTCCCAGCAAAACGTGGGTACTCTGAACACCAGGTGAAAATGTCACATGGTGTTCAGAAGTATTTGTACCTCTGCCAACCCCTTCGGCGTGAACGTTTATGCTTTATGCTTATGCTATGCTGTAAAACAACACTTACCTATATAAAGCTTGCAAGAAACAGCATCAAGAAGGGCCGGTACACAAGTTACATACATATATTCACGGCTACAAATCCCAAGAAAAGGTAGTCAGAGCTTCAGAATGAAAAATTCCTATGCCTCTTTTGGAAGTTAATTGGAGAAAAGATAATGAAATAAAGATTGTTAGTGATGGGTCTCCAACCGCATCACACAAGAACTTCTTTAAAAGCCCCAATATCCTTAGTATCGCCTCTTGCGATCATCCGCGGGTAGAAATTGGGAAGTGGGCGTAATCCATGAAATATGTGTGTGAAAAACGTAGTATACAAACATTTGCCAAGTGCGAGTCAGCTCGCCAGTGGATTGTTTCGCAGAAGCAAAGCAAAGCGATAAGCGACAAACTTTTTTTATATCTGGAATGAAAACGCAAACTTATCTCTGTTTTTAATAGTGCTTGTATGTAAAATTGCTGAAAATATTTTGTTGAAACAAACTTTCGTTGTAAGTTTTTATTAAGAACTACAACATATATTTTATTTATATTTTTCACTCACTTATTTCAAAAGTTAGAGCGGAACACAAATTTCACCACTTTGGGAGTTTATATCTTTCAAACTATTAATATTATTTTAGAAACCTTGATGTCATTTTTAAGGATACCACCCAACACTTTTTTATTTTGTCTTATGTGTAGAGAGAGAGCCCCATATTAAGTAAATATTATTTTTAATTTTGTTTTTAAATTTTGAAGCGGTTCACATTCTACATTTACCAATAAATTTACCACGCAGTCTCAATACATACTATACATACTCACGGCTATATTTCCCTAGAAAGGGTAGCCAGAATTAAGGAATTAAAATTCCTCACCCACTTTTGGAAGTTGAGTGGGGAAAAGATGGTAAAAATAAAGGTTTTTGGTGATGGGTCTCCAACCACATCACCCAAAAATAAAAAAAAAGCCCAAATACCCCTAGTCGCCTCTTACGACACCCGTGGGTGGAAAGGGGTAGCGACATTCTAAGCCGGCACTACACGGCTAGTCTCAAAAGTTTCAGAAATAAAATACTGTGACAAACGGACAGACAGACAGACACGAAGGATCTAATATTGCTTCATTTTTTGCCATTCGGAAACGATACTCGTCGTTTTGCTTTCTTAAAATTCTGATAATTATTATTTGAGGAGATTGCCCCTTTTCAAGAAAATTTAAATTAAATAATGTTTAGATAATTTTGAAAGTGTAGAAAAAAGACATTACGATGATTATGTATGAAAAACATCAACCCATGCTTAAATGGTCCGTTTAAGTCGTATTTACCCGGATAGGAATAGGAAATAAAGATTCATAATTAGTTTTGCTCTTTAAACATGAAGACCTGTGAAGAAGACATTGAATTAATGCAGATGCAGCAATTATAAAATGAACTGTAACTCCTACGCATAGGAAATATGCAAGGTTGAAGGAAGTATATAGCAAAAGGGAATGTTTAATAATCAAAATTGAAACATAGATGAACATTATCTGCATAATTCTTTGTCTGTCTGGCGACAAGAACGCATATATGTGTCATTTTAGCTTTCGCGAACAATTGCGATACATATTACATAAAAAAAAACGAATGTTTTTTTTAGCATCATATGAATATCAGTCGCAGAAATATGTGTAGTGTTAATATGATTTATTGATGTAATTAATTGATGACTATGGATGAAAGTCCATTCAACCGGAATGGTCACACTTGTCGCAGCCTCCCTTTGCAGTGCAGGAAAGAGAGTATGGATCAAGCACCATCGCCTTCATCCAATAGCTGACAACCAATACTGGATGAGAATCTTTGAAGTCTGTTTACAGATCACTTTTCCTGAATTTACCGAGAGTAAGCTCAACTGTGAGCAAACACTTGATATTAGAAACAGAAAAGTTGGGAGTGGGACTAGTCAAAAGCCAATCCATTACAACACAAATATTTGCTCAAGATGTGATTCTGCACGGAAAATAATAATTAATAATTTAAATCAATACAATAACCAACAGAAACTATAAGAAATTAATTAATAAAATAAATTTAGGGCTCATAATGAAAACCAGTTCTGATTTTGTGTATACTTATACACAAATCAGAAATTACTGATTGTGGGCCCAATTTAGCGAAACCATTTCTTTAAATTATTGTATGAATTCTGTATATGTGTGCTAAATAAAAACATTCTTTTCTTAATTTAGAGACCCACAATAAACCTAATGGCTCTTTAGCCGACTTTACCCACATGGTAAAAATGGGACCAGACAATTTTAAAAGACCGCATGCTATGACAAAGACCAATCTAGCCTCAATTACGATATTTTAATGACAAACAAAAATGTAGCGACGAGACCATATCCCTTGGACAAAAAAATATTGCTAAAGTGATGAAATATCAATTTCGAAGATAAAGAAAACCAAAAATGCTGGGGTCATCATCAAAACCGAGTCTCAAGTGAATATCTAAAAAATATAAACGTCCATAAAATACGCTACACCTAACTTAACTAAACTCTAACTGACCTAGCTCTACGGAAATTATGAACTACTAGCTTTTTGCCCGCGACTACGTCCGCGTTGATTACATTTTTTGCATCCAGTTTATATATAAAAAAAAGTTTAAGTGATTGATTGTTCAGCGATGCAGTTGGAGACCCATCACTAAATTTCGTTATTTGACTACCTTTTCCCCATTCAACTTCCAAAAGTGGATGAAGAATTACTATCTTCGAAGCTATGGCTACCCATTTGGGATTTATGGCCGTTAGTGTATAAATTCCTTTTTGTAGTGGTTATAACAGTCAATCGCACCAAGTTTTAAGTTTCTTAATACAGAAATGTCAAAAATCTCTATACTAACTTTCATTAGCTATTTCAACCCCTTAGTTCCATAAAATATACATAAAATAAATGATAAAAATCATGAAACAAACCATTTTGTACCAAGTTTCTATGTTCGAGTTATTATGTTCGTATTAGTACAGATAGTAACTATTGATTTTCGGATCTTTAATCGCGTGTTTTAACATGGGTTTAGTTTTATAATAGTTTTTTAATTGTAATGTTCAAAAGTTCGAAAGTCTTAGAAAATACTAAGTACGGATAGTAGTTTGGTGCTGCGGGGCGGAGGCCCGGTGGGTGCTGCCCTCTACACTGACCGTTGGTGATGGTGGGTGAGTTTGCAGCAGAGGATTGCTCGGGAATAAGGGGATTGTTCGTGATGAATGATATCCTATGTCATGTTGCGATAGTTCTTGCTATTATTCTAAGCTAACACAACAACTTTTTTTTAATAAAAGCTTGTGTACTTTGAGTTTTGATCCCGGTTCTCTCGAATGTTCATAGAGGTTAGATTTACCGCTACGCCACAGAGACGCTAACTTTGACGGCAAATATTGAATACCCTTTATTTTCTTATAGTCTTACTATTGACAAACAATTAAATTTACTCCCGCTCCCGCTATATAATATCGCATTTTTATACCCTACCGATGTCGAGCGCCAAAATCCACAATTCAATGTAAAATGCAAAATAGTGAATGAAGATGAAATCAACTAAGATTGAAAAGTGCACCGAGTAATTGTATGAGCTACAGGTTAAAGCGCAAGATATTCCACTTCTTACGTATCTTTAAGAACATCGATATCAGGGCTTTAAAACACCCAGCGCCATCTATTGCATACCTCAAGAACTAACGTAACGTAAATACTTATTATACCAATTAGTGATTCGTTTATTTATAGTTATTTCAGGATAAAAAGCTTATTCCATTTGTCTGAATTAAGACGTCTGAGAGCCACAGAATCTGAATTCAATTCAGACTAGTGGAATAACGTTCAGAACGCTAGGCTTCTGAAAAGTAGACAAATTTGTGTAATGGAATAACAAGCGTCCGCGGCAGTAACTTCGAAGGACGTCTGAATTCAGAAACGACAAAGTGTAATGGAATAAGCTCTTAAGTAGATGTAAAAAAATAGTTTAGACAATAAAACAAAAACGTCATCCCTCGGGAATCCCACATTTTCAAGGATACTAAGTAAAACTTGGCATACCGAATTCTCGTATGTCTCATGAAACAGGAACGAATTTTTATTAACTAGGTATCTTGTTTGTAACATATACAATTTCACCTTTGAGCCCGAGTGTTTCAAATGCTAATTTTGATGTGAGACTGATCATGATCAAGTTTGTGGCCCTCATGGAGAGATCGGATACACACTTTAAAAATTACTTTGAAAATTCTTGGAAGAATGCTGAATTGAGGTAGGTACATTAACGCTTGATTTCTGAATTGAGTATTCCAGCTGAGAACAACTTAAGTATCGTTCTGTCTCATTGAAATCTTAACAACTGGATGAGACAAAACGATACTTAAGTCGTTCTCAGCTTGAATACTCAATTCAGAAATCGGGCGTAAGTCTATTAACTATAAATGGATATGAATATATTATAGACATGCACTCGTTGACTTTCTTAGTCCTCAACTTACTCATATTTCTAAACATTTCTGTAGTTCATAATTTAAAAAAACATCAAATCATCTGTATCAATATAATATTAGGTAATCTCGTTTTATTAAAAAAATATATATTTTAAACTAAATGTAGTTACAAAACTCGGAACAGGGACACATGGCACAGCTCAGCTAAAGGCATAAACCAAATTATGGCATGTGCATAAATGAAAGTTTGGCCTAAATCTCGATTCTAGAACATACCCTTTTAATATTTTAAATCGATTAAAGACATCAAACTAAACAACTTTGCCTATGGGATGTTCATCCAGAATATTGTAATGTTCAAAATAATTAATACATAAAATGTGTCGTACTTAGATCAAACTGAGAAAGTATAGTGAGGTTCTTAGCCTCAGTTGAAATAAAACAAAAACATCTTGTGATTTGACCATATGTTTTTTATTTTTATTTTAGCATAGGCTAAGAAACTCACCATACTTTCTCAGTTTGACCTAGGCAGTGACACTTTTTAATTGGTTATTATTTTGAAAATTACAATATTTTAGATAAGCATTCCATAGGCAATGTTTTTTAGTTTGATGTCTTTTAACAATTTAAAATATAAATAGGGTATGTTTTAAAAACGAGGTCTACGCCAATTGTCTAGGACTGTCATGTTGTCATTTTAGCGCATCTCCCAACTACTTGTTTAAAAGCCGCATACAAGAAATGGGATAGTGATATTCTAAGCTGACACTACACAACATAACCATGATAATTTACCTACTCATATGACTTTAGAAAAGACAAATGGGTGTTGGTTTGACCTAGGTTTTGAACCCACGTCTGTCTGCACTCTGCATGATAGGCGGTGTTCTACCCATGGGACTATCACGGTTGTTTAAACGTATGGGCTTTTCACGCTATAGCATCCGCCCATATCTTTTATCCGACCCACAACAATGGATCATAACATATAACATAACATAACATAAACATCTAGTTTCCAGAGAAAGTACCCACGTTTTGCTTAGACAGTGTACTCACGTGATAGGGGGCAGGCCTATCGCCGTTTTGTACGAATACACTGTCAAATGACTAAGCACAACTCAGCCATGTGGGTTTCCTCACGATGTTTTCCCTCACCGTTAGCAACCATGATAAATTAACCACACATATGACTTTAGAAAAGACAAATTGGTGTAGGCCCGTCCCAGGATTGGAACTCACGCCCTTCTGTTTTTCGGGCGGGTGTTCTACCCACTGGACTATCATGTCGCATCAATGGATCATGCTTAGATTATATCATGTCTTGTACATCTACCTATTGTTTTACCCATTAATATACTGATTGCAGCAAAGGTTACACCAATAAATAATCTATATAACAAAATAAATTTGAATGTGACGTGCAATAAAGGGCTTTTTATTCTATTCTATCATGATAGAAACTAACCTAACCCATACTTTTGTTCTAATTCAACGACACTTATCATCTTCTCAAAGCCCATATATGTCCCCACCAAGGGGCTCGAGCCTACCCTATATAGGGCGATTTGGCCATAGTACACCACGCTGGCCAATTGTGGGTTGGCAGACTAACGACTACTAGCGTAATAGTAGCCGGGACCGACGGCTTAACGTGCCCTCCGAAGCACGGAATCATCTTAACTTTCGGATAATCAGGTGATTCAAGCCTGCAATATCCTTCTAAACTGGGTTAAATCTTACAAATAAAATTTGGAAGGTTACTACCCCTCGGGAATCGAACCCGAGACCTACGTACTTGAAACCAAGCGCTTCACCTCTAAACCACGGAGGCAGTCCTACTATAATTTAATTTATAGCTCACTCATAAAAAATGCCATAGCAGCTATTCTCGTGTTAATATGCAAAAAGTAAGACGTGACTTAATTGAAACAGATTTTTAGCACGGTTTGTAATATTTTAGTTAACTTTTCTTTAAATTAGGTGATTAGACTGTGTCAAAAACGCAATCTCGAAGAATACTCGCACGTTTCTAAAATATACACGGCTTCACGGCAATAAATCCCTAAAAGGGGTAGCCAGGTGCTTCGCAATAAGAAATTCCTTAGCCACTCTAGGGGGATGAATGGGGAAAAGATTGTAAAATCAAGGTTGTCGAGGCGGGTCTTCAACCGCATTGTCCAAAAATCACTAATAAAAAGACCCTAAACCTTTCGTCGCCTCTTACGATCAGCCATAGGTAGAAATGGGGTATTACTATTCTAAGCCGACACGAGACAGCATAAAACCTTAGATTAATACTGGTTAATTTAGATGCATATAACAAAGATACAGGTTGCACAAAAAAGATACAGTGAAGCATACCAGCAATACAAATAATTTAGGTTTTCGAACTAATAAATTAATCATAATTCGGTGTACAACTTTACAAAAACTGTAAACAGTTTATTTATTTTTACTATATTTTCCTCAAATAACTTGCAAAAGAAGTAAATAGGTCCTACGCAGTTTTACTCTACCTGCATTTCTTTCGCGAATTTAAATTAAGACAGCAACTAGAAATGCAGTCATTAGTATGTATGTCAATGTTAATATGATGATCACGCAATATAACACGTGTTTATTTTATAATACCTGTTGTACTTTTAAACCATTAAGTATAGTTTTGATTGCAAATGATAATCTTCCATAAAAAATACATATTTAAATATCATATCTTTTCGGTGGATTAGAATTATATTATAGAATTAGATTAATTAGAAGCAAAGTCTAGCTACTTTAAAAAACCTGCAACGCAATAAAAAATCATGATGGATCTAGATTTGCACAGATTAATAGCATTAATAACACGTTTCAAAAATCTGTTACACTTTTTTTCTTGAAAAGTATCGATTTTTTGCCAAAACTTTACTTTCCCATACTTTTTTTGGTAAATTATGGTGCTTGTGCCGTATCTATTTTTACGACACATTCATTAGATGAAAATGAAATATAAATCAAGATAAAATCATTTAATAAAGATCACGTTTAGGGTTAGTATATAAGCTAGGCATTTATTTTGAGGACCTATACGTTTACCAGGGGAGTTTTTCAACCAAGTTAGTGTGCAATCAACATATCACGAGTTCGTGCAAGACCTTAGGCAACGGATTTTAAAAAACTGCTCTGTCCCGAAACGAGAAAATCATCAAGCAAAGTATTTCGTTCATCCAGAGTTGAACACATGCACACATGTATTTGTTAAACGTGAAGGCATCTCAAAAGGGTAAGTGCCACCATACGAAGGCTCTTATGAGGTTATACGCAGGTTTTTAAAAAAATGACACTATTAAAAGGAATAAAAACATAAGCACCTTATCAATAGATCGAGTAAAGCCGGCATTTTTACGAGTGGCAGATACAGACACAATCACGTTGTCACGTAGAATCGCCGATACACAGAGTTGCCCAAAGGCTAAAGAAGCACGTTTGGGCGTGTCCAGATACGGACGAAAGTATAAACAAACAGTGAGATTTCAACTCTAGTGACACTAGCTTCATGATATAAATAGCGAATAGACTCAGCGTTTACTAGAAAGAGGGTTAACAACAGCAAACCCAGTATAACTTATAGTTTTTTTAAAGGGTATCTATTTTTACGACACATTCATTAGATAAAAATTAAGTATAAATCAAGATTAAATCATTTATGAAAGATCACGTTTAGGGTTAGTATATAAGCTAGGCATTTTATTAAATAAATCAGACTTGTAACTGAGCATAGATCAAGCCTTTTACTACTCTCCCGAAGGATTGCCAAATGTCGGCAAAGTGCTTAAGTCAATGTAACTCAGTGCAGGCAGTGCTAGTTCAATGTAACAAAAAAAACAGGTCTTACCATTTTTGCTGTAGATTTGCACTACTTATAGGTCATAACATTTTTTGGTACATTGCCGCATCGATTACTGTAAAAATCTAAACAAAGTGTCTTAAAATATAATAGTATGGCCAATTAAAAAAATGCTTATATTTTTTGCACAAAAAGGTCGTAAGTTTCTCAGGTAATAGTGGTTAGGAGAGAAGCGCTAGCGTAACTTCGGGAGTAGTATAGTGGTAGTTTATGGATTGTGGAAAGGATCGTTACGAGAATGAAATATTGAGGGTTGCTACAATGACACATTTACGATTAACATATGGATTATATGGGGATGATTTCGGGGAATTTAAGAAACTGTTTCAAAAGCAAAATAACAGTAGACAGAAATGAAATTTCTGAACTAATGTTATAATAGAAAATATATTTCATAACTTATTTTAAAAGTTAATACAAAATCATAAAAGTAACTAAAGGTTATAATACAAGGTTTATTAGGCAATCGTTGCGTGGGGTATTGGGTTACGTGACACCTCGCTTTTAGTGATAATTAGAGCTTATTCCATTACACTGAATCGTTACTGAATTCAGACGTCCTCCGCAGTTACTGCCGTCAGACGCTTGTCTTGTTATTCCACTTCGAAAACTTCAGTTGCTGAATCATTCGAGAGCGAGCGATCAGTCGTACGGAATTGCTCCAGCCTTTTTTTAAAATGCTCTCTTTAGGAACGACGTTATAGGTCAATGAGTAGAACCGGTTATCGTGCAAACGACAAGTGTTCCAATCCCAGGTCGGGCCTACACCAATTTGTCTTTTCTAAAGACATATGTGTGGTTAATTTATCATGGTTGTTAACGGTGAGGGAAAACATCGTGCGGAAACCCAAATGGCTGAGTTGTACTTAGTCATGTGACAGTGTATTCGTACAAAACAGCGATAGACCTGCCCCTTATCACGTGAGTACACTGTCCGTGCAGAACGTGGGTACTCTGAACACCAGGTGACAAAGTCACGTGATGTTCAGAAGTATTAGTACCTCTGCCCGTCCTCTCGGGAAGTCGGCGTGAACGTTTATGTCTTTATTATATCTTATGTCTCTATAGGACTCTCTTATGGACTATTTCACTCTCATTGAATAAACGACGACACATTGCGTCTATATATCCCTTTCGCTACTGTACTTACATATATCCTATTCATGTACACAGCCTTTTACATATATTTTTACGTCATATTTTTACATCAACTTATCTGTCTATCACAATGGGATGTAAAGGCGAGGGTATTTGTATGTATGTATGAGATGAGGCGTATCTGCCTACCCCCATGGAAAGCGATGGCGTGAGTATATGTATGCATGTATGGTGTTATATTGTTATAAATATCTGGTGTTATAGTGGTAAGTTATGCCAACTGCGAACTAGAGGGACCACTCTCACAGGTTCTTAGGGGAAAACAAAAGTGCTTATCTTTTACATACATTCATATACTCACGGCCATAAAGCCCGAAAAGGGGTAGCTAGAGCTTCAGAGCCGACACGCCTTGGCCACATTTGGAAGTTGATAGGGGACAAGATGGTAGAAATCAAGTATCATAAGTGACGGGACGGAAGTAAAAACCACTTAGAAAGCCCCATACCCTTAGTCGCCACTTATCACCCGCGGGTAGAAAGGGATAGTGATATTCTAAGTCGGCACTACACGGCAATGTTAATATAATTTTAGTACCTAGAAGAATAAGCGTTTGAAATATAGAATATATAAGTGTGAATTTTATAACTAGATAAAAGTGGATAAGAGAGACAAAAAAAAGATTTCTTTTTGAATTTATTTCTATTATAAATCTATCTATACTTATAATAAATCTGTAGAGAGGTCAATTCTGTACATGAAATATATTTTCAAAATAACTATCAGGTTGTGATTAGGGATCGATACTGATGCCAAAAATGCAATCAGTAAAATTTTTGTCTGTCTGTCTGTCTGTCTGTCTGTCGGTTTGTATGTTCCTTATGGAAACAAAAACTACTCGACGGATTTTAACGAAACTTGGTACAATTATTCTTCATACTCCTGGGCAGGTTATAGTATACTTTTCGGCAGAGTAGTAAAGGGGAATTTTGGGAAATTTTGGGAAAACGGGAGAAGTTACTCCATTTTTTAAGCTTCCGTCGCGTGTGCAGCCTTAATGGTTAAACTTACATAGAAATCATGTATGACGGAAATATTCTTCATAAAATTATCTAAAAAAAATCCTCAACAGTTTATGTCTATCTTTTACGGTTGACTCACAATAACACGTGTATTTCCTGATAGCTTAGCAGTTCGGAACATTCTGATTATATTTGTTTACTCTTACGTTTGTAAACCTCTCACTCATCCCTAATTTAAAAAAGGTAACATTATTACCTATTCAATAAAAAAAGATTCATAGAAATCGGTAGAGAAACACCGAAATTATACATAAAATAAGCCATCGCGCCCGTGATCAAAACCAAATCTTTACTAATTTACATATAACATACTAGACGGCGCCAGTAGTTGCATCCTACATCACGTAATGCTTTATTTTTTAGATTGTTATAAATACTTCATAGCGTTTTATTCCAAAATTTGCTATTAAACGGAAATACTGAACCGTTCATCAAAGCGCATTTAAAATCACCAAACTACACTGTTTAGGGAGTGCTATAAATTTAATAAATTGAAAACATTGCGCTGAATTTCACAATGCTTGAGCAGTGACTGAAGAAAAAAACCTCAGATATTTAAAAAAACAACGCTACCCGTGCGAAGCTGGGACGATCCACTAGTTTTAATTAAAGCTTGACTCTTTGAATGACTTTCTAAATGGGAAAAATAGATACCACTGAAAATTTTGTTAATTACATTGCACCAGTTATGTATTAAAAACCGGATTGCGATTTTTTGTAGTTCTTGAATAAAAACAGCTTTCAAAGTGGTTTCTGCAATCAAAATAATTCCTTCCCCGTGGGTGATGGGGAACTTATGTTACTTGCACAACACTTCATCGTAGTCATCGTATACTCGTAGTTTGTTCAATATATTAAAATTAAATAGCTGCGCAAAAGCTAAGCGAAACGAAAAAAAAGAGAACAATCTTTATATATCGACGGTTGAAAGGCAAAAATTACCAAACGACAATTTTGGCCATATTGAGTTATATATATCACTGAACTGGATTTTTTTTTCTGCGTCGATCTGTCCTACTCTCGTGTCTCTACGATGACTTTTTTTGTCGTTTGGTAATTTATTAATCCATTACTTTAATTAAATTTTCGGCGACCAAACGACAGCATGGACAATCTATTTATAAAATTTGGCATAAAGAAATTTCTCGTTTATTTGATTTTTGATTTAGTATGTTTTACTTGTTTTGAATTTAAAGTGTCCATGGAGTTGGTAGGTTTTTCTTGAAATGGATTGAAAAAAAAAATTGACTAGGTAAATTCTACCTTTCACTAATACTAAGTGTCACTCCATTTCGATCATTTAACTTAATGGTAAAATATTATTAATTGGCGTAAAGTAAATTTCATGGTTTTATTCATCTAATAACTAAGTCGCGTAGTTATTTCTAAAAAACTTTGAAAATTATTTATAATGTCGTTTCGGAAGTTTTACCTGCAATTTAAATATAATTTTTTTGTCGTTTGGATATGTTTTAACATAAATTGATTTAAATTAAAATGGCGTTTAGTTATCCCATAAAACGATGTCGCGGCGTTTACTTCTTACGCAAATTTGTCGCCAATGGTCGTTTGGTACATTATTTTGGCTCATTCCTCGACGAGGCATCGCTTGGTGCAGCCGCGGGCGCCATTTTTCCGCCGTTTGGATAGTCTAACCGGTAAGTATTTTTTTATAAATTATATTGAACGCACACATTCTGATAGTACTAAATTGGTTATTATTTTTTGCCGTGTAGTGCCGGCTTAGAATGTCGCTACCCCTTTCTTCCCACGGGTGTCGTAAGAAGCGACTAAGGGTATCGGAGCTTTATATGTGATTATTGGGCGATGCGGTTGGAGACCCATCACTAAGAACCTTTATTTTTACCATATTTTCCCCACTCAACTTCCAAAAGTGGCTGAGGAATTTCTAATTCCTTAGCTCTGGCTACCCCTTCTAGGGAAATATATCCGTGAGTATATGTATGTTTATTATTACTGTCTATGACATAACTTTCTGTTCAAGTGGGAATGTAGTATGAAAGATAGAACGATTTAGAAACCTAGTTACCCACTAAGAATATTAGGTAGGTACTGTGATTAGGTGGGTACCTACCTAAGTGAGTATCTTTACCAGCTCATTCTACGATTTGCCGTATGCTGACGTTGTTAAATGTAATTCCTGTTCCCCGAAGAAATACATAAGTACCTAAATCACGAGTTTTTATAGGGTATGTATATTCTGGTAATGTATTCGTGCATAGTCTTAATAAAGTTTATTTTTCAGAAACATGGATAGAAGAAAACGTGTGTCAAATATAATTGATCAAGCACTTTTAATGCAGATATAATTTCTGGGCAGAAGATAGTGGTAAGACATCAGGTTAACTATACCAAAATTATTGTCCTAAATACCTATAGCATCTGAAATACTTATAACTTACATGTTTTAGGTCCTTTATCTTATCTAGTTCTAAAATACCTACTTATACATCATACCTATAACATACATACATAAACTACCTGCTGTACCATCCCACTACTGTCGAGCTGATTCTTCACGAGTTTATTTACCACAAGAGTTCAAAAATGCTTCCAACTTGTTGAACATTTATAAGAAATATTTTGAGGAAAAAGGTATAGACTATGTTAGCGAACGCGTTTTCCGCAATATAATTAATGAAAAGTTCAACAGTGGGTTCCATGTCCCCAAAAGGACAAATGTCTTAAATGTTCGTCTATCTTAAAAGTTCGAACAGTCTGCCTATAGTATAGTACAGATCCAGTCAAAATGCAAGAAAAGACTTTACACGAAATTGAAAAGAATGAAAGCTACAACCGATTTTACTCCCACAAAGCTATCAACAAAACAGACTCAACTCTTTGTGTAAGTTTTGACTTGGAAAAAGTACTAAATACGCCTCATGGAGAATCAATGCTGCTCTAATACTCACGTAAACTAGCTGTCTACAATTTATGCTTTTACGAGAATGGGACAAGGAAAGTATATTGCTATTACTGGGATGAGTCTCATGGTAAGCGAGGTGCCAATGAAATAGCCAGTATACTTTATAAATATAACTGTGGATGCAAGAGAAAACATCAAAAATTTACTATTGTATTGTGATTGCTGTCCTGGGCAAAACAGGAATAAAGTTATTTTGGCTACTATTCACTTAACTTTGCAAGAATGTAAAAATTTAGAAACAATTCAAATTAACTATCTACTGCACACTGCACACACATATACAGGGTGTCCAGTAAATAAACGTCCAACCGTTAACCACCAATAGAGGACCCTGTGAAGTGCCCGGAAATGCAATTTTTTTTATTATATTAAACCTGGTTTAGAAATAAGCCAGGTTTAAGTTGTCCTCCTCTTGCTAACCAATTCTCCTCTAAACCTCAATTGCTAACCAAGCTGTTCTTTGCTTCATTAGGAGTCTAATAAAAAAAAAAATGCCGATATCCCTATTTTTGCCCTCTTACCATAACAAAATAGCCCAAAGGAATTTAAAAAAATAAAAAACAACTTAAACCTGGCTTATTTCTAAAATAAAAAAAAAATGCATTTCCGGGCACTTCACAGGGTCCTCTATTGGTGGTTAACGGTTGGACGTTTATTTACTGGACACACTGTATGCCCGTGGATTGTGTTCACGCTGTCATTGAGGGTAATATAAAGAAGACCATAGTTTATGGTCCATCGCAATGGTATACTGTTTTCGGAACTGCTAGGATTAACCCGTTTCCATACGAAGTGGAGAGACTTGAATTTGGAATTTCCATAGATGGGATATTGTAGCCGATAAATACTATAGGGGTAATCTAATGGGCAAAATCAGTAAAATTAGAATTGCTACATTTAAAAAACGTTCAACAGTCAAAGTAAAATATTCTATGAATAAATCTGCAAAGTCGAGTGAAATAGAAGTTCAATCTAAAACTAAAGTACCCTTGCTACCTTGTTATAAATCACAGTTACCGATCTCTAAAATAAAATATGATGACCTATCCAAACTTTGCACGGATAATGTAATCCCTTCCTTGTTTAAACAGGAATTTGTAAATCTCCCACGTGCATCATCTGTTAAAGATACTCTGCCTGAAACAGATATAGAGGATAATGACGATGAGTCCTAATAAGTTACTAAAAGACTGATTTAATTATCTTTTTAATGGCATTTTCACGCTATTTTACAGATTTTTTAAATAACATAAACATAACATAAACATAAACGTTCACGCCGAATATCCCCGAAGGGGTTGGCAGAGGTACTAATACTTGTGAACATCACGTGACTTTGTCACCTGGTGTTCAGAGTACCCACGTTTTGCATGGACAGTGTACTCACGTGATAGGGGGCAGGACTATCGCCGTTTTGTACGAATACACTGTTACATGACTAAGTACAACTCAGCCATGTGGGTTTCCTCACGATGTTTTCCCTCACCGTTAACAACCATGATAAATTAACCACACATATGTCTTTAGAAAAGACAAATTGGTGTAGGCCCGACCCAGGATTTGAACACTAGTCGTTTGCACGATAACCGAGTGTTCTACCCATTGGGTTATCATGGTTTTTAGTAGATATAGGTACTATTTATTTTTTAAAAAAATAGTACCTATATCTAAGAAGAGAAGTGATTTTATGAAACTGTATGGTCTGATTATTATAATTATAAGTGTTACACTAGTAGTTTTATAATTTACTTAACAGTCACAAATTATTCAGAGATTTTATATTTTTCTATGATTTATAATATTATAGGTAATTAATAATTGTACTTAAGTAGATATGATATGTGCACCTTAACTATTTTATGTTAAAGTGATTAATGTTAACCTGTCTCTAAGATAGGTAGTTATTGTTAATGCAAGTTATGTTCTGTTTTGTAACCCTCTTTGTTACTTCGCTATACTTTAAAGTTTAAGTAGGTAACCTCTAACAGTAATTTAAAAAAAATATTGTTTAATGAATATTGATTGTGATTATAACCAATGTACCTTATGTTATGTTATTATGATGCTAATTATTAGGAGGATACATTCCTTCAAGCTGATTTTTGACGCGTTGTGATTTAATAGCATGTGTTCTAATTTTTTTTAAATTAATAAGTCAATACGATATGTGTACCTTATAACTATTTTATGTTAAACTGTCTCTAAGATAAGTTGTCATTGTTAATGCAAGTTATGTTCTGTTTTGTTACACTTTGTTATTTCGTTGTACTTACTTATAAAATGTAAGTAGATAACCTATAACAGTTTTTTTGTTATAATAAACATTGATTGTGATTATAACCAAGTCACCTTATGATGCTAATTATTGAGAGGATAGAGACCCTTATAGTTTATTTTTGATATGTTGTGATTTTATAACCTTTTTTTAATAAAGAAGTGATTATTACCACTTTCGTTTTATTATAAAACCTTGAATTAAACTCATTTACTCAAAAAATAATTAGGGTTATGAGTACAATTTATTGATAATTTAGATAACAACTCTGCTTTGTACATTTATTTTCTATGGGGCTACAGTTTCTTTTCGTGAATCTTGAAACTGTTTTACATAATACTTATATCTTTCTTCCCTACTACCACACATAAATATAAATCAAATAGTTACATCTTCCTGTGTTTCCTTATTGTATCATTCGTCGTTTGGTATTTTTTTCCAGGCAGTAAATTTATTTTTTTTCTTACCAAACGCCCCTATCTTTGGTACTAATGAAATAATTGAAGATTTTGTTTTAGTCGATTGTAGAGAATTTCAAGTCAAGTTAAATACAAAAAGATTAATTTAAGTACAAAGAATAGAACAGATGTTATGATTTTTTTTTGATAAAAAAAAACTTTAAACTGCTCTCCTGTAAAGTTGGTTAAGTGTCGTTTGGTAATTTTTGCCTTTCAACCGTCGATATTATTTCTGTAAGCCTCTTACTTGCCCGGAAGCCTGTGACGCGATGAGTAAAGCTAGAAATTCGGTTCAGGTATCGTTTTGTACAGTTCGCGGCCGTGGTGTGCACAAAATTCAGACATCTGATGTAACTGGATTAAGTTAATTGTTACAGAATTTCAAAGTCTCGATTTTGGCCCATAGACTTTGCTTGAGTGTCATAAGCGCGCGCAAAGTTTAGTCGATCAGAGATGTGCTGTGATTGGTCGGATTTTTCGTCGGAAATACCAAAAATATCTTTTTGTAAAAAGAAAATGTCTCTTTGTACACATTTTTATATTGAATTCTCCACCAGCCTTTATTCAAAGTCTCATATGTCTCAGTATTTCTAGTTCGCCACAGTAACCTCTCAGCGTGTTGTCTTATTGAAGTAGATAAAATGAAACACGTTACGATCAAATACCATTGTTTATTTATTCCACTATTCATTATATTGAAATCATCATTTCTCATCATGAGCTCCCTAATGTAGTTAGAGAGCTTGTGAAAAACTTAGACACATAAAAGAATTGCAGTAGATGTTGTGTATAAATATTAATTTATAAAATATCGTATTCCATGGTCTATTTGAGATGAAACCCTAACCATTAAAAATTATGAGCTTATTCAGTTAGTGCGATCACACGCTTGTTTTTCCACTACGAAAATTTCAGTTGCTGAATCATTCGAGAGAGCGCGATGATTGCGGACGATCGTACTGTTATACGAGAAATAGGAATTGGGTTTTTAGAAAAAAAACTATATAATGAAATAGTAAAACTAAATTATAAAATAAAAGAATTAGAAAATGGACACGAATTGAAAATAGGATGAATGACGATTGAGACTTGAAATAGAACTGCGCTCCGCCTTCAAGTTGGCGTCCTATATATACTAATGAAATAGTCGTGTAAGTAGAATAGGGTTGCTTATTAGGCAGATCTCTATACTACTCGGGAGTATAACAACCCCCCGCGGAAGACGAAAGTTATGTGGTGAAAAATATAACTTTCGAGTTAAACGATATCTCTTAGCCGAGGTGCCGGTATTGGAGACTCCGAGGTCTCTTCAATTTCTGTAATATCTAACTGAACATTATTTTCATTTGGTGTCCTCTTTTTACATTTACAGTTACATACGTTTATAAAATTTAAAATAACATTACGAAAATAGTAACCAAAAAATAGAAATAGTGACAAAAATAAAAGAAAGCTACTTGTTAAAATTGGTGTTTCATATTTTACAATAATTGGTTTCTTTTCAATTAGTTTATTTTAATCTGACAACAATAAATCATTTTTGTTTGTTTTTAAATTATCCAAATCAATATTGTTTAATACTTTAGAGGTTAATTTTGTTACATGAACATTGTAATTTTTACTTAAAATACAACATGAATCATTAATAATAGCGAAATCTAAACTAGGAATAGGTATACTTATGTTTAACAGATTTCGTAAAGTTATGAGTTTCTTTCCTTGAGTATGAATCGTACATTTTACAGGGGTATGTAATATCCCCATTGCACAAAGATCCAATCATAGTTCACCAAAGGTTTCCATAAGTCTATTTCACCGGATATTGTTTTGGTTTCACACTTAACGGGAATACTGCTTACACCTTTAGTCAATAGGACACTTTCACATGAGGGATTTTCACTTGTCAACATTACCGTCGAAATTTCACACATTCGGATCTCAGAGTTTACAATTTTACAATCTAGACTAACGTAACTTAACTTATCTTTAGAAATAGCAACATAATTACAGCTAACTATAAAACTAAATACAGTAAAGTTATTGTTGTGTGGAGTAGGTAAGGCGATATTATGGTACAAGCTATAATCGTCTAAAGTAACAAATGGTATATGTAAAACAAATACAATTTTTTCGTTGAAGTAATAACAAGAAACAAAGGATACACTTAACAGAGTATGTATGTTTTCTAAACTTAAAATTACTGGTAATCGAACATTGTTGGAAATGTGGCGCATGTTATCAATGAGCTCATTGTATGACTGCGTCGGGGTTATAATATTCGGGTGTAATATGTTCTGGTTAACCAGAGTGACGGCAATAATAACATCCTCTAATCTGAACGACAGGGCTAACAAAGAACTTTCAATGTTAGAAAATATAGAAGCGGCTTTTTGACTAAGTATTATTTTGTTCGACATTTCTGTGAATTGATTTCTTTGATTTAAAATTGGATTTAGTTGTTGGTCCAAATAATCTTGATTCCTTTCAATCTTTTCAATAGATTTTTTGTATGAATTCAAAGAGGAAGTTGAAACTAAAATGTTTTCTTTTACTAATCTGGCAAGATTTGTATTATCTTTTTGGATTATTTCAATAGCGTTATCATACTTAAATGCGTCATCTTCATCAAGAGTACCGAAAATATGTTTGAACATTGTGCCTACTGCACCAATCCAGGCAGATCTTTTAGATCTTTTAATTGTTAAATGATAAATGGAATTACATTCTGATTCTACATCTTGAAGTCTTATACTTAATGGGGATAATGTATTTATACACGCAACGTCATTGGACTTTTGGCATATAAATCTTATCCTACTTATGATTTCTCGAATATTGTTTATATGTGTTGAAATATAAGATATCTATACTTATAATAAATCTGTAGAGAGGTCAATTCTGTACATGAAATATATTTTCAAAATAACTATCTGGTGGTGATTAGGGATCGATACTGATGCCAAAAATGCAATCAGTAAAATTTTTGTCTGTCTGTCTGTCTGTCTGTCTGTCTGTCTGTCTGTCTGTCGGTTTGTATGTTCCTTATGGAAACAAAAACTACTCGACGGATTTTAACAAAACTTGGTACAATTATTCTCCATACTCCTGGGCAGGTTTTTGTATACTTTCCAGCAGAGTAGTAAAGGGGTATTTTGGGAAAACGGGAAAAGTTACTACATTTTTTAAGCTTCCGTCGCGTGTGCAGCCTTAATGGTTAAACTTACATAGAAATCATGTATCACGGAAATATTCTTCATAAAATTATCTAAAAAAAAATCCTCAACAGTTTATGTCTATCTTTTACGGTTGACTCACAATAACACGTGTAATTCCTGATAGCTTAGCAGTTCGGAACATTCTGATTATATTTGTTTACTCTTACGTTTGTGAACCTCTCACTCATCCCTAATTTAAAAAATATTACATTATTACCTATTCAATAAAAAAAAATCATAGAAATCGGTTGAGAAACACCGAAATTATACATTAAATAAGCCATCGCGCCCGTGACCAAAACCGAACCGTTACTAATTTACTTATAAAATACTAGATGGCGCCAGTAGTTGCATCCTACAACACGTAATGATTTATTTTTTAGATTGTTATAAATACTTCATAGCGTTTTATTCCAAAATTTGCTATTAAACGGAAAAACTGAACCGTTCATTAAAGCGCATTAAAAATCACAAAACTACACTGTTTAGGGAGTGCTATAAATTTAATAAATTGAAAACATTGCGCTGAATTTCACAATGCTTGAGCAGTGACTAAAGAAAGAAACCTCAGATATTTAAAAAACAACGCTACCCGTGCGAAGCTGGGACGATCCACTAGTATCTACATAATTGACAACATTTAATTGATCTTTTACAAAAACTAATTTTCCTATCCTATCAAAGTAAATACCCGGGCTTGTCGAATCTATTTGACGAATAATCGGATCAGCTTGAGATGCAACAATGAAAATAAAAAATGGAAATAAAATAAGATAGAATTACTGACTTACTTACTAAGATATTAGTAAAGTACAAATTTGAATTTTCAGAAGGTTTTAACTCATCGAAATGATGACGCACATGTCTCCTATTAATAAGTAATGTTGCCGTGTGATTACTGTGTACTTTAATGGTCTTATATGGTCCTTTCCATACAGGGGATAATGCTTTCCTTAGTCTTAAATGATTTTTTAAATATACATTATCTCCAGTTTTATAATTAAGAGGAGGACGTGTACGAGAGTCGTAGTATCGTTTAGATGATTCTTTACTACTTACTATATTTTCTAAAGCCTTTTGTCTTGTATATTTAAATTTATGTTGTAATTTACGTAGGTAATCACTATAAGTGGTACCTAAGTTATGTTCATAGACAGACGAAGGTATAAAGGGCTTATGACCGAAGACTAAATCGTAAGGAGTGAAATTTGTTGTAGAGTGAACTGTTATGTTATAGGAAAGAATAGTGCCAATATACATATGTAGCCCAATTATCTTGATTAGAGTTAGTAAATGATTTTAAATATTCTTTTAGTGTGGAATGGCTTCTTTCCAGTGCCCCTTGAGTTTGAGGATGATAAGGAGTCGTCCATAATTGTTTTATTTTTAGGAATTTGCAAGTTTGTTGAAAGAGATCAGATGTGAAATTAGTACCTTGGTCTGTCAGGATAGTTTTGGGAATTCCAAAGAGGGAAATGAAGTGGATAAGACAATCACTAGTTTCTTCTGCTGTAGGACTGCGAATGGGATATGCTGCTGAATATTTAGTAAGGTCATCTTGTAATGTAAGTATTTATTTTAATTTTCCAGGTACAGATTCAGGTAATGGTCCAACAATGTCTAGAGCTACTCGTTGGAAGGGTTCTTTCGATGTAGTGGTCATCTCCATTGGAGCGCGATTAATTTTCCATAAAGCTTTATTTTCATGACATAATATACATTTTCTTACGTAATCCTCAATGTCTGTTCTCATTCCTTTCCAGTAATATGATTCTTGATCCTAAATGTCCTGCAATAGGTAAGTCATGATTTTCTTTAAGTATTTTAAATCTTTCAGTAAGAGAGGGGTAAATTATTTTATTATGATAGATATAAATTGTTTTTTTTTAATTATGAAATAGATAAACTAACATGTTATATATTTTAGTAAATTGATGCTTATCAAAAGGGTTTCGGAAATCAGAAATGCTTATATCGGGATTTCCGGATACTTGTTTTATTTCTTGTTTAATTTTCTGAAGGCAAGAATATATTTCTGGGTAGGTGCATTCATCAAAATAGTGCAGTTTAGTAAAAATTAAGTATTTTATTTTATTATTAACTTCAATTTTGATGAAAGAATGCAGTTCTTTCTCTTTGTTTACAATTTCGTTTTTATCCTCGACTAAATCTAAAACATCTTGTATATAAGGATTGGATTCGTCTAAATCTAGTGAAGTTGGGATAATTATAATTTGGTTAGAAGTCTTAAGTAAGTTTTCGTTGTGTTCTTTGATAATAGTATCAGGAATGAAATATTTATTAGAGTTATTTTTTAGGAAGTCAGAATATTTATCATTAGTATTAGAAATGTTAGATGGTTCAGGTGATGGAATTTCCAGAGAGTCGAAGTCTACATTAACATCATTTGTGCGAGGACTCAGATTTAAATCTGGTCGTAGGTCAATAAGTTCTGTGGTTTGAATTTCAGGATAATCTTCAAGATTGGGTGATAAATTTGGGAGAGCATATAAAGGGTTAGGATTTTCATTTGTAAAAGGAATCGGAGATGGAAGATCTAATAAAGAATCTTCAGAGTCAGGTGGTGGAGATGGAAGAGGTAAAGGTTCTTTATTTATGACAGGATGAACAGGAAACCTAGACAATGCATCAGCGTTTGTGTTTGTTTTTCCCTTTTTATGAACAATTTCATAATCGAATTCCTCTAATTTTAATTTCCATCTAACAAGACGGGAACCCGGTTCTTTACAATTAAACAACCATTGTAGAGGCTTATGATTAGTGACAATGGTAAAACGATGACCATAGAGGTAAGGTCGGAATGCTTTTGTACCAAAGATTATTGCTAAACATTATTTTTTGGTCACACTATAATGAGAGGTTTTCTATTTGAGAAATATAAAAACAACATAGTTTCCTAGAGCTCTGTAGATGGCGTTGATGTAACTACGTTACTTACTTTAATTTTTTCTTCGTGGCCTCAATCGTGTTGCCACAATCATTTCGCCAATGTCAACTTTAAAAACATGTGTCACATCACCATAGAGTAACTTTTTGGCGAGTAAAAACAACAAAAATAATGTTAAATATAAATACCGTCTTTGTTTATTTACTTTTAAGCTATCTTGGCTTAAACTGATATTTATTTAGACTTTCAAATCAGAACGTTTTTATGTACGTTCCGTTTTACGATATCATTACATCCAAGTGTGAAAAACGGTGTGACGTTCCGTTCCTACCAGTAACATAGCAAGTCTGGCGCCATCTATCCTGAGAACAGGGAAGAAGAAAAAAAGGAAAACCCCTCATTGCATTCTGCTTTGTCTTACCCGGGTCGGACCGCTTATCGAATCCGACTTGGTTAAGACATTCAGTATAGCAAGCACGAGCGCTATTTTATCGACACGATAACGGTTAGAATGAGATGGCAGTATACGATACTAAGTAAGTGCGTAAGATATGGCTGCTTTATCCCACGCGATAACTAGTTTAAACACGGCTCGTGCTTGCCCTGCAGATCAGAATAAACAACAAGACGCCTCGCGGTGCGTAATGATTGCTATTGATAGACGTATTTAAAAATTACTCCCCTTTATATAAAAATGATTCTGTTTATGTACAGGTTGATATTCGCTAACATACAAATATTTATATGTAATAAATAAATATATTTTTATGTAGCCTTTACTACAGTGTCCCACTGCTGGGCAAAGGACTCCCACCTGTTGAGTCCACACGCCCCGGCTCTGTGCGACGACGTCCGGCCACCTCGGCAAAAAACTTATCGAGATCGTCCCGCCTAAATATTATCAGATGCCCAAAAAACCGACAACTTCCCGATTGCGCGCCACGATTGACAATTGTCCGCCATCCTATACCATTACCCCCTGTACACAGTGGCGATGGCGTGCAGTGGGCCATCGTGGGCCCGTGTGTACTGGGGGCTTAACGTTCTGTGACTTTGGCAGAATACTATTTTTTTCATGATTGCCAATAACCATAAAAGAGAGTATTTATTTATTTATTTTATTCTATTCGCTTCGCTTTAACGTTTAATAAATGAAATCATTATTTAAGTCTCCAATTACATTAATTTGCAGTAAATAAAGTTAACAAATAACTTAATATACTTCTGTGCATAAGCATATATTAAATGACTAACACTTGTTGAATTGAAATATATAGCTTTGCAAGATTACGAACGAACTGATTACACTGCAATCCAAAACCAAATGAGTTGCTTATAAATAATATCATAACATTTGTGTCTATTATGTTGTATGCAGCAGTTATACGTTTTATTAGACGGAGACTTGTCCTGGGCATTATATTTGCTTCTTCGTTAACTTATTGCATTGTGAGCTTCTGGAGAGAGGTTAGTAAATTCATGTCAGTATAACGCTATTCATTTAGCAACAAGAAATCAATATGGGTGAAAAGGGGAATAATTATAATATATTGATATACATGGATAGCATATCACTGAGACCCAAAGAAACTACATCACTGTGTATGTAATTTTATTAAAAGTATTGTTTCCCATGTTATTTGATGACTTTGATGTGCATAAAAGAGTTCTATGATTTTCTGCATTTACACTGCTAAGAAACACACATCATAAGTATACACCTCATGTTGTTAATTAAGTCATTATAAGTGGCCCTTTCATTTAAAGGAATCTAAAGAGATGGCAGAGATTTCCTCCCCCATATAGAATGTAACAACTTTCCTTGGAAAAATAAAAATCAATACTTGAATTCCAGAGCTAACCAGAAGCTTCAAAATGATTCTTAAAATTCATTTGATTATAATTTATTATAGCTTCTCCTTTTCAATAAATTATAATGCAACATTTACTATTCAAATCTTATTTGTGTCAGTACCATTGGTTTCTTGTTATATTTTTTCATCACAATTTGCGCTATCTATATAATGAGTGAGATTCTTTGTTTACTAATGCATTCCTATATTCAAATATTCTGGTAATATTTGATGCTGTGTAGTTTTGGTTTACAATAGCAATATCCCATTCTTTCCCAGTTTGTAAGGATATTGGGACTCTTTAAGTGATGTTTCAACAATGCTGTTGGAGACCTATCAACTAACGAACTTTATTTTAGAATGAAATTCAGCTCCCAAAACTGGCCAAGGAATTTCTTATTTTAAAGCTCTGGCCTTCTAATCCCCTTCTAGGAATTTATAGCCCTTAGTATATGTATTTGGGTAATTACAACGCAAATTGTCTCTGTACCAGCAATATACCAGCCAGGGGTGACTCACACTGACACACTAAGGGTAACACACCTAATGGTAAAAATATCAACCCTTATATTAAATAAAAAAAATTCAACTCACAGACTTACATACAGACCGAAACCAAACCCTAGGGCGCCGGGCCAATTTAAAAAGATGTGCTCAATTCAAATCAGTCATTCAATGTCAAGCAAAAGTCTTTTCTTTTCTTTTTTCTTTTCAAAAGTGTGGGATGTTTGACCAAACAGGATATCATCTAAAAATTGTGACATATTTTCTGAACCCATATACTAAGTAGTGCCTAGGGCATCCAATCCCGCAGCATTTTTTTGATCTCAGTATTTGCGGGATTGATATTTCTCACTACACAACAAGCTGCTTAGCTGTGTAGTGCCGCCTTAGAATAGCACTACCCCATTTCTGCTGGTGGGTGTACGTAAGAAGGCGATGGTATTGGGGCTATTAAGGAATTTTTGGGCAATGCGGTTGGAGACCCATCACCAACAACCTTTATTTTACCATCTTTTCCCCACTCAACTTTCCAAAAGTGGTTGAGGAATTCAATTTCTAATTCCTTAGCTCTGGCTACCCCTTCTAGGGATTTACAGCCGTGAGTATATGTATGTGTGTATGTATGTTTCTCAATGCCGCGGGATCCCACTAGTGCCTATATGATACATAGCTTTATTATTATATGAGTATTCAACGAGAGTAAAATCTTTATTTTACCATCTTTTCTCCACTCAACTTTCCAATAGTGGCTGAGGAATTTCTAATTCAAGTATAATTCTCTAATTAATAGTAATTCAAGTATGTAAAAGTTTAAATATTGAAAAAAGTATGTTTATAATGTAACACATCACTGAATTTAATAATTTTACAGCTACTACATATGACTAGCGACTTTTGTCTGATTGCAATTGTATAAATCATGATAACTTCATTAGTTTTAATCATCGACTCAGGCTTTATTCGATTGAATCAGGCGTTACTTTGCGGAAATCCATAGCAATACTAATATTAATAAATTTCTTCGCTTAATTCCGCTAAATAGAGTCGGACTCGGTGGTCAGCTGCCGAACTGTCTACTAACTGCTCATCAATGACTCGTGTTGAGTCGAAACGCGTCGCATGTTTGTGGTTGCCTGTGGTTTTCGCTTGCGGGTGTGTGTGTGGTGCATTGTCTGCTTTTCGATTTCTTGTAAGTGGAAGGGCTGAGTGGGGAAAAGATTGTAAAGTAAATATTATCACACTCAGTACAAGAATCAAGAATTACACTACAATCCAAATGAGTTGGCTAAATGAGGTTACAGCCTATGTTTGGCCTAGTGATCTTGATTTTTTATGTCATTTAGGCAGTGTTAAAAAATCTAATTGTCATCTGGGTACAAAAACTGTATGTATTTTTTAATTGTGATTGAAATTCAACACAAAAAGTTTACTTAAGTATTCCCTTTCACCTATAACATAAAATGAAAAGCAAAGACTATGATCATTTATTTGTGGTTGTGTTTTCAGGGAAGCCATCGACGTTCTAACTATCAAGATATTTTAATAGAAAGAAAACCATTTGTTTGGAGAACATTACAAGAAACAAATGATACACTTGACACAATGTTCTGTAGGAATTCCCTACAAGGAAGGGATTTCATAGTAGATGATAGAGGTTGGTATACATTTATTCCATAGTTATATAAGTACACAGAGTTTGTGAAGAAGTGAGAAATGCACTGGAAAAACAGCTTTATTGCTGTGGCGTATTTCTGGATGTGCAACAGGCGTTCGATAAAGTTTGGCATAATGGCCTACTATTTAAAATCAAGAAGACCCTACCTCATAATATGTTTCTGCTACTGAAATCATACATTGAACACAGATCATTTTATGTTAAAATAAACGATTCTGTTTCCGACATGTATGATATACAAGCGGGGGTACCACAAGGATCAGTCCTAGGGCCGACATTGTATATTATTTACACCAGTGATGTTCCTGTGTCAGAAACAGTGATGACTGCAACGTTTGCAGATGATACTGCTGTACTAGCTTCAAGTGATAGCCCAGAGCAAGCTTCAGCGACATCTTAACAAGATACATGATTGGATGAAGAGTTGGAGGATCAAGGCTAGTGCCGCTAAATCCAATCATATCACTTTCACCCTAAGAAGGAAAGATTGTCCGGGGGTCAAATTTGGAAATGAGCACTTACCACACACAGATTCTGTAAAGTACCTAGGTTTTCACCTTTACCGGAGGCAAACCTGGAAAACACACATCCAGAAAAAACGTGACGAGTTGAACTACCGTTTTAGATCTTTACAATGGCTGCTCGGCCCGCAGTCGAGACTGTCACTTAACAATAAATTGCTTATTTATAAATCAAAAGCCTACAGAGACAGGATTACAAATCATGAAAATGAATTGGCGCGGTCACTAACACAGCCATAAATGACGCGACGCCTGAAACGAAGCCACATCTGGGATAATATATAGTCAAAGTTAAATAAAATATAATATCAATGAAGGACAGTCTATCAAGGGAGAGGCCAGTCCTAAAAGCCACGATACCGTTCAAAAGAACTGCTTATAGTCCAACGACTGATCGCATGTTGGAAAGAAACAAAATAACAAAAAAAAAAAGTTATATAAGTATATAGATTGACAGTAAGTGGCAAACATCATAGCATAAACGCCAACAAAGGCAGGACCTCTCACGGACACGATAACGGCCCACAACGGTTTAAGCATCATACATGGACCAAAATAATTGTCTTATGTTCGTTAATTCTGGTATTTGAGTCTTAACTATGGTGTTTTTATGATAAAGTTATTAATAATTAAAAGCACAGAATCTAAATAAACATATTCTTTGGCAAACAAGTTTTATTTTCCATTTAAGTCTAAATTAAGGCTGTAATAATTACCAGTAATATATGCTTATTATTAGATATTTAACAAAAGTTTTCAATGCTAGTACGAGGGGCATGCCAATAGAAGTTAGATACTCTTTTCTCATTTAATTGACACTGGCAAGCTATACACCATCTTATAGGCTGGTTTTTTATTGACATATTTGAATATAGAACACACTTCTTTTATTTATTTTTTATTTGAATGAGCATCATTTTTCCGAGAATTTGGCGGGAATTCACTCGCAACAGTGGAGCTCAGTCGACGTGATTTTCGCGCTATGATTTATTATGACTTTAAAAAAGGTGTAAAGCCTCAAGAATGTTTTGAACTTTTGGCTTCTACTTTTGGTGAGTCTACTTGTTCCCAAGCAACAGTATTCAATTGGTTTGCTGAATTTAAAAGAGGACGGGGATGTCTCGAAGATGAAGCGAACGGCCGCCAACCACGGTCACGCAAGAAAACGTTCGTGCAGTCGAAAAACTTATTCGCGAAAACCGACGAATTACATATGTAGAGCTAGAGCGAGAACTATGAATTGGATCAGCAGCAATGCAAACCATAATTCACGACCACCTTTCTCTCCGTAAACGTTGTTCGAGATGGGAACCGCACAAACTGGTAAGTTTCATCGGTAGATGAGCAGAAAGACTGGGTGGATTGGTGCCTATTCATGATAGATAAAAAAAACGTATATGATATACAGACTGGTGACGAAACATGGCTATATAACTATGATCCCGAATCAAAGCGACAGTCGACTGTATGGTGCTTTGAAGACGAGCCAACTCCAACGAAATGTCGCCGTGCACGAAGCACACAGAAACAAATGGTCGCCTCGTTTTTCTGCAAAACGGGTCATATTGCTACTGTTGTACTAGAGAATGAAAGAACGGTGAACTCCGAATGGTATGTGACAGTTTGTGCTCCAACAGTATTATCAGCTTGGTGTGACAAGCGACCGAAGTCAGGAATCCGGCACCTTCTCTGGCACCACGACAATGCGGCGCCGCACACGTCTGCCAGAACACTAGACTTTTTCAACTCGAAAAATGTGACAATTCTCCCTCACCCGCCATATTCCCCTGACCTAGCGCCTTGTGATTTTTAACTTGTTCCCCAAAATCAAAGAAAAACTAAAGGGGAAGAGGTTTGAAAGCAAAGAAGATGCGCTATTTGCCTAAAATTTCGAGTTTTCTGAGGTATCTAAAGAAGAGTGGTCACAGGTATTTTCCAATTGGTTCAGACGTATGGAAAAGTGTATACGTGCTCAGGGTGAATACTTTGAAAAGATCGATACTTGCAATAAAGAATACATTTTATAATTTTTGAGTATCTAGTTTCTTTTGGCATGCCCCTTGTATATAGTCAAAAATGACTTCTATCATCACAGTATTACAATAACGGTAAAGTTTACGAATTGGGAAAAATATAAAATACGTGAATTTTTATCGATTTTAATAGAGCTAGTCCATACTAATCCGCCAATACAGGGTCACGCACACACACTCATTTACGCACACCGTTATACTTTTTTTGGTCTCGCTGTCGTCTTTGTATTGCCAATCTGTATACATTAGCATAGAAAACTAATGGTTTCAATACATTCTTACCCAATTTGACTGTGATAGCTCAGTGGATAGAATACAGTTCATCTTGCAGACGATGAGGGTTGAAATCCCGGGTTGGACCTATACCAAATTATCTTTTCTAAAGGCATATGTGTGGTTAATTTATCATGGTTGTGGACGGTAAGGGAAAACATCGTCAGGAAACCCACATGGCTAAGTTGTAGTGTAGTGTGTCAATGGCTTCCAGTGCAAAATTCTTCCATCCTTTGTTTCTTTTACTAAAAGTGTAAAGTGTGTTTTACTAGTGCGTAGTTTGCGTACCGCCGATTTTTTATTTTTTTTACACATTCGGTTTAGATCCCCACCGGTGTCGAAATTTTTCTTTCCTTTATTATCCTTTATTTATTAGTACTCCTCAATCGTTTCATAATTAACGTTCATAAGTTTTCATTATGTAACTATTTGTGTTTTCAGGTTATATATGTCCAAGATCAATAATAATGAAGAATGGTTGCTGCAACCAGGAAAAAGACACGGTGAAGAGATACCAATGCGACTCCTGCAAACCCAACAATTGCTGTATTTATTTTGAGTATTGTGTCTCTTGCTGCTTGGATCCAAAAAAGGTTAACATCTTTTATATAATTACATATCTATCACAGGTTGTGTAGCCTCGGCTTAGAATAGCAATACCCCGTTTCTTCCCGTAAATGTACGTAATATGTAAGAGGCGACTAAGGGTATTGGGGCTTTTTAATGGACTTTTGGGGGATGCTGTTGGAGATGGATACCCATCACCAACAAACTTTATTTCAACACATTTTTCCCACCTAACTTCCAAAAGTGACTGAGGAATTTCCAATTAGCTTTAGGCTACCCCTTCTAGGGATTTATACCCGTGAGTTATGGATGTATGTATCGATCAGGCTATTAGTTTCCATTCGGTTCACAGAGACTGTCGACACTTCGTTTCTGTACGATTGTGACAAACCTCTCGACCTTCATTTACAGTCATCAGTCTCTTCAAACTGTACGTATTACGTAAACTCTTTTATGTATTACACTTTGGACTCCTGCCTTTTTTACATTGTCTACTTAATCTAATGTTTACTCCGTTATATTCATGTCTTCTACAAAGGGAAATAATAATGGTTCCGAAAAATAAATGAAGCTCCAACTTTATCTGTCCGACTATTATTCTAATAAACCGGCGTTTTAATAAATTACCGACAAAAAAAAGCAAAACATACCGAAAAAATAAACAAATTTAACAAACACCTACGAACAGAATCAAATTATATTTTTACTTAAAAATGTATTTAACTTCGAATAATAAAACTAAACTTCCGAATAAAATACTGAATCTCCGACCAGTTTATCCGTTGGGGGGTCGGGGAGCGAAAGCCACCTGCAGGTGAAGAAAAGTTAGGTCGCATTTAGCTAGGTTAGGTTATGTATAAAATGAGCGAGCGAAGCGCAGCGGAGCGAGCACCTTAAATGCATAATCTGTATTTTAAATGTATGGAAAAATATTTCATTGAAATATTATTATTCTCATTCCATTTTTTCAACATGACAGACAATATTATCCTAGTAACAATATTAGAACAATATGATCATTAAAAGCTATGAAGAAAAAAGTTCTTAAAAAATATTAGTTTCAGCACAAATCTTGGTAGTAATATAATTAATAAAAAAAATATGATTACTAACTGTTATGACCTCCGTTGGCAGTATAAAAAATGTATGAATAAATAAAGTATGACAAACAAAATAATGAAGAGTGATTATTATGAACACAAATCGTCAGAAAAACAACGAATGAATGAAACATGTAGTGCAATTTATGAATTACTAGTAGGCAAGTAAAGATTACAAAGTATTGTTATCAGTAGATACATTATAATTTTACTTGGTACAAAAGTATTATGGCAATAAACAGACGTATTAATTTTTCGAAGATTTAAGTATGTCATTCGGTTGTTTCGTAATTTTTAGTGGACAAAAGTAGTCGGAAAGTTAGTATTTTAGGCAGTAAATTTAGTATTTTTTGCAAGGTCAATTTTTATTTTACTATCGGAGCTTTTATTACTACCCTTCTACAAATGATACAACCGATTTGGCTCTATATATCTCCTTCTACATCATCATCATCAGCCGTCATAGACGTCCACTGCTGGACATAGGCCTCCCCAAAAGATCTCCACAACGACCGGTCCTGTGCTGCCCTCACCCATCGGCTTCCCTTGACCTTGACCAAGCCGTCGTCCTTCTACAACCTTTTATCAAAATAGCATATTAATAAAATCATCGTTTTCATTTTCAGAGGCCCATGTTAGAAACAATTCTATCGAAGTTATCCATTGAAGAAAATGTTCTAGTTCGTACGTTGTCTGATGACTACGAATTGTGTATGGCAAAATGCCGGACTAGCTCGCACAGTGTACTACATGAGAACTCATATAGAGATCCTGAACATAAACATTGTTTTGGACAAGAGTCGCCAGGGACGAGAACACCGGATTAATAAGTATTTATGGTTATAGTTGAAATTATGAGAGAAATGTGCTAAATGTATATAAACATGTTAACCCTTTATAAATCAGTGGTATGATCAAATATTCATTGTATTTCACTTCTATTTGAAGGTAGGCAAGGGTGAAATTATGGTGTGAGGTTGAATTTATGACCAGAGCCTTATGAAGGGTTAATTAATGCAGTTGAGATGTTATCTAGTTAAGTGAGTATAAGTCGATTTATTACTGTTATTAAATGTTAAGGATGTATTTCAAATGTTTAATAAGTGTCTTTATTTTACTGATTTTATTTGAATCGCCAAATGTTGGTTCAATTGAAGGAATTTGGTCTTATATCCAAAAGAAGTAGATACTCAATATTTGAGTCCTTTGATTTAAGCTAGTATTAAGGTTTTATTGCAAATGCTCATTTTCACATTTGTAATACGAGTACTTTAAATGACTAGAATGAAAATGGCAAAAAATCAGGCAAGTCTTTCATAGGCCAAATAAATAAATTAGAACAAATTAAATTTGCCTGATAAGAAACGCTATATAATCATCCTGTATTTCCAAATAGTGTTGTTAGCTGCTGACAAATACGTGAAAGTATTTACGCAAGACTTTCTCAAATTAATCAGACATAAACATATAGTTCACACATAAACACATTTTATGGTAAAACATAATATCTGGAGTAGATCATAAGAAGTTGACGTTAAGAGAAGACAATCGGATCCATTTCAAAGCCCTTAAAAAAGAAATTCAATTCAAAGATTAATTCTCTATGCTTGCTTTCCCCAACCCAGCCCTATCGAAAGGGAAAGCTTAATAAAATCAAAAGGCAACTTTGAAGAGGTTTCCAATTTTAACCTGTGAAGGATAGAAAACCATTTTAAAATGGATATAACCTCTAAGATATTTTAGCCACTTAAAATGTATAGGCAATCAAACATTTCAATAAAAAAACAAAAGGAAAGGCCCTTACTGTCTCTGCGTATAGCAGATATTGATGATGCATAAATACTTTATTATGCAAAGTATGGCGCAGGAAAATGATTAAGTGTTATCAAGTTTCATATGAAACTCAGACTGTGCCTCTTTTCTATAGATTAATGATTATATTTTCCTTTCGATTGTAAATTGTATTTTAAGCAACTGTGATGAATTATTGTTATGTACCAAAGTATCAGAATTATTATTTTTGTACATTCTTTGGCATTATTTACGGGAGATGTAAAAATTATAATAGCTAGTTTAATAATAATAATATATGAGACTGTCAAATATCGTTTTGTTTTATTTATGCATAGATAAGTACCAAGTATGGGCTACAGATCCACAATCATAACTTGGCCGGCGGCGACTCTGGTACTACTGTCGCCATTTTGAAATTTCGGCCTATCATTGTCAGTTAGTTCTTAACTAAATAAAAATTATAGGGTGATCTACGTATATAATAAATTATCACTTTCATTAATATTCTTTTGTAGTGGAAACTTTTTTTCATAAACAATTATTTTATGATGTATCTTTGCTTATTGATAAACGCTTTAATTTCCAGTATTCAATATAAAAATTCATGAAAATTATTATTTATATTGTTAAATTTTATCTAAGTAGGCTAACACCGTCCGAAAAGTTGTGCGCGCGGTGTCATGCGATGCGGGTTACGGGAAGTTGGGAAATGCTCCTGAATAAGATTTCACTTCGTCTACACTGATGCGTGGGTTCTAATCATAATGCGGGGATGTACCAATGTGTCATTTCTTAAGTCATAACTGTCTGACATATATATAAAAATACAAGGCAAATACGACGTGATAGCTTAATGGGTAGAACACCGGTTAAGGTGCAAGCGACTCACTAGTCTTCAAATCTCGAATCGGGCTACACCAATTTGTCTTTTCTAAAGTCATATGTGTGGTTAATTTATCACGGTTGTTAACGGTGAGGAAACCCACATGGCTGAGTTGTACTTAGTCATGTGACAGTGTATTCGTGGAAAACGGCGAAAGTCCTGCCCCCTATCACGTGAGTATACTGTTCATGCAAAGCGTGGGTACTCTGAACACCAGGTGACAAAGTCACGTGATGTTCAGAAGTATTAGTACCTCTGCCAAATCCCTTCGGGGGTATTCGGCGTAAACGTTTATGTTATGTTATGTTATATGTAACAAGGTTGTTAACAGCAATAAAAAAGTGCCCATAAATTCACTGACCCAGCAAAATGAATGACCCAAACGATATCTGATGTTTAGAATTATTTTTTCTGCGCCACCTTTTTGGGGGATCTATGTGTGAATATGAAATGTAAAAGACAGTACACGACAAGGTAAGCCTCTAATTTACAGGATTAAAAAAATGATTTTAAGTAGTTACCCACTTATTAACTCTAAATGTCACAAATAACAAATCCTTGAGTATAAAATAATGAAACAGCTTGCAGAAAAGTACAATTGGCAGTGTTATCGCTAAAAGCTTCCAGACAACATTTGGGAGGTAAGATCATCAAATTTAGGATACACAGTAATTCGGGTAGACATACCAGACAAGGGCAAAAATAAATAAATATAATAAGCTTACATTAAAACGAACTTGTTTGCTTACAATAATAGCTATTACATACATACATACATATACTCAAGGCTGTAAATCCCTAGAAGGGGTAGCCCGAGCTAAGGAACTAGAAACTCCTCAGCCACTTTCGGAAAGTTGAGTGGGGTAAAGATGGTAAAATAAAGGTTATTGTTAATGGGTCTCCAACCGCTTCGCCCAAAAACCTCTTAAAAGCCCCAATACCGTTAGTCGCCTCTTATGTACACCCACCGGCAGAAATGGGATAGTGCTATTTTAAGCCGACACTACACAGCAACTAGTTATTAATTAAATGAATATTATATAAATTGTTGTATTAAGACATTTCAATACATAAATAAATTAGCCTGTATGATATAAAGTTATTTCCCTTATAATGGTTATTTTTTATTTGCTGGCAATACTAATATCGATGACAGCGACAGCCCTAACCGGCCAAGAAAAGATTGTGGATCTGTACCATCGTTTCGCGGGGGTGTACATTCTGACACCCACACCAGTGTTTCCAGTCTACTGTTTAAATTAGTATAATATTGGTAACAAATCTTTGTTAAAAATATTTTGCGTTATAGTAAAATATTACTACTTTAAAGTCTGTAAAGTAGTTTTACTTTTAAATTAACATGATGATTCAATAAGAGTTCATATTTGATGTGTAGTGTCGGCTTAGAATAGCACTACCCCATTTCTTTCCGTGGGTGTACGTAAGAGGCGACTTTTGGGCGACATCATGCAAACAGGCGTGGGTTCAAAGCCCAGGTTGGGCCTAATTTGCCTTTTCTGAAGTCGTAAATGTGGATAATTTGTCTTGGTTGTTAACGTTGAAAAAAAATCGTAAAACACCACACATGAGTAAGTTGTACTTTGACATGTGACAGTGTCAAGGATACTCTACACTATGGATGGGCCCTGAACACTCTTAGAGCGTACCAGGGAGCGTGGCCTATTGGCAATTAAAATGGCTGACCTAGTGTTGTATCATGCAATAAAGAATCAGAATAGAAACATATCGATAAATTTGCCAATATTTTTATTTAATAATGTTTTATGTAGAATTAATTTATTTCGACAGTGGGCAAATACTTTTAATTTAGATCTAGATATTTTTGCGCCAGTTTTAAACCTACGTTTCGATCATCCCCATGGATTTAACTCGTGAACATTTTCGAGTGATAATTTATTATGATTTTCGGCGTGAGGTAAGTTAAAAGCAGTGCATCGATCAGTTGTTCAGTGAGATAAATCATGGGTGTCATATGCTCAAGGAAGCCTTTACATCGGTTGTCGTACACTTACCACAAAATATTGATGCTGTGCTTGACTTATATTGCAAGATCGTACATACACATACATACCTACTAAAAAATCAACGTAACTAAATTAAAAATGTCACATTTATTCATTTTTAAATAACGTCAATTTGTTATAACACGTTCTGAATGAAACCTTTTCATTCCTGATTTTTTTATGATATACCTAGATATTTTTTAAAATGCAATGCCAATTTTTATGCCGATGGTTGATATTTTCAAAGCCAATACAATCAAGCCACTTTCTTCTCCGTGCTTCATTTGTAGGAAACCTGAAATTATTTAATTTTAGTATTCAATGACCGCCTCATTAGTAACAAATGTGAAGAAAAGTGTAAACTATAAAAATAATGTTACCTATATTTTGGAAGACATTTAGATTTTTAATAGTTTAACCAACCATACAACTTAACCCTTAGTTGTTCAGAAAAAAAAAGTACATAACTGTTAAATTTTCTGATTTTGTTGTAATAATATAAGTAATTATATGCCCCTAAAAATATTTAAAAAAATATTTTATATTAAAATATATTTAAAATCGATAGTATAGTATAGTATACATTAATTTATGATTAAAAATTTAGTCAACTTGTACGATGTATAGTATACTATACAACATAGATATAAAATAATTATCACCTAAAAATAAGAAGAAATGAAACGAAATCAAACTAATAAAATCAACTATATATTAAAATGTTTACTCTCATTCACAATAAATCAACACAAAAACAATCAGAAAAACAAATTTTTTGAGGCTCTCATACAAAAATGTGCATATTATACTTAAAATATTTTTATTTCTTCATTAAACTAAGATATTATTATACTTAAAAAAAATACTATAAAAAGTTGTGCCATAGACGTTGGGCTATTTCCTTCGTCTTCTTCTATAACTACTGCTTCGCCTTATCATGAAAATCGTAAAAACAATTTCGCTTGTTGGGTATGAAGCAAAGCCTTTGTTCGCATTTAGTGCAAAAAACATTGGTTTGCCCTTTTTTGCAATATCTACACCGACCATACTTAGTGCCCGCTTGCCTATGATCAAAACCATCGTACCGAACGGCATCAGACGGGCGTGCTCTCATTGGTTTGGCAATCTTTTTAATGTTCCTAGGCGAAGGGACTATTTCTGGAGCTGATGAAGTCCTTCTATATTTGAGCAGAGCGTCGCTAATTTCAAGACGGAACTTCTTCAACATTTTTGTTTTAGTTCCCTTCTTACTATGCCTCTTGTAAAGGAGCCAAGCATTGTTGACACATATATCAATCATCTGAGAGAAAATAGGAAGATACCACTTCTTAGTTTTCATCTCAGTTCGGTACAGAGCTATCAACATGTCGGCTAGGTCGACCCCTCCCATATGAGCATTGTAATGTTTTACTATCTGGGGAAATGGAACAGGCACCTTCATTTTCTTATTTTTGTCATACCTCTCAATTTTTTCGATGGGGTAAGAGTCAACATAGGAGCTAACTAACGTGACACATTTGTTGTCGTACCATTTCACGACAGCCAGCTGATTTTTATTGTCGACTAACTGATAATTGGCACCACGGCCCTTTTTTTCAACACCTTATCTTCAGGTAAAAGTTTCTCGCAACCCTTCAAACGGTTTGCACGTATAGTGCCCTAAGAAAAAATGCCATATTTCTGTCGCAGCAACTGGACTAGAGGTAGTGATGTGTAATAGTTATCAAAGTATACAACAGAAGCTTTACTCTGAATTGTTTTACATAAAGCTACTACTGCTTTGCCTCCCCAGCCTAACGAAGTCTCGTCATCATCATACTGGAAATTATTAAACGAGTCTTCGCCGCAATATAAAAAGAAGTCGTATATTATTCCGGATGCTCCAGCTCTGACAATGTTTTTAAATCCCCATTTTTTAGGTTTGGCGGGATTATACTGCTTCTTTTTACCAGCTTTGCGACCTTTGTATGGGATTGTCATCTCGTCAATGCTGAACCTCATTTCTTCCTCAACTTTTAAACAATTTCTCCTTATACGTTCCATGAACGTTCTTATTTTATAGTAAGGGTCTGAGTTTGTATAGTCGTTATTAGCGAAATGCAAAAAACGTCGTATTTGTTTATATTTATTTATCGGCATTATATTAGCTATTGATGGACATCTAGTATTGCTTGCCCAGTAATCTAAGTAAGAAGGAGTAGCAATAATGCCCATCCTCAACTCAATGGCTAAGAAATCGCGAAAATCATCAATGCTGATATTAACCGATCGACCTTTTTGTTGCACTGAATATAGATTCGTGTTATCAACAATATCTTGCATAATTTCTTCAGAAAAAAAGTCGTAGAAATAATTAAGTGGCTCCTTTATTTCTTGGTGCAAAAAAATATCTTCAGCAATAACAGCTTTGTGCTTAAATTTAGAATTCGTCCATTTGTAAATCTCTGACGTATTCTTCTTGGAAAGCTTCTTAATACTCTTAGGTGGAACAGATGTTGCACCCTGTTCATTCCCAAGGTCTAACTTTCTTTTTGTCCTAGTGCGAATTCTAGTTTGTTTTTTGGGGTGTTTAGGACTGTTGTTAAGTGATTTTTGTCTAGAACTGTTTTTGGGCTGATTGTTATCTTGAATGGGTGATGGTATATCTACAGAGTTCAATGAAGGCAAATTTGAAAAGACTGATGGTATACTCGTATCAAAATTCCAGGATGAACACGAAGGTAAATCTGTGATCACCTGTTCGGGTACATTTGAATTGTTGATATCTGCGGAGTTGTTAGCTAGTTTGCAATGAAGGTTTTCAGTGTCTGGCTGGTTCTCACAATCTGAAATAGAAATATTAATTCCATCCAAATACGAGTCCAGGGAAGGTGCTATTGATGAATTGTCAGTATCTTCTTCGACATCGTCATATCTTGCAACCTGACTACGAAAAACTTGAGTTTCATCAAACTCTTCCCCAGAAGAGTAATCGCTAACATCTGATCTTCCATCTATCGGTGGTATTAATGAAAATATCCTTTTTGTTCTTAACGATAGTTTTGTCTGAAATAAAATAGAAAAAACATGCACCACACCAAACAAGCAAACATAAAATAAAAAGAAACAGAAAAAAGGCCAAGCAACCCATTTAGCTATGTGAAAAGTAATAAGCATGTACTTAGCACGCACAGAAAAGTGTGATAGTAAAAACATTATGTATAGCTGACTATACACACACTCAAAAGCCAAACTTATTAATCATAATAAAATGTATAGCCCGCTATACATTTAAAGAATGACCCTTGTTAGTAAGCATAGCAGAATGTATAGCCCGCTATACATTTAAAGAATAACCCTTGTTAGTAAGCATAGCAGAATGTATAGCCCGCTATACACAGCCTTTTACCAACTTTTTTATGGGGTTTTAACGAGATATAATCAATGAATTTTAGTATTTAAGAATAGAACAGGACTAAAACAAATGATTTACGGTGAAAAACAAGTTGAAAACAATAGACAACATTAAAAATTCATAACTTACCGGCACCTCTCGTCGTCGCTTCATTTTGAAAATGACATTAAGCTTGACTGACAGTTTACAGGTATGATTGATGTCAATCTTTTTTCGTCAATATGTAAAGATGTTAGTGTTGCTAGGCTTTGAAATTAAAATTACCAAGTTTGCACATTTTAAAAAGGCGTGAGATTTTTTTAAAGTAAACGTATAGCCGGTTATACGGTTTACAATTAAGGGAAACCGAATCTGATAGTAATAAAACATCGATAATACTAAATGATCAGTGTTTCACGTCACTAGGTAAACAATGAGAGGAAATAATTTTGGATAAAATCATGAAAACTAAGCCTTTTACGGCGAAAATATTACAATGATCATGAAATTTTCTCTGATCACATCGAGGAAGCATGAAATAAACCAAAAAAGAACTCTTGACAGAAGTGAAAACAAAGAAAATAATTACTTACTTGTACAAAATTAATCGAGGCTGATTTTCGCTATTACGGGCGCCACAATCTTTAACAGAGCAACAGGGCATTGTGCATTTATATTACCCATGTAATTTTATGGTCCAAAACTTGATTGATCAATGTCCAAAACACAATCAACACTTTTGTTTACAAAGCAACTTGACAGAACAAATGGCGATTAAGATGGCCGATCTATGTACGCGCTATCATAATCGTAACGTCTTGACGAAATTTTGCCATAAACAACAAGAAGTAAACATGTATTGCTCTTTTTTTCAAAAGATTAAGCTCGGAAGGTTAGAAAGAGAAAACGGCATATGGAATATTTCTGTTGTGATACTAAGACTTCAATGCAAGTGTGCAATTGAAAAAAAGAGCTGAGCGATATGTTCGACTCGACTGAACTATCTTTATTGCAAATTATTATATTAATTATTTTGAAATTTTGTTTTTTGTTTTTTTTTATTCTGAGTGCGTACTTCTTAATTTTTTTTCAACTTAAACAATATATATCATAGTCTTGATCAGTCTGAAATTTTTTATCAAGATCGGTCAAGCAGTTCAGGAGGAGTAGCGTTCCGAAGAAGCGGCGGAAGTGAGCGTATGAGTTTCTCTATGGAAAGTCTATGGAAAAGTTTTTGGCAATTTCTTCTAGATGTTAGAAAAAGTTCGATTTTTTTTTTCACTAAAACCTGTAGGTACTTTGTGGCTATCAGCCTGTGGAATTTGGTTAAGATCTGTCAAGCGGTTCCGGAGGAGAAGCGTTCCATGGAAACGGGTAACCCGCGTATAAGAGCTTCGCTCGGCTTCGTCTCGCTCAGCTCAATGATTATTATTTGCATAACGTTATTTAGATATAGTACCACAGAGCCCATCCATAGTGTAGACTCTACACTACACACTGTACAGTATCCTTGGACAGTGTATGGTGACGTTAAGACCTATCAGTAACTCTTCACGTGCTATTCAGAAGTATAAGTACCTCTGCCAACCCCTTATGATGGGGCTATACGACGTGAAGTTTAGACTACCATTCGCCTTAGATGGTAACACATTCAACCAATAAGCCAACTCATGATGATGACATAACACAAGCACGCTGTTCAAGGTCGAAAGCAGAGTTCAAAAGGTTTGATTGGATGCTTTACGAATATCCAGGCCACTAAAACGAAATAGTAGGGAAGCCAGTGCCCAGCTATTATCATTCATACATATAATCACGGCCGTAAATCTTAACAAGGGGTAGCCAGAGCTTCAGAGCTAGAAACTCCTGAGCCACTTTTGGAATTGATAGGAGACAAGCCCCGTACCGTTAGTCGCCTCTTACGACACCCGTAGGCAGAAAGGGTTAGTGATATTCTAAGCCGGCGCTTGACTGCAACTATTATCATTTAATTTATAATTTACGGTTTTGCATTTATGGTAAGGGCCTCCCCGCATTTTGCAGCTATTGCGCTCACGGACGGAAAAAAACGCGCGCGCAGCATCAATGTAGTTTATTTAGTTTTATTGAATAACTAATCAAAGTTACAGATCTTAAAGCTACGCGTATATAGACACAAATAATGAGTTCACATGTATGTTATGCCAGTGGAGCCTATACCATTTTTATGAAAACAAAGCATGTTCCAATTAAATTATTTTCATCATATTTTTCAACAAATTATTAAAATGTTAAACATCAAATTTTAACACCATGAATATCATATCAATATCATCAAATCAGACTTTATAGAATTTCCAAACAATCAATATCAACCTATTTTTCCGGGGACGCCCTTAAAAAGGGTAAAACACAATGCTTTTATTAACTGTGAACAGTGAGGCTGTGGTGTAGTGTGAGTGCATCTTGTCCCCCTCTTGCCATTATATATTGTATGTTAGTCATAAGAATTGAAGCAGTAATAAACCTATATTCAACCAGCAAACACGCCTCATTATTCATACATTGCATGGCGACCCTGCCAGTGCGGCCACGCGGCTGCGCTGCGCACGAGTACAAACATTTTTTTTATTATTGTATTGAGTAGTAATAAACATACATTCAACCAAGCAACACGTCTATCAATTCATACATTGCATGGCATTTTTTTATTAATTCAGTTAAAATCTTTAGTAATTAGAAACTGTATAACAATAAAATATAATTTTACTATTCTTAGTGCGCTTACGAATCATTTTAAATTAACGTTGAAAAGATAGTTACTATGCGAGAATAATATAGTAAGATATACGATGTGAACTATGTTACAAAAAAAATGTTTGCATTTAATATTTTTTTAGCCTGTCTGAGCTATGTAGTATTTGTGATAAAGTAATTTTGATTTTCAAAATAATGTTGATACTGTCAAAGAAAAGAAGTGGATATATATTGTAAAAGAAGATATTAAACTAGCATGGTGGAAATGAAAGGAAATCTGTTAGTAAAGTCAAATGAATTGATATTATTGAAAAACATGAAAATGAGGTTTACTGAAGTATGAAACTAAGAATTTAGGTAATGGAAGGTGTTCTCAGATGGCTGTTGCGAGGCTGATATTTGCGTATGTTTTGGTACGGCGATGGAAGAGATAGCGTTGCATACATATATGGCGTGAAGAATTCTATGAAGTCATCGCTGTGTGTGGTACGATTGAGCTGGTAAGGTGATTTGATTGTTATGATTTAAAAAGGTAATGGAATGTAGCTAAAGTTAGTATGATGGATTTGAAAGTTTATGAAATGTAGTTTGTAGAAAGATAGTTTCAATTGATAAGTTTTTGATGTTCATTTGACTTGATCACTCAAATGTTATTTCGATTATTTACCGATTGATAACTAAATATTGAATATAGAATAATGAGAGGTTTTGGAAAGAAGTATATTAAGTCATACAAGGTACACCAAGGTACAAACCAGATCTCTAAATCCTTTTTATCTGATCATGACGCGGTTGAATACCCTTCGTGAAGAAAATTGGACACCAAAATAGTGTTAAAAGAGAGAGACTGTAGAATAAGTAAATGAATGGAATAAATAAATGAAATATAGTAAAAATATTTGTACCTTGTAATGAAAAGAAATGAATGAATTATATCATGTAATGAATAATTATATTATGTAAAAGGGCTGCCGACCCAATAAATATGTTTGTATACCTTGATAAAAAATGAAATATAAAAAAATATATCTAAAATTCTTCTGCAGCGCAGTTTTGGTAGTATAGATCTGGATAAGCTGAGACATGATGCTTCTAATATTGACTGGATGACATGTACCACAGCGGCTACTATCGATGAACAAGTCAACACTTTTAATACAAAACTTACGGCACTGTTCGATATTCACGCTCCCGTTAAATCAGTTAAAATGAAGCATTTTCCGGCACCATGGCTCACAGACGAAATTAGGGATCTATTGATGAAAAAAGCACGAGCCAAGTCAAAGTTTAAGTCGCGACCATCAGATCTAAACAAGGAAAAGTATGTGTCGATTCGGAATCACTGCAATAAGGTGTGTAGGGATGGACAGCGAAACCACATCCACGAATCCGTTGAAAATGGCGATCCAGCTAAAGTCTGGAAGTTTCTTAGATCCTTAGGAGTTGGAAAATCTCGTCACGATTCTATCTCAAAAGATCTAGACATCACTTCGCTTAACAACCATTTCTCCACGACATCTACTTTTGATGGTGTTAAAAAAGCTGAAACATTACATTTTCTTTCTACACTACCAGCTCCGGATTATCCTCCCTTTAATTTTTGTCAATTCTCCGATTGTGATGTTAAGAAGAATATTATGTCCATTACGTCAAACGCAGTAGGTGGTGATTGTATTAGTCGAAAAATGATATTGCCTATCCTAGACCTTATTCTTCCTGTTATTACTGAAATCCTTAATAATTCCATATCCTTAGAATCCTTCCCTATGGTATGGAAAGAAGCCCAGGTCACTCCTATTCCCAAAAAAGCTAATCCTAAGTCCTTCTCTGAATATCGTCCTATATCTATTCTGCCATTCCTCTCTAAAGTACTTGAACGACTGGTACATAAACAGTTAAGTGATTTTCTCACTAGGAATGATCTGCTTAACCCCTTCCAATCTGGTTTCCGCCCTTCCCATAGTACTGTAACGGCTTTGATCAAAATAACTGATGACATGCGTTTGGGAATGGATAAGGGACTGCTGACTGTTTTAGCACTGCTTGATTTTAGTAGCGCCTTTAATACGGTTGACTTCGAAATATTACTTGCTTTACTTCGTTCTCTTAACATATCTCCAACGGTAGTTGACTGGTTTCGTAGTTACCTACTGGGGCGTCGGCAGCGCATTCACCTCGAAGATGCCATGTCTCCGTGGATTGAGTTAAATGCCGGTGTTCCACAAGGTGGTGTGTTGTCTCCTCTCTTATTCGCTATATTTATTAACTCCATTTCTCATAAACTTACTTCTTCCTACCACCTTTATGCAGATGATCTTCAGATTTACACACAGGCTAATTTTGACCAAATAAATATGTCCATAAGCTTAATTAATAATGATTTAATGCAAATTTTGAAATGGAGTGAAGCATATGGATTGAAAGTTAATCCGAATAAAACGCAAATAATTATAGTTGGTAGCTCACGAATTGTTTCCAGGATTGACTATAAATCACTACCGCCTGTTTTATTTGATGGCACTTCCATTCCTTTCAGCGCTGCTGTAAAAAACCTTGGTGTGATGATAGATAGCACCTTATCTTGGGTACCGCAACTGGAATTAGTAAGCCGGAGGCTGTTTGCGTCAGCAGGGTCCCTCAGGAGGCTACGTAACTTTCTCCCTACTGCTACCAAAACTGCGTTAGCCCAATCTCTTCTACTACCTATTCTTGATTATGCTGATACCTGCTATCTCGATCTAACTGAAGATCAACTGAACAAACTAGAGCGCTTACAAAACTTATGTATTAGATTTATTTTCGGACTGCGTAAATATGACCATGTCTCTGCGTATCGCAATAAACTTCAGTGGCTTCCAATTCGTCTCCGCCGGAATGCACATACTCTGTCTCTCCTGTACTCTATCTTGTTTAATCCTGCCACCCCCTCCTACCTTAAAGAGCGTTTCCAATTCCTTCACTCTTCACATGACCTCAATCTGCGTTCTTACCACAATCTTTTGTTGAGTACCCCTTCCCATTCCACCAATTTTTACAGTTCCTCCTTTACCGTCCAGGCTGTACAACTATGGAACGGTCTTCCTGTAGAGGTGCGATTAGCCAAGTCTCTCCCTATTTTCAAGAAAATGGTAAAAAAACACTTCCTCTCCAAAACATTATAATATTATTTGTGTTGCATACAAAAGTTTATATATTCTATTATATATTATGTCGTAAAATGTATATATGTATTTTATTTAAAAATCTTTATATATATTGCATATGTATTGTATTTATTGAATATTATTTATTTTATGGAATACTATCTGTATCTGTAAGTGTATTAGAACTTAATAAATATTTAGTAATACTTAAAATAGATAGATAATAGTTTGATGAATAATTTTTAGTTTTTAAGCAAATCAGTTTAATTTATTGGACATCTACCGAACATGTTTTTAATCCAGCAAATCTTTCCATTAATGGGTTGTCTGGAAGAGATCGCTCTTAGTGATAAGACTGCCAGTTGTACTTTGGCTTTTATACCGATCTTATTTGTAATTGTTGTTTTTATTTTGTAATGTGCAATAAAGAGTTTTATTATTATTTCGGAAAACATTTTTGTTTCTCGCCTCTCCCATGGCCGAAAATGAAAATATAAATTTTAAATAGGAGAGGCGGTACTCCCCGACAAAAGCACAGTCGGTCGGGGTCAGGGAGTCAGGTTCAAGAACCGACGGACGATCCGAGCCGTATCGAGCAGCACCGCTTTCTGCATTTGTGCTGGAACCGACACGCCACAGAAATCCAACCGCCTCAAGTTGGTCGCGAGACTGGTTGGAATTAACCCGTTCGCGGACAAAACAATTGGGATTATTTCTGTCGAAGTCACACCCCACATGTCGGTGATCTCGTGAGCCAGATCGAGATATTTCCGACGCTTCTCGGTTTCGGCTTTTACGAGACCCTCGTCATGAGGGATAGTGACATCCACTAGAAACACCCTCGACTGCGACCGATCCCATACCACGATATCAGGCTTATTCGCTAGAATAGTCCTGTCCGTGATAACAGATCGGTCCCAATAGATTTTGGCACGGTCGTTTTGTAGGATTGGCTCCGGCAGATACTTGTAATACGGCAGCCTCTGTTGCAAGAGTCCGTATTTTAGAGCGAGCTCCTGATGCAGGATTTTGGCTGCTTGGTTGTGCCTGTGCAAGTACTCAGTGTTAGCAAGAGCCGAACAACCGGAAATAACATGCCTAAGTGACTCTCCGGGACGGCCACATGCTCGACAGATGTCTGTGGTACCGTCCTTTAGGATGTATTTCCGATAGTTCCGCGTCTTGATAACCTGGTCCTGTATTGCACAGACAAAACCTTCGGTTTCCCCAAAGAGGTCCCCGAAACGCAGCCAATGCAGGGAGGCTTTACGGTCCACGAAAGGTTCGTGAAGTACCTTGTGAAACCTCCCGTGCAGCTCCTTCTCTTTCCATACGGACTCCCGATCAGAGGTGCTAAGTACCTCCGGGTTTCGCCAATCCTGTGAGGCCAACGATAAGGGAGTCAGTCCTTTATCACTAGCGACCACCTCTCCCCGAATACTATCATCCGTCATCGTCAAAAAATAGTTTCTGAGGTTGCATACCTCGCGGTTGTGCATGGTTTTGGCACTCAAGAGGCCTCGACCACCACACTTCCGCGGGATATACAATCTCATAACCGACGATCTCGGATGATGCATTCGATGAGAGGTCATCGTCGTGCGGACTCGTCTGTCCAGAGCGTCTAGTTCGGACTGAGTCCATCTGAGCACGCCAAACGTGTACATCAGTACAGGCATGACCCAGGAGTTAATGGCTCGGATCTTATTAACGCCTGACAAGTAGCTATTAAGCACACTTTTCAGGCGTTCATAAAACTCCTCGCAAACACCCTGTTTCACGTCTGCCACCTTCACATTGATGGTTTGTGACATGCCCAGATACCGGTATGTTTCAGCCTCGGAGAGTGCCCTCAAATGATTGGTGCCGACATCGACACCATCAGAGTGCACGACATGCCCCTTCTCCACATGAACGACCGCACACTTATCGACCCCGAGCTCCATCTTGACGGAACCACTGAAATCATTAGTGATCGTCAGTAGCTCCGCCAATCTGTCAGCCGTGGGGGCGTAAAGCTTCAGGTCATCCATGTAGAGGAGATGAGGCAAGCGTGGTCCGCCTCTCCGAAACTGAAAGCCTGTCCCTGAATTCTCCAAGAGTGTGCTTAGAGGATTCAGGGCCAAGCAAAACCAAACTGGACTCAGGCAATCGCCCTGGAAAATTCCTCGCCTTATATCAATTTGGTCATCCGCGTCCGTCATCCGCTGACCGTCTAAACTCAGGATCGTTCTCCAGCACCCCATACACTGCCCGAGGAAGTGTCGAACTGCACTATCAATTTTGTACAGCTCGAGGACCCTCATGAGCCATGTATGAGGTACCGAATCGAACGCCTTCCTGTAGTCTATCCAGCCAGCGGAGAAGTTCCGACGGTTGCGTTTGACCAGTTGGCCTACGACCGCATCGATGAGGAGCAGCTCCTTGCTACCGCGACTACCGCCCCTACATCCGTTCTGAGCTCCAGAGATCACATTGTTATCAACAATGTGTTGAGTAATCTTGGAGCTCAGAACGGATGTCAAGGTCTTGTAAATTGTACAAAGACAAGTAATGGGGCGGTATTGTGATGGATCCGCGGTAGCATCGCTCTTTGGAGCTAAATGAGTGACCCCAGTAGTTAAGAAGTTCGGGAGCGTCCCACTCTCGAGGGCGATTTGGAACTGACGGGCGAGAGTAGCGTGACAGCGCGTGAACCCCTTCAACCAGTAATGGTGCAATCCGTCCGGCCCCGGACTTTTCCAGTTCGGAGCCTTACGGATCGCAGCCACCACATCCTCCTCGGATATGTTGACGGAGTTCATGGGCGCTATGGGCTCGCACGCTCCCTCGACCGCCTCGAACCATCGGCCCTCTTCGTGATCAACAGGCAGCGACCAAAGCCCACGCCAAAAGGCAACTACATCTGCTTTTTCCGGTCGCTGACCTGTCGAAACCACATCGGGACGCTCCAAAGTTCTGTAGAACTTCTTCTGGTCACTCATGAAGAGACGATTCTGTTGGTACCTCTTTACCCTTTCAGAATATCGCCTAATTCGCTTACCCCAAGCAGCGATCTTCTGCTTCAGATCATCGATGCGCTCCACTAGTCTACAGGCAAACTCCGGTGAGTTGTCAAAAACATTCTCACCAGGGAATGCCTCCCTGACGAAGCGCACCACCCTCGGCCTATTGTTGCCTGATCTGAAGCTGGTCAGTTTGCCGATGAGGACCCTGGCCCTTGTGATACGGCTTTCAATCCGCCTCATCCAGGCTGGTCTAGTTCTAGTCCTGGGACTAGTACTGCCAGCCTGGCGGGAGCCACCAGCTCTTGTTGGCGGCATCCTGACGCCGACAATTTGACACACTGTCATTGCGGCGCCAAAGAGAATTGAATCCGTATCCCAAAGGTCCATGCTGCTCTCTAAAAATGAGGGCAGCATGTTATTGACGGCCTCAACGACATCCCGAACCTTGATGCTGTGAGGAACTCGGGGCAGCCTTGGCCTCCTTTCGAGAGGCACTTGGCGATATTCCAGGATCGTCTCTTCGAGTGCGCTCCTCACCAAATCCAAATCCAGGGAGACTGTTCCCCAATCGCTATCCGCACCACCCACATCCGGCAGGTTAGCAATTGGCTCCCTCCGTACTTCCCGTTCAGGGACTGGAGGGAGAACCTGCAAAGGTGGCTCTTCGTCTAGCGGAGGAACAGCCTCGCGTCGCAATTGTTCGAGTTCGGTAGTGCTAAAAAGTTCTGAGCGCTTTATGTACCGAACTCGATCCGCCAGGTTTTGTTCTGTGACGGTCAAATTGGGCTCCAGCCGCAGAAATTCGCGGTACATTGCTGCCCGATAACCCGTCCGCCCAGTTCTTGATCCTGAGGCCCTAAGGTAGGCCCGCATGGCATTTCTATTCATATCAACCGTCCATGCCATGCGGCGCCTAGCTCCACCAGCGGCGGGCACCGACTACTGGGACTGAGTTGCCCCAGTCCCAACCGATGCCAAGCCATCTGGTGGCTGAGGTGGTCGCGCAGACCGGCCAGGTGGTCGGGCCGGTCTGCGGCGGCTGGGGGACCGCATGCTGCCACGTCCAGCCCCAGCTCCAGACGCGCCCCAGCGATAACCCCTGGGGAGCGGCCCTATACGCTCATCGTTATTATAATCGTCCATTTTACGATGAGCGAAGATTCACCCGGGTTTTCGCTCACTTGCCCCGGGGAGACCGTTATTGCTCTATTTTGCGCTGAGACCAGTTTGTAGACACGGTCAACACCTACAAACTCAAGCGCTGACTATTTGCATTGCTGGAATGGCAAGCTGGTAAACATTTCATCCTGCCATTCCAACAATGGGCGGTGGGGTCGTCACATCCCTACGCCATTTATTATTATTTCGAAAAGCATTTTTGTTTCTCGCCTCTCCCATGGCCGAAAATGAAAATATAAATTTTAAATGGGAGAGGCGGTACTCCCCGACAAAAGCACAGACGGTCGGGGTCAGGGAGTCAGGTTCAAGAACCGACGGACGGATTATTATTATTATTATTATTATTATTATTATATGACTTGAGATGGAAGCATATTTTACCACAGCTATTTTAAATATATGATAAAAATATAAGAGAGAATATTATAAAAAACATAATGAAATATAATAAAGTTAATGACTATTACAAAGTTGAAATGTATAAAAAAATCTTTATGTGATAACAGTACTATGGCATGTATTTAAAAATTTACTTGATTGTGTGATTACGCAGCAAATCGTTTGGCCTACGATTTGTTCGACTTATCCCGGATTTTACCAATAGATTTATTTAAGTATAGTAGTTAAGTTTTATTAAATAGATAAACAAGTTCTAAAAAAGGTTAAATTTAATTTTTATTTCTATTTGATATTCGATTCTTAGTAAATAGATAAATGGATAATAATTTCTTAAAAAAAAATATGTTATTTATAAATATTTTTTTATTTGCAAAGGGGGAAGGTGTGGTGTAGTGTGAGTGCATCTTGTCCCCCTCTTGCCATTATATATTGTATGTTAGTCATAAGAATTGAAGCAGTAATAAACCTATATTCAACCAGCAAACACGCCTCATTATTCATACATTGCAAGGCAACGAGGCTGCATTTGACCATAGATTGATAAATCAGAGTCCAAAGCAACAATAATGAAAGTATACAAAAGAGTTGACTGTACCAATATGTAGTTTTCGACTAAAATGTCTTTTAACATTGACAAAGGGTATTTTTATGATGTTATTGAACCTTCTTAACAAATTTCTCTCATGCTTTGATTACACAGAAAACAGTTATTATCGAAATCACTTTTAATGAGTTCTTAAGCTATACTGTACGAAATAAGATTTTTATAGTTATATTTCGCAATCCAAAACATCAATTTTATGAAGTTTCACTTTCAAAGTGTGTTCGCTCGCACAAAAATCACTTCATTAATAAATATCTATACTTATATTATTATGATAAGTATATACGGACATATTACACACAGATCAAATTAGCCCCAAACTTAGTAAGACTTGTTTTATGGGATACTAACTCGAGGATAGGTATATCTAAATTAGATATACGAGCATGCCAAAAGAAACTAGATACTCAATAATGATAAAATTTATTCTTTATTGCAAGTATCGATCTTTTCAAAGTATTCACCCTGAGCACGTATACACTTTTCCATACGTCTGAACCAATTGGAAAATACCTGCGTCCACTCTTCTTTAGATACCTCAGAAATCTCGAAATTATAGGCAACCAACGCATCTTCTTTGCTTTCAAACCTCTTCCCCTTTAGTTTTTCTTTGATTTTTGGAAACAAGTAAAATTCCTTACTTCGGTCGCTTGTCACACCAAGCTGACATTACTGTTGAAGCACAAACTGTCACATACCATTCACAGTTCACCGTTCTTTATATATGTAATTCGTCGGTTTATGCGAATAAGTTTTTCGACTGCTCGAACGTTTTCTTGCGTGACCGCGGTTGGCGGCCATCCTGTCTTCGCTTCATCTTCTAGACGTCCCCATCCTCTTTTAAATTCAGCAAACCAATTGAATACTGTTGCTCGGGAACAAACAGACTCACCAAAAGTAGAAGCCAAAAGTTCAAAACATTCTTGAGGCTTTAAACCTTTTCAAAGTCATAATAAATCATAGCGCGAAAATCACGTCGACTGAGTTCCGTTATTGCAAGTGAATTCATGCCAGATTCACGGAAAAATGATGCTCATTCAAATAAAAAATAAATAAAAGAAGTGTGTTCTATATTCAAATACTCGTATGTCAATAAAAAACCAGCCTATAAGATGGTGTATAGCTTGCCAGTGTCAATTAAATGAGAAAAGAGTATCTAACTTCTATTGGCATGCCCCTCGTATGATACATATATAAATAACATCCAAATTTCGGCAAACTCAATTACACGTTGTATATGTCCCACTAATGGCCATAGGTAAAAAAATACAATATTTTTGAGTTCGGGGCTTCTTGGGTCACGGGCCCGTGGCATTTTTCCGGCCCTGCCACAATATTTTACGCCACTATGCACTGGATCAAACCCACAAACTCCCGGCCGAGAAGCTAGTCACCTATCCACTCGGCCACGGCTGTCGTATTATTAAGATAAAGGATTTGTTTGTTTCTTTGTGGAAATGGATAGATGTACCCCAATGGAAACCCACGATCTTGAAAAGTAACATTTAAATGCCCGTTTCTAAATGCTAGCATCAGTCAGTTTTTTTGCTAAAATTGCTATGCCAACCTATTGAAATTTTAGGCATACATAACCCATCTCCAAACTAAATGTTTTATGATCGCTCCTACAAAAACTCGGTCGTCGGCGAGGACCCTTAATATTTGAAACACCGAAACGTTATGTATTTATTTATTGCCGTATATTGTGATCCTAGAAAAGCAGTACTCCAGCTCTTGTCGAGTGTTGAACAAGCTTCTTTTGCTTTTTATTTAAGCTTTTATCGGACTATGAAGTTGAATACAAACGCATTGCCAACAATCCTGATGTCACCATCTTTATCCGTTTCAACTTCTAAAAGGACTACAATTCTGGCTACAATTAAGACTCGTGAAGTATCGTGATACTTCAATGGAATTGCAAATTTCAATGGGCCTGATCAGGTAAGGAGATGGGATTTTGCCCGGGCATTTTGGGCGGATTGGATTTATGCCCAATAGATGTCCATAAATGCCTAATAAATGTCCATTACGTGGGCAGAAATCTTATATAATTTTTATCATTATTGTATGCAGTGTTGTTGATGTTATTATTTAAAATCATCATAAAATGGCCTATTTTATTTAAAGAATACTTATAGGGTTCATGATAGGGACCATTAGCATAAAAGGTCAATGGGTGCAATCCAACCCGTTTTATGAAGTTTTGCGGACAGAAACGCAAACATTTTAAAATGCAAGAATCTAATCATACTTTTTATGAGAATTCATTAATTTGTTACAATACAATGGGGAAAAATTGAGATAATGTTTTAAACTTTTAATTTAAACGAACATTTTGGATGGAAAAAGTCCAGATTATGATGATTTTCCACTATTAACGTATAAGGATCTAACCCTATTTACGTTGGGCTCGTATCAAGAACAAATCGCGCGCTCCTATTGTCACGGACACTTTATATATATATTTATATATGTAGTTGAGACCAAATTGATATTGACATTCTACCGGATTCAATCTAGCTATTTTATACCTAGATTTTTAATTGCGTAGAATTCTAACAGTCTAACAGTAACTGTCATTTTTTGACATGTCAGAGGTTATAAATCTTTTTGACCAGGCTCATTTTTTTATTTCTATTTAAGCATGAACATCCACAATAGAATATATAAATTTTATTATGTTCTACGCTGCAAATGCAAAAAGCTGTTTAAATTTACGGTGAACAGAAAGTTTAAAATATATCAGGTAATAATAACAAATAATAGAAAATATGGAAAAGCTATGACCACATTTGAGTATTCAATGAAGTCGAATGACATGGCAAGACCAGACACACGCATAATGACAGCTAAGAGCGACATAGAATAAATAATACAGAGCGTCCGCTTTGCTTTACGTTTTTAAAAACATACATACATACATCCTTCTACTCACGGCTACAAATCCCTAAAAGGGGTAGCCTGTTCTTCTGAATCTTAAAATTCTTTAGCCGCTTTTGGAAGTTAAGTAGGGAAACATTTTTATATAAATATTTTTGGTGATGGGGCTCCAATCGCATCGCCCAAAAGTCGCTTAAAATCCCCGAGTCGCCTCTTATGATAACCCATGGGAACAGCTGGCACTAAGCCGACACCACAAAAAGGTTCACTAAACCTGGACTAACAAAAAGTGATACCACCGGCTAAAAAACTAAATAAGGTAAGTAAAATTTAATTGATATGATGTTCGTGATATTGAAATTATTTTTTACTATTGTTTAATTTTACTTAAGTGAGTGTATATTTTGATTTGCCTTTTAAAAGGTAAGAGAGTTAACAAAAAACTAGCAGTGGGACTCGAACCCACGACATCCGGATATACGCTCCCGTCTTCCCTCTGCCAACTGAGCTATAGTATCATGGTGATCACTGGCGCGAAAATTGGTATTTGCCTGTTTCTTTACACCTTTACTGGTGTTAGCGCCATCTACCGCCAAATTATTACAATTCGGAAATATGCACCTTTTGCCACGAATAGTTCATGTCCTCTGTCAAAATATGACATCAAAATCATTCGTGTCCGCTGTGTTTTTTTCCATACATTGATGCTTATTGACCTTTACTATTTAAACAAGAACTGTTTGTCAGTTTAAAGCCCTAATACCTAAGTATTATTTCAACCCCTTTGAGTATAAAAAGAACGTGAGTATTTTCATAAAAATCTGTTAGCGGATTATACCGTTACTATGTTAATAATCATAAAAAATAAATATAAAATATTTTTTATGTGTTTTTTTCGCTTATTTGCTTTATTATATTAGTCGTTATACTAAAGTTAATATCTTATAACTACTCTATCGCTTGATATCATTTAATGTGATTTTTATTATAAGGGTATAAATTATAATCCTTCAAATTAAAAGTGGGCTAAGAGTAAGAATTGAACATAACGTAACATAAACGTTCACGGTGTTTATCCCCGAAGGCCTATCGCCGTTTTGCACGAATACACTGTCACATGGCTAAGTACAACTAGGCCATGTGAGTTTCCTCACGATGTTTTCCCTCACCGTTAACAACCATGATAAATTAACCACACATATGACTTTAGAAAAGACAAATTGGTGTAGGCCCGAGCCGGGTTTTGAACTCACGCCTGTCTATTTACGGGCGGGTGTTCTACCCATTGGACTATCATGTCGTCTAAGTAAGAATTTAAAGTACTTATATGCCTATATTTGGCATATTATAACTTCTTTTTTTCTTCTTATACCTTTATTTTGATAGCGCTGATATATATGTATATGCTAAACACTATAAAATAATGATCCACGTTTAGTTTAATTTTAAAGTAAAGTTTAGTTTTTCCGCCCAGCGATTGGGCATTTATTCGGCGTAAATTCATTTTTGCCCATTTTAACCCAATACGCCCAATCTGCCCAATATGTTTTTATGCCCTCGACCCATCTGAGTCAAGGTGCATATTTACTAGGCATATGCACTAACTGACTTACGTATTTTAACGGTAACATATGCATGTGACAAACAAATAAATATTATTGAAGTACATACATACATATACTCACAGCTAGAGATCCTTAAAAGGGATAGCCAGAGCCTCAAAATCAGACAATTCTTCAGCCACTTTTGGAAGTTAAGTGGGGAAAAGATTATGAAATTTGGTGATGGGTCTAAAACCTTATTGCCAAAAAATCAATTATAAGCCCCGATACCCTAAGTTGCCTCTTACAATCACCCATTGAAGAAATGGGGTAGTGCTATTCATTCAGTCAGTACATACGTTTGAATAAGGCGAAAATTTTTATGTTTAATTTCACCAAGCCGTGTATTACATATATATGAATGAAAAGAATTTGATAGGGAAAATAAATTAAGAAAATGCAAATTTTGACTGCTTTTCGTATCAACAATTAGCATAGATAAAGTTTGTCGCAATCGTAATGTACCAATACTTCCAATGCTATCTAACTCACATGTTGAGTGCGACCATAGCAAAATGAGCAGGCGTGTTGCAAATTACTGTCATTCAATAAATGGACAGTAGTAGAGCACAAAAGCCGTTTACCGACTGGATATTGTATTCACGGTGTCAACTAGTCATTTGTACACGCCGAGCATATTGTCCTTGAGAAATTCGTGCCATTGTTCTTGACCCCGCGCTTACGTTTTCACTTTTTCCTCTCTTCTCTAGAAGAAGTGTCTGATGTTTACACCATTGTAAATCCGTGTTTATGTGTATGTATATGTAAAACAAGACCTTATTCTAATTGTCACCACCTACGGTGTTACGGTGTAATCAGTATGTGGTATTGTGAGTGAGTTTTAGGATAGCCTGCTTCTGAACGGCTCCCGTACTATCATTTAATTTTATTAGGTATTCTGAGGTACTTTCTCGCAGATTGGTATCGTAATTCGTTCGTGTTAGCAGTAATTAGTTTGTGGCGGTAGTGCGTCGGAGTCGGTCGGTAGTGGTAGGCAGTTATCGTGTGTCATTGCGAGCAAACAGTCGGCAATCATGCTGGGGTAAGATAATCTTACTGTTTTATCACTTTGCGTAGTTTTTTTGCACTTTTTGACTTTGTTTCGAGTTTAATATGGTCGACGGTAAATAAGGGGAAGTGTGTTGAAAAAAGTATTTGTTATTAAGTTTTATTTTAAATTCGTAATTGATTCCTAAAAATCGAAACATTTAGTTAATAGATATTCTTTGGATAGTTATTTTTTTATTTATCAGTATTTATGATATATCATAATGAAAAATTTTATGCTCAGTTTTACATTGATATGATATTTATTTAATTACACTATAAAAAGGAACACAATAAACTTATTTTTACACATACTTATGATAGTAGAAATAATTTTGTCGCCTACAATTAACAAAAATATTAGTCCTAAATAAAGTACATTTTTAATCGTCAAAGATGTATACATATTCGCATACCTCTTAAAGAATTTTAGGAAAGCAAAAAGACTTTCTCTATTAAGTAATAGCTAATGGCAATAGGTAAATTAATGGTATCTGGTATTAATAAATCAATTAAGATCTTTCATAATATGTGAGCTACATCCGGAATACTAAAGAGATAATATTGAAACAAGCTAAATAAATAAATTAACCTTGTACTGAACCTATATAATTACACTCCATGACCTTATTATAACAGAAATTATTCTTTTCTGGCATTTTGTGATGTAGTTCGGCTAAGTAAAACATTACCTTATCTCTTATGAAGGATGTTGTACAAGGTGACTTGGGGATCGGACCCATTTTAAGTGAATAGGGAGCGACGAGCTGCACTGGCAGCATGAGGCTTTCACAGCGCGTTTGACACATGAGAAGTGAGAAACTGACAGATTGCTCATTCAAAATCTGTCTGTATCTCACTTCTCACATGACATACTAGCTCTCACACGCCTCATGCTACGGGGGCTGGAAACTGTTCTTCATTTTCATATTTTCACTCTCAACTTACTAAAGTGGCTGAGATGTTATTGGTTCCAATCCAAAGTTTCATCTACCCTATATTAGGAATAACGGTCCCCTAGCTCTGCCAATATAGTGATGTCCTTAATTTATATAAGAAAAAAGTTATTAAGCGATTAGTTGCCACAGTGTCAGCTTCGAAAAGCACTTACCCATTTGTGCCCGCAAGTGTTGTAAGGGCGGCTTAGGGTAATTGGGGCTTTTCAGGATGATGGAAGGCTTTTGTCGTCGCAATTTTCTAAAGTGACTATCGAAATTGGAATTCTATTGCTCTGGCTACCCCTTTTTAGGATTTATAGAAGTATGTATGTGTATGATTGCTCCCATAGCAGTAATTTCACAAAGGAGCAATATCTTCAATAATTCAGTAATAATTAGACGTTATGAGATCCTTTATTATGATAAGCTACTCAAATGATATGTTATTAATTACGAAAGATCATTATAATCTCTATATTTTACTAGCTAACTCGGCAAACGTTGTCATTTTACGTAAATGGTCAATGTCAAAGTGATTCAACACTTCATGGTTCATGGTAGATGACTTTATTTCATTGAACGATTTTATTAATACAAAAACTGAAGTCATGATAGATAGGGATGAAAAGTATTTATTTGCCGAACCTATTGTCATAGTAGTTATACCATTACATAATTTAAAATAAATTATCTTTACAATTTGGTTGAAAATTTCCAAACTAATGGTCTGAGTATGTGCGATATACTCAGACAATAAGTTTTCGTACGGGAAGGTAGAGGATTTATTAATTAATTTAATTAGGTATAATTACAGAGCTTAAAAACTAAGACGGACTATAACCGTGGCCGAGTGGACAGGTGACTATCTTCTCGGTCCGGAGGTAGCGGGACCGATCCCCGCTAAGGGCAACATGTGATGAGCATAAATGATTGTTTCATAGTCTTGGATGTTATTTATATGTGTACTATATAATATTAAATATACCGTTCAGTATCCCATAATACAAGTCTTACTAAGTTTGGGGATAAATTGATATGTGTATAATGTGTCCGCATATATTATTATTATTACATATATAATATATAAATACCACATGAACACTCCTAGTCCAAGTTCCAATTACAACTGCACACAACATCGACCTATATATAAATAATTTTGTACCAATCAAACTTCAGACGCCGTCAATGGCAAAATACAGTAATGGACTGAAATTATGTAACCAACAACTTTTTTGAACCTGTATTTACTGAAGAAATAAATCATTTCATTTCATTTATGTACGATTCTGGCAATACTCTCGCGCTTCGTTATCATAAAGTATTGCTATACACGTGTTCTTTTATCTATCTATGTAATGACTATCTGTATAATCGAGGGTTGCTAAAATCCTTTGTTAATAAGTTTGATTCTCTGTCTACAGCAATAGGAACCAATGACATGATTATAACTATCTTTACCACTAAATGAAAAATCTGTCGCATAACCAAGTAATTACTCAGTTGCCTAGAAAGGTTTTACAATTTATTTCCTATCGTTAACTACCTTTTACTAAGAGTGGCTACCCTGCAGATTGTAATGTACAGGATTTGTTTTTTCCACTATTTTGAATTTATATTTATTCAGACATGTAGTGTGACGTTAAATTATTTTATATTCCTATTTCGCACATATTGGCATCTCACAGTGGTTCTTTTGTACGACGTGATAGCTCAATGAGTAGAACACCGGTTAACGTGCAAGCGACTTGTGTTCAAATCCCGGGTCGAGCCTACACCAATTTGTCTATTCTAAAGACATATGTGTGGTTAATTTATCATGGTTGTTAACGGTGAGGGAAAACATCGTGAGGAAACCCACATGACTGAGTGGTACTTAGTCATGTGACAGTGTATTGGTACGAAACGGCGATAGGCCTGCCCCCTATCACGTGAGTACACTGTCCATGCAAAACGTGTGTACTGTGAACACCAGGTGACAAAGTCACGTGATGTTCAGAAGTATTAGTACCTCTGTCAACCTCTTCGGGGATATTCGCTGTGAACGTTTATGTTATGTTATGTTATGTTCTTTTGTATGGTGGTGACCACCAACATTTTAGTTTGTATGTGATGATGATGATTATTAATTTCCGCTAAGCTATTGTATAGACATTTTCTGGGTCAGGTATGATTCCCTATTCATAATTTAGATTTTGGACTGATGGAGTCGGTTCTTAGTTTCATAAACAGTATTAATTATTGTAATATTGTATTAAATTAGTGTCGGCTTAGAATAACACAACCCCATTTCTACCCGCGGGTGATCGTAAGAGGCGACTAAGGGTATAAAGGCTTTTTAAGTGATTTTTGGGCGATGTGGTTGGAGACCCGTCACCAAAAACGTTTATTATTATCATCTTTTCCCCAATCAACTTCCAAAAGTGGCTGAGGAATTTATCATTCCAAAGCTCTGGCTACGCCGTAAAGGGAATTATAGTCGTGAGTATATGTATGTATGTAATTAATTATTGCACCTACAGACATTGGCAGGTTGCACTTCACATAACTTTGTTTAAGTCCTGGGCCCTGTTGTCAGAATTCCGAAGTTTCGCATCTCACAACTATCACATTAATAATTTCCATAATAGTAATTCCGATAATATAACCCCAATCATTTTTTCTTTTGCCTTTAAAGCTGAAATTTTGTTTTAACAAATCATGACAATCGGATAATCTAATCAAAAGTTTGGAAATACGCGTGGAGTCTCCATTTCGTTAAAAATGGGAATAAATGGAACATGTCAAATCAAATGTTGCTGGTAACGCAAAAACTACCATATGAACTGTGCATATGATTACTTTCTTATCTACCTTTCTTCTTTAAGCTTTCTCTAAATATATAAAGCTACAATATACTTTTTGGTAGCGATTATAGTAATATAAAATATATTTTTACTTAATATTTTTATTAAGTGTAATTAATGCAAACGGTGTCATTATACTTTTTTATCTCAGTCTCAAATATTATTCAAAAACCAAATGCTTTTGCCCTTTTGCTTACCTTTTCATACGTTGTGAAGCAAAGCGTATTTAACCTTAATGCAAAACCCTTCATAGGGCAAGGATAACATGCTGCCTCGAATTTAAATAGCAGATACTTGACAAGTTATAAAACGTCGAAAATATAAACACGAAATTAACTCGCGATTAATAATGTGTTATTTTTGGTCCTCAAACTTATTTTTTTGGCATACCGCATTATCTGAAAATGTGTATTTAGTCACTTTTTTTTTATTAGTGTCCTTTTTCGTTTAAATAGAAGATATTTTTTTTAAGGAGATGATGGTATGAATAAGTCTCGATTTTCGAAGTTAATGAATTAATATCCAACCGAGTTAGACCATGTTAGTCCCTAGAAAATTATAATGTCCTGTTGTTAGGGATACTAATACGACGAAATAACATCCAAGACTAACGCCCGATTTCTGAATTGAGTATTCCAGCTGAGAACAACTTAAGTATCGTTCTGTCGCATTGAAATGTTAACAACTGAATGAGACAAAACGATACTTAAGTCGTTCTCAGCTTGAATACTCAATTCAGAAATCGGGCGTAAGAAACACACATTCATAATCATGACATAAATGAGTGATCTCAGCGGAATTCGAACCAAACTAGGACCGACGTCGTCTTATTAGAAAATGGTATTTCTTCGTACGCAAACCAACTTGCACTTGGCAACAGAAATACTCATCTTTGAAAATATGAACTGTGTATTTATCAGACCAGTTTTGAACTATTCTACTTTTTTGTATAAATCCTAATAGATGAACCATCTGTAAAATAAATATATTTTAAAACGGATGAGTATTTGCTCTGAGCAGCAATTTAATATTGACTTTGTATTTGTAGTAAGTGAAGGAAAACATGGGTTTTCACAAAATTATATCATGGAATTCATTGGCAAAAAATTACCATAGCCTATGTATTAATATAAAATTTTCTTGTGTCTAAAATAATTTATCCGTCCGTAGTATGAAGAATAAAAGAGCATGTATGAAAAGATTGATGGATGTAAACGAAGCTAGAGAGGTTTGTCAGGATCGTACGAAGTGGCGATCGATAGTCTCTGCCTACACCAATGGGAACTAATGGCGTGAGCATATGTATGTATGTATGTATGTATGCAAATTAATTTATTCTCATAGTCGTCGTTAGAAGTGATGAAGATGTGATGAGTGATGTGATGAGTGATGTGAGTGATGAAGTGATGATGAAGGCAGGGCCGTCTTAAACTAGGCTGGGGCCCATGGGCACACAAGAATTGGGGGCCCTTTTGGAAAGTAAAAACTTCAAAATATAATATTTTTTTTACTAATAAGTATGAGTGTGACTATTTATTGAAAGAAAGAAAGAAAAAAAGAAGTTATTTATTCGAAGCCTCTTATAAAAAAACATCATTTTTAAAACAACATATAAAAAAAACAAATTTAAAACAAAGTATAACTAAAAATAAAAACAAAACTACATATTCAAATTCAGTTACAAAATAGTGCAATGCAAATAAGAGGCAAGAATAGGAATCTGGCTCAGCAATATAGCAAAGGCAAAATATATATAAATAACAATATGTATGTATCTATATTTTAATATATAATTATAAATTATTAAGGTTCTGGCAGAAAATCAGTGGTAAAGTATATATTTTGTGCCAGAATCTTAATTGAAAGTAATATTTTGCGTAATATTATAATGAAAAGTAATATTTTGCGTACCCCTTGTTGATAAGAACTAAGAACAATGGTCACTCTAATCCTATTGCTAAATTAAAATACTTTCAAGATTACATATGTTTTAAATTATTTATGACGTTGCTACCTCATCTTGTAATAATAATAATATAATGTACTGTTTGAACTCAAACGTTCACGTCTGATATCCCCGAAGAGTTGGCTTCGGTACTAATGCTTCTGAACATCACGTGAAATTATTGTCACCTAGTGTCTAAACATAACATAATAACATAAACGTTCACGCCGAATATCCTCGAAGGGGTTGGCAGAGGTACTAATACTTCTGAACATCACGTGACTTTGTCACCCGGTGACAAACGTTTTGCATGGACAGTGTACTCATGTGGTAGGGGGCAGGCCTATCGCCGTTTTGTACGAATACACTGTCACATGACTAAGTACAACTCAGTCATGTGGGTTTTCTCACGATGTTTTCCCTCACCGTTAACAACCATGATAAATTAACCACACATATGTCTTTAGAAAAGACAAATTGGTGTAGGCCCGACCCGGGATTTGAACACTAGTCGCTTGCACGTTAACCGGTGTTCTACCCATTGAGCTATCACGTCGTCAAAAGTACAAAGTGAAGAGTTACCGGTAGTTATTTATATGCTTAGAAGTTGAGGGTGAAGAGATAGTAAAATAAATGTTGATTAAAGATGGGTCTCCTGCCACATCATCGCCCAACAATCACTTAAAAGCCCCACTACCCTTAGTCCCTCTAACGACAACCGCAGAAATAAATTAGTTAGTGCTATTTTTAGCCGACACTACAAAGCCATTGATATTTATTATATGCAATTATAATTTAGTATAAATATGTTACATCACTCAAATAAGCATACCAACACTCAGCAGGCAATCTTATACGAATTAACGAAACAAATATATTATTATATACCCATAATAAGTTATCATATGAACAATGGCTAAAGAAGGCAGGCGTGAATTTATATTTTGTTATATTTTTTATAACCACGCTATTCAACCTCATGAAACTTAAATGGGCCACTCTGGAAGCATATCCATTAAAAAAAGACAACTTTTGTAATTTATTGCCTATTTATGGAATGATCGCATAACATACACACAAAAAAAACAAGCAATTGAATTTGTGAACCTCCTTTTTTTAAGTCTATTGAAAAAACACCACTTAGCCTTAATGCAGCAAAACAAAATAGAACTAAGGCTATTTTTTGTTACAATATTTGATGAGCCAAGCCATTACCTATTCTTAAATCAGTCTCTTCTTACGGCCTTTTATGACATAACAAAAGATTTATTACACGTCTGTTCAAATACGCTTTTAAATAAGATTAATTTGCAAGACTTAACTCATTTACCTCTCGTAAAGCCTCAACACAAATCTTGTACTACTCGTCCTTAAAACGTACATACACTCACGCCAGTATTACCCATTGGGGTAGTCAGAAACTATTAATCACCATGTTGTACAAACCTGGCAAACCTCTCTAGCTTCGTTTATATCCATCAATTCTCTTTTATTCTTCCTACTTCGGACGCCTGCCTTTTTGAGCACACTCTATTTGGTCGAGGTGTGTCCTTGTTCTTTAAACGTGCCATATCCTCAAGACTTCACAAAACACTAGATAGCCTCGACAACGGAGACAGTAATACCATGTCATGGCTCAAAGGAAAACAGTATGCAGTATAAAAATATATATTTTATGGTTACTGTCTAACCAAGTTCTAAGTACAGCATAAATATCATAATTATTTATACTTTAATTGCTCTAAAATATGCATTTCTCTTCTTCTCTAAGGCTAGTATTTAACGATACATCAATAAAGTCTAACCTAACCTAACAAAAAACTGATGATAAAAATATCCTCACCTAATCTGAGATTTGATGCTCATTTAGAAATTTAGGTGTTCATTAAAATTATTTTTTGTGAGCGGAAAATTATATCCCTTTCTTTAACATTATACCTTCTTACCTTACATATACCTTTAACATTATATCTTTTCCATTATTTTGTTCGTGAGAAAATGTATTATTAAAGTTCACTTGCAACAATACTGCCAACACATGAGATGATAAGGATTAACTGTTCGTTCACGTAATAGTTACAATGTTCCGTAGTACAAGGATGTTTGAATAATTTAAATGAACTCTAACACAATATACGCATAATTTAGATGGCAGAATACGTTAGGAGGGCCTAGTTTATTAGCACTACCACTATAGGCTTATCAAACATAAAGATAGTGCACGAAATGTAAAGGCTGATTATGATTAATGTATAAATATGTCTGAATCTAAATATTTGTTTGAGAAAATAAAACTGATGTTAGTTTTGCCAGCATTAACATCACATTTTAATTAGTAACTTTTTATTCAAAGTGTTATGAAAATAGTCGTATGCCACACGTGATGTATAAGTTATGACAGCGCTCGGTCTTAAAGAGCCTGCCCCCCGGCTGTAATGTCACACTGTTAGTATAAGATCCCACTGAAAAATCCCTGCGTTCATTACAGTATTGAGTCAAACACACATTTTTACATACTTTATGAATAGGAGAATACACTGACAAGACGCAGCCAGTTAAAAGTGACCGCAAGTAATTTTATGGCTATATATATCATGGTATGGTATTTAATTTTAGTAATAATAAATGGTAACTAGTGGGTAACCCTGGCGCGACTACGTCGCGTCCAATAAAATGAATTTATTTTGAAATTTTTCGACCAATCACAGCGCAGCTCTTTTGAATTTCTAGTGAATTTTTCTGATTGGCCGGTTTGAAAAAAATCCGACCAATCACAGCGCATCTCTAATCGACTAAAGTTTGCGCGCGCTTATGACACTCAAGCAAAGTCTATGGGCCAAAATCGAAACTTTGAAATTCTGTAACAATTAACTTAATCCAGTTACATCAGATGTCTGAATTTTGTGTACACCACGGCCGCGAACTGTACAAAACGATACCTGAACCAAATTTCTAGCTTTACTCATCGCGTCACAGGCTTCCGGGCAAGAAAGAAGCTTACAGGGATAATATATAAAGATTTGGTGGTATATTTAACAAGTGGCGTAGCGCGCTAACTATCTTTCACTTTATCTTGGATATCTTGCGTTTTTAACAGATGATAACCCTAATTTGCGGCAATTTTTTCACAAGCAGCTTTATATTATGATATAAGGAAAAAAAAAATTTAATTTCATATATGAGAAAAATGGGTGTAACTCATGAACGTATAAAACACACCGAAATATAACCTGCTTACACCTGGCTGCGAGGTGCAGGCAGGTGTGGGTTCGAAATCTGGATTAGGCTTACATCAACTAATCTTCTTAAAATCATGTGTGCGGTTAATTTATCATAGGTGTTACAAGTGAGGAAAAACATCGTGAGGAAATTCACATGGCTAAGTTGTACTCGTACTTACAATACGAGGGTACTGTCCAAGCAAAACGAAGGTACTCTGAAACACCAGGTGACAATTTCACGTGATGTTCATAAGTGTTAGTAATTCCTTCGGGGATATACGGCGTAAAAGTCTAATAGCCTAAGAAAGAATTTAATATTTGTTACTAATTACTTACTTCAAATAACATTTTTTAGTTAACATACATACATATACTCGCGGCTATGAATCCCTTGAAAGAGTAGGTAGGGTAAAAATTCCTCAGCCACTTTTGGAATATGAGTGGGGAAAAGTAGTAAAAATGATGGATCTTGGTGATGGGTCTTCAACCGCATCGCCCAAAAATCCCTTAAAAGCCCCAATACCGTTAGTTGCCTCTTACGTACACCCACCGGAAGAAATGGGGTAGTGCTCAAATAACATTTTTTAGTTAACATACACACATATACTCACGGCTATAAATCCCTTGAAGGGGTAGGTAGGGTAAAAATTCCTCAGCCTCTTGGAAGTTGCGTGGCGAAAAGATGGTAAAATAAAGGTTGTTGGTGATGGGTCTCCAACCGCATCGCCCAAGAATCCCTTAAAAGCCCCAAATACCGTTAGTCGCCTCTTACGTACACCCACCGGAAGAAACGGGGTAGTGCTATTCTAAGCCGGCACTACACAGCTAATAAAAAAAATAAATGTAAATAGCATTGTTTAGTTAAATGCTTTTGAATCGCATGGATTATGTTTGCTTATGGTTATAACTACTTACTTCATTTTCCTTTTACACGTTTTATGGTCTGACGTAAGGTTTAATTGTATAAACCCAACTAACTGCTAGTAAATATAACTAATAATATAGTTACGCATTATAAAATGGATTACACTGGATTACTCGAGTTGAATAACAGTTGTAGTATACCAATTATCGTTATGATTGATTGTAATTAAACAAAAATACATATATTTACGTAACGTTACCATTCACGATTATGTTGTCGAGAAAGAATATTTTTTTTGTAAACGATCGAAACGTAAATATTATACATAGATCAATTTAGCCCCTAACTAAGTAGATCTTGTTTCATGGGATACTAACACAACGATATATATAATATTATATAAACAACAAAGTGGCTGGAAATAAGTGACGACGTGATAGCTCAGTGGGTAGAACACCGGTTGACGTGCAAGCGACTAGTGTTCAAATCCCGGGTCGGGCCTACACCAATTTGTCTTTTCTAAAGACATAAGTGTGGTTTATTTATCATGGTTGTTAACGGTGAGGGAAAACATCGTGAGGAAACCCACATGGCTGAGTTGTACTTAGTCATGTGACAGTGTATTCGTACAAAACAGCGATAGGCCTGCCCCCTATCCCGTGAGTACACTGTCCATGCAAAACGTGGGTACTCTAAACACCAGGTGACAAAGTCACGTGATGTTCAGAAGTATTAGTACCTCTGCCAACCCCCTCGGGGATATTCGGCGTGAACGTTTATGTTATTATATTATATGTTATAATTATAAACAACAAATAAATAACATCCAAAACCAAGAATCAATGACTTATGCTCATCACAAAAATGTTGCTGCTTGCGGGGATCGAACCCGTAACCTCCGGACCAAGAAGCTAGTCACCTATCCACTCGGCCACGGACGTCGTCAATGTCTATGTCTCTTTATAACTTCAATTTTAACGAAGATAATTATTTTTAATACTATTCGTGAAAGTAGTAAAATGTAGCAAAGTAACTAATTTATGAAGCGCTTGAATGTGTAAAAAGTTATGTGAACAATTTACCGCCCGCCCCACCTCCTCCGGGCCGTTGACAGAATAAAACAATGATGTTTAATTTATTTAAGTGGAATGAGAAATTTCGGTGACATACAAAGAACGCAATAATACATGTATTTACAAAGATAAATTAAGTATTAAGTTTATCTCACCATTTTCATTTATCTGTCGTCTTCTGTATCTTATCAAATAATGAGATAAACTATCGGGTTTAATCTAATGAATTCTAAATTATATTTAAATATTTGTATATTTTTATTGCCAACAGACAAGTAGAATAATTTCATGTCCATAATTCATCTACTATTAAAAAAATCAGTGTCTCACTTTGAAAGAACTTAAAGAGCAAGTAGCACAGCATCCGATCTATTCCTATTTATTTCATAAGTGTAATTTTATTACTGAATGGTGCGGTGAGGGCAAAAATCATTGAAGAAAAACTCATTTTCTCATGTGACAATGAATTTGTATAAAGCGACTTCAATCCTGCCCTATATCATATACCTACTCTATCCAGTCAAAAAGCAGGTAGACTCTAGACTACGAACACATACATACATACATATACTCACGGTTATAAATCCCTAAAAGGGGTAGCCAGAGATGAGAAATTAGAAATTTCTCAGCCACTTTTGGAAGTTGAGTGGGGAAAAGATGGTAGAATAAAGGTTGTTGGTGATGGGTCTCCAACCGCATCGCCCAAAAATCCCTTAAAAAGCCCCAATACCGTTAGTCGCCTCTTACGTACACCCACCTTAAGAAATGGGGTAGTGCTATTCTAAGCCGACACTACACAGCTACTACTACGAAATAAAGCGATAAACATAATATAGCATAAGCAGTAAATTTACACATTTAGTCACTATCTTATGCTCTTGTATTAACCTTCATTAAATGCACGCAATACATATTCGCATAACAATTTGCAGATTACACAGCTGTTAGGTTTAGACATTAAATATGAAAACACATTTTCTTATCAATTATTGCAGGATAATTGGCTGACCATAATCTTAAATGTACCTGCATTACTTACTTGTATACTCGCGCCCTTTAATCCCATTGGGGCAGGCAGTATCGCTCTCTTTTTGCACAATCAAGATGCATCTTTCTTATTTCTCTTGTTCCTTGTATACATAGTCATTTATTGTTATCATTTTGGACTCCTAACTTTGTAAAAAAACAATTTACTCTCCAAACGTGTTAAGAAGACAAGCAGTCCTTTACTAACTGCATCTGCATTGCATAACCATTGCCAAATACATAATAGCTAAAAGAAGCAGTTTATATATGATACTACCTCCAGCCCACAACTTCAATCGCTTGGATTTCTGATTTCGAATACGGAAGAGGTTCTCAATTTATCAGGATATTTTTTAAATTTCTGTTCACTATGGTGAATTGCGTGCTATATCGCCCGGTTTTTATATTCTTTATATACATTGCTATGATGGGGATGAAATTATATTTCGAAAACAAGTCAACGAAATTTTTCTTTGAATAATAAATAACATTTATTAAATTATAGCTGTGTTGTGTCGGCTTAGAATAGCACTATTCCATTTCTTCCGGTGGGTGTACGTAAGAGGCGACTAACGGTATTGGGGCTTTTTAAGGGATTTTTGGGCGATGCGGTTGGAGACCCATCACCAACAACCTTTATTCTACCATCTTTTCCCCCATTAACTTCCAAAAGTGGCTGAGAAATTTCTAATTTCTCAGCTCTGGCTACCGCTTTTAGGGATTTATAGCCGTGAGTATATGTATGTATGTATGTATTTATTAAATTAAAATTACTTGTGGCCGCTTTTGCTTGGCTGTGTCTTGTCAGTGTATTCTCCTATTCATAAACTTATGTTAAAATGTGTGTTTGACTCAATACGTTATGAACGTAGAGATTTAGCAGTGGGATCTTATACTATACATGAGCAGGCGGTCGAGCGATACGGCTGGGCGCAAATGGTATGCTGTGGACAAAAAAAGAAATCAAATCAGTTTATGAATGCATTTACATATACTCAAGGATATAAATCCCAAAAAAGGGTAGTCAGAGCTTCGGAGCTAAAAACTTCGCAGCCACATTTGGAAGTTGATAGGGGGAGAAGATGGAAGAAAGAAATAAACTATTGTTGGTGATGGGCCTCCAACTGCATCGCCCAAAACGCACCTAAAAAAGCCCCACACCCTTAGTCACCATGTAGTGCCGGCTTAGAATATCACTGCCCCTTTTTACCCTCAGGTGTCATAGGAGGCATCTAAAAATCAGCCGAACTTTTTTGAATAAACGGTTTGAATCTATAGGCGAATTTTTATCGCACCATTCATTGATCAACTTGTCATGCTTTAGTTACATTACACAATACTTACTTACATAACATAGAATGATGAAATGCCACATTAGTTATTATGATATGCAAAAGAGAGAGTGCAATTCATAACGGAAGTGGCAGAGGCTAAACACTTTTATTAAATTCTCGATACCCAGTTTTGAGAATTCTATGTACAAATATATATGATTAATTGAAAATGAATCTTAAGCGAATAATTAAAATGAATCTTGAGTGTATAATGAATTTAAAGTGAATCTCAAATTAATTTTATTGATTGATAATGTGTATCATCATTAGTAGGATAAAATTCCTATGACCATACAGAAATGGAAGCTGTTATACATTAAACTAGAAACTATATACTCTACTCAACGTAAACTAATAATTTTACTCCTCACTACACTTATTGCTTGGACAGGCAGGACTAACGTGATATTTCTATGCTAATATGTTTGTTACACGACTACGTAAAACTTCGCCATGTGGGTTTTTCTTACGATGTTTTCCCTCAACTTTAAAACTAACTTCATAAATGACACATTGTTGTAGGCCTAACTCAGGATATGAAACCACGCCTATCCGTATGAGTGGCGGTGCTGGCACTGAGCTATCACGGTATTTTTTCATACTCCGTACAACGTTAACTATAATAATATTATTATGTATTTTCTCACACAAATGATGAGGCGTAAGGAAAATATTTCTAACTTGTCGTCTACATAGGAACTACGTAGGAAAAGCGATCAAAGTGTGTATCCTCAAAATCATCATTTACACCATATAACATATAGCTAGCGCTATATTTTCAAACACTATGATTGTCATATCCTCTTATAAGGAAAAATTCTTCTGGCTGGTACGGTCTCTAAATATCTTGGTTTATAAACTATTAAATAAGACTTACTGACTTAAAATGAAACGAAACGAACTAAATTTGTCATATTTGGCCGTCTCCGTAGATCCTTGTTTCACTTGTTTATATCTATATTAATTAAAACCCGGAAATGAATATCTAGAGCTTCAGAATTTGAAAATCCTCATCCACTTTTGGAAGTTAAATAGGAATATTTTTCTTCCAAAGCTCCTATCTCCGGCCACATCACCCAATAATCACTTAAAAACCTCAAATCCCTGTATCAACCACGAGGAATAATGGATTAGCGCTAATCATAGCCGGCATTATACAGTTATACCTATATGCAGAAATACCAAACAATCATTGCTCGTGCTGGAATACAGTGCTGTGAGGATCGATCCCTCAGAACCATTTTCTGAATAAGTTTGATCAAACAATTAGTTCCGAGCATCATGCATAAATACACAAGCGATATGTTTCAGAATTGGAGCGCATTCAAAAGTTTAATAGTCTATTGTTATTTAAGTATTGTTGTAGGAATAAAACCAAATAGTTAGAAGCAATATTTGTTGTAATGTAATATATGTAAAGATTATGTCGTACGTCTAGCCGCGACCATCAACTGACTCCGTGATTCCCAGGAATGATCCCTTAAGATAATTGTGATAGGAAGAACCCCTTTATAAGGATCTGCAAGCAGATCACTCAGCACGAGAAACCGACTCGTTTTACGAAGAATTTCGCTTAGGTTCGGTTGGGATTCGGACTATTTCTACTCCAAAGCACGACACTAACAGACACACGTTTGCATTATATTTGATCATATACTCGTATGCTTGACTTAGACTACGCTCTTTTACTACATTCTACGTAAATTGCATACCTATCATATACCTACCGACATAACTACCATGGATAAAAATACCATAAATAGTCCTATACAAACTATTTGATAACTGTCATTGATTCCGAATGAAATTGACACGACAAAACCGTGGCCATTGCACCGAAAATTTCAACATTACAATTATCTTCCAATAATGTCTTACCAGCGGAATCTATGATTGATTGACAGTCTTTAAAGTGTTGGGCTTGCCCTAGGCAGAGTTTGCAGGTGTCGTCCGTGGTGCATCTTCTTCAGCGTGCTTGGAAGCGTGGTGATTGGCGCGCTGGTAGTCGTGCTGGTACTTCAGCCGTGGAACGGCTCAGAGGAACCGCGTCGCTACCCGCGCGCCGTAGTCGCCGCTAATGGACATGAATGCGCATCCATCGGAAGGTTTGTTTGCTGTGATGGTTTTGCTGTTTGCTGTTGTGTTGTGCTGAGATAGTGCTCGTGTTTTTAGAGCTGAATACGATGAGCTTGTTTATTCTGTGTCTCATGAAATGTAACGTAACGAGATAATCATTTGTAAGTTTTTCATTTATAACGAATGAACGAAGGTGACACTATTTGTGCACTGAGTTTTTCGCTATATACTTACGATTTTTGCCTACATCTCTATATCTTTTATTACAGAGTTGGTAATACATCCTTACTTGCGGTAACAGTAACGAAAAATATCTTGAGGAAATTCTCATGGCAGACTAAATTTTTAGTCATGCGACCAAAGACTATGCATCCGCACATGGTGTTAGTGTCAAGGGCAATGGTGTTAATCAGAAGCGCTTTATTTCCTATCTACTGAACATTGAGGGTTAAAGGCTTGGTTTTCCACGCATATATACAATAAACAAATTTCAGGAGTATACTGGAGAGGGAAGGCTCAGCGGTCGACGCAGCAATAGCAACGTTGTTCTGTGAAGGCGTTTCGTGCGCACAATGCACGGGCCTAGGGGGCGGCTTCCTGGCTACGATTTACGATGCGAGCACAGGCCAAATGAGGTCACTGAACTCGAGGGAGAGGGCGCCGATGGCAGCAACGCCGGACATGTACGAGAACGCGTCTCCGACCGTAGGGGGCAAGGCCGTGGCAGTGCCCGGCGAACTCCGCGGCCTGGGCGAGCTTTACCGGCAATACGGGAAGCTGCCGTGGGCAGAGCTCATCAAGCCGACGGCAGACATGTGCCGCAAGGGACATCTCGTCACAGCCTATATGGCGCGAACTCTGCAGAGCAACCGAGAGACGATCCTCGCGGAGCCATCTATGAGGTTTGTGGCCGAAGATAATATAAGAATTAAACAATATAATTTTTTCTCTCATCTTTAATACTTAATTTTTTTAGAGGAGGTAACTGAATCAGTTGTAACAATAGAATATACTCTTAGAGCCTTAATGTCATTATATCATAGTTTGCTTTGCTTAGGCATTGGCATACACTGATACAATCTCTGCCAAAGTATGTTATATTAGTTAATAACGACGATCTAATAAAAAGATCCGCCGATTTACCAAATCAAAGATAGATAACGTAATGATTAGATAGTTCTGATTATTTTCTGTTGTTCTTTTATCTTTTAATTTTATTTTATCTGATTTTGTACACCCAGTAAAAATTTCATTCATATTTTATTTACACATAATTAAAAAATATTGGAAATCATGTTAGATTCCGTTTGCCTTACAACCGCGACCGAGCGTTGTAAATCGTAAAATGAGGCTTAAGCCTTGTTCTCATCGTATGAGTGAATATACCTACTGAATTTTAACTGAATAAATGGAATCTAATGGCTCACGCCATACGAGTATGTCGAGCATGTGAATGTATGTAAATATAATAATCGGTAACATCGTGTTGATGGAAATCCTAAAGTTCATATAATAAAAGACTTATCGTATCATTTCAGCAGTTTATTAAGTAAATAATTTCAAATGAAGATCACACTGACAATCTATCTGAAATTTGATTAAATAGCTGTGCAGTGTCGGCTTAGAATAGCACTACCCCATTCCTTCCGGTGGGTGTACGTAAGAGTCGACTAACGGTATCGGGGCTTTTAAGGGATTCTTGGGCGATGCGGTTGGAGACCCATTACCAACAACTTTTATATTACCATCTTTTCACCACGCAACTTCCAAAAGTGGCTGAGGAATTACTGATTCCTTAGCTCTGGCTACCCCTTCTAGGGATTTATAGCCGTGAGTATATGTATGTACGTATGTAAATTAATGTATAATTGATTATATTGTTCCTTCTCTCACTATTGCGAAATCATTAGCATATCCTTATGACTTATGTCAAATGCTTGAACTTGCCATAAATCGGCGGGTTGACAACCGCTTGAAACGGTTGTGTATGACCATACGGCTTACGTGTATGGACGTGGAACCACTATAGATTACTACGCAGTCGCTGGTTAAGGCAACCATGATAGCTCAGTGGGTAGAGCACCAATTTGTCTTTTCTAAAGTCATATGTGTGGTTATTTTGTCATAGTTGTTAACGGTGAGGGAAAAATATCGTGAGGAAACCCACATGGCTGAGTTGTACTTAGTCATCTAACAGTGTACCTATTCGTACCAAACGGTGATAGGCCTACCCCCTATCACATGAGTACACTGTCCAAGCAAAATGTGGGTACTCTGAACACCAGGTGACAATGTCACGTGATGTTCAGAAGTATTTAGTACCTCTGCCAACCCCTTCGGGAATAATTGGCGTGAACAGTTTGAGTCTTTGAGTCGCTGGTTGAATCTGTTTAAGATAGTTTCACATGTATTCCGTAAGTACCAGTCCAGACAAAATGTTTGTTAATAGACCAACAGGCTCCAATTTCACCAACGCGACAAGTGCTACAATTGTAAATTCATCAAGATCACTGTTACTATCACTAGCGTCACTACTACTCGCATGGAGAGCCATTTTGAAATACGCGTGTATCAACCACGAAATACTACAATTGTCACGCAAATCCGACATGTGCTCAATCTCATGTCAAGATTCTACGACAATTCTACAAATATGTCGACTAAAATAATAATTACTGTTTCACAACACAATTGTAATACATACAATTGTAGCAAAATGCCTGTCAAGTTTGTAAGCATTTCTATAGAAAATATTTCATAAAATTGTAATATGTCACAATTTGCTTGACAATTGTAGCTCGACATATGTCACTGACAATTGTAGTCGTGGTGAAATTGGAGCCTGGTGACTTAGTTTTCAACCTTCTTATTTTATAAATATGCAAAAAAGACTCATTTCTATTTATGAAGACTTTTCTCGTATCAATATTTTTTGTATTTGCTGGCAGAGAACAATACGTAGACCGCAAAACCAACGACGTTTACAAGGCTGGCGATTACATAACCGAGCCAACCTTGGCCCGCACTCTCGACATCATAGCCGCCGAGGGCCCGGAGGCGATTCACAATGGGTCTCTGACCTCAGCGCTGGTACGAGACATTCAGAGCTTTGGAGGAATTATTACAGAAGACGATTTGAGGAACTTCCGGTAAGTTTTCATAGTTAAGTAAGAAATTTTTGTACAGTCATGTCATCATGATGTTATGGGTAACGTATCTTTGGCAGCCTGCTAGAAAGACGGTAACCTGAAATGCAAGAAACACTGCGTGTAATCTGGAATCGTGTCTACACCGTTGTATATTTTGCAAAATCCCAAAGTACAGGTTCTCAACGGTAAAAATACACAAACCAAAAATTATGCTAAGTCATGCGAATGTGTGTCCACACAAATTGGCGATGGGTTTGTCCCTTTCACGTAGAAACGCGGTCAAAAGGAAATTCCAACCAACCAGTTAAAAACACCTTAGTCATTCTGTATCACAATCAGCGAAAAGATGTGATAACATCATTCAATAAAATTACTGTTTCTTTTTTAACTGTTAGGATAATTAAAACATGTTTTCCTTTAAACAGGGCAGTTTGGCAAGACCCTATCGCAGTGCCACTAACTGGAGGGCACCACTTGTACTCCGTTCCTCTGCCGGGCTCAGGCTCTGTGCTAGCGTTCATCCTGAACGTGCTGCAAGGCTGGGTTGGGGCTGGTACCCAGGTACCATACGGCAGCGAAATCTACTGGCAGCGCATCGTCGAGACGTTCAAGTACGCGTACGCAAAGCGAACAGGCCTCGGCGACCCTACACGATCCGATCTACCGTACAATCTTTCAGAGGTTGGTATTCATTTCGTATCGCCACAAAAATATATTATGAATATAAAAATGAATTATCAAATTACGGAAAGAGAAGTTTGAAATAATGATAAACTGTGTAATTAGATGCGTATGATGTGTGTCCCATTTGGAAACCTTTCAATGGACTTTATTTTATACGAAGCTTTATTAAGGTTTTGAAAGCCTATTTAACAGATTAGATAATAATTGTATTTATTGTTATTATATTTAAATGAACAAGCATATAGTTGCTTAATTTCAAAGACTTAAATGAATTGAAACAATTATTCCTATTTCTAAATTTTTATAGCAAACGTTCTCAGGCATTGATTTAAGTCTGTAATTTGCCTCAGATCTAGTAGCTATTATATCTCTATGGTAGCGAGGTTGTTCGTGTAGTAGCATTTCTATTGAACAATTAAAGCGAGAAGTTTGGCCATAACTCTGATGATGTCATGACATTGCTAAAATAATTCCTTGCTATTGTGATTCAAATTAAAACAACTCATAAATGATCGTTTTAAGTAAGAATAAGAAAGTATTTTTGTAAGTGCGATGTCATTTACACTTTAATATCTGGATAGGTAAAATCTTTATCATAAATTGATTGGTTGCGCTAATAAATTAATTAGGATATGATTAACACGGACTTATAATTTATAATTTATCATGGTTGTTAACGGTGAGGGAAAACATCGTGAGGAAACCCACATGGCTGAGTTGTACTTAGTCATGTGACAGTGTATTCGTACAAAACGGCGAATGCCTGCCCCCTATCACGTGAGTACACTGTCCATGCAAAACGTGGGTACTCTGAACACCAGGTGACAAAGTCACGTGATGTTCAGAAGTATTAGTACCTCTGCCAACCCCTTCGGGGATATTCGGCTTGAACGTTTATGTTATGTTATGTATGTTACGGACTTATGCATAAATATTATGTCCATCAAATCTGCGGCTCGGCTGATATTTTAGTCAGTTTCTTATTACGAAACTATTCACAATTGATCCATTGTAAAGTTATTTATATTCTCAACATGTCCGTTTCGACCTACGAATAAGGTTTCGACATAAAAGACATTCATTGTAACCATGTTGGTTTCCGCCTTAACCGCAATTGGTTATCAACTTGCTAAATTAGTATTTACGTTTCTCTTATTTTGTGCGAGATGTATTTATACTACATATACACTAGGTGTACCTCTTTGTTTTACTCGCTTTAACTGGTCTTCCAGAGATTAAAACATGCAAATAATGTAAAATACACACAATATTACACAACATAACAAATATACATAATATTAACCTATTCTCCATTAAAATGGACTAATAACCAGTATTTTACTTTAACTTCGTGTGTCTTTTGTGTGCAAGCTGTCCGTAGTCTTACATTCAAGCACAACAACATCCGTCTATCAGCGTCATAAAACTTACATTTTTCGATAAAAAAATATCACTCTCTTACTTCCAGCTGGAACGTAACTTGTCTTCTCCGTCTTGGGCATATTCGTATCGCCATCTGATAAATGACTCCCACACATCGAACGATTGGAGAGACTACGGAGCCTTGTTCGAGGGTGCTGAAGATCACGGAACGGCGCATATAGCAGTCATCGGTCCGGACGGCAGCGCAGTCTCTGTTACTGGGACTATTAACTATATGTGAGTACAAACTTGCTGTTCCCACTCTCGTTCAACAACCGACGACACTTTGTGTCAATATATCCCTTTAGCTACTATACTTCCATCATCAGCACTTGACAACAAAAACATATATGAAAAGATTGATGAATGTAGATGCAGCTCGAATGTTTTGCCAGGATCGTACTAAGTGGTTATCGATAGTCTCTGCCTACCCCAATGGGAAAAAATGTCGTGACTATATGTATGTGTGTATGTAAACTTGCTGTAAGTTGTTAGAATATCATTGCTGTTGTAACTGACTTTACTTTTCAAAGGCTAGACAAACAGATTCAGTTCATAGTTCATATGATTATGTCCCAAAAGATACTTCTATTAACGCTTTTGACCGCCTATAAATAAATGTGCGAAAATAAAAGTTTATTTATTCTATTTACCGTTAAAAAAGTAATTCTAGAATTTTGTTTTTAAGTTAATAAGTGCTGAAGAAAAGAAACCCTTTATAAGGTATTATTTTTTTTAACAAATAGTTGCTAGACATTTGATAAATAAATCTCTGTGATTTAAGTAACAAATATCTAAGGCAGTAATTTATAGTTATGAGTATAAACAAATGCAGATCATATACTTTGGTTCTAACTAGCCTGCCTTAAATGTAAAAATATGCATAAAACTAAGAACTAACGATCTAGAATTTACAAAAAATCTGATCAATCCTTTAATTTCCAGTTGGGGTGCCAAGATACGCTCAACATCATTAGGAATCATGTTAAACAATGAAATGGATGACTTCGCCATACCAAACCGGCACTCCAGCTATGGGATGCCACCATCGCCGGCTAACTTGGTAGCACCAGGTCTTCAGCCTTTGAGTTCCATGGTACCAGCTATCGTGCTTTCACCAGATGGGGATGTGAAACTTGTCGTTGGGGCGGCAGGAGGCACTAAAATAACCACTCAAGTAGCTTTGGTAAGATTAAGAAAATACATAATTACATATACTCAGGTCATTTGTTGCAATTAGGGTAGGCAGAGACTGACGATCCTGGCAAACCTCATAAGATTCATATACAGTTACAGCCATCAATCTTATTAAAATTATGAAAATACTTAACTCAAATCAAACTCAAACGATCATGCGGTATATCCCCGAAGGGGTTGGCAGAGGTACAAATACTTCTGAACATCACGTGATATTGTCACCTGGTGTTCAGAGTTCCCACGTTTTGCTTGTACAATGTACTCACGTGATAGGGGGGCAGGCCAGTCGCCGCGCGCCGTTTTGTACGAATACAGTGTCACTTGAATAAGTACAACTCAGCCATGTGGGTTTCCTCACGATGTTTTCCCTCACCGTTAACAACCATGATAAGTTAACCACATATATGTCTTTAGAAAAGACAAATTGGTGTATGGCTGATCCGGGATTCAAACCCGCATCGCCTGCATGGTTATGAAAATACTTAAGTATATTAACTTCTACCTAATAATTGCTGAAACGTTGCTGCAGTAAAGTTTGCAATAGCATCACTGATATCTATGAGTTACAATTACATTCTTAGCCCAAACAAAAGAATTTTCATTATCTGTTGTCTGTTCTCGATGAAGGAAACGATATCGTCATTAGATTGATTAGATTGTAATTAAAATAAATTCATTTGTGAAACTGACTATTTTATCACACTGTAATCAGAGGTTTGAAATCTTTTTTTTTGTTTCGAATCAAATTGTTTGTGCTAGGTCTTTTTATTAATATGCATTATAAAGTATGCCAAATAAATGATACAAATATAAAATGCCAACATGTGAACCCTGGCACTATTGCAATGAGACCTCGAACATAACATAAACGTTCACGCCGTTTATCCCCGAAGGGGTTGGCAGAGGTACCAATACTTCTGAACTCACATGGCAAGCGCCATCTAGTGTCTAGAGAAAGGGCCCACGTTTTGCTTAGACAGTGTACTCACGTGATAGGGGGCAGGCCTATCGCCGTTTTGTACGAATACACTGTCACATGACTAAGTACAATTCAGCCATGTGGTTTTCCTCACGATGTTTTCCCTCACCGTTAGCAACCATGATAAATTAACCACACATATGACTTTAGAAAAGACAAATTGGTGTAGGCCCGACCCAGGATTGGAACTCACGCCCTTCTGTTTTCGGGCGGGTGTTCTACCCACTGGACTATCATGTCGCTGCAAGCAATGGGTTTAGTCATTATCGATGAATATAATCAATTATCTGTCCGCCTATTTGTGTACTGACCACAAGGTAAATTCAGTTCCTTTAATGTTATTTTTGCCCCAGGCCACGCTGAATATAATCACAGAACAAATGAGAATAGACGAAGCTATGAATAAGTACCGCCTTCACCATCAACTCCTACCAATGGAAGTGCAATATGAGGAAAACTTTGATGAGGTGAGTGAATTGACAAGTTGCCTTTGACTTTTCCTATTTACAAGGGGATTGAAAATATTCGTATGACAAACGTGAGTTGGTCTAATGATCTCTTGGATAATGAGCTATTTGGTTTAGAATCCACCTTGGCTGTAATGACTAACTTTGGATACGTGAAGCATAGTGCACAGTACAGTGCATCAATGTCTATGAAATGGAGCACTGCAAGGGGGTTCTGGAATTTTATATCTTGGGTGAGCAATGCTTTGGACAATTCATCTCACCGTCGCGTCGCGTCGTTTCTATTTATACACACTTCAAACAAAATTAACACTTATGGATTATGGCTGATTGGTCTAAACTGGATTACAGTTGTCTTGTGTTGTGTTGTGACAATCACTGACCCTATTTTAAATTCTAAAAACAGATTTAATGCGAGATTGCTGTTTTGGGTACACTGGTTGTAACTTAAAAGAGTTCTCAGATATTTATAATATAAAAACATTGCTTTTTACAGAAAATCATCGAGTCCCTGAAAAGAAAGGGACATACAGTCACATCGATATCGCCTACACTAGGTTTCGCAGCCCTCATCGCCGCTGTAAGGAATCCAGATGGCAGTTTTTCAGCGCAGACCGACCATAGACGAGGAGGTAGTGTCGATGGACTTTAAACTTGCATTTACGGCATCGTTTTGTTTGAAATTGAATTGTGATGTGAAAAAGCAAGTGATGTTTCCGAAGATGAGAAAAGAATGGTGATAAATAATAATAATGTAAGAAAAAGGAAGATAATTTTGAAAAAGATCTCTTGAACTATCGTTATGATGTATAGTTTATAAACACAACAACAAAATTTTTGTATTCTTTGTAACCTAGAACTTTTAATTTTGTTCTTATTTTAAGATCATTAGACGCAGTATTACGAATGTAAAAAGACTAAACATTATTTATTTTTCACTGTTATATTAGTTGGAACTGTTTCCTTTCTTATGATACCTTAGTTTATTTTATTATCATTCTATTAATAATAATAATTTGATTATTACATCTAAAATTATTTGCAAGATATCGGGAGTTCAATTCAGTTTGTTGCATTGAAATGTATTATCAGGGGTTCTTCACAATATCGAATGCTATTAAAACGGATGGATTGGATATCCAATTAATTCAAGGTTCACCACCTTGTTTTTGCTATAGTGAAGTTGGTCAATGTATCAGTTTACTAAACGAGTCTCTTTTTGGGTTAAAATGACGATAAAAGAAGGAAAGCAAAGCGATGCCGGTGATTTATTTGTGATAGGCTCAGCTCAGCCATATAATTAAAGTTACCGTCCAATGTGTTTGTACAAAAGTATTATTAAATATAACTAATGTATGCAGTAATATTTCGCAGGTACGATCAAGAACACACAATAAAACTTGTGTTTTTTATTTATATATGTACGAGTAAGTGTTGAGATTTGATAGTACAAATAATTATGTTAGAGTTTTAACACACTTGTTACTGTTTCAGATGTGTAACCAGCCTTTCATGTTATTAGTAGATCATTTATAATATTATTTATGTTTGGGACATATTTACAATGTTGTTAAATATAAAATATTTATTTGTAATGTTGTAACATAAAGCTAAATTATTTGTTATCAATAAAAACCGTAAAGAAGAAAGTTTGTCTTAAATAATACACACCTGTAATAAATAATACATCTAGTGTAACTACCCCTATTCTCCCCGTGGGTGTTATTGGAGCTTTTAAGTGATTTTTGGGCGATACGGTTGGAGCTCCATCAGCGAACAACCTTTGTTCTAATCTGTTTCCCACTCAACTTCCAAAAGTTGCTATAGTAGTCGTAATTTTAAAAGTCTGACTACCGGATTTACAGCCATGAGTAGGTATGTCTGTACTCTATATTTATGCACTCATAAAATTTTCTTGAATATCTCCTGGAACAGCCAATTATTATAATATTAGACAATTTTAAAGGCCACCCGCAATACAGGTTTTACCTAGTGCAGGGGCCATTGGAAAAATCACTATGTAATTCAAAATGCGCAATAAACTTTTTTTTTTTTTTTTTATTAAGTTGTAAAATTATTTGAGCAGATGTTCTTATGTTCATTCATTGGCAACGACACGACTATTCGAACTACCAGTCGTGTCATCTACAATGAACGACACGACCAAGTCAATTTAGATTAAAGTTAACACACAGAAAATGACAAGAAGCGACATGATAGTCCAGTGGGTAGAACACCCGCCCGTAAAACAGAAGGGCGTGAGTTCCAATCTTGGGACGGGCCTACACCAATTTGTCTTTTCTAAAGTCATATGTGTGGTTAATTTATCATGGTTGCTAACGGTGAGGGAAAACATCGTGAGGAAACCCACATGGCTGAGTTGTACTTAGTCATGTGACAGTGTATTCGTACAAAACGGCGATAGGCCTGCCCCCTATCACGTGAGTACACTGTCTAAGCAAAACGTGGGTACCTTCTCTGGAATCTGGAAACTAGATGGCGCTTGCCATGTGAGTTCAGGAGTATTGGTACCTCTGCCAACCCCTTCGGGGATAAACGGCGTGAACGTTTATGTTATGTTTATGTTACACAGAAAATATGAAACAATTTTTAACCCCAATATAGAGATTGGTTAGTATTGGGTTAGTACCTACTTGTGAAATTTTCGTCAATTCGAAACCATCATGAGATATCTCCGAAATTTCGTATATAAATTATCTCTTTTTTTAGGTATTAAAGTACTATGCATAATTTCGTAGAGTTCAATGAAAATTCTCTTTCATCTCATTGTTCACGCCGTATATATCCCTGTAGGGTTGGTATTCAGAATAGCTACGTCTTGCTTGGAATTCACGTGATATGAGGCAGACTTATTGGCGTTTTGTGCAACTAGCCATGTGGGCTTCCTCACGATGTTTTCCCTTAGCTTTTATCAACCATAAATAGATTAACCTCGCATTTGGCTTAAGAAAATACATATGTAGGAACATACGACTCAGGATTCGAATACACGCCCTTTTGCATTTGAAGCGGTTTTTTTTCTACTGAGTGATTAAAGAAGGATTTAGTACATCTATGAAGATGGGCATATTGGTATACTGCCCAATAGCAATGAGTGGGACATTTTTGAATTAGGACAATATAGTGCATCAATATTTATTAAGGGGAGTTTCCCCAAATCGTTGTCCGTTCGGAGGAAACAGTGATCCTGGAGTATGTTTTTGTTAAAATCATTTCAATAAATGTAATTATTGGTTGAAAAAATAGTGGTTTGGGCTTAACAATGCAACTTTTGAATGCGCGAGCAAGAGCAAAAAGGAGGTAGGAGTCAGAAAAGGACAGCGGGAGGAGGATTGCGAATAGACATCAAATCACAATAGGGAATATTCATGTTTTTCTTTTTTGTCTTAAATTAATAGTTTACTATTTTATAACGTAGAAAAAAATATTACTGGGCTTGAAAATCCTCTAGATATTTTAAAATTGAAATTTAAAGCTTTTAAAAAAATTTAAGCAGTTCAAACGCCGCCATTTTACGCGCGCTATACGTGACGTCACATGACACGTCCAATGGGTGTTTACCTTAGTGTTTTCGACGCTTTTGAATACAATTTCGTGTCAGATGACGTCACATTTCGTTGAACCGATGGTGGCGCGTTTTGGAAGTTTGAATTTCGCTCCCTTATTTTGCACTTTTTGAATATTATTTTAGGGGTTTAAGTAATAAGTAAATAAAAAAAAAACCTTTTCATTATAATATTGCGATAATAAGTATTCGTGGAAAAAAGTATTTAGTATTTAGGTTTAAAGTGCGCATTTTCGGCCGACTTATTTAATTGCGGTTGGCGTGGGAAAGTAGCGATATGACGTCACAGCCCCGGCCATTAGTCGCTCACGCTTACGTACGCATTGAGTTTTTGTAGTTTTGTGATACAAAATAGCAAATAAATACTGTAGTGTGCCTCAGTGTTTCAACTACATACATACATACATATACTCACGGCTATTAATTCCTAGAAGGGGTAGCCAGAGCTAAAGAATTAGAAATTCCTCAGCCACTTCTGAACGTTAAGTGGGGGAAACATGGTAAAATAAAGGATATTAGTGATGGGTCTCCGACCGCATCGCCCAAAAATCCATTTAAAAGCCCCAATACCCAATTTAATATAAAAATATAATCACGACAATAAAACTGAAAAAAAAGCGGCCAAGAGCGAGATGGACTCGCTAATGAAGGGTTCCGTAGCAGCACTAGCAGCAGGTAGGTAACATAGTAATATACAAGTTTTTGTAGTTCGTTGTAAGTTTGATTGACGTGTTATCTACTATATAAATATAAGTCGGGTTTTCCTTCGTTTTATGCGTAATTCCTGTGATAGTAAAATTATTGTTATATATTTCAGTGAAGTAATTTGATTTATGACGTTTAAAAATAGAACTACTGGCTAGATCTCATTCAAACCAATTTTCGTTAGTAGTTTGTATAGTAATACACATCATATATTTTTTTCAGTTTTATCATGCCCATATTTTAGAAGTTACGGGGGGGGACACACATTTTACCACTTTGGAAAAGTCTCTCGCGCAAACTATTCAGTTTTGAAAAAAATGATATAAAAAACCTCAACATCATTTTCAAATACCTTTTGATAGATACTCCACACGTATAGGTTTGATGAAAAAAAAAAATTGAGTTACAGTTCTATGTGTGGGGAACCCTAAAAATTTTGGTTTTTTTTCAGATTTTATTTTAAAATCTTAATGCTGTTTACAGAATACATCTACGCACCAATTTTCAATAATGTAGTTCTTATAGTTTCGGAATAAACTGGCTGTGACATACGGACGGACGGACGGACAGACAGACAGACATGACGAATCTATAAGGGTCCCGTTTTTGCCATTTGGCTACGGAACCCTAAAAAGGTAGACAAAGCTTCAGAATTAGGAATTTGTTAGCTACTTTTGGAACCTTAGTGGGGAAAAGATTGAACAATGAAGGTTGTTGGTGATTGGAGATGAGTCTCTGCCGCATCGTCTAATATTCTCTTAGAAAAAAGCGCCTAATTTTCAAAGTCACCTTTTACTACCCTAACTAATAAATAAAGGAAAGAAAATATTTCTACACCAGCGGGGAAAAACAAACGAAAATAACATAATATATACATAATAGTACATACATACATACATACAGACATATACTCACGGCTATAAATCCCGTAACGGGGTAGCCAGAGCTTTGGAATGAGAAATGCCTCAGCCACTTTTGGAAGTTAATTGGGGAAAAGATGGTAATAATAAATATTTTTGGTGACGGGTCTCCAACCATTTATTAGTAATATATGTATTATATATTATATAGTAATATAAGTATTAAATGTAAAAGAGGTTTTCATGAACAAAAACATTCAAATTTTAATACCCTTGTGAAGAAACGAGGTAGTGCTATTCTGTGCCGATAGTACACAGATAATATAAAACAATCACCAACAACAATAATCCTCAATGCCATTTAGTTATTCTCAATTTCTAAAGGTTAAACCACCTTGGCATTGAGGATTATTGTTGTTGGTGATTGTTTTATATTATCTGTGTACTATCGGCACAGAATAGCACTACCATTTAGTTATTCTCAATTTCTAAAGGTGGTTTAAAGTTGTTACTTCAGCTATCGGGCAGGAAGTATTTGTATTAATTCAACTCTCAAAACTCAAACTTTCACCCAGTTATCCCCGTAGGGGTCGGCAAAAATAGCTATTATTTATGTTACTTTATTATAAACAAGCATATATGCTGTGTAGTGTCGGCTTAGAATAGCACTACCCCATTTCTTCCGGTGGGTGTACGTAAGAGGCGACTAACGGTATTGGGGCTATTAAGGCATTTTTGGGCGATGCGGTTGGAGACCCATCACCGACAACCTTTATCTCACTATCTTTTCCCCACTCAACTTTCCAAAAGTGGCTGAGGAATTTCTAATTTCTCAGCTCTGGCTACCCCTAGCCTAGGATTTATAGCCGTAAGTATATGTAAGCATATAAAAGGAATAAATAAAGAAAAAATCGCACCATTCCCACGGACCGACTTCGCGCAGTGGCAATGACCGGCCGGCTCACGGGTTGTGACTTAAAATTAAAAAGCGCGCGAAATCTGAAGATTTGAAAACGGAGTTAAACTTCTCGAGGTCGCTGCTTCGGAAATACTGCATGTATTGACGTGACATAAAAACGATTGTAATATAAATGATATAAACTAAAGTTTCAAGTGCATTTCGTACAGATATTTTGACCCAATTGTGTTCTCCATTATCAATCTAGTAATTGGCCTAGACCTCGTTTTTGAAACATACATATAGATGTTAAAATTGATGATTGGTTGCGGATCCGTTGAGTTGATCAGAGTGGAACGCCTGGGTGGATTTTATCTACCATTATTAGATAGGTAATACCTCAGGCATGTATCTACCCCTGTAGTTTTGGCATATGGTGTATGTGGTCTTGCTGGATCAGTCTTTTATGAAATACGCTATATACCTTGCTTCTTTCGTCTGTTCCTCGTCCTGTGAACACAAATTGTATTTTGTCATACATACATTCTCCCCGTATTGGCTGTTCGTACCGTGTTATTTGGTTAGTAATAATTGGCCTAGACCTCGCTTTTTTAACATACCCTTTTTATATTATAAATCGATAAAGGACATCAAACTTAACAACTTTGCCTATGGAATGCCTATCTAAAATATTGTAATTTTCAAAATATAATAATAATTAAAAATTGTCGTACCTAGTTCAAACTGAGAATGTATACAATGAGATTCCTTGCTTCAGTGAAAATAAAAAATAAAAAAAAACATTTGATATATGCTTTTCGCTCTGTAAACAAAAATATAACTTCTTTCTGTATTTTCCAGTTGTATTGATCGTCGTTGAAAAATAATATCATGAAAATAAACCGGTAAGCGAGCGATTGAACTGGAAAATACCGAAAGAGGTTATGTTTTTGTTTACACCATAGATCAAATGTTTTTTTTTATTTTTTATTTTCACTGAAGCAAGGAATCTCATTGTATACATTCTCAGTTTGAACTAGGTACGACAATTTTTAATTATTATTATATTTTGAAAATTACAATATTTTAGATAGGCATTCCATAGGCAAAGTTGTTAAGTTTGATGTCCTTTATCGATTTATAATATAAAAAGGGTATGTTAAAAAAGCGAGGTCTAGGCCAATTTACAACTGTATATGTACATACAAACATATTTATGATGTGTTTTTATGTAGTTAAGTTTCATATTGTGTATTCTTTGTATTTACGTGATGTTATATACGCAAGACATTTTTAACCAGATTAAAAACGTTCCTGCAAAGACGAAAGTTCGAAGTGAAAATGATAGAAGAGGATTTTTGAGACGAATAATGATGTGATAGAAGCAAGAGAGTTTTGTCCAGATCGTGCAAAATAGCGATCAATAGTCTCTGCCTATCCCAAAAGAATAAAAGGCGTGAGTAAGTAAGTTACTTCAGCTGGTAAATTTTATAAAATTTGTGCCTTCCTCTACTACTTGACACTGGTGAAATTATTATGGCTACCACGATAGAAGCCATTAAACAAAAATTGAATTCAATAGAAATGTTGTTTTGGCGGCTTTTTTCGCTTTAAATTTTGCTATCTCCACCGTTGAACTAGTAATATAAATATTTAAGTCCAGTGAAACTAAAATAATCGTGAAACTGATTACTGAAATATTGTTATTTTACATTAATTTATACAATGGATCACAAACTTTCGGAGGGTTCCTTAGAGGTACTAAAACGCACTTAATTTTATTACAATACAATAGTGTATAATTTCATTATTTATGGCTTAAATTGTATTTATAGGTAATTATGAATGGTGGTCATTATGATAAACCAGTGATGCAAGTATTGGGAAACAAGAAAATTCAAGGAAGTGGTGCCAATGAACGATTTAGGTTATTGATATCTGACGGAAAACATTCTCACAGTTTTGCTATGCTCGCTACACAATTAAACGATAAATTGATCACAGGAGAACTGTCTGACTATTCCGTTGTACAAATTGAGCGATTTGTTACGTCAGTTTTGAAAAATACAGGCAAAGGAGAAAAGTAAGTGTACATATAGTCTGCATATAGTGCCGTATTAATTGCTTTTTACTTATGTGCCATAATTTACAGGAGGGTGATGATTATTTTGGATATAACAATCTTAGTTCCTGGCACCCAAGTTGGCAAAAAGCTAGGAAACCCGCAGACTTGGTCTGAAGATTCCTCAACTGCCCCAGCTCCAGCACCTGCCATGCAGCCGGTTCCTAAGCCGGCTGCCCCAGCACCTATGGCAATGTCAACCATGAGCACTAATATGGATAGTAGTATGTTGTCATCACAAATGACTCACCCAATTGCCAGTTTAAGTCCTTACCAGAATAAGTAAGTATGATTCTGTGTGTTTAATTTATTTATTATTTTTAAGTTTTAATTTTTCTAAATGTACCTACTTAGAGAGAGACAACTGTAAGAAAGTCTAAAAACCCAATTATTGAAATCACCCCATATGCAAGAGGTCATGGGTGCACATTATCTATTGATATATTTTTTAATTAATCATGTCGATCAATTGCTACTGTAGGACATAGGTCTCCTTGAAAGATATAAATATCATATGTGGAAGCTTACTTCTGTTTTTCTAAGTTTGATATGAGTGCTAGGATAAGCATGGACAAATATTTAGCACTAAGCAATAATTTTGGAACTAAAGGATACATAAAAGTTGATGTGCGATTAATTAATATGTTGCCCATTCCCTAATTTTCCTCAAATCCCTAACAGGTTAATTATTTGTCAAATTTCCTAACTATACTACTTCATTAATTATTGCTGTGTAGTGTTGGCTTCGAATAGCACTACCCCATTTCTTCCGGTGGGTGTATGTAAAAGGTGACTAACAGTATTGGGGCTTTTAAAGGATTTTTGGGCGATGCGGCTGGAGACCCATCACCAACAACCTTTATTTCACCATCTTTTCCCCATGCAACTTCCAAAATTGGCTGAGGAATTTCTAATTCCTTAGCTCTGGCTACCCCTTCTAGGGATTTACAGCCGTGAGTATATGTATACTACTTCAGTTTATTCGTTATTTAAATCATGGTTCATTTCTGGACATCTCTTTGATGGATCTTAAGCAATGTTCACAAAATTTTAGATGGGTGATTAAAGCTCGTGTGATGAGCAAAGGAGCAATAAAAACATGGAGTAATGCAAAAGGAGAAGGCAAACTGTTCAGCATGGATCTATGTGATGAGAGTGGAGAGATACGAGCAACAGCTTTCAGAGATGCAGTTGACAAGTACTATGATATGATCCAGGTTTGTACTGCTTTGAGTAAAAAAGGGTTTTTGCTCTTTCCTCAACTGATATTTTTGTTTGAGTGAACCTATGTGTTTTATGGACTCCTTAGGTGTAGCAATAAAAAAAATATTTCTTTCTTTCTTTCAGCTTTTTAACTAATTCTTTGCTTTATAAATGTTTACCTACTCAACTCCTGTAACTGGCTGAGGAATTTCTAATTCCAAACCTCTGGTTACCCTTATTTGGGATTTATAGTCATAAGCATATGTATGTATGTTCTTTTATTTTGTGGAATAGGCCTTTCCAATATTTGCAAGAAATAGTTTGTACACACTGGTAATTGTTAGTCTCCGTCAACCCCAAAATGGAAAATCAGTCCAGACCATAATGCCAAGTGTCAAGTTTTTTCAAATACTGTTGAAGCTGGGCTCTTAATAGTACAGTTAATAGGTTAATACCTGCTCTAGACTAATTAAGTAAAGTTTTCACTACTTCATCGGCATACTTAACTCAATTTCAGTGAAAGTGTGTGTTGAGTCCTTTCTGCATAAGTACGCCCAAATATATGCCCCTTGCTCTACAGGCCAAACTCTCTTCTTCTCATGTATTTTATTAATGTCTTCTAGTGGTTGGCAGACGTAGGGTGTTACCAATTGTAATTTCTAACTGTATATTTATACGGGGGCGTATACCCGAAGGTCGCGGGTTCGAACGCCGCCAGTGTCGAAATTTTTCTTTCCTTTAATAACATCTTTTATTTATGAGTAATAATCCCCACATGAGGAATTCATGTCAAAAAACATTAAATTATGTATATTTATATTTCTGAAGCTTAAATGAAACAATATTCATAATCAACAGGTAGACAAAGTGTACTACATCAGTCGCTGTCAATTAAAGACTGCAAACAAACAATACTCTAATCTGAAGAATGACTATGAAATGACGTTCACTAATGATACAGTGGTGGCTGAGTGCATGGATGAGGCGTCTTCAGTGCCCTCGGTTAAATACGACTTTGTGCCTATCAGTGAAATTTCCAGCAGGGGAACTGACACTATTTTGGGTGAGTTGGTAGTATTTTCTTCTAGATAGTAATTTAGTATAAGGGTATATACAGTTCTCCAAAGTTAATAATGCGCAGGCAGATCTTCGGTGTTTCTCGTATTCCGAAAAACCCTGAATCATTGAATCGTAAGCACCCTTCACAATGCACTTGCATTTTGCAACTTATCTTAAAGTAATAGGAGTCAATATCATGTGTTCTCAAACTAAAACAATTCGGGCAGGCGGTGGCTGTCGCTGGGCAAAGTTCCGTCATTGTCAATCGTCTTTCTTTACATATTGTTGGTGACCGCACGTGTTTTCTCTGTGTGGAATTATATAGAGCTGTTATTATACACCCTTCTTCTTGTACAAATCGTCTCCCGACCGTGTAGTATACTTAATTCACCTGAGTTAATTCACCTAGGTGAATTACATATACTATTCATAAATTTTATTCACCTAGGTGCATTAAGTATACAAGAAATAAACTTTATTCACCTAATTCACCTAGGTGCTTTAAATGCACTTATAGTAAACTTTATTCACCCAATGATATTTAAACTTTTATAAATAAATTTCTTGGCACTTGAATTGCAACCGTGATAGCCCAGTGGGTAGAACACTTGGTTATCGTGCAAACGACTAGTGTTCAAATCCTGGGTCGGGCCTACACCAATTTGTCTTTTCTAAAGACATATGTGTGGTTAATTTATCATGGTTGTTAACGGTGAGGGAAAACATCGTGAGGAAACCCACATGGCTGAGTTGTACTTAGTCATGTAACAGTGTATTCGTACAAAACGGCGATAGGCCTGCCCCCTATCACGTGAGTACACTGTCCATGCAAAACGTGGGTACTCTGAACACCAGGTGACAAAGTCAAAGAGGGGATATCAGCGTGAACGTTTATGTTTATGTTATGTTATGTTGAATATGAAGTGTGAAAATTAATGACAAGATAATTTGCGAATATCAGTTACGCCTTTTAGATGGCCAAATAACAGTGAGTCATTTTTAGGGTTCCGTAGCCAAATGGCAAAAACGGGACCCTTATAGATTCGTCATGTCTGTCTGTCCGTCCGTCCGTCCGTATGTCACAGCCAGTTTATTCCGAAACTATAAGAACTACATTATAGAAAATTGGTGCGTAAATGTATTCTGTAAACCGCATTAAGATTTTAAAATAAAATCTGAAAAAAAAACCAAAATTTTTAGGGTTCCCCATACATAGAACTGCAACTCAAAATTTTTTTTTTCATCAAACCTATACGTGTGGGGTATCTATCAAAAGGGATTTGAAAATGATGTTGAGGTTTCTTATATCATTTTTTTCAAAACTGAATAGTTTGCGCGAGAGACTTTTTCAAAGTGGTAAAATGTGTGTCCCCCCCCCGTAACTTCTAAAATATGAGCATGATAAAACTGAAAAAAATATATGATGTGTATTACTATACAAACTACTAACGAAAATTGGTTTGAATGAGATCTAGCCCGTAGTTCTATTTTTAAACGTCATAAATCAAATTACCTAATTTGGCTCCCATGATTTTCACACAAACGGGATTTTCTATATATATGATAGTACGGAACCCTTAGTGCGCGATCCGACTCGCACTTGGCCGGTTTTTTAGAGATGGTTCGTTAAATAATTTCATTTATAATATAATGTCCGAAGTATGAAGAATATCAGAATGTATGAAAAGATTGATGAATGTAAACGAAGCTAGAGATATTTGCCAGGATCGTACAAAGTGGCGATCAATAGTCTCTGCCTACCCCAATGTATGTAAATTACTCACTTCGCTTCTTCTATGAAATTTTGTTAACATTATGAATCACATCACATACCTTACAACGTGAGCCTGCGTTAGGGATATTTCTTATGATCCTATGAACTCCTAGTACTTGCCTAGTAATAAGAATTTTGATTAAAATTAGCAACATTTTGCATAAATAATCTAAGTGTTTTTACCTATTGATGATTTTAACCACGCGAAAATTTTGCAAGTCCAAATACGGTATATGATTCCACGATATGTCTCGTCTATTATAATATATAATATTGTATACTTAATGCACCTAGGTGAATAAAATTTATGAATAGTATATGTAATTCACCTAGGTGAATTAACTCAGGTGAATTAAGTATACTACACGCTCCCGACGCTCAGGAACACGATCGTTGCCGAATAGTGTCGAAGATTTCTATGCGCATTATTAATTTTGAATATATATATCATATGTATCCTAACACGTTTTGGAGTGAGTAGAAATATTCAGCTCTTTGCTCAGATATACGAGGGCGGGTCAATAAGTCCGTGACTTTAATAAAAGATAAAAGAATAAAACACAGATTTTTTGATAAAAAAATAATTTTATTTTTCAACGTAGTCTCCTCTATACACTTTGTCCAACACTTCTCCAATTTTTTTATCCCTTCCAAAAAAAATGATTTGTCGAGGTCCTCAAAATAAGCCTTTTTTTGCTTCACGTTTCTTAACGTTTGGGAACAAGTAGTAGTCGCTCGGAACCAAATCTGGAGAATAGGGCGGATGAGGGAGCAATTCATAGCCCAATTCATGGATTTTTGCCATGGCAACTGCACATGTGTGCACCCTTGCATTGTCTTGGTGGAAAAGAACTTTTTTCTTGGCCAAATGAGGTCGGTTTTTCTCAAATCGTCATTGAATCGGTCCCAAAGGTTGGAATAATATTCCCCATTGATTGTTCTTCCCTTTTGTAGGTAGTCAATGTGGATTATCCCGCGTGCATCCCAAAAAACAGTCGCCATAACTTTATTGGCTGACAAACCCACCTTGGCCTTATTTGGCGCCGATTCACCCTTAGAAACCCACTGTTTTGAATGTTGTTTGGTCTCTGGTGTGTTGTGATGGATCCATGTTTCGCCCACGGTTACAAAACGGCGCAAAAACTCCTCCACATTGCGATTAAACAACGCCAAACCTTCCTGTGAAGTTGTTACACGATTGCGTTTGTGGTTGACTGTAAGCAAACGCGGCACCCATCTTGCGGAAAGCTTTCTCATGCCCAAGTCATCATTCAAAATTGAAACCACTGAGCCATGCGAGATCCCTACGGCTTCCACAATCTCTCGCACTTTCAATCTTCGGTCGGCCAACACCATATCGTGAATTTTTTCGATTGTTTCGGGTGTAGACCTCAACTGGGCGTCCAGGACGTTCGGCATCTTCAGTGCTTGTACGACCCCAACGAAATAAAGTAAACCACTTTTTTACCATTGAAATCGATGGTGCAGAGTCCCTATAGTATTTATCAAGCTTAGCCTTGGTCTCGGTAATGGTTTTTTTTTCCCAAGAAATAATGCTTAATAAGCACACGAAATTCACTTTTTTCCATTTTCTCCTCAAATTTGTGAGTAGTCTGATAAAAATAGCTGTCAAACACAAACTAACTGACACAGCAAGTTAAAATTTAGACAGGAGTCAACTGACAGGAGCAGTGTTGCTGTTTCAGTAAAGAGGTCAGAAATTCAAAAAAGTCACGGACTTATTGACCCGCCCTCGTAGGTTGCTTCTATATTCAAAACATTGCATTGCATGACATAAAACAACCATCTGTTCGCACTTACTCAATAAATAAGCAACTTTCATCTCAATCTCACTGTATAACAATAAAATATCAAACTTGTTAACAATATACGTTGCTTGAGTATATATTTGTATGTATGTTTGTTTCTCAGATGTGATAGGAGTATGCAAGTCAGCAGCTGACGTACAAGAGTTGACAGCTCGCAGTACTGGCCGGTTGCTGAAGAAGAGAGAAGTAACTGTTGTGGATTCCACTGGAGGAGTAAGGATTTTTTTCTTATTTTATATAAGGATCGTTATTTCGAAGATATGGTTTTAGTGACAGTTTATTTATTTATTCATCATGTTTTACCAGGGTTGATATAAATCCTGATTTTTTTGAAAAAAAATCATATTATTCGGATTAATTTGATTTAAATCAGATTTTTTGATTTAAATCAGATTTTTTTGATATTTATAAAATCCTTTCCAATTTTTAATCAAAAAACATACTTAATCAAAACATGCCATAAGCTTTATTATCACAAATAGAAAACACTACTGTCATAAACAAGGTAAGATAATTAAAAACTAAACAGTACCACAACTCAAAAATATTTTAAAATGATCAAAAACAAAAAATAAACTTCTAAAACCAAATAACAAATGAACACATAAAAAAAAACAAAGAATCAGTTAAATCTTTTCAAAAGGAAGACTAATTTCGCAGCTTTCTCGGTGCCTAGCCTATTTCTAACTTTGCTGTGTACCAAATTAAATGCCGAAAATATTCTTTTGACCCCCGCTGAAGAAGCAACTGTACATAGCAGTTGCTTCATTATATCCAATTCTTCTTCGGTTACACATTTTTTAAAATTATGTAATGCTATCCACCAATCAAGTATTGATTTTAATCATAGATTTTTATTAAAAATCACTTGATTTTAATCGCGATTTAAATCAGTGATTTAAATCATATCAACCCTGTGTTTTACAAACACCATTTATTGCATACAGGTGACTTAAAAATTTAAAACGAAAAGCCTTTATTTACTTATCAACAATTTATTGAAAAAATAAGGCAAATTCCAAAAATAAATTAAATCATTAAGCTCAAGAAATTTGTCAGGATCGTACAAAGTGGCGATCAGATGCAAAATAATGGTGTGAGCATACGAATGTGATAAACGTCCCTGTATTGCGCTTGTATCGTCAATTTTGATAAACCAGTAGTTATTATTTGTAGCCATTCTGACCTTACATTATATTACGACATATTTATTTCAGGTTGTTGTCACATTATGGGGTAACGAAGCCGAAAACTTCGACGGTTCATCGAATCCGGTCATCGCTGTGAAGGTAAGCAGATCTATTTAGTTTAAAAATACTAAAGTCGTAATAAATCGATACTATTATTGTACTTTGATTGAGATTCCCTAAAGGAATATCAAATGGCCACGACGAGTGCGTCAAATTACACTTGCTTGAACTAAATATCAAAGACATTGTACAACACTGAAGGTCGTCCAGTGATTGAAATTTGTCCATCAATGTCAGTATGACTATATGTCCTCTTTGATATAGATAAATAATATGTGGTTAGGTATACAAGACTTAATTGAGTAGAAATTCTTTTAATTTACTATGTATATACATACATTAGTCTGCTTTACAAATCAGTATTCCTCATTGGCTGTATATTATTACCTAACCTCTTCCTTTTATAGACTTATCATCATCTTTTTTACAGGGTTGTCGCATGTCAGAATTCAATGGCAGCAAATCCCTGTCTTGTATGGGCAGTAGTATGATCAGACTCAACCCTGATTTACCGGAAGCGCATAAACTACGAGGCTGGTATGACAATGGTGGAGCTAACCAAGATTTCGTCAATATATCTGCTAGGTGAGGATAAATTTATTTATAAATATAATATATGTGGTCCGCCCCGGGCTTTGCACGGGTGTTGTTAAGTTTTTGTCACTGCAGTGGCCATGCAGACCGATACAAGACTTACAAATCCCACCACATCTAGAACTAGGGATTTGGAAAGCTGCCTGCCATGTCACGTTTAACGAAGTCTTTGAAGCGCAACAGCGTTCTCCCAATGTCTCCATTTTCTTCCATTAGATGCACATGCCCCAGCCAATGCAATCGTGTTTGCTTCAAAAGGGCTGTGATACTAGGCAGTTGCGCGATTTCAGGGACCCTCTCGTTTGTTACCCTGTCTTTCCATGATATGCCGAGGATATTATGCAAGCAGCGCATGTGAAAGCTGTTGATTCGGAGTTCCTGTTTTGCGTATGATATCCAGGTCTCAGCACCGTACAATACTACACTCAGTATGCAAGACTGGTAGACACTCATCTAGTTTTAACTGTGAGGTAATATATAAAGGGTAAATAAAGGAAAGAAAAATTTCGACACAGGCGAGAATCGAACCCGCGACCTCGGATATACGCCACCGTCGCGTCGCTCTGCCATTGAGCTTGCCTTAGTATCTTTTACACTTTTAAGTAGTGTTTGCGTTCCCTACCTCCCTGTTTGGGTTCGATTCTCGCCTGTGTCGAAATTTTTCTTTCCTTTATTTACCCTTTATTTATTAGTAATAATCCCCACATGAGGTTTTCAAGAACAAAAACATTTATATTAACTGTGAGGTACTCGTTATTCCATACTCTTGGACTCAGCTTCCCGAACATGGTCGCCGCTTTGTCATTACAACAATCTCAAAAAGTCTTATACAAGATTTTTCACCGAACTTCCTTAAATGTAAAAACTTATTTCTATTTCGTCAACAGTTGATGTAATAAAGTAACTTATTCTTAATAGTTCGTATTACGTGCAATTCTGCAATAAATGTTCCCACATTCCATATTATAAACGGGTATTACATATTTTTATATCAATTGTAAGCACAATGCCTTTTGCCAGTACTATACAATAACAATGTATCAATATTCTCCCACAGATCTGGTACATACACTGGTGGTAGCAACGAATGGATATCGTTTGCCGAAGCAGAAGCCAAGCAACTTGGTTCAGGAGAAAAAGGGGACTATTTCAGTCTTCTTGGGGTCCTCACATTCACATTTGCAGATAACGCAGTATACAAAGCATGCCCTCAAGAGCAGTGCAACAAGAAATTAGTGGATCAAGAAAATGGGTTGTATCGATGCGAGAAATGCAATAGGGAATATCCGAATTATAAATACAGGATTTTGCTTGGTGTGAGTATTTCGATGTTATTTTTGGTAATTTGATATAGAATAGAATAGAATAACTCTTTTTTGCACATCAAACACAAAGTTACAAAAATAATAATATGATCAAACAATTTACAGTTAGGTACAATTGGCGGTCTTATCGCTAAAAGCGATCTCTTCCAGACAACCTTTGGAAGGTGAGATCGATGCATTAATGGTTTGGGTAGATGCACAAAACAAGGCCAAAAAAAAACTTAATAAACTATTAAGCTTACTTAAAAGTTACTTATTTAATTTAAGTAACGATATAAATGTTAATCATACAAAATAATATAGATATTTAACGAATATGAACACATACATATATAACTACATACTTTTATATATAAGTATGAAATTAGGGAAGGCGGCAGGGTATGATAGGATTACTATCGAAATGCTGAGGGCTGGTAAAGGGTTGGTGGCTTCTTGGTTGTACTTCCTTTTCCAAAAATGCTGGTCGAGTGGCAAAGTTCCACGAGACTGGTGCAAGGCGGTGATTGTGCCTTTATATAAAGGAAAGGGGTCACACCAAGAGGCTAAAAACAACCGCGGCATCAGCTTACTCAGCATTGTTGGTAAATTGTATGCTAAGGTACTGATTGAAAGAGTGATGAATGAAACTGATGAGAAAATATGGGATGTGCAAGCGGGATTTAGGAAAGGAATGGGATGTATGGATCAAATCTTTTCTCTAAGGAGCATCACCGAAAAGTTCTTAGCTAAGAACCAAAGGTGTATTGCTCCTTCATTGATTTAGAGAAGGCGTATGATAGGGTGGTAAGAAAGTGTTTATGGGAGGTGTTATCCAAGTTCGGTTTGGGGAGTCAACTTATACGTGCATTAGTATCACTCTATGAGGATTCTAGTGCATGTGTAAGAGTAAACGGGGAAAACACTGACTGGTTCGGAATCTCTAGGGGTGTCCGACAGGGATGTGTAGCTTCTCCGTGGCTCTTCAATTTGTTCATGGATGACTGTTTGGCAGAGTTGCGTGAAAGTGATTATGGACTAAGAATGAGTGGTTTCATCATTAAATGCCTCTTGTATGCTGACGATCAAGTGCTACTTGCATCGTCGGCAGAAGAATTGCAAGAGATGATGAATATTGCATGTGAGTCTTAAAGGGAATGAGGGTGAATGTGGATAAGACCAAAACGATGGTTTTTGAGAGACAGGAAGATGTGACAGAATGCGTGATTGCGATTGATGGTAAGGATGTGGAACAGGTGAAGGAGTTTGTATATCTGGGAAGTTTGTTTACAAGGGATGGAAAATGTGATGAAAATATTGAAAGAAGAGTGAAAAAGGGTAATGCGGTAAATGGAGCAATGAATAGCCTAATGACCTGTCAATCGGTGTCTGAAAAGGCCCGAATGGCTGTGCATGATGCTGTTCTTGTTCCTACGCTTATGTATGGAAGCAAATGTTGGGTGTGGCAGAAGAAGCATGAGAGCAGAGTGAATGCAGTAGAGATGAGGTCCCTCAGAAAAATTTGTAATGTTAGATTATGTGACCGAGTGAGAAATAGTGTTATTCGTGAAAAGTGTGGTGTGAAAGATGATATTGTAAGAAATATAGAAAAAGGAATGTTGAGATGGTTTGGGCACATAGAGAGGATGGATGATAGAAAATTGGTAAAAGGGATCTATAGAGCTAGTGTGGATGGTAGTGTTAGTAGAGGACGACCACGGAGAACACACTTGGACCAAATTGAGAGTGTGCTCAAAAAGGCTGGCGTCCGAAGTATGAAGAATAAAAGAGCATGTATGAAAAGATTGATGGATGTAAACGAAGCTAGAGAGGTTTGTCAGGATCGTGCGTAGTGGCGATCAATAGTCTCTGCCTACCCCAATGGGAACTAATGGCGTGAGTATATGTATGTATGTATGTTTTATATATACAAGCAATACAAATACCTAAATAAAATACATATATACGTTTTAGAAATATAATTAATATATATAGTTTAAAAAGCAACAGTATTACAGCGCTTCAGTGAGATAGTGTTGTTTCACCAGATCTTTGAACACATTTAGTGATCTAGCCAATCGCACCTCCACAGGAAGTGCGTTCCACAATTGCACAGCGTGTACAGAAAAAGAGGAGCCATAGACATTGGTTGTATGATATATTGATGACTTTGTAATGGAATTCGGTTAGGAGAGCATTAGAATCTCATTATCGAGAAACATACATACATACATATACTCACGGCTATAAATCCCTTAACGGGGTAGCCAGAGCTTTGGAATGATAAATTCCTTAGCCACTTTTGGAAGTTGATTGGGGAGAAGATGATAATAATAAATGTTTTTGGTGACGGGTCTCCAACCACATCGCCCAAAAATCACTTAAAAAGCCCCTATACCCTTAGTCGCCTCTTACGATCACTCACGGGTAGAAATGGGGTAGTGTTATTCTACGCCGACACTACACGGCAAACAAAACGAGAAACAGTAGAAGTTTTATAGCAGAATTATTTTGATTACATGGCGTAACATTAAGCAGAAGGATAGTGGTTTCGTCATTTGTAATGTAAGCTAAGATGAGGAAAAGCAAAGAACTAGATTTATTTTCCGATTAGCTGTATGACATTAGACAACTATCTAGCAGCAAAACTCAAAAGAGTGTTTATAAATAAAGAATAAAGAACCTTCACCTTTGCTAATTAAAAAAATCTCAGCCATATTTGAAACCAAACTCTGAAATAGATTGTAGTATATGGCAGGGCTTCCCTAACTATGGGGCGTCACTTGTTACTAGGTTAGAATTACCTACAACTAGGCATGGTAGGCAGTTTTCATTAATGGAGGCGTCGCAAAAAAAATGGCCCATCCCCAAGGGCGGCAGAGCAAAAAAAGTTTGGGAAGCCCTGGTATATGTGATTGTTGATGTGTTTTGGTTACTATTTTTCTCATCGCGCTTAGTACCATTAGTTCCATCTTACAGCTCCTATGGGAACCAATTGAAATGCAATAAATACATAGCGTTAAAAATACCGCTGTATAATAATTCGTAAGCTGTGTAGTTTCGGCTTAGAATACCACTACCCCATTTCTACCGGTGGGTGTACGTAAGAGGCGACTAACGGTATTGGGGCTTTTAAGGTATTTTTGGGCGATGTGGTTGGACACCCATCACCAACAACATTTATTTTGAAATCTTTTCCCCACTCAACTTTCCAAAAGTGGCTGAGGAATTTCTAGTTCCTTAGCTCTGGCTTAACAAATTTTATCTAATAATTGCAGGCAAATGTATCAGACCCAACTGGTGACCAAAGAATCACAGCATTCAGTGAAGCAGCCGAGGCCATGTTGGGAAAGAATTCTGCAGAAATTGGACAAATGTTTGAATACGATAAGAAAGCATACACTGAACTCTTTGAGGATGTTAAGTTTAGGACGTTCGTTTTCAAATTTAGGACCAAAATGGAGACCTATAGTGTAAGTATCATTGTTAATCTTATTTATTTTCGTTTTTGTTCAATAGTTCAGTAATTTTATTCTTCTTTTAATGCGATGTGTAATATGTAGTGATTCAATCAAACATGCATATTATTAAATAATGTAATTTAATTCCATATACTTTAATTCTTCTTTTAAAATAAAATAAAATAATAATTTAATAATTTCGTGCTGCATATCCATGAAAGGTGTGATCTAATTTCTGATTCTTCAAATCAAAACACCAAGTCTATAAACCAAAAAAATACACAGAGATTACCCCTCTAAATCTGCCACCAACTTTACACAATTTTAGTATCTAAAACCGCTGTATATCTTTTCATATCAAAAAAATATTTAAACCCCATTACTTCGATATACATCTATACCATACATATATACTAACAAAGATCCATATACTCACGGCTGTAAATCCCTAGAAGGGGTAGCCAGAGCTAAGAAATTCGAAATTACTTAGCCACTTTTGGAATGTTGAGTGGGAAAAATATAGCGAAATAAAGGTCTTTGGTGATGGGTCTCCAACCGCATCGCCCAAAAATATCTAAAAGTCCCAATACCGTTAGTCGCCTCTTACGTACACCCACCGGAAGAAATGGGGTAGTGGTATTCTAAGCCGACACTACACAGTCATACTAAATTTTCAATATTTCATATAATTTCAGGACGAGGCTCGTCTGAAGACCACAGTGATGTCAGCTCAACCCGTTGACTACAAAGATGCCAACGCCCGCCTTATTAAAAGTATCAAAACATTAACTGGAGTTGAAGTTTAGCGGTGTTTCTAATAAAATCGTACAAATGTCTTATATCTTATTCCAATTATTTGTGTGATATAGAGTAAGAAGTTCAATCAAGATTGCCAATCTCAACTGAAAAACGAGTAAGTCAACTATTCGATACTAGCCACATATTGGGGTCAGAATAACTATTGATATGGTCTTTTTTTTCCAAAACAATATATGAACCCCACCCCAGTGTGTGAGTAACATCAATAGAATAGCTCTTGATAATTGCTTTATATAAAGTACCTTAACTAGAATCTAAGCAATCATGATGAACTAAAATGGTATTCTGCTCTAGTTTGGCTTACACACCAAATTAAGCCAAATATCACCAATCATATTGTCTATTCAAATTAACTAAGACCTGATTAACGTTCTGAGGTTTCAACGCGGCTTTAAGATTTAACTTAAAAGCTACTTTTATGTTCTCATCACAAATTAGAATTTGTCCAATTAAATTTGCTTTATTTCTCTTGTCTAATTTAATAATTTTTGTTGTCGACTTTGTTAAGAGCTACAAAGCACTACTAAAGTAAATAATATTTCTATGTAAATGTTCTAAAATGATTTCATTATCAAATTCTTTGAGTCACTATGGATCTGGTTAAGAAAATGATATAAAATGTTTTTCTTGATATAATTCAGTGCTGGTCCACATATGTTTTAAAAGTGTTAATTGTAAGTGATTGTTTAAGTACCTAAATTCCATCATGAGTGTTAAGTATTAATAAAGATATTTTTAGATAAACACAGTTTTCTTTCGTGTATCCCAAATATTATGCTACTCAATTGCATTATACAATGTGAAGTATACAACGTTGTCAACTTAATAGCCTTAATATACTTTAAATATATTGTCTCTGTAGTCTCGCGGTTAATTCAATTATGGAGGTCTCGGCTGCGATCCCCGGGAGGTAAACTCACAAATCTAATTTGTAAGATTGAACCCAGTTTGTTAGGATACTACAGGCTTGAATCACCTGATATTCGGAAAATTAAGATAATTTCGTGCTTCGGAGGGGACTTTAAGCCGTCGGTCCCGGCTATTATCACGGTAGTAGCCGTTAGTCTACCAACCCACACATGGCCAGCGTGGTGAACTATGGCTAAATCACTCTATATAGGATAGGCTCGAGCCACTGGCTGGGGACATATAATATATGGGCTGTGAGAGAATATCGACAGTAGGCCTAGCAGGAAAGACCAAGTTATTTAAAGAATGTATGTAGCCACACTTATAAAGTTACACAACTTGCCTTTATATCGCTCGTAACTACACTACGTAGTTTCTTAATACATGCTCTTGTACTGTTGTCTTCCTTGCTACATAGTTCCCATTAGGGTAGACAGAAACTCAATAGCCTCTGTTCGACCCTAACATAGCTCTCAAGCTACATCGACATTGATCAATCTTTTCATACACATACCCTTTCATTCTTTACACATCTGATGGCCGCCTCTTTAATACATTTTCTATTGGTCTCATCTTTGGGTTGTAGTTCTCTACTTATATTACCACCACATTCTATTTCTACGTGATTCGTGAAAGGTGTGGTGTAAAAGGTGATATTGTAAGAAAGATAGAAAAAGGAATGTTGAGATGGTTTGGGCATATAGAGAGGATGGATGATAGAAAATTGGTGAAAAGATCTATAGAGCCAATGTGGAAGGTAATGTTAGTGATAGTGAGGACGACCTCGGAGGACACATTTGGATCAAATTGAAAATGTGCTCAAAAAGGCAGATGTCCGAAGTATGAAAAATAAAAGAGCATGTAAGAAAATATTGATGGATGTGAATGAAGCTAGAGAGGTTTTCCAGGATCGTACAAAATGGCGATCGATAGTCTCTGCCTACCCCAAAGGGAACTAACGGCGTGAGAATATGTATGTATGTAAATTTCTACCTTAGGCTGAGGGTGTCATAAGAGGCTACTTCGGTTTAAGGGCGTTTCAAATTATTGTTTAGCGTTATGGCCAACCATCACCAATCTAATCAACCATTCTTTATTTTAATATCTTGTCCCCACTCAACTTCAAAAATTGGCTGAGGAATTTGCATTTCTATAACTCTGGCTAATCCTTTTTGGGATTTATAACCGTCCGTATATGTATCTTAGAGAAGCACAAACCCATTTCTTTCCCCGGTTGTCCTAGGGGGTAGGGATCGGATCGCATGCTATGCGACCTGAAGATTTTCGGATCGGATCGATGCCCCACGATCTTTTGCTAGCAGGGGGCAACTAAAGTTTTTGGGATATTTACGTTATTTTAAGTTGACTTGACTGGAGACCAGGGACCTCACAAGCACCTTTATTTCTAAATCCTTTGAATAGGGAACCCAACATAATGTGGAATCCTCATCTCATAGTTGGCTTTCCCATTTATGAGGCTTAATAAAATGAAAGGTTTGTTACGCTTACCCAGCAAATAAGAGGTTTCTCTAATAAAAGCCCTTTTAAGAGGGTAATTTTAAAGGGATTTCTTTTTAAAATTTTCAAGGGTATAAAATACTTTCAATATGTTTTTCTGAAGAGGTTCCCCTATTTAGAGGGTTTTTAAGCCGCTTAAGTAATCAGTCACATAAATTACTCAACAAAAACACTGTAAAGGGAAATAAATCACTTAAAGTCCCTGCTGGAGACCCATCACAATCCATTCTGTATTTTACAACCACACTAAATTTCCAAAAGTGGCTGAGTAATACCTAGTTTTAAGTTCTGGCTACCCCTTTTTGGGATTTATAGCTTTATGTTTATGAATGTATGTATGCTTTCTTAGGATTAAGCTCTTGAGTTACTCCTATCTGCCACCGTACAGTTGCACTCCTTAAGCCCATAGCACACGACGTTTTTTATACGCGCGCATGGCGCGCAGATGACGCGCGTATACGCGCTTCATACGAGATTTGAACGCAACCTTGTACTCTAAGCACATGGGGCGATCGTGAAACAGCAATACAGACGCGCTGTAGCTTTTGCGTTTTGATCAGAGACTGTTCTGTTCAGTTGTACAATGGCGTCGGTTGAGACAACACTGCGTACGTTGGCCTTAGTACTCCTTAGAAGCAGGTCATATATCTTAACAATCAATACAACTGAGGCGCGGGCGGTGCAGTCAGTGGTGGCGTGAGCGCATCTCCTCCCCCCTGCCCCTACTCCGCTCCTTTGTACGCGCGTTTGCATCGCTTTATACGCGCGTATACGCGCTTCATGAATGCAAACGCAAAAATCAGCGCCAACGGCGCCGAAAACGCGCGTTCCTAATACGCGCGTCGTCGGCGCGTATAAAATACGTCGTGTGCTATGGGCCTTAGGTATCTACGCTGAAACGAGACAGCCTGACCCATGCATATGAGTGACTGTTAGGATACTCTTTTCCGCGTAGATAGGAATAACTCTAGCTCTTTGTATTCTTGTTTATACTTATTTCTAAAATAAAACAACGGCTTTACTAGTCACATAAACATAACATACAGATTTATTATTTCAAAAGTATTACATAATTCACGTTTACTATAACGTAAAAAATTAAACGCAACACCTTGAGATCAGATTAATGCTAAAAATAATACTTATTACATAGTGGGCAACTCAATTTTGTTTATGATATCTTTCACGGACTTTATCAAAGCACTGTTTTTTCCTTCCGTCGCCAAACTCTGAAGTTTCTCCATGTATTCTTCGATATTAGATTCCGTAGGCGCTTTCGGACCACCTGAAATAACAATAATATAATCAAGGTAAGTTGTAAACTAGGATTATCCGCCTGAACATGGAAAAAAATAATTGTGTTTTTTTGATGGAATTCTTCACTGTGGATGGATGGTGGATGGAGTTCTGGCTTGGCGTATCTTTCGAGGATTGCCCTCTGGTAGATTTGAACCCACAACTACATAGACAACATACATAAACAAATACAAAATATTGCGCCATTGTTTCCTATCGTGGTAGGCAGAGACTATCGATCGCCACTTTGTACGATCCAGGCAAACCTCCCTAGTTTCGATTACATACATCAATTATTTTATTCTTCATTCTTTGGACGCGTGAAATTTGAGCACACTCTCTATTTCGATTCAAATGTTTCATAAATTACACTGCACCACTCTAAATTTAATCAACTATCAACAGCGCTATATTCTTCATATCAAACAGTCCATACATACCCGGCACCGCGACATTTCTCAGCGCATGCACCAACGCGTGCACGACCGCTCGTTTGTGGCTGACAATGGCCGCCGTGCGTTCCACCGCCGCCGCCGTCTCCAGCCGCAGCTTCGACGTGGCGTTGCTTACCTCTTCTGCGTGTCTTTGGAGGATTGCGTTCTGGGTAGAGGAAATAGGTATTGACTAACATGTTTAAATGCACAAAAAAAATTGATTAACAAGGAATGCTCTAATTTGCGACCCAATCGTCGGTCGCAAAAGTTATTAGGGAGCGGAAAAAGATCGTTGGTGACGCATCTCTTATGACCTGAAAATTACCAAAGCCTAACACCATAATGCTTAAACGTTTTATTTATTTAGCTTTTTTTTAGTACTTGGCTAAAGATACTTAACATTTAGACACAGATGTATTATTATGTTTTTATTATTAAACTAAAGATCAAAATTTAGAAAAATTAACTCATAATTAATATTTAGCGTCATTCATGATGGCAAATTATTATTTGATTTACATGTCAATCATATTGTTAATCGTATTAATATTATAAATAGTGGATCGGCCCAGCTTCGCACGGGTAGCGTTGTTTTTTTTTAATATCTGAGGTTTCTTTCCTCCGTCACTGCTCAAGCATTGTGAAATTTAGCGCAATGTTTTCAATTTATTAAATTTATAGCACTCCCTAAACAGTGTAGTTTGGTGATTTTGAATGCGGTTTTATGAACGGTTCAGTATTTCCGTTTAATAGCAAATTTTGGAATAAAACACTATGAAGTATTTATAACAATCTAAAAAAGAAATCATTACGTGATGTAGGATGCAACTACTGGCGCCATCTAGTATGTTATATGTAAATTAGTAAAGATTTGGTTTTGGTCACGGGCGCGATGGCTTATTTTATGTATAATTTCGGTGGGTCATTATTTTTTATTTATTTTTTTATTTTATCAGGAATTACACGTATTATTGTGAGTCAACCATAAAAGATAGACATAAACTGTTGTGGATTTTTTTTAGATAATGTTATGAAGAATATTTTCGTCATACATGATTTCTATGTAAGTTTAACCATTAAGGCTGCACACGCGACGGAATCTTAAAAAATGGAGTAACTTCTCCCGTTTTCCCAAAATTTCCCAAAATTCCCCTTCACTACTCTACTCAAAAGTAGTTTAGGAATACTATAAACTGCCCAGAAGCATGAAGTATAATTGTGCCATGTTTTGTTAAAATCCGTCGAGTAGTTTTTGTTTCCATAAGGAACATACAAACCGACAGACAGACAGACAAAAATTTTACTGATTGCATTTTTGGCATCAGTATCGATCCCTAATCACCCCCTGATAGTTATTTTGAAAATATATTTCATGTACAGAATTGACCTCTCTACAGATTTATTATAAAAATAGATGTGAAAGTTTAGATGTATGGATGTTTGTGTGTTTGAGGCGAAAAGGCTCCTCAAGTATATAAAATATGTTTACACACAGTATTTAAAAAATCTGAAAAAAATATAGATTTAGAGAAACATAATGTATATGAATCAAATTTGTCAGAATGCAAGATAATACATAGGATACTCAATATAGATAATTCAAATGCTTATGTGATAGTGTGTGTGTGTGTGTGTGTGTGTATGTAGAATGCTTACATGAATGCATGTGTGTGTAAGGATTGATGTATCTGTGTATGTGTGTGCATCTGTGTTCGTGCACTTAGTCTTAAGTTAGTTTTAAGTTAGCTTTAAGTCATGGTCAGAGCTGAAAATCGGCGCTATCCACTTACAGTGAATAGACCGAGCTCTAAACCATTTTGTCTTTTTATATTTTTCTCATGTTGTTTATGTAGTTATGTATTTAAAAAAAGGCAAATAAAATCTTATTATTATTATTATTACTTTTCATCCCGGAAAAATTTGACGTGAGAGTACACTTATAAAAATAATAAAGAAAGAAAATATATATTCGTGACATACCAAAAACATGTTAATCACAAAAACAAATAAAAAGTACTATAAAGGAGTATACACGGAACCTCTTTATTACGAATGTCTCATCTGAACATTTTGATTACTTTAGTCTATGAACACGCACAATACTTTTTCTATTTTACCTTGCACCTAATTTATTATAAATTATAATTAAAACGTTGAAAATTTATAATACTTACGAATGGTAAGTAATCCCGTCACTTTAAGTGGTTTTTCTACTATAGTTTGTGCAAAATCTCATCACACACGACGGCATTCTCGATTATTTTGAAAAACAAACACGCGAAAACAAGTGAACGATAGCGACGGCAGCTAGTGTGCGACTAAAGTTGATTGAGCCATTTAGCCTGTTTTTTAAGTGCCACTTATGAGCGCGCATGACTTATCTACGGTTTTTTTAGTACATCCATGCTCTGATAGAATAAAACGAATCCAAAAAAAAAGTTGACCCGTTTTCTGTCTTTCAAATTTAAACTTACATGCTCAGATTCTATTCTATTCTATTACTAGTGGATCGTCCCAGCTTCGCACGGGTAGCGTTGTTTTTTTAAATTTTTGAGGTTTCTTTCTTCCGTCACTGCTCAAGCATTGTGAAATTCAGCGCAATGTTTTCAATTTATTAAATTTATAGCACTCCCTAAACAGTGTAGTTTGGTGATTTTGAATGCGCTTTAATGAACGGTTCAGTATTTCCGTTTAATAGCAAATTTTGGAATAAAACGCTATGAAGTATTTATAACAATCTAAAAATAAATCATTACGTGATGTAGGATGCAACTACTGGCGCCATCTAGTATGTTATATGTAAATTAGTAAAGATTTGGTTTTGGTCACGGGCGCGATGGCTTATTTTATGTATAATTTCGGTGTTTCTCTACCGATTTCTATGATTCTTTTTTTATTGAATAGGTAATAATGTTTTCTTTTTTAAATTAGGGATGAGTAAGAGGTTTACAAACGTAAGAGTAAACAAATATAATCAGAATGTTCCGAACTGCTAAGCTATCAGGAATTACACGTGTTATTGTGAGTCAACCGTAAAAGATAGACATAAACTGTTGAGGATTTTTTTTTAGATAATTTTATGAAGAATAATCATAATCATTTATTCATTGCTTCATGTGGTATATCAACATGAGATGATACAAAAAAGGAGAAGAATATTTCTGTCATACATGATTTTTATGTCCATTAAGGCTGCACACGCGACGGTAGCTTAAAAAATGGAGTAACTTCTCCCGTTTTCCCAAAATTTCCCAAAATTCCCCTTTACTACTCTGCTGGAAAGTATACAAAAACCTGCGCAGGTGTATGAAGAATAATTGTACCAAGTTTCGTTAAAATCCGTCGAGTAGTTTTTGTTTCCATAAGGAACATACAAACCGACAGACAGACAGACAGACAAAAATTCTACTGATTGCATTTTTGGCATCAGTATCGACCCCTTATCACCACCTGATGGTTATTTTGAAAATATATTTCATGTACAGAATTGACCTCTCTTCAGATTTATTATAAGTATAGATAATAACCGTTGCATAGTTCAACACCTTTTGCCTCTTCATTTTTTTAGGAATATAGCAGATACTAGCCAAGATTGCTCCAGGTAATATTGATTGTCTTGAACTCCTCAGTAAAATTTGCTTGAGAGTTCCTTCAAAGAAACTGCGTAACAATGTTTTGCTTCATGTCCCCCCAGCCATTACAAATTACAGACGTAATGCCTATCTTATCAGATGTTGCAATCAATTTAATTCTAATGATGATAAACTCACTTTCGATATATTCCATAACAGTATATCTCACATTAAGTGATCATTCGCAAAAGACTTATTTAAATTTAAGTATATACGTACATACTACGTAATACAAGGAATATAACTTTATAAGGCGCGTACTGACTGAGCAAGAGCCCGTGTAAGGTAGCCTCAGTTTGTTAATAAATTTGAGGTTATAGGAGTTTGATTTATGTTTTCCTGTTGCTATAAGAAGCCGGGATGTTGGATGGAAAAGATATGAAAAACGATAGAAAAATAGGTCTGTTTATTTTCCACAAATTCTCTAAATCTATATTTTTATCAGTTTTTCTAAATACTGTGTGTAAACAACATATTTTATATATTAACAAACATAACGTATGTTGCTAATTTCCATGATAAAAAATACTCATGAATTCTATTCACTCTCTCACATCTTACTAACATCACAAAATCATGTATCTATATGGAAACCCCACAAATATCACACATGTAATAAAATTTGTCTAGCTTATTTACCTGCTGCTCATAGTCAGAGTTTGATTTCCGTAGCTGCTTCAGTTCAGATTCTCTCAACTTGTTATGCTGTAGAAATTGTTCTGTGAATATTGGAATGTCTGTATCGCCGCCAAACTCTTCGCACTAAAATAACATTTTCTAATTTAATGTGGAATAATAGATAAATAGGTAAAATATTAATGTGTTTTAATAGATAAATAGTTACAATATTCAACTGTTATGGCTAAATTTCGTGAATTAACATATTTCATTTTAACAGTATTGTTAACGGCTTTACAACATAAAAACATTTCACAACTAAAGTTCTTAAAAAAGATCCATTTTTTTTATTTATGACTTCTGTTGTGAACAAACTGTATGTAACCACAATCACTATAAGACTTTGTATCCGTCACATTGTAGAATTGAACTGAAAAAAATGTTTTGAGGATGCTGTTCCCAGCAGTAGAGGTATTATATTAGCTGATGATGTTGATTGGGACACATAATACGCTTAATCAATTGGAGGATATGCAATATGAATCACCGGCTTATTTGCATAAAAAACTGCAATGGTCTAAAAGTGACTATCAGTTCAAAGTCAGGGCGATCTTGCCTCTGCACCGATCAGTGGCGTTCCGGGGTAGTTTTAGGTTTGCTGCGTCCAAATGCTAGAACGATATTCCCCCACCTATACGTGCTGTGACTGGTAGAATCACTTTTAAGCGCAAGCTTAAGGAATTCCTACTAGCCCAGCAAAACCCGTCCAGCAAGGCTGCATAGAGCAATCAAATGTTTTACTTTCATGCAACCTATCCTATCCTATCCAATCCTGTTCTCATTATTTTTATTATTATTTTTTAGTATATACTATTTGTATCTCGTAGTTGCGTATCTTTAGGTATAGGGAAAAGTTATTTTTATTATTTATATTTTTAGAAAATACTAAACAATAGATATGTTATTCTGATGTATTCGTTACAATGTATGTTTGTTTTTGTTTTTTGTTATTTCTATTGATTCTCTTTATATGACTTATAAGCTATATATTTATATCGACTATTTCTTTTTACATAAGTAATGTATTATATATTGTATTCCGCTTGTATGACTCTCGTGCTGTCACTGGAGAGCGCTGACTGAAAATCAGTGCTGTGAGGTAACTCCTCACAGTTTTTGCTGAGTCAGCGCCATTTCGCTGTTCAATGGCACAATGTTTTTTTTTTTTGTTTTTTTAGTTTATCATTTGAATTTGTTAATAATTTCCTCTTTTTGATTTTGTGTTTCTTTGTAAACATTTAAGGTATTATTTTTATTGTTTTTTTTTATTTTTACTGTTTTTTTTTGAAGTTGTAAATATTATGTTTAACTTTTGTTTTTTTTGGTTTGGTTATTATTATTTTTGTGTTACATATCTGTTGTGCCATATTTACGGCGAATAAATGTATTTCTTCTTATTTCTTCTTGTATTTCAATATGACACAAAAATTTAAGTCAGACGCCATTTTACTGATGATGATGATGATGACATATGCTTACCACGGCTGGAGTGATGCAAGGTCGAACTTGAGGTATCGGAATGCTTGGGACAGATGCACTTGTACCATTTGTCAGTTGTGGAACACTTTGATCATTTGTATTGACAGGAGCTGAAAAATAAAACATGAACAGATTTAATACCCAAAAAACAATTTATATTTATTAGATGAATAGTGTTTTTATAGGTCTGGCATCAAATTAAGATTTTCATGATTGACATTCAGATTGACACAGTTCACCAGTTTTGAAAAATTGCTTGAGTCACTGTTTGCAACTTTGAAATAAAAACCATTGGTGTACTTACCTGGATTTGTCACTGGAAGATCAGCTACAAGTGTGGGAGTTTGTTTCATTTTCTTGCTAGCAATGGCGCCACTTTCCTTTTGCTCTTGTTGCTGCCTTCGAAATTCTTTATAGGCATCAGTTTTTTTATACTCTGTCCATTCCTTAGTATACCTGAGAAATAGAAAAAAAAGGTTTCTTCAAATAAATGAGGACTGAGCCGTCTAATAATTTAAAAACGAAAAGGACAGTATAAAGGATTGGTCTATACTGAAAAATATTAACAGGCGCAATAAAAAACAGTAATTCATACCTCTCTTTGTCTTGATCAGCCGCTGCTAGATACTGATTTTTATCCTCCGCTTGTAAATTGCTCCATTCACTGGCCAACTGACGAGTGACCTCAGCAAAGCCCAGTTCTGGATGTTCTGCACGTAGCTGATCTCTTCTTTCATTTAAATATCTCACATATCCTACAAATATAAAAAAAACACTCATCAGCTTATTCACTTTTATTCGGCATAAGCTTATCCCAAGACCTACGCAATCCCTTGGACTTCAGCCACTGCATCATGTGGTAAGTTAAAGTTTTTAAGGATAATTGTTTTAAATATTTATTGAAGCTGAGACTACAAGGCCTTATTTAAACATGTCACAGTTTAATAACATACTTTAGGAAGAACTATTCATGTTAAGGGAAAATAGGGACCTGGCGGACTGCATTCAACCTCAACATATGCATTATGATATTCACTTCTTACAAAAAAGGGTTGAAAGTAATTTTCAAGAGAGTATTGTAGAGTTTTTTTTTATTTTGCTGTGGTTGGGATGACAGCGCTCAGGAAGTTAAGACTTAATGATATTTCTCTGGGTTGGAACCCTATGTACTTTCAACCAATGCTTAAGATAATTAGCATGCTTACACTTCTATAAAAAATAATAATGAATAGTTTATTAAATAAAACCTTCACATGCTTATGAGTTTTTTTTAATTTGCTGTGGTTGCGATGACAGCGCTCAGGAAGTTAAGACTTAATGATATTTCTCTGGGTTGGAACCCTATGTACTTTCAACCAATGCTTAAGATAACTAACATGCCTACACTTGTATAAAAAATAATAATGAATAGTTTATTAAATAAAACCTTCACATGCTTATATTGCTTGAGCTTATCTCAGTATTTAATTATTTTATTGTGACATTCAGAAGTGAAATGTTGAAGTGTGATATGTGTGACTTGAAGTGTGATGTAGCACAAATGGATTGATCCAGATTATTCAATATTTTTATTAATTAACTGGTAATTTAGCTTAGCAACACAGTTTACATGGAATATGTGTCAATAAAATTAGTTATGCTGAAGATATGATGAATTAAGCCCCTCATTTAGTGCTGTGTGAAAGGTAAGAAAGTGTAAAAATTTGCATTTTGTAATGGTATTAAATAAAATAAATGTATTTATAAGATGATGTAATTTAAGGAATGAATGCCACTTATGCCTTCAGGTACCATAAAATATTGGTAAGAAATGTTAATATCTCAGTCACTAAAATACTGAAAATGTATAAAACCCTGATAGCTTAGTGGGGAGCCCCACCATTATGTTTCCTTGACTTTACAATTTTTTCCTTACTCAAGTTTAAAAGTGGCTGAGGATTTTCTTGTTCTCTAATAGCTAATTAGTTTTGGCTAATATTTTTAAGGATTTATAGCATATATATGTATATTTATAGTGTATTTATGTATCACTGTGATAGCTCAGAAAGAGGTGTAGGTTCAAATGCTGAGTTTGACTAGGGTCTACAACAATGTGATTGTTAACAATGAGGGAAAACATGAAGAGGAAACCCACATAGCTAAGATGTGTTTTCAAAATGTAGGTACAGGTGTATGTAATTTATGCTACTACATTAGTTACTACTTATTAGTTTAGTTACTACAGTACAGGTACTTAACAGGAAATAACAACAATCTCACATTACATTCAGAAGTGTGAGTAAATCTACCCCCCTTCAGGTAAATTGAATAATTAATATAATTGGTACTTAACTACCAGTAAGGTTAGTCTTGCTTTTGCAAATAACTAATATTTATTTATTTATTTATTTATTAGTTTGGAATACTTACAGCTAAATAATACAACAAATGTTTACAAATTCAGTTATCGACTAAGCCAATAACAAGTATTCGCAAATAAAATATGGAAATATACTGAATTAAATACTTTAAACTAAATTAGTCTTCAGTAATAAGAAGTTAATATTTTTCTTGTCTTGCCAAATTGATTATTTATGAATTCTGTACTTTCTTTATTTTCTCTTAAGGGCCTCCCCGCATTTTGCAGCTATTGCGCTCACTCTTACATCAAATTTACTGAGAGTGACAGGGACGGAAAAAACGTGCACGCAGGATAAATGTAGTTTATTTAGTTTTATTGAATAACTATAATGTTTAAATGAAAAGTTAAACATCACAGTTACAGATCTTAAAGCTAAGCGTATATAGACACATAATGAGTTCATATGTATGTTATGCCAGTGGAGCCTATACGGTTTTTATGAAAACAAAGCATGTTCCAATTCAATTTTTTCCATCATATTTTTCAACAAATTATTAAAATGTTAAACATCAAATTTTAACACCATGAACTAATCACCAACATATATTTTATTCATGTCATATCAATATCATCAAATCAGACTTTATAGAGTTTCCAAACAATCAATATCAACCTATTTTTCCGGGGACGCCCTTAATCTAAAACTTTCAATGAAATTTAACCTGTGAGGGGTTGCCGGGGCGCCGTCTCGTCGCGAGGAGTCCTGGGTTTTCTTTTCTTAGGTTTCTTAACTGGTTTCGCATTCTCTTTTACTGGAAGAGTAACTGCCTGAGTTTCTGTAGCATCATCTTTTGTAACAGTGTTATGGTCGCCAGTTTTTGATGCCTCCTCATTCTTATCAAGATTTTCTGAGGTTGTCTGCATTTGCACCGTTGGCACTGCTCCTGGTGTTGGCTCCACCATGAGGAGACGTGAATAAACTATTGAAATTTATGAAATTGCAGTATCAGTACTCAACGGAAATATTTTCGAATAGGATTTTGCACATGGAAATATGAATAAATATATATTACCTTCTTAAACTTCAGTTTATAGCGCAATGCGCAGTTTTAAATAATATTGATATGAATATGAATCACACTATTTTTAACACTCTCCCATAGAAAATAATTCACGCCGCGGCTTTTATCACCGAAATAAAGAATGAGTGTGAACGAATGAACGAATGGCTTTTATCACCGATCACCGAAATAAAGAATGAGTATGAACGAATGAAAATCAGGAACGTCAGGATCAGCTGATCTTGACGTTTCCGCCAATGTTTGGCTATTGTCACCGAAATTAATTTTCTTGGTTCGACGTAAATCTTGAAATTAATGGATTTTTCTATTGTTAGCGTGAATGATTTCTCGCTTACATTTATTAAATTGACTCCAATATGTGATAATAATAATGTGATGTGTTGTGAGCTGTTGTAGTTATAATTATATAAGAAAATTACTGGAATACTTTAGCTTAGGTTATAAAACAAAACAAAGTGTATCCAAGAGAAACCGTTTAATGTAAACGAAAAGGAACTGCAACCTGCAAAATGGATGAAAACGTTAGAAAGTTATTTTAAATAAAAGTTTAAATAAGTTTGGAGCAGTGTTGCCATGACTGAGTTCTCAAAAAGCACCAAAAAGATGTCATTTTTGGTCAATTTACTTTCAATCATTTCTTTATTTCGATTAATGCTAGATTGAAATATTGTCAGATTGTTAGTTTTTTATATACATACATATACTTACTGCTATGAATCCCTTGAAGGGGTAGCTAGAGCTACGGAATCAGAAATTCCTCAGCCACTTTTGGAAGTTGCTTGGGGAAAAGATGGTGGAATAAAGGTTGTTGGTGATGGGTTTCATACCGCATCGCCCAAAAATCCCTTAAAAACCCCAATACCGTTAGTCACCTCTTACGTACACCCACCGGAAGAAATGGGGTAGTGTTCTCTAAAACTCCCCTATATACATAATGACATCTTAGACTGGTCACACATATAATTATTTCTTAACTGGCAACATTTTTGGTATCTCATTTAAAAAAAAATAAAAAAAAAAACGGTGTAAATAGCCTCGGCCGAAACTATATTAATTCAATTCAATTTTTCTTCAATGGCCTTTGACCGTGTTTTAACACAGTAACTTTGCCAACGTCCAGTTAAAAGAAAACACATATTGAAAAGTTAAGAAAATTTTGAAACACTCATTGATCAATCATGGTTGAAAAATAAAATAAATATTAACAACAAAATATTTACTACAAAATTAACAATATGAACAAAAAGAATGCATTATAATTTTATATTATGGACCTTGATGAAATGACACAAAGTTTTAATGAATGGGTTATATACAAAACAAAGTAAACATTTAAAATTAGTAGGAAGAGGGATGAAAGGAGGCAAAACATGATATAAAGAAAATGATAAATTAGGACATGCGAAAAAAATATGGTCAACTGTTCCTTCATCTAATCCACACTCTTAAATCGAACTGTCCCTTATCCTTATTTTAGCAAGGTGAACCGGAGTACACGAATGACCCAAACGAAGTCTACAAATAGTGGATGCTACCCATTTGTCAGCAGATTTACATTTGAAAAACCAAGGTCTAGACGGAATGTCGTCACCCTGGATATCACCGTAATATTTACCTTTTAAAGATTTTGACTGGAGCCAAAGCAATTTCCAAGATTCAAACATTCGAGGCCTGGCTAACGAGCATAAATCACACAAGCCGCATCGCATACTGTGTGTGAAATTTTTGTGTCTCATGGGGTTTATGTATCTGATCATATACCTTTGGTTATTAAGTGCCAGCTAGACCTAGTAAGACCTAAACTTTTCAGTGCTCACCTGCAAACTAAAAATATGATTATTTGGGGGCAGAGGAGTAACGATCAAGTAGAAAATTATCACGAATTATGTAATAGTAAATTAAGGCTTATTCATTTCCCCAATGATTTTTCTGATTGTAGTGATGTACACTGTAATAACTGTGAGCACCGCCTACTGCTTGACCAAATGTACAACAATATTATCTCTATACTGTCAGAGGCAGCGGCACAGTGTCATGAGGCCCACGGCTCTGAAATCTGTAAAAACAAGCGTAGACCCGTGGTGGGTTGGAATAGGCATGTTCGTGAGGCGCACGAGCAGGCTAGGCTTAAGTATCGGTTGTGGCTATCGTATGACAAGCCTTCAACCGGACCTATTTATAGTGAAATGTATGAAAGTCGTAAATTATTTAAAAGTCGCCTAACGTGGTGTCAAAACCACGAAGAACAAATAAAGCTTGACATCATTTCGACACAACGTGCTTCAAAGAATTTCAGCAAGTTTTGGAAATCCACCGGTAAACTGGATCTTAAGCCTGGCTTGCCCGTGACTGTGGGTAAAGCGCGTGATCCAGAGTCTATTGCCAACTTGTTTGTTGAACATTTTACTGTACAGCCACCATTAGGCCGGTCCTCACACACTGTTGATAGTGGGCCTTGTCGTAACTCTGATATCATTCGATTCTCTGGTAATCAAGTGGCAAAAGTTATTAGGCGAATGAGCAGAGGAAAATCGCCGGGTCACGACAGCTTAAGTATTGAGCACCTAAAGCACGCTGGTGTCCACCTACCACGCGTCCTCGCTATGTTCTTTTCACTGTGCATGGGGCACTCGTATCTCCCACACGAGCTGATGCGTACGGTGGTAGTGCCTATGATAAAGAATAGGACAGGTGATGTAGCCGACAAAAATAACTATAGGCCCATTTCACTGGCTACTGTTCTGGCTAAGGTGTTAGACTCCCTTTTAGACTCTCGACTTAATGACTATCTTCATCTCCATGATGCTCAGTTCGGGTTTAGACCCGGACTGTCTACTGAGAGCGCTGTCCTTGGTTTAAAGCACACAGTACAGTATTATGCGCGGCGCCGAACGCACGTATACGCATGTTTTCTCGACCTGTCGCGTGCTTTCGACACCGTGTCGTACGATGTGCTTTGGACCAAGTTACGCGAGAGAAAAGTACCGTCGGAGCTTCTACGCATACTGCAGTATTGGTACGGTAACCAGGAAAACTGTGTGAGATGGGCCAATAAGTTGTCACATGCCTATAAACTAGAATGTGGAGTGAGGCAGGGGGGGCTTAGTTCTCCAAATCTATTTAACTTGTACGTTAATGACTTGATCGTGGAGCTTAGCAGCAAGCGCATCGGTTGTCGCGTAGATGATGTTGCTGTAAATAATATCAGCTATGCTGATGATATGGTGCTGCTGAGCCCCACGGTCAAAGCTCTGAATGAATTGTTGCGTACTTGTGCCGATTATGCTTCCAAACATGGTTTGATGTACAATGTTAAAAAGAGCGAATGTTTGGTCTTTGGAGCCGACGGGAAGAAAACCCCAGAAACTATACCAGCTATTAAATTAAATGAAGTGGTACTACGTCGCGTCACTAAATTTAAATATCTGGGGCATATTGTGACCGACGACCTCAAAGACCAAGAGGATATAGAGAGGGAACGCAGAGCGATGGAGGTCCGCTGTAATGTGCTGATTCGTAGATTTGCTCGGTGTAGCAAAGAAGTCAAAATTAGTCTATTTAAAGCCTACTGTCAGGTATTTTATACGTGCACCCTATGGACCAGATATACGCAGCGGGCCATCACTGCTCTGCGAGTCCAATACAATAATGGTTTCAGAATGTTGTTGGGGCTGCCCCGCTTCTTCAGTGCTTCGGGCATGTTTGCGCAGAACCATACAGACGACTTTTATGCCATTATGCGCAAAAAAGCCGCTTCGTTGCTCTGCAGGGTGCGGTGCAGCCCTAACTCTATCCTGAGGACCATAGCAGGGCGCTACGACTCCCTAATAATGCAGCACCTTGCACGGGTGCTAATTGACTGATTGTGATACTGATTAATAATGATAAATAGATTATATTGTACACTAACATAGGCTAAGATAATAATGTTACTAATACTTTGGACCCTTGTTGTCTTATTTAATAAATAAATAATAATAATAAATCATGACTATAGATTAATGAGTAATCAATACAGCCGGAACTAATGGCTAACTTGGCATAATTATCAGCCAACTCATTACCAGAAATGCCACAGTGACTGGGAATCCAGCCAATGATAATGTCAATTTTTTTCGAATGACAAGTGAAGAGATGGAATTTGATTTCTAATATAATGGGGAATTTATTCTTACTTCTAAATGGATTGGATGTTATGGCTTGTAAACTGCTCAGGCAATCAGACAGAATTAACGCTTTTTGTATGTTGTGAGATATACAGAACTTAATAGCTTCTAAAATAGCAACAGATTCACCGGTAAAGACGGATGATTCGGCTGGACATTTTTGAGATAGTATGATTTTGTATTTGGGAATCCATGCAGCTGCACCAACAAGACTATTGTCGAGTTTAGAAGCGTCGGTGTAAATTTCAAGTCTATCCGACATTCTTTCTGAGATGCAAGACCTCAGGGACTTGTTAGGGTCGGGAAGATCTTTATGAATACCAAGGTTAAATAAAATATTAGGCTGGAAAATAAGGACTTCGTAGGGGATTAGGAACAAAGGATTAGTAGAATATTGGGAAATAGGATTTTGCAAATTTTGAAGAAAGTTATAACTTCTTAGAAGTGGGAATTCTCTGTCAGATGTATTTAATGAATTGAGAATCCGGAGTTTATCCATAAGGGGGTGAGACGAAGATTGAGCAACTTTGAATAGGAATCGGTCGCAAAGGTATTGTCTTCTGATTGATAAAGGGCACTCTGCACATTCAACTTGCATGGCATTAATTGGGGAGGACTTCATTGCACCCATTATAATACGGAGGCATTTAGACTGCAGTTTGTTAATTTTTTCTAAAGCTAACTTACTGCAAGGGCATAGTAAGAATAGACCATAGTCAAAATGGCTGCGAACAATAGCGTTATAGAGCAATTTTTGGATGAAGGGATGAGAACCCCACCACACACCAGATAGACACCGCATAACGTTAATACTCTTTTCGCATTTTTCAACTATATAATTAATATGCGCATTTCCTGATAGCCTAGAGTCTAAAATGACCCCTAAAAATTTTACTTTATCAACAGTTGGAATTATTACATCATTTAGTTTAATACAAATAGAGGGAACGTTATACTTGCGAGTAAACATTATTGATTTGCTCTTAGGAGCTGAAACGGAAAGACCATGTTCAGATAACCAGAAATCAAGGTAATCAAGGGCTCGGTTGATACGTTGTTCAGCTACAGAAATATCTTTATCAGATACATAGAGACAAATGTCATCAGCATATTGTAATATGTTGCAAAAGCTTGTCACGGAGTATTCTAAGAGCGATGTGTAAAGATTATAAAGAAGTGGACTAAGCACAGATCCCTGGGGGAGACCTTTCCAGACAAGTCTTACGGGAGACGGAGATGAAGAGTATTGAGAGCGAATGCTAATAGATCTTGATGTTAGGAGATAAAATGTGTTAACTTCACAGGCACATTCAAATCAAGTAAAATTTGTCTGAGCAATGGGAGCAAAACATTATCATAGGCTGAAAGAATGTCAAGAAAAACAGCCACTACATATTCCTTTTTGGCATAAGAAGAACGGATATCAGTTATTATAATGCTCAAGTTATCCATTGTACTCATACCTTTGCGAAAGCCAAACTGAGATTTAGCAATAAGCCCTTGGTTTTCAACAAACCATTCCAGACGATTCTTGATCAGATGTTCTGTGACTTTAAGAAGTACTGATGACAATGCAATTGGACGATAAGATGAAGCAGAAGAAGAAGGTTTTCCATATTTCAATACTGGAATAATAATTTGAGAACGCCATGTGGCGGGTATAACTCCTGTAGAAAAAAATATGTTAATAATATCCAAAAAAAATGCTTGGCCTTTTGACCAGAGTTGACCAGAAAGGAATAAGGGATCCCATCTTCACCGGGACTAGAGTCTACCAGACCTTTCATAGCACATTCCAACTCATCAGCAGAAAAAGGACGGTCAAGATCATTGGTAGAAGTAATACTTAATAAATTATACTGTAGCATATGCTTAGATGGAACCATGGGAGGAGCCAAACGATCTATAAAAGACTCGAGCCATGAGAAGCAGTTGGACGTATAATTATAAGGACCAGAAGTCAGAGCAGATCGGAATCGTTTGATTTGTTTCCAAACAACAGCATCCGGGGTTCTAGGGTGTAAAGATTGGCTTTGTCTTTTTTTATTTTTTAAGATTTTACGACATCTTGCCGCTGCCTCTTGATACAAGAGAAAGTTTTCTGTCGTCATGTCAAGGTTATTGTTAATTTCAGCATTACGTCTTACACGGATAATTTCGGAACATTCTCTATCCCACCAAGCAGGAGATGAATGATGATTGGTGAGCGGTTTTTTTTTTGAAGAAATTATTGTCTGCAGAGAATATCATCGCATTAACAAAAAATGAGTAACAATCTTTTACGTTATTCTGTGAAAGAACCGGAAACGCAGATAATTTATTTTCTAACGATAACTTATAGTCATCCCAATTTGCTGATTCCAGTCTATACTGCAAAAGGGGAGCTAATATTGGAAGAGTAGGAATAGTTATTGAAGAGGAGATAATAATAGGGAAGTGATCACTCCCACACGAATTGGATAAAACTGACCAATTGAAAGATCTAGCCACAGAAGGAGATGAAATAGTTAAGTCTACAGCACTTCTAGAATCTTGGGTAGGAAGCACTCTGCGAGTAGGAGAACCATCCTTCATAATGCAAATGTCCAATGTATTCTAATTCTGTGTCCAATTCTAAGATTAGAGGAGAAAAACTATCAGTATGGTGACAACCCCACATAGTGTGATGCCCTATAAGTTTTTTTTTAAATATAAACCTTTGTAGTTAAGTTCGGCCAAAAAGTAACGTTTAAGACTTTATTTTGATGATTTTTTTTTAATTTTATAGTGTAGAAGGCAATTTTTTTTAAAGAATTTGCTACATTTTTAGTTTCTAGTAATAAAACCAATTATAACATTTTATTCCATGTTTTATTAAACAAACTTTTCAAACAAAGTAGGCAACGATCTAGACCAAACTGACGAAACAATTCTACTTTAATTCCTTTAAATCCTTATTTATATTCAAAATATAGTCATACAAATATCAAATCATAAAATTTCATGAAATTCTCTAAAATTCCATAATAATTGTTAAACTATTTAACATCATGTTAGTTAAAGTATATTTTTCGGCTATTCCCAGTAGTCTTACTCGATAGTCTTACCCGTAGGACTATTGGGATTTTTTGTCCCAATAGACTTACTAGTAAGACTATTGGGAAAATAATTCCCAGTAGTCTTACTAACCAATCAAAACTTTTTAGTACCTCTAAATGTTCCAACTTCTATGTAGACCAAATAAGATTAATAGACATACCTCCATAGTGAAATTGAATGTATGATTTAAAAAATCAAATCATTTTTTTTGGTCGATGTACTGTCACATTATATTTTATTGAGGTGTATTTGCCACGAACTAAATAATTTGCAATATACATGGGAATGTGTTTGTGGTTGTAATATATTTTCCGCCAAAATACAGTCATCTAAAGGTAAAATAACTATGTATTTATAGTTATTTTACTTTTTGAGTTATTTGTTTGATTTTTGTTATTGCCGTGTAGTGCCAGCTTAGAATGTCGCTACCCCTTTCTACCCACGGGTGTCGTAAGAGGCGACTAAGGGTATTGGGGCTTTTTATTGGATTTTTGGGCGATGCGGTTGGAGACCCATCACCAAAAACCTTTACTTTTACCATCTTTTCCCCACTCAACTTCCAAAAGTGACTGAGGAATTCATAATTCCTTAGCTCTGGCTACCCCTCCTAGGGAAATATAGCCGTGAGTATATGTATGTATCTATGTATGTAGTTATAGTATATTTTTTTATTTAAAGTACCAGGGTAGCATAAACATAAAAGCAGCATAAATAAAAAAGCTTATTGGTTTTATACACAATTATCAAATGGAGTTTATCAAAATCAGAATTATTTAATAATCAGACAGAAGAATCAACCAAAAGACGTCCACAGGTGGAGAAAGGCTTTTCCGAAAGTAATACAACGGGAGCGTACCTCTTTTAGAAAGCAATATTTTTCCCTGTAATGTTGCGATCACTAGAAAATAATTACCCCAAAATACTATAATCACCATTCTAAAAGCTACTTTTTACATAATTTATTAGTAGAAAGGGGTATTTAGTGTATTATGTATTTCGTCGCGCTATAGCGACGCTGAATGATTTCCAATTGTTATCTACGGAATTAGTAAGTAATAAATTTGTTATATTTATTTAATTTCTTCGTATTCATTACAGTTTTCCTAAAGACCCGAATCTACGAGAAAAATGGATTGCGGCCACTGGAAGATGCATTTAGAGACCAATCAAAGTTTTGAGGCATACTATAAAATTGAAAGGCTACTCGTTTTTGTCCAAAGACAAAGCTTTGGCTCAAATGGTCGCAGTTGTTTTGAAAAAGAATTTAGGTAAAAGAATATTTCCGACATTAAACGACCACATCAGAGCCACCTTCGAAAACCACCTTGTGCTATTAATAAAGGCTATAGCTTTAAAATACTTATATGTACGAATACATCATCTTTTGAAAAATGTGACTGAAATAGACGAAAGAATTCGAAATTTTCACACGAAACTGATTTTGTTTAAAGGTCAATAGTAAATAATGCAATAAAACTAATGTATAAAATAGCGCTGTCTTTTATTTTTTAAAACACAAACATAGACCCCACTATACCCAAGACCCGTATGATATTTACATAACTTGCACTTATGGAACAGCTGATTTTTTTGTCCAGTAACAAGGTTAGTCCCGCACAAAAATTTATTCGTAATCATGGGAAGATTCATCCCTGAAAGTTAGTACAATGCTTCAGATTTCACGGTGTATTAAACATCAGTATAAATGGTAAAATTACACAAAAAAGATTGTATAATACTAGGAGCAAGTATGTATGATTATATGATTGCAGGAAATAATATAGTAAACAGTAAACCTTTAATTAAACAATAAATTGACGTAATCAATTTTAAATTGAAAAGTAGCTAATAAATAAAGAATAAATAATTATTGTAAATAATAACAATAAATAAATAACCATTATTTATCAGTTTACTAATTTAAAAATTTTACCCTTACAACAGGGTAGGATGAAAACGTGAATTATGGCAACACTGAGATACTGCATATTTTTAGGTTATACATACATACATATTCTCACGCCGTTAGTTCCCATTGGGGTAGGCAGAGACTATCGATCGCCACTTTGTACGATCCTGGCAAACCTCTCTGGCTTCGTTTACATCCATCAATCTTTTCATACATGCTCTTTTATTCTTCATACTGCGGACACCTGCCTTTTTGAGCACATTTTCTATTTGATCCAAATGTGTCCTCCGAGGTCGTCCTCTACTAACATTACCTTCCACATTGGCTCTATATATCTCTTTCACCAATTTACTGTCATCCATCCTCTCTATGTGCCCAAACCATCTCAACATTCCTTTTTCTATCTTTCTTACAATATCATCTTTTACACCACACCTTTCACGAATCACATCATTCCTCACACGATCACATAACCTTACATTACACACTTTTCTGAGGGATCTCATTTCTACTGCATTCACTCTACTTTCATGCTTCTTCTGCCACACCCAACATTCACTGCCATACATAAGCGTAGGAACGAGGACAGCATCATGCACAGCCATTCGGGCCTTTTCAGACACCGACTGACTAGACATTAGACTATCCAGTGCTCCATTTACCGCATTACCCTTTTTCACTCTTCTCTCGATATCTTCATCACACTTTCCATCCCTAGTAAACAAACTTCCCAAATATACAAACTCTTTCACTTGTTCCACTTTCTTACCATTAATCTCAATCACGCATTCGGTCATATTCACCTCTCTCTCAAAAACCATAGTTTTTGTTTTATCCACATTCACCCTCATTCCCTTTTTTTCAAAAGACGCACATGCAATATTCATCATCTCTTGCAGCTCTTCCACCGATGATGCAAGTAGCACTTGATCGTCGGCATATAAGAGGCATTTAATGATGAATCCACCCATTCTCAATCCATAATCACTTTCACGCAACTCTGTTAAACAGTCATCCATGAACAAATTGAAGAGCCACGGGGAAGCTACACAACCCTGTCGGACACCCCGAGAGATCCCGAACCAGTCAGTATTTTCCCCATTTACTCTCACACATGCACTGGAATCCTCATAGAGTGATACCAGTGCACGTATAAGTCGACTCCCCAAACCGAACTTGGATAACACCTCCCATAAACACTTTCTTACCACCCTATCATACGCCTTCTCTAAATCAATGAAGGAGCAATACACCTTTCGGTTCTTAGCTAAGAACTTTTCGGTGCACATACGTAGATTTCAACCATTTAGGCGGCCAAAAATATTTTTGGCTTGAAATGAGTTAAAAGTACAATATTAAATTAAAATAAACCATTTTTGATACAAAACAATATTTTTTATTCATTTTGAACAACATTTTTACACTTGAACATATAATAATTTTCACAAAAATCGAATTATCAAAGTATGTATCAATAATATATAAAGAAATATATTTAAATATAATAAAATTACATGTATCTACATCTAAAATGATAACAAAAATAAAACTACTTAAATATTATTCTCACTTTGAGAGCGTTCCTCCATTATTGTCTCTCTATTGGGTTTAGCAGACACCAACATTTCTATGGTTTCAGGAAGTAATACTTTGCGAGAAGGTTTCTTAATTTGTCTCCTGGAGCTGATGAAGGGATCAGATGTTAATAAAAGCCTATTATATACATCTAAATTGCATTCCTTTCTAGAAAACTTAAGTCGGTATGACCGAAAATGCTTGTTCCGGGCTTCTGCTGCCTCCTCAGATAACTGGCCAATAGGAAGTAGTGAATTGCTTATGATTTGCCCACCATGCATCAATATTTTATGTATTGTCGGTGTCATTGGATGCCATCCATACAGGTCAACGTACAATTTTATATTGCCGTCTCGAAAGATCGGCTTCAACGAACATTTGGAGCGCTTGCAGAGGCGTCAGTGGAGGTGATACTTCGTCGTCGTTGTTGACTTTCGAATAGGCAGTTCTATATTTGCTGGCTCGTGTAGGCGAATTGGTGATTTCTTTAAGAACTTTTGAAGCATCTCTGTGCCCCGTACTTTGTAAAACCGATTGTGCAGCGTGGATAATGACGTCAGGGCCCAAAGTTGCGCGGACTTCTTCCGTTTTCCTTCTTTTGCTGCGCTCACTTAAGTCTTCAAAAGATTTAGGTGGTCTCCCTCGAGAAGAGCACAACTCTATTGGAATCTCAAAAGTTCCTTCTAACCAATCTCGGTTGTTTTTTAGGAAAACTTCTTCGTGTTTACTAGTTTTCGTCCATCTTTTCTTCAATTCAGTTTTCACATATGAAAACCTTTTCTTCAAACACTTTTTAGCAATGTCTGTGTCTCCATAACGAATCAAAAGAAAATCTTCATAACAATCTACTTTTTCACTAAAACTTGGTAAATTTTGGCATTGTATTTGGTCAAACAAGTATTTTCGTGTCACTACTTTAGTACCCGAGGCACCAGACGCACCTAAAACAAAAACAAAAAGATTTAATACAATATAGAACGAACATGATATTTTGCTCAATTTTGACTCAAAATATTCAAATGCCCATATTTTTTAAAAGCGCGGGTTTCCGCGGCTATTTGTTTTGTTTTTATAAAGAAAAATATGTAAGGTATTAAAAAATATAGAAATCATTGCTTGGACGAACCCTGAAGTTAGTTAAAAGACTTCATTAAAATTAAAAATACAAAAATATTTCATTTTTGTTAGAGCAATCTTTGACAAGTCAAAAGTATGATAAGGAAAATGAAAACCAAGTAAATTACTGTTGAAATACATAGGTTCTTACCTGAAGTATTGCAATCCATCACTGTCACACGAAAATAATTGTTTTAAAAACAAATACACACTTTACAAAAGTTGTAAGTTTAGGAGCGTCGAGAACAGACACGTGCACGTTAAGCGACTATCGAATTCCGACTACCTGAGGGTACACTCTCGTGCGTCACTGGACGTTGGGACGGGTACCGTTGCTTTCCTAGAACTGTGTACTACGTGAGTAAATGGTTAATTTGTCATTAGATTGATTTTCGGCAAACCGGTTTTTGGCCGCCTAAATAGACGAAATCTATGTCCGTGCGGTGATGCTCCTTAAAGAGAAGATTTGGTCCATACATCCCATTCCCTTTCTAAATCCTGCTTGCACATCCCAAATTTTATCATCCGTTTCATTCATCACTCTTTCAATCAAAACCTTTGCATACAATTTACCGACAATGCTGAGTAGGCTAATTCCACGGTAGTTTCTAGCCTCCTGGTGTGACCCCTTTCCTTTATATAAAGGCACAATAACCGCTTTGCACCAGTCTTGTGGCACTTTGCCACTCGACCAGCATTTTTGGAAAAGGAAGTACAACCAGGAAGCCACCACCCCTTTACCAGCCCTCAGCATTTCAGTGTTTATCCTGTCATACCCTGCCGCTTTTCCTATTTTCATACTTTTCATTGCTTTCATTATTTCTTCCATACTGATCTCACTGTCACTAAAGTCACCCATAACGTCGTTCCAATCAACATTACTGCCGATTGGCGAAGAAATGGATGTATCCTCTTTTTCGAAGAGTCCCTCAAAATAGTTCTTCCATACTCGCCTTATGCTACTTTCATCCGTCGCCAATTCACCCTGTTCATCTCTCACAACATTCACTCTCGTGTTTTGGGAAACTCCCTTTTCTTTCCGGATATATTTCCAGAACAACTTTTGGTTATTCTAGAAATTATCGGAGAGTTTCCTCTCACACCATTCTATCAGATCACGCTTTTTCTTTTCTATTTTCTTCTTAACCTCATTCTTAACTCTCTTATATACATCTTCACTATTCTTCACTACATCATCTGTTACTCTCGCATCCATTCGTTTACTAGCTTTAATCGCTAGTAAATCTAACCAAGCTTTCTTCTTATCTCCAACTGCCTCTTTCACATCTTTATCCCACCAACTTGTTGGTGGTCTATTTGTTCTTTTACTCAATCCACATACTTCCGTCGCACATTCAACCATTGACGATTTGAGCACATCCCATACTTCTTCTATTTCCAATTCATCCTTCATCTCCACGCAACTTAGCCTGTCGTCCAATTTCTTCATATATTCATCTCTAATATTTTCATCCTCTTCCAATTTCTCCACTTTTATTCTCGCAAATTCAGCTGTCGACACTTTGGCCCTGTGACGCCAACGCGTGCACAGTCCCCTCAATCGTGATATCACGAGAAAGTGGTCCGTGCCAACGTTAATGCCCCTATGGACTCTGGTGTCAACAACCTTTGCTCTTAGCCTTTCATCCACTATCACAAAATCTATCATACTTCTCTCGCTTCCTCTCTGTCTAGTATACATATGGATATCTTTGTGTTCAAACAACGTGTTCGTAACACAAAGATCCCTCTCCAAACATACATCAATCACTTTCTCACCATTCTCGTTCACTCTTTTATCACCAAACTTTCCTAAAACTCTTTCACAACCGTTGCGTGACACACCAACCCAACCATTAAAATCTCCTAACATAACAATTTTCTCATTTTCATCACACCCATTCGCAACATCGTCTAACAGATTCCAAAACTCCTCCTTCTCGGATAGTGATCTGGACATGTCCGGAGCATACACGCAAATTATGCGCATCCGGACAAGCCCTACCTTCACCTTTATCCATAGGAGCCTTGGACTCACACACGCATAATCTTTCATGCACTTAGCCATCCTTTCAGATATCAGAAGTCCCACGCCTTGGCAAGCTCTGTCACTCTTGGCAACTCCCGACCAGATAGCTGTAAATGGGCCAAGTTGTGAAACCTCTTTTTTCTTGCGCTTCGTTTCATTTACACACAGAAAATCTAGTTTTCTTTCTTCCATAATCAAACATACTTCATCTAATTTTTCATGCATCCCTCCACACACATTCATCGTACCGAAGCGGGTCTCTTTAGCCCACTTTTCGCCCCGCGAGGAACCACGGCGTGATAGGTGGCGAGCCATATCGCCGCCATCGTGTTTAATTTTTGTTGCGAAACACATTTGGACCCCACGAAAAGCAAGGGAAGTAAACTGTCCGCCTAGCCAGAGCCCCGCTTGACTAGGTAAGGTTATTTAGTACCCGGAGTTCACCAAGCTCCGGGACGGCGGCACGCTAACGACCAGGCTCACCCCTGGCCACGCATCCCTCGGCACGGCAGACCTTGGATTGGTGTAGGGGCGAAGTTGAAAAAGCCCTTTTCCCTTAGTCGACTTCTACGACACCCACGGGAAGAGATGGGGTAGTGCTATTCTATGCCGACACTACACAGCCACTACAACACTTTAGGTTATACTATTAAAAAATTGCTCAAAATAACTAAAGAAAATGCCAGTAATCTAGTTCAACGTAATTAACATTTGAATCACTTATTTTCTGATCGCGCAATACAGAAAAACATTAAAAATCTCACTCACTTGTGGAAAGTCAATCCTTCGATGTGTTTTTCGCTGCGGCTTCCGCAGCCAAGCACGCTACACCCAACCATAACTCACTAAATAATAACTTAACTAATGCAGTCTCTTTTGTCACAATAACTATATACAAATGAATAAAATCTTTCTCGAAATCAAAAGAAAACCAAAATCGCTCACAAGTCGACGCTTTGTTTGTCACAATTTAAAAGTGTGACATCAACAAAACGGGTTACGCGATAGAGATGACAATAAAGTTTTGTGTCTCTTTTTAACATATAAGAACTTAAATAAGGGCTTTTCTTTTTAAAATGGATGACGTAACATCGCTCTGTCTATAGTGTTTATAGTCAAAGGCTCAGACCAACTACCTATAGACAGATAACGCGCGTGGCACCCTGTATGCCTCTCCTTCGCACAATCGGTGTTGACACAAAAACAATTTTGCCTCGCTTGTGGTAATTTGGTAAGGCTTTTCTCATGCTTTCAATAACGACAAACATAATAATGTTACCGAATATATATGGCAAATATCCTCAAATAATATGTTTACAAATAGATAAATTATGAGCAAACAATAAACTATAATGCAACACATACCTACTAACAATGACTAATCAATAAATAGACAACAATCACCAGATTTTTGTGTTTTCTTCCCAACAAGTACCACCAAAATCTGTACCATGGCTACGCGGTGGGGATAAAAACGTAGTTTAATAATAATCACATACATACATACATATACTCACGGCTTTAAATCCCTAGAAGGGGTAGCCAGAGCTAAGGAATTAGAAATTCGTCAGCCACTTTTGGAAAATTGAGTGGGGAAAAGATGGTAAAGTAAAGGTTGTTGGTGATGAGTCTCCAACCGCATCGCCCAAAAATCCCTTGAAAGCCTCAATACCGTTAGTCGCCTCTTACGTACACCCATCGGTAAAAACGGGGTAGTGCTATAATATTCTAAGCCGACACTACACGGCGAAATATAATGTAATGTATAATGTGATAATAATTCTTATAGGGTCAAGAGTGACAGTTTGTTCGAACAAAAAAATAGTTACACCGTAAGGGACAAAAAACACAGTACTAACTCTTTCTATCTTTAAGAGTTTTATAATTAGCTGTATACTAGTGTATGCTCTAAGTAATAGGGTAATAGATCAATAATATTTTTTTTTAATAAAACAACTCTTTTAATCAAATATTCATTATAATTTAATACACGTTACCTTAGTCAAATTCAACATAGTTTAAATCTACAATCAAAGTTACTGTCTTTTAAACTATATTTTTTTTAATTAGTTCCGAATACTTTCCTTGTTCATAGTAATTATCTTATTCACAAGATAAATTCTTACTTCTATAGGATTATGGAGATTTTGAAGTGGGCAACACCGTTGTTTTTTGTTGTTGAAGGTTATGTTTAGAATTCAATCAAAAACACAGGTAAAACGTATAAATAACAGCATATCTTCTATTGTGAATCTAATAAGGTTCATAAACTGTAAATATATTCCGAGTTTTTTTTGATACGCCATTGCGAAGTGATTCATCTGGGGCTTTTTACTCGCTTCGATAACTGCAGCCCAAAACTTTTTATTTACCTATTTTTAAAGCACGATCACATAAACAAGGTCTCTGCCCTTAACAAGCTTACTTCCTGCGAGTCCAAAATATGATTTGTTGCACGTATTTGAACAAAATAATCTTAAATCATCAAAGGTAAACAAAGAGCTTATTATTATGACACTGAATTTTCTGCAAACTGTCAAGAGTGACAGTTTGATCCAACAAAAAACAGGTTACACCGTAAGGGACAAAAAATCACAGTACTAACTCTTTCTATCTTTAAGAGTTTAAAAATTAGCTATCCTTTTCTTGCTCTTCGCGACGTATCTCTCTAGTTGTGTATGCTCTAAGATGGACCCAACATTTTTTTTAAGTTAAGAAGAGGAAGAAATAAATAATCAATAATCAAAGATGGAGTACCCTAATGATGTTACTTTAAACCACAGCTACGGCTAGCGATCTGTAGAATACTATAACAATCAAATGCTATACAAATCAAAGTAGCCATAAAAAATCGCTTTAATTAAATTTGTTTGTTTGGTTTTTTCCATGTTCGTAAAAATGGCGTTGCAAAATTCAACTACCTTCTAAATAAAATATTAGTGTCATTTTGACTAAATGTACTTGATAATAAAAATCCGGAAATAATTAAAACGCCCATAAACCCAAGTCTAAACTTGGACCGATTATTTTGAATAACTACTTGGATCATTGTAAACACGGTAAGTCGTCTTCCTTTAGTCTATGGTCATCCTTTTCAATGTGAAGGAAAGAATTCCTTATGAGAATCTTCTTTTGGCGGGAAGATCAGCTGTGATGTCAAGTTGATGTTTCCGCCAATGTTTGGCTATTGACACCGAAGATTGACGTGGATGGATGGATGGATATGAAATTAATGGATTGTTTATAGTATTTTATTCAGTTTTTCGCTTATATTTAATTGACTTCAATATGGGATGATAATAATGTTGTTTTGGGAGAATTATAAGAATACTTTAGATTAGGTTGCAAAACACAGAGTATAAAAAAAACCATTTATTGTAAAGTAAAATTAAATTTGAAGCTCCTTAAACTTAAGCTTCTTAGTTTATTTCCTAATTGTGCTTTGTTTAACACTTTTAGTAAGGCTTTGAGTCATTCGTAAGTTTACATAGATTTTCGGTTGGCTCAAAAGATCAAGAAACCAGGGTCGTAAAATCATTATTTATAATTATCAGTGCCATTATATAAAAAAAACTTTCGGTGAAAATAGCCTCGGCCTGTTTTTTTAATTTATAATGCCAATATTTAATCTGTGTCAGTGTTGCAAAAGTTCCCGATTTATCGGGAGATCTACCGATTTTGGCCTTTCCCTCCCGATATCCCGATTTAGTGACCATATCTCCCGATTTTTTGCATTTGACATTAAAGTAAAAGTTAATATAGCATTCTAAAGTCAGAAAACATCAAGAATCACATAGTAACACTGACCACGGGATTCTCAAGCACGGGAATTCCCATAAAATTCTCACAGGGCCTTTTAACACGGCAGTGACGTCAATTTACACAAAAAATATTACATCGAAACGCTTTGCAATAGAGTTCATTATTGTAAAATAATTTAACTTGTGAAAATTTCAATATTCATGTTAATATACTTACTAATCAATGGAATGAAAAACGGAATGCCGCGGGTTCAATTCCTGCTGGTGTCGAAATTTAATTTCCTTGATTGAACAGTACAATAATCCCCACATGAGGTTTCATGCCCAACAAAATCTAATTATTGGTGAAAAAATGATTACTAAAATTGTAAGCCAGAAGTGGTACTAAAATGATCAGTACTACCTATATATTTTTATATACTTAAATAAATTACTTTAACTTGATTATTAGCATAAAATACTGATATTTTATTAAGACGAAAAAATCTCCCGATTTCTCCCGATTTTTAACTGGAAAATTACCCGATTTTTTAACTTTCGCTTTTGCAACACTGATCTGTGTGAATGCCACGCCATTTTGTTTTTAGTCTCATTTCATTCTCTTCATAACGAAGCGAAGCAGTGGTTCCAGTAGTTTTATCTTAGAAATAATACACAAGATATTTTTAATATTACAATCGTTGGTTTTTGTGCGTTCATTTCAGTTGCATTGAATTAAATTGTTAAAATGGTTGATCGAATTGACATGGCATTAGATGATATCATCAAGGCAGGCAAGAAAGGAGGCGGCAGAGGTGGTGGAGCTGGTCGCAAGTTCGATTCGAACCGAAAACCGGGTCGCGGTGGTGGTTTGAGGAATAATCGAAATGCCGGTGTATTGAAAGGAAGAAATCGTGGTGGTGTATCGAAACCTCAAAATTACGCACGGGTAAATCATCTTGTCGTCACCTAATTCATGTTTGCAAATGGCGGCCATACCCGCGGGGCTATTTTTCAAATTACCCCTAATATTCAAGAATTTTCGAAAGGGAGGTGTTATACCTAGGTGCAATTATACTCAAATATGTATCTTTACCTCTATCGTGAAATTAGACGCCATCGCTTTGCAGCCATCAGCCTTGTAACTACTGACTTGTTATGTGTTGCGATTGACCTGTGGTGAGGTAAATCCAACCAAACTACTGCAATACATTTGCCGAGCATTGGATTTGCAAGCCCGGGAATGTTAAATTAAATCACGATTGCCCTGCTTACTATCAGTTGAATAATCCCAGTGTTGCTGTTTCAAGAGTCACCGAACTCAATTTCGGCGTACCCTGTGCAACTGGAGTAAATTCAATTGAGTGATGTTACTGACTTTAGTGATATGAAAGTGTCAACTATCATTGTAAATTATGTGTTATATTTCTGTAATATTTTATTAGATACCTTTATTTAGTCATGTTTTGATAATTTTAATAACTGCAATAAAGAACCTACCATTAGCCAATGTAGTGAGCAGCATAACCCGGCAACCAAATGCAAACTGCAATCAGGCTGTAGACCTGACTTGCTCTACACAAATATTTCAGGGAGATGTAAACAGTGCATGGAAACATGACATGTTCAGTGACTTTGGAGAAAGAAAAATGCAGAGAAGCCCTCTTACCACTGGACCAACTAAATTATTAGTCTCAAACCTGGATTTTGGTGTGTCAGATTCAGACATCCAAGAATTATTCTCAGAATTTGGCACACTGAAAAATGCAGCTGTTCATTATGATAGATCTGGCAGATCATTAGGTAAGAATAAATCTTTGATGGTTGTATTTTTTTAAAGGCAGTACTTAAAAATTACACATTGAAATGCAGTATCATAAAAGCCTATTCTTGTAATGGGTGAATGAAATGTATTTGCACATTGTATTGATGGGGTCAATAATGCACTTTTCATATCTCTTAACCTTTCGTCTGTTGGATATTATTTGAAATTTAAATTACATAAAAGATTCTTCAAGAAATTTTGTCACGGATCCGTGACAACACAGTTGAGGGGTTAATAAGAAATTCTAAGTTTGATTATTATATACAATATTACACTCTAAACTAACAACCAATGCAACATTCAACCTTGCTTGAATTCTGTATTACATATTATTTAAGCTAGATTGCAATAAAATTTACAATTGTCAGTCGTGTTGAAAGAATGAAATAAATATCTTTCTTTTTCCCATGATATGTGTTTACAGCCCAATATTGATCAAAATATGTTATTATTGTTTAGGAACTGCAGAAGTTGTATTTGATAGAAGAGCAGATGCACTAAAGGCTATGAAACAATACAATGGAGTACCTCTAGATGGTAGAGCTATGAATATTCAGTTGGCAACATCAGAAGTGAGCAGTCTTAGAGGAGAAAACCGCAGTAGACTTGGAGCAGGACCACCACCCAATAGACGAAATCCTAACAGAGGTAAAATGCTATTTAACTTGTAAATGGTCTTTTCAAACAAAAAATTGCTAAAAGAACTTAAATGTTATTCAGGGTTCCTAAAGTATTATGAACTCCTTAGAGAGTGTTGGCTTAAAACAGAAAGTTAAGAAAACAGAATAAAGAGAGCTTTTTTGTTACAGAAACTTTTAAGTAGAGTAAATTATCCCTACCAACCTAACATGGGGGCAGTCAGGCCTTTATATTGCAATCTAGGCATTATGCAACTCACAGATATATCATATCTAGGTGTATACCCTTTTCACACATTAGTTATATTATGAAAAAGCTCTCCTAATTATTTATTTATTTATTTATTCATACATGATAACCATCATTACAGGCACAGCCTAATGCAATGGCATCGGAAAACATAAAATCTTATAAAATACATTCATAATAAATTATTAACATTAATAAAAAATAACTAATTCTAACATATATGTAATTTCTTCACTTGTAGCAAATTATGTTTAATGCTACTATTGTGAATTCATTCAGAGTACACCAAAACAAGTCTACATCCTCAGCAATTAAATTTAATGTACTAAGAGCCCGAGTGACTGGAGCCTCCCCTAGTAGCTTGGTGCGTGCGAATGGTACAGCCAATAGGGCAGGTTGTCGCCTACGACACATTATATTTTACTTGTAAGCCAACACTCTCTATGGAGTTTTAATACCTTATACCTTTATAAACCTTAAATTGTATTTATTGAGTTAGAGATAACTTGAGAATTATCAATGAATTTTTCATATTTTCATACAGCAAAGACTGATAAGGCACTCTTCATTTTATTTTACTAACTGGTTTAAGAAATGAAGAAACACTAAAAAGTGTAAACCAGCTATGAATTGGCCTAGTTGGTTTAAAAACTTACTTTGATCACCAATGATCCTTAACTCACAACCACTATTTCTCACTTTCTGACAAACTTCATTCCAGAGCTTGGGATATCCTTTTTTGTATGAGTTAATAGTGAATTGTCACGTAGCTCCTCCTTGCAATTCTATGCCAACAAGTTGTGAAACAAATAACTTTATTTTTTCTTTCAATGCCATTATTTATTATTAGAAACTTTGATAAATTTATTTGATCTTTAAATAATATGGTATTCATTGATTTAACTTCAGGGATAAAACTAGTCCTGAATCCTTATTATTTTGTACCAAACACTTGTGAATGTAAAACAAGTCCTTAGTTCATCAATATACTTAATTCATTAATGTTTTGTTTCAGCTCCAGCTGGCGGTAGAAATCAAAATAATGTACAACGCGGAGGCCGGAGAGGAGGTAGAGGAGGAGCTGGGGGCGGAGGCCGAGGCAAGAAACCTACACCAACTGCTGAACAATTAGATGCTGAACTTGATGCATATGTTAAAGAAATCAAGTGATATACAACCTGTTAAGACTCATTATCTTTTATGCATCTTTTATTTAGTGTTATGCCAAATAGGACAAATTATTACTGTATGTAGTAATTAAGTACAGAGAATTGATTACTGATCTGACATTTAGAAAATTATCAAGGAAGTCCTTGTCAGAATAAGAATAATAAATACAATGTATCTTTGTGAATTTTTTGTTTTTTAATGATGATGCCTATGTCAACTATTATAATAATCATTGTTGCAATAATTATTGCTTTAAACTAAAAACATGTTAAAATATCTTAATCCCTGGGTACATTAATAGCCATTGTTTTTTATTTCAAAGGTCGTATAATTATTTTCTCTCTCCATACAAGTCAATAGAGAGAGGGGTTTATGGTGTTAGCCCTTTTCTTCAGTGTTTAGTTAGTCATACAAAAAGCACAATTAAAATCTAGTATTTTCTAAGAATTTCACGATTGCACATTATAATTAAAACATCTATTCACTTTCGGATATTTTAATCGCGTGTTATTACATGGTTTTTTAAAGCCCGACGTTTCGAAAACTTTTCAGTTATCATGGTCACGGGAAGACTGAGGTGATTTTTGTCATCATTATACAGTCACAGATGTACTAATAAAACCTTAGATAAGTCACGCGCGCTCATAAGTGGCACTTATAAATCAGGCTAAATGGCTCAACCAACTTAAGTCGCACACTAGCTGGCGTCGCGATCGTTCACTTGTTTTGGCGTGTTTGTTTATCAAAATAATCGAGAATGCCGTCGTGTTTGATGAGATTTTACGTGACGGGATTACTTATCATTCGTAAGTATTATAAAAAGTGTACTCTCCTATAGTAAATGCCGGTAGAAAATGTTAAAGTTATTATTATTTTGGGTGTGAAGTTTCTAATAGTCCAAGATCCCAGTGCCGCCAGACCTACGTCATTTTAGCAAAGCTGATATTTTGATATTTTGGGAAGTAGAACCTCGAGCAACGAAGAGAATGGAGATGAATAACATAATAGATAATATTTTTTAATCTTAATTTGTCAATTGTAAGATTTTTAATCAAAATTGTAATAAAAAATAATAATTAATAATACATACCTATTGCTTTAAATTTATTTGATCTAAATATCTGTGAATGATCAAAAGTATATTTATTTAAAATTTTAATCAAGCTCAATAAATAATATAACCATCATTTCAATTATCTGTATTATAAAGCCATGTATTGTTTTCACTCGAATTAAAGCGCACGAATAACGCCCTCACGCCCGCACTCACAGGGAAACTTTGAGGTGTCTGGGAGAATAATTGGCCCATTGGATTGGTCTGGCTGCTTACAATAAGTTTGGAAATAGTATCACGTAGTTATATATGTAAAGCTGAGGCTTGCTAAAATGACGTAGTTTACCTAATTTTTAAATAATGTTTATAACGTCTGGCGGAAGTAATGGCCCACAGAAACGGTCTGGCAATAACAATAATCTACTTCTGATAATATTGCCAAAAATATATTTAAATATGAGCCTTTCTACTTTCACGTAGGTGAGTACAGTTTTGAAACACCTTTAGTTCGCGCTACCTGTGAAAGGGCCCCGCTTTCGAGCTAGTAAGTATGCATACGCTCCTAACTACATACTAGACTATAAAATATCAAAATATCAGCTTTGCTAAAATGACGTAGGTCTGGCGGCACTGGGATCTTACTCTATAAGTATACTTTATTAGAAAATACTATTTAAGGTTCCCATCAAATGAAATACGAAGAACACTATGGTTGGATATTGTTCGCAAACAAAGAAAGGAAGATGATTGGCAATCAAATAATTCAAGTAGAATTTGTTCTTTGCATTTTAAGGATGACGATAAATATAGATCACGGAAAGGAAGCATCTTTTTTAAAAAAATTGCACTGCCTTTTTTCGAGTTTCTCCCGATGGGTGTACGTAAGAGGCGATTAACGGAATTGGGGCTTTTAAAGGATTTTTGGGCGATGCGGTTGGAGACCCATCACCAACAACCTTTATTTTACTATCTTTTCCCCACTCAACTTTTCTTAAGTTTTAACTTTTCTTGGCGCCGCCGTATTGAAATTGTATTTTGAGTAAAAACTTTTTAAAACGTTGGCATGACTGATATTTTCTAAAATAGCCTAATTTATCTTAATTTTAGTGATTGGAAAATATAGGTAATTTAGTAATTAAGCACTATTCACATACTTTTTTCATATATTTTTTTAACAAAACCCGTTTTTTCATATTCAACTGTTTTACTCCAACCGCTCTCATATAAGTGATCGTGTCGCAACTCTCTCAAGCAGAGGAACGTCCAAGAACGAGAGCCCGAACTAGAGGAGTGTCTCCCGCTCGCCTGGTTGCCAGTCGAGTAAGTTCAAAGAAAAACAAATTTAAACGTATTTATTTAAGAGAATATTTTATAATGCAGTTTACTAAATATTCCTTTTTAATTAATTGTTTTAATTACTATCAACTTAGATAAATAAATTTATTAACTTTGGTAATCGGTAAAATTATATTTACCAACAGAAGGTCACACTACTTAAAACGAGACACAGTTAACTAGTTAGTCATCCTTGTTCAGGATACTTTAAGACGCCAGTGCGCATTCCTGTTTAAATAGTAATTCCATGCATCTGATCTAAATTATTCTTTGTCAAGCGGTCGTCTTAAGGTCATATTTCACGTCGGTGCAGAGAAAATATATTTATCTTTTATTTTATATATATTAAATATTTATATTTTTAGCGCTTGCTATGAAATGTGCTATCTCGCTTACATTTCAAATATATTTCTTGGTGTGTTGTTTGGATTTATTTCTAGTGGTGTGCGTGCGTACAACTGCCGCAGTCAGTGCCACTCGTAAGCGCGGGTTTCCTCGTATAAAACCTATCTAGGATTTTTAGTACATCTATGCAAGCATCTATGAACACTAGCAAGAATCCAGATAACATTAGCTCTTTTTGTACTCAGCAAATATTAAACGCAAATGTAACTTAAATTTTGTGAAGGTAGTTATTATTAATAATTGTATAGTACTGTAGAATGACAAATAACACCTCAGTCTTCCCGTGACCATGATAACTGAAAAGTTTTGGAAACGTCGGGCTTTAAAAAACCATATAATAACACGCGATTAAAATATCCGAAAGTCAATAGTTGTTTTAATTATAATCAAAATCTGTCTGTCGTTTATAATAAATTTATGATTTCTCAAACTAAATGATAATATGTAAAAACCACTTTAAAAATGAGATCTACTTTATACATTTACTACTCTGACAAATCAAAAGAATGGACCAATATTAAAATATAAAAAAAGATTTTCTCCAAAAGTATTGGTCCATTACTATTAAAACAACTTTTGATTTTCGGATATTTAAAAGTATTGGTCCATATTTATTTTCTTATTTGCCATGTCACTCCCTACGAAACATTCTGTATTATATAAGGAGACTTCAAGCAAGCAATGGAAGGTCAAAATAAAAAGAAGTTACTTTTGCTCTCCCGAAAGGTAAATACCCCAATGTGAATCTTGGTGATCACAAACTCATGCACAGTGGTAGAGTCAAGTATCTGGATTTCCATCTAGGCATAACTTTTACACTTTTACATTATAAAATCAAAATAATAACATGGAGAAAAAAAGGGGTGTGTGTGACGGGTAAAACACCATACCACTCAGTAATAGTGATGTATATAAATATATAGGGACGTAATAAACGCAGATCAAGTTAGCCCCAAACTAAGTAAGCATTGTATAATGTGATACTAACAACGATATATTTAATATTATATAATAAATACCCAAGACTAAGAAACAATAATTATCATCATAAATGTTGCTCTCAGCGGGGTATGCTCCGCTGTTACACCGCGCTGTTTTTTTCTTCGCAGTTACACCAACGTCTTTTTGACATGAATTTAACAGCTCTGCAGACATATTATGATAGACGAAACTTATCGTGGACTCAATACCGTATTTGGACTTGCGAAATTTTCTCGTGTTCAAAATCATCAAGTGGTAAAACCACAGATCTGTATTTGAATAGATAACGCAAGTGTCATTTCTTGTATAGAAACCAAGCGTGCCATTATTTTTCCATCTACTGTGACGTCACATGAGCAATTCGGTATGCAAAGTTTTTTTTTGGTATTTATTAAATATTTTTATTCGATAGTAAACACGAAAATAAAACACTAATTTTAATATTTTCCATTTAAAATGAGTAATTGTAAAGTTATGATTTTTTAAAGATTGTTCAACTTTTGTACTTAATGACGTCATCGATTGATAAAATCACGTAGCGACATGCAAATGAAGCGAAATGTTTTATAAAAATGTTGCTGATTGCAAAACATATCAAGAATTTGTGATGTCAAATGAAATTATTACGATATTACACTAAACAAACCTATGACTTTCGATATTTTATTAATAAACTGCAAAACCGTATGTCTTTGAAACAACATTGAAGGTCAAACACTGTTACAGTTTTTTGATAAAATAACAGTCATCTTAGCTTCAATTGATATAATTTCAAGAAAATATTGTTTATAACCATAATACCTTGAAATGGTTTTGTAATCAGCATCAATTTAGTAAAACTTTGCATACCGAATTTAGTGATGGGAACTCCCCGTCAGCGCGTAAACGATTCAATCGATTATATTCGAGTGCATAACAGACGAATGATAAATTGACAGAAGAATGATAAATCTAGAATTATACCTGTTTTTTAATAACGCTATTTTCTCATGGTCTCATTTTTATTCTGAGCAACTCTTCCTGCATTATTTTCCTCCACCACTACATCTTCTCGGAGAACAACGATCTAAATCAGTGAGTTAATGAGTCAGTGAGTAGTTCAGTAGCCTTTATTATTATAATAACTTGTCCTTATTGATAACCTACCTAATTAACTAGTTTTAAAACTTTGTTCTCGGAAAGTTACAAAATGATTTAAAAAAACCCCGAGAAGATATTTTATCTACAAAAAGGAAAGCCAGTAGAAGGCGCTATGACAAAATATAATACAACCCAGAACTAATTCGGATTTGAAAAAAACAAATAAAATAACTTGTAGAGAAGGAAAAATAATCAAGTATTTTTTTTCGTTGTCTGTTTTTCTCCAGGCTGTATCTCATAAACAGTGATAACTAGAAAGCTGAAATTTTCACAAATGACATATTTCTGTTTGCCGCTATAACAACAAATACAAGTAAAAAAAGGATTTTAAGGGGGGGCCCTTACAATAAACGTGTTTTTTCCGTATTTTTTTGCTCAATATTAAAACGTTAATAAGTAGATACTTAAAATTTTCACAGTATATTTACTTGTATATCACCTTTCAAAATAAATAATTAAATAACAGTAAAGTAAATATCAAAGGGGCTCCCATACAAAAACGTTATTTTCAATTATAGATGATAGTACGGAACTCTTCGTTTGTTCAATATTGGAAATAAAAAAAAAACAAAGTAGTGTAACAAACTCTTCAACATTTGCTGAATATGTAGAATTATCAGAAGCAGTAACAGAATTAAATTTTCTCATTTGTGTAATGAATGATGTCTTTACTAAGGTTTGTAAACCAGTTAAAATCTATGAAGATAATTCAGCAGCAGTAGCTATTTCTAAGTATGGAAACTTTACAAAGAATTCTAAGCATATTGAAGTTCACTATCATTTTGTAAATTAAAATGTTTAGCAGGGAAGTATACGAAATAGAGTCAGAAAATAAAATTGCAGATAACTAAATTTAAAGGAGTATAGTTCCCTAATTGATTATAATTTCTGTAGTACCTAAGAAGCTTTGAACTTATCTAAGGAGGCGTGTTCGTGTATATATGTACATTTATATTGGCAACACTGAGTGAAGGAAGGAAGTAAATAAAGACTGACACATACGCCACGTTAAGAAATGTAGCTTAGAGAAAAACTTGTAACTAAAATTAAACTGTTCTTTTATTAAATAAAAACAAAGTTAAAACAAGAGTATTCCAATTAATTATTTAACAGAAACATTGTAGTAATAAAAATATTTTAGATACATGGAACATCCATCGCGCATATTATCATTTCTCTGTTCCCAAAATCGATTAGAATCAGAATCGAATACAACTATCTGTGTAGGTACAACACATTTTGCTTAAAATGACAGAAATATGACAATAGCTACCGTACCATGTATTCTTATTAATCTGATTGACAGGTGAAAATATCGTTCATTTTGATATTCATTGCGTGTTTTAATAGAAAACCATACTAGACAGCTTTGTAACTAAAAGCGGCAATGTATTATAAATTAAGCGATACACACTCGTTTAAAAGTTTTTCAGTGTAAAACCACAACGAACACGAAATAATTGATTTTGCAATAAAAACCACATAATCTAATAATAAAGTGACCTACCGATGAAAGGAAATCTTTCTATTAATTAGTCCCGCTTTATTTAAATAGTTTTTGCAACTCAATACGGCACAATTAGGCATTTTTTATATTTAGCTTGACATCTGTCACCGAGAACGTTCGAGCACGGACTCAATCAAATGGCGATAAACTAAGATAATTTTACTCAGTTTTTACACGCGAAGTACATGCACTTGCGGCATCTATTCAAAAACATGTCTGTGGGTAAAACACTTGGATTATTTTTGCAAAAGGTTGCTAATTTTAAACAAAATTCTTATTACTCGGCAAGTACTAGGAGTTCATAGGTTCATTAGAAATATCCCTAACGCAGAATTGATTTAGTATGCATATCTCAGATTTTCAATATTCATTGGACGGACACCTCTTAAAACATGTATTCCAAAGACTACAAATTAAACATTATAAGTAGTTTTATATTTATTTTATTTACAATCTGCACCTACAATATTTGTTTACTCTAGTTGACAGTAATTCTTATTTTTCATTTGAAAGCAATGGTGAAGATAAATACGCAGATACATATAAAAAAAAATGTTACTGTTATCAATATATATATATATATATATATATTAAAAAAATAACAAAATAGAACCGACTTCACATTTACTTGAATTTTATACAAAATTCGGAATGAGAGGTTTTCTTTTTGAGAAATAAAAAAACAACATAGTTTCCTAGAGAGCTCTGTAGATGGCGTTGATGTAACTATTACGTTACTTACTTAATTTTTTTCTTCGTGGCCTCAATCGTGTTGCCACAATAATTTCGCCAATGTCAACTTTAAAAACATGTGTCACATCACCATAGAGTAACTTTTTGGCGAGTAAAAACAACAAAAAGAATGTTAAATATAAATACCGTCTTTGTTTATTTACTTTTAAGCTATCTTGGCTTAAACTGATATTTATTTAGACTTTTAAATCAGAATATTTTATGTACGTTCCGTTTTACGATATCATTACATCCAAGTGTGAAAAACAGTGTGACGTTCCGTTCCTACCAGTAACATAGCAAATCTGGCGCCATCTATCCTGAGAACAGGGAAGAAGAAAAAAAGGAAAACCTCTCATTCGGTTCGTCTATGTAGCCATTTTTATATCTTGTAATGTTTATATTGCATAATGACCACGATTTCAAACCTATTGAAAGCTGAGACCAATTACCTACAGATCCACAAACTTTTCTTGGCCGACGGCCACTACTGGTACTACAGTCGCCATTTTAAAATTTTAGCCTGTGATTTTCAGTTAGCACTCAACTAAATAAAACTTAAGGATGACCTACGTATATAATAAATTATCACTTTCATTTTTTTTTTATATTTTTTTTTTGCTTATTAATAAACGCTTTTCTTTCCAGTAAGGTGAGGCGGGGCTATTCCGTCGCAAAAAAATACGTAAAAATTTTACACTGCTTTAGCTTCTTTAGTTAAAAAAATACAGTTAACTTGATAACATCATCCACAGGAACGTTTCTTCTTTTTTCAATGACATTGGATTTTGTATTATAATACCTTAGTCTTAAGTGTTAAAAATGACAAAGAATTGAACAAAAACGAGATTGACTGAATAGCCCCTCTGCGGGGATATTCAGTCACAACATAATAACATCGCCATCTTTCACGTTGTAAGGTTTAAAATCAAACCTTTATAATATTTCCGTAACAAACTTCTCAAAACTAAGCTTTACAACAATCTTATAAGCTCCAGTTTCAAGAAAAAGCATGTTAAAATTTTGGCGGGGCAATTCCGTCAGTTCTATTTCAGCGGCCATACAAGCTAGGGATGGGCAAAACGGAAGTCGATAGACAGAACAAAACTACAATACTTATTATGAAAATCAAATGCGACTTACTTATAAATGTTGGTTTAGTTGGTAATAAGTTGAGTAATACATCAGTTTTGAGCTTGAGATCATTTATTAATTATAGCATTAAGGCACATTACATAGTCTTTACTGAATCACAATGAAATAGAGTGAAATAATCAAATTCACAACTCCAGAACTTCAATTTTACATGGAAATATGTATTCGTTGTCCTCTAGTTTTGGATTTGGAAGATATTGAACAATGTCATCATAGTCAATAATTGAAAAGTCATTAATTTTTTTTCCTAATGTGGCCGTTAAAAAATATCCCTAAATACACATAAAATAACACGGGTTCACATAAAATAGCCGTGTAGTGATGGCTCAGAATAACACTAACCCTATTTCTACCGGGCGACTAGAGGTATAGAAGCTTCTTAAGTGATTTTTGGGCGATGTGGTTGGAGACCCGTCACCAAAAACGTTTATTATTATCATCTTTTACCCAATCAACTTCCAAAAGTGGCTGAGTAATTTATCATTTCCAAGCTCTGGCTACCCCGTTAAGGGATTTATAGCCGTGAGTATATGTATGTATATATAAAACTAGCAGCCCGTCCCGGCTTCGCTCGGGCATAAATTATCATTTTTTTTTTTTTTTTTATTACATGTATTATTATTTTAATATATTTTTTTTTTAAGTTTTAAGCTATGTTATATATTTTTTGTATTTATATTTAGATATTATTTTTTTGTTATTTTTCATAATGTGTAATTACATCAAAAGCCATTTAATTTATAGAGTTAAAGCTTCCCTGTAAACAATATTTGACGTTGTTTTATTTTGTGGCAGCAAAATAAATTGATGTTCAGGGGCTCCCACCCGCGACAGGCCAACGTACAGTTGACCGTGAGTAAAACAATTCTTTCGCAGGTCAATCACTACTAATTTGAAGGTTTGGCCTTGGGACTTATTAATTGTTAAAGCAAAAGATGTTTTAACCGAAAATTGTAGCCGTTTAAATGGAATTGGCAGATCAGTTGGGATCATCGGTATATGAGCTAATTGACCGGCTGCTGGGCCAGTGATAATAGTCGCTACAATTAAATTTTGCCTTAACTCTTTGATAAGCAGCCTCGTGCCATTGCACATGCTCGGAGGGCTTAAATTTCTCAAAAGCATGATTGGGATACCGATTTTTAACGTCAATTCATGTGGTGGCAATCCAGAAGGGGTCAGAGAATTTAAAAATTCCTGTGGATAATGAACTGCATCTTCAATATTAGTTACAGTGTCAACAACTCCCTTAGTTGTATTGGACATTGCGACAGCGATGCTTCTCTGAGAGTATTTTCCCAATGGTCATCGTTTTCTAGCAAACCTCTAGCACGGCAAGCAGCTTGATAGGTCTCTTTGAGAACTCCGTCAACGGTTTTCAAGTACTGGAATGAAGTTGGACCGCGTACGTGATGTAGCAACATCCTAAGATAAAAACATTCGGATTGAGATGGATGCTCACCGTAGACTCTTCCTAAAGCAGCAACTTTTTTTATTCCTGGATGAACTACTACGTCCTCTCCACGCTTTCTTCTGGTGAACTTATTATTGGCCCATGTGAAATATTGCGGGATTTCGTGGTATAAAAGTGTCCTTGCGAATTCATCTTTACTACAGAGCTCAAAGAAAGCTATTAAAGTGGTTTTACGTGGGTCTCGGGCCACTTGTTCAGCCGTTTCTGCGGTGAAATACACCCTTTGGCCATTTTCTAAGTGAACAGCTAGCTGTAAAACTGTAGGATGCCGCTCGTGGATCGGAAATTCGAATATTCGCCAGGCAGCTTCAGATGTACTTATGTACCAGCCATTCACGTAGTTTTCCACTTCATCATTTGGATTTTTGACGCCAAATGTAGCTTGGTCCGAACCTTTATTTATGTATTTACAAATGTATTTGATGGCTTGAACTGAGTGGCAGTACTCCACATTTATGTGAGCGTTAAACGTCCTACACAATAGTGGAGAATAAGGGACAATCCACCTATTATCTATAACAAAACTACTTCCTCTGATATTAAGCGAAGCGCTCTATCCTCCATTTCGAGATAACTTTCGAATGGAATGTTCGAATCAAATAATTCAAAAAGTAATATAAGGGTATTGAAGTAGTCTGAAATAATATATACGTTTTTTTATAAGGATTAGATAGGTACAAATAAAGAGCCTTTTCTAAAGCAGGATTTTAATTTAATTTTTAAATAATTTTATATAATGACGCTTGTTGTGAGATAACTATAATAGTTAGAGACATGCTGTCGCGGCATTTTTTTTAGATAATGACGTGTTTTATAAAATTTTAGTACATAATTTTATTCTATTGTCAATATTTTTCGCAGCGCACGCGATGTAAGGTTTTTTTTTGGTATTTTTTTAACACCTTGGTTTACATTTTTGAAGTTTACGTAAGGATCCCTAATTTTTTTGAAAATGAAATATAGCCTATGTCACTTGGGAATAGTGTAGCATCAAAATAGTGAAAGATTTTTTCAAATCCGTCCAGTAGTTTTGGAGCCTATTCAATTCAAACAAACAAACAAAAAATCAAACCTTTCCTCTTTATAATATTGGTATAGAAAAATAAGACATTTCAATACATACATAAATTAGCCTGTATGATTTAAAATTATTCCCCTTATAATGGGTTTTTTTTATTTACTTGCAATACTAATATCGATGACAGCGATGCCCTTACCGGCCAACTTAGAGCATACACAACTAGAGAGATAAAGAATACGTCACGACGAGCAAGAAAAGGATAGCTAATTATAAAACTCTTAAAGATAGAAAGAGTTAGTACTGTGATTTTTTGTCCCTTACGGTGTAACCTGTTTTGTCAAGAGTGACAGTTTGTAGAAAATTCGTCAGAATAATAAGCTCTTTGTTTACCTTTGATGATTTAAGATTATTTTGTTCAAATACGTGCAAAAAATCATATTTTGGACTCGTAGGTTGTGATTTTGTTTAGGACAGAGACCTTGTTAATGTGTTTGTGCTGTAAAAATGGTAAGATGCGAATTTTTGGGCTACAGTTATCGAAGGGAGTAAAAAGCCCCAGATGAATCACTTCGCAGTGGCGTATCAATGAAAACTCGGAATATATTTACAGTTTATGAACCTTATTAGATTTACAATAAAAGATGTGCTGTTATTTATACGTTTTACCTGTGTTTTTGATTTAATTCTAAACATAACCTTCAACAACAGTGTTGCCTACTTCAAAATCTCAATAATCCTATAGAAGTAAGAATTCGGTATTGCTGTGTAGTGTCGGCTAAGAATAGCACTACCCCATTTCTTCCGGTGGGTGTACGTAAGAGGCGACTAACGGTTTTTGGGCTTTTGAGGGATTTTTGGGCGATGCGGTTGGAGACCCATCACCAACAACCTTTATTTCACCATCTTTTCCCCACACAACTTCCAAAAGTGGCTGAGGAATTTCTGATTCCTTAGCTCTGGCTACCCATTCTAGGGATTTATAGTCGTGAGTATATGTATGTATGTATGTAAGTAAGAATTCATCATGTGAATAAGATAATTACTATGAACAAGGAAAGTATTCGGAACCAATTAAAAAATATATTGTTTAAAAGACAGTTACATTGATTGTTGATTTAAACTATGTTACTATGTTGAATTTGACTAAGGTAACGTGTAATCAAAATCACCAAAATCTGTACCATGGCTACTCGGTGGGAATAAAAACGTAGTTTGGAAATCATTCTAATAGGGTAATAGATCAATAATATTTTTGTTAAAATAAAACAACTCTTTTAATCAAATGTTCATTATAATTTTAATACACGTTACCTTAGTCAAATTCAACATAGTTTTAATTAACAATCAAAGTTCCTGTCATCTAAAAAATTAAAAAAAAAAGATTTCTTATCTAGATTAGTTCCGAATACTTTCCTTGTTCATAGTAATGGGAGGTTTTCTTTTTGAGAAATAAAAAAACAACATAGTTTCCTAGAGCTCTGTAGATGGCGTTGATGTAACTACGTTACTTAGTTAAACTTTTTCTTCGTGGCCTTAATCGTGTTGCCACAATAACTTCGCCAATGTCAACTTTAAAAACATGTGTCACATCACCATAGAGTAACTTTTTGGCGAGTAAAAACAACAAAAATAATGTTAAATATAAATACCGTCTTTGTTTATTTACTTTTAAGCTATCTTGGCTTAAACTGATATTTATTTAGACTTTCAAATCAGAACGTTTTTATGTACGTTCCATTTTACGATATCATTACATTCAAGTGTGAAAAACGGTGTGACGTTCCGTTCCTACCAGTAACATAGCAAGTCTGGCGCCATCTATCCTGAGAACAGGGAAGAAGAAAAAAAGGAAAACCTCTCATTATCTTATTCACATGATGAATTCTTACTTCTATAGGATTATTGAGATTTTGAAGTGGGCAACACCGTTGTTTTTTGTTGTTGAAAGTTATGTTGAGGATTAAATCAAAAACACAGGTAAAATGTATAAATAACAGCATATCTTCTATTGTAAATCTAATAAGGTTCATAAACTGTAAATATATTCCGAGTTGTCTTTGATACGCCACTGCGAAGTGATTCATCTGGGGCTTTTTACTCGCTTCGATAACTGCAGCCCAAAACTACTTATTTACCTATTTTTAAAGCACGATAACATAAACAAGGTCTCTGCCCTAAACAAGCTTACTTTTTTTTTTATAGGCGGTATCTGGGGTATCACGGTAGTGCCCCCGCCAAGACGAGCCAAGCGAAGCGCACGGGGACTACCTACCTTTTCTCGAAGCGCTTCGTCGTTTTTTTGAACCCTCATAACTTGGGTTTGGATTATGCTAGATCAACAAAATTTTCGGGATATATTGTCAATAGCGGACTTATTGAACATATTAAGTTTTAATTACATTAGCTTTTATACTTCAGATTTTATTTATATCTAAAAAACGCTGATTTCGTCACTGACTCACTGATGATCATCAAAATTATTAAGGTATTTCCTAATGTCCTAGAAAGCTGAAATTTTGTATGTAAGCTAGTATTAGCACACAAACAACAAAAAAAATATAAAACTTGTAACTTTCATCCTCCAACCCCTTAAACTAAGGGATGGGAGTTTGTATGAGACTTGTAATTTTAAAAGATTAAATTTTTATGACGCTAGAGGTCTAATCTAATAATAATCTAAAACTTGGTGCCCGCAGATATATATACGTATGGGTACTCCTTGTTATAAAAAAAAAAATGTTACAAACAACTTACAAAAAGAAATGAAATCCCACCAAAAACATTTTCATGTAAAATGTTGCCAAGACGAGCCCATATGACTCGCACTGTCAAAAAGTTATCAGATCTCATGTAGAGCCAAGCTTCTAACACTACACGCCCTAACTCTACAAGGCCTAACTTCACAAACTCTACACCTTAGTCAAAATATGTGGCTTGTGAACCAACCAGCGCATCTTATTTGCTTTCAAACCTCTTCCCCTTTAGTTTTTCTTTGATTTTTGGAAACAAGTAAAAATCACAAGGCGCTAGGTCAGGGGAATTTGGCGGGTGAGGGAGAATTGACACATTTTTCGAGTTGAAAAAGTCTAGTGTTCTGGCAGACGTGTGCGGCGCCGCATTGTCGTGGTGCCAGAGAAGGTGCCGGATTCCTGACTTCGGTCGCTTGTCACACCAAGCTGATATTACTGTTGGAGCACAAACTGTCACATACCATTCGGAGTTCACCGTTCTTTCATTCTCTAGCACAACAGTAGCAATATGACCCGTTTTGCAGAAAAACGAGGCGACCATTTGTTTCTGTGTGCTTCGTGCACGGCGACATTTCGTTGGAGTTGGCTCGTTTTCAAAGCACCATACAGTCGACTGTCGCTTTAATTCGGGATCATAGTTATATAGCCATGTTTCGTCACCAGTCAGTATATCATATACGTTTTTTTTCTCGCCTCCGTTGAATTTATCTATACCGTCATTCATGAATAGGCACCAATCCACCCGACGGTCTTTCTGCTCATCGGTAAGTTTGTGCGGCAATCTCGAACAACGTTTACGGAGAGAAAGGTGGTCGTGAAGCAGACTCACCAAAAGTAGAAGCCAAAAGTTCAAAACATTATTCGCTGGGTGCAAAGTAGGGGGTGGGGAAACTCGAATCGATCACAGCGCGCACTGTGGCAAAAAAAAAGAACATTCGGCGGCTAATCAAGTGTAATTGAAGTGATGGAAAATATTCATAGTACTAAAATTTACAAATAATGCCAAGTTAATATATTTTCGCGTGTCGGAAATGAAGGAAAAACATTCATCTGCAATATTTATGCACATATTGGCAAAGATATATGTGATTCTGAAGTTCAAACTGAAATATCAAGCAATTTGAAGATTGTCAAGTTTGGCAAAAAAAACCAAGCACCAAGGATGTAATACTATTGTAAAGACTTTTGCTCATCGAGCAACCTTGCTTACAAATGCCGGCTTGCTTTCATCCAAATTACAGTAACACTAGAGCCATTATTTATGGTACAGAGTTTTAATTAGAAATACCATCTACAGTTGATAATCGTGTGTGGTGCTACAAGAAAGGATTTACTGCAAAGGTGCTTATAGGTATTACACCCGGAGGCTTTATTTTATTTCCTTTTTATCAAAAGTGGCCGGTGGAATGAAAAGCTATGCTCAAATAACAGTTGAATCAGGATTAGTTGATTAGGTATTTAGAAAATGGAGACATTGTTTTGGCTGACAAGACTTCCACAAATAAAGAAAATTTAAATGAAAATGGAAAAGAAATAGGAATCGTTATGCCACCTTTTCTAAATGATAAAAGGGAATTTTCAAGAGATGAGACAGATGCTACTTACATCGGTATCGCTTTATTAAGACGTGTTTGCCATACAGACGATATTTTGCATATTTGTTGTGTATTAGTAAATTTGCAGAACTCAATAAAACAAAATATATAACACAATTTACTTTTATTTAAGAACACAATAATAGAACAGAACAATATACTTTAACAGATAATCAACAACAGTATTAACTTAACTTCATAATTTTTATAGATTTATTATGATTGTACCAGTAAAAGAACGCTTTGGCAGAATCTCTTTATTATTATTTTCAGATTTAACTTCTTTCACATCTTGCACATGTTGAGCTAAAACTAATTTTCTTCCCTTTATTTTCGTTTGCAGTTAGAAAGTGATGTCGTGTGTTATTGCTTGGAATCCAGTTTTTATAATTAATTTGGCCATATTTGACTGAAAATACATAAAAAGAGTTTATTACTTACAACAATACAGTCATAAATTACAATCTGTAATATTTATAAAATGTATTATTCGATTACATTTATTTATTTCTGTACTTACTTACTTCTCGTGAAGTAAGCGATGAGAAAGTCCGTGTATACTATCTGTAATTTATTTATTGTCACTCTAGACGGGTAATACAAAACATCAGCGTTATTATCGACGCTATAGATTTACATGATCAAATAGAATATATATAAATTACGATACTTTCTTGAAATTATTTGTTTGTATACAGCCGCCCATTTGACATATCAATGTCCGCCATAAATTGTGAACGCTAGTTGGCGCTGCCGTCGCGCACCCAGCGAATTGAGGCTAGACCTTTTTTAAAGTCATAATAAATCATAGCGCGAAAATCACGTCGACTGAGCTCCATTGTTGCAAGTGAACTCCCGCCAGATTCTCGGAAAAATGATGCTCATTCAAATAAAAAATAAATAAAAAAAGTGTGTTCTCTATTCAAATATGTCAATAAAAAACCAGCCTATATGGTGTATAGCTTGCCAGTGTCAATTTAATGAGAAAACAGTATCTAACTTCTATTGGCATGCCCCTCGTACCCATGTCGCCTTTTACAAACACCCACGGGAGGGAATGGGGAAGCGCTATTTCAAACTGACACTACACAGCAATATGTATATAGAATTGTGTTTAAGAGCAGGAGAGGATAATAATTTATGAATCACCAAGATGACTGAGGATAATACTGTCATGAAATTATCTAAAACTGATTCAATATTGAGTTGTAGTTTATTCGTTTAGATAGTCGCTCTTTTAGCGTGCCGCAGAACATCACAGGATGATGGCAAATTTGGCGAATAAGGTAAATCAATATTTTTGTATGGATTTGGTACAGGTGGTAATGATTCCGTTACTTCGAGTAATGAAGAATATTTATTCTCTAATTTTAGTTTATGTCTCATACTTATATTTTGCCTCTTACACATAGTTTGTCTGTATTTTTTTTGTACTTTATTACAATATTCAAAAGTGCGTGCGGGTGTACCGATTCTTATACTATCTAAGCGAATTGACTATATACAGGAGATTTATAGCTAGGTTGGTTATAGTATCAAAAACTTATAATTTACTTTAAGCTTTATTTCCAATTGTTTTTAACATACTGAACTATTTGATGTAATCCTTCTTTGCCAGCGGATCCAGCTTTGAATAGGGTCTCTAACATAAACTTATTATCTACTTTATACACTTTGAATCTTGCATATACAACTACTGAGTCGTTTTCTTCATTAGTATTTTCACATGGTGGCTGTCCATTCTCATGCTTTTCAATACAACTATTTTTATCTTCTGATGATTTATTATAATGTTCTTTGGTATGACTACTATCACAATGTGTCTTTATAACATCTTGTTCTTCAACAGGACTATTTGTACACTCGGGTGATGTGTTTTCAGTTGGATTTGACGTAGAAGGTGCATCTGTGCTTGTTTCTTCAACTGAAGAACTGGCACTATTAATATCTAACTTAGGCTTTTTAGAAGTTTCATTTAACATTTTTAACATCCTTCTCTTTTTTCTTTGATTGCACCAAGTATTAGCTTTCGCTAGTATATCCATTTCAGTACTATTTCCTCTTTTTATTATAAATTTGTAATTAATATTTAAACTTCTAAGTATGTTTTGCAATTTCTTTATGATGGCGTCTACATCATATGAGGTGTCGTTGCTCGTTGGTAATTGGTATGTCGAAGGTTTGTTTTTTTTTCTCGTTTTATCACGAGGAGGAGCTGGAATTGAATGAATTAAATATTAGTATGTATCACTTCAGCACAGGACCAGTCGTTGTGGAGATCTTTGGGGAGGCCTATGTCCAGCAGTGGACATCTACAGGCTGATGATGATGATGATGTATCACTTCTATTTACTTAACACATACATCTTAGCTTCCGTATCGGGTAGTCTTAGTAGTATTTGGTCTTGATACACACATATACTCACGCTATTAGTTCTAAGTAGTGGCAGACACTTTGTATGATCCAGCGAAACCTCTCGAGCCTAATTTATATTCATCAATCTTTTCATACGAGCCCTTTTATTCTTCATGCTGTGCAAGGTTGCAAATTCTCTCTTTGATCTAAAAGTTCACACCCCCATGGTTGTTCTCTACTGATATTACTATTCACATCGCCTCTAAAAATTTACGAATTTACGGTATTTAATTAATATAAAATACATACCCATTATAGATAAGTCAACATCTTGGAAAGTCCAAGCTAAGCCCCACCGAGTAACACGGCCTTGGCAAAATTCTGTATGTGTGTGTTTCACTCCTAATGATCTGAGCTCTTCCAAAAGTTCCTTCAGATTGTATTTATGTCCTACCATCGTAGAGTAAATGCTGAAAGTAAAAAATATTTAATATTAATAATTGTTTAAAATTGGGAGGGACTGGGTGTCTTATCTTGTTTGAAAGTGATATAGGTAGTGTTTGTATACATACATACATACATATACTCACGCCGTTAATTCCCATTGGGGTAGGCAGAGACTATTGATCGCCACTTCGTACGATCCTGGCAAACCTCTCTTGCTTCGTCTACATCCATCAATCTTTTCATACATGCTCTTTTGAGCTGCCTTTTTGAGCACACTTTCATGAAACTAAACTATTCGAATTGGTCTAATTTCATGATAATATGCAGAAGCGTTTTTATTTACTTATACAAATATTTATATGTTTAATGAAAAATAAGGTTAGTAATTAAATAATTAATATCATAATGCCATGACAGTAATGATTTTTGTTTGCCTTAAATATTTTTGCCAAATATGCAAAACATGCTACTAGAGGGTTAGACCATTTTATGAATGTATACAATGCAATAAATTTATTGTGACATTGTGAAATTAAAGACTCTAATGTTCACGCCGTATATTCCCTAAGGGGTTGGCAGAGGTACTAATACCTCTGAACATAACATGACATTATCACCTGGAAGTCAGAGTGCCCACGTTTTGCTTGGAGAATGCAATCACAAGATAGGGGAAGGCATCGTGTTGTATGAATACACTGTCAGTTGACTAAGTACAAGTTAACCATGTGGGTATCCTCAAAATGTTTTGCCTCACCATTAACAACCATTATAAATTAACTACACATATGACTTAGAAAAGACAACTTGGGGTAGGCTCTACATAGGATATAAAATCATGATTGTCTATAGACTACAGGCCCATGCTGAAAAATTGATGGGTCATTTGAACCACCAGGTGACCTATGTAGAACGATATGAGAGCATTAAATAATAAGATTCAGCACTGTGCCGTCACTTGTAAGCTGTCCAACTGAGTGCAGGTGAGAATTCGAAAGTACAGGTAGAGTGAGTACATTTTGGTCACATATTTTTGTACGGCATTCTTATCATCGATAGATCCATTAAAAATAATAAGAAAACGCGCAGTGCCGTAAAAAATGGTGCGCCATAAAGTCGGATTTTTATTTTTATTTTCCGACAATAACCGGGGTAAATTTGGTCATTTGATTTTGTACGGCATCTGTGTCATACTATTTCAATACTGCTCCTAATCCATTATTCCGCAACGCCGTACAAAAAACATGCGACAAGGGGAAAAAATCGAGGGTTGCAATCCCCTCTCTTTCCGTAGTCCAGGGGGTGATTTGACACAACATGAAATCAATTTATTTTCAAAGTATTTTATGCATAGATAATATTTTTTCATGTGCCGTACATTTTCGTTGGTTCAAAGGGGAAAAAAGCTGAAAAGAGAAAATCAAAAAGGCAAAATCCATGTAACGAAATGTAAGGTGTTGTTTTTTTATACGGCATTTAGATAGTTTTAGATAGTTTAGCATTTTTCTTTTTATTCTATAAAAATATTTTTTTCAATTAAAAAAATCACAAAAATTGCTGCATGTCGTACTCGCACATTTTCGGAGCGACGTTCTGTTACGATGTTTAGAATTTGTAGGGAATATCGTATTTTATTCGGATGTATTCGGCTTGGACCCGAGTAGGGTGTTTGCGTAACAAACAACGTGAAAAACAAAACGTGTTGCGAGCACTCCGATCATGTCTGACCTCGTGGAGAATGAAAAATCTAGTGAAAGTAAAAGAAATGTTCAAGAAAAAGAGCAAGAAAGTGATTGTTTTATTTGTAATTTGCCAGGTGATCCTATTGATAACCGGATAAAATGTCTGTCAAGCGCAATTTTAAAAAAATGCATTGAAGCAATTGAGGTTAGGAGTAAGCAACAGTCTAACACCTCCAGAAGATCTATTGATGTTGCTTCAATTCAATTGCCTAAAGATCTTGAGGAAAAAGGATACCACCAAAAGTGTTATAAACAATTAACAAACTTATCCGGCAAACGAAAAATAGAAGAAATTGTTGATCCCGACGCCAACGAGAATAATCCAAGGTATTAATTTTTATTTATCATAAGTTGCCAAAAGTTGTTTTTTTTCTTTTAAACTCTCATAAAACTCTTATAAAAATCTCATAATAGTGAATTTTTTTCAATCAATATTTTTAAACAGAAAATACAACAAATACTTTATTGACAGCTATATTTGAAAAAATTTTGTTGTCTTATTATTAACTAAAATTTCATGCATTGTGACAATCTGACTATGACTAACCAAAATAATAATTTTTTTCAGCGGAAATAACGAAGAACCTGAAGAGCACGTATTTTTTGAACATGGTCTAACTGCTTGTGTATTTTGTGCGCAAGTACGCAAAAGACATAACCGTCAGCTCATGGTGTGTAGCTTTGCTGAAGCGAAAAACAATTACGAAACATTTCGTATTATTATAGATTTAGCTACTGAAAAATATGATTTAGCGATTTTACAAAGGATTGACCAATGTCAAGAGATGTCAGTATCTATACCATATCATAGGGTTTGTAAAACTCAATATTTAAATAACTGTAGGCAAAAAAAAGATAATACTGATTGGCACTTAAGGAGACAAAAACACGAGCGAGCTCGTAAGAATCTGTTAACATTTATTCAGGAAGAAATTGTTGAAAATATGCGCATTTTCCAATATTCCTTCTTGCTCAATTTATTCAGACAATTTTTATTGGAAGAGTATGATAATCAGAAGTTACCTAAGTGTTTTGACACGTCCAATATACAGAGTGAAATTTTACAACATTTCAAGGACGCTGTCATTTTTATTTCCAATCGTGGATGCAAACACGTTGTCTCTGCTAGTGCAACTCTAGAAAATATTGATATGACGTACGTGAATGAAGAAAATACCATTAATTCTTCAGCGTTATTCCTGCGCAAGATTGTTCTAGGAGTTGAAAAAAATCCAATCAATGATAATGTAACTGCGCCAAAACTTATCAAAGGTGAATGTGAAATTCCATATGCTCTATTACGTTTTTATAGTCTTTTGTTAACTGGCGGTGACGTGGATAAAATAAAAGACCCGAAAATGTTGGTCTTAGCCAAGTCTTATGCTTCTGATGTTATCTATACTATTCACAGAGGAAGAGTTAAGACATCCAAACATATAACTCTTGGAATAACAGTCAAAAGTTTCAGTAGTAGTGAAAAGCTTCTACGCCTCTTACATTCCTACGGGCATTGCATTTCGTATTCGAAAGTATTAGAATTGGAGACGGAAGCAACCTATACTATATCGGAAACAGAGAAGGTATGCCCTGCTGGTATGGTATTGCAACCATCTCTCAATAGTGGTTTTGCTTTCGATAATTTTGATCGATATGTAGAAACATGTGATGGTAAAGACACTATGCACGATACGGTTGGAATTTCGTTTCAAGATCACGCTCCACGAGTTGACATATTTTCTGAGGAAAGTAACGATGGTATTGGAAGTGACCAGCCTCGTAGAAAACGATTCCGCAGACGCTACGAAGCCGATACTCTCGTTATACTTCCACTTACGGAAACTCCAAAGTTCATAGGAACTCTCCAATTACCAGCAAACGTTAATGCACCTACTAATTTAGAAGCAGCTAGAAGGTTAGATAGAGTATGGATGATAAGCCATGCTTTGAATATACCTACACCAATGTGGGTTGGAATTAACGCTTTAATTGTCAATGACAAAAATATTATTCAAGATGTATTTTATTTAACCCCTATCAATGAAACACCTACCAAGGATTACGTGGTAAATGAAACTATGATGCGGAGTATCAAAGGTGCTGAAGAATGCCAACAACAGTACGCGCAGGTACATTATGATTTGGCCATAGCTAGTAAATCGTTGAAAATACAAAATTCTGAGCTGAGAAGAAATAAGGACTCAACATTGAAACGCATTTTTGTTCACTTGGGACCTTTCCACATAGCAATGTCGCAGTTCAAGGCGATTGGTAAATACATTGAAAATTGTGGTTTATCGGAAATTTTAATTGATTCTGGTTTATTGGCAAGCGGATCTGTAAACTCATTTCTTATGGGGAAGCACTTCAACAGATGTAAACGCTTACATCCTCTTATGTCTGTTGCTATTGAAAGAATGCATTTCAAATTTTTCATAGAGAAAGAAAATGTAATAGTAAGCGATGAGTGTTTACAATTCTTCAAAGCTTTTCAAAATAGGAAAGGTGAAGATATTAGTGGAAAATTAGTTACATACCCTACAGTAGATAATGTTGATGTTATAAATATATTATCTAAATATGAAGACTTCCGTAGAAAAACGTTAAGTGGTGATCTTGGAAGTACACCAAAATTCTATCTTACTTATGTTGAAATGGTTAACAACTACTTTCTTTTCGACCGAAGTATTCGCACAGATGATATCGATTTGTACAAATATACTCTGCCACTTATTACCAATCTGTTTTTTGTCTTCAATCATCAAAACTATGCTAGGTACCTGACTTTATACCATTGCAACTTGGAAAATGTAGAACAATCGCATCCTGGATTGAATGTCGTAGTAGGCATAAAAAGAACTAATAAGCCTTTTTCCAAGCGAGAAGTAGACTTTACTGTTGAAAGTACGATCAACGCTGATGCTGCTAAACGATCAACTGGCATTGCATGTATGAAGAACTCAATATCTGCTCGGCAAAGGTGGAGTAAAAGCCATGCTCTGCGAACGGAAATTATCTCTCACGTGCTCGCCGAAGTGCTAATGAAAAAAAGAGAAGAGTTTACTAATGATTTGAGGAGAAGCAAAATAGAAAAAAGTCAACTACAAATACAACAGTTTGAAGACAGTATTAACAATCGTTTGAATCCATTTTCATCTTCATTAAAAGATAACTTCTTATACAATATTAGTAATGGACAGTCTGCAAGTCATGAAGTCCATAAATTTCTAATGAATGTTGTGGAAATTGGAGAAGAGCAAAGGAAAAAATTTTTAGAACAATGTGCATCAAATCCCCATCGATTTGAACAATCTATCCAGAGAAATGTTATTCATACTTTCAAAGCCAAGAAAATAGTGAAACGTCAAGATGGAAAGGTGACAGAGGTTAAACTACACAGGAATTTATTTGGAAGATTGTTAGGTATATCTCTACAACAAAATGTTGACATTGAAAAGGTTCTGGAGTACCCTCTGACCCCTGTTCCACTATCATTATGTCATATGGATGGAACTATTAATAAAACAGATAAATCGAAGTTGGTAAAACCTTTGGTAGATAGAGAAAATATTGTTGAGAGTATTCCGAAGAATTTGGATGTCGTGATTATTGATGGATTTTTTTATCTCTATACTCTTCGAGACATACCTTCTACCTTTGGCGCTATAAGTTATAATTTGCTCCGTAATCTAACAAATCACGTGGCTACGGAAATCCACATGATCTTTGATACTTACCCAACACCAAGCATAAAAGATTACGAGCATTCTATACGAGATAATTTAAGAAATGATGATTTCGTTATCGAAGGGCCTCAAACGAAACGTCCGGCAAATTTCATAGCCGAATTAAAGAACATTAAATTCAAGGAAGCATTTGTCCAGTTCCTCGTCAATGATTGGTCAACTCAAGATAAAGCTACGTTGATTAAGCCTACACAGAAAGTGTTTCTAAATTATCAGCTGTGTCATTCTTACAGAAAAGTGGCAGAATCTGTCGTTAGCGAAGTATCTGAAAAGTATACCTGCAGTGCTCACGAAGAAGCTGATACAAAAATAGTGTATCATGTTTGCGCTGTTGGGTCAAACACGAACATTTTGATCAAATGTTCCGATACAGATATTCTCGTAATATTATTATCTAATATGAAACAAATCCTAGTAAATGTGGGCGAGAATCAGTTCAATGTCGATCGCAAAATATGGATGCAACTCGGAACCGGTAACCACGTAAAAAACATTGACTTTTGTGCTGTGTACAAAAACTTGGGCGAAAATCTCTGTTCTTCGTTGGCTGCATTCCATGCTTTTACGGGATGCGACTTCAATCCCGCATTTTATAGGAAGGGTAAAAACAGACCATTCAAAGTATTGGAAAAATCAGGGAAGTTCCAAGACGCATTCATTAAAATGGGGCATAATATGTTTGTTGCAAATCCACTACTTATGGAACAAACTTTCAATGTTCTGCAGGAATATGTTTGCGTTTTATACAACGTAAAAGCAAGAAAAACAGTCAACGAAGCAAGGTGTATCATATTTGAAAGGATTTATACGCCGAAAAGGGGTTGTCCATTAATCACGTGATCTTTTTTTAGCATTTTTTAACCCCCCCTCCCCCATTGGTGATGAGTGGTGAGGTTTAAGACCACCCCCCCTCCCCCTTCTCAACATCACGTGTATTTTTAGTAGCTACAACGAATCTTAAAATTTTCTGAATATTATATTATTTTAAATACAGGTAAGTATAAACTATAATCTTATTTTATTCTGAAATTAAGGACGATAATAAAAATGTGCCGCTTAATATATGTTTAAAAATCGTGCGTTTGACGAAAAATTAAATACACGAGATATCTTACTACACCCCCCCTCCCCATTGTGTTATTTTCGTGATTTTTATCAAACCCCTCCCCCCCCTTTCAAGCCTCACGTGATTAATGGACAACCCCAAAGTAGTAATGAAGCTTTCAAAAAATCAGCTATGAAATTGGAAGCAACGTCGTTTCCCCCTTGTTTCCGAGAGTTGGAGCAACATCTCAAGAGAAGTACCTACATAGCACAGATTTGGTGTAATGCCTACAAACCAGTACCGTCGACGTTGTTTCCCATAAACTATGGATGGGTTGTTAATGACAGTCGGTATGATTTCGATTGGTTTCACGGCGAGGAATGCCCCCAAAAAGTCTGTGACATAACGGAACCGGATCAGGCGGATCAGGAATCAGGCGAAGAAGATGATGACGTCATTGGTAAATAAATAAATAAATAAATCTTTACATCTTTAATTTGTACGTAAGATTTTGATTTTGACAAAGACATATTTATGTTTCAGAAAATAATATAGAAGATAATTTGGACGTCGATGAAGACATTGATTCCGATAACAACTCAGCAACTGATTCCGATACTGAATAATTGAAAGAAAAATTATAACAATATTATCATCATTAAACTTATCGATTTTAAAAAAAAATATTGTTTTATTTATTCACATCATTACAATGAAACAAATCAATTATATGTATGTATCAATAATGTTTGAATTATATATTAAACCAAAAAGTATATAAAACTGTTGATACTGGAATTGACAGTTTCAATACTTGGACATAATATACACACTGTTTCAGTTCAGTTAGACGTCATAGTGATTTTATCATATTATCAATTGTTCTCTTCAAAAATATGTTAATGCCGTACTGTATCAGATGAACATAAAGTACCCTTAAAATTGTAGCATCACTTTCATCAGCCTAAAAGATATGGTCCGCATAAAAATGTACGGCATCATTTTTTCCTAATTTATCTATGTTAATACTATTTAAAACAAGGGATAAATTGTAGAAAACTGCTGTATTTAATTAATCTATGATATTTAAACTTTTACAATAATTTGCAAAATTTCAGTTTTTGCATTTCTCTATAAAATTTTTTTGAACGGTTTCTTTTGAACGGCAATACTATATAACAATTGTATTTTACAATATCATGTTAAAAAAAAAGCTCCCGTACAGGATCAAATGACTTTACAGCTCTATAAATCAAGGATACGATGAAATTAAGATGATTATTGATATACATTCAATGGAACAATAATTTTTTGACGGCATTAATTTTAATAGAACTTTTGAGTGCTAGATAATGTTTTGGAACCGAAGCCGTACTTTTTCAAATCACCCCCTGGACTACGGAAAGAGAGGGGATTGCAAACTTCGATTGTTTCCCCTTGTCGCATGATTTTTGTACGGCGTTGCGGAATAATGGATTAGGAGCAGTATTGAAATAGTATGACACAGATGCCGTACAAAATCAAATGACCAAATTTACCCCGGTTTTTGTCGGAAAATAAAAATAAAAATCCGACTTTATGGCGCACCATTTTTTTACGGCACTGCGCGTTTTCTTATTATTTTTAATGGATCTATCGATGATAAGAATGCCGTAAAAAAATATGTGACCAAAATGTACCCACTCTACCTGTACTTTCGAATTCTCACCTGCACTCAGTTGGACAGCTTACAAGTGACGGCACAGTGCTGAATCTTATTATTTAATGCTCTTATATTGTTCTACATAGGTCACCTGGTGGTTCAAATGACCCATCAATTTTTCAGCATGGGCCTGTAGTCTACTACTCAAAAGGTGGTTTTCTACCCATTGAGGTTTTTTGTATTGTGAAATTAGAATTGGTTGATCACTAGTTGATAGATATAATAGACATGTATTTTAGTTGATATATAAAACTCAAGTACAGCATAAGCACTGTAGCTATTGTACTGCAAAAAAAATATTAAATAAAAAACTTATTGTTAAGGTTATCAACTTACCAAATTTTATCAGGTAACTTTTTGCTTTCTGCAATCAAACATTTTATAAATTCTAACTCTCCCCCTTCAGTAATAAGTTCTTGCGGAGATCCAGTAAATGCATTTTTTGGTGGTGGTCTGAAAAAAATAATTAGTTGACATTACCATCCACATGGGCTCTATCACCAATTTACTTTATCAATCATTTCTATGCTGTAAGCTAGAGAAGGTGTGGCGCATAATTTTAAACATTTGTTTTTATTAATGTAATTCCTTTAAAAATGCATCACTTTGCTCCTAAAAGTTTGGCTGTGAATTTGTATAAATTATAATTATAGCTGTTTAAAAAAATAACCAAGACTCTCCTTTGTTTAAATTCTGGCCTAGGTCCTTTATGTGAAGATATTATTCTGTAAATAAATATTTTAAAGCTCTTGCCTACCGGCCAGATATTAAATTTAATACCTTTAAAAATTACTATATGATTCTGAACACATTCAGAAATGACTGATTAAATTATTTTCTTTACCTTGCCATACTCCGCGATTCACATAATTCTTGAACATTACTGTAGAATGGTGGATTGCACATACAAAAGTCATATTTTTGATCACTATTTTGCGTAAAAACATGTTCGACAACTGATTTAGTTGGATTATATATCACTGTAAAATAAAATGAATAATTATAGTTTTTCATATTATGTAGTCCCTTTAGATTTTAACAAACTTGGTACTTCAGTGGGGTCTCAAAGGTAGAAGTCATAGGTTCAAATCTCCAATCAAGTCTAAATCACTTTTCCTTTTTAAAGTAAATAGTATGACATAGTATGGTGATTGCAAATAGTATGACATTATTTTGAATGTTTTTGTTCATGAAAACTTTTAATTATTATTACTTATAAATAAAGGATAAATAAAGAAAAGAAAAATTTCGACATTGGCGGGGATCAAACCCGCAACCTCGGGTAAACGTCCCCGTCGCTCTGCCAATTGAGCTACAGTGTGTAGGGTACAGAGGGGTTTTAACCGATTTCAGTAAAACTGCTGAACTTCGGTAATACTGAATGTGTAATGAATTTCGGTGCATCTCTACTCTTTACTATTCACTCTTTTGAAGATTGCTTTACATTGTTAATTGCTTGCTCTTTACTGAAATTATACTTACATTTGATTAAATCAGCTATTACAGACTTATTTGTCTCTATATTCTTAACAGCCATGTGGTAACTATCTTTGTCAGATTCAGTACCTATCATATGCCATTTATTGGTAACAGCTGCTAGTAATGGATATATAGCACAAGCTCCAGTTCCTGTGAACATATAAAGAACTTAAATAAAAAATAATATAGACATTGAATAATATGGTTTAATTTAAAATCTGTTTCAAGTGCAGCAGAGGCAGTCTTGTGGTTTCAATATTTATGACAGAGAATGCAATATTTGGAATTGTTTTATGAATTAAATTCATCTCTCCAGTTGCAATTTTCTCAATTATTCATGATATAAATATTCCTCTAATAAATGGTGTGAAATAAGAAAGCATTGTCAAAAACATCACAAATTAAAATCAGTGTTAGTTTCTCTTGGAAGCAGTTCCTTAGTTTAGTGATATCCATAAATGATGTAGTTGTTTCTGAGATCCACTGAGCGGAAATTAAAATAAAGGTTCATAGAAATTTTTATTGTTGCATAAAAGAGCAATAACATAATTCATAGCTTATTAGTTAAAGAGAAATGCCTATTTCTCAATGTATCTTAATCATTTACTGTATTATATGAAGCTAATATAATTGCTATTTAGATATAAGCAAAATTACTTTATGAAGTGTTGAAACCTCATCTTTAATTTTATATTTATATAGGGAGTTTTTATTAGCAGATTGGATAAATAAAGGCAGAATCATTAGGTTAATAAAATGTAACTTACCTATATCTATACCCCATACATTCTCAGTTTCTTTGATAGCAATCAACATGTCTTCTAGCCACAAAATATAATTGAGACGAAGTGGCAGAGTGGGGACTAGTCTGTCTTCAGGAATCTCCACTTTTAGCCCAAAGTCTTTGTTCAGTAAACATTTAGTAAGAGTCCTTAAAGCCACTGGATCTTTAAAGTCTATTGTGACATTTCCAGTTACTTCCTGAAAACGAAGTGTGCAAGTTAAAGCAGTTTTAAGCATAGGACATGAGAAAATTCAGAAGGATGGGTAGGTAAGTTTTGATGTTGGTGTAGGTCTGAAAAATTTACTTGCTAACCAGCCAATTTTAATGACCTTCAACAGTGAGAATTATTAGTAAGCTGACATAGCAGGACCAATATTCTTACCGTTTTACATATTTCAGAAAATTCTGGATATTCTTTAGCGAGCACCTTGAAGTCCGGAGGGTTTTTATAAATATTTCGAGGATGCATAAATTTATTGAGAGACATTACGTTGCAATTGACAAACACTTGTTCAAAGATAATAGTCGTAGTCGTCAATTAGTCAAAATACCGAATCGAATTTCAGTTTCAGTTCAGAAATAAAGTGGAAAGGTTAGGTAGGGTAGTTGTTTTTGTTTTTTTTTAATCTATTTTCTATCAGTATCAGAGTATAGAAAGAAGGAGTAGGGTAGGTACAGTCCGTTCACATTAATTTTCATTTATGTTATGTTAGCATTACTTGCTGGGAAGTGTATCTAGTGCTCCGTGGTGTTCTTTGGTTTTTACTGCTTTCGATATTATTATAAGATATAATTATCATGCCAATAAGGATTCAGAATAGCGCCAGAAAGTAAAGTTAGGTAAAATATGATAGCACTCTGCTATTATTAATATGCAATGGATTTATGTGCAAATGAAAGATTAAAATAAATTGTAGTTAAGAATTTATTTTAATCAACTTGTTCACATGTAAAAATCAGAAGTAATAATAAATAACAAAATTTGATATATGTCATGTAAAAAAGAAGAATAGACAACAATGAAATTATTATAGAACTTAGAATGTCATACGACCTCTTTCGCTTCAACACTCCTCCTTAATTTCATTTCTCTAGAGCCATCCCTTTTACACACCATTCAAATTTTCCTTTCGGTAAAGACTTTGTCAAAGTATCAGCTACCATTCGTGCTGTCTCCACATAGTCCAACCTCATATGTCCACATTCAATTACTTCTCTCACAAAGTGGTGGCGCACGTCTATATGCTTTGTTCGCTGATGATGTACAGGGTTCTGCGCAATTGCAATAGCAGATTGACTATCACTAAAAACTCTGATAGGCTTCTCCTCCTTGAAAGTTATCTCAGATATAAACCTTTTAAGAAAGATAGCTTCCCTAGCTGCTTCAGATATTGCGACATATTCAGCCTCTGCAGTAGAGAGAGCTACAGTATTTTGTTTTCTACTTTCCCAGTTAATAGCTCCTCCTTGCCATAGAAAAACTATTCCTGTGTAGGATTTTCTATCATGACATGAACCATGACTTGCATCTGCATAGCCCACTACAGAATCAAGATTTTTATCTTTACTATAGGTCAGTCCTACAGTTGTGGTACCCTTTAAATATCTTAATACTCTTTTAGCAGCTGTCCAGTGGCTTTCAGTATAACAACTGTTAAATTGACTAAGATAGTTAACTGCATGCGCAATATCTGGCCTTGTTCACACTGCTATGTACATCAATGACCCAATTAGAGTTTGATATGGTATATTCTTATTATTTATGTGTTCTAGTCCTGGTTTGTCAAGTTTTTGACCAGGTACTGAAGGTGTTGATGCACTCTTGCAGTCAATCATCCCAAAAGATTTTAACACTTTTTTAATATACCTCTCTTGATCAATTCTAATCTCTTTATCATTTTGTGTGATGTGCATCCCTAATATATACTCTGCATTTCCGAGATCCTTCATTTCAAACTTAGACATCAAACCTTTCTTAACTTTCTCTAGCTCCTGGTTATCATTCCAAAATATTAGCATGTCATCTACATATATTGCTAATATAGTTATCTTTGATCCATTATATCTTGTGTAAACACAAGGTTCATTAAGAGATTGGATAAAACCTAAATTTAATAACTCCTTATTTAATTTACGATTCCATTCCCTTGGAGCTTGCTTTAATCCATATAAGGACCGCTTTAATAAACATACATAATCTTCACCATTTATTTCATAACCCTCCGGCTGTTTCATGTATATGGTTTCAGACAAATCTCCATTTAAGAATGCAGTTTTTACATCCAATTGAGCAATCTTTAATCCACTATATGCTGCAAAAGCCAATAATGTTCTGAGGGAGCTATGTCGTACGACTGGAGCAAAGGTCTGATCATAATCTACTCCATATCTTTGGGTAAAACCTCTTGCAACCAGCCTCGCTTTATATCGTCTTCTATTCCCCCCTTCGTCCTTTATTTTAAATAACCATTGACAATCAATGACGTGACATTTACTCGGTCTCTTAACCAACTTCCAAGTCTGGTTTTTCTGGAGAGCATCCAACTCCTCCTTGATAGCTTTTCTCCACTCTTCACTGTCATTTCTAGATAGTGCCTCTTGAATGGTTTTCGGAACTTGAATCAATTCAGCTGCTTGATATAGTATATAATCAGGAAATAGTTTTGGCTTCCTATCTCTTAGTGGATATCTTCGACCACCTTCTTCCAAGGGTATCTCTTCATTGTCTGTAATAGGCTCACATTCAACAAATTCTTCTATCTCATCTTCGTTTTCGTCAATCTCTCTTGTCGTTGGTTCAAGAATATTCTCTTCACTTCTTGTTTCAACTGCTGGACTACTATCATTTTCAACTTGCTGAATTCTTTCTGCTGTCTGCTTATTGACATCTACGGATTGTTGATAGACATCTTCATATTGCAGATTCCTATTATCAGTTTCCTCTACTGCATGATTAATATCATAATTAGTGTTAACTAAATCTTGTTGTGGATTATGATCTACATTAATATACACAATTTCTTCATCCTTCGGTATCAACTCTTCATCAAAAATCTTCTCTAAGTTCCCATTTTTACCAATTCTCTTATTTTCAAAAAATATAACATTTTTGGCTTTGAAGATTTTTCCTGTTTTGGGGTCCACTAGCCTGTAAGCCTTAGTATCATCACAGATACCAGTGTGAACAAGCTCTCTGCTTTTCTTATCCCATTTTTTCCGTTTCTGCTGAGGAATGTGCATAAATGCCACACAACCGAATGTTCTCAACATGGTCAAATTACTTTTAACACCGGTCCATTTTTCTTCTGGTGTCATATCTTTAATCGCGATGGTGGGTGATCTGTTTTTCAGAAAAACTGCATGTCGGACAGCTTCTGCCCAGTAATGCTTTCCTAATCCAGAATCTTGTAGCATTGATCGTGCCTTTTCACAGATTGTACGATTAGCCCTCTCGGCTACCCCATTCTGTTCGGGTGTATACTCGACTGTCATCTGGTGTACTATTCCACATCGCTCAAAGTAATTCTTCATTTGCTTGTTAACAAACTCTCCTCCATTGTCACTTCTAAGAACCTTCAGTTTTCTTCCACTTTGTTTTTCAACAAACTCTTTGAATTGTATAAACTTCTCATAAACTTCATTTTTCTGTTTCAAAAAATAAATAAACGTTTTTCTCGTAAAATCGTCTATGAATGTTAAAAAATACCTATACCCACTAATTGACGCTACCTCCATGGGTCCGCATACGTCTGCGTGTATTAATTCTAACATATTTGAAGCTCTCGTAGCTTTTTTTTTATTTTATTAATAGATTTGGGAAAACTTACCCCTTTTGCCAGTTTATCTTTAAGTAATATGAGATTTCTTACACCAAGATGTCCCATCCTACGATGCCATAACATCAACTGATCATCTTGAGTAGCTGAAGAAAGTGCAGAACCCTGTAAACAGCACTTAAGTTTATATATGCCTTTTTCTTCTACACCTTTTAATACAGCCTTTCCTCTTATCTCGCATTCATCTCTTTTAAAGATCCCACATCCAGATTTTGTAAATACCACCACATTTCCCTTTCTCGCAATGGCATTCACACTCAATAAATTTGAAGATAATTTCGGTACATATGTTACATTTCCTATAGTCAAACCAATCTTGTCACACTCTACAGTCCCTTTACTTTCACCCAAAACTACATTTCCATCAGCACACATAACTTTTAAAGGTTTTTCGCTTTTATTTAACTCTTTGAACCACGACATCCGATTCGACATATGAGTAGAGGCTCCAGAATCTATAATCCATTCTTCTGAATCTTCAGCTTGTACTATTCCTAAAGCAAAGGCTTGCATAGCTTCCTTCCTTTTATTTGGGTTGTCGGAACAGACATTAGCTTTATGTGGCCCTCCACATATAAAACACTTTATCTTTTTCATATGTTTTTTAAAGTTCTTTCCTTTTTGCTTATTACTCATAAGTGCACTGTTTTCACTTAAATGACTCTGGTGGTAATGTTCTTCCATTTGAAATAGTTTTGTTTTAACGTAATCTGTAATAAAGTGCAATATTGCTGTTTTCTATAGCGAGTCTCATTGGTTGGAATTCACTAGTCAAACCTTGGAGAATGAGGGCAGCCAAAAGTTCATCATCTACTTCCTTTCCTAAATCTGACAGTTCTTGCGAAGTACGCATAATTCCAGTAACATAATCTCTAACCGTTGGGAAATTCTCTAATTTCATTCCGACTAACTTTGATAAAAGTCGACATCTATTATTTAGACCCTTGTCTTCGAATGCGTCTCTTTAAGCATTCCATGCTTCCTTGGCGGTTTGTGCTCTTCGAACATGAACTAGACAGTGAGGTCTTACCATCAGACAAATCTTTGCCCGAGCCTTCTGATCTCGTTTTACACCTTGGGCATCAGTTGGAGTTTCACTTGTGAACTGCCAGAAATCATCATGAATTAGATATAATTCCATGAGAAATTTCCATTGGGAATAATTACTCGCACCATCCAATTTCTCTATTGAAGGTAGGCTTCCCGAACTTCCCGAGGGTGAATCTCTTGAACTTGCATTTGAACAATCATTTGACAACATTTTTATTCTGGGCTCAATAACCTATGATAGCACTCTGCTATCATTAATATGCAGTATGCAATGGATTTATGTGCAAATGAAAGATTAAAATAAATTGTAGTTAAGAATTTATTTTAATCAACTTGTTCACATGTAAAAATCAGAAGTAATAATAAATAACAAAATTTGATATATGTCATGTAAAAAAGACGAATAGACAACAATGAAATTATTATAGAACTTAGAATGTCATACGACCTCTTTCGCTTCAACAAAATAACTGTAAACGGACAGTAGGACTGTAGAAAAGCCGGTAAACAATGTTGCTCGTGTTTAAAAACACAAACCATACATGCGTAAATTATTGCAGTATCACTCTATAAAACTTTAGAAGGGGTAAACAGAGTGTCGGAATAAAAAAAAACCTCAGCCACTTTTGGAGGTTGAGTGGGGAAAAGATTTTAATAAAGGTTGTTGATAGGTCTCCAGCCGCATCACCCAACAATCACTTAAAAAGCCCCAATACCCTTAGCCGCCTCTTACGAACACCCACGGGTAGAAATGGGGTAGTGCTATGCTATTCTAAGCCGACACTACACAGCTTATAGTAGAATTTATGAATTTAATGTTTTCGGTGGTGGTCACACCGCGCTGGTGTTTGGTAACCAAACCAAATGCACTCTGTGAAGTTAACCTTACTTTCAACTACAAACAACTAAATATTCGCCGCGGCTGATTTTACCGAAAAAATATGAAAATCTCCTTTTGGCGGGAAGATCAGCTGTGATGTTTAGTTGACATTTCCGCCAATGTTTGGCTATTGACACCGAAGATTGACGTGGATGGATGGATGGATATGAAATTAATGGAATGTTTAATAGATTTTATTCAGTTATCTCGCTTATATTTTATTGACTCCAATGTGGGATGATAATAATGTTATTTGTTGTGAGCTGTTGTAGTTGTGCAAGCAAAAACCGATAATTACTGGAATACTTTAGTTTAGGTTCCAAAACAAAGAGTAGCAAAAAGAAACCGTTTACTGTATACTAAAATTCTATTTAAAGCTCCTGGAAATAAAGCTTCTTAGTTTTGTTGCGTATTGTGCTTTGTTTAATACTTTTAGTAAGGGTTTTCTCTTCATTCATTCTCAATCTAACTTAGATTTTCGGTTGGCTCAAAAGATCGAGAAACCAGGGCCGTATAACCATTATTTATATTATCTTTATCTGTGCCATATATAAAAAAAGAATTTCGGTGAAAATAGCCTCGGCCCTAAATATTATATATGTATTTATGATTTTTATAAACTGTTTATATTAGGCTTGGGTAGATCCAGCTCCGCGAGGGGATTCGAATCACCAGGTTCAGGCTCAGTTCCGGTACTGAATCCTCTTAACCGGGCCGGACCGCTTATCGAATCCGGCTCGGTTATGAAATTCGGAACTGAATCAAACAACCAAAAAATACCACGCTTACGGAACGTAACGATTGCTGTTGACATACATTTAAAAATCAATTATCTCATATGTATAATGATTCTGTTTGGGTAAAGGCTATGTTCGCTAACATAAAAATATCTATGTGTAAAAAAAATATATATTTAGAAACATCTTAACAACATCTTATAACAATATCTACACATAAATATATGCAAATCAGAAAGTGACACAACATAAAACACTATCGTATTTATAATATCACTATAAACACCATTATTTATGAAAAGATTGATAAATCTATTAAACGAAATTGGCAAACAAAGAACAAAAAAGGACAACTCTCTTTTCGTCTCTGTCTCCCAAGTTCAAATTGTATTACATTCTTGTCTCGCTCTCACATTCAGCAAGCAAAGCAAATGTAACGGTAATAATCGAACCGATCCTGAACCTGATGCCTGAGCCTGTTGTTCGAAAACAATAAAACCGAGCCGGTGCGGAGCGGCCCGGTTAAGCGAACCTGCACCTGATAAGAAAGAGTGGGGCCGGTTAGGCCAATCAGGCTCACGCAGGGATTCGAATCATTTGAATCCACCGAGCCGGACCTACACAGGGCTAGTTTATATTGATTGGTTGCTTAAAATTATGCATTATATATTATAATTTGTATTGAAGTAATATTGTTGTTAAATAAATTTTAGTGTGATTCTAAATTTGAGCTGAAATATACTATTTAGACGTATTCTTTTACGTAAAATATAGTTTTCTTGTGCTTGTTTGAGGAGAAAACATAATAAATATGTCTAAACAACTTTCAGGCATGTATATAACCTCGACAAATTATTTCATTTTAGCTTACTGTGTACATGTGATTATCCTAATAAAAAAATGTATCTATACTTTTTACATGTTTCAAATGTTAAGTGTTAAATTATTTGCCAACAGACGAGTCAAGCAGTGATGAATCCACTCCACCGGCGCCTGCCAAAAGGACTAGAACTGATACGTATGACTATGGAGCATCATCTACTACATCTTTTAGTTCAGGTACATTCTAACCTTCCAAAGTTATCATTATCGATTTTATGCTTTGAATACTTAAATAGGGTTTTCCTACTTCTAACTAACAAAAGATTTAAAAACAAACATCTGTGTTTTCTTTATTATTCACAATTTACTAAATGAACAATCATTTGGATTTATGCTTTGGCACCATTTTTTAAAATGGTAATGGCAAGAAAAATACTAAAGTATTTTTTAAATAACACTGTTCTAAGTCTTAAAGTTCCACAAATCACCTACACCTATCAAACTAGAAACAGTTTTATTAGTTCTTTACACAGTATATTTATGGGTGCTTCATAGTTATTAAATTCATCTGATCTACTGTAAGTGGTGGGAATTACAAATAACTTTATTTAACAACAAACTTCCTAGTTATAATTAAGTTTCTCATGCTCATTATTTTCTTAGACATTCAATGTGTTAGTTTTTGTTTGAATGGCAACCAGTCATGGTAATACAAAAAAACGAAATATATGATTTTCTAGACCAAGAACATTTGAAAAATACTTGAAGGTTGTTAATATCTCCATTCTTAGTTATATTGGATTAATAAAATACATCTTAGACTTTATATTCTTTGATCATGACTCCAATTTCTTTTACATTTTATTGAACAACATTTTTCTAATTGACATTCCTATGTTGACAACAAACCATAAAACAAAAACATAGACTTCTATTTAACTAATAAGTAGTTAACACTCCCCCTCAATTTCAAATTTCTATAAAATAAATTTTAAATTGATAAACACAAAATAACAATACCTAACATTTTCTTTCAACAAATTATATTCATATTACTAACAAAAGTCTCATGTTTATATTTCGGTAATGGTTTGGTAAATATATCTGCAATATTATCCTCTGTTGGAACATACTCTATTTTAAATAAATCTTTCTTTAACATATCTTTAACATAATGAAACTTTATGTCTATATGTTTCGAGCGTTTACTATTCTCTGAATTCTGGATCAATCTTATTGCACTTTGGTTATCTACCAATAATGTTGTGTTGACCTGTTGCCGAGTCAAATCAAACAAAATACCTTTTATAAACACAATGTCACATACTGCACCTGCTGCTGCAACATACTCAGCTTCTGCAGTAGATAAAGCAACTGCACTCTGTTTTCTTGAATACCAATTGATTAAATTATTACCATAGAAAATAGCACAACCACTTGTACTCTTCCGATCTGTCATATCGGATGCCCAGTCTGCATCAGAATAAGTAGTTTCTTCCTTTTTACTTGATCTCGTGTAAAGTAATCCTTTATCTATAGAGCCTTTAAGATATCGAAGTATTCGCTTACCTGCTTTCCATAAACTTTGTGTGGGTTTGTCTAAAAATCTACTTAAATATGAGACTGCAAAAGTAATATCTGGCCGAGAATTCATTGACAAAAATGTTAAGCATCCTATTAACTCTTTGTATGGTACATCTATTAAGTCTTCTTTACTGTTATATAACTGCGTTTCCATAGGCGTTCCAACAGGTTTACATTCTGTCATATTAAACCTCTCTAACACTCTTTGAATCATCGTTTTCTGTTTTATTACTAATCGTTCTTCTGTTCTGTCTATTTCTAATCCTAAATAGTTACTTACCTGACCTAAATCTTTTACATTAAACTCGTCTTTCAATTTTTTCATAATAGTACTACTTCCCATTAAAAGAATATCATCTACAAATATAAGTAATATACTATCATCGCTCTTATACAGACATACATCATTTAAAGATTGTGTAAATCCATTCTTGGTTATAAAATCATGAAATCTTTGATTCCAACATAAAGGCGCTTGTTTTAATCATAATGCTTTTCTGAGTTTGAAAACTTTCTCTTTACCATTTACTCCTTGTGGACATTTTATATACACATCTTCTTTAAGTTCGCCGTTTAGAAAAACGCGGTGGGAACGTCTAATTGTCTTATTTGTAATCCTTCATCTATTGAATGAGATAGCATTGTTCTAATAGTCGTCATACGCGCCACCGGTGAATAATAGTCCTTGACGTCTCTTTGTTGATAGCCTTTGGCAACTAATCTAGCTTTTCTAGTTCCATCTTGTTTAACTCTAAAAATCCAATTCGTTTCAATAGCTTTGTGTTTTTCTTTTTGATAAGTTTCTGTTGATTCCCAAGTTCGTAATTTCTCGTGTGCGTCAAGTTCTTTCTCGATTGCTTTTACCCATTCAACATCCTTTATAGCATCTTCATAGCTTTCTGGCTCACCAGAACACAAACAGTATATTGCATTTACTTCATATTCTTCAAGATAAGATGGAGTGTTAATAACCCTTCCATACCTACTCCTCTTTATTTCTTCTTCTTCTTCATTTTTATTATTTTCATTAATCTCTCTTGATCTGTCTTCACAGTCTACATATTCTTCTTCATCACAGCCGTCTCTTTCACTCTCATCAACTTCTAATTCTTCATTCACTCTTTTAATCATTTGTCCAGTTTCATTTGGATTTTCATTTCTCTCTTGTTCACATATATACTTTATATCACTCTCGTCAAAAGTCACATCTCTGCAATCTATTATTTTATTAGTCTTAGGATTCCATAACCTATATCCATTCATACCATATCCTACCATTCTCATTTCACTAGCCCTCTTATCAAATTTTCCTTGCTTTGGTACTATTGTAGCCCAAGCTTTTGAACCAAATATTCTCATGTTTGATATATTTACTTTCCCATAATATATTTCTGCGGGTAATTTATTGCCTATTGCTACACACGGACACCTGTTTATTTGATAAGCTGCACACTTTATGGCTTCTCCCCATAAGTATTTTGGTAATACTGACTCAATAAGTATTGTCCGGGATTTATTGTATAATGTTCTATTCATTCTCTCTGCTACCCCATTAGATTGTGGAGAATATGGATGAGTAAATTGCATAATTATTCCTTTGTTTTTACAATAATTAATTAAAGTTTTATTTTTAAACTCACCTCCATTGTCGCATCTTAACTTCCGTACTCTATTCCCCGTCTGTGTCTCTATTCTGCTTATATAATCTTTTAAATTATTTGTCGCTTCATTCTTATTTTTCAATAGATATACTACACAAAAATGAGAAAAATCGTCTATAATAACTTGAAAATAAGCTTCATCATTAATACTTGTAGTACTTACCGGTCCTGAAAGATCTGTATGCAATAGTTCTCCAATATAACGGGATCTACGTCGATCTAAAGAGAAGAATGGTTTTCCAATAGATTTACCCTCAACACAAGGTCCACACACAGAATCAGAGTATGGTATAGACAAATGTTTTCTATTAGCGTGACCTAATCTTCTATGCCATAAATTTTTATCAGTTATCAAACATCTATCTTGATTTTCTAATTTTAAAGTAATACCATATAAATTGCCAAACATTTTTCCCGTCATATGATATTTTTTGTAAGAAATTTTGACACCATTGCTTTGAAAACTTATTTTGTTACCTTTTAATAATAATCGTCTAACAGATAACAAATTATGACTTATACCTTTTACGATAACTGCCTCAACCGGTATTACCCTATTTTTGTGTTTAACATTTAATATTCCCTTTTTGTATACTGGTAAAGATTGACCATTTGCAACATAAATCTTACCCTCTGTATCTAAATTTTCTACATTTGACGTATATTTTTCATATTTAGACATAATTAAATTTTGAGTGGCTCCCGAATCAATAATAAAATCAATAAAATTTTCGCTATCTTGACAAGTCAAATTACGCTCACTCGTGACAAATCCTAAATTATTATCATTATTAGTCGGACTTGCCATTACCTTTTCATAATTAGTTTTAAATCGCCCTCGTCTACTGAACCGTCCTCTAGCTCTGTCAAATCTTCCTCTGTAATTGCCTCGCATAGCAGAAAAATGTCTCCCACCATAGTTTTCTCCAAATGCCTCTCTTTGTTCATATCCTCCTCTGTGTCTGCATTCATATGATTTGTGTCCACGTCTACCGCATTTGTCCAGTTTCATTTGGATTTTCATTTCTCTCTTGTTCACATATATACTTTATATCACTCTCGTCAAAAGTCACATCTCTGCAATCTATTATTTTATTAGTCTTAGGATTCCATAACCTATATCCATTCATACCATATCCTACCATTCTTATTTCACTAGCCCTCTTATCAAATTTTCCTTGCTTTGGTACTATTGTAGCCCAAGCTTTTGAACCAAATATTCTCATGTTTGATATATTTACTTTCCCATAATATATTTCTGCGGGTAATTTATTGCCTATTGCTACACACGGACACCTGTTTATTTGATAAGCTGCACACTTTATGGCTTCTCCCCATAAGTATTTTGGTAATACTGACTCAATAAGTATTGTCCGGGATTTATTGTATAATGTTCTATTCATTCTCTCTGCTACCCCATTAGATTGTGGAGAATATGGATGAGTAAATTGCATAATTATTCCTTTGTTTTTACAATAATTAATTAAAGTTTTATTTTTAAACTCACCTCCATTGTCGCATCTTAACTTCCGTACTCTATTCCCCGTCTGTGTCTCTATTCTGCTTATATAATCTTTTAAATTATTTGTCGCTTCATTCTTATTTTTCAATAGATATACTACACAAAAATGAGAAAAATCGTCTATAATAACTTGAAAATAAGCTTCATCATTAATACTTGTAGTACTTACCGGTCCTGAAAGATCTGTATGCAATAGTTCTCCAATATAACGGGATCTACGTCGATCTAAAGAGAAGAATGGTTTTCTAATAGATTTACCCTCAACACAAGGTCCACACACAGAATCAGAGTATGGTATAGACAAATGTTTTCTATTAGCGTGACCTAATCTTCTATGCCATAAATTTTTATCAGTTATCAAACATCTATCTTGATTTTCTAATTTTAAATTAATACCATATAAATTGCCAAACATTTTTCCCGTCATATGATATTTTTTGTAAGAAATTTTGACACCATTGCTTTGAAAACTTATTTTGTTATCTTTTAATAATAATCGTCTAACAGATAACAAATTATGACTTATACCTTTTACGATAACTGCCTCAACCGGTATTACCCTATTTTTGTGTTTAACATTTAATATTCCCTTTTTGTATACTGGTAAAGATTGACCATTTGCAACATAAATCTTACCCTCTGTATCTAAATTTTCTACATTTGACATATATTTTTCATATTTAGACATAATTAAATTTTGAGTGGCTCCCGAATCAATAATAAAATCAATAAAATTTTCGCTATCTTGACAAGTCAAATTACGCTCACTCGTGACAAATCCTAAATTATTATCATTATTAGTCGGACTTGCCATTACCTTTTCATAATTAGTTTTAAATCGCCCTCGTCTACTGAACCGTCCTCTAGCTCTGTCAAATCTTCCTCTGTAATTGCCTCGCATAGCAGAAAAATGTCTCCCACCATAGTTTTCTCCAAATGCCTCTCTTTGTTCATATCCTCCTCTGTGTCTGCATTCATATGATTTGTGTCCACGTCTACCGCATTTGAAGCACGACAGAAAAGCAGTAGGTTGCTCCATGCAATCAGTTTCGTGTAGTTTTACTTCCTCATCCAGCAACCTTGACCTTACAAATTCTATATTGGCTTCTCCTTCCGATACAACTGTTTCGATACTAGTGATAACATTACCGTATTTTGCTGGCATTGACGATAATAAGTAACAGATTTTATCGATAGTCGGTACCTCACAACCAGCTGATACTAGTTCGCTGACCAGGTTGTCGAACCTTAAAAAGAAATCTTGCAAACTTTCTTCCGGTTTGCATTTAATTGTCATTAATTTTCTCTTTAAGTGTAGTCTGCTACTAATACTTTTTCTTTCAAATAGTTTTTCCAAATTTTTCATCATTTCATAAGCTGTTTTACATTCTTTTACTACTTCTAAATACTTATCTGATATGCATTGTACCAGTAAGCTCTTCGCCTTTGCATCTTTTCTTAGCTTTACTTCCACCTTTTCTTCTTCTTGTTCATTTTGCGATACAAAATTCCATAGCTGTTTTTCTTCAAATAAAATTTGAATTCTATATTTCCAATTACTGAAATTAGTTTCAGCCGTCAGTTTTGGTAAAATTTCCCTATCTGCCATTTTCTTTTTCTTCTTCCTTTTTTACTTTTCTTCAATTCATATGATCTGCGTACTATTTTATTATTCTTGATTGCGCAGTGGAAGCGTTTGTTAATATCTCCATTCTTAGTTATATTGGATTAATAAAATACATCTTAGACTTTATATTCTTTAATCATGACTCCAATTTCTTTTACATTTTATTGAACAACATTTTTCTAATTGACATTCCTATGTTGACAACAAACCATAAAACAAAAACATAGACTTCTATTTAACTAATAAGTATTTAACAAAGGAGACAAAAAAAAAACCAAATTTAAAAAAAGGCTGTTTTTCCTTAATGCCAGGCACATTATTTGGTTATGGAAGCTTTGTTACTGTATACAAATTACAATACAAACATATAATAACCACAGTTGATCACCTTCAAAATAGCATTTGGTAAACCTTCTATATTATCTGTAACCTTTTGATTTTATATGATCTACCCATTCCATTACATATATGATGCATTTTAATATTTACTTGTGATTATTTAGTTAATAAAAATCTAAATAATAAAGCAAAAACTAAAAAAAATATACATAAAACATTATATATTGTATTTTGGCATATGGCCTTGTATTTAATTAAAATCTGCCCCATAGTACAAATTTATAAAAAAATAATTAGTCTTTATGAAACAACATGACCAAAGAATTTATGTGAATAAGATACTAGAAAATAAGGGCAATCATTTTTGTTGCAAACATTTGCAGGAAAATAGAGTTGTTATACATATATATTGATGAACAATTGCATACAAAAAATAAAATGTCAAATATGCCCCAATACCTATCTATCCTTTGAGACATTTCATACTATTTGAAAGAATTTATTTTGTTACTTTATGATTGGGTAATTTTTTATTAAAATATTACCTATATTATTAATATGTATTGTTGATTGCCCTGTAACAAATTCGCGAATTAGGGTAAACTTGAGAAAGAGGAAACTTTTCTTTATATAATTTATTTATTAGCAAGTGATCTGATGCTATAATATTATAAACTATATTTTTTAGATATGCCTTTGTGCTTTGTAGAGCTTTAAAGATGTGCTTTTTATTTATATAAATAGACAATCTTACTTCTGATTTTAGTTTTGCAAGAGTCTGAAGATGAGCAGAACATAGAAAACAACATGAAACATAAAGAAGAAAATAGCGACTTATTAAGTCAAGGGTCATCTACAGATGAACAGGACGATAACTACAAAATTGGGTTCGGGAATCCAAAGAGCGAAAGTGACAATGAAGACAGAAATAATTATACAAACTCTGATAATGGCACCCACTATGCTAGTGAAACTCAAATAAAAGAAAATGATGATAATGATACAATGAAAAGTGAATATTCTGATAAAGTAAAGAAAATGATGAGTAAGATGGGTTTTAAAGCAGGAAAGGGTCTTGGTAAATATGAACATGGAAGAATTGAACCTGTAGAAGCATCCAATCAGAAAGGAAGAAGAGGACTGGGACTAAAACCCTCAGCTGTTGGAGAAATTCCCAAAGACTTTCAATGGGGTGCTGATGACATGACACCAGAAGCAAAAGAGCATGTTGTAAGTATATTTGTTAAAATTATATTGATTGACACCATCTTAAATTAACTTGATATTGGTTACAAGCTGGGATTATAGGTATAGGAGTTTGTGTGGCCTGGGAACTAAATTAGTTAGCCTTAATGATAAAGTGCAACTTGCTTGTTTTAAATATATAGGCAATAAGTATCTGACTATTTTGGCATATTCCTTGTTTTAAGATACTTTTATATCCATGCTCTTACACCTCCTCCTCCTCCTCTTCGCTCCTACAATTTAGAGGATCATAGTAACCTTAGTTACCTTAGTTACCTTAGTTTAGACTCTTATTTATAAAACTTATATTTTCGACGTATTGTATTTGTAACTGTGTAGTGTCGGCTTAGAATAGCACTACTCCATTTCTTCCAGTGGGTGTACGTAAGAGGCAAATAACGGTATTGGGGGCTTTAAAGGGATTTTGGGCGATGCGGTTGGAGACCCATCACCAAGAACCTTTATTTCACCATCTTTACCCCATGCAACTTCCAAAAGTGGCTGAGGAATTTCTAATTCCTTAGATCTGGCTAACCCTTTCTAGGGATTTATAGCCGTGAGTGTATGTATGTATTTTCGACATATGTTAAGAAAGTAAGTTAAGATAGTTATAAAAATCTCAAAATCACAGTCTAGAAGACATGAATATCTCAACTTATTTAATTTCTTGGCTAATTTTGCACTCATTATTAACTTTCAGGAAAATTTATAGTTTAAAGATCATTTAACATTATTTTTTAGACTTGGATTCCTGCTTCACCAAGGGAGCCACTGGGTGGTGACATATTGGAAGATTGGCTCAAAAAAGGACCTAAAAAGTTGACAATAGAAGATGAAATAGATTTTGTTGATGCAAATTTACTCAAAGATGTCTTGAATGCTAAGGTATATTAGCTAAAATTAAATTTTGTGTGATCAGTACAATAATATTAGCTGAATTAAGAAAACATTTAATTTTATTAGATTGTTTTGTTAATGAAAACCTCATGTGGGGATTTTTACTAATAAATAAAGGGAAGGAAAATTTTGACACCAGAGTACACTACTACTACTTAAAAAGTATAAGAGAAGCAAAGGAAAAAAGAATCGCACTAGTAGCCACTTGAGACTATAGCTCAATTGGCAGAGCGGCGGGGGCATATACCTGGAGGTCGTGGGTTCAATCCCCGCTGGTAAAGAAGTTTTTCTTTCCTTTAAATATTAGACACATACATACATATACTCACGGCTATAAATCCCTAGAAGGGGTAGCCAGAGCTAAGGAATTAGAAATCCCTCAGCCAATTTTGGAAGTTGCGTGGCGAAAAGATGGTAAAAATAAAGGTTGTTGGAGATGGGTCTCCAACCGCATCGCCCGAAATTCCCTTAAAAAGCCCCAATACAGTTAGTCGCCTCTTACGTACACCCACCGGAAGAAATGGGGTAGTGGTATTCTAAGCCGACACTACACAGCATTATTATTTAAATGTTAGAAAACATTTAATTGTTAATATTACAGTAAATGTGTATTCCAGACTATATTCGACAGTCTAGATGATGAAGATCTGAGAAATGCGCGTTTCAGAAGTAATCCCTATGAAACAATTGGAGCAGTAATTTTTCTTAATAGGGCAGCTGTCAAAATGGCTAATTTGGATTCTATTTATGATTTTATGTTTACTAAACCGATTAAGCAAAATGGAGAAAGTGCTATTGATAAAAAAGAGATATTATATTTTGCTGATGTGTGTGCTGGCCCTGGAGGTTTCTCAGAATATGTTTTGTACAGAAGAGGATGGAAAGCAAAAGGTATTCTACAAATGGCTTTTTTAAGATTTGTTATTTTAGTAGTCAATTGTTAAAACAACCGTTATTTATGCAAGTGACTTATCTTACCTTATATTGGTATTTAAAAACATATGAAATTACGATTATGAATTCCTAGAAGGGGTAGCCAGAGCTTTGGATTACAAAAATCCTCAGCCACTTTTAGAAGTTGAGTGAAGAAAAGCGCATTGCCCAAAATTCACTTAAAAGGCCTCACTACCCTCACCTCTTTTAATAACATATAAAATTATTTCAATATCTACTACAATTATTTCAATACCATATATTCTTTATTATATGTGTTTCAGGTTTTGGATTCACATTAAAAAGTTCAAATGATTTCAAGCTATCAGAGTTTTATGCTGGCACAGGGGACACATTTAACCCTTATTATGGTGTGGAGGGTGATGGTAATATTTATAACCCAGCTAATCTGATATCATTAAAAGATAATGTTTTAAAAAACACTGACGACAAAGGAGTTCATTTTCTTATGGCTGATGGGGTAAGTTTCTTTTTTAAGTTTATTTTATTTGAATCTAAATTTATATTTGGCTATTTATTTGACAAATATGAGATAAGTATGATTTGTAGTTCTTTTTGTGTATGGTGGTTTCTGGCATTGGGCTAATTTTTATAATGAAGTTGACAGCCTTTGCAGTTTAAACCAAATCAATATAATTTTAAAAAAGTTTACTTAATTTATTATTAAATAAGATTTATTTATGTATGTTTTTTATTTGTATTTATTTATTATTCAAGAACATATCATACAACATTAGACAAAAGCACCTTACAACTAACTTAAGACTAAAAATAATTTAACAATAAAAGTAAACAAATATAATAAAAAAAAAAGGTCAATTAAACAAACCGCTCCGAGACATTTCCGACCCAAAGGTCCCCATTACGCTGGCAGCGTTACCCCGCTGAACAGCTAGGGAGATCCTCTGCATCAAAAATGCCCCAGAACGGTAGTCCCAGCCACGGTTCCTCAGGCGACGACCTATCTCTTTTATAAAAGATTACCCCTCCAAACCCCAAACTCCGGTAGTTTCTACAGCGAGAGGCACAAAGAAAAAAGAAGACAAGCTGACTATATTTAGAAAGCTTATGTCTTGCAGCCGTTTCAGCAGCAGCCCCCGGAGCTGCAGAGGTTGATCCTACATGGGAATGGCAGTCAAACCATCCGGGCGCTTACCTCACTCCTGAATAATCCCTGAGGCTCGAGAACTGCAGGGATGTCAGCAGAAATGAGAGCTCTGCGAACGATATCATTAATAGACTGGTGCCGTGAGATTCTGCCTGCACTACGGACACAATGAAGCCCATGTCGACCCAAAGAATCCACCTGCGCCCCACAGACACAGCGATGTGGTTTACAAATGTTGCATCCTAAGCGAAGTGCCACTGCAACCCACTGAGAATTGTTGTCCAATAGGGTTAAATAAGATTATTTTCAATTAATTTACAAATTATATAATTTATTTAGTTTTCTGTTGATATTACCTCTTTACATGTAAACATTAAAAATACACATTAAACAAAAAAAAACATATTACATTGTTAAAAAAAATGAATTTTCGATAATTTTAGGGGTTCTCAGTGGAAGGTCAAGAAAATTTACAAGAAGTTCTTTCTAAGCAACTTTATCTCTGTCAATGTTTGGCGGCCCTGATGCTGGTCAGAACTGGAGGACATTTTGTTGTGAAATTCTTTGATGTCTTTACGCATTTCAGTGTGGGTCTTATATATATTATGTACCACTGTTTTGAACAAGGTAAGTCTTATTATACTATGTTGTATTTACGGAGAGAATTATTGTAGTACTTTCTACCACATTATTTTATTAAAAGTCTAGTGAATTATTACAATATTTATTCCGAATGCGTGTGCTTTTTGACTCAGAATAGCAATATCTCTTAGTGTGTTTATGTTGTACGAGACAACAAAGGTTTCTCCGAATTTTTAGGGTGGGAGATGTGGATGAAAATCCATTGTCCAATCCATTTATTTCCTCCTCAAATTTCCAAAAGTTACTGCAGATAGTACTATCTGCACCAGCCCTGGCCCTATAAATAACTATTTATTCGTTTTATAATTAACCAAACCAATGCATTATTTAACTTAATGAAAAATATGTCTGCAACAAGATACTAACATTGTGTTAGTTTTCACATGCAGGATATTACTGATTTCTTGTCTATACCACATATTGCTTATTTTTTCTTTTCTTTCTTATTTTTATTTGACTACGTTGTATAGGCCTAACTTGCGATGCCCGAGCCAAAACTTGCAATAAGCTAATTGAGAGATATATAACGTGAATCATGAGTTGATGCATATTTATCAATTAACTCTCTTACTTTCAGTAAGCATACACAAACCAGTGACATCCCGTCCAGCAAATTCAGAACGATATCTGGTTTGCAAATGGAAGAAATATGGCACAGAAGCAACAGAAAAGCACTTGTTCTCAGTCAACTCTTTCCTATGGGTTGAAAGGGATCGGGACCATGATATAGTTGAATTGGTACCCTTTAGTGTTATACAAGAAGATACGCAATTTTTCCAGTACATTTATAAAAGTAACTGCTTGTAAGTTATTTTTTACTATTGAAAACTTTCATAGTTTATGCGTGTGATGTATATTGATATGGTTACAATAAAATATTAGCTTCAAATTATTTCAGTATTGAGGTTTACATTGTGTCACAAATTCAATACTTTACAGTTTTATTTATTGTTACCTCAATTAGATACTCTCTTGTCTTGAAATTCTAAACTTAAATAAGCTATTTGACGATACGCGACTAACTTATCATTCTACATGTTTTCTTTGTGGCATGTCGTTTAATGAACATTTCACAAAATCCTTCCTTGAGCATCAATTTATCTTATGAACATTAGTTAGGCTAATGACTGATGGCATGCATGCTGCATAAAATGATTGGGTGGTGCATATAACACTCAAGAATCCACAATTTATTACAAATTACTTTCAGGATATTCCGTAATAACTGGATGGCATGTTATCTGAAGTTATTAAGACTCAATTTAGTCTCAAGTTAGATCTGCCAGAAATCTGTCTATCAGTAGTAGGAATATTCAGCTTATTAAGACTGTTGTCTAAATAAAATGTTAGTTCATAAACTTATCATCATTATTCTGTGTAGTGTCGACTTAGAATAGCATTAACTAACGCTTATCTCACCATGACTGTGTCTCATCAAATCTCATTATATGTAAATTTCACTAAAACTTACCCTTTTGAATACTAAAATTTGTAACGAATATTTTATTGCTATGGTTTATTCAGCCCTTTTTGTCCTAAAAACAGTAAAAATATGTTTGTAGTTGTATAATCATAGATTTTAATCAAGTGATAAATTCAAGCAAGAGATGAGTACTATAAGTATTAGTACCTCTGCCTACCTTTCAAGGATTTACAGCATGAATATTATAGCCATGCAGTATTATTTCTACCAATTTTCTTTAAGATTGGTAAAGAACTTGTAGAATAAATGTAGATTTTGTACTCATTTTGCAAATACAAAATAATTCATTTCATAATAAACACATTGTGTACATAAATCATTGAATGGTAAAAATAATCACTTGCACTATACCATACGCTACCGTAAAGTATTATAGGTTTCCTATATGTCTTTTCTTAATATTTAGTTTTAAGGTAATATGTTTTAATGTATTTACAGAATAGCTGAAAGACAAATAAAAAACCTAGTGAAAATTGCAGAATTTAGTAAAAATAAATTCCTAAAAGAATCTAGTCAAGTAGAAATGAGACAGCAATGTCTAAAAGAATGGCATGTAAGTATTAAACTATAATTTATATAAAATATAGCTTTTCCTTAATTGTTTGTGCATTTGAAATTGAAACTAGAAAATCTGGTAACTTATTTGTTTCCTTTACATTTATTACAGCATTAGAGTAAAGGTGCTTCCTCATCGGGAGCATTCGCGTGTAATGTAACGTTACAGATTTGAGCATTATATCAGTGAATGAGGAGAACTGAGCATTACGATACGCACATTGTAATGATCATATGAATGATTGTATGAATTGAACGCGAATGCTCCTCAGTCACGGGGGTATTATTGTAATGTAATGCTCAAAGACGAATCTATAATGTTACAGTACATGTGAAGGCTCTCGGTGAACCTTAAATCAAAACTACACCATCACTTTTAAGTTTCATTGTACAGCTGTCTAACTATCCTTTGTAAAGTTGTATTACCTTATATATTTTATCGTTAATTATTTATCTCAGTTTAAAATATTAATTTATTTATTCAATTCTATTCTATATTGCTTAATAACAAATACAACAATAATAATCAAATTACTTTACAGTTACCAGATAAGCTGAGAACAGAGCCAGAACGTTCAAGTCCTGACGACTCGTTAGTGAAAATATTAGAAATGATGAAAGTGAAGCCTCCAGAAGCATTTAGTCCTTTATCGTTCAAAAGCAATATTCTTGGCAAACAAGCTCAGTGTTTGAACTCGGCCGCTGATCTACAGCTTATTAGGAATGTATATGATTGGCATTTTGTGTTCTTGAGCGCTGGGAGAAGTGGACAGGATTTGAAATTCTTTTTGGGTAAGTGGGATTTTTACGCGGTTAAAGTTTTACTTAAATGCTGGCTTATATATTTTGATTTAACAATTGATCGTCTTTGTCTATTAGTCGATTACATACATACATATACTAACGGCTATAAACGCCAAAAACGGGCAGCCAAAACTTCAGAATTTGAAATTCCTCAGCCACTTCAGGAAGATGGGTGGGAAAGAGATGGTAAAATAAAAGATCAGTCAATAAGGGCAACCTAACTGTTGTTGTTTTATTAATCCTTTAAATTGGTGTAAAATGATAACTTTTATAAAAGTAATTAACAATATTTTGCAATTTAAGTATTTTCAGAAGATAAGGTACCATTGATTTCTCCTTTCAAATTGCAGGTTGTGGCGGTAAACAAGTATATCAATTAGATGGTATTAAATGGAACAATGTTGTCGATCTCAGGATAACGATGCCTCCGAAAACTTTGGTGTATGGAGAGGTAACTACAATGAGTATTTAATTTTTTAGTTTGACATGACATTCGACTTTTAACAAAACAGTATCTAAACTTCTGGTTGAGCATGTAAAAGTTTTGCACTATTATTGGTTTTGAGTGAACCTACCTGAACTTGAAATGGATCTACCAAGCAACACCCTGTCAAGGATAAATGTATTCTTTGGACTAAGATTCAGTGGACTATTTTGTAGTGAATTTAGACACCTGAAGTATCATGAGGTACCTTCCTCCTCACCTCATCCTCACAGCCCATATATGTCCCATCCAAGGGGCTCGAGCCTACCCTATATAGGGTGATTTGGCCTTAGTCCACCACGCTGGCCAATTGCGGGTTGACAGACTAACGACTACCGTAATAGTAGCCGGGACCGACGGCTTGACGTGCCCTCCGAAGCACAAAATCATCTTAATTTTCGGATAATCAGGTGATTCGAGCCTGCAATATCCTTCCAGACTGTGTTTAACCCGATTCCAGATCGAACCCGAGACCTCCGTACTTGAAAACAAGCGCTTAACCGCGAGACCACGGAGGCAGTCCTATTGTACAATAAACATGCGAATCAAATATTTAATTATCCTATTTTATAACTCTATTTAAATAAATGGGGCTGAAAAAATATACCTTCACAGCTCGCTATTTAATAGTCGACATTGAGCACGATTTGTTTTTTTTTAGATTGTAAAAGAGTACTCAGGGCAAGGCAATCAGCAAATATATGGTAAAGCTCTTCATATAATTGATGCTGTGATGTTAGGTGGTATAGACGTGTCACACCTACCATTATCTGAAAGGTTTGTTTTATAATGTTATACTTTATTAGTCATTCTTACTTGCATATTTTATTATATTTGCTTTTTGTTGAAGCTTTAAAATCATTTTTGCCTTTTTGTTCCTTTTAATGAAAGAATAAACCAAACAAAGTGTTAAATTCAATAAAGATTGATTGACGGCATCCGTGGCCTAGCGTGACCGTGACTAGCTTCTGGGGCTGTAAGTCGCGGGTTCAAATCCGCTGAGAGCATTCGTTTTTGTTTCTAGTGGCTACTTTTACCTGTGTTATATGACTTTATATATTTATGGCAAATATTTTACACGGCAACTGAAATCCTTTTAGGCAACTTTCTATTAAGTCACAAAAAAACTAACTTTGCAGTGATTAAATATCTTAGCAACTATTAAACTATACAAGCAACAAAACGCTAGGATCAAAAAACTGAAAAAAAACGGCTGCTACTGTAAGGTATCAAATATATATCAAGTGGGATCAGTGTAACACTGGTTAAGGTATTTTAAAACCTAATGTGGCGACTAATTTTTCCGAGGGGATACCATAGTTTCTTCACTGGCAACTATTGGATTTAATTATAAAAATACACATCTGGCAGCGATTTTTAGGTAGCTTTAAAACTGAAAATGGGTATTATAATAATGTATTTGGATATTAGGATATTGTTTGCAGATTCGTAAATTCTTGAAAAGGCGGCAAATGCGCTCGTGTGTCTGAGCAGTGCGGAGGCTGCGGAACGGGGGGTTGAGCGCGTTTCTAGCTAATAGCAAGCGGCAAGTTTTTGTGACTATAATATTAAGTTTAGTATTTTGTATATTGAAGTAAAAATTAATAAAAATAAAATAAATTAGGTTAGAAGTTGGTTCACCCAGCCTAATGGGCAGATGCAAATAAGTTAGAGAAGGAAAACAGAGGGGGGACGGGGGGGCAAGCCCCCCACATGGGGGGCTAAAAAACAATTTATCACCACAATTGTATTTGTGCTAGGTTAGGTAAGGGTTAGCTTGTGTCCCTTAGAGCGGAAATAGGAACCCCTCGAAGCGGGGTAACGTCAACACGCTGTTACTCAAAGTAGGTAGGTTCATTTAAAAGAGGGAAGGTTAATAAAATAGACCAAAAATAGTTTTATAGCATGTCACAATTTGGTTAATTTAGATCCCTACAAATGTAGCCAAAAGTATTTTTTTAAGATCTTGTTTGTATTTAGTTCAGACCTTGGTCATGTTTATAGACAACCCCATTTTAGAATTTATGAAAGCCTTTTTTTAATTTATGAAAAAAAAAAATATCCGCCAATAATTTGTCGCCTTAGAAGAAAACCAATTGCCACAAAAGAAAATCACTGCCAGATAAAATTTAAATAAAACCTCAAAACTCATTAAAAAGCCGCCGCTTTCTAGTTAAGATGCTACCTCTAATTAGTCGCCAAAGTAGTTTATTTACTATCCATTTTCAGTTTTTTTACGACTCGGAATGGTATCAATTTGTCGCCGCGTTAAATACATGCCTATATTTATTTAAGATCGATTACGTATCTTGTATTTCACACGATTGCATAATCTTAGGACATTTCTATTCTGTTTTACAGGATCAACCAGTGCTCACTATTTTGTACAGCGTTACATAAGCCATTTGAGAAGAACGTTGTACCGATGCGGTGTAAAAGACTAATGAACTTAGAACATTTCTCAACGGCAGTAAATAATTTGGAATACCGCGCTATGAAAAGGATTAAGAAGGCAGTCACTGTCACTGTTCCGAATAGGATGAATGACGAAGAGCGATTCCATATTGTTGGATCACTTTTGTTAATCAAAGAAATAAGAGGTATTTATTATTCAACACTTCCAGCATTGCTAGTACGAGCGACCTTTTAACTAGATATCGCGTGGTATAAAATAGCCATCTTATTTGCACTTACTTAGTATCGTATACTGCCATCTCATTCTAACCGATATCGTGACGATAAAATAGCGCTCGTGCTAGGTCTCCTGTTCCTGATTACGTATCTTTTGCTATGCTATACTGCGACACAATGGTTGAAAGGATCCGTAATACGGAGGCAGAATTTACTTGTAACTTTGTAGAAGGTAATCTTTTGTCTATTGAGTTCAACATTTTCTTCAACAGTATAAACTTATTTAATTCTACTAAACTTCCTTGCTATACTTATACCCTGAATTATTAGATTTTTATATGACATATAATTGAAATATTAAATTTTCAGATTCGTGGGAAGCGCGAATATCCAAAACCAGTGGCCACAAATACTTTTTTGGTATAGGATTCAATAAAAAACCAGTTAGCGTATATCACATTCCAGAGGAAGCTAGTTTGGACACAGTCAATGCTTATTTAGGCCGATTATTATGGCCTTGGGAGCCAGCTAGTGCAGTCTTAGAAAATCTTCCACATGATGGGCTAAAAAGACATGAAATGGAAGCTTACATTGTAAATAACTTTAATAGATGAACTTAAGGATAATATTTTTGTATTATTTAAGAAATATAAGTTTGTACATAGGTCTCCGATTTATTTGAATCCTTTTTAGTTTAACCTGATTAAGGCTTATCAAAGAAAAGGCTGTGTAGTGTCGGCTTAGAATAGCACTCCCTAATTCTTCACGCGAGTGTACGTTAGAGGCCACTAAGGGTATTCTAAATGATTTTTGGGCGTTGCGGTTAGACGTCCTCAAACAACATTTTTTAATTATTCTAATGTTAATAAATAAAAACTAGACAGTTTGACAGTTGGTGGTCAGCTGCCGAACTGTCTACTGCTCGTCAATGACTCGTGTTGAGTCGAAACGCGTCGCATGTTTGTGGTTGCCTGTGGTTTTCGCTTGCGGGCGTGTGTGTGGTGCATTGTCTGCTTTATGATTTCTTGTAAGTGTGAGGGCGGTCGGTGCACAGTGCATGTTGCATGAAGACTGCAGGTATTTAGCGGAATTAAGCGAAGAAATTTATTAACACTAGTATTGCTTTGGATTTCCGCAAAGTAACGCCTGATTCAATCCAAATTTTAATTACCTTTTTCCCACTTAACTTCTAATAGTAGCTGAAGTATTACAAATTCTGGCTACATCTTTTAGGGATCTATAGCCGTGAGTATATTTATGTAAAAAGAAGGGGTATTTATTAATTCATACACTCCCGCCATTATCTCCGATCAGAGTAGGTAGAGACTACCAATCGAGACTGGAAGTGTTGCAATATTACATGTTCGACTTTAGATAGACAGAGAATAAGGGAGAATATGACTAAAACCTCAACCATGGTTTTCGATTCTGTCGGTTAGCACGATGATCTTTCACTTTCATGTTTAAAAAGTTGGGGAGGCACGGGCGAACTAACACACGAAGGATTTTGGGGTATGTGGTATGGGAGCTCCCCACTCTCATCATATTACCACATACCATAAAAAAAATTGTCTAAAATCAAATGCGTTGTATTTCCTGAACGAATAAAGATCATTTAGAAGATTTCAGTAAAGGCATTTATTTCATCATCAATAAATACAGAACCAAAAATAGGATAGCTAAGCCAGAGATTCAGATTTACAAGTTCCACTGCCACTTTTATAAGCTGTTGTTGTCATTGGTTTTCGGCTCACATGTCACCACCAAATCAAGTAAATACGACACAGCCACGGCCTTATGACTCCTCTAGTTTGTTCTTGACCTTACAGATCAACAATCATAACTTGGCCGGCGGCGACTCTGGTACTACTGTCGCCATTTTGAAATTTCGGCCTGTCATTGTCAGTTAGTTCTTAACTAAATAAAAATTATAGGGTGACCTACGTATATAATAAATTATCACTTTCATTAATATTTTTTGTAGTGGAAACTTTTTTTTATATATAATGTTTCTTTGCTTATTAATAAACGTTTTTCTTTCCAGTATTCAATATAATAAAATATGAAAATTATTATTTATTTTGCTAAAATTATCTAAGTAGGCTAACACCATCCGCAAAGTTGTGCGCTGCGTTGCGTACATGACTATCGCCCGATTTCTGAATTGAGTATTCCAGCTGAGAACAACTTAAGTATCGTTCTGTCGCATTGAAATCTTAACAACTGAATGAGACAAAACGATACTTAAGTCGTTCTCAGCTTGAATACTTGTTACGGGAAGTGGGGAAATGCACCCGAATAAGATTTCACTTCGTATACACTGATGCGTGGGTTCTAATCCTAATGCGGGAATGTACCAATGTGTAATTTCTTATGTCATACATAACTGTCTGACATATATATTTATAAAAATATAAGGCTGTCAACAGCAAAAGAAAAGTGCCCATAGATTCACTGAACCAGCAAAATGAATGACCCAAACGATTTCTAATGTTTATAATATTTTTTTCTGTGCCACCTTTTTAGGGTATCTATGTGTGAATATAAAATGTAAAAGACAGTACAGACAAGGTAAGCCTCTGATTTACAGGATTAAAAAAATGATTTTATGTAGTTACCCACTTTTTAAACTCTGAGTGTCACAAACAACAAATCCTTGAGTATAAAATAATGAAACAGTTTGCAGAGAAGTACAGTTGACAGTGTTATCGCTATTAGCAATCTCTTCCAGACAACATTTGGGAGGTAAGATCAGCAAATTTAGGATACACTGTCATTCGGGTAGACATAACAGACAAGGGCAAAACTAAATAAATATAATTAGCTTGCATTAAAACGAACTTGTTTACTTACAATGATAGTTATTACATACATACAAACATATACTCACGACTGCGAATCTCTAAAAGGTTTAGCCAGAGCTAAGAAACTTAGAAACTCCTCAGCCACTTTTTGAAAGCTGAGTGGGGTAAAGATAGTAAAATAAAGGTTGTTGGTCTGGTCTGGTCTCCAATCGCATCGCCCAAAAGTCTCTTAAAAGCCCCAATACCGTTAGTTGCCTATTACGTACACCCACCGGCAAATGGTTATTCATTGAATGAATATTTTATAAATTGTTTTATTCAGACATTTCAATACATAAATAAATTAGCCTGTATGATGTAAAATTATTTCCCTTATAATGGTAAAATTTTATTTACTGGCAATACTAATTTCGATGACAGCGACACCCTTACCGGCCAAGAAATCTATGTGGATCTGTAGGGTAGATATGGGGTGGTTTGATACTGACAGTATTATTTGTTTGTATCCTTGTTTCATTTTAGGGTAAGATATAAACTATGCAGCCTATAGTGTTGAGTGAGTCATAAATCCTAGATGTTTAAATATAAACCAAAACTAACTCAAGGAAGGTGATCTTTTTCGTATGCATAAAAATGTTGGATGTGTAAGAACCTGTGGCACTAAAAATAGTCCGGTACACTCTTCGACGCTACTTATATTTATCATTATGTTCTATTTATTTTATGATGAGTGCACATTTCCTTTCTTTATATGTATGTATCTTCTGACTGCAAAGCAAGAACGTATAATTTAATGTAATGTATGTTGCGACTACATTGCATCTTAACACCTCAACTACTGGACTGAAAACAATTTTTTCAAAAGTTTAAAACTATTTTGGATGTAAATCTAAAATGTAAGCTCTAGCTACCACTTTTTGGGATTTATGGCCGTGAGTATATGAATTTATGTAAAAAAGAAGCACTTTTTTTTCCCCCAAGGGCCTGTGTGGTCCCTCTAGTTCGCAGCTGGCATAACTTACCACTATAACGCATTGGAGAGCCATTTAGTCATTCTTTCGTTAAAATAAAAACAAAACATGCCAAAAGCAAAGGTGTACACGTCAAAGACTAAAGTCTTGTCGATAGCTAGGGCAGTGGTTAGTCTGATTACGTAGTAATCTCTATATAGTTTGTGGACACAGCCTCATTTTCGATCATTTGTCCTGACTAGGCTCTCACCGACGCGAAGCTCTGTGTTCGCTCTAAGTATAAGTAGGTAATCACTTTGTTTGACACAAAATTACGTTATACATTCTAGCTAGCAAATATGTATATACGATTCTAAAAACTTTTCTTTCTTTCCTTACGTGAATCATGCATCTTTTTTATTATTTTCACTTTCTTACGATTCACATTATGCAGTATTAAAAAAAACAATTGAGATTCGAACATGCTGTATAAGATGCCGATTGAAAACCTGCATTATAGTTTTATCTTACATAACACAACATAAACGTTCACGCTGAATATCCCCGAAGGGGTTGGCAGAGGTACTAATACTTCTGAACATCACGTGATTTTGTCACCTGGTGTTTAGAGTACCCATGTTTTGCATGGACAGTGTACTCACGTGATAGGGGGCAGGCCTATCGCCGTTTTGTGCGAATACACTGTCACATGACTAAGTACAACTCAGCCATGTGGGTTTCCTCACGATGTTTTCCCTCACCGTTAACAACCATGATAAATTAACCACACATATGTCTTTAGAAAAGACAAATTGGCCCGACCCAGGATTTGAACACTAGTCGTTTGCACGATAACCGAGTGTTCTACCCACTGAGCTATCACGGTTGTTTTATCTTCTGTAACTCTTTTTGGCTACTTTAACTACATCCACCCCTTTTATGGTTTTACACACCTGAACTTTTCTGTTTATATCTAATAACGTCGCGGTACTTTTAAATCGGATTATCCAAGTTCAATCAAAATATTGTGCATTGTATAAATTGTTCATAAATTACCTATAGGCGGAATGTGAGTTTTATCGAATCCTTAACTTTACGCCGTAGTAAAGCAATGCTATCCTTTGCATCAGAAGTAAAAGCTGCCTACTGTAGCATTCTCAACATAATAAAAACTATTCTGTTAGGAAAATAGTAAAGGAAGACATTGGCATTATGCATGTCGTAAATGCTATTTTACAAAATAAACAAAAACAAAAATTCCCGCTACACTACAGCTCGCAGCCGGTCGTTGTTGTGTTTGTAAATATTTAAATTTATTGAGAATTCCAAATTTATTGACATCGCAAAAGTTAAGACCATTTTTCTATAATTTCTTTAAAGTATTTAAGAAGAAATCAACGAAACAAATATGACTGTAGGCGAGCAGAGTAAAAATTTACCTTGGTAATGTAACCTAAAATAATTATTTTGTTTATTTACTATAACTTTCCTCATTTTATTTATAACAATCACTACCTATATCTCACAACGAGTGTATCATATAGTTTTCAGTTCCAAAGTTATCTGAAATAATCTTTACCGCCAAGCTGAATCTGATTATCTTAATATTTTGGTTATATTTTTAGGGTTGAAAAGTATCGACCTTCTAGTTTAGATGATTTAGTGTCCCACGATGAAATTGTTAAAACAAGTAAGTATAAACATTTGTGTTAATATTGGTTTGATAGGTTCTTCATACTCACAAACTCTTCAAACTATTTTTAGCTAATTGGTCACAATATTTATTAATAGGAATTACCCTTGTTACTTCATTAGAGAGCATAGTTTAGTTGAGATTTTGGCCTTGACCTATTCTCACTGCTATTAAACTTTAGTGTTAAATATTGGTCAGCTAATTGTAAAAGATGAGTAGGAAAAGATTTTAAAATAAAAGATGGTTGGTGAGGTCCCCAAACCTGCCAGCCACCCAGTATGTCGCCAATTTGCCTTTTCTAAAATCATATGTGTGGTTTATTTATCATGGTTTTTAAAGGTGCAGAAAAACATATTTAGGAAACCCATATGACTCAGTTGTAGTATTACTACAAAATTAAAATATGAATACACTGTCCATGCAAAATGCGGGTACTGTGAACACCAGGTGACAAAGTCACATGATATTCAGAACATGATATACTAACCCTTGGGATATATGGTGTGAATATTTGAGTTCAAGTTAAGAATTATTATTATTATTATATTATTTTTCAGTCAAGAAGTTTATGGACCAGAACCAGTTACCACATTTATTGTTCTATGGACCACCTGGTACAGGAAAAACATCTACTATTTTAGCATGTGCCAAAAAATTATACACACCTCAGCAGTTCAATTCCATGGTAAGCGTAACTCTTCATTTACTTATAATATTTTTTCAAACCGCAAGACACTAACTAAACCCGCATACTCTGGTAATCTATGTAACCTTAATGTGTGAAAAAGTTCTTAAGTATATAAGTTGAATACATGAAAGTATGTACTAATATTAAATAAATACTTTGTCGGATATAGTTGATTTTATAAATGTATAGGTAATAAAATGTGCTTAATGTTAAAGAATATGACTATTTGATTTAAAAAACAATTGGTAGAGGTTTTTTAATGAGCTCTACAGCAAACCATTTTTACTCTTGACTAAAATAGTGAGAGTGGGATGATGCTATTCAGGAAGTGAGTGGGTTTGTAATTTTATTTATGTGGTATTGGTATGGTACAATCAATTGACTCGAGAAATAGTTTCTTTTGAGCCTTAACATAATTGAAGAGGTTTAAGAGGGGTTTGAGAGGTGGTTTAATGAAAAAAAAAATACAATTTAGTTTGAGCAACCCTTGATTGACACAATTTTTTAATCCATCTGTTCAAAGAGTACGAGTTTTGTTGACTGTTATCAATGGTTTTAAATGACTATCTAATAATAAAAAGCAAATTACACTCTTGAGTCTGAAATCAAAGGGAAACCAATAGATACCATCTTGTAAATCAAAATAGAAGGGCTGATCCATGTAATAGCAGTAACCAACTACCAGTAGTAAATGATTATATGAAAATACAAATGCCTGTTTAAATCACATTACGGTATGTAATTTGTTTTGTACAGACATTCTCCTATTAGTATAAGATCCCGCTGCTAAATCTCTACGTTCATATGTTATAAAGTCAAACACACATTTTAACATAAGTTTATGAATAGGAGAATACACTGACAAGACGCAGCCAGGCAAAAGTGGCCGCAAGTAATTTTAATTTAATTAATGTTTATTATTTTTCGGGGACAAATTTCGTTCACTTGTTTTCGAAATATAATAACATCCTCATCATAGCAGTGTATATAAAGAATATAAAAATCCATAGGTGCCGTTGCAAATTCGGCCGCAACTACCTCGCAGCCAGGTGTAAGTAGGTTATATTTTGGTGTGTTTTGTACGCTCATAACATAAGTTACACGCATATTTCTTATATGAAATTAAAGCTTTTTTTTTCCTAATCTGATAATACATAGCTGCCTGTGAAAAAGCGGCCGCAAATTAGGGTTGCCATCTGTTAAAAACGCGTTATATCCAAATATAATTTATATACTGTGCTATTGTTTCTATTTATATTTTACGACTTATATAATAACTATATTTATATTTTTTAAATACTTACTTACTTACTTACCTATACTCACGCCCATTATTCCCATTAGGGTAGGCAGAGACTATCGATCGCCACTTAGTACCGTCTTGAAAAACTTCTCTTGCTTCCCTTACATTAATTATTCTATAGCAACCCGCAATTGGCCAGCGTGGTGGACTATGGCCAAATCGCCCTATATAGGGTAGGCTCAAGCCCCTTGGTGGGGACATATATGGGCTGTGAGAGAATGTACGAGATGCCCTTTTATTCTTCTCACTTCGGACCCTCGCCTTTATAAGAATGTTTTCTATCTTTCTAATGTATATTAAAAGAGCATCTCGTACATGCTATAGAATAATTAATGTAAGGGAAGCAAGAGAAGTTTTTCAAGACGGTACTAAGTGGCGATCGATAGTCTCTGCCTACCCTAATGGGAATAATGGGCGTGAGTATAGGTAAGTAAGTAAGTATTTAAAAAATATAAATACAGTTATTATATAAGTCATAAAATATAAATAGAAACAATAGCACAGTATATAAATTATATTTGGATATAACGCGTTTTTAACAGATGGCAACCCTTATTTGCGGCCGCTTTTTCACAGGCAGCTATGTATTATCAGATTAGGAAAAAAATAGCTTTAATTTCATATAAGAAATATGCGTGTAACTTATGTTATGAGCGTACAAAACACACCAAAATATAACCTACTTACACCTGGCTGCGAGGTAGTAGCCGAATTAAAATTACTTGCGGCCACTTTTGCCTGGCTGCGTCTTGTCAGTGTATTCTCCTATTCATAAACTTATGTTAAAATGTGTGTTTGACTTTATAACATATGAACGTAGAGATTTAGCAGCGGGATCTTATACTATATGATTGCCACCTGTGTAGGGTATTTGATTTCTCGACATATTTTATTTCTCGAGGCTCAAGATTCTCGACTTCTCGATAGCTATTTCTCGAGTTTCTCGAGACATTCAAGATTTTTTTTTAACATTTATAAATCTTTATTTTATTATTTTATAACAACAACAACAATATTAATATTAACTTTACGCAGTCTTTAATTGACGACTTTTGACGACAACTGTGGCTGAGTGGATAGGTGACTAGCTTCTTGGTCTGGAGGTTGCGGGTTTGATTCCCGCTGAGGGCAACATTTATGTGATGAGCATTAATGATTGTTTCTTAGTCTTGGATGTTATTTATATGTATATTATATTATATCGTTGAGTTAGTATCCCATAATACAAGTTATACTTAGTTTGGGGCTAACTTGATCTGTGTATAATATGTCCCTATATGTCCATATAATTATTATAAGTGTTTTTAGGATATTCAGATCAATAATCTTAATCCTTAATAGCTAAACTAATCAAGCTAATCAACTTTACTTAGGATTTACAAATCACAGTCTTTACTACATGTGTAATTTTTCATTCTTTGGATGGAATGTTTAGAGAGCAATCATCTTATTATTTTACAGCTAATCAATATGCTTTCTACTTTCTTATAAAGTAGGCTTTTAAAAACCCTAGGGCATTAATTGCTTTATCAGATAATCAGTTGCGTATTTTGGTGACAATGATCGCAGATATAGAAAAAACAGTTTTGTTTTCGGTAGAGGTGGGCTCTACATAACATAACATATACTCACGCCATTAGTTTCCATTGGGCTTAACAGTTAATTGTATTTTCTTGATAGTGCCTCAACTTTAAAGGATAAAGTATGTCTAGTAGTCTTTTTAGAACGGCGATATTGCCATCATTCCCTCTAGATGACACATTCAAATCAATAAGTGCCTTCTTTATCAGTTTTAAGAACTTCAGGAAACTTTTCCTCAGGAACCTTTATATAACTTTTGTTTGTCGATTCATTTATCGAATTCTCGAGTTATTTTTCTCGTCTCGACTTGGCATGGATTTCTCGAGATTTCTTGCCTGTGTGACCCAATTATTTAGACCCATGAGTGCCTATCCTGAAGGGCAAGCACGAGCGCTATTTCATCGACACGATAACGGTTAGAATGAGATGGCAGTATACGATACTAAGTTAGTGCGTAAGAGATGGCTGCTTTATCCAACGCGATAACTAGTTTAAACACCGCTCGTACTAGCCGATATAGTTTGACGTTCTTTGAATTTTTATGTTGGGGTTTTTGTGAATAACTTATTCAAATAACTTGACTTGGCTGAGCCTGGCCTTCATGACTTAGTACATACTCAGCCATGTTTATTTCCCATAAATAAACTGCACCTATGATTTATCAATACAAACAGATGTGTTAAGTAAAGTTCTAAACCCATACACTCTACTTCTGCAGCAAGGCTTGCTTCTGCACAGGTCTTTTATGATTATACATTTACTCACGCAGGGACTATCATCGCCAATGTGTATATTACCATCAATGTATTTCTTCATCATACGAGTATCACAAAAACACACTATACAAAGTATAAGAAAAGCACTGCAGCAAAACTTAAGTTTGAAAAATATCACCCACTTTTGCTCCCGTTTTGCTGAACCCATATACTTTGGATATATATCTATGAGTCATTATTTTAAATATGTTCCTTTTAATATCAGGTACTGGAACTAAATGCGTCAGATGATCGTGGTATAGGCATTGTTCGTGGTCAAATATTAAGCTTTGCATCTACAAGAACCATCTTCAAGGCTGGACCCAAATTAATAATACTAGATGAAGCTGATGCTATGACCAATGATGCCCAAAATGCTCTTCGAAGAAGTAAGTCCGTTATTTCTAATGATTCGTACATAAGAAATAAGTTCATTCATATATAAGACATATTTAAAGAAGTTCCCACTTGTTATTTCCCACCCAAATTTATATGGCATTTCATACGGTGTCGCTCCGTTCCGTTGCAGTATTATACTTTATTTTAAGGCCGAGGTGTGCCCTCTATCAGGCGAATGGACCGCAAAAGCAAAACGTGGGTATTTCTGAACAACAGGTGCCAAAATATTACGTAATATTCAGAAGTCTTAGTACCTCTGGCACCCCTTCGGGAATACACAGCTCGAACGCTGGGTCGAACTTAAATTATACTTTTCAAGGGCATGGCGAATTTTCATTGTATATTAATTTAAGATAAAAAGGTGTGGAAATTATGATAGAGGAAGGAAATATCTACTGGTATTTTACTAATATGCTTTGTATGATCATAATCAACGCTTTGATATGAAACTTTGATAATAAAGCAATATTTTTGCATAATAAATAACAAACTACTAGCAATATTCTGCATTGCCACACCTCCGTATTATATCAAACGCTTAGTCAGCATTTAACTAACCAGGTTAATTGCAAATTTGCGGTAGCTATGGCAACTAATCGAACACACACAATATTAATGGCGTTAAATATTAAAACGCATTTGTATTATTAATTACGCTTTCTATTTATTTCGAAATGTATCGTTTTAATATGCATAAAATATTAATTGATCTATTATTGGAACGATAAATGTGATTAACTGATATGTCTGACACTGAAGACGAAGAATCAAGGAAAAAAAGTGTTAAAATAACAATACTCGGAGAACCTTCTACTGGAAAAGTAAGTAATTAAATCTTTACTAGTAATAAATTAAATCACTACCAATAAATTGATATAAAACATAAATAATAGCTGTATATTTAGATTTAGTTCGCTGAATTTATTTGCTCTCTTTGTACGTAGATGCGACTGTCAATTATTAATACATCAATGTGTTTCCTGTTGTCATAAATAATGTAAATAAATACTCACTATAGTCTATAGTCTTCAAAAAAAAAAGTGCTTTTTATTTAGAATCATAAATGTAGAATAGTTGACCGGCTCCCATAAACTTTTTTTTTATATTAAAGTAAATAAGATTAAAGTATCCGCAAGGCTAGATAGTGATTAGTATTATTTAAAGTTAAAACCTTGACGTATAAGTAGTTTAACTATAAAACATACAAATGACACCAATCTGTGGTTTGGGTTATCAGTAGTTAGTAAGAAATGTAGCCGACTTCAAGTCGCTTATTTCCGCAGTCTGTTTCCTAAGCATGCACGTGATATAATTTAATAACACTAGTGAGAAACGTAGCCGGCTTTATAGCAATACCCCGTGTTGTCTTTCCGTGTTTTCTGTTCAGAAAAGAAGAAAACACTATAGGAGTTATTTCAGAGCTAAAATTAAGCGAGCTATACGTGCCGATTTAGGGCCGGCGCTCACTGCCGGCATGGCATGGCAAAGGATTTCGGTACAGATACAGCATTTTTAATCTTATTGCCATGCATATAGAATTCATTTTGACACAACGATGCCGAGGGAGGCCGCGGTAGGACAGAACGTCGACATCTTTGTGTCAAAATGAAGTAAAATGAATTCTATACTCATGGTAATAAGATTAAAAATGCTATATCTTTACCGAAATCCTTTGCCATGCCATGCCGGCAGTCAGCGCTGGCCCTTACTATCTATACCTATAGCGCGAGCTGAATTAGCTAACTTCAAATCACTTCCCGCGCTGTCTATATTTTTCAAGCATAATATCTACAGATATTGGAAAGCAAATTGTGCACGCTCTATAAGTAAGTTGCACTAGTAAGAAACTTTTCAGATCAGTCTATATTTTCAAAGCTAGAACTAGATAAACCGTAGACGCGGGCACTACCTAGCGGAAGTGCGGGCGCGTGCGCTGGGGAGGACACGCGGGGAGCGGAGGTGCAGGCGGGCGCGGGTCTTTGTTTTGACTAAGTGTAAAATATAGGAATATCACCAAACGCTTTGGATTGCTAGAAAGGAACGTAGCCAACTTCAAATCATTTTCCCGGGGTGTCTAAATATCTAAGCATAAAACCCAGATTTATTTCAGAGCGCTCTATGCGCGCGCTACCTAGGCAGCAATGCGGGCGCGTGCGCGTTGGACGACACGCGGGGCGCGGAGGTGCGGGCGGGCGCGTGTCTCGGGCTGCGACCGGCCGTACCGCTGCAGTTATGTGACGTCGCCGGGAACGCACTGCATACCTTGATGTTGGACAACTACTTGTATGATTCTGATGTTAGTATCTTATATTGTATGGTTAGAGGTAGGGAATGTAGTGACGTTAGATTTGGGATATGGGAGCAGGAGATAGAGATTTCTCGAGTTTATAAAATACAATATTGGGACAAAAAGAAAGGACAGATCGAGAGTTTAGTGTAGTAGTAATAGTTGGTAGAAAAAAATATACACCTAACATTTAATCCACAGTTTAAACAACCGCGATTGCTACTGAGCTAAAGGTTCTACCCACTGGGGTAGAGCATCAGCCTATCATGCAGGTTGGCGTGGTTTTAAATCCCGGGTCGGGCCTTCACCAATTCGACTTTCCTAAAGTCATATGTGTGGTTTATTTATCATGGTTGTTAACGGTGAGGGAAAACATCATGAGGAAACCCATATTGCCGAGTTGTACTTAGTCGTGTGACAGTGTATTCGTACAAAACGGCGATAGACCTGCCTCTATCACGTGACTACACTGCCTAAGCAAAACGTGTGTACTCTGAACACAAGGTGACAATGTCACTTGATGTTAAGAAGTATTAGTACCTCTGCTACCCCTTCGGGGATATATGGCGTGAACGTTTGGGTTAAGTTTTTTCTTTCTAACCTAATCATTTATTACGGTTACAATTGATCAGCGATTAGCGCCCATTACTTCGTACATATGCTGTGTAGTGTCGGCTTAGAATAGCACTACCCCATTTCTTCCGGTGGGTGTACGTAAGAGGCGACTAACGGTATTGGGGTTTTTAAGGGATTTTTGGGCGATGCGGTTGGAGACCCATCACCTACAACCTTTATTTTACCATCTTTTCCCCACACAACTTTCCAAAAGTGGCTGAGGAATTTCTAATTCCTTAGTTCTGGCTACCCTTTCTAAGGATTTATAGCCGTGAGTATATGTATGTATGTATACAAAAAAAAGTCCTAGATTATCATGTTTATTTCTCTCTTTCATTAGCATTACTCATATATGCTAAAATAAAGGTTACAGCTATAAATCCCAAAAATAAGTAGCCAGAGCTTGAGAATTAAAAAGTCCTTAGCCTCTTTCAACTAAAATTCGGAAAAGATTTTAAAATAAAGGTTGTTGGTGATGGATCTCCAATCACATTGCCCAACAATCACTCAAATACACCCCATAACCTAATTCACCTAATACGAACATACATATACTCACGGCTATAATTCCCTAGAAGGGGTAACCAGAGCTAAGGAATTATGAATTCCTCAGCCACTTTTGGAAGTTGAGTGGGGAAAAGATCGTAAAATAAAGGTTTTTGGTGATGGGTCTCCAACCGCGTCGCCCAAAAATCCAATAAAAAGCCCCAACACCCTTAGTCGCCTCTTACGACACCCGTGGGTAGAAAGGGGTAGCAACATTCTAAGCCGGCACTACACGGCATACGAACACTCGGGAAGAAATGGGGTAGTGCTATTCTGAGCCGATACTACACAGCGACCATTACCATATTTACCCGATTACTTAAGAGGGATTATCTAAAGATAATGTTTGATATCCACTTGTATGATTAGGCTAAGTAGTTTTATTGCAATAAGATTATAATTTGACATGCATGTGCATTTTGGTGTGATCGAATATATTTTCAGTCCTTTCCTAGTTATAAATTAATTCATACCTTTGTTCTTGTTTTGTTTCAGATTATCTTGTTTGTATATGACCTAACTAATCTACAGAGTTTTGAAAGGTTAAAATTGTGGGTTGAAAGAGTAAAAGACATAATTAAAGCGGATATCAAAAGGCCGATATTGGCATTGTTTGGAAATAAATCAGATTTAGAGCATCTAAGAGCAGTAAGGCTGTCCTGTGTAAAAACTTTTGCATCGGAATACGAATTAGAAAATTTCAAAGGATCTGCAAGGACGGGAGAAATGGTACTTATTATATCAGACAATTTATCTATACTATAATAAGACTGTAACGAGGTCAAAACTGTACATTGAAGAAAAAAAAATAAAAACCGGTGGAATATGTTTTATTTTCGATACTGAAGCCAAATTTGCTATTTTTGAAAAAAATGTCTGTCTGTCTGTCTGTCTGTCTGTATGTCCGTTCATCACGTTAATTCTACCGGACCGATCTTGATCAAATTTGGCATGAATGTAGGTTATATAGCTGGCCAACATATAGAATATAATTTATCCCGGATTTCGCAAGGGTTCCCACAGGAGCATAAAAAAACATAACTTTTATATGGTTTCCTATATTTACACGATTAATTTTTTCATCGACTGACTTTATCGGACTCTTCATTAATAGTCTTTTTGGAAAAAGTAAGGGTTTCATTAATTTTCATCAAAATAATTGTCCATTTAATTGTTTGTCAATAGTATGACTACTAGATATATAGAATATCACAAATTTGAGACTTACACAAATGTCTGCGTGGCGTAGCGGTATACCGTTTGGTAAACACTAAGTACGAAAGACCCAGGTTCGAATCCCGGGTGGTCAAAGTCTTTTTGCGTATTTTTTTTGCTTTTGTGTTAGGTTAGAATAATAGGATGCACTAATCCTTCTTTTTCACATTCAACTATGCGAATATGTATGAATAAAGATAATTGAAAGCATATGGTATGAATAAATAGTAAATATCTCATTGTTTTGTCTCAGTAACGCCATCTGTTGACCGATGATTGCAATCTCTCACACATCACCAACAACCAGTGTAGGGGGCAGCACCGAGTCGCCAAACTGCTATCCATACTTATTCAAGATATTTTCATTTTTGAACATAGAAACTTGGTTACAAAATGGTTTGTTTCATGTTTCTTATGAACAATTAAAAAGGTTTTTTGGAACTCATTCCCTAAGAGATTGAAATGTATTATACAGGTTTTTGATCTATAAATACAATGTATCTAGAAATTTGAATCTTGATGCGATTGACTGATATAACAACAAAAAAAGGAATGTATGAAATTCATCCATCAATCAATCATGAGAATATACTAACGGCCATAAATCCTAAAAAAGGGTAGCCACAGCTCCAGAGATAATAATTCTTTATCCACTTTTGGAACTAGAATGGGGTCCGTCCAACCGTCCAACTGCATCGCCCAATAATCACTTAAAAAGTGTCAATGTTCTTTATATCTATTACAACGCCCACGGGAATATAAATACAAAAAAACAGAAGTTAGTGTAGTTAGATAGTGTTTTGGTATTTTGGATGTAAACTGGATGCAAAAAATGTAGTCCACGCGGACGTAGTCGCGGGCAAAAAGCTAGTTTAATATAATCTTACAAAATACAAGAGATTACTTTACAATTATAGGTTAATATGGCGATAACGAGTCTCGTGGCCAGTGTAGTCGGCGTCTCATTTGAAAGAGAAGTAGGCTACAATGGCAAGACTAAGACTTCGATGAAAACACAACAGCAAACAATACGTCGCCCTTCGGATAACAATGACACGGCTCAAGCACTCATACTGAACAGAAAAGCTTTGAGAAGAATCCAAAGGAAAGCTTCATCTTTAGTGTGCTCAACTCAGTGATACTATTTATAATTAAATTATATTCAGATCTTAACTTCATGGTTTTTATAATTCCTGCAGCTGGTATAATCTTTGCCAAAATAATAATCGGTCCCGAAAAAGGTTGTCTTCCATTGCGATTGTTTCGTTGATGTGTAGATAATTGGCATTCGGATATTTCATAGGTTCCCATTTTACTGATAATAGGTCGTCAAGTTCGGGAGTCGGGTCGCTGAAATGTAAATTTACATACATACATACATATACTCACGGCTGTAAATCCCTAGAAGGGGTAGCCAGAGCTCAGGAATTAGAAATTCCTCAGCCACTTTTTTAAAATCCTATTATTTTATTTGAAAATCTTTTCCGAATTCCAGTTGAAAGAGGCTAATGACTTTCTAATTCTCAAGCTCTGGCTACTTATTTTTGGGATTTATAGCTGTAACCTTTATTTTAGCATATATGAATAATGCTAATGAAAGAGAGAAATAAATATGATAATCTAGAAGGTTCTTTTTTTGTATACATACATACATATACTCACGGCTATAAATCCCTAGAAGGGGTAGCCAGAGCTAAGAAATTAGAAATTTCTCAGCCACTTTTGGAAATGATAGTGGGGAAAAGATGGTAAAAATAAAGGTTGTTGGTGATGGGTCTCCAACCGCATCGCCCAAAAATCCCTTAAAAGCCCCAATAACGTTAGTCGCCTCTTACGTACACCCACCGGAAGAAATGGGGTAGTGCTATTCTAAGCTGACACTACACAGCATCATAAAATAATAAATTATGTAAATGTATATGTAAATTTATTCCAAATTAAATAGATATTTTTCCCATTGAGGAATCGCGTAATTTTAAACAGTTACAGTCGAAGATTAGTACTGAGTGGTACAAATGATATCAGTTTTTTGAAATTGTGAAAGATCTAGATACATACATTCTTACCTCAATATGGTAACAATTGCTTGGATATACATAATGATGATCGTTGGTTTCTTGTTATTTCAGTACTTATCAATTTGGCGTGAGTGTAAGGATCTCCCTGGCAGAAATAATTCATTACTGCATTTAATTTTGAATTGCTATAGCATTTAGAATATAGTAATATCTAACTTCTGCTTGCCAAAAGCCAAAGGAAATCACCCCTTGTGTCTTGCTTAACATGTCCTTTCAATAAACATAGAAAATATGCTTACCCAGTTTTTATAAAGTTAGACCACATCTTAACCATTTTTTGCCTACTTAATAGGGAATAATCATCAGGTACAACTGAAGACAAATCCTCTCTTTGCCATAGATATCCCGCATCGTCTCCATGATTGGCTCCCGGATATGTGATTCCATCATTTATTTTAACATTAAATGCGCCATCAACAGAAAATACGTAGTAGTATATATTGGAGTTATAGTTTTGGTATGCTTTTAATCGCACCACGTAATCAGTTATATGACCGTACCAAGAATCGGTACAGAGGTTAGCATATTGTTGGAAAGTATGCTCGTTAAGGGATGAATTTCCAAAATAAAAATCCTTTATCACACTCGCTGTACGATTTTTATTTAAGCTTGCATCGTCAATTGAATAAAGATCAGTGGGTACAACAATATTAAAGTTTTCATCAACAAACTCTAATAAATGCATACTTGTGGCCAGCCTTATACCCTCATTTGATGTTAATCCTATTAAAATTGGTATGTTTTTGTATGCATTACTTTGCATTATCTTGAGTGGGTTGTCGGGTAGGATACCCAATAAATCTTCTTGTGTGATGACGTAAGGATAGTAAAGAGCATAGACCCTAGGGTAACGATTCCTTATGTTCGTCGTTATTTGCAATAATTCTGAGGGAGGCAATGTTTTTAAACGTGATAATATCATTTCATTTGAAGATCCATTCATCTGTAGCTCTTGTTTGGTTTTTTCAATACTTTCTTCAGTGCTAGAGTGATAAAATCGATAGCTCAAGACAGTGCCGCTCTGAACAATTGCCCCATGTAGCAATCCTTCAGAAAGCGGCGATAGTAGAATTGCGTGAGTCATTATTGCTCCAGAACTCGTTCCTCCTAAAATAATTTCACTGAAATTTCCTCCAAAGAAATATGATAACTTTTATAAAAGTAATTAACAATATTTTGCAATTTAAGTATTTTCAGAAGATAAGGTACCATTGATTTCTCCTTTCAAATTGCAGGTTGTGGCGGTAAACAAGTATATCAATTAGATGGTATTAAATGGAACAATGTTGTCGATCTCAGGATAACGATGCCTCCGAAAACTTTGGTGTATGGAGAGGTAACTACAATGAGTATTTAATTTTTTAGTTTGACATGACATTCGACTTTTAACAAAACAGTATCTAAACTTCTGGTTGAGCATGTAAAAGTTTTGCACTATTATTGGTTTTGAGTGAACCTACCTGAACTTGAAATGGATCTACCAAGCAACACCCTGTCAAGGATAAATGTATTCTTTGGACTAAGATTCAGTGGACTATTTTGTAGTGAATTTAGACACCTGAAGTATCATGAGGTACCTTCCTCCTCACCTCATCCTCACAGCCCATATATGTCCCATCCAAGGGGCTCGAGCCTACCCTATATAGGGTGATTTGGCCTTAGTCCACCACGCTGGCCAATTGCGGGTTGACAGACTAACGACTACCGTAATAGTAGCCGGGACCGACGGCTTGACGTGCCCTCCGAAGCACAAAATCATCTTAATTTTCGGATAATCAGGTGATTCGAGCCTGCAATATCCTTCCAGACTGTGTTTAACCCGATTCCAGATCGAACCCGAGACCTCCGTACTTGAAAACAAGCGCTTAACCGCGAGACCACGGAGGCAGTCCTATTGTACAATAAACATGCGAATCAAATATTTAATTATCCTATTTTATAACTCTATTTAAATAAATGGGGCTGAAAAAATATACCTTCACAGCTCGCTATTTAATAGTCGACATTGAGCACGATTTGTTTTTTTTTAGATTGTAAAAGAGTACTCAGGGCAAGGCAATCAGCAAATATATGGTAAAGCTCTTCATATAATTGATGCTGTGATGTTAGGTGGTATAGACGTGTCACACCTACCATTATCTGAAAGGTTTGTTTTATAATGTTATACTTTATTAGTCATTCTTACTTGCATATTTTATTATATTTGCTTTTTGTTGAAGCTTTAAAATCATTTTTGCCTTTTTGTTCCTTTTAATGAAAGAATAAACCAAACAAAGTGTTAAATTCAATAAAGATTGATTGACGGCATCCGTGGCCTAGCGTGACCGTGACTAGCTTCTGGGGCTGTAAGTCGCGGGTTCAAATCCGCTGAGAGCATTCGTTTTTGTTTCTAGTGGCTACTTTTACCTGTGTTATATGACTGTATATATTTATGGCAAATATTTTACACGGCAACTGAAATCCTTTTAGGCAACTTTCTATTAAGTCACAAAAAAACTAACTTTGCAGTGATTAAATATCTTAGCAACTATTAAACTATACAAGCAACAAAACGCTAGGATCAAAAAACTGAAAAAAAACGGCTGCTACTGTAAGGTATCAAATATATATCAAGTGGGATCAGTGTAACACTGGTTAAGGTATTTTAAAACCTAATGTGGCGACTAATTTTTCCGAGGGGATACCATAGTTTCTTCACTGGCAACTATTGGATTTAATTATAAAAATACACATCTGGCAGCGATTTTTAGGTAGCTTTAAAACTGAAAATGGGTATTATAATAATGTATTTGGATATTAGGATATTGTTTGCAGATTCGTAAATTCTTGAAAAGGCGGCAAATGCGCTCGTGTGTCTGAGCAGTGCGGAGGCTGCGGAACGGGGGGTTGAGCGCGTTTCTAGCTAATAGCAAGCGGCAAGTTTTTGTGACTATAATATTAAGTTTAGTATTTTGTATATTGAAGTAAAAATTAATAAAAATAAAATAAATTAGGTTAGAAGTTGGTTCACCCAGCCTAATGGGCAGATGCAAATAAGTTAGAGAAGGAAAACAGAGGGGGGACGGGGGGGCAAGCCCCCCACATGGGGGGCTAAAAAACAATTTATCACCACAATTGTATTTGTGCTAGGTTAGGTAAGGGTTAGCTTGTGTCCCTTAGAGCGGAAATAGGAACCCCTCGAAGCGGGGTAACGTCAACACGCTGTTACTCAAAGTAGGTAGGTTCATTTAAAAGAGGGAAGGTTAATAAAATAGACCAAAAATAGTTTTATAGCATGTCACAATTTGGTTAATTTAGATCCCTACAAATGTAGCCAAAAGTATTTTTTTAAGATCTTGTTTGTATTTAGTTCAGACCTTGGTCATGTTTATAGACAACCCCATTTTAGAATTTATGAAAGCCTTTTTTTAATTTATGAAAAAAAAAAATATCCGCCAATAATTTGTCGCCTTAGAAGAAAACCAATTGCCACAAAAGAAAATCACTGCCAGATAAAATTTAAATAAAACCTCAAAACTCATTAAAAAGCCGCCGCTTTCTAGTTAAGATGCTACCTCTAATTAGTCGCCAAAGTAGTTTATTTACTATCCATTTTCAGTTTTTTTACGACTCGGAATGGTATCAATTTGTCGCCGCGTTAAATACATGCCTATATTTATTTAAGATCGATTACGTATCTTGTATTTCACACGATTGCATAATCTTAGGACATTTCTATTCTGTTTTACAGGATCAACCAGTGCTCACTATTTTGTACAGCGTTACATAAGCCATTTGAGAAGAACGTTGTACCGATGCGGTGTAAAAGACTAATGAACTTAGAACATTTCTCAACGGCAGTAAATAATTTGGAATACCGCGCTATGAAAAGGATTAAGAAGGCAGTCACTGTCACTGTTCCGAATAGGATGAATGACGAAGAGCGATTCCATATTGTTGGATCACTTTTGTTAATCAAAGAAATAAGAGGTATTTATTATTCAACACTTCCAGCATTGCTAGTACGAGCGACCTTTTAACTAGATATCGCGTGGTATAAAATAGCCATCTTATTTGCACTTACTTAGTATCGTATACTGCCATCTCATTCTAACCGATATCGTGACGATAAAATAGCGCTCGTGCTAGGTCTCCTGTTCCTGATTACGTATCTTTTGCTATGCTATACTGCGACACAATGGTTGAAAGGATCCGTAATACGGAGGCAGAATTTACTTGTAACTTTGTAGAAGGTAATCTTTTGTCTATTGAGTTCAACATTTTCTTCAACAGTATAAACTTATTTAATTCTACTAAACTTCCTTGCTATACTTATACCCTGAATTATTAGATTTTTATATGACATATAATTGAAATATTAAATTTTCAGATTCGTGGGAAGCGCGAATATCCAAAACCAGTGGCCACAAATACTTTTTTGGTATAGGATTCAATAAAAAACCAGTTAGCGTATATCACATTCCAGAGGAAGCTAGTTTGGACACAGTCAATGCTTATTTAGGCCGATTATTATGGCCTTGGGAGCCAGCTAGTGCAGTCTTAGAAAATCTTCCACATGATGGGCTAAAAAGACATGAAATGGAAGCTTACATTGTAAATAACTTTAATAGATGAACTTAAGGATAATATTTTTGTATTATTTAAGAAATATAAGTTTGTACATAGGTCTCCGATTTATTTGAATCCTTTTTAGTTTAACCTGATTAAGGCTTATCAAAGAAAAGGCTGTGTAGTGTCGGCTTAGAATAGCACTCCCTAATTCTTCACGCGAGTGTACGTTAGAGGCCACTAAGGGTATTCTAAATGATTTTTGGGCGTTGCGGTTAGACGTCCTCAAACAACATTTTTTAATTATTCTAATGTTAATAAATAAAAACTAGACAGTTTGACAGTTGGTGGTCAGCTGCCGAACTGTCTACTGCTCGTCAATGACTCGTGTTGAGTCGAAACGCGTCGCATGTTTGTGGTTGCCTGTGGTTTTCGCTTGCGGGCGTGTGTGTGGTGCATTGTCTGCTTTATGATTTCTTGTAAGTGTGAGGGCGGTCGGTGCACAGTGCATGTTGCATGAAGACTGCAGGTATTTAGCGGAATTAAGCGAAGAAATTTATTAACACTAGTATTGCTTTGGATTTCCGCAAAGTAACGCCTGATTCAATCCAAATTTTAATTACCTTTTTCCCACTTAACTTCTAATAGTAGCTGAAGTATTACAAATTCTGGCTACATCTTTTAGGGATCTATAGCCGTGAGTATATTTATGTAAAAAGAAGGGGTATTTATTAATTCATACACTCCCGCCATTATCTCCGATCAGAGTAGGTAGAGACTACCAATCGAGACTGGAAGTGTTGCAATATTACATGTTCGACTTTAGATAGACAGAGAATAAGGGAGAATATGACTAAAACCTCAACCATGGTTTTCGATTCTGTCGGTTAGCACGATGATCTTTCACTTTCATGTTTAAAAAGTTGGGGAGGCACGGGCGAACTAACACACGAAGGATTTTGGGGTATGTGGTATGGGAGCTCCCCACTCTCATCATATTACCACATACCATAAAAAAAATTGTCTAAAATCAAATGCGTTGTATTTCCTGAACGAATAAAGATCATTTAGAAGATTTCAGTAAAGGCATTTATTTCATCATCAATAAATACAGAACCAAAAATAGGATAGCTAAGCCAGAGATTCAGATTTACAAGTTCCACTGCCACTTTTATAAGCTGTTGTTGTCATTGGTTTTCGGCTCACATGTCACCACCAAATCAAGTAAATACGACACAGCCACGGCCTTATGACTCCTCTAGTTTGTTCTTGACCTTACAGATCAACAATCATAACTTGGCCGGCGGCGACTCTGGTACTACTGTCGCCATTTTGAAATTTCGGCCTGTCATTGTCAGTTAGTTCTTAACTAAATAAAAATTATAGGGTGACCTACGTATATAATAAATTATCACTTTCATTAATATTTTTTGTAGTGGAAACTTTTTTTTATATATAATGTTTCTTTGCTTATTAATAAACGTTTTTCTTTCCAGTATTCAATATAATAAAATATGAAAATTATTATTTATTTTGCTAAAATTATCTAAGTAGGCTAACACCATCCGCAAAGTTGTGCGCTGCGTTGCGTACATGACTATCGCCCGATTTCTGAATTGAGTATTCCAGCTGAGAACAACTTAAGTATCGTTCTGTCGCATTGAAATCTTAACAACTGAATGAGACAAAACGATACTTAAGTCGTTCTCAGCTTGAATACTTGTTACGGGAAGTGGGGAAATGCACCCGAATAAGATTTCACTTCGTATACACTGATGCGTGGGTTCTAATCCTAATGCGGGAATGTACCAATGTGTAATTTCTTATGTCATACATAACTGTCTGACATATATATTTATAAAAATATAAGGCTGTCAACAGCAAAAGAAAAGTGCCCATAGATTCACTGAACCAGCAAAATGAATGACCCAAACGATTTCTAATGTTTATAATATTTTTTTCTGTGCCACCTTTTTAGGGTATCTATGTGTGAATATAAAATGTAAAAGACAGTACAGACAAGGTAAGCCTCTGATTTACAGGATTAAAAAAATGATTTTATGTAGTTACCCACTTTTTAAACTCTGAGTGTCACAAACAACAAATCCTTGAGTATAAAATAATGAAACAGTTTGCAGAGAAGTACAGTTGACAGTGTTATCGCTATTAGCAATCTCTTCCAGACAACATTTGGGAGGTAAGATCAGCAAATTTAGGATACACTGTCATTCGGGTAGACATAACAGACAAGGGCAAAACTAAATAAATATAATTAGCTTGCATTAAAACGAACTTGTTTACTTACAATGATAGTTATTACATACATACAAACATATACTCACGACTGCGAATCTCTAAAAGGTTTAGCCAGAGCTAAGAAACTTAGAAACTCCTCAGCCACTTTTTGAAAGCTGAGTGGGGTAAAGATAGTAAAATAAAGGTTGTTGGTCTGGTCTGGTCTCCAATCGCATCGCCCAAAAGTCTCTTAAAAGCCCCAATACCGTTAGTTGCCTATTACGTACACCCACCGGCAAATGGTTATTCATTGAATGAATATTTTATAAATTGTTTTATTCAGACATTTCAATACATAAATAAATTAGCCTGTATGATGTAAAATTATTTCCCTTATAATGGTAAAATTTTATTTACTGGCAATACTAATTTCGATGACAGCGACACCCTTACCGGCCAAGAAATCTATGTGGATCTGTAGGGTAGATATGGGGTGGTTTGATACTGACAGTATTATTTGTTTGTATCCTTGTTTCATTTTAGGGTAAGATATAAACTATGCAGCCTATAGTGTTGAGTGAGTCATAAATCCTAGATGTTTAAATATAAACCAAAACTAACTCAAGGAAGGTGATCTTTTTCGTATGCATAAAAATGTTGGATGTGTAAGAACCTGTGGCACTAAAAATAGTCCGGTACACTCTTCGACGCTACTTATATTTATCATTATGTTCTATTTATTTTATGATGAGTGCACATTTCCTTTCTTTATATGTATGTATCTTCTGACTGCAAAGCAAGAACGTATAATTTAATGTAATGTATGTTGCGACTACATTGCATCTTAACACCTCAACTACTGGACTGAAAACAATTTTTTCAAAAGTTTAAAACTATTTTGGATGTAAATCTAAAATGTAAGCTCTAGCTACCACTTTTTGGGATTTATGGCCGTGAGTATATGAATTTATGTAAAAAAGAAGCACTTTTTTTTCCCCCAAGGGCCTGTGTGGTCCCTCTAGTTCGCAGCTGGCATAACTTACCACTATAACGCATTGGAGAGCCATTTAGTCATTCTTTCGTTAAAATAAAAACAAAACATGCCAAAAGCAAAGGTGTACACGTCAAAGACTAAAGTCTTGTCGATAGCTAGGGCAGTGGTTAGTCTGATTACGTAGTAATCTCTATATAGTTTGTGGACACAGCCTCATTTTCGATCATTTGTCCTGACTAGGCTCTCACCGACGCGAAGCTCTGTGTTCGCTCTAAGTATAAGTAGGTAATCACTTTGTTTGACACAAAATTACGTTATACATTCTAGCTAGCAAATATGTATATACGATTCTAAAAACTTTTCTTTCTTTCCTTACGTGAATCATGCATCTTTTTTATTATTTTCACTTTCTTACGATTCACATTATGCAGTATTAAAAAAAACAATTGAGATTCGAACATGCTGTATAAGATGCCGATTGAAAACCTGCATTATAGTTTTATCTTACATAACACAACATAAACGTTCACGCCGAATATCCCCGAAGGGGTTGGCAGAGGTACTAATACTTCTGAACATCACGTGATTTTGTCACCTGGTGTTTAGAGTACCCATGTTTTGCATGGACAGTGTACTCACGTGATAGGGGGCAGGCCTATCGCCGTTTTGTGCGAATACACTGTCACATGACTAAGTACAACTCAGCCATGTGGGTTTCCTCACGATGTTTTCCCTCACCGTTAACAACCATGATAAATTAACCACACATATGTCTTTAGAAAAGACAAATTGGCCCGACCCAGGATTTGAACACTAGTCGTTTGCACGATAACCGAGTGTTCTACCCACTGAGCTATCACGGTTGTTTTATCTTCTGTAACTCTTTTTGGCTACTTTAACTACATCCACCCCTTTTATGGTTTTACACACCTGAACTTTTCTGTTTATATCTAATAACGTCGCGGTACTTTTAAATCGGATTATCCAAGTTCAATCAAAATATTGTGCATTGTATAAATTGTTCATAAATTACCTATAGGCGGAATGTGAGTTTTATCGAATCCTTAACTTTACGCCGTAGTAAAGCAATGCTATCCTTTGCATCAGAAGTAAAAGCTGCCTACTGTAGCATTCTCAACATAATAAAAACTATTCTGTTAGGAAAATAGTAAAGGAAGACATTGGCATTATGCATGTCGTAAATGCTATTTTACAAAATAAACAAAAACAAAAATTCCCGCTACACTACAGCTCGCAGCCGGTCGTTGTTGTGTTTGTAAATATTTAAATTTATTGAGAATTCCAAATTTATTGACATCGCAAAAGTTAAGACCATTTTTCTATAATTTCTTTAAAGTATTTAAGAAGAAATCAACGAAACAAATATGACTGTAGGCGAGCAGAGTAAAAATTTACCTTGGTAATGTAACCTAAAATAATTATTTTGTTTATTTACTATAACTTTCCTCATTTTATTTATAACAATCACTACCTATATCTCACAACGAGTGTATCATATAGTTTTCAGTTCCAAAGTTATCTGAAATAATCTTTACCGCCAAGCTGAATCTGATTATCTTAATATTTTGGTTATATTTTTAGGGTTGAAAAGTATCGACCTTCTAGTTTAGATGATTTAGTGTCCCACGATGAAATTGTTAAAACAAGTAAGTATAAACATTTGTGTTAATATTGGTTTGATAGGTTCTTCATACTCACAAACTCTTCAAACTATTTTTAGCTAATTGGTCACAATATTTATTAATAGGAATTACCCTTGTTACTTCATTAGAGAGCATAGTTTAGTTGAGATTTTGGCCTTGACCTATTCTCACTGCTATTAAACTTTAGTGTTAAATATTGGTCAGCTAATTGTAAAAGATGAGTAGGAAAAGATTTTAAAATAAAAGATGGTTGGTGAGGTCCCCAAACCTGCCAGCCACCCAGTATGTCGCCAATTTGCCTTTTCTAAAATCATATGTGTGGTTTATTTATCATGGTTTTTAAAGGTGCAGAAAAACATATTTAGGAAACCCATATGACTCAGTTGTAGTATTACTACAAAATTAAAATATGAATACACTGTCCATGCAAAATGCGGGTACTGTGAACACCAGGTGACAAAGTCACATGATATTCAGAACATGATATACTAACCCTTGGGATATATGGTGTGAATATTTGAGTTCAAGTTAAGAATTATTATTATTATTATATTATTTTTCAGTCAAGAAGTTTATGGACCAGAACCAGTTACCACATTTATTGTTCTATGGACCACCTGGTACAGGAAAAACATCTACTATTTTAGCATGTGCCAAAAAATTATACACACCTCAGCAGTTCAATTCCATGGTAAGCGTAACTCTTCATTTACTTATAATATTTTTTCAAACCGCAAGACACTAACTAAACCCGCATACTCTGGTAATCTATGTAACCTTAATGTGTGAAAAAGTTCTTAAGTATATAAGTTGAATACATGAAAGTATGTACTAATATTAAATAAATACTTTGTCGGATATAGTTGATTTTATAAATGTATAGGTAATAAAATGTGCTTAATGTTAAAGAATATGACTATTTGATTTAAAAAACAATTGGTAGAGGTTTTTTAATGAGCTCTACAGCAAACCATTTTTACTCTTGACTAAAATAGTGAGAGTGGGATGATGCTATTCAGGAAGTGAGTGGGTTTGTAATTTTATTTATGTGGTATTGGTATGGTACAATCAATTGACTCGAGAAATAGTTTCTTTTGAGCCTTAACATAATTGAAGAGGTTTAAGAGGGGTTTGAGAGGTGGTTTAATGAAAAAAAAAATACAATTTAGTTTGAGCAACCCTTGATTGACACAATTTTTTAATCCATCTGTTCAAAGAGTACGAGTTTTGTTGACTGTTATCAATGGTTTTAAATGACTATCTAATAATAAAAAGCAAATTACACTCTTGAGTCTGAAATCAAAGGGAAACCAATAGATACCATCTTGTAAATCAAAATAGAAGGGCTGATCCATGTAATAGCAGTAACCAACTACCAGTAGTAAATGATTATATGAAAATACAAATGCCTGTTTAAATCACATTACGGTATGTAATTTGTTTTGTACAGACATTCTCCTATTAGTATAAGATCCCGCTGCTAAATCTCTACGTTCATATGTTATAAAGTCAAACACACATTTTAACATAAGTTTATGAATAGGAGAATACACTGACAAGACGCAGCCAGGCAAAAGTGGCCGCAAGTAATTTTAATTTAATTAATGTTTATTATTTTTCGGGGACAAATTTCGTTCACTTGTTTTCGAAATATAATAACATCCTCATCATAGCAGTGTATATAAAGAATATAAAAATCCATAGGTGCCGTTGCAAATTCGGCCGCAACTACCTCGCAGCCAGGTGTAAGTAGGTTATATTTTGGTGTGTTTTGTACGCTCATAACATAAGTTACACGCATATTTCTTATATGAAATTAAAGCTTTTTTTTTCCTAATCTGATAATACATAGCTGCCTGTGAAAAAGCGGCCGCAAATTAGGGTTGCCATCTGTTAAAAACGCGTTATATCCAAATATAATTTATATACTGTGCTATTGTTTCTATTTATATTTTACGACTTATATAATAACTATATTTATATTTTTTAAATACTTACTTACTTACTTACCTATACTCACGCCCATTATTCCCATTAGGGTAGGCAGAGACTATCGATCGCCACTTAGTACCGTCTTGAAAAACTTCTCTTGCTTCCCTTACATTAATTATTCTATAGCAACCCGCAATTGGCCAGCGTGGTGGACTATGGCCAAATCGCCCTATATAGGGTAGGCTCAAGCCCCTTGGTGGGGACATATATGGGCTGTGAGAGAATGTACGAGATGCCCTTTTATTCTTCTCACTTCGGACCCTCGCCTTTATAAGAATGTTTTCTATCTTTCTAATGTATATTAAAAGAGCATCTCGTACATGCTATAGAATAATTAATGTAAGGGAAGCAAGAGAAGTTTTTCAAGACGGTACTAAGTGGCGATCGATAGTCTCTGCCTACCCTAATGGGAATAATGGGCGTGAGTATAGGTAAGTAAGTAAGTATTTAAAAAATATAAATACAGTTATTATATAAGTCATAAAATATAAATAGAAACAATAGCACAGTATATAAATTATATTTGGATATAACGCGTTTTTAACAGATGGCAACCCTTATTTGCGGCCGCTTTTTCACAGGCAGCTATGTATTATCAGATTAGGAAAAAAATAGCTTTAATTTCATATAAGAAATATGCGTGTAACTTATGTTATGAGCGTACAAAACACACCAAAATATAACCTACTTACACCTGGCTGCGAGGTAGTAGCCGAATTAAAATTACTTGCGGCCACTTTTGCCTGGCTGCGTCTTGTCAGTGTATTCTCCTATTCATAAACTTATGTTAAAATGTGTGTTTGACTTTATAACATATGAACGTAGAGATTTAGCAGCGGGATCTTATACTATATGATTGCCACCTGTGTAGGGTATTTGATTTCTCGACATATTTTATTTCTCGAGGCTCAAGATTCTCGACTTCTCGATAGCTATTTCTCGAGTTTCTCGAGACATTCAAGATTTTTTTTTAACATTTATAAATCTTTATTTTATTATTTTATAACAACAACAACAATATTAATATTAACTTTACGCAGTCTTTAATTGACGACTTTTGACGACAACTGTGGCTGAGTGGATAGGTGACTAGCTTCTTGGTCTGGAGGTTGCGGGTTTGATTCCCGCTGAGGGCAACATTTATGTGATGAGCATTAATGATTGTTTCTTAGTCTTGGATGTTATTTATATGTATATTATATTATATCGTTGAGTTAGTATCCCATAATACAAGTTATACTTAGTTTGGGGCTAACTTGATCTGTGTATAATATGTCCCTATATGTCCATATAATTATTATAAGTGTTTTTAGGATATTCAGATCAATAATCTTAATCCTTAATAGCTAAACTAATCAAGCTAATCAACTTTACTTAGGATTTACAAATCACAGTCTTTACTACATGTGTAATTTTTCATTCTTTGGATGGAATGTTTAGAGAGCAATCATCTTATTATTTTACAGCTAATCAATATGCTTTCTACTTTCTTATAAAGTAGGCTTTTAAAAACCCTAGGGCATTAATTGCTTTATCAGATAATCAGTTGCGTATTTTGGTGACAATGATCGCAGATATAGAAAAAACAGTTTTGTTTTCGGTAGAGGTGGGCTCTACATAACATAACATATACTCACGCCATTAGTTTCCATTGGGCTTAACAGTTAATTGTATTTTCTTGATAGTGCCTCAACTTTAAAGGATAAAGTATGTCTAGTAGTCTTTTTAGAACGGCGATATTGCCATCATTCCCTCTAGATGACACATTCAAATCAATAAGTGCCTTCTTTATCAGTTTTAAGAACTTCAGGAAACTTTTCCTCAGGAACCTTTATATAACTTTTGTTTGTCGATTCATTTATCGAATTCTCGAGTTATTTTTCTCGTCTCGACTTGGCATGGATTTCTCGAGATTTCTTGCCTGTGTGACCCAATTATTTAGACCCATGAGTGCCTATCCTGAAGGGCAAGCACGAGCGCTATTTCATCGACACGATAACGGTTAGAATGAGATGGCAGTATACGATACTAAGTTAGTGCGTAAGAGATGGCTGCTTTATCCAACGCGATAACTAGTTTAAACACCGCTCGTACTAGCCGATATAGTTTGACGTTCTTTGAATTTTTATGTTGGGGTTTTTGTGAATAACTTATTCAAATAACTTGACTTGGCTGAGCCTGGCCTTCATGACTTAGTACATACTCAGCCATGTTTATTTCCCATAAATAAACTGCACCTATGATTTATCAATACAAACAGATGTGTTAAGTAAAGTTCTAAACCCATACACTCTACTTCTGCAGCAAGGCTTGCTTCTGCACAGGTCTTTTATGATTATACATTTACTCACGCAGGGACTATCATCGCCAATGTGTATATTACCATCAATGTATTTCTTCATCATACGAGTATCACAAAAACACACTATACAAAGTATAAGAAAAGCACTGCAGCAAAACTTAAGTTTGAAAAATATCACCCACTTTTGCTCCCGTTTTGCTGAACCCATATACTTTGGATATATATCTATGAGTCATTATTTTAAATATGTTCCTTTTAATATCAGGTACTGGAACTAAATGCGTCAGATGATCGTGGTATAGGCATTGTTCGTGGTCAAATATTAAGCTTTGCATCTACAAGAACCATCTTCAAGGCTGGACCCAAATTAATAATACTAGATGAAGCTGATGCTATGACCAATGATGCCCAAAATGCTCTTCGAAGAAGTAAGTCCGTTATTTCTAATGATTCGTACATAAGAAATAAGTTCATTCATATATAAGACATATTTAAAGAAGTTCCCACTTGTTATTTCCCACCCAAATTTATATGGCATTTCATACGGTGTCGCTCCGTTCCGTTGCAGTATTATACTTTATTTTAAGGCCGAGGTGTGCCCTCTATCAGGCGAATGGACCGCAAAAGCAAAACGTGGGTATTTCTGAACAACAGGTGCCAAAATATTACGTAATATTCAGAAGTCTTAGTACCTCTGGCACCCCTTCGGGAATACACAGCTCGAACGCTGGGTCGAACTTAAATTATACTTTTCAAGGGCATGGCGAATTTTCATTGTATATTAATTTAAGATAAAAAGGTGTGGAAATTATGATAGAGGAAGGAAATATCTACTGGTATTTTACTAATATGCTTTGTATGATCATAATCAACGCTTTGATATGAAACTTTGATAATAAAGCAATATTTTTGCATAATAAATAACAAACTACTAGCAATATTCTGCATTGCCACACCTCCGTATTATATCAAACGCTTAGTCAGCATTTAACTAACCAGGTTAATTGCAAATTTGCGGTAGCTATGGCAACTAATCGAACACACACAATATTAATGGCGTTAAATATTAAAACGTATTTGTATTATTAATTACGCTTTCTATTTATTTCGAAATGTATCGTTTTAATATGCATAAAATATTAATTGATCTATTATTGGAACGATAAATGTGATTAACTGATATGTCTGACACTGAAGACGAAGAATCAAGGAAAAAAAGTGTTAAAATAACAATACTCGGAGAACCTTCTACTGGAAAAGTAAGTAATTAAATCTTTACTAGTAATAAATTAAATCACTACCAATAAATTGATATAAAACATAAATAATAGCTGTATATTTAGATTTAGTTCGCTGAATTTATTTGCTCTCTTTGTACGTAGATGCGACTGTCAATTATTAATACATCAATGTGTTTCCTGTTGTCATAAATAATGTAAATAAATACTCACTATAGTCTATAGTCTTCAAAAAAAAAAGTGCTTTTTATTTAGAATCATAAATGTAGAATAGTTGACCGGCTCCCATAAACTTTTTTTTTATATTAAAGTAAATAAGATTAAAGTATCCGCAAGGCTAGATAGTGATTAGTATTATTTAAAGTTAAAACCTTGACGTATAAGTAGTTTAACTATAAAACATACAAATGACACCAATCTGTGGTTTGGGTTATCAGTAGTTAGTAAGAAATGTAGCCGACTTCAAGTCGCTTATTTCCGCAGTCTGTTTCCTAAGCATGCACGTGATATAATTTAATAACACTAGTGAGAAACGTAGCCGGCTTTATAGCAATACCCCGTGTTGTCTTTCCGTGTTTTCTGTTCAGAAAAGAAGAAAACACTATAGGAGTTATTTCAGAGCTAAAATTAAGCGAGCTATACGTGCCGATTTAGGGCCGGCGCTCACTGCCGGCATGGCATGGCAAAGGATTTCGGTACAGATACAGCATTTTTAATCTTATTGCCATGCATATAGAATTCATTTTGACACAACGATGCCGAGGGAGGCCGCGGTAGGACAGAACGTCGACATCTTTGTGTCAAAATGAAGTAAAATGAATTCTATACTCATGGTAATAAGATTAAAAATGCTATATCTTTACCGAAATCCTTTGCCATGCCATGCCATGCCATGCCGGCAGTCAGCGCTGGCCCTTACTATCTATACCTATAGCGCGAGCTGAATTAGCTAACTTCAAATCACTTCCCGCGCTGTCTATATTTTTCAAGCATAATATCTACAGATATTGGAAAGCAAATTGTGCACGCTCTATAAGTAAGTTGCACTAGTAAGAAACTTTTCAGATCAGTCTATATTTTCAAAGCTAGAACTAGATAAACCGTAGACGCGGGCACTACCTAGCGGAAGTGCGGGCGCGTGCGCTGGGGAGGACACGCGGGGAGCGGAGGTGCAGGCGGGCGCGGGTCTTTGTTTTGACTAAGTGTAAAATATAGGAATATCACCAAACGCTTTGGATTGCTAGAAAGGAACGTAGCCAACTTCAAATCATTTTCCCGGGGTGTCTAAATATCTAAGCATAAAACCCAGATTTATTTCAGAGCGCTCTATGCGCGCGCTACCTAGGCAGCAATGCGGGCGCGTGCGCGTTGGACGACACGCGGGGCGCGGAGGTGCGGGCGGGCGCGTGTCTCGGGCTGCGACCGGCCGTACCGCTGCAGTTATGTGACGTCGCCGGGAACGCACTGCATACCTTGATGTTGGACAACTACTTGTATGATTCTGATGTTAGTATCTTATATTGTATGGTTAGAGGTAGGGAATGTAGTGACGTTAGATTTGGGATATGGGAGCAGGAGATAGAGATTTCTCGAGTTTATAAAATACAATATTGGGACAAAAAGAAAGGACAGATCGAGAGTTTAGTGTAGTAGTAATAGTTGGTAGAAAAAAATATACACCTAACATTTAATCCACAGTTTAAACAACCGCGATTGCTACTGAGCTAAAGGTTCTACCCACTGGGGTAGAGCATCAGCCTATCATGCAGGTTGGCGTGGTTTTAAATCCCGGGTCGGGCCTTCACCAATTCGACTTTCCTAAAGTCATATGTGTGGTTTATTTATCATGGTTGTTAACGGTGAGGGAAAACATCATGAGGAAACCCATATTGCCGAGTTGTACTTAGTCGTGTGACAGTGTATTCGTACAAAACGGCGATAGACCTGCCTCTATCACGTGACTACACTGCCTAAGCAAAACGTGTGTACTCTGAACACAAGGTGACAATGTCACTTGATGTTAAGAAGTATTAGTACCTCTGCTACCCCTTCGGGGATATATGGCGTGAACGTTTGGGTTAAGTTTTTTCTTTCTAACCTAATCATTTATTACGGTTACAATTGATTAGCGATTAGCGCCCATTACTTCGTACATATGCTGTGTAGTGTCGGCTTAGAATAGCACTACCCCATTTCTTCCGGTGGGTGTACGTAAGAGGCGACTAACGGTATTGGGGTTTTTAAGGGATTTTTGGGCGATGCGGTTGGAGACCCATCACCTACAACCTTTATTTTACCATCTTTTCCCCACACAACTTTCCAAAAGTGGCTGAGGAATTTCTAATTCCTTAGTTCTGGCTACCCTTTCTAAGGATTTATAGCCGTGAGTATATGTATGTATGTATACAAAAAAAAGTCCTAGATTATCATGTTTATTTCTCTCTTTCATTAGCATTACTCATATATGCTAAAATAAAGGTTACAGCTATAAATCCCAAAAATAAGTAGCCAGAGCTTGAGAATTAAAAAGTCCTTAGCCTCTTTCAACTAAAATTCGGAAAAGATTTTAAAATAAAGGTTGTTGGTGATGGATCTCCAATCACATTGCCCAACAATCACTCAAATACACCCCATAACCTAATTCACCTAATACGAACATACATATACTCACGGCTATAATTCCCTAGAAGGGGTAACCAGAGCTAAGGAATTATGAATTCCTCAGCCACTTTTGGAAGTTGAGTGGGGAAAAGATCGTAAAATAAAGGTTTTTGGTGATGGGTCTCCAACCGCGTCGCCCAAAAATCCAATAAAAAGCCCCAACACCCTTAGTCGCCTCTTACGACACCCGTGGGTAGAAAGGGGTAGCAACATTCTAAGCCGGCACTACACGGCATACGAACACTCGGGAAGAAATGGGGTAGTGCTATTCTGAGCCGATACTACACAGCGACCATTACCATATTTACCCGATTACTTAAGAGGGATTATCTAAAGATAATGTTTGATATCCACTTGTATGATTAGGCTAAGTAGTTTTATTGCAATAAGATTATAATTTGACATGCATGTGCATTTTGGTGTGATCGAATATATTTTCAGTCCTTTCCTAGTTATAAATTAATTCATACCTTTGTTCTTGTTTTGTTTCAGATTATCTTGTTTGTATATGACCTAACTAATCTACAGAGTTTTGAAAGGTTAAAATTGTGGGTTGAAAGAGTAAAAGACATAATTAAAGCGGATATCAAAAGGCCGATATTGGCATTGTTTGGAAATAAATCAGATTTAGAGCATCTAAGAGCAGTAAGGCTGTCCTGTGTAAAAACTTTTGCATCGGAATACGAATTAGAAAATTTCAAAGGATCTGCAAGGACGGGAGAAATGGTACTTATTATATCAGACAATTTATCTATACTATAATAAGACTGTAACGAGGTCAAAACTGTACATTGAAGAAAAAAAAATAAAAACCGGTGGAATATGTTTTATTTTCGATACTGAAGCCAAATTTGCTATTTTTGAAAAAAATGTCTGTCTGTCTGTCTGTCTGTCTGTATGTCCGTTCATCACGTTAATTCTACCGGACCGATCTTGATCAAATTTGGCATGAATGTAGGTTATATAGCTGGCCAACATATAGAATATAATTTATCCCGGATTTCGCAAGGGTTCCCACAGGAGCATAAAAAAACATAACTTTTATATGGTTTCCTATATTTACACGATTAATTTTTTCATCGACTGACTTTATCGGACTCTTCATTAATAGTCTTTTTGGAAAAAGTAAGGGTTTCATTAATTTTCATCAAAATAATTGTCCATTTAATTGTTTGTCAATAGTATGACTACTAGATATATAGAATATCACAAATTTGAGACTTACACAAATGTCTGCGTGGCGTAGCGGTATACCGTTTGGTAAACACTAAGTACGAAAGACCCAGGTTCGAATCCCGGGTGGTCAAAGTCTTTTTGCGTATTTTTTTTGCTTTTGTGTTAGGTTAGAATAATAGGATGCACTAATCCTTCTTTTTCACATTCAACTATGCGAATATGTATGAATAAAGATAATTGAAAGCATATGGTATGAATAAATAGTAAATATCTCATTGTTTTGTCTCAGTAACGCCATCTGTTGACCGATGATTGCAATCTCTCACACATCACCAACAACCAGTGTAGGGGGCAGCACCGAGTCGCCAAACTGCTATCCATACTTATTCAAGATATTTTCATTTTTGAACATAGAAACTTGGTTACAAAATGGTTTGTTTCATGTTTCTTATGAACAATTAAAAAGGTTTTTTGGAACTCATTCCCTAAGAGATTGAAATGTATTATACAGGTTTTTGATCTATAAATACAATGTATCTAGAAATTTGAATCTTGATGCGATTGACTGATATAACAACAAAAAAAGGAATGTATGAAATTCATCCATCAATCAATCATGAGAATATACTAACGGCCATAAATCCTAAAAAAGGGTAGCCACAGCTCCAGAGATAATAATTCTTTATCCACTTTTGGAACTAGAATGGGGTCCGTCCAACCGTCCAACTGCATCGCCCAATAATCACTTAAAAAGTGTCAATGTTCTTTATATCTATTACAACGCCCACGGGAATATAAATACAAAAAAACAGAAGTTAGTGTAGTTAGATAGTGTTTTGGTATTTTGGATGTAAACTGGATGCAAAAAATGTAGTCCACGCGGACGTAGTCGCGGGCAAAAAGCTAGTTTAATATAATCTTACAAAATACAAGAGATTACTTTACAATTATAGGTTAATATGGCGATAACGAGTCTCGTGGCCAGTGTAGTCGGCGTCTCATTTGAAAGAGAAGTAGGCTACAATGGCAAGACTAAGACTTCGATGAAAACACAACAGCAAACAATACGTCGCCCTTCGGATAACAATGACACGGCTCAAGCACTCATACTGAACAGAAAAGCTTTGAGAAGAATCCAAAGGAAAGCTTCATCTTTAGTGTGCTCAACTCAGTGATACTATTTATAATTAAATTATATTCAGATCTTAACTTCATGGTTTTTATAATTCCTGCAGCTGGTATAATCTTTGCCAAAATAATAATCGGTCCCGAAAAAGGTTGTCTTCCATTGCGATTGTTTCGTTGATGTGTAGATAATTGGCATTCGGATATTTCATAGGTTCCCATTTTACTGATAATAGGTCGTCAAGTTCGGGAGTCGGGTCGCTGAAATGTAAATTTACATACATACATACATATACTCACGGCTGTAAATCCCTAGAAGGGGTAGCCAGAGCTCAGGAATTAGAAATTCCTCAGCCACTTTTTTAAAATCCTATTATTTTATTTGAAAATCTTTTCCGAATTCCAGTTGAAAGAGGCTAATGACTTTCTAATTCTCAAGCTCTGGCTACTTATTTTTGGGATTTATAGCTGTAACCTTTATTTTAGCATATATGAATAATGCTAATGAAAGAGAGAAATAAATATGATAATCTAGAAGGTTCTTTTTTTGTATACATACATACATATACTCACGGCTATAAATCCCTAGAAGGGGTAGCCAGAGCTAAGAAATTAGAAATTTCTCAGCCACTTTTGGAAATGATAGTGGGGAAAAGATGGTAAAAATAAAGGTTGTTGGTGATGGGTCTCCAACCGCATCGCCCAAAAATCCCTTAAAAGCCCCAATAACGTTAGTCGCCTCTTACGTACACCCACCGGAAGAAATGGGGTAGTGCTATTCTAAGCTGACACTACACAGCATCATAAAATAATAAATTATGTAAATGTATATGTAAATTTATTCCAAATTAAATAGATATTTTTCCCATTGAGGAATCGCGTAATTTTAAACAGTTACAGTCGAAGATTAGTACTGAGTGGTACAAATGATATCAGTTTTTTGAAATTGTGAAAGATCTAGATACATACATTCTTACCTCAATATGGTAACAATTGCTTGGATATACATAATGATGATCGTTGGTTTCTTGTTATTTCAGTACTTATCAATTTGGCGTGAGTGTAAGGATCTCCCTGGCAGAAATAATTCATTACTGCATTTAATTTTGAATTGCTATAGCATTTAGAATATAGTAATATCTAACTTCTGCTTGCCAAAAGCCAAAGGAAATCACCCCTTGTGTCTTGCTTAACATGTCCTTTCAATAAACATAGAAAATATGCTTACCCAGTTTTTATAAAGTTAGACCACATCTTAACCATTTTTTGCCTACTTAATAGGGAATAATCATCAGGTACAACTGAAGACAAATCCTCTCTTTGCCATAGATATCCCGCATCGTCTCCATGATTGGCTCCCGGATATGTGATTCCATCATTTATTTTAACATTAAATGCGCCATCAACAGAAAATACGTAGTAGTATATATTGGAGTTATAGTTTTGGTATGCTTTTAATCGCACCACGTAATCAGTTATATGACCGTACCAAGAATCGGTACAGAGGTTAGCATATTGTTGGAAAGTATGCTCGTTAAGGGATGAATTTCCAAAATAAAAATCCTTTATCACACTCGCTGTACGATTTTTATTTAAGCTTGCATCGTCAATTGAATAAAGATCAGTGGGTACAACAATATTAAAGTTTTCATCAACAAACTCTAATAAATGCATACTTGTGGCCAGCCTTATACCCTCATTTGATGTTAATCCTATTAAAATTGGTATGTTTTTGTATGCATTACTTTGCATTATCTTGAGTGGGTTGTCGGGTAGGATACCCAATAAATCTTCTTGTGTGATGACGTAAGGATAGTAAAGAGCATAGACCCTAGGGTAACGATTCCTTATGTTCGTCGTTATTTGCAATAATTCTGAGGGAGGCAATGTTTTTAAACGTGATAATATCATTTCATTTGAAGATCCATTCATCTGTAGCTCTTGTTTGGTTTTTTCAATACTTTCTTCAGTGCTAGAGTGATAAAATCGATAGCTCAAGACAGTGCCGCTCTGAACAATTGCCCCATGTAGCAATCCTTCAGAAAGCGGCGATAGTAGAATTGCGTGAGTCATTATTGCTCCAGAACTCGTTCCTCCTAAAATAATTTCACTGAAATTTCCTCCAAAGAAATGTATATTCTGCTTGACCCATTTTACTGCTTCTATTGCATCTGCGAGAGCCATATTGCCAGGAGCGTCAGCCAGCTTCAGATTCAAGAACCCTAGCATTCCTAACCTGCAAATTCAACATCGTTAGAAATGGAATTAAAATTTAATACACTATACTATATATACATACATACATATATATACTCACGGCTATAAATCCCTAGATGGGGTAGCCAGAGCTAAGGAGTGAGAAATTCCTCAGGCACCTTTCGAAAGTTGATTGGGGAAAAGATGGTAAAATAAAGGTTGTTGGTGAAGTTAAATCCCCAATACCGTTAGTCGCCTCTTACGTACACCCACCGGAAGAAATGGGGTAGTGCTATTCTAAGCCGACACTACACAGCTAGCCGACACTACACAGCTAAATGTATATCTTCCTGACTTTCCATGAAGGATTATTCAGGTTTGCTTTCAATAAAATCAAAACCAAAATTTCGTTGCAAAGGGTAGATATAAATGGCGTGGCAACCTCACGTGATGTTCAGAAGTATTGAGTTTGAATTTATGTTTTTACAAATTAAATAATATTTACCTGAACTGTACAGTAACTACAACAACATCCTGTTGCATAAAGTAGTGAGGTCCAAAATTGCTCATGCTAGCTGACCCAGCTTCTAGTGCTCCTCCATGCAGCCAAACCAACACCGGTTTTCCTGATCCCTCAGTGTCAGTTGTGTATACCGTAAGAGTTAGGCAGTCTTCGCTCATGTAGCTATTACCATTCTGAATGCAACGAGGGCCTTCGGTCGTACCGTCATGTATGTTAGCGTTGTAGCCGATTGGTTTTGGGGCCTGAATGGAATGTTCAAATGATCAACTTCAATTATTAATATTGCAAACCTCATTAATAGTTATATTTTACATGAACGACTGATGTCAGCCCTCCCTACAGTATATAAGGTCGTAGTTTCACCTGAGATTTTAAAAAGTTTGAATTCTATTTTTAAACTTGTTACCACGTGAATTTCAAACAACATACATACATATACTCACGCCGTTAATTTCCATTGGGGTAGGCAGAGCCTATCGATCGCCACTTTGTAAATTCCTGGCAAACCTCCCTAGCTTCGTCTTCATCCATCAATCTTTTCACACTTTTTCTTCGGACGCCGGCCTTTTTGAGCACACTCTCAATTTAGTCTAAGTGTTTTCTCAGTGACCGTCCTTTACTAACATTACATTCCACGTACTTCCACATTAGCTCTATAGATACCTTTTACCAATTTCCTATCATCAAAATAATTATTATTTTTGGTAATGTTTGTTTATGTTGGTAAATAATTAATAGCTTTCTTGTCATACTTGTCAAACTTACCGAGAATCGTAGATCACCCACTGGAGGTTCGGCGTATGGTATACTAAAGAAAGCGTAGAAATTGGAAACGTCGCTTAATATTCGTACTCCTCTCACTGGACCAGTTGAAGTTTCCACTATTAAGTATTCGCCCGATCTCGGTATTAAGAATATTAACAACAAAATGCATGTTACTATTATTACACAAACTAATATGGCTAACAATATCGAAACTGTCTTTCCTACTGCCATATTGAGAGAGCTCTTGTACACACTTATTTGAAAATAAACTTAACCTTTTCTTTAAATGCAGCAGGATATTATTAAAAATATGAGATAAGTTGTGTTTATTATATTCTTTGGGGGCAGATAAACATGTTTATCGGTGTCGTATCTTAATAATACAATTTATAATAATTTAAATTAATCACTCATAATCCTATAATAGTCATAAATCTTTGGATTCCCAAAAAGGTTGATTTAGTCAACTAATCAATACAGTAGTGCAGTTTTTACAACAAAGAACTGTACTGCAACTCAATTCTGTCAATTGAATGTTACCTCTTGCAAATTAAATTTCATTGTATTACTAACAACTAAGGACAGTTGTCCTTACCTAACTATTTTTTTAAATTATGAAATATAAACAGTTGGTTTAAGTAAATTGCGCATTAAAGATATTGTACATTTGTTTTCAGTAATAGAAAAGTATACAGAAAACGTGCGGTTTTGTATAATTTGCAATTATCTGGGTAAAATCATACCGGCGCTGCAATCAAGATGCACCCGGTTCCGGTTCGCGCCCCTCAACTCCGACCAAATTGTGCCTAGGCTACAAGAAGTTGTTAAAGCTGAAGGGTACGTATGGTTTCAATTGAAATAAGTGCTCATTTTAATGACTATCTTAGGTATGTATAAACAAGAGTATTTATGTATGGTGGACATTAAAGCTACTAAATGCACGTTCTAAAATTAGTAGCTATTGTTGTATTAACTTCCCCATTTGTAAACGTTCTCATAGTCCAAAATGCAATAAAAAAATATTGGTAGAGTATGTATTTCAGAGAACTTTCTTGTTGTAAGCCCTTTATAAACAAATCTCCGTAGACTACGTATGTCAGAAGACGGCATGCGTGGCATTCTAATGCTTTATGACCATTGCTAAATCTTTTTCACCCTTTACAACAATCTTTGTAGAGTAAAAATGTCTGAAGAAGGTGTGCGCGCCCTACTAGTCTAATCAGGCGGTCATATGCGCCGCGTGCTGAACACACTGCAGAGCATTTGTGGTTAGCTTAGCGTGATGTCACAGAGTTGAACGTACCTAATTAGCGCGCTTTTTACTATGCGCTCTAAACTAGAAGCTTCTTGTTTTCTGAACTTTCCCATTTGTAACCCCTTTTGAATATATATATTAATCTCTTCTAGAGTGAAAATGTCTGAAGAAGGCATGCGCGCGCTGCTAGTGTTATCTGGCGGTGATATGCGTCGCGTGCTGAACACACTTCAGAGCACGTGGCTGGCGTACCGTGACGTCACAGAGGAGAACGTACCTCATGAGCGCGCTTCTTACTATACGTTCTAAACTAGTAGCTAGTAGTTTTATGAGCGTGCCTTGTTGTAAATCCTTCATAAATAAATATCTGCAGAGTAAAAATGTCTGAAGAAGGCATGCGCGCCCTGCTAGCGTTATCGGGCGGTGATATGCGTCGCGTGCTGAACACACTTCAGAGCACGTGGCTGGCGTACCGTGACGTCACTGAGGAGAACGTACACGCGTGCGTTGGACACCCACTGCGGGCCGATATCAATGCTATTCTCAATTGGCTACTGAATGAGAATGATTTTTCGGCTTGTTTTAAACGTATCCTTTAAAAAAAAAACAGTTGTTTGTTGGTATTTTTGTGTCGTAAAATGTGATCAAGGAGACAGACCTTAGTTGGTGGGAAATTCATCACCAGAGATCCTTTATTTTACATCTTTTTCTCTATTATATTCTTGAGTAACTGATTCTGTCTCACTATTCTTTATTTAATTTTACTTCTTTTTTTAAGTGAACAAAGGGTTTTTCAATTCTTAATGATTACCTTAGCATAAACAAACACAGATATTCAAGATTTAAAAATATCCAAAGGCTTGGCACTCAGCGATATCCTAAACGAGCTCTATTTAATAATACAAAGAGGTAAGTGATGTTGGCAGTTCTAGCGTATCTTCTGCAGATATAATTTGATTAGGATTTGATACAAAGAATGTTTAACTATATTTTCTAACAAATTAATTTAATTTATGATGTAACAAACTACTGTTCTCGAGCGAAAGCTGCGAATTGGCAAACTAACTTTATTTTTAACAATTAATATAGCCTGTTTGTAACGTAGGCTAATTGGAGGTATTTAAATCTTCCATAATTCGAAGTGGTGATAAATAGAGTATTTGGCACCAAATCTGATACTGAGATGGATAAATGGATTGATGTCTCTGCGTCGCCGTATTTCATTTAATCATTGCTTTTACACAGCCACACAATAGTTTTGAAAGTTTGTTTAAAATAATCCCTTTGACATTCATAGCTCAGAGTATTGGTAGCAAAACAGTATGAAAACGGAAAAACAACAATGTTTTGTTACCTATAATCCAACGTATGCACGTAATATGTAATATTCTACGTATATTCATTTCAGCAGGCTTGAGAACAGGATCTAAACTGCTTTTCATTTCCCTAAAATTTCCTTTAAAGTTCCATCCCGTTTTCTAGTTATTTTATTAATATGCAAACATAAAATTAATACGCTCCTCCAGAATTCAGACATACATAATAATAACATTTCCATGTTAACCATTTTCCAGCAAAACTGCCCCCGCAAGTGCTAATAGACTTGCTAATTAAGATGGCTGATTCCGAACTGCGTTTGGCGGCTGGTTGCAGCGAGAACATCGAATTAGCGGCTCTAGTCGCCTCCTACCAGGATGCTAGGGATCATGTGCGTGTTGCTGACATATAATTAATCTCTAACCTATCCTATCTCAATTAATATTGCCAAGAGAGCGTGTGTAACATTTTTTTTAAAAATACGGTTGCTTCCATAACATTGAATTAGTGGCCGTCTGGTCGCTTCCTACCAGGATGTCAGAGATCATGTGCGGGTTCCCGACATATAGTTAAACTTACCTCAGTAAACATTGCCGAAACTACGATCGTGTGTAACTTTTTTTTAATATACTGTTGCTGCGGGAAAGTTGAGTAATCGCTCTGGTCACCTCCTACCAGGATGCCAGGGATCTTCCTCAGTAAATATTGCCAAAACTATGATCGAGTGTAACTATTTTTGAAAAATACGGTTGCTGCTATAAAATTGATTTAGCGGCTCTGGTCGCCTCCTACCAGGATGCCAAACGTATTTCAGTAAATGTTGCGAATACTATGATCGTATGTAACTATTTTTCACAATAATAATTGTTGCGAGGATATTGACTTAGCGGCTCTGGTACCAGAATACTAGAGATCGTGTGAAGGCAGATGTGTAATTTTCATCTTACTTTTGCCAATACTGTGATTGTGTGTATTTATTTATGAAAATAATCCTTCAGTTTATTATACTAGATTTTTTTCATTGAAAAGTTTTTACGTTTCATTTTGAGTTAATCTATATGATTATAAAAACTTAGCAGTTATAAAGTAAAGTGAATAATAACTGTAACAAAGCTTTCGACAAAGTCTTGTAAATTTCACACATAACATAAACATATTATAAACGTTCACAGAGGTACTAATACTTTTGCTTTACCCACGTTTTGCATGGACAGTGTACTCGTGTGATAGGGGGCAGGACTATCGCCGTTTTGTACGAACACACTGTCACATGACTAAGTACAACTCAGCCGCGTGGGTTTCCTCACGATGTTTTTCCACACCGTTAATAACCATGATAAATTAACCACACATTCCAAATAAAATGGAGGTATTAGAATTTCTCAATGTAATATGAATATGTTGCTAATGTAGTTTTTCAGTAGATCTTTGTTTACTGTAATGTGTTTTAATAACCCAAGGATTTTCGCAGAGCTGTAATCTATCGAATTTTGTACCAAACTATATTTTTGTGTTGAGAATAATAAGCATAACTGGGATAACACAGTAACATTAAAATCTTCTGACGAGGAAGCCGTAAATTATATCTTTAGTTTTTCACAGTTTGTATCATAATTTGTTGTTAACATTGTGTACTTTAATTATGTGATTTGTTAATTAAGCTGATCCTCTTTGTTAATAAACTATCTGAAGAATAAACCAGTAATAGTTAATTATCTCTTTCCCTCATAATTTTCTCACAGTCCAGGTTGATGTCAGTTAGTCTCTCTTTTTTTTACATGGACATCGAAATATCCTTTACCGACATACTACCCGGCATGGTGATCCAAGGTATCAATTATTCTGAAAATTAAGTTTTCACTATACTTACTTTTTGCCTACTCGTGCCCTGCATATGATAGTGGACTAGCCTATCGGTGCAGTTTACGAACACACTATGTTACTACACAACCTCCTGAACGCAGCCCATACAAGCTAGATTCGACGGTCGACCTCATTTTTAAAGTCGGCTCTACCTTACCAAATGATTTGCGCCGTGCACATATTATTTAACTATTTATATATATTGCAATATCGGCTTAGAAAGTAACTACCCCTTTCTTCCCACGGGTGTCGTAAGGGGATACTAAGGGTATGGAGCTTTTAAAGCGGGTTTTGGGCGATGCGGTTGGAGACACATGCTAGGTGGCCATTATAGGCATTATGGACGCAATTTTCGATCGAGAAGTAAGTAAATATTAACAAAATCATGATTTATTTTACTAAAATAACATAACATAATAACATAAACGTTCACGCCGAATATCCCCGAAGGGGTTGGCAGAGGTACTAATACTTCTGAACATCACGTGACTTTGTCACCTAGTGTTCAGAGTACCCATGTTTTGCATGGACAGTGTACTCACGTGATAGGGGGCAGGCCTATCGCCGTTTTGTACGAATACACTGTCACATGACTAAGTACAACTCAGCCATGTGGGTTTCCTCACGATGTTTTCCCTCACCGTTAACAACCATGATAAATTAACCACACATGTCTTTAGAAAAGACAAATTGGTGTAGGCCCGACCCAGGATTTGAACACTAGTCGCTTGCACGATAACCGAGTGTTCTACCCACTGGGCTATCACGGCTGCTATATATTTATTTTACTATGTTAGACATATTATATTATTCGACATTACTAATAAATTAAGAAATGCGAATATTTGAATAAAATACACAATATAGATATAAATATAAATATAGAATTTTTGCTTTATTGAATATATATATTTTTATTTGCAACAATATTACAGTGATATAAAATTTGTATAGATAAAACTAAGCATTCAGGGGTACAAACATTTTCTTCGCAAATTTTGAAAAAAACCGAAGAGCTTAAGTGTTTTAAACAAATTATATACAAAAGTAATTATTTTGTTTGTCTAGAGATTAATATAAAAACTAGGAACTGCAAGCTAGGTTTACAAAGCTACTATATATTCTTACTATAATATATGTATGTCTACATATATTAGTGATGTATTGAATCGCCGTTTGATAAGTATGGTATTTAAGACGTTTGAATGTAAATGAAACTTGTTTTTGCCTACTTATATTAATAGTTAGACGAACACTCGTTAGTAATTGTTGTGGCAGGCAGATAAAACATATTTCATGCCTACCTCACTGAGCTATAGGTGTCATATTATTAATATATATTTTAGGGTATAGTTTTTGGTTCTAATCTATCACCGTTAGTTACGTAATTACTATATTGGTCATAAACATTATACCAAAAACTAAGACGTTCCACAACGGGGTTGCCAGTAATAACTTCGGGGTTCACATCCAGGCGAAGATAGCTTCCGTTCTTAGTAGCGTCACACCACTCTACATCGCGTCCATCACCAGCATTCACTATAGACGGATCACTAAAAAATAATAAGAGTATTAAAACATGTAGGGTAATGTTAGTACGACATGCTACATGATAGTCCAGTGGGTAGAACACCCGCCCGAAAACAGAAGGGCGTGAGTTCCAATCCTGGGTCGGGCCTACACCAATTTGCCTTTTCTAAAGTCATATGTGTGGTTAATTTATCATGGTTGTTAACGGTGAGGGAAAACATCGTGAGGAAACCCACATGGTTTAGTTGTACTTAGTCATTTGACAGTGTATTCGTACAAAACGGCGATAAGGCCTGCCCCCTATCACGTGAGTACACTGTCTAAGCAAAACGTGGGTACCTTCTCTGGACACTAGATGGCGCTGCCATGTGAGTTCAGAAGTATCGGTACCTCTGCCAACCCCTTCGGGGATAAACGGCGTGAACGTTTATGTTATGTTTATATGGTACATAAATTAAAAAAAAAAAACTTACCCGTATTTTACGAAGTTTGCAAATAAATTTGTCATAATATCCACCATGCGACTCGATGCGCTATCGACATACGGCAGTAATGCTTCGGTCTCGTTTGTCACAAACAAATAGCCCAATTCGTCTGCGTGCGACGTTCCCGCGACATTTAAATGGTATCTGAGTTTCGACCAATTAAGTTCACCGTCGAAATCGAAGACGTAGTAAAATAATGGTGTATTTTTTCTATTCGTCTTATGTATCCTCACAAAAGAATCAATACTGTATGAAAACTGGGTGTCAGTTATCAAATTAATAAACCCTGTCAGTGTAGAGTTGGAAATTGGCAAATCATTAAAATACATATTTTGTATCGACCGGGCTAGGTTTTGCGACGGCTCTGACCCTAGAGGGTATTCAATGTCGGATGGTATGCATAATTCGAAATTTCCATTAAGCTTATCCCACAGCTCCGGTTGCTTAAATACAGCTGGTAAGATGTTTATGCCTTCTTGTGCATTAAATCCCATAAGCATAGGAACATCTTGATAGTTGCCATCTAATATAGTTTTAATGGGACTTTCAGTAATGAGTGCATGAACTGAAGGTGGTTCAACCACTGGCACGAAAGGTTGATATGGTCGAACACCGTTTCGGGAATTATTTACGCCCAAATTACTCTCAGCCTCTACTATGTCGAATACATCTACTGTTTTTAGTAGTTTCACGATTTCTGTAGGATTTAGCGTTTCGTAACCTAGTTCATTTGTAAGTAAGTAAGCTGCTTCGAGTGGGTGTCTGTTATGAAATCTATATCCCAGAGCTGATCCGCTAATAAGGTAGGCTCCACTAATCAAATCTTCGGCTTGTTTTGATAGTATTAAATAGTGGACCATCGCACTACCCGCGCTATTTCCACCTAAAGTTATCTTTGCAGGATCCCCTCCAAAGTTTTCTATGTTTGCTTTAATCCACTTTAAAGCCAGTAGTGCATCTTTTAAACCTGCGTTGCCAGAGGCTTCGTATTCTTGAACCGAAAGAAATCCTAGTGCTCCTAACCTGAAATTTCATGTTTAAAACATTTAATAATATTGTCAAGTTCATTGATGATAGTAATTAATTACTTATTATGAAATATATCTCTCTAGTCATATCATCCAAATTGCACTTAGTCTCGTGCTGTCTCGTGTAGTAGTTGGTAGGGACATATGTACAGGCTGTGCGTAGATAAGTAAATTCGCGGACCAATACGTTTTGTACGTTTTACAAACGTGAACTTGCCCACCCTCCCTAGATAAGAGCTAAAGTGCAATCTCCTGAAAAAATTACTGAACTTTCTATGAGCCACTTTACTCTCAGCGATAAGTAATAAATATATTGTCTCAGATCAACAAAAATACATCAAATACTACTTGTGTTTCCCACGAATTTCCTGTTTAAATCCACCCAAGTTTCAAACTTAATTCGTATTTGACGAGATGCACTGAAAGACGCCTTTTAGTATTGGATAATGAACTAGTAACTATCAAATATTCTATTATGCTTACCTGTAATTGAAAGTAACGAAAATAATATCGTTTTGGACAAAAAATTGAGGACCATATTGAAAATCGTTACGACCCGATAGTAAATTGAATTGGCCTCCATGTATGTGCACCTGTACTGGCTTCAAAGATTCTGATTTTTCATAAGGCACATAAATATTCAAATTAAGACAGTCTTCATCCATCTCATCCTTTTGATATACACCGGTTTTTTGAGGGCATACTGGACCATTTTGAGTAGCATTGTACACTTCTGACCAATTTTCTTTCGGCACTGGAGGCTGCAAACATATATTGAGTAAAAACAATAATCGTTTAAGTAATAGTAATTTAAGTAATTGTAATGGAAGGTTATGTTAGAAGAAAACGACCTCGACACATTTAGATGATCGAATGTTCGATGAGTGATGAATAAAGGACATGCACAAAAAGATTAACGCTGAAGCTCGAGCTCCGAAATGGAAAGGTTATCTATGTATGTATTGAATTAAGTAAGGATAAGTCAATACGATAACTTTTTGGTTAAGGCAAATACCGAAGTAGTGTAGTGTCGGCTTAGAATAACACTACCCCATTTCTACCCGTGGGTGATCGTAAGAGGCGACTAAGGTTATAGGGGCTTTTTAAGTGATTTTTGGGCGATGTGGTTGGAGACCCGTCACCAAAAACATTTATTATTACTATCTTTTCCCCACTCAACTTCCAAAAGTGGCTGAGGAATTTTTCATTACAAAGCTCTGGCTACCCCGGTAAGGGATTTATAGCCGTGAGAATATGTATGTATGTATGCAAATACTGAATCCGACCATCACGTACGTTTCTGTTCTTCATATATAATACAAATTTTTCAAACGCCAGTCAGAGCCAAGAGCTTTATGACTGGGAAGAGGTATAATTAGCTTGCGCCAGTGTAGGACAGATTTGCAAGCCAGCAAGAGAGATTTTGTCATTTTTCTCAATTTTCAACGAATGGACACAACACCGGCGCCGCTTATTCTTTAAGTAAAGAGGTAGATTACATTTAATCCTAACAGCGCCAAGAAAGTTCAATTAAATATTTAGGTGTCTTGTCTGCCCACCTCAATTGAAACTAAAAGCGAAAACAATATGCTCAATATTGTTTGCATGTATTTACATTGAATTAATGACCATTTAATGTTTAAACGATTGCAGCACCAACACATGCCACGACCATCACTGTGCGTGCCGTTTGACAAGCTACTGTTCATGATTTATAATCCTTATTTGCGGTAACTAATGAGTTGAAAAATGCATGAAAAGTGCTAAATAGAATAATAAAAAGGAACTTAAAAACAACCTTTACACAAGGAGTACCTCTGCCACTCAAACAAACACTTCTGAGCATCACGCGATTTTATTGTCACCTGGTGATCATGATTATCCACATTTTGCTTGGACGCTGTTATGTTATGGATACACTATCACATGACTACAACATCGCAATGTAGGATTTGTCACAATGTTTTCCCTCACTATAAATTCAATAAGTCAACCCAAATACTTTGAAAGGAATTGATTGGAACTCACGTCGCCTGTCTGAGAAACGGTGGTGACAGAGCTATCAAGGTTATAAAAAAGAAGAAGAGAAAAAAGGAACCCGTGGCACAATAGGTTAGGTAGGCTAGGAAAACTAATCAACTCCCATGAGCTGAAATTACAGTAACATTACTGTTTTTAGTTCTCCGCGTATCCCCTAAGGGCGCTGATAAATTTGTCATATTTTATTTTACTATACTCGCTATTGTTACTCTCCAGTACCAGCTCTGAAGTAAATTCACATTGATCCAGCGCCTGTAGCACAGATGTATTGTCCGAATTTATTCTAATGTTCATATCAGGCAGCGCGCTTTAATAGCCAATGCCGCCTGGGTTGTTCTAAGACACTCTGCTTGGAATACCGTGATTTGTTGGCCTAGAGTTTTAGAAATTTTAATACTGGGCTCTTGTGAGTAGACACTGACTTTCTTGGTCGATCTTGGAGCCATCTGTACACGTGCTCCTCTTTGTATTGAAGTAGTCATTCTGCTCCTCCTCTCGATCACAAGGAGCAGCAATTCGGTGTGTTATGTTTTAAAAAAGTGATGCTGATTACAAAACCATTTCGATCTAGTTAGAGTTGTTAGAAGGCAGGGTTAAGTGCCGACAGCTGTTGCACTGTAAGTTCATCCCAGTCACCAGAAATTTCCTCAATTGGAAATAACCTCGGTTTGAAGTATGTGACTTTAAGTACAACTCCTTGTGCTCTTTTTAAGGTAATTAGATGAGCAGTACAACTCGAGGATGTGACGAAATAGATTACCAATGACTGACACAGCGCAACGTAACTTAAACAGTCTAAATAAGTTTAGGGTCAGAAAAACGTCAAAGTTTTTTAAATTCTTAAATTTGTTTCTTAACTCTAGTTGTCAAGTTATCGATAAGCTTTCGAAATTGTATTAATGCTGTCAACTCGTTGCATTTCTGAGAATGAGCATTTATTTTAGTCGATCTTAAGTGCTCCGCAACTTTTAGAATTTCACACTGTACGATGTTGATGTTTTGTTCTCTTTGACCTGTTCATCTGCTCATGTGTTCGAGCACCTTGAATTATAATAAAATATTATGAATAATATGTTATACAAATGGGGGACCGATCCAAAAAAGTAAATTTCTGAACTTTACATATTGGCGAAAAAGATACATAGAGCCAATGATGTGGATGGTATTATTAGAAGAGGACGGGCGTGCGTTAAGGTGGCGTACCATGAAGCTGTATCGAGCTGATTACTATGTCAAAAACTCTGCCTAAATAGTGCCTAATTAGTGTAAAACTAAAAAAATAGTGTCTCTTTAACATAGTAACATAACATAAACGTTCACGCCGAATATCCCCGAAGGGGTTGGCAGAGGTACTAATACTTCTGAACATCACGTGACTTTGTCACCTGGTGTTCAGAGTACCCACGTTTTGCATGGACAGTGTACTCACGTTATAGGGGGCAGGCCTATCGCTGTTTTGTACGAATACACTGTCACATGACTAAGTACAACTCAGCCATGTGGGTTTCCTCACGATGTTTTCCCTCACAGTGCCTCTTTAGTTTAGGTAATAAACACAATTGTCACTGTGTACGCTGGCGTAACGCCAAGCTAGCGTACACATCGCCGTACTCAAAAACGGCTAATTGTAAAGCAAGAGTTTACACGAAAAAACTCTTCCTAAATACTTCTCCCGTTATGCAAAATTTCATAACGATTGATCTTGTAGGAACAGAGATATTGAACAAGACTTTTCAATGATATACCATCCTATCGTTATGCCAGCGTACACAAATATTGCTTATAGATAGAAAGGGACCTTTTCTTTTAATAAACTCTATATGTATAAATAGTGCGTGAAATTCTGCCTCTCGTAGTTTAAAAACTTTATGCAAAAACGCAGTGGAAAGATTTGAAAAATCTATGGTAAGTTTTAGGAACAAATGAATAGATGTACAGACGCGATCAAAATGTATAATTAATGAAATTATGTAGGTAATTATAGCTGGAATATAGCGTTATTTTCTAATAGAAGTTACTTGTTAAGCATGATGTGTTTTGACATAAATAAATTAAATAAGTATCGTTACCTACAACAAAGCATAATTTTAATTGCTAATGTGAAATGGACTATTATTATACTTTTTCTCTCGCGTTTGAACGTTGGGTTGGCAGCAGGCAGTGGGGTGGGGGTGATCAACAAGCGCAGGCGAAGGGTAGTGATGTACCAACTCGGAAAAAGCCAAACTCGACTTAACCCGAATTAAGTTATTCGAGTTAACTGGATGGGCAAGTGAATGTTTTTTGAGTTTTGTCCAAATTATCCCATCTCCTTGGCTGAAATTTTTAAAAAATTTGAACAGGCAAATCATATATTTATCTGTTGCAATTCTGTCAAATTAGAGGAAATTTGACAAAGCATAATATAGCTTCTACTTTTGAAATTTATTCAATTGAAGAAGTTGATAGGGGACAAGATGGTAGAAATTAAGTATCGTTGGTCAAGGATCTCCTACTGCATTGCCCAAAAAACATTTAAAAAGCCCCATAACCTTAGTCGCCTATATCGACATCCGTGGGTAGAAAGGGGTAGTGAGACTATTGAAGTGAGTGACAATCTAAGCCAACACTGTACGGCACCAGTATTAAGTATAATATATAAATATAATTATTTTATGAGTGATACCATACACTATTTGCACCTAACACGAACAGTCGTACACTCACTGACGTAGATTCGAATATATCACAATATGAGCTCCATGTCGGTTCCATTCGGTGTTCGAATTCGAGTTACAGACTTTTCAACTCGAATTGCGCAAAGTTGCAGTTGACATCACTAGCGACGAGCGTTGCCGAAATTGCCAACGACAACAAACAAACGAAACAATTGTTGCCGTTTTAGTTAAGTTAAATATTCTTTGAATTTGAATTATTTGAATGTTACTTTACTTTTAATATACTCATCACTATCGGACGCATAAAATGTATAAATGTATAAATCATATATAACTACAAATGTATAAATCATGACCCGTATTACATTCTTTGCATACAACAAATACTGTTTTAATGCACAAAACTGAGTTTTTTGTATTGTTTTGTTACCTAGTGTGCTTATACTGTGATTTTTTACGTAGGTACTTATTTATTTTATAGTAACATAATATGTTCTATTAGGCCATTTAGGCCAAGAAAATAGTACTTAAAAAAATGTACTGATGTTCTGTGTACTGTAATAATGAATACCTAGTTGTTTATGGCAAATTAAAAATAAGTTTTATGATAAACCTATTTAGTAAATAAAGTTAATATTCTCCTAGATCGGTGTTTGACCCACGTTTCAGTTTCAATTATAATTTTTAGAAAAAAAATACAAAGCACTTTTCATCATACCTGTACCTGTACTATGAACAGAAATTAACACAGAATTTTTTAATTAATCCACTGCGTATTCGCAAAAATTTTTTACACTACGAGAGGCAGAATTTCACGAACTATTTATACCTACAGAGTTTATTAAAAGAAAAGGTCCCTTTCTATAAGCACTATTTGTGTACGCTGGCATAACATCCGGACGGTATGTTATTGAAAAGTCTTGTTCAATATCTCTGTAACTATAAGATCAATCGTTATGAAATTTTGCATAACAGGAGAAGTATTTAGGAAGAGTTTTTTCGTGTAAACTCTGTTGCTTTACAATTAGCCGTTTTTGAGTACGGCGATGAGTACGCTAGCTTGACGTTACGCCAGCGTACGCAGTGAAAATGGTGTTTATTTCCTAAACTAAAGAGGCACTATTTTTTTTAGTTTTACACTAATTAGGCACTATTTAGGCAGAGTTTTTTGACATAGTAACCAGCTAGCATAGATACAGCTTCATGGTACGCCACCTTAACGCACGCGAAGACGGCCACGGAAGATATTTGAACAACAGATTGAAAACCTTCTTACAAAAGAGGGAGTGCGAAGTAAGAAAAATTAAAAATCTAGAAGAAAATGAATAATTAATTTGAGGGAAGTAAAAGACATTTGTCGGGATTTTGGAATGTGAACCTTCCGCAATGGAATAATGCGCGTGAGTATAACTAAGTAAGAATAACATAAAATTATACAAAAGACCATTTATAACAATTGAAGACCCTGGGACTTCGATATTTTGAACAAGTTGTTTTTGCACAATATGTTAATTATTGTTTAATTCAACACTTCGGTCAATGTCATTTGAAGGCTAAATATTTTTTGTATCATTGACTCGTGTATATATAAATGTAAATTTTATTGAGTCATTTTTAACAGAACTTAACATGGTAGTCTGCGGCAGACTATTCATTTATATATGTATTGTATAATATTAAATATATCTTTGAGTTAGTATCCCATAATACAAGTTTTACTTAGTTTGAGGCTAAATTGATCTGTGTATAATACGTCCGTATATATTTATTTATTTCTCTATCTATCTATACAATAATAGGACTGTACCGGGGTCAAAACTGTACATTGAAGAAAACAAATTAAAAACCGGTGGACTATGTTTTATTTTTCATACTGAAGCCAAAATAGCTATTATTGAAAAAAATACTGTCTGTCTTTCTATCTGTATGTCCGGTCAGCACGTTAATTCTACTGGACCGATCTTGATCAAATTTGGCATGAATGTAGGTTATACACCTGGCCAAAATACATGATATCATTTATCCCAGATTTCGCAAGGGTTCCCACAGGAGCATCAAAATACCATAACTCTTTAGCGCGATGGGGTGAATAGATACTCTAAGTTTAGCGATGTGGGGTGTATAGAAATATTTCAAACCAAATCGTTACTAATGTATATATTGTATACTAGATGGCGCGAGAAGTTGCTTTCTACATCGCGGTATGATTTCTTTTTTCTTTATTATATTTTTTTAAACCGACTTCAAAAAAAGGAGTGTTCTCAATTCGACCGTGTATATTTTTTTTATGTTTGTCCGCCAAGTACTTCGCCATTTATCAACCGATTTTTATTATTATTTTTTAATTCAAAAGAAGATACTCCCGTATTGGTACCATGGTGAGGATATCAGGGTCTGATGATGGGATCCTGAAGAAATCGAGGGGAACCCTGAAATTTTATAGGCAAATGTACCGCTTTTTTCATATTTTCTGAACTTATATTGCCATTTGCTTCTGAAAATCATATTGTTATGCTGCTGAGTTGATGATGGAAGGTGTGGGTCTTCAATCACTAGGAGTTAGGAAACAGTTCTTTCAACATTCTATATAGATTTATACTCATCTAGGTAGCTTTTATGAAAAGAAGTACAGGTTCACTAGACATTTCTTTTTTATTTTATTTTTACCGAGAAAGTACCATGAGACCAGGTACCAAAACAACCGAAAATAAACAATCTAGTACTAAAAAGTACGAAATAAGTTGTTTAATTGAATATGAGTACTGTGATTAATACCTTACTAATAATAGTATCTTTATTCCACACGCGTCAGTTGAACCTACCTAAATCTTAAAATTCTCTTAAATTAATTTTTGAGTCGGTGCCAGTCAAACAAAAGTAAATTCACCCTACTATCTATCTCTGATTATTACAATCTAAACAATATATATATCTATCGCCTAACGTTTTAAATGGTAATACGTAGAAAAATCAATGAAGTGCAAAATACACACTTATTGTTATCAATCATCACGCACGCTGGCACCGGCGATTTAGGTAGGTTGAACTGACGCGTGTGGAATAAAGAAATTGCTAAGCTATTAATCACAGTACTCATATTCAATTAAAAAACTTATTTCGTATTTTTTAGTACTAGATTGTTTATATGCGGTTGTTTTTACAACTATGAAGTCGGTTTTTTTTGTTAAAAATTATTTTATTCTCAGTTCAGACAAACTTATAAACTTTTGTGACCGTCCGAAGACTGTCGGGTCAGCAAGTTTATTCTAAAATTGAACCATGGCCCTTATGATATGAAACAATGCTTAGGAGATTCGGTGATAGACTATTTATTTTGCTGAATATTTTTTATGTGAGTTAGTTAAATACGTTTATACACCATTAGTAAGTCTGCCAGACGGTTAAGGATTTTAATATTTACTTAAAAAAATATTGAATATAAATAAAGAAACACAAACATACAACAAACACGTATCATGATGATCTCAAACTTGTTCAAATAAATAAAAAAACCTGTGATAAATAAGTCAGGATAATAAAATCAATGTGAGACAACTGCTGTCAGCCAATAACATCACCATATTTCAGACTACTTTATATTCTTTACAATTCAACGTGTTTACAAATGAGGTAGTACAATTCGTATTTTTTTGAGTTTTTTTCACCCAGTTTAGGCACAAATAGTAGACTGCCTCCGTGATCTCGCGGTTAAGCGCTTGGTTTCGAGTATGGAGGTCTCGGGTTCGATTCCCGGGGGGTAAACTCACAAATTTGATTAGAAGTTTGGAAGGATATTGCAGGCTCAGGCCACCTGATTATCCGAAAATTAAGATGATTCCGTGCTTCGGAGAGCACGCTAAGCAGTCGGTCCCGGCTACTATTACGGTAGTCGTCGTTAGTCTGCCAACCCACCATGGTCCAGCGTGGTGGACTAAGGTTAAATCACCCTGAAATAGGGTAGGCTCGAGCCCCTCGGTTAGGGGAAGTATATGGGCTTTGAGGTAAGGTGAGACACAAATAGGGTGCTTTCAATCGGAAAGAAACGTTATTTAAGTTTTAATAATTTAATCTTTCTGTATGACTATAAAATCAAATCTTGCAAGTTCCGACTAAGTTAAAATTTTGTGTCCCTCAAGCCATAATCCTCAAATTTGTTGCATCCTTAATTGCATGCATGTATTGTACTGTACAGTCCTAATTTTATTATTAAATAAATAAAAGCGTGTTATATTTTGATGGTATAATAAAAAAGAAATATGGTAGATGTAATCATTTTAGAACTTAGATGACCTCTATTATAATCAATAATCACCGCGTGTCAACAAATGATTGAAAGTTAAGAAGAAATTGTAAAATATAGTGTATGTATCAATAGAGCTAATGTGAAGAAAAGTAAGTAGAGGACGACCTCGGAGGACACATTTGGACCATAATAAAGAGTGTGCTCTAAAAGTAAGACGACCGAAAAATAAAGAGTAAAAGAGCAGCATGTAGGAAAAGATCGATGGATTAGAATGAGGCCTGAGAGGTTTAGAGCTTTAAAAGCATCAAACAAACTGGCAATCGGTAGTCTCTGCCTACCCCACTGGGAGATAATGGCGGGAGTATGTACTTACAGGAATATTTTAATTAAATTATTTAACTATCTTATATATTGATTTTCTGTGAACATTATGCATCGCTTAAACATAGCATACTAAATCTATGATTTTAACTGAATAATGATCACTTTTTGATAGAAAACCAACGTAAATGTTATGCAGATTAGTTTCATTTCTTTTCGTAACGTTGTATTGCATTTTCCATGTCCATCCTTCCGAAGCAACGGACTAATGATAAAAATTAAAAAAAAATGACGTTCAAAAAATGTTAGTTTTTAATTTAATTTTGAAAAAGAAACTTATTGACTTTTTTCTGACTTTTGATCTTACAGATTCATCATCACGAATCCTGAGGAAACTCTGTTTACCGTACATATGATGTGCTCGTCAAAAGAAATCGATTATTGATTGCGGTGAATTTGAATTTGAATTTGATCTAATCAAGTAATTCTCGCCGCAAATTTATATTTCAAGGGTTTGGAGAAAAAGCATTATTAAACCAGAATAACGTCATTAGGGAAGTGCTGGATAAAATCTTTCGAAATAAAATATTTATTTGTTATTGAGTAAAACAAAAAGCACCTAACAAGCATTTTTAAATATAACAGGTTAAATTACATTAAACAAACTGAAAATTTTATTATATTCGACACTATATTATGTAATAAAATAAACTTGTTCATTTAGCCGTTTTTTACAGTTTTATGTATTTTCAAACATTCCTAGTAACATCAGCTAGATAAAACGCGGCATTGGCCATAATAGTAACGCTTTATTCTACACATCAAACTAAAAGTTGGAATATATTTACATATAACTTGAGTAAAAAAAGTGACTGTACTTTACCATAAATCTAAGTTCGCCTGTTGGAGCTTCAGCATAAGGTATGCCCAAAAAACTGTAATAATTGACATCTGCATACTTTGATTGTAATCCTTGCACAGGCCCATTTGAAGTGTTTACTATGAACCCGTTTACATTGGCAATTGATAATATCACTAATATCGGTATCATCTTTGCAAATCAAAATTTTAAAAAATATATAATTAAATCTACTATGCTTAACACATCCGAAATAACCTGAAAGTATAATAAACTAAACTTAGACAATTTATTTTCAACAACCAAAATTTTTTGTTTTTTTTATTAACACTGATATGATTATTATAACATTAATAGAACTGATGAAACGCAGGTTGTTTTGCCGTGTTCGGAAAACAGCGCCAGTCCTTTGTATTTATACCCCGTCTGACGTTTCACGAGAAGTTAGTTTGAACTATACTATATACAATAATACTAAGTATCTAAACCTATTAAGATATGTATCTATGTCACTAACATTGTATACTTAATTGGCGGAAGCGTGAGCATTTGGCGAAAACAAATAACAGCTATATAACTTGATCATATTGATAAAAAATATATTAGTAATATATAATTAGGATCGCGCTAAGTTGCGATCGATAGTCTCTACATATCCTAATTGGAACTAATAGCGCAGCATGAGTGAGTATATAATTATTTCGCCATTATTATTATTATATATATATATATATATATATATATTATAATAATTATGGCGAAGGGATGTGATGACCCCACCGCCACCGCCCATTGTTGGAATGGCAGGATGAAATGTTTACCAGAGCGTGCCATTCCAGCAATGCAAATAGTCAGCGCTTGAGTTTGTAGGTCTTGACCGTGTCTACAAACTGAGCGAAAACCCGGGTGAATCTTCGCTCATCGTAAAATAGAACATAACACTAACGATGAGCGTATAGGGCCGCTCCCCAGGGGCTATCGCTGGGGCGCGTCTGGAGCTGGGGCTGGACGTGGCAGCATGCGGTCCCCCAGCCGCAGCAGACTGGCCCGACCACCTGGTCGGTCTGCTCGACCACCTCAGCCACCAGATGGCTTAGAAACGGTTGGGAATGGGGCAACTCAGTACCAGCAATCGGTGCTCACCGCTGGTGGAACAAGGCGCTGCATGTCATGGACGGTCGAAATGAATAGGAATGCCATGCGGGCCTATATTAGGGCCTCGGGTTCAAGAACTGGGCGGACGGGTTATCGGGCAGCAATGTACCGCAAATTTCTGCGGCTGGAGCCCAATTTGACCGTCACAGAACAAAACCTGGCGGATCGAGTTCGGTACATACAGCGCTCTTTTCAGCACTACCGAACTCAAACAATTGCGACGCGAGGCTGTTCCCCCGCTAGACGAAGAGCCACCTTTGCAGGCTCTCCCTCCAGTCCCTGAACGGGAGGTACGGAGGGAACCAATTGCTAACCTGCCGGATGTGGGTGGTGCGGAAAGCGATTGGGGAACAGTCTCCCTGGATTTGGATTTGGTGAGGAGCGCACTCGAAAAGAAGATCCTGGAATATCGCCAAATGCCTCTCGAAAGGAGGCCAAGGCTGCCCCGAGTTCCTCTCAGCATTAAGGTTCGGGATGTCGTTGAGGCCGTCAATAACATGCTGCCCTCATTTTTAGAGAGCAGCATGGACCTTTGGGATACGGATTCAATTCTCTTTGGCGCCCCAATGACAGTTTGTCAATTTGTCGGCGTCAGGATGCCGCCAACAAGAGCTGGTGGCTCCCGCCAGGCTGGCAGTACTAGTCCCAGGACTAGAACTAGACCAGCCTGCATGAGGCGGATTGAAAGCCGTATCACAAGGGCCAGGGTCCTCATCGGCAAACTGACCAGCTTCAGATCAGGCAACAATAGGCCGAGGGTGGTGCGCTTCATCAGGGAGGCATTCTCTGGTGAGAATGTCTTTGACAACTCACCGGAGTTTGCCTGTAGGCTGGTGGAGCGCATCGATGATCTGAAGCAGAAGATCGCTGCTTGGGGTAAGCGAATTAGGCGATATTCTGAAAGGGTAAAGAGGTAGCAACAGAATCGTCTCTTAATGAGTGACCGGAAGAAGTTCTACAGAACTTTGGAGCGTCCCGATGTGGTTTCGACAGGTCAGCGACCGGAAAAAGCCGATGTAGTTGCCTTTTGGAGTGGGCTTTGGTCGCTGCCTGTTGATCACGAAGATGCCGATGGTTCGAGGCGGACGAGGGAGCGTGCGAGCCAATAGCGCCCATGAACCCCGTCAACATATCCAAGGAGGATGTGGTGGCTGCGATCCGTAAGGCTCCGAACTGGAAAAGTCCGGGGCCGGACGGATTGCACCATTACTGTTTGAAGGGGTTCACGCGCTGTCACGCTACTCTCGCCCGTCAGTTCCAAAGCACCCTCGAGAGTGGGACGCTCCCGAACTTCTTAACTACTGGGGTCACTCATTTAGCTCCAAAGAGCGATGCTACCGCGGATCCATCACAATACCGCCCCATTACTTGTCTTTGTACAATTTAAAATACCTTGACATCCGTTCTGAGCTCCAAGATTACTCAACACATTGTTGCGTTGCTAACAATGTGATCTCTGGAGCTCAGAACGGATGTAGGGGCGGTAGTCGCGGTAGCAAGGAGCTGCTCCTCATCGATGCGGTCGTAGGTCAACTGGTCAAACGCAACCGTCGGAACTTTTCCACTGGCTAGATAGACTACAGGAAGGCGTTCAATTCGGTACCTCATTCATGGCTCATGAGGGTCCTTGAGCTGTACAAAATTGATAGTGCAGTTCGACACTTCCTCGGCCAATGTATGGGGTGCTGGAGAACGATCCTGAGTTTAGACGGTCAGCGTATGACGGACGCGGATGACCAAATTGATATAAGGCGAGGGATTTTCCAGGGCGATTGCCTGAGTCCAGTTTGGTTTTGCTTGGCCCTGAATCCTCTAAGTACACTCTTGGAGAATTCGGGGACAGGCTTTCAGTTTCGGAGAGGCGGACGTAATGATGTTTGGCGCCTGCGAGCCGCCTCACTGCTCGATAGGGTGCGGGGCAGCTCCAACAGCATCCTGCAACTCATCGCGGGGAGGCTGGACTCGCACTATATGCTCCACTGTATCAGCCTCCTTTGTAAATAAATAGATATTGTAAATAATGTAGCATAGCGTAAGATAGAATTAGTCACTAACATAGCCTAAGGAAATTGTTATTAACACGTGGGTCTCGTTGCCTAAATAAATAAATTTATTATTATTTCTTTTTTAGATTGTTATAAATACTTCATAGCGTTTTATTCCAAAATTTACTACTAAACGGAAATACTGAATCGTTCATACTACTCTGTGTAAAAAGTATCGGGAACATGTCAATAAAAAGACCCGCGTAAAAGAGGTCGTTAAAATTTTTTTACTGCATTTTGGTAGCACTGTACTGATTTAGCGCGCAAAATTTGAGCAGAATCTGTTATTTAATTTGATTTAAACTACATTTTTTGTTGGTCATAGTTTTGAGTCCTCGGCGATTTTTACAATGGAAAATATTGTTGAACAAAGAGTGTGCCTTAAATTTTGTGTTTCGAATGATATTTCACCACAGTGAATCACTAAAAATGTTGCGAAATACCTACGGTGAATCGTGTATATCGAAAACAAGGGCTTATGAATGGTATAAGGCTTTTAAAGAAGGCCGAGAAGTAGTAGTAGACTTGCCTCGTTCTGGTAGACCTTCAACCGCTACGACCTAAGAAAACATCGACAGAATCAAGAAGCTAGTGCTCGAAAATCGACGTATGAGTCTGAGAGAGTTGGCTTGTGAGGTGAACATATCTTTTAAGTCCGTCCACAACATTCTCATTGTCATTTTCGGCATGAAACGCGTCGCCGCTCGACTAATTCCAAAAGAGCTCAATTTTGTTCAAAAAGCGCAGCGAAAGCATGTCGCTGAAGACATGGTTTCCCGAGCTTCTACGGATCCGACCTTTATGAAACGTATAATAAAATAACTGGCGACGAGACATGGGTTTAGGAGTACGACGTGCAAACAAGCTAACAGTCTTCAGAATGGCGTCTCGAAAACGAGCCGAAACCCAAAAAACAGATGCTGACAGTTTTTTTTTTACAACCGTGGTGTGGTTCACTCCGAATTCCTTCCAGAGGGAGAAACAGTGAATAAAGAATATTATTTAGGCGTCATGAAGCGTTTGCGTGAGAGTATCTGCCGAAAACGTCCAGATTTGTGGCAACACAACTCATGGATGCTGCACCATGATTATGATAATGCACCATCACACACAGCCATTATATAGTGAAAGAGTTTTTAGCGAAAAATTCAACAAAAGTTCTCGACCAAGCACCATATTCACCTGATATGGCTCTGACTTTTGTTTATTTCCCAAGTTAAAATTACCACTTCGAGGAAAACTTTTTGAGTCGATAGAAGCCATAAAAGAAAATTCGTTGAATTAGCTAAAGGCCATACCGCATATAGCCTATGAAAAATGTATGGAAGACTGGGTGAAGCGGTGGAGATGTTGTATTGCAAGCGATGGGGCCTACTTTGAAGGCGATTAAATAAATTTAGATGAATAATTTTTATTTTTTGTTTTATTGACAAATTCCCGATATGAATGTAAAAGCGCATTCAAAATCACCAAACTACACTGTTCAGGGAGGACTATAAATTTTAAAAATTGAAAACATTGCGCTAAATTTCACAATGCTTGAGCAGTGACTGAAGAAAGAAACCTCAGATATTTAAAAAACAACGCTACCCGTGGGAAGCTGGGCCGATCCACTAGTATACCTTAAAGCACTTGATATACAGTTTAAAATTATTGAATGTAATCGTACAGATGTAATGGATTTTCCTTTTACAAAATTAGTTGGTATAAAAAATATTAATCTGTGAAAACCAACTTTACAGTGTTGTTACAAGAGACACGTTTGAATAAAATATTTGGCAATTTACAAAAAGGACACATAACTGTCACTGCATGTATTTATCAAATATTCACAGATTTATTATGCTATACTTACGTATATAGATTGGCAATACGAAGATGATAGGGAAACCAAAATTAGCACAACGGTGTGCGTAAATGAGTGTATGTGCGTGACATAATAATTCTATTCCAAAGGATTCTATAATAGCCTTATTAAAATTGATAAAAATTCACGTATTTGTTATTGTAATGTAATTGTAATAATATGATGACAGAAGATATTTTTTATCATATATTTGCATTGAAAACTTTGAGATCTATAATAAAGCATATACGACCGATTTCTGAATTGAGTATTTCAGCTGAGAACGCACTTAAGTATCGTTTTGTCGCATTGAAATCTTAACAATTGAATGAGACAAAACGATACTTAAGTTGTTCTCAGCTTGAATACTCAATTCAGAAATCGGGCGATAGACTGGTGATTATAATCGTCTTAATTTGGACATAAATGGCAATAAAAAGTATGTTTGTCAAAGAATATGTATTTGATTTAGATTCTGTGATGTTAAATATTAATAATTTTATCAAAAAATCACCAAAGCTAAGACTTAAATACCAGAAATAACGAAAATAAGTCAATTATTTTCTTTCATGTTTTATGCCAAAACCGTTGTAGGCTGTTATCGTGTCCGTGAGAGGTCTTGCCTTTTTTTGACGTTTATGCTATGACGTTTGTCACTTACTGCCAATCTATGTGCTTCTATATCTATGCTATGGTAATATTAAAGCTGTCAAATTAAAATAGGTATGAATGCTTTGCAATATTTTATCCACTATTGTGTCAGTCACCATGGCCTAACGGTTTAGTAATGAGAGGTTTTCTTTTTGAGAAATAAAAAAACAACATAGTTTCCTAGAGCTCTGTAGATGGCGTTGATGTAACTACGTTACGTACCACTCAATTTCGCCACACAATAATTTCGCCAATGACAACGTTAAAAACATGTGTCGCAGCACCATAGAGTAACTTTTTGGCGAGTAAAAACAACAAAAAGAATGTTAAATATAAGTCCCGTCTTTGTTTATTTACTTTTGAGCTATCTTGGCTTAAACTGATGTTAATTTAGACTTTCAAATCAGAACATTTTCATGTCCGTTCCGTTTTACGATATCATTATATCCAAGTGTGAAAAACGGTGTTACGTTCCGTTCCTACCAGTAACATAGCAAGTCTGGCGCCATCTATCCTGAGAACAGGGAAGAAGAAAAAAAGAAAAAAAGGAAAACCTCCCATTAGAAATCATACGTATAATTCTTTGCGTCAGGGTTCAAATCCTCCTTTGTGTTCATTTTTCGTATTTTATTAAAAATTCATGTTCTTTATTTATTTTTATTTTTTACCCTAGGAATAATACGTGAGAGAAAACTACAGGAAAAAGTACTAGGTTGGCATGGGACCGTCGGATGCCAATAAAAGGAGCGAAGCCAGCAATTGCCTGATTCTCAGATATTACTTATCGTTGAACGATTTATTCTACAAATATCTTTACACGCGTTGCTATGCAATTTGTTATGATTCTTTGAAAATATTTGTTGGTTTACCTAAACGCGTGATTGATTCTACACAAAACTGCAAAGGAGTTAGAGTCCTGATTTTGTAAAATTTAAATTGTTAACAATTTTTATTGTTGAAAAAAACATATTATACATATGCGTTTATGGACTGGATAAATTTTGGAGGCGAGGGCATTTCTCCACGTCGCACCATCAATCCTATATGTTTGTTGATTGCCAAAATTCAAGTAATCGGAAATGGTGGGTCAAGCATAGGCCCTTGATATGAACGAACTCTTGAGCAAGCAACGTAAGTTAATCCCAACCCGAACTCAGACGTACAAATATCAATCACTGGTCCCATCCCAATCCCTAAGTTACCGCCTCGTCTAAGCCTCGGCATAGTCTAAAAAATACTATTTGTCAATCCAGATAGGCTTAATTACGTCAAATTACCTTTAAAGCAGTTGGAATACAGCAAAGTAGTACGATACTATGCAAAAAATGAGCTTTTTTTATAATGTTAGTCTATGTAAAAAAGTTTTTAGTTAATAATAGAGCAAAACGTAGTCTAAATAGCTCAATACCTATTTTCTTTGAAAGAAAAATGTTCAAGAAATTTTTCGTTCAAAAACATTTTGGGAAAAATGTTCTAGAACTCGAGTATTAGCGTTCAAAAGTTCGAAAAATCATCAAGTGTCGGAGCGCAAATGGACGTGACTTTGGGACGATCGAATATGAAAAAAATATATTTTCACGCGCTGGCATTGTTTACGTAATTTTTCTATAGACTAACATTGTAATTTTTTAATGGTGATTATTCCTCTGTGGTACATCCGATTTTTATCAAAATTGACATAAACCATCTAGACATGGTCCTTGTCCGTGCATAATTTCAGGGTTCTGAGTTGAGTCGTTTGGGAGGAGTACGATCACAACGAAATGCAAAAGTCGGGGGTAAATGGAGCTTCGCTCCAATAATTTTGTAAAAACTAGTTTATCCTTTTATTTTATTAAAGCACTCCCGGAGCTTGGTGCACTCCGGGTACTAAATAACCTTACCTAGTCAAGCGGGGCTCTGGCTAGGTGGACAGTTTACTTCCCTTGCTTCTCGTGGGTCCAATATGTGTTCCAATTCTAATAAACACGGAGGCGGCGATGTAGCTCGCCACTCATCACGCCATGGTTTCTCACGGGGCGAAAAGTGGGCTAAAGAGACCCGCTTCAGTACGATGAATGTATGTGGAGGAATGTTTGAAAAATTAGATGAAGTATGTATGATTATGAATGAAAGAAAACTGGATTTTCTATGTTTAAATGAGACGAAGCGTAAGGGAAAGGAAGTTTCACAACTTGGCAACATCACAGCAATCTGGTCTGGAGTCGCTGACAATGACCGAGCTAGCCAAGGAGTGGGACTTCTGATATCTGAAAGGATGGCTCAGTGTATGAAAGATTACGAATGTGTGAGTCCAAGGCTCCTGTGGATTAAGGTGAAATTGGGACTAGTCCGGATGCGCATAATTTGCGTTTATGCTCCGGACATGTCTAAATCCCTATCCGAGAGGGAGGAGTTTTGGAATCTGTTAGACGATGTTGTGAATGGGTGTGATCAGAATGAGAGACTTATAATGTTAGGAGATTTTAATGGCTGGGTTGGTGTGTCACGCAACGGTTGCGAAAGAGTTTTAGGAAAGTTTGGCGATCAAAGGATGAATGAGAATGGTGAGAAATTGATTGAGGTATGTTTGGAGAGGAATCTTTGTGTTACAAACACGTTGTTTAAACACAAAGATATCCATATGTATACAAGACAGAGGGGAAGCGAGAGAAGTATGATTGATTTTGTGATAGTTGATGAAAGGCTGAAAGCAAAGGTTGTTGACACCAGGGTCTATAGGGGCACGAACGTTGGCACAGACCACTTTCTCGTTATATCACGATTAAGGGGTCTGTGTACGCGTTGGCGTCACAGGCCTAAAGTGTCAACAACGGATTTTGCGAGAATAAAAGTGGAAAAACTGCAAGAAGATGAAAATATCAGAGATGAATATGTGAGAAAATTGGATGATAGACTAAGTTGCGTGAAGATGAAGAATGAAATGGAAATAGAAGAAGTATGGGATGTGCTCAAATCGACGATGGTTGAATGTGCGACGGAAGTTTGTGGTGTGTGTAAAAGGTCAAATAGACCACCAACAAGTTGGTGGGATAAAGTTGTGAAAGAGGCGGTTGGAGATAAGAAGAAAGCGTGGTTAGATTTACTAGCGATTAAAGCTAGTAAACGGATGAATGCGAGTGTAACTGACGATGTAGTGCAGAAAAGTGAAGATGAATATAAGAGAGTTAAGAATGAGGTGAAGAAGAAAATAGAAAAGAAAAAGCGGGATTTGCAAGAGTGGTGTGAGAGGAAACTTTCTGATAATTTCCGGAATAACCAAAAGTTATTCTGGAAGTATATCCGGAAGGAAAAGGGAGTTTCCCAAAACACGAGAGTGAGTGTAATAAGAGATGAACAGGGTGAATTGGCGACGGATGAAAGTAGCATGAAACGGGTATGGAAGAATTATTTTGAGGGACTCTTTGAAAAAGAGGATGCATCCATTTCTTCGCCAATCGACAGTAATGTTGATTGGAACGAAGAGATGGGTGATTTCAGTGACAGTGAGATTAGTATGGAAGAAATAATGAAAGCAATGAAAAGTATGAAATTAGGGAAGGCGGCAGGGTATGATAGGATTACTATCGAAATGCTGAGGGCTGGTAAAGGGTTGGTGGCTTCTTGGTTGTACCTCATTTTCCAAAAATGCTGGTCGAGTGGCAAAGTTCCTCGAGACTGGTGCAAGGCGGTGATTGTGCCTCTATATAAAGGAAAGGGGTCACACCAAGAGGCTAAAAACTACCGCGGCATCAGCTTACTCAGCATTGTTGGTAAATTGTATGCTAAGGTACTGATTGAAAGAGTGATGAATGAAACTGATGAGAAAATATGGGATGTGCAAGCGGGATTTAGGAAAGGAATGGGATGTATGGATCAAATCTTCTCTCTAAGGAGCATCACTGAAAAGTTCTTAGCTAAGAACCAAAAGGTGTATTGCTCCTTCATTGATTTAGAGAAGGCGTATGATAGGGTGGTAAGAAAGTGTTTATGGGAGGTGTTATCCAAGTTCGGTTTGGGGAGTCAACTTATACGTGCATTGGTATCACTCTATGAGGATTCTAGTGCATGTGTAAGAGTAAACGGGGAAAACACTGACTGGTTCGGAATCTCTAGGGGTGTCCGACAGGGATGTGTAGCTTCTCCGTGGCTCTTCAATTTGTTCATGGATGACTGTTTGACAGAGTTGCGTGAAAGTGATTATGGACTAAGGATGGGTGGATTCATTATTAAATGCCTCTTGTATGCTGACGATCAAGTGCTACTTGCATCATCGGCAGAAGAGTTGCAAGAGATGATGAATATTGCATGTGAGTCTTTTGTAAGAAAGGGAATGAGGGTGAATGTGGATAAGACCAAAACGATGGTTTTTGAGAGACAGGAAGATGTGACAGAATGCGTGATTGCGATTGATGGTAAGGATGTGGAACAGGTGAAGGAGTTTGTATATCTGGGAAGTTTGTTTACAAGGGATGGAAAATGTGATGAAGACATTGAAAGAAGAGTGAAAAAGGGTAATGCGGTAAATGGAGCAATGAATAGCCTAATGATCAGTCAATCGGTGTCTGAAAAGGCCCGAATGGCTGTGCATGATGCTGTTCTTGTTCCTACGCTTATGTATGGAAGCGAATGTTGGGTGTGGCAGAAGAAGCATGAGAGCAGAGTGAATGCAGTAGAGATGAGGTCCCTCAGAAAAATTTGTAATGTTAGATTGTGTGACCGAGTGAGAAATAGCGTTATTCGTGAAAAGTGTGGTGTGAAAGATGATATTGTAAGAAAGATAGAAAAAGGAATGTTGAGATGGTTTGGGCACATAGAGAGGATGGATGATAGAAAATTGGTAAAAGGGATCTATAGAGCTAGTGTGGATGGTAATGTTAGTAGAGGACGACCACGGAGAACACACTTGGACCAAATTGAGAGTGTGCTCAAAAAGGCTGGCGTCCGAAGTATGAAGAATAAAAGAGCATGTATGAAAAGATTGATGGATGTAAACGAAGCTAGAGAGATTTGTCAGGATCGTACGAAGTGGCGATCGATAGTCTCTGCCTACCCCAATGGGAATTAATGGCGTGAGTATATGTATGTATGTATGTTTATTAAAGCAGCATTAATATTTATGCTACCCTTGGTACTTAGAATGTAAAAAAATGGCATACAACGTTTCAAAAATTCTAAGTTATTTTACCTCTTGATGTTTTTGTACCGGCGAAAATTATATATAACTAAAAACGCATTCAAAAAAAGTTGGTCAGTGGGGAACGATTTAGAATGTATTTCTAATAAATAATATATTAATCGTACAACTAGTTGTACCTCCCAGCAGAAAACTCTTTTTAGTTTTGACATTGATAAAACCAGATGTTGGTTGTGTAGAAAATGTATACCAGCGTAGTAAGTTAAATAGTTTTAAACTGTATGCCTAGTGCTTTAAAGTACATATTCCCTAAATGTTCAGATATTTATGATCACACTTTGACAAGTTGTGATTTCAGATATTAATTGTCTCGTTGTGTGTTCAGATTGAATTGAAAACCCACTGCTCATATATTTGTGGCGAATTGGGTGTTCAGAACTTATTGATATTATTTACCGTAAAGAATTTATTGAAATTTATTGCTGCTCAGAAATATTTGAGTACCTCGGCCGCTACGATATATCTGATGGCGACTGTAACTAAGAAAAAATTTGGGACATTATATCAACTTTTATTAGTAAATCTGTAGGTTCTTACTTACTTACTCTTTCTTAGTCATTGCTGTTCCGCCAGAAAATCTCAAGCACTTATTCGCATTTTGTATCCGTGTTTTGAGGCCTTAGATCCTTCGCCAGTTCCCCACGTCTGATGAGTCAGCACATTTGAGGCACCCAGGATGCCGGTGACGGTGTAATCCAATATACGAAACGGAGCAACAAAAGGTGGAACAGAGAGCAAAGACATATATATATATTCAGAATAAAATCACGCTGCTGACCACGTATGGGGTAAACAATGTTTCCACTGTTATGTAGATATACTAGACAAAACATGTATTGCTGGATAAACTGAATGAAAATTTTTTTTTTGTAATAATATGACATGAGATGACTGGGAAAAGTCGAAAACTATAGAGATTATTATAATTACACTGAATATCATTATATTTATTTTAATTGCGCCCCATATGCTTGCGTGTTGAATTGCACAATCAAGTGTATGAATGCACATGCAACTAAATTAAAGGAAAATTACAATGCAACACATTCAACAAGGGTTACCTATTTAGATTGAAATAGCATCACAAATCTTATTCTGACAAAGACAGTAAAAAATGCAAAGTTTTATAGACAGATTGTATTGTACATGTATATAGTCCGCATCAAATCAGGAGGCAAACATGAGTGCCTTACGACCGATTTCTGAATTGAGTATTCCAGCCGAGAACAACTTAAGTATCGTTCTGTCGCATTGAAATCTTAACAACTGAATGAGACAAAACGATACTTAAGTCGTTCTCAGCTTAAATACTAAATTCAGAAATCAGGCGTTAGACATCATGTAAAACCATACTCAGCAGTCCCGGTACATTTACCCTCATAGCTCACCCTCCCCCCGATAACTTCACACTCAGCTCATCATGCCCTGGTGATTTACCACCTACCATATCCTTCAATGATAGACATACAAATTATATAAAATATTTATTAGTAAACGCAAATAACCAACCGTGATAGCTCAGTGGGTAGAGCACTGCTTATCGTGCAGACGATGAGGGTACAAATCCCGAGTCAGTCTTACACCAATTGATTTCTGCTAAACACATATGTGTGGTTAATTTATCATCAATGTTAACGGTGAGGGAGAACTTCGTGCGGAAATCCACATGGCTAAGTTGTACATTGTTATGTGACAGTGACAAAAAAAACTAAATGTATTAAATTTACTTTACCGAATGTTAGGCAAGTTTATGCAAATATTGTTATTGACAGTGAAAAAGTAGAATTAGTGAAAGCGACAAAATTCCTAGGAATAACAATCGATTCTAAGTTGCAATGGGGACCCCATAAACTAACACTTTCTAAAAGGCTGAGCTCAGCAGCGTATGCCGTACGTAAAATTAGAGAAATAGCAGACATAGAAACAGCTCGCATTGTTTATTTCAGTTATTTTCATAGTATTACATATATGTCTCATATATGTTTCATAGTAGGTCTTACGGTATTTTATTATGGGGTAAAGCGGCTGATGTTCATAAAGTTTTTGTCTTACAAAAGCGAGCTATCCGATCTATCTACATGTTAAGGAAAAATTTAAATATATTGGCATTTTAACTGTCCCTTGTCAATACATATTTGAGAATTTAATGTATGCCAAAAAGCATATGGGCCAATTTAGTAAAGTTAGTGATAGGCATACTGTTAACACTCGAAATAAGGCCAAACTTGTTTCTTGTTTCTTCACATTTTGACCTACCTATGTAGATTTTTCAATAAGCCTTCCTTATACTTCTTCTATTTCATACACTATAGAGCTTGTTTGAGAGAGAGGATTGAAATCGGAAATCTAGGGCAGCTGAAATTATTTTAAAATAGTATTTTCAATATTATAAACGGAAATTGCATAATATTAGGAATTACGAATCAATAGGTAATTTTGGCTGACGAAAGTGCTTTAAAATTGTTGTGACCATCTCAGTTATGGTTTTAAGTATCCTGTTGCGAATTCCCTCAGTCTGCCCTACTTATGGTCCTATGACCATATGACCATGACCATATGGTCGTATGACCTTAATTATGCCGATTAAAGCCCGATCCGATAAGTTACCGGGATTAGGAATTATTATTAATTTGCACCTGTTTAGTGTCGGCTTAGAATAGCCCTTGGTGCTTCAAAAACACATTACATCGCCCATCTTTGTTGGATCCCACACTAACCTTGTAGCCTAAAGCCTTGTAGTTGGTTACTGTCGCTATCTTGGTCTGGACCAACAGCATTGCTCGTCTTCGATGGAAATGAATCTTCATAGATTTCAAATAATCAGGATTAATGGGAATTCTTAAAAAGTAATAAAAGACGGCGTTCATTTTAACACTGAAGTTATTATGACTTATATTTATTAAGCAAATACATGTTTGTAACATTTGACGTTTTAAGTATCTATTGTTTATCTATCTAAATATTATTATTTTAATACACATATTTGGTACCTACTAAATTATTTATTTTATAAATATCTTTGAACATCGGTTGGGTCTTACAATATTTCTTCTAGATATATGTAAAATATTACAAACCTGTCCCGTGATAAAATAACATGATCATTTTACCTTTATTTTTTTTAATTATAGCTTTTTCTGTAATTTTAAATGTAAATGAAAATAAGCAATAATTGTACAAACAACTTCAGAAAATCTGATGTGCGATCCGAAATGCGAGTAAAAATAATCTTAATCAGATGATAGTTGTTGTAGCTATAAGGCTCCGAAAGTCGTGGCTTAGGCTGACTATTATTTTTTTATCAATTTGTTATATAGAATATAGTGTCTAATGTTCTCAGGGTAAGGGGACTCGGTTTTTCTTTTACGTTGTAACCGATTAATTAATTAAATTTCACATTACTAATTAAGTAAACTCAGTCTATAGAAACTATAAAATCCTATTTCTAATAAAATATATCCTCCTAAACTTATAAGTACTGTACAAGTTACAAATGAAAAGTGCGGCTTGTTTAGCAACATACTCAGTCTATCACAGGATCAAATAACCGAATTAATTTGCCGATACTCTCGCCGTTAACTAAAAACAAAATCAGTACTTTTAAAACCAACATTCTGTACTAACGCAACGTAATAACAATATTAATTTAATATAATTCAGGGATTTCCTCACTCACTTAAAAACTTGTACTTAAGTTCACAATTTAACAGAAAAAAACTTGAAGGGTGCATCACACATTTTTTAAAATGATTTCGAAATCTAAATATGAATCTGAATAAAAATATATCTCTTAGTTGTATGGACTACAAAGATATCAGGGTACAAGATGGCTTTAAAATTACATTATCTTGGTATACGAATTACTCCATAATGTATTTGTGTTTTATCCCAATATGCTAGACATAAAGTTATTGATGGAGTTGGTGAAAGAGGCGATCAAGCCCGGCGGCTGCGTGGGCGGCGGCACTCGGGAGACCGCTGGCCTGTAGTAGGGACCGCCGTCGATTCTCTGCAATATATAATTTATCTTAATAATCGGTATAATGATATATTTATCTGGAAATGTTGGAGGTATTTTGTGTGAAACCAAACCACCGTTTACACGCCACCGCGTCGTCAGTTTGAAAACACATGCTGTTAATAATAGTGTGTTTTCAAACAGACGACGACGCGGATCAAGACAACAATTAAAAATATATATTCTTTATTTATTCAGATACTATTTTGCCTTTGTAGATTACAAATAATTAATTTTAAAATACAATTTATAAATATAACGCATAATATTTAATCATGTGCCCAACAAAGCGTAGTAGTTGCCTTATTATATAACGTTGAATTAATATCGCCAAAGTAAAGATATTAACCATTTGGTTTTTAAATTAAATTTATATTTCATGCATATCATACTTTTTCTATCATTTAGATAATATTTTATGTAAATGTCATTTTTGTTAAAAAAATCGAGTATTTTTGATTGGAAATAAATAGGTTAAAATTTTACCATGTACTTAATATATGTGTATAAAATGGTGCAAAATGATATTTTTCACGAGTGTATAATATGATATATAAATAATAATTTATCTAAAGCTAGAGTGTTATCGATAACACTAGATATATGGGAAGTAACAGATAGTATGAGACACAGTATGAGACTAACATACTTTTACTTTTAAAACACTTTTGCATACTTTTTTTAAATAAACTCGGCAATTCGGCATGCAAAGTTTTACTAAAGTGATGCTGATTACAAAACCATTTCGAGATATTATGGTAACATACATACATACATATGCTCACGGCTACATTTCCCTAGAAGGGGTAGCCAGAGCTAAGGAATTATAAATTCCTCAGCCTCTTTTGGAAGTTGAGTGGGGGAAAAGATGGTAAAAATAAAGGTTTTTGGTGATGGGTCTCCAACCGCATCGCCCAAAAATCCAATAAAAAGCCCCAATACCCTTAGTCGCTTCTTACGAAACCGTGGGTAGAAAGGGTTAGCGACATTCTAAGCCGGCACTACACGGCTATATTATGGTTATAGACAATATTTTCTTGAAATTATATCAATTGAAGCTAAGATGACTGTTATTTTATCAAAAAACTGTAACAGTGTTTGACCTTCAATGTTGTTTCGAAGACATACGGTTTTGCAGTTTATTAATAAAATATCGAAAATCATAGGTTTGTTTAGTATAATATCGTAATAATTTCATTTGACATCACAAATTCGTGATGTGTTTTGCAATCAGCAACATTTTTATAAAACATTTCGCTTCATTTGCATGTCGCTACGCGATTTTATCGATCGATGACGACATAAAGTACAAAAGTTGAACAATCTTTAAAAAATCATAACTTTACAATTACTTATTTTAAATGGAAAATATTCAAACTGGTCTTTTATTTTCGTGTTTACTATCGAATAAAAATATTTAATAAATACCAAAAAAAAAAACTTTGCATACCGAATTAAGTTCTTTTTCTCAAATGACATTTGGTCGGACGAAATGAGGAAGTCAAAGTACCTGTATAAGGCTTACCATGTTAGTCATGTCAGTGTATTATAATTTTAAGCTAATAAAACATAATCTGTTTCTCCTCATATTTGTTAGTAAAATATAAATCCATCACCAATGAATTAGTTGCCAGTTTTGGTTTTCGTTTTACGTCGATTCTTGTTTTGGAACGCAGTAGCAGTCCTGTTTCGTGCGACGCTCAGCTCTGCGAGATCCGCTGCCCTCAATATCTAAACATTAATCACCATAACCACATTTAACCAAAAGTTAGTTCAATCATTAATTACATAAACTAACCAATTACCTGTTACCATATATTGTAACACAAACTAAGAAATGTAGAATAGCTGCGTGAAGTGCTGATTGTAACAATTAGAAAAGTGCACCTTGACCTGTAATTTCTTAATCGCACACGGCATTTAAATTTGCGACATCTCTATGTACCCGCTGCTAGTCTTGATGTCTTAGTTGGTGGTAGAGTTCATAATATGTTATAACTCAATAGCGCGGATGATAGAGATAAAACATAGTTTAGTAATATACAATATTTACAAACTCTCCTAAGTTGACGTCAATTTATTGAAAACTTACCTTAGCTGAATGAAGAGTTACGTTGAGCAATGTCGGGTGGTTGTTGATAACGATAAAGTCCACTTCTTGAGGTAAGTATCCATCTGCTGTCACCTATAATAATAAAAAATGGATAAAAGTTAGTTTTTTTAGTATACTTTATCAAATCCCTTCTTCTTTTCAACCAAATCACGGCTTTTGTTTGACTCTACCTTTGAGTTCTGCACCAATTTTTTATTCAGATGAGTTTCTTATTCTGAATTATTAATTGATATAGACTCAAAGACTCAAATTATCACGCCGAATATACTCGAAGGGGTTGGCAGAGGTACTAATACTTCTGAACATTATCGTGATAGGGGGCAGGCCTATCGCCGTTTTGTACGAATAAACTGTGACATGACTAAGTACAACTTAGGCCTACCTGATGTAATTGATATAGAATAGATCAACTTCGTCTTCTAAGAACTCAAACAAGACAATTGATGTAGAGAATGTCATTGCGAGGCAGCACATAGGCATACTCATAATCTTACAAACAAAGAAAGAAATTTACCATATTACACACAAATATAATAAAAAAATATTAAAAGTAACACGACAAAATTAGGCAAACAAACCGCCCCAAGTCATACCCGGCCCAAAGGTTCTCATCACACTGCAAGCATTTCCACGCTGCACAGCGAGCGAAATCCTCTGGACCAGAAATGCCCCTGAGCGGTAGTCCATTCCCTGATCCCTCAAACGACGTCCAATTTCCCTAACAAAGTTTCTACCCTGCGATCCCCACACCCCCATTGTCTCGACGGCTAATGGTACAAACCAGTAACTCCCCATCAGCTGCGCGTACTTTATTGATTTTTGCCGCGCTGCCATCTCCGCCGCGGCCCCAGGAGTTAAACTTGTGGAGCTAATGTGGGATGCCGCCAATGTGCATACACACGTAGCATCCCATAAAAGGCAACGACCTCTTTCCCAAGGTATTAAAGTGAGACCGTCCGGACGTTTCCCGTCGCTGCGACACAAACCTGGTGGTTCTAAAACGGATGGAATGTCAGCAGAAACGAGAGCCTTCCGGACGATGTCATTGATTGAGTGATGTCGGGAGAGTATCCCTGCGCTTTTGACACAATGTAGCCCATGACGCCCCAGCGAATCGACCGATGAACCACAAATAGGACTATAGGACTTGCACAGTTCCTCATCCCAGGAGCGCTGTACGCTGGGCTTCTCTGGTTAATCTCCTGCCGGGCAACGGGCTCGAATAGATATATAGAATATATATTCTATATATATAGAATAGATTGATATATTTCTAAAAGTAGAAGTACTATAAAAAAAGTATGATTAGATTAATTATTATAGATATGTGCACGTACTCAATTTGCCATAAATTGGAATAATATTCTCAGGCGTACCTTCTAATCATAGATTTCAAAACTTTACTAAGCCCCCTAATCATAGATTTCAAAACTTTGCAGATGTAGCTCAGATTACCTACAAGTATAACTAATGGAAATTCGATAAATCACATTCAGTTTAAGGCAATGGGAGTACTGTTAGATTGCACACTACTGCGGACTCACTCGCACATAGCAGCGTCTCACTCATATTCCTACATCGCGGTGATATATAAATGTTTTTCGAGTAAAGCACAAATACAAATTATAAGTTGGTACACAGCAGGGTGTTCTGGCCGGTATATTTTTGCTTTTTCCACAAGGGTTACCTCAATCCTGTAGTTCCCGGGTAACAGTATACGCCAGAACTCCCCGTACTTGGTGGTGTGGTACGTGACGTCACGCCCCTTCACCTTGACGGAGGCGCGCTCCACCGGGTTGCCGTTCTCGTCCATCACGAACCCGTGCGCGCCGCGATGCGCCTCGGCCAGGTATTTTATCAATGACTGGAATGGAAATAAAAGAATACCTTTTATACGCCTTAAAGGAAAAATAAAATAAAACGTGAACTAAAAAATACAAACTAGTGTGTCAAAAATACTGGCAGCATGTTCTCTTTCGATGGCTAAACTATTTTAAAAACTCCGAGTTTTGTGAAATTGCCAGAAAAAGTTTCATTCAGGTAGGGTTACCAATTGTATGTAATAACATACATATACTCACGCCTATTAACCTTAATAAGGGGTAGCAAAGTGTACCGGGAAATTCCTCAGTCACTTTTGAAAGTTGAGTGGGGAAAATATTGGAAATAATTGTTTTTGGTAAAGAATCTGTCAACCGCATCGCCCAAAAATTACCTAAAAAGCCCAAATACCCTTAGCCACCTCTTACGAGCACCCATGGGAAGAAATGGGGTAGGGCCATTTAAGTATTATTTTTATAGGTTGCCAAATGTTCGTAGTATTATAATAAAATAGTAGTATATCCTGTTGAAGAAATATAAAGTACGTAATATTATTATGATAGATGTATACACAGTATTCGTATAATGCATACACAGATTTTAATTGTCTTTGTCTTGTGATAAAATGTTCTGGCTAATCTCTGAAACGGCTAGACGGAAATGATGAGAATGCGAAGGGAAGGAAGGGACTATCAATGGTAGATGAATGTTGTTATAAGGAATAACTAGGGCTTTTTCGTTATTTTTACTGAAATCAATTGACTAAAATGAAGTGCATACCTGTTTGTTGTCCTGCCAATATTTCTGGAGCTCGTGAGCCGGAGGATATTTGCAGCATGAAATTTCCAGAGTGATTTCCATACAACCGTGCCAAAGGTAGTTGTAATCTTGCATACCACCTGAAAAAAGAAAATATTATACATACTCCTTATATATTAAACGAGAGAGGGTGGATTTTGTGAACCAGCCTGTGTCGCGATGCTAAGAGCTAGAAAATTGGTTCAGGTATCAAATTGAAGGTCTCCATCTAAAGTTTTATCAAAAACTCATACATTTTCCATAACTGGATTAGTTAAATTGTTAGCGATTTATAAATTGAATACGGCGAAGCCCTTGCCAAATTTCCCGCCAACCGTGCGCGCTCATTGGTCGAAAATGTTTCAAACGGACCAATGAGAAAATTCCAAATTTAATCATGTAATATTTTATTTTGAACAGTAAATTATTTCTGTTTGAGCTTGAAAGACTATGCTTGCTTGAAGAAGATTTGGTATTTTGGATGTAAACTGGATGCAAAAAATTAAATCCACGCGAACGTAGTCGCGGGCAAAAAGCTAGTTTTCTTGAATTAACATTAAACTTTTTTCAGCAATATTTATTTGTATTATTGTAAGTTTATCACATATTTTTTATTGTTAAAATATGGGGCTTTATATATTTCTGAAATTTGGATTTACTCGTCTGTTAATCTTCACAAAAAGATGAGAGATAAGTAACGAACGAAAAACCTTAGACTTTGAATAATTTTAAGATCAATTGATAATGTGTAAGGTTTCAATCATATTTTATTTTATATAAAAAAAATATAGATCTGATTAATAACAAATAACATTAACATAAAACATAAGTTAGGGAACATACAAAAATAGCAAAGTAAAGTTATCTAAACTTTGGAACCCCGACAAACCTCTTGAGCTTTATTTACATTCATTTCATTTCAAACAAAAATAGCAAAAGTGTCCTTAGCCAATTACCTGTCAACGGATACCAAGCAGCGCCATTAGTGATCCCGTTCTCGAACCGTGGCACGCTGGACTTGCAGGAGACGCCACGTGACATCTTGGAGTGGTTCTTCGAGTAGATCAGCGCCAGGTGACGGAACACGTCGTCGTCCGGCGCGATCGACGGACTGTGGGCGTAGTTTTGGAACACTGCCGACAGGGGATATGTGGACAGAAAGTACTCGTTAAATGCGGTACACATACAAATAAAAAAGAATGACTTTACAATTATATACATTTTTTTAGCTAGTAGTAGTTAAGTGAGGAAAAGATAACAAAATAAAAGGTTGTTGGTGATGCGTTTCCAGCCACATCGCCCACCAGTAAATTAAAAGCCGTAATATACAAAATCCCTCATACTATCGTTTGTAACTTATATGAATAGACTAAGATATAAATTCTAATAAATAAAGGAAAGAAAAATTTACACTATAGCTCAATTGGCAGAGCGACGGGGGCGTATACCCAGAGGTCGTGGGTTCGAACCCCGCTAGTGTCGAAATTTTTCTTTCCTTTATTTAAAAGAAATAATCCCCGCATGAGGTTTTCTTGAACAAAAAAAAAACATTTTAAAGTTTTAAATTACTGTGTAGAGTTAACTTGAGCACTCACCTATTTCTATCCAGGGGTATCGTATGAGGCGACTAAGTGTTCTTTCTAGGCTTTTTTAAAAGATTGTTGGGCGATGTGACTAGAGACCCCATCATCACCCTCTGACATCCCCTCACATCTGTTGTTTTACAATCTTACAAACAAATACAAACTTTCAAAAGTGGATAAGATTTTTCAACCCTAAAAGATCTGATTTACCTTTTTTTCGGATCTATAGCTTTACTTATAGATAGGTAAAATGACAGTGGTCACTAGGTAGCAACAAGCTTTACATTTAAGAAATTAATATCGTGCAAATCATGCATACAGCTCATAAACTAATACCTAGTTATAAAATTTTTATTTGCTTTTGCATCGTGTACTTAAACATATTCACTTTTATATACTAATCTAGATCAGCATTAATGAAAGAATTAGTCTGCTGGTTACGTAATACGTTTCTCAGTTGATGAGAAAATAAAGTGTCAAGTAAAAAGTAACTGATCCAATCATAGTTTGAAATCTCTTATCTACATCGGCCTATTTTCTCGTGATATTCTCACAGCAGCTATTCTCACATTAGATTAAGAAAGGATAATTAAAGGGAAATTATCGTAGTTAGTTATATATCAATCAATACATCAGCGAACTACAAAATTAGTTAAGTTCTTTCTTATTAATATGTATCTTTTGCGATTGATTAATTGTTGTTTTCAAATAAATAATAGGTATTCTGAAAATTAAATAAATTGGAACATCGTATACATCACCAGAGCACAAAACAGAAGATCGACATATTCCTTTAAGCAGCGTTTGGGAAAAACAAATATGTTAGAAAATTTTATTTTAAACACATTTATTGAATATTATTAAAAGGACACCAGCTTTGAAATAACTTACTTACAGCCATTGTTGCCCTACTTAAAAAACTACACAAATAAAACTTCAATAATCTTGAGTTGCTGTTAACTTCTACTTATAGTTACTAGTTTTTCATAAAATGTTCACCAGCACATATTAAAAAATCATTCTAATGGAATGCCTTACAACGATTTACACAATAATTTGTAACTTTGTAAATTCCGTTGCAGCTTATGACAATGTAAGAAGAACTAATTTGATAAGATACTTACTAGCATTCGGAGTGTTGTCAAACGGATAGCTGGCGACAAGCGCACCTCCGTGCAACGATCCAGAAAGAACAAACTGAATTTTACTGATCCATTCTTTCACGGCTTCCGTCTCAGGTTGGGGCTGCTTTGTGTTAGATTTGAAATAATCAGGGAAATTACGATTCAGGTCAAAACGCTTCGCATTCGCTCTGAAAGTTTTATATAACTGTTGTAAAGTACGTTTCAATGTAACTAAAAATGTTGTGTAATATTTATTTATAGTTCACAAAAACGATTGATATTATCCTTACCTGCCATGTATTGTATCACATTGCCCTTCCTTGGATATAGCAAATCCATCGGGATTCATTGAGGGCATTAAATGAATTCTTGTGTTATCCAGCAACCATTTGATGTACGGATCTGTTTCGTATGACGTCACGAAATGCTGAAAACATAATAATAGGTTGTTCCAAAACTCATGCATAAACTCTGTCTAGATTCTGACTAGATACTTTTAGGATCCGGGTCAATAATGCTGAAGCCAAATTACTATTATTCACATCTAAGACCTTTATTAAACAATCTTTTCACCACTTAGCTTCCGAAATTGGCTGAGGATATAATGAAGATTAATCTATACTTATAATAAATCTGTAGAGAGGTCAATTCTGTACATGAAATATATTTTCAAAATAACTATCAGGTGGTGATTAGGGATCGATACTGATGCCAAAAATGCAATCAGTAAAATTTTTGTCTGTCTGTCTGTCTGTCTGTCTGTCGGTTTGTATGTTCCTTATGGAAACAGAAACTACTCGACGGATTTTAACGAAACTTGGTACAATTATTCTTCATACTTCTGCGCAGGTTTTTGTATACTTTCCAGCAGAGAAATAAAGGGGAATTTTGGGAAATTTGGGGAAAACGGGAGAAGTTACTCCATTTTTTAAGTTTCCGTCGCGTGTGCAGCCTTAATGGTTAAACTTACATAGAAATCATGTGTGGCGGAAATATTCTTCATAAAATTATCTAAAAATCCTCAACAGTATATGTCTATCTTTTATGGTTGACTCACAATAACACGTGTAATTCCTGATAGCTTAACAGTTCGGAACATACTGATTATATTTGTTTACTCTTACGTTTGTAAACCTCTCACTCATCCCTAATTTAAAAAAGGTAACATTATCACCTATTCAACAAAAAAAGAATCATAGAAATCGGTAGACAAACACCGAAATTATACATAAAATAAGCCATCACGCCCGTGATCGAAACCAAATCTTTACTAATTTACATATAACATACTAGATGGCGCCAGTAGTTGCATCCTACATAACGTAATGATTTATTTTTTAGATTGTTATAAATACTTCATGGTGTTTTATTCCAAAATTTGCTATTAAACGGAAATACTGAACCGTTCATTAAAGCGCATTCAAAATCACCAAACTAAACTGTTAAGGGAGTGCTATAAATTTAATAAATTGAAAACATTACGCTGAATTTCACAATGCTTGAGCAGTGACTGAAGAAAGAAACCTCAGATATTTAAAAAAACAACGCTACCCGTGCGAAGCTGGGCCGATCCACTAGTATATCATAATATCATTTATGGTATGAATGTAGAGCATAATTATGTAAGATCATGATAGGCGAAAAGACAAGTACAATTGTTTGTTACGTATATATGTATTTCTCGTTAATATTAGTAATTAATATTAACGACGTAAATTAATTGCGTAAATACATTAATGTGCCAAATGTATGTGTTTATGAGTTTTCTTTCAAACCCTTTTTTGCCAATAACCTGCTCCTCGAGAAAAGCTTTCTCGCTTAAATTAAATAATTAATTTAAACATACTTACATGTATTAGATGAAGAAGAAGTTCTCTACCAACAACTTCGTTGCCGTGTATGTTTGCTACATATTTGACGTCAGGTTTGCCGATCATATGCTCGTATGGTGAAGCTGAGACTACCATTACCCACAGATCGCGACCTGTTAAACAGTCATTGTTAATACTACAAACAATTTTCACACACACGGAGTAATGGATCAGAAAGTAAATGCGACAAACGGTTTCTATTACCTTGAACTGATTTCCCTATTGAATACAGAGCAGTGAGTGCAGGATATTGCGCCGATATAGCTCTTAAATACCGCGTCATGTCCTCGTGGTTGTGGTAGCGGAAATCTAGCTCTGAGTCGGGAACCTCTCGAGCTTCCACTTCACCTAAACTTATGTCTGCAATTAATCCAAAGTTTAAAATCCTGTTTGAGCAATGCGGATAAATGTAAGAGTAGTAGCGCGTACAAACCTGTTGAAGCGTTACTGTCCGGAATCGTTTGAGCCAGCAACATTTTTGCGCTCATAATTAGGCTCACCAGAAGCAATAAACGCCCCATAGCTCCGAGTCTATTCATCTACAAAAGAACATATATCTCTTAAAATATTTTGGTTTCCTGATTGGTTAAAAACATAGAAGTAATTATAATGATGAATGACAGTCAATGAACGCTCCAGTTGCGCTGGCGCTCCAACCGGTGGATTGTCAAGGTGTTCAAGGTCAGTAGGTCAGTGTGCCGGCCACACCCGGTGTGTCCCCAAACATGCACATCACACTTTCGATAAACTTGTGATATCTTTAATAAGTATCACGAACGCAGGCGGTGATTCTCGTGCATAAATATCAAATATGAAAGTTTGCCTTACGATGTTTACTACAAACGAGAGAGGCTTTTTAATTTTAGTTCACTTTGTTATGACTCCGATCGGTTTGATTTTAATGTCTCCTTCATTCCAACAAATTATACATACATACATACATATACTCACGGCTATAAATCCCTAAAAGGGGTAGCCAGAGCTGAGAAAATTAGAAATTTCTCAGCCACTTTTGGAAGTTGAGTGGGGAAAAGATGGTAGAATAAAGGTTGTTGGTGATGGGTCTCCAACCGCATCGCCCAAAGATCCCTTAAAAAGCCCCAATACCGTTAGTCGCCTCTTACGTACACCCACCGGAAGAAATGGGGTAGTGCTATTCTAAGCCGACACTACACAGCACTACACAACAAATTATATGTGATAGATATATAGGCTGAGTTGGGTTGGCTTAGAATAGCACTATCCCATTTCTGATAACGGGTGTCGTAAGAGGTGACTTAGGGTTTTGGGACGTTTAAAGTGGTTATTGGGCGAGATAGCCCATGAATGAGGACCCATTTCACTACCTTTCCTCCATGTACACACATATACTCGGCTATTAGTTCCCGTTTTATAAAAATATAAGTTGACTGTTTTTGTCCTTAAATATATTGATAACATAATAACTCTACAACGCGTGGTTCTCTACAACACCGCATTGTAAAATAGTTTCTTGTTTCTAGCCGGTAGAGATTAGCCCATACAAGGTATTATGGGATACAATGATATGTGATTTTATAGTTAAAGTTTTTATGGAAGATCTACAACAGAATGAGCTAAATAGCATTGATGTAAGTTAAATACATCTATGCCAATTACATACTTTACCTATATGTGTAAGATCTACACAAGGAATACGAAAAATATAAAGCAACATACTACTACTACTACTCACGGTTATAAATCCCAAAAAGGGGTAGACAGAAACTCCTCAACTAATTTTGGAAGTTTAACGTGGTCAAAATAGTGAAATAAAAGATGGTTTGTGATGGGCCTCTAACAACACCGCCCAACAATCACTTAATCAACCATTTTTTTACATTTATGACAACGATGGGAAAAAATGAGTTAGAGTTATTCTAATCTGACACTAAACAGTAAGCATAGCAGTAGTAACATAGGAATAATAAAAAAATAGGAACATAAAGACGATGCACTACTCAAAATCTTATTAAATTGCATTAAAACTGTTTTTTCATAATTGCTTTGTATATATGAAGTCAAATAAATGTTGTCTAATTATCATTTTCAAGGTAAAATTCAATGATTTTACTTGACCTTTTATTGTTCTAATGCCGTTGATGTAATGAAAATTAATTATGTATTTAATTATTATATTTTCATTTTTACATATAAATGCACATGCTGGTAGCACACAGCTTAAATTGGCCCAAAATAAAGTATAGAGATACTTGCAAGTTTGAAAATTGATATTTGATCAATTCAGTTTACTAGCTTTTGGTGTTCTTTGAACGAAGTAAGGGACTTTACTCAGTCTAAGGGAACCCATAACTTATCTTTAACAAAATATTTTAAAAGGTTATTTTTGATTTACCAAGCCATTTATATTTTTTACGATTTACATACATACATACATATACTCACGGCTATAAATCCCAAGAAAGGGGTAGCCAGAGCTAAGGAATTAGAAATTCCACAGCCACTTTTGGAAGGTGCGTGGGGAATAGATGGTGAAATAAAGGTTCTTGGTGATGGGTCTCCAACCGCATCGCCCAAAAATCCCTTAAAAGCCCCAATACCGTTAGTCGCCTTTTACGTACACCCACCGGAAGAAATGGGGTAGTGCTATTCTAAGCCGACACTACACGGCAAATCGATTACGATTTAATCGTTAAATACATGTAAAAATACTTAACAGGGCTTTAAAATGCAGAAGTGAATGAACAGGTCAGACAGGGCATTAAAGAAAATTAACCGAGAATTTCACCATTATATGTACATTAATATATTTTTTACATACTGCACTGTTAACGCAGTTTTAATCACAATTAGTTAGCTATGTTGGAAGAGTTAGCAATGGTAAAGAAGTTCCTCATTCAGTAAAGGAGCCCTGAGTGAAAACCATATGGCCTGACATCAATACGCCATAATATGATTATCTCAGCCATTCTCTGAGATTCTCACGCTTCTTCTTGTACTCTATTCAACTAGTGTGAGAGTTTCCATACGGTTTTTGCTTACAGTATTAGCGACAAAATTAGTTATTTTAAATTATTCTTCCTATGTTGCGTTCTCATCAAATGAATAACCGGTGTATCGTAACTGCAACGATGTATATAAAACAATTCGAATTAATGAAGTGACTCGTATGTTTTCCTGATGTTAATTTTAGATTGCTTAGAATAGTTAGCAACGTTTTGGTTTGAATAGAAACAAATGTAAATAAAGGCTCACCTTGCCGTGGTTCGATCCAGTAGTGAACTTTCGTTGTCATTTATTATTCATCACTCCACAGTAAGTAGGCAATAGATCGCGAATTGTAGTCGTAAGTTGAGATGGCAGCACAGTAAGGTCCTTGCGTGTAGACTGTCTCTACTCGACTGGCTGTGCCGGTGGTCGTGGGACAGGCTTCCAGCCACCTGCGTCATCCGCGATCCGACCCGCTTGCGGAAAGTGCTTTCTCTCCTAACGATTTCTGCAAATATACCTCTAGGGCGGCGGGATAAGAGCCATTCTTGTAAGGAGAGCGGCCGTGCATATGAGAAAAATACTTCAATTGCCGGCGACTAAAAACTAGGCGTTTTTTCAGAACATTGAAGTTACTTGCTGACGTCACAACTTTTTCAATCTTTATTCGGTTCTTGTGATAAGTAAAGACTGTATGAAGAAATCAATTAGGCGTCTTTCTTATAGTCATTGTTTCATATGAATCGAATATAAAACGAAACATGATCAAAAGAATAGAAAACAAAACGTTAGATAAATGCCGTGATTAATAATTAAATCTATGATTTCGACTCTGTTTTTACTGTACAACGATTTATTGGGTTAACGTAGTTTTAGTTTGGTAGGTTACGCTTGTGAAAGTATAAATTGTTTACATCGTTGACACAAAATGCTAATGTTTGTAATTAAAAAAGGTTAACGGATAATTTATCTTTTATCCTTATTTTGTAGACATCTTAAATCAGAATAAAAGACACTAAGTTAAGGTACTCGTAGTAAAGAATTTGTAATGTTGCCAAAAGGAAAATTACAAGTAAAAAAAATTGAAATTTCAGATACTTCTTATTAATATTTAAGTTTCGACATAAAATAATAAGAAATCAATCATTAAATTTTGGCGCACACTGCATAGTACGTTATGAAAATAACATTGTGGGAAGATACATAAGAGAATACTACTTACATTTACTCACAGCTAAGAATCCCAAAAAAGAGTAGCCAAAGCTTCAGAAGGAGATATTCCTCAGTCGCCTTTAAAAGTTGAGTGGAAATTATTGTTGTATAAAGGATTGTTGATGATGGTCTCCAACGGCATCATGTATGACTGCATAAAATGCATCACCCAATAATCACTTAGAAACCCTGATACTGTAAATCTATGGTACTTCATTAAAATGGAAAAAAAATAGAATGACTCTGAGAAAAGTTACCATTAAGACTAAATTTAATTTAACTTTTAATTACAGCAAAATGAAAAGTGTAGTGACACTATGTCGTGCGTGATAGCGCTGTGAAAGTTATTAAGGCTTAACCGCTAATTAGTAATTGTGATAAAGACTCAGAAATTAGACTCACGCCGTATATCTCCGACCTGCAGAAGTGGTATTGGCAACAATAATTAAAATCCTGTGGAATTCATACATACATACGTACTCACGGCCATAAATACCAAAAAGGGGTAGCCAGAGCTTTAAAGATTTTGCCACATTTGGAAGTTGATATGTGACAAGATGGTAGAAATAAAGTAGCGTTGGTGACGGATCTTCAACCGCATGGCCCAAAAACCACTTTAAAAGATCCCATACTCTTAGTCACCTCTTTCAACAGCTATGGGAAGAAAGGGGTAGTGACATTCCAAGCCGGCCCTAGACGTCAAATTTCTATGGAATTCCTCTTAATTTTTTTCTTCTGCCTATATAACTTTTTTAAATGTTGTAACTGTAACGATACAGAGAAATAAGTGGTACACTTTTTATCTTTAAAGATGAAAAGGTTGTATATAGTAAAACACAAACAAGTTTTTAAAGACTGATGGCAGTTGGAGCTTTGTATTTGTAAACTATTTTATAGGTCGCTCGTAACATTAATCCACATCAGACATGGAATTCTCTCTTTAAGATGTCTTTCCCACCACCTACATAACTATACTGTACCGATGTAAATCTCCAAAATGGATTATCAGAGCTTAGGAGTTAGCAATGCTTTGTACTCATTTGTAAAGCTAAAATAAGTATAAATGTATATTGAATATTTTAAATGGACTAGGGCAGTAAGTCATGATTGGTGAGGGGTTTTCAGTTGTATCCCTCTTTAACTACTTAAAAAGTCGATGAGATGCGTTTTTTCATATTCCACCAAGCTTTTGGCTACAGAAATGTGCTTTTTGGTATAAACTTGTTTCAGGTTTAATTGTACTTTTAGACAGACCTTAAACTCTCAAGTATGCAAGGAAAAACCATCGGTAGTGCGGAGTTAGCAAAACAAAAAATGGGTACTCCTTGGTGACAATGTCACGTGATGTTCAGAAGTAATAGTACCTCTGCATATATACGGCGTGAACGTTTGATTTTGAGATAAATTTTGAAGAAGAAATACTTCAAAATACATTATTTAATATGCTGAAAATGCAAGTAATCCATATAATTATACTGTGACACCTAATTTTCGCCAGAAGAAAAAACCATGACTCTTAAACAAAATGTAGAGTATGTAATGTAGTTAAAATCAAAATACAAAGAAAAAATGTGTCATCGAACCAAAGCTTCAATCAACCTTGAATTTGGCATTCATAGAAGTGTCTTAGTTCTATGCAGCCAATATCAATGAATATAATGAGAGGTTTTCTTTTTGAGAAATAAAAAAACAACATAGTTTCCTAGAGCTTTGTAGATGGCGTTGATGTAACTACGTTACTTACTTAAATTTTTTCTTCGTGGTCTCAATCGTATTGCCACAATAATTTCGCCAGTGTCAACTTTAAAAACATTTCCTTTTGGCGAGTAAAACAACAAAAAGAATGTTAAATATAAATACCGTCTTTGTTTATTTACTTTTAAGCTATCTTGGCTTAAACTGATATTTATTTAGACTTTCAAATCAGAACGTTTTTATGTACGTTCCGTTTTACGATATCATTACATCCAAGTGTGAAAAACGGTGTGACGTTCCGTTCCTACCAGTAACATAGCAAGTCTGGCGCCATCTATCCTGAGAACAGGGAAGAAGAAAAAAAGGAAAACCTCTCATTATTAAGAGCTTTAAACCCTTCAATTGGCCTAGACCTCGCTTTTATAACATACCCTTTTTATATTATAAATCGATAAAGGACATCAAACTTAACAACTTTGCCTATGGAATGCCTATCTAAAATATTGTTATTATCTAAATATTTAATAATGAAAAATATCATATACCTAGTTCAAACTGAGAAAGTATAGAATGAGATTCCTTGCTTCAGTGAAAATAAGAAATAAAATAAAAAACATCTGATCTATGCTTTTCGCTCTGTAAACAAAAACATAACTTCTTTCGGTATTTTCCAGTTTTTTCCAATTGGCCTAGACCTCGCTTTTATAACATACCCTTTTTATATTATAAATCGATCAAACTAACCACCGAAAGATGTTATATTTTTATTTACAGCGCGAAAAGCATAGATCAGATGTTTTTTTTATTTTTTATTTTCACTGAAGCAAAGAATCTCATTCTATACATTCTCACTTTGAACTAGGTACGACAATTTTTTATTATTATTATTTTTTGATAATTTCAATATTTTAGATAGGCATTCCATGGGCAAAGTTGTTTAGTTTGATGTCCTTTATCGATTTATAATATAAAAAGGGTATGTTATAAAAGCGAGGTCTAGGCCAATCATAGTGTACAAACCAGCAGCCGATTTCATTAAAATAAATAGTTATGATTAAATCGACTCGAATCGTCTGAAAGCCTGATCATGATCACCCTGAAAGTGGAATCATTAGAAGCGTCTTAATACATACTACGCAACATGTATCAAAACCATAATTATGAATAACTTTTAACCCCATTTTTATTATATTTTGGCCAATCAAATCGATTACAGCCTTAAAACTCAAGATCCGTGATGTGATAGCCAAAATAAAACTGAAATTTTGCCAAGTTTTTGACTACTGCCAGCGTGGTCGTGGTGGATATTTGCTAAATATCACTTTTCATTCCTAATTGCCGAACTTCGCTCTTCTTGTAATACCTAACTACAATAAAAAAAATAATCAAAAATTTTGTTTTAAAAACAAAGAGGTTGTTGAAACACCCTTTAAATAGTTATGATAAAGACGATCTAGCCTTATCTAGATTGTTACGGTTCTCACAAACCTCAATTATTTTTCTTTCATTTATTTATTATACATCCGTTCGTTACTATATATATGTATAACACAAAAGTAATAAACAGTGAATTGATTTTTCACCTTACGCCGATGTGAATGTAGCGAAATGGCCAAGCCACATATTTTTACTAGGGTGTAGAGTTTGTGCAGTAAGGCCTTGTAGAGTTAGGGCGTGTAGTGTTAGAAGCTTGGCTCTACATGAGATCTGATAACTTTTTGACAGTGCGAGTCATATGGGCTCGTCTTGGCAACATTTTACATGAAAATGTATTGGTGGTATTTGTTTCCTGATCCATTTTGAAATATATTGCCCAGTATCACTTTTAAACATGTATCGAAGCGATTTTTTTTGGTTGGTTGCTAAGAATCAGTCAATTAGTCACTGGATATAATAATTGATTAATTAAAATTGGAAACCTTCTAATCATGTCAACAATACCTCCAAAGAAAAATCTCTATCCCAAAGAAGCCATATGAAGAAGATGCTCGAACAACTCGTTAAACCATGGCATAGAGGCATGAAACACCAACTATATCGAGAAAAATTAAATAAAAACACGATGAAGGCTCCTGAAGAAGACGTCTGAAGATACAGCAGCAACCAAAACAAAGAATGCTCTTATAAAAATGAAGCTTAATTTAAAAAAGTTGCAGCCGTTGAAATGTTCACATATACTAAGAATAATAATTAATACTTACTAATAAATAAAGAATAAATAAAGGAAAGAAAAATTTCGACACAGGCGGGATTCGAACCCGCGACCTTGGGTATACGCCCCCGTCGCTCTTGCCAATTGAGCTACCGTGTCAATGGCTGCCAGCGCGAAATTCTTCTATCCTTTATTTCTTTTTACACGTTTTAGTAGTGTTTGCGTTTCCTACCTCCGAATTTTTTACTAATTCGGAAGGCCACTTGTCTATCTTTTCAGATAGAATGCAAATGTTGAAAACGCCTAACTATCACATAATTTAAATCTTTTTGTTCATGAAAACCTCATGTGGGGATTATTACTAATAAATAAAGAATAAATAAAGGAAAGAAAAATTTCGACACAGGCGGGATTTGAACCCGCGACCTCGGGTATACGCCCCCGTCGCTCTTGCCAATTGAGCTACCGTGTCAATGGCTGCCAGCGCGAAATTCTTCTATCCTTTATTTCTTTTTACACGTTTTAGTAGTGTTTGCGTTTCCTACCTCCGAATTTTTTTATAATTTTATAATATTTAATCTGTACAGAGGTCAATTCTGTACATGAAATATATTTTCAAAATAACTATCAGGGGGTGATTAGGGATCGATACTGATGCCAAAAATGCAATCAGTAAAATTTTGGTCTGTCTGTCTGTCTGTCCGTCTGTCGGTTTGTATGTTCCTTATGGAAACAAAAACTACTCGACAGATTTTAACGAAACTTGGTAAAATTATTCTTCATACTCCTAGGCAGGTTATAGTATACTTTTCAGCAGAATAGTGAAGGGAAATTTTGGGAAAACGGGAGAAGTTACTCCGTTTTTTAAGCTTCCGTCGCGTGTACAGCCTTAATGGTTAAAGTAACATAGAAATCATGTGTTACGGAAATATTCTACATGAAATTGTCTAAAAAATATTTCGCAACAGCATATGTCTATCTTTTATGGTTGACTCACAGTAACACGTGTAACTCCTGATAGCTTAGCAGTTCGGAGCATTCTGATTATATTTGTTTACTCTTACATTTGTAATACTCTCACTCTTCCCTTATTTAAAAAAGTTAACATTATTACCTATTAAATACAAAAACCAAATAGTTTCTTTTTTTACATACATACATATACATATACTCACGGCTATAAATCCCTTAACGGAGTAGCCAGAGCTTTGGAATGAGAAATTCCTCAGCCACTTTTGGAAGTTGATTGGGGAGAAGATGATTTAAATAAATGTTTTTGGTGACGGGTCGCCTACCACATCGCCCAAAATCACTTAAAAAGCCCCTATACCCTTAGTCGGCTCTTACGACCACCCACGGGTAGGAATGGGGTAGTGTTATTCTAAGCCGACACTACACTTTTTTCTTCGTTTCTTTTTTAGATTGTTATAAATACTTCATAGCGTTTTACTCATCTCCAACGCAATCTGATTATTAGCTCATTTTCGGAGATAAACTGTTCATAAAAGCGCTTTCAAAATCACAAAGCTTCACTGCACAATCAGGTGTGCTGTAAGTTGTAATCAAGGGGCCAAATTTAATTAAGCTTGAGCAGCGATTGGAGAAACCTCAGATATATATCTGTACATCGGAAGCAAGGTAACCTTAGTCACATTTTGCAAAAGTACCAGTATGAACGCTTAAAGCCTAAATTGAGGGGGAATTGCCTTTAGTAAAGGAATAAAATGGTTTTAAGAGATTATGAAGTTAATAATTTTTGATATTCTTATTACGGATATAAAAAAGTTTTACTAAAAATAAAAATTTCAACTGCTTTAGAGTAATTAATTAATGGACTTGGGATGTTGGTGTTGGACTTGATATATTTTGAGGCATAACATCCCAAGTCCATTAATTAATAAATATATACATATATATATATATATATATATTTATTTACATATATATCCGCCATCATCCTAAGTCTGTAATCTTAATTTTGCTTAACTTAATATTGTAAAAAACTAGTGAGTAATAATAAGCAATACAAGAGCCAAAAAATATAAATTATTTTTGGTGATTTCTTTTAGCGTATATGAAATCATTAGATAGAAATATCTGGTGGCACCGCAGTGCCCCCGCCAAGTCGAACGCAAAGCAAACACTGCCGTACCATCCTTTTCTGGAACCGTTTCGCCGCATTTTCAGGGACCCATTCGAGAACCTCTGGATAGGATTAAAACGCTGAAATTTTCGTCACCTAGAAATTCATAATCACACACTTGAAATCCAAGTCGGTAGATCAATTAATTCTAAAGTTAAGCAAATGCCAAGTTTCGGATTTTCGACACTGAACATCAAAATAGAACTAGTACTTACCATAGACCTAGAGCGCTGAAATTTAGTACAGAGGTAGATTTTAACGCCCACATAAAGAAAAAACGATCAGAACAGGGTTTATGGAAGATCTGGACTACCTGGTGACGCTGATGAGAAAACATAATAAGAGTACTGCCAAACTATAATCAGCGTATTTACGAGAAATAGTAGTCGATTAACTGTATTCTACTCAATAAATAAAAATATTCAGTCCAATAATTAACATTATTTATGTACTAGTACTCAGACGCGGCTCCGCTCACGTTTTTTAGCATTAGTACCAGTACACGTCACTAGATGGCGCTGGCTGTATTTTAAATTCGGGTAGCGTATTGATTTACACATTTAAAAGTTTTTTCGTGTATTTTAAAGATTTGAGAAGTCTTTAAGTTTATTTTTATTTGATTTCACAAGATAATATAATAAAAAGAAAATGTAACAATTCAATCAGTCTACGTCCTGTCAAAAAGAGGTGATATCCCACCAAAAACATTCTTTAAAAAACTAGCCAAGTCTCGATAGAGCTTCTTTTTTTATCTTTAAAAAGTAATGAAATCTCTAAAATAAGTGGAGCCAAGTCTAAGGTTCCTTACTGTTAATTTTACGTGACTTGGCCGTTGAACATTCTTGACACGTTTAGTATGTACAAGCTTATTTACTAAGTTATTTGCAGATTTATTCAAATCTTCTAAACTTCTTTGCCGATTATGTAGAGTCCACTTAACAATTTTTTGTGATTCTAATCTATCTTTATTTTGGGAAATAATAATGGTTCCGAAAAATAAATGAATCTCCAACTACATTTGTCCGACTCTTATTCTAATAAACCAGCGTTTTAATAAATTACCGACTAAAAAACCCAAAACATACCGAGAAAATTAAATAAATTTAGCAAACACCTATGAACAGGATCAAATTACATTATTACTTACAAATATATTTAACTTCAAATAATAAAACTAAACTTCCGAATAAAATACTGAACTTCCGACAAGTTTATCCGTTGGGGGGGTTGGGGGTTCTAAAGCCCCCTGCAGGTGAAGAAAAGTTAGGTCACATTTAGCTAGGTTAGGTTTGGTTAGGTTATGTATAAATGCATAATCCCTATGAAACATGTAGTGTAATTTATGAATAACTTGTAGGCAAGTAAAGGCTTTTATTACTACCCCTTTATTTTTAGTTGTAAGAACTCTAGCGATTATTTCTATGTTTCCCTTAAACTTTAATCATAATCTACTACTCGTAATTATAAGTCAACGGCCAAGTCACGTAAAATTAACAGTAAGGAACCTTAGACTTGGCTCCACTTATTTTAGAGATTTCATTACTTTTTAGAGATAAACAAGCAGCTCTATCGAGACTTGGCTAGTTTTTTACAGAATGTTTTTGGTGGGTTTCTGTTTCGTACACACACATACATAATAGCTTAATGATTAGTCAGTCCGTATCCAACAAGGTCCCAGTGGCAGTGCATAGTGGAGTATCATAGTCAAATCCAATCGCTCACTAAAGTAACAAGAACTAATAACCTTAGACCACTGAATTATCTGCCACTGTATGTTTGTCCGACTAGTAGTAATGAATACGGGAGGAGGGTGTGGACTCACATATTGCCTCAAATACTTAACCAATTGCCTAAGCAACTAAGTCTTGACCTTATTAATTAAAAAAATAAATGAAAAGTGCATTAAAAAAATACTTTATTGATGGTAAATGTGTGAACCCATCGCCCTCCACCTCTAAATAAATAAGATATTTTTAATTATTTTTGTTGATTAATTTATTACATTTTAAATCCAGTCCAGTCCAGTAAATATTGTAAAATCTTATATTAGACTCCCTAGGGGCCACAATCTAGTTTATAAGTATAGATTAATACCCCTTTGTATTATAATTATAAATGCTAAAAACCTTTAAAATAAATAGTTTCAAATTAAAAAAAATATATATTTTTTTTAGCGCTGTTATAGTTCCTAAACTCATGTGTTGCAGCGAATGTTTTGTGTGGCAGAAGAAGCATGATTTATAGCATAAAAAAATGAAATGTTTGGTTTTACTCGTATGATCGAGTGAGAAATAGTGTTAAGGTGCTCCTTCACCGGGAGCATTGAGCATTACATCAGTGAGGAGGAGAACCGAGCATTACAATTCGACCTTGTAATGATTGAGTGAATTACACGCGAATGGTAGTCAGTCAGGGAGGTATTATTGAAATGTAATGTTCAAAGACGAATGTTACAACAAATTAATGTTACAGTAAACATCAATGCTCCCGGTGAGGGAGCACCTTTATGAAAGATATATATAGGGGCAATGTGGAAGGTGATGTTTAACTCACCCCAATAGCATGAGTGTATGTATGTATATTTGTAAATATTCAAAAATAATTAAGTACAAGATATAATAGTAGATAGTTTCTAACGTACACCATTGAATAATATCCTTTATCTACAGATATATGTGCCAGATTCAACGCAAATTAACATTCGCGATGAAAATTAAGTCTATGTGGTTATAATATATTCCAAAATATCTTTTTGCTTCTAAATGCAGAGTGAACTATAATTTTTTGATGAAACAATGTAATTGAACTTGTATCTGAAATATATCCGTTAGGAGGTTTACTTTCGAGTCACAATACTTAATACAGTTTCATAAATGTGAGGGAAGACATAGTGGGAAAATCCTCATAGCTAAATCGTGCTGAGTCGTGTGACAGTATATTCGCAGAAAAATGGCTCTCACGTTAATGCAGTGTCCGAGCAAGACGAAAATACTCTGAACTTGGTATTGAACCCTGGGAATAAGCCAAAACCAGATAATAGCTAGCTTGAATATGCTTCTATATAAACGAATGGCTGTTAGCTATTGGTGGAATAATATTAGTTGACCAAACGAATATATATATACCACCAAAAACATTTTCATGTAAAATGTTGCCAAGACGAGCCCATATGACTCGCACTGTCAAAAAGTTATCAGATCTCATGTAGAGCCCAGCTTCTAACACTACACGCCCTAACTCTACAAGGCCTAACTTCACAAACTCTACACCTTAGTCAAAATATGTGGCTTGGCCATTTCGCTACATTCACATCGGCGTAAGGTGAAAAATCAATTCACTGTTCATTACTTTTGTGTTATACAATAGTTCTTGTAGTAACGAATGGCCAAGCCACATATTTTGACTAAGGTGTCGAGTTTGTGAAGTTAGGCCTTGTAGAGTTAGGGCGTGTAGTGTTAGAAGCTTGGCTCTACATGAGATCTGATAACTTTTTGACAGTGTGAGTCATATGGGCTCGTCTTGGCAACATTTTACATGAAATGTTTTAATTGAAATGTCATTTCTTTTTGTAAGTTGTTTGTAACAATTTTTTTATTATTTTTTTCTTCTTTTTTTGGGGTGTATTTCTTGCACATCAGAGACGCCTTTTTTTATAGCCCACTCTGTATCTTTGCCTTTTTTCTTTGTTGATTTACTGTTTATAATATAATAAGTGATAGATCAGATACTGTCGATATGTCTCACTCAATATATGTCGATTAAATTTTTAATTTTTTTTTTATAACAAGGAGTATATATATATATATATATATATATATATATATATATATATATCTGAGGGTTATTATTAGATTAGACCTCTAGCGTCATCAAAATTTAATCTTTTAAAATTACAGGTCTCATACAAACTCCCATCCCCTAGTTTAAGGGGTTGGAGGGTGAAAGTTACAAGTTTTATATTTTTTTTGTTGTTTGTGTGCTAATATTAGCTTACATACAAAATTTCAGCTTTCTAGGACATTAGGAAATACCTTAATAATTTTGATGATCATCAGTGAGTCAGTGACGAAATCAGCGTTTTTTAGATATAAATAAAATCTGAAGTTAATATGTTCAATAAGTCCGCTATTGACAATATATCCCGAAAATTTTGTTGATCTAGCATAACCCAAACCCAAGTTATGAGGGTTCAAAAAAACGACGAAGCGCTTCGAGAAAAGGTAGGTAGTGCCCGTGCGCTTCGCTTGGTTCGTCTTGGCGTGGGCTTAAGGCTAAGAAATACGTGGGTACAAATCTCGGCTCAGGACTACAACTAAAACCATGTTAGAATATGACAAAATGCTTGATTAAAATTGATGGTTATAAAGAGGAACAAGTGAAAGAGTTTGTATATCTGGGAAGTTTGCTTACTAGAAATGGAAAGTTTGAATATTAAGAAATAGATATCGAAAGAAGGGTGCAAAAGGATAATGCGGTTAATTGAGCAATGAATAGTCTAAAGGTTAGAGAGTCGGTATCAGAAACAGTCAGATTGGCAGTGCATGATGCTGTTTGATGGTTCCTACTCCTATGTATTGCAGCTAATGTTGGCATTTTAAGATGGTTATGGCACGTACAGAGGATGGATGATAGAAAATTAGTGAAAGAGATATAAATAGCAAATGTAAGTGGAAAAGTCAGCAGTGGAAGACGACCATTAGGCATTTAAAAAAGGCAGGCGTCCGAAGTCTGAAGAACAAAACAGCAGGTATGAAAATGAAGCTAGAGAGGTTTGCCAGGATCGTACAAAGTGGCGATCGATAGTCTCTGCCAACTCCTCAATCCCGGAATCTCTTTTTGAGTGTATGTTTCATTTAACTTTTTAAGTCCTAGTATCTGAAGTCCGTAAATATTTCAGGCACCATTTAAGATCATAATAATATATTTTAACATTAGGTTAACTTGTATGTATGTATCTCACCGACTCCTTTGAACTCGATTTTGACCCTCTTTAAACGTACAGATTTTATTCAAACTTTGTACACTTATCCAGATGGTTTATCTCGTTATCCTGATTAGGATCGCCAGTTTAAATAAATATCCTCACACAGCCTCTGTGTGAGAGCAAGTGGGCATTTCTACGGAAGGCCCGTGTTTTTCTCAATTCGGTGCTGAAATTGAAATAAGGTTTTATAAAGTAATTTTAAAATGAAGTCTGAAGTATGTTGCATACTTAATATAAATATGGCATTGGCACCAGTTTTCGTAAAGTGGTTTATGAGAAAAGTTAATCACCGTATTGAGAAAGCACCGAATTGAGAAAATGGGTCACCGAATTGGAGTACATGGCAGCGAACTTAGAAAATGAACCACCGAATTGGAATATAGTACAACGAATTCAGAAAATGTTCTAAGCAAAATAAGAAACGCTGTCACCTATTAGAGAAATAATGTAATGGTTACTAAAAAATACCGAAACATGATTGCTTTGTTTATTGACGGTGTAATTTTATATTGTAAATACTGATACATAATCAGAAATAGAACTAATTTATTGCAGCAATATTCATTAATAACATGAAAGTAAAAGAAGACAATCTTATAAATGCTATTTATTTAATAAATTTACTTCGTTTTATCACTCTTAACATAGCGAGATCATCATTTTAAGTAACTCGAATAGTTTAAATATCATTAATTATCATAAAGAAGAAATGTAACGAAATAAAAATACCGTTGTGTTATACCAGGAACTACAAAAATACCAGGAACTAGTTTAACAATTTAAGAAACTGTATTTATCAAAAGATTACTTAAGTAGTACAGCAAATGACCATCTAGATATCAATAATATTTCAATACTACCTACATTATACATTAATCAAGCATTTCCTTTTCAAAAATGCCTGACTCATCGACCACTTCGATTTTGATGTTATTTACATGTTTTTTCAAAAGATTCACGAAAGTTGTCAACATCAGGTATGTCATAGCCACGCGCAACTATTTTATCAGCCGTACTTTTAAGGCATCCTCCAACGCCATCAGGCGCTCCTTTACCATGCCCATGCTCTGTATAGTTCCATCCGACGCAAGGCTAGGAAAATTCCAGTGATGTCTTCATGATAAAAAAGATTTTTTGGTTGCGATACTGAGCTGAAGGTGAATTGGATATAAAAAAAAGATTGTATATCAGGTATTTCATCTTCTGAAAATCGTACAGCATCGTACCTAAGACATTCACTTACAGTACAGAATGATTGAGTAACGAGGTTTCCATGTTTCATATAGTAAATAACTGATGTGTGTTAGGATATTTGTTGCCTGCTACTTCCAAAATGAAAGCTTTGTTTTTCATTAGCGTACTTCGTGCAATAGTTCTGACTAAAGTCACAGTGGATTATGCATTGGTCATAAGCAAGTTCAGCTTTGATTTTTTTAATGTACGTGTTTTGGGATATAATATTAGAAACATGAAGCATATATGGTAGGGCATTAAACAAATTTATTCAAGAATAATTAAAAATATTTACATAGACAATTTACATCCTAAATTAAAATATAAAACTAAATAAATACCTACTATAGATGGAAAATTTCATGAAATTCATCGCTCTCGCAGAACGGTATCGTGCCTAAAATACTGGCAGCATTTCCTCTTTGAATGGCTATGCTAATTCGTTGGCCGAGGTAGCTGCCAGCCCTATATCACCACTGACTTCCACTAGGCGGGCTGAGAGATCTTTTAAGAAAACCCGCACCTCGTTCCCGCATGTACCGAGAGTTTCAACGGCGAATGGAATAAAATGATAATCATTCAATAATCCAGAATATTTTCGACGTTTGAAACTCTCGGCATTGGCTGCAGCAGCACCTGTTCGCGATGCCGACCCTGATAAATGGCAAGGCGCTAGGGTATCAACACACGTTGCATCCCATATTAACGCCATGCCATTCCTCCAAGGCAACAAAGTCATACCGTCCGGTCTCTTGCCATCGTCCCGTGTTAAGCCAGGGGGTTCCAAACAGCTGGTACATGGACGCTGACAAGAGCCCGACGGATGATATCGTTGAGGGCAGCAAAATATTTTTTTTGGTAAAGTAATTTTTGCTTAGCTAATTTTCATAAAATCTTTATAGTGTATTCTTAAAAGTATAGTAAAATCTCAAATCGGTGTAAGTTTTCTCATTTCGGTGCTCAATTTTCCAGGTAATTGAGACCCACCGAATTGGGGAAATAACACATTTCACCAAATAACTCATAAATTATACAATTTGAAGCTATTTATACAAAATACATACGAAGATATCACTAAACTAGTCGATAAATTGAGCAATAATCGTTGTAAATACTTTTATAGTCAAAATTTATGTAACACACCGATTTCAGAAATGACACGATCCAAAAATTACCGACTACTTTCGTACCTTCCAAAAATGCTCCTAAATAATTCTGTCCCTTTGCTCATAATGCTCGGCCGCTCGGGCGCTACCGGCAGTTTGTAGGAACCAGCTAGTGACGTTCGTACTGCGCTTAGTAAGTGATGTAGGTAGACAAAAGTAAATTTCAGCGAATTGAGACCGAAGCTTCCGACAAAGTTACAAAGTGTAAGGGCCGGCGCTCACTGCCGGCATGGCACAGGATGGCACGGTAAGTTCTGCTGCAGCATTCCGAAGGATACCACGGCCTTCCGCGGCATGCCGTGGCATGACACGGCAAATAACTCCGCGCATGTTCAAAGTTAGTTTTATTCATAATGATTGACTGGGATTTAGTATTTAACGTATTATACACTCGTACCCTTGCCTCCCCCCGCGCGGCGAACGCACTGCGCCGCGTACTGGCGGCCCGTGTCATGCGCGTGCGTCTCGCGAGATGCAGCAGCACGCCGCGGCATCCCGTGGCATGCTTTGGCACGTTCTGTCCTACCGCGGCCTCGCTCGGCATCGTTGTGTCAAAATAAAGTAACATGAATTCTATACTAATGGTTATAAGATTAAAAATGCTATATCTGTACCGAAATCCTTTGCCATGCCATGCCATGCCATGCCGGCAGTCAGCGCTGGCCCTAATTGTATTATAATCCAAGTAGTTACATTAAATATATTTACTTATATAGCTTTATTGTCTATTCCATGTTCTGGGAATGTAAGATTTTTAACTATGAAGGTATTATTAAAAAAGTTATGAAGCAATATCGAGTCAATTCTGGAATCCCGACACGACTTTTTTGGCCAAATTTTCCCCGTTTTCAAAGTTAAGGTTTTTTTTCAGAGTATATACAAAGTATAACGATCTTTTAGAAATGCTCTCCATCGAGTCAAAAGCCCTTAAAAATCGTGTGATTTTTTTGAAGTATGTCATTATAACTATAAGATACTTTTTGCACAGCAGTAGCTCAATTGACACTGCCCGTAGAAATGCCCAAGTGCGACAACTACACGTCACGATATTACAATACTATGATTATATAATATTTATTTTAGAATTAAAGTGTAGTTTTTAACATACATACATACATACTCACGGCACGGTTCCGTTTGCATGAATAATTTGTTTGTACATTTTTTAAAATATGAGGTGAGGGATATGCTAATGAGACCCTTTTTCATCCTCGAAAGTCCTCCCTATTACTCCGAGGCCAGTCGACTGATTGGGATAAATGGATATGAACAGGCGGTCGACCGATGCGGGGCAGAAAAGAATGACTCGCCGTAGGCATCGCATTAACTTTAACCGACGATGTCTCAAAAATTATTAATCTGATTGACATTATTTCCAAAACTTATGCATCAGGTTTGTTTTTGGATTGCGTAAGTATGATCACGCGTCTTTTTATCGTACTAAACTTCAATTCGTCTCTTCTTCCCATAACCCTAATTGACGTTTTCGATTCGACTTCAATTAACTATTCCCTCTCATTCAAAATAATTTCTATGGCTCCTCTTTTTCTGCACTTCCTGTGGAGGTGCGATTGGCTAAATCACTTAATGTGTTCAAGGATCTGGTGAAACAACACTCTCTCACTGAAGCGCTGTAATACTGTTTCTTTTTAAAATATATACATACATATACACACGGCTATAAATCCCTAGATGGGGTAGCCAGAGCTAAACAATATGTATTAATTATCTATCTAAAACGTAGATGTGTAGTTTATTTTGGGTATTTGTATTGCTAGTATGTGTATTCATATTCGTTAAATATGTAAATTATTTTGTATAATTAATATTGATATTATTATTTATTACTTTAATTAAATAAATTGGTTTTGAAGTAAGCTTAATAGACTCTTGTGTTTTTGGCCTTGTTTTGTACATCTACCCAAATAACTAATTTACCGATCTAACCTTCCAAAGGTTGTCTGGAAGAGATCGCTTTTAGCGATAAGACCGCCAATTGTACCTCACTGTAAACTGTTCGATCTTTTTTTTTTGTAAATTTGTGTTTGATGTGCAATAAAGAGTTATTTTATTCTATTCCATTATTTAAGAGCAATCTGTAATATATGCCTGAGCTATTAAACATATTCATTTGGATAACGAATTATATCAAACTAAAGCAAACAGCTTTGAAAACAACGTGACAAAGATGGTACGTAAAAGTGCAAAGAAAATGCGAGTTGCGCCATTTTGGGGATACATATTTTAAATACGTTATATTATTTACATTTATTTTGTTAATTAGACTTTGTTGTGCATGAAACTTCTGTGGGGATTGTTTTACTAATCAATCAAGGAAAGAAAATACTACACAAGCAGGGCTTGAACTCGCGACATCCCGTTCTACGCCCCGGTCGCGGGTTCAAGTATCGTTGTGTAATAAGTTCCACTGCCCGGCTAGTACGAGCGGTGTTTAAACTAGTTATCGCGTGGGATAAGCAGCATCTTACGCACTTACTTAGTATCGTATACTGCCATCTCGTTCTAACCGTTATTGTGTCGATAAAATAGCGCTCGTGCTTGCCCTTTGTCGAAATTTTTCTTTACTTGGATGAATAATAGATTTTATTAATTGTATATACTTATTTGTTTATTTTTTTGTGTTTCGTAGACGAGGCGCATTAAACGGAACTCTTATTGTTTCGTCATGTCTGTCTGTTCGTACGTCACAGCGATCTAGTTATTTTACTATTAGAGTTGTATTAGACCATTTAGTTTAAAATGTCTAGTCAGTCGGTGTCTGAAAAGGCCCGAATGGCTGTGCATGATGCTGTCCTCGTTCCTACGCTTATGTATGGCAGTGAATGTTGGGTATGGCAGAAGAAGCATGAAAGTAGAGTGAATGCAGTAGAAATGAGATCCCTCAGAAAAGTGTGTAATGTAAGGTTATGTGATCGTGTGAGGAATGATGTAATTCGTGAAAGGTGTGGTGTAAAAGATGATATTGTAAGAAAGATAGAAAAAGGAATGTTGAGATGGTTTGGGCACATAGAGAGGATGGATGACAGTAAATTGGTGAAAGAGATCTATAGAGCCAATGTGGAAGGTAATGTTAGTAGAGGACGACCTCGGAGGACACATTTGGATCAAATATAAAATGTGCTCAAAAAGGCAGGTGTCCGCAGTATGAAGAATAAAAGAGCATGCATGTATGAACAGATTGATGGATGTAAACGAAGCCAGAGAGGTTTGCCAGGATCGTACAAAGTGGCGATCGATAGTCTCTGCCTACCCCAATGAGAACTAACGGCGTGAGAATATGTATGATGTATGTATGTAATTTAAAAAAAGACTGCATATACGAATTTTTTTGATATGTGTTTAAGAAAGACATCGAGGTTATTAAAACAATTATATTTTCTCAAGATTCATAGAATATAAGGTATAAAATCTAAATGACTCATATACTATATTCACTATATTCAGTTTTCAGATATAGCACCTTTTATAAAACGGCACTTGTAACTTTGCATAATATTCAAACACTATGTAAACCTGTGATATAAACCAAAGATACTGCACACTCTACTACTTCTACTACACACTGTGATAGATAGTTTACGTTTGATTCGGGCTCTAAAAATTTACACGTTACTCTTGGTAGATCGCTTCACATACAAATTCTTGCTACTACAAAACCCTTCACGGGCGAGCCTACTCGGATTTGGCCATTATCTATCGAGGCTTTTTCAATCAAACGCGTTTCAGGCTCTACCAATCACCACTTTATATCCTCAACTTCACTATGTATTTTTGCCAGTGCTCATGACATGAACAAACATCATTAACCGATTTATCCGAAATCGGGTGCTATCGTCGCCTTAAGTAATGACTTTTTTATCCACATTTTTTTCAATATACTTCACTTCCTACACTCTCGGCTATAAATCCATACAAGAGGTGACCAGAGCAGATCAATAAATTATTTTTTAGCCTCGTTACGAGGGCGGATTGATAAGTCGGTAACAATCTATTTTGAAATAAGATTATCGCAAAGTGCAAGGAAGATCCTTGTTCAAAACACTTTAAAAGAACTCATTTAATATTTTCAGCCAGTACCGCCGGATATATTTCTACAGCCACAGAAAGCCCATAAACAAAAACAATTGATAACATTTTTGCAAAGATAGAGAAAAGTGAATTTTGTGTCTTGTAAAACCATTATTTTATGAATGCGAAAAAAAAACTATTACGGGAATAAAACAAACACTTGATAAATATTATAGGGACTCTGCTCCATCGATTAAAATGATTCATAAGTGGTTTACTGATATTCAGTGTGGTCGTACTAGCATAATCGGTACATTGCGTCCAGGACGCCCAGTTAAGGTACTCCAGAGATGATCGCTAAAAGCAACGACATAGTGTTGAAGGACCGAAGTGTAAACGTGAATTTTTCAGTTACTACGTACTACCAGAACATGTGCACAATATCTTACACCAACATTTAGATATGAAGAAGCACTCCGCGCCATGGCTGCCGCATTTACTGAATGACGATTAAAAACGCGTGCGTGTGACCACTTCGGAGGCAGTTTGGTACCGGCGTACCAGCTTCGAAGAAAGCTAAAACAGTTTTATCGGCCCATAAAGTGAAGACGTCTGTGTTTTGGGATGCACGTGGGGTAATCCATATTGACTACCTAGAGTAGGGTAAACGATTAATGGTGAATATAATACCAATGCAATAAAATTATAATATGAAAAATGACCGTATTTGGCAAAGAAGACAATCCTCCTCCACCAAAATAACGCATGAGTGCACACCTGCGTGATTGCCATTGCCAGATTTCATGAGTTACGCTATATACATAACCATGTTAATGTTTAAATATTGTTTTGTAATGTAATACATTTGTAAGTCAGGTAGGTGTAGTAGTCAGGTATTACATTTATATTTCATTTAAAAAAAAAAAAGTTCTCTGCAGTATTATCATATTGATTATTACAAAGTAAACATAACCTGTTTTTTCCTTAAGCTAGCAAGATATTATGTGTGAAGATTTGTAAATGGCTAAAAGATAATTAATTAAGTTTGTATCAAAAAGTTTTAATGCTGTAAATCTTCCGAATAAAATAAAATAAAATAATAAAATAAAAATGAGTTGCCTCCTCACACATCATATTCGCCAGATTTAGAATTATTTAAAAATAATTAGTATAAATAAAATCTACTCCTTGTTTAATTTTTATTTGACTTATCACTCCGCCCTTGTAATTTGGGGAGAATTTATTTATTTATTTGGAAGACTTACACCTAAATAATAACAATATAAGAAGCAGTACATAACATCAATGCCAATTAAACGTCTTCACCGATAAAAATATATAAAGTAAAAATAAATAAATAAATATTGAATTGAATAGAGTAATAATCAAGTATTATCGGTTCAGCTACATCACCCAACTGTCTCACTTAAAAAGTCCCGTACCCTTATTCGCCTCGTGTGACATGCACATGAATAGATGCCTTAGTTATAATCAAAGCCAACACTTCACAGCTATATTATATATATTTTTTATAATAAATTGTTATTTTCGCTATTAATTTCTCGTTTGTTTGTTATAATTATAACAATTATAATTAAAAGTTTGTTTGTTATATGTATATAATTTTTTTGGTGATTTTTTGGTAAAAAGATCTAATTTCACAGTTCAGTATTCAATGTGAAGCTATTTCAACATGGTATGATAAATATTTAAGTACAGTATAAAGCTAGGCGCAGTGTCCGAAGATCACGCGCATGTCCTTTGTCCGTCCGGCGGCTGTACGGTACCGCGCACGCGTGTACTTATTGATCGCGAAGTCGCGGGGCGGCGAGGAGGGGCCATCTCTACAGGGACGCTCGGGACCCTCTCATTACGTAACGCAACACGCACAGGAGGGCGCACAAACCATGTGATTTCATTATTATTAGTTTTGCACCAAAATTTTCTACACACCCTTTAATATTTACAACTCATCTCATTGAATAAGTCATTTTTGTAGTTTAATTCCTTAGTTTAACCGCGCGGTTTGCAAAGTTTTAGATGTGTAGTTTTAATATATTCCGTGATTTATAGTAAATGTGTTTGACAAAGTTTTCTATTTACATTAATCAGTGACTAAAGAAAAGAAATTCCTCAGTACTGTTAAAATAATAATTATTACTTGTGCGAGTGCATTTTTAAGGATTGATTATCTGTAAAAACAAAACAAAACATTTTTAGTGTGTTTAATAGACCGTAATTGAAAATTGTTCTACGAAATGACAACTGGTAAGTATTTGCACCTATCTACTTAGGGCCAGTTTTTTGATCCGTAGTTAAAAATATAACCATTTGTTACATTGACTATAGTTAAATGACTAACCAGTAGTCAAATCGTAAATCCATTTTGGTTCGATATTTGACCATTAGTTACTCTAACCACGGGTCAAAAAATGTATTTTGCTGATATCTAACTAATAGTTACGATATTTAACAAATTGTTGAGTTAACCACGGATCAAAAAACTGGCCCTTAGTATGCAATACAATTACAAGAATAATGAGAAAAGTTAGAGCTTAGACACAATGCGAATAGGCTATAGTAATTAACGGGTGACTTTCTTCTTTGTTGTTTCGCAGAAAAAAAAGCAGATACTAGGTCTACTAGGTTGATTTACCCCGTAAACTTTTTGCCACTAAAATTTCTCACAGAATGTTAGAGAATGCTCTTCATTGATTCTGCATATTTGTGTGATTATTAGACAAACGTGTGTTTGTTGACGATGATAAGAGCACACGTTAATTGTACACACGTGACGCAATTTGCCTATCAATAGTGAGCGCGTACACAACAGTACTCAAGCGCGCGGTGGCGGGACAGCGCGTGCCGCTATCGCTCCGAACTACACGCGGAAACTCCACGGAATTACTTCCCTAAGTTCACACTTTAATCAGTTCCTTACTATTTATTCACCGTTATGAATAAACATAAGATTCGACCGTTCAACGGAACATGTATACACGAAACGAGTGAAGACAAAAATAATGATGAGAATCATAAAGCCGCAGTGTCTACAAGTATTTTACCTCGTAAGTTAATGTTATTTTATAGAGTCGATAATATAATAACAAAACTGGATAAAGCGGTGCCGATCTTTGTGAGGTCTAGCTCGGTGCGTTCTGCAGTTTCTCTACTGGCTTTATTGACTCAATTGGTTTTGATTTGATTATTCTAGCTGCCGGATCGTCTAGAGAGTTTCGTACCGACTAACAAATTAACCTTTGAGTTAGCAATATTATTTTTTAAATAGTATCTTTTATAAATGTTATCTATCGGACTTTGATATAGCCGTAATATACAAGAATATTTAAAAAACTATCATTTCGTCGTTACTTTTTATTGTTTATGGTATTCTAATATCAATTATTAAACTCTTGTCTCTGGGTTGAGACTTACATGAGCTATAATGATGATAATGAGTGTTTACTAATTTATAGTTTTTATATACAGAAATGATCGGTGACTAAGACTTTATTTATATAGCTCGATGTATTTCCAATAACACATTAGGTAGGCTTAGAGTGTTGGCTTAGACTATAAAATATATAGGCTTAGATTATATGGACGTATCATGTATTTCTTAGTAAGCAATTGCTTTTTATAATAAATACAAATTTCGAAACAACACCTATGTGTGCACTTAATTTTCACCGCTTTTAACCGGACGAATAAACACGACTCCCCTTAGAGAGGTACCATCTTAAAGTACATTATTATTTTCTGAAAGCCGGCCTCGATATATCGCCTTATTGCACTGCATCGTGCGACTGCAACACCAACATGAATTAATGATTATCATAAAAGCTCTGTTCTTTTCAACTTTGGCAACTCCTATGCGACATTTAAAAGAAACAATTAAACAAGTAAACTATAAGATCTATGTAATGTTAATAAAAAACAGTGTATAAGTTATGGTTATATCAATGTATTAAGTTCCTAAATATGATTGATTACTGTCATTGGATATTTTGTACTACGCATCGCATATTCAAAGTATAGTTGTCCGGATATTATATAGAGAGCAAGTCAGAGCTATACAATCCTAATGTTGTACGGATTAGTACGGATGTAATGTACCTCATAGGTAGTAATATTCATAGATTTGGATTTAAACCAATATCACAATTCAAATCGAGCTGTCATTAAAAAATAATAACTAATTTAAACAAGAATCCTATTAGCAAAGATTATCTAACAAAATTGAATTCAACCAGAAAACCAATCCAACTTAAACTCCGTCCATAAGTAAACAAAGTGATTTGGTAGAATGTATAGGTAGAAGAGGTCGATCGCCGGAACTTCCGCTAGGCGTCCTCGATAGTGACAGGTGTGTCGCCGTGTCGTGTGCGGGAGCAGCCTTTCTTTGCCGGCTACTCCCAGCAGGTTGCCAGCTATTGGACTTTACCGAAGTCGTTGGTAGTTGGTATTAATGCCGGCGGCGCTGCGGGGTCTTCAGATTTCTCCGAACTTTGGCTAGTTCACAAAAATATGGGTATTTGAGTAGTGGAATTAATGATATTGTTGGAATTCCATTCGTCTATAAATAATAAATATGAATGATTCAAAAGAATAATAAACTCTTTGTTTTCAATTACTATCTCTATTGTTTACCAATTATAGTTTATTATTTTTTATATACGGTTTCCTATTTTATACGTAAAATCCGATGCCAAAGTTTTATTAATTCTTAGAGTAGATCCGTTAATATTGACTAAATTATATTATAGAATTAAAAAAAAGTTACAACTAAAGCAACACCGTTGGCCTTTGTAAAAGTAAATACCTTTCAAACTATTTTAAGTTTAGCTACAGTAATTCTAAGGTTCCTTCCGCCAGTAAATATCAGTAATATAACCACCGTGTACTGGCAACCCCGATTCCCAACAGGCACGACGTGACTCAAGAACCTGTCTGGTCACGGCCGCCGACCATCACTCCTAACTCCTAACAACCACATCACAATGACAATGAGCATTTGAAACAAAACATCATCTAGTTGTTGTGTCAACATTGTTCTGGTCGCGCTGTATATGTATCAGTATTTGTGTTGAGGATTCCTAGTTCGTCATTGTTTTCATTTGCTCGAGCGCCGGTATCGTTTATTTATTGATTTTATATCAAGGCGCATCAACTATCTTAACTTGATTACACCAACTATTTGTATACTTATGGTTTGCAATAAAAGTTTGAGTTAACGATGACATGTTAGCTAGGCTTACAACGTCTTTTACAGAAGAGTGTTTTTTTGTGTACATGCATACATACAATATTCTCAGGACTATAAATACCAAAAGGGGAAGCCAGACTTTCAGCAAAAGAAATTTCTCAGCCAGTTTTGGGAGTTGAGACGGGAAAGATCCTTTTTTGTGACTCTATTATAAATAAAGAAAACAAAACATTTGGAATTCTATGAACGAAAAGATGTTAAAATATACAGATTAATATAGAAATAATTGAAGGATTTGGATGATAAGACCAATAAATTAAGTTAATAATACAAGTCATAAAAATAAAAATTATGGGAGGATTTTAAATAAGAAATTCTAATATAAACATATTAAAAAACTAACTTTTAATTATAATGAGTAAATAAAAGTCATACAAATCAATATCGCATAACTTATTTATAATGGCTATAAAATAATATAAAAATCGAAAATTTTACATATGAACTCAAACTCAAATACTCAAACGCTCAAGCCGTATATCCTCTAAGGGGTTTGCAGAAGAACTAATACTTCCGAACATCACCTGACATTGTCACCCGGTGTTCAAAGTACCCACGTTCTAACAGTGAACTTTAACTTTCTTAATTAATACTGAGCTACGTATATTTCATACTATAATTGAACGACTTTACAAGCCTAATTAGTTTTCAAATCGAATTACGATTAAATCAATTAATTCTGCCTGTTATTATTAAATGCGTTTCTTAATCAAAGATCCCTTAGTTAAATGATTTCACAGAAGGTAATCATTTTGCTTTTTGTTGATCCAAAACTTTAGTTTTTTTTGTTAAATTAAATTTACTATATAATAATTTCAAGTCACATGTCAGCTGCCTATTGTCCACTTCTGAGTCTCAATTCTATGATTAATATGATTAAAGTTCAATTTTTATTGTACTGCATGTAACAGCTTTCTGTCAAAAGACCTCTCTCTTTCTCGTCTAGTCCGTTCTGTCCTACCGTTCTGTTCGACTACGCTGTCGAACAGAACGGACTACGAAAAAAGTGTACATACATACATACATACATATTCTCACGCCGTTAGTTCCCATTGGGGTAGGCAGAGACTATCGATCGCCACTTTGTACGATCCTGGCAAACCTCTCTGGCTTCGTTTACATCCATCAATCTTTTCATACATGCTCTTTTATTCTTCATACTGCGGACACCTGCCTTTTTGAGCACATTTTCTATTTGATCCAAATGTGTCCTCCGAGGTCGTCCTCTACTAACATTACCTTCCACATTGGCTCTATATATCTCTTTCACCAATTTACTGTCATCCATCCTCTCTATGTGCCCAAACCATCTCAACATTCCTTTTTCTATCTTTCTTACAATATCATCTTTTACACCACACCTTTCACGAATCACATCATTCCTCACACGATCACATAACCTTACATTACACACTTTTCTGAGGGATCTCATTTCTACTGCATTCACTCTACTTTCATGCTTCTTCTGCCACACCCAACATTCACTGCCATACATAAGCGTAGGAACGAGGACAGCATCATGCACAGCCATTCGGGCCTTTTCAGACACCGACTGACTAGACATTAGACTATCCAGTGCTCCATTTACCGCATTACCCTTTTTCACTCTTCTCTCGATATCTTCATCACACTTTCCATCCCTAGTAAACAAACTTCCCAAATACACAAACTCTTTCACTTGTTCCACTTTCTTACCATTAATCTCAATCACGCATTCGGTCATATTCACCTCTCTTTCAAAAACCATAGTTTTTGTTTTATCCACATTCACCCTCATTCCCTTTTTTTCAAAAGACGCACATGCAATATTCATCATCTCTTGCAGCTCTTCCACCGATGATGCAAGTAGCACTTGATCGTCGGCATATAAGAGGCATTTAATGATGAATCCACCCATTCTCAATCCATAATCACTTTCACGCAACTCTGTTAAACAGTCATCCATGAACAAATTGAAGAGCCACGGGGAAGCTACACAACCCTGTCGGACACCCCGAGAGATCCCGAACCAGTCAGTATTTTCCCCGTTTACTCTCACACATGCACTGGAATCCTCATAGAGTGATACAAGTGCACGTATAAGTCGACTCCCCAAACCGAACTTGGATAACACCTCCCATAAACACTTTCTTACCACCCTATCATACGCCTTCTCTAAATCAATGAAGGAGCAATACACCTTTCGGTTCTTAGCTAAGAACTTTTCGGTGATGCTCCTTAAAGAGAAGATTTGGTCCATACATCCCATTCCCTTTCTAAATCCTGCTTGCACATCCCAAATTTTATCATCCGTTTCATTCATCACTCTTTCAATCAAAACCTTTGCATACAATTTACCGACAATGCTGAGTAGGCTAATTCCACGGTAGTTTCTAGCCTCCTGGTGTGACCCCTTTCCTTTATATAAAGGCACAATTACCGCTTTGCACCAGTCTTGTGGCACTTTGCCACTCGACCAGCATTTTTGGAAAAGGAAGTACAACCAGGAAGCCACCACCCCTTTACCAGCCCTCAGCATTTCAGTGTTTATCCTGTCATACCCTGCCGCTTTCCCTAGTTTCATACTTTTCATTGCTTTCATTATTTCTTCCATACTGATCTCACTGTCACTAAAGTCACCCATAACGTCGTTCCAATCAACATTACTGCCGATTGGCGAAGAAATGGATGTATCCTCTTTTTCAAAGAGTCCCTCAAAATAGTTCTTCCATACTCGTCTTATGCTACTTTCATCCGTCGCCAATTCACCCTGTTCATCTCTCACAACATTCACTCTCGTGTTTTGGGAAACTCCCTTTTCTTTCCGGATATATTTCCAGAACAACTTTTGGTTATTCCGGAAATTATCGGAGAGTTTCCTCTCACACCATTCTATCAGATCACGCTTTTTCTTTTCTATTTTCTTCTTAACCTCATTCTTAACTCTCTTATATTCATCTTCACTATTCTTCACTACATCATCTTTTACTCTCGCATCCATTCGTTTACTAGCTTTAATCGCTAGTAAATCTAACCAAGCTTTCTTCTTATCTCCAACTGCCTCTTTCACATCTTTATCCCACCAACTTGTTGGTGGTCTATTTGTTCTTTTACTCAATCCACATACTTCCGTCGCACATTCAACCATTGACGATTTGAGCACATCCCATACTTCTTCTATTTCCATTTCATCCTTCATCTCCACGCAACTTAGTCTGTCGTCCAATTTCTTCATATATTCATCTCTAGTATTTTCATCCTCTTCCAATTTCTCCACTTTTATTCTCGCAAATTCAGTTGTCGACACTTTGGCCCTGTGACGCCAACGCGTGCACAGTCCCCTCAATCGTGATATCACGAGAAAGTGGTCTGTGCCAACGTTAATGCCCCTATGGACTCTGGTGTCAACAACCTTTGCTCTTAGCCTTTCATCCACTAACACAAAATCTATCATACTTCTCTCGCTTCCTCTCTGTCTAGTATACATATGGATATCTTTGTGTTCAAACAACGTGTTCGTAACACAAAGATTCCTCTCCAAACATACCTCAATCACTTTCTCACCATTCTCGTTCACTCTTTTATCACCAAACTTTCCTAAAACTCTTTCACAACCGTTGCGTGACACACCAACCCAACCATTAAAATCTCCTAACATAACAATTTTCTCATTCTCATCACACCCATTCGCAACATCGTCTAACAGATTCCAAAACTCCTCCCTCTCGGATAGTGATCTGGACATGTCCGGAGCATACACGCAAATTATGCGCATCCGGACAAGCCCTACCTTCACCTTTATCCATAGGAGCCTTGGACTCACACACGCATAATCTTTCATGCACTTAGCCATCCTTTCAGATATCAGAAGTCCCACGCCTTGGCAAGCTCTGTCACTCTCGGCAACTCCCGACCAGATAGCTGTAAATGGGCCAAGTTGTGAAACCTCTTTTCCCTTGCGCTTCGTTTCATTTACACACAGAAAATCTAGTTTTCTGTCTTCCATAATCAAACATACTTCATCTAATTTTTCATGCATCCCTCCACACACATTCATCGTACCAAAGCGGGTCTCTTTAGCCCACTTTTTGCCCCGCGAGGAACCACGGCGTGATAGGTGGCGAGCCATATCGCCGCCATCGTGTTTAATTTTTGTTGCGAAACACATTTGGACCCCACGAAAAGCAAGGGAAGTAAACTGTCCGCCTAGCCAGAGCCCCGCTTGACTAGGTAAGGTTATTTAGTACCCGGAGTTCACCAGGCTCCGGGACGGCGGCACGCTAACGACCAGGCTCACCCCTGGCCACGCATCCCTCGGCACGGCAGACCTTGGATTGGTGTAGGGGCGAAGATGAAAAAGCCCTTTACCCTTAGTCGACTTCTACGACACCCAAGGGAAGAGATGGGGTAGTGCTATTCTATGCCGGCACTACACAGTGAAAAAAGTGTCCGGTTTGTTATACCGGTGAGTTTGACAGGTAAATTACTAAACGCGCTCGATCTAAATGGTGGGGCAGGTAGTGATAAGATCCCACCATATTTTGCTGTACGGTGCGCGAAACAGTTGTGTTATCCGTTGAGCATCCTTTTCAACAGATCCCTAAAAGAAGGTGCGTATCCGAATGTCTGGAAAAAGGCTCATATCCTCCCAATCCACAAAAAGGGTACTAAAAATAACATTGCACATTATAGGCCAATATCCATCCTCAATGTGTTTGGAAAAGTATTTGAAAAAGCTGTGTATAATTGTATTTATCCAATTCTTTCCCGCGGAATACCACCGCAGCAACATGGGTTCCTTAAGAGGCGCTCTACAGTTAGTAATCTGACAGAATTTTTGAACATTGTGCTACGCATGATGGATAAGCGCAGACAGGTTGACGTGGTGTACACAGATTTCGAAAAAGCTTTCGATCGAGTGGACCACGTCATCCTTTTGCGCAAATTATTCCATCTAGGAATACACGGTGACCTCCACCGGTGGATAACCTCATATGTATCTAATAGACAACAGGCTGTGGTTGTTGGTGGACATAATTCTGACTTTATTGACATACCATCGGGGGTGCCACAAGGCTCTCATTTGGGTCCTCTACTCTATAACGCCTATCTTTATGACATATACACAGTATTCCATGAATGTAAGTTTTTGCTATATGCTGATGATAAAAAGATATTTCTGGACGTCACCAGTAGCATTGACTGCGATAAGATGCAGGCCGACCTCGATCGCCTTGGCATATACTATGAACAGAACAGAATCTCTGTAAACGCAAGTAAATGTGTTCAAATATCCTTCTCCAGATGCCCCGAGCCTGTTGTATATCAATACGCAATTAATAATCATCCAATCACTCGCGTTGAATCTATCCGTGATCTAGGTGTCATTCTCGACAGCAAATTGACATTCCAAAAGCATATTGAGAACATCGTTGGCCGAGCCTTTCGTAATCTCGGCTTTGTCATTCGGATCTGCAAGCCTTTCAGCGACATAGGGTGCATAAAAAAGATCTATTATGCGTATGTTAGGAGCATTTTAGAATATGCATCATGTATCTGGTCTCCGAACTACATTACTTATATCCAGCGTATTGAGCGTATTCAGTCCAAATTCTTGAAACACCTGAATTATAGATCTCATATACAGGGTCACTCGTACGAAGAATCTTGTCGACAGCATCACTTCATAACTCTTGAAGATCGCAGAGTATTGTTGGATATGATGGTGTTCCACGATATCCTTTCGGGCCGCCTCGATTCTCCCACGCTACTATCAGAGTTTTCTTTTTGTGTTCCTCAACGACGTACTCGCCATACATCCAATAGATTATTCTCCATTCCTCTCGTTCACACCAATTATGCCCAAAATTCTACCTTAGTCCGTCTTGCCTCTGTATTCAATAAAAAATTTAGCGGCTTAGATCCGTTTTCTACCTCCAAAGCCAAATTCCGTCATGACATCATTAAATTTTTAATAGAGGATGATGAGGGAAACAAGTGATAAAACATGCACACATACACACACACACACACACACACACACACACACACACACCTTCATATAACAGTATTACTCTTCATATTGCACTTTATTATCTCCGTTTTGTTATTTTTATTTTTTACCCACTTTTCAAATCTAAATGTAGATCATATTTTATTTCACATTTACGGGTTATGTCTGTTACTAAGTTAAGTTTAAGTCTAAGTTTAGTTAGTTTTAACTGCTAAGTTTTTCTTCTTTGTAAGTATTGTCGGAATTTTCTGTGGATATCTGTCACTGGCCTTATGTTTGTACTTTGTTAACCATTATGTTATTTTAAGTTATATGCTGTTGATGTCCCAAATAAAATAAAATAAAAAATAAAAAATAAAATAAATAGTGTTGTGCTACACAATAAATATTCTTGTGACTGGCGGGACTTGGGAAATTTTCACGAGTGAGAAATCATCAAGAGATAAAAAAACATAGGTATTTTTACCAGAAATATTGGAATAATGCAATGATTTTGAAATGTTTCCCTCCAACCAACTGAATCTGTACAACTTAAAACAGAGTAACCAAACTGTACCCCACTGCCTAATGCCGTGTTGACCTTTATAAGTTGTAATACGTTAGATTAAAACTATGAAGTGGTAAAATAACTTAGACATTTGCTTGCTTGCATATTGCTTGTTTTTCGTGTTTTTCTTAGCATTCATGAAGCCACACATATATTTTTAATGAACTAGGACAATTGTTGACCGAAAATACAAAAGCCATTTATGTTTGAAAATATGAATTTTATTGCAACAAAAAATAAGTAACTTAAATAAGTAGACATTTTATTACTATCGTCAGTAATAAAGTCACGAAACAAATGTGTTTTGGTTAAACTAGATTCACAAATTTATTTATGTACTTTACTTACTTAGAACTTTTCTAGCAATGAATAATTAAACATCCTTTTTTTTGAAAATAATTATGATTTAACTAATTTTACACTACACATAGCAAAACAAATATGAATGTTTTTATCAAATTAAAATTTCAATCAAGAGCTATCAAGATCGTTACTGTATTACCTCGGAAATAATTTGGGGCATTATTAATTTTTTTATAGAAATTATTCTAAGTTTTTCTTTCTACTGATGTTTTTACACTCTCGAAAATTTCACAAGTCCCGCCAGGCAATAAAAATACATACAAAGTTCAAAATAATTTCTAAGTCTTTTTACCCCTTTATGTTTTCAACATGGTAAAAATTTATGAACTATAAGTATAAGTTAATTTACTTATCGGACCTTGGTAAATACCCATCACTCAAAACAATCTCTTGTCGAACAAACCGGACACTTTTTTCGTAGTCCGTTCTGTTCGACAGCGTAGTCGAACAGAACGGACTATTTTTATCCGTTCTGTCCTACCGGTATGACAAACGGTAGGACAGAACGGACTAGACGCTCTTTCTCTGCCTCCATTTATATGTACATAAAACTTAGTCTGTGGTTAGTTATAGCAGAAACAAAGAATAAGTAGCGTTTAGGTTACTAAGGGAAAGTGATCATCCATCGAAGCGTATCGCCTGTAGCCGACCTTACGGAGCACGTGCCGCAGTGATTCACTACTGCATTACCAAATACATACTTGATCTTCCATTGTACGGCTTAACCTCAGTCAACATATCGTAGAGAATTTTCTTTGTTATTATTAATAGTAGCTTTTATGAGTCTTGTGCCGAATGTGGAGCAGTTAAATAATTTAAACATAAAAATAGTTTACTTATAAGTATCACCGTACCCACGACTTTAAATCGAAAAGGGGTAGCCAAAGTTATAGAATTAGAAATACCTCGCAAATTTTTGGAAGTTTATTGATGAAAAGATAATTAAATCAAAGAATCAATCAGCTCTGTTAGGGTTTAGAAGTATTTATTTCACAATGTTTCACGCCAATTAAATGAGTAATTGAAGATCCCCTCTTTCTAAGAATATGTTTTAATAACAAAAAACAACATGTAATAATGTGTCTTAGTAGTGGAAATAAAATGTGTATCTATCTATCTAATATTTTATTAAATAGCCGATGAATAACCTTTTACAATTCAAGCTAGTCAGCGACGAATTATAGATATTATATATTACTCAACTCACGGCTTTAAATACCAAAAATAAGTATCCAGAGCTTTAGAATTTGTAATTCCTCGGCCACTTTGGGACTTGAGTAGGAAAAACTAAACTTAAATTAAATAAAGTTTGTTGGTGATGGGTCTCAAACCACATCACCCAAAAATCACTTAAACCACCCTAAAATCAAGAATTTCATTGCTCTAATCTATTAAACATGTGTCATGTATCGGCGAATAAAATAAAGGCTGTTGGTGATGGATCTCCAACTACTCGCCCAGTATTTACTTAAAAAGCTAAGATTTACGTCAATTACTCTAATAAGCAAATGTGCGTGTCTTCAGAACGAGACTACATCGGGTTCGCGACCCTGCCGGAGCAAGTGCACCGCAAGTCAGTCAAGCGCGGGTTCGACTTCACGCTGATGGTGGTCGGGGAGTCCGGCCTGGGCAAGTCCACGCTCATCAATAGCCTCTTCTTGGGTGATCTCTACAAAAATCGAAAAATTCCTTTCGTACAAGGTAAGTGGTATTTATTTTTGATAATAATATTCAAGACGTTTTTTTTCCAATTGAACAAACCGGTCTATAGTCATACAGCTTCATTATCACGCCCGTACCTACCTGAATAAGTTGATTGATATTGCGGTTTGGTAAACAACCTACTACCGTAATAGTAGCCGGGCCGGGACCGACGGTTTTACGGGCCCTCTAAAGCTCGGAATCTTCTTAAATGTTGGACATTAAGGTGATTCAAGGCTCCAATATCCTACTATACTGGTTTATCATACATACATACATATAATATACTCACGGCCATAAATCCCAAAAAGGGGTAGCCAGAGCTTTAGAGCTAGAAACTCCTTAGACACATTTGAAAATTGATTTTGAATTTGTTGAGTTTACCCCCCAAAGGGAAACGAAGTCGGAACCACCGAATTATGAGTTTACTTTTCTGCCAAACCACGCAGGCAGTTAAACATACGTAATTTGAATGTTTTTGACATGAAAACTTCATGTGGGGATTATTACTAATAAATAAAAGTTCGAACCCGCGACCTCAGGTATACGCCCCCGTCGCTCTGCCAATTGAGCTACAGTGTCAATGGCTTCCAGTGCGAAATTCTTCTATCCTTTGTTTGTTTTACACTTTTTAATTAGTGTTTGCGTTCCCTACTTCCGAATTTTTTACAAATTATATACAAACATTTGAAAGAAAGGTGTCGAAATTTTTCTTTCTGTTATTTATCTTTTATTTATTAGTTAAACATACGTTTGATTTTCAATCAACATTGTATTGAAATATTTTTATAATTATACTAAAGTACAATAGGAATATATAACATACGGACTACAGATTGTCTTGTATTACTAGTAGAACTGCGCTAATAGATAAAGGTTTATTTATGCAAAAGGCCTAGACGAAAACATAAGGGACATCAAGGCAGAATATGGGTACTCTCAACGCAAAAGTCATGTGCTTTGCGCGTTGTCAGAATTCACTCTACTACCCGAGACTATACAGCTTGGCTGCGCTTCTTTCACAACTCTCAATGCAAAGCTCTACAATGTTTACAATAAAAATAAAAGAGTATTAAAATGATGATGATTATCCCTATCTATTCTAAATCACGATACATTTAAAAACTATATTCGATTTGATACTACACAAATTCGTTAAACCGAATTCGATGTTAAGTTGATCCTCAATATGGCAATTTCAAATAAAGATGTTTTCCTGTACCACAGATAGAATAGAAAAAACGACATCAATAGAAAAGAAGATGATGGACATCGAAGAGCGCGGCGTGAAGCTGCGTCTGACCATAGTGGACACGCCTGGCTTCGGCGACGCCATCAACTGTGAGGATTCCTGGAGAGTATGCTCTGGGTATATCGATGAGCAATTCCGGCAATACTTTACTGATGAGAGCGGCCTGAACAGGAGACATATGCAGGACAATAGGGTGCATTGCTGTCTGTACTTTGTGCCGCCGTGGGCTCATAGGTAAGTTTGTTTTTTTTGTTATGTATTGGTATGTTTGAAGAATAAGAAGGAAAGCTGCTACATGATCATGTTGTCTTTTTAAAAAAGATTTTACAATCGTATAACTTGGAGACTATAAACACAACAATAGTCACCCTTACTTTTCTAACAAGGTATTTAGTGTAATATAAATAATTTTAATTAAAAGGGGAGTGCGATTGCGATCAAGAGTAGGTATCTCCCAAACGCAATGAGAAATAATGGCGTTGGTATAAATAATTAATTAAATAGGTAACTCTGAACTTTATGATAACAAAGTAAATTACAAGTCACGAACTGATATTAGATACGCGCCGCAGAGTTGATAGTTAGCATTACTTGAATAACTTTTATCTGTTTAACACCTGCAGTAGGCCTAGCACGAGCGCTATTTTATTGTCACTATAACGGTTAGAATGAGATGACAGTATACGATACTAAGTAAGTGTGAAATATATTTATTTATTTATTCATAAATATAACCATTAAGTACAGATTTTTATAACCCAATTCAGCTGTATTTCACATTAAGACAATATATGTATAACCTAATTTAAAGAACAGAGTACAAACAAAGAAATAAATTAACCAAATTACACACTAATTAAATTTTACATACCGTAACACAAAAAATATAAAGCTACGCTTGTGAAGTGAGCCAAGGAACAGGAAAATATGTCCGTATGTTCGGCAATATGGTTAACTGCAACTATTGCGCGCGTAAGAGACCTCTCTCTCAATAGGTTGGTACGCGATGCAGGCGGCTTTACACCACGTGATATCTATCTAAAGGTGGCTCGTCCTATCTGTGCAGGTCTAGTGAAAACTGATATTTAGAATTTTTCATGGATTGGTGAAATAAGGCTTAAATCCTGGCTGAGTATTTTCTATTTGATCAGATGTTTCCCGTGATATAAGCTTACAAGTGAAGATTTAAAAGTGCAAGGCACACAATGCTATTTGGATTTGGGTACGATTTTGATATGCACAACTATTCTTTTAAGCAGTATAAACTTGTAAGAAAAATCCTAACAGCTAACATTTTTACTATGTATAATGAAATCTAATCCCATTTCATCTTATCTCAAGAGATTTTTCTAACCATTATAGTAAAATGTTGAAAAGTTAATGTTTAGTGAAAGACAAGTAAAGTGCCATGCTTTTCCCCACGGTCGAGTAAGTTGCTGTAATAAACTTCGATGAGCATTCACTGACGCGAATCGGATACCTTTAAAACCTTGTTGTTAGTTGGCTTTCACTTTAGTTTTAATCTAGAAATACTGCATAAACAAGTTTTTCTTTTAATTATCATTACAAGACTATTGGTGAAGTCATGGTGAAGTGTTTATTTAAAAAAGAAATGTCATTATAAACGTGAATAGAAGTAACTCCAATTATGTAAGTAATTTATATTATATTTGTACTGAAACTGTACACACAGTATACCCCCGTAGGGTGGTAAAGTACTTCTGAACATCACGTGTCATTAATGCTACATGCCTTGAACCCATGTGATAGTAGGCCGGCCTATCTCCTTTTTTGTAAGAATACACCTTCAGATGACTAAGTAAAGTAAAGTAAAGTAAAGTTTATTAAGTAATTAAGCCTAATACAAATCAGCTAACATACAATATATGAAAAACCTGTGTGAAGTTGGCAGCCAAAACTGGCAGCCATTATAATACGACCAAATTAAGAAGTAAAATACTTTTTGGTTCCATTTACCAGAATAACATGTAAATCCACAGTTTTCACTAGTTATTATGTTATATGTATCGATACTCATCCGGACATACATCCATATCCATCTGTAGACAGTGCCAAAGCCTGCAGATAAAATGAAATTAAGCATGGGAGCCGCTCCAGAAAAATCCTCACCTCTCCTAAACCTAAACCCGCAACACTTTGTGATTACATTCATTGTAAAGCTTGTTACATAAGCTATCAAATGATGGCACAACAGTATCCCGTTTTGCCGTCAGAGTAAAGAATATTCGACGGAAAAGATGACAGCGTATACAACTGTAAGATATATGGCGGCCGCTCCAAGGAAAATCCTCACCTCTCCTAAACCAAGACCCGTAACACTTTGTGATTACATTCATTATAAAGCTTATTACATAAGCTATCAAATGATGGTATAACAGTATCCCGCTTTGCCGTCAGAGTAAGGAATATTCGACGGAGAAGATGACAGCGTATACAACTGTAAGAAATATGGCGGCCGCTCCAGAAAAATCCTCACCTCTCCTAAACCAAGACCCGTAACACTTTGTGATTACATTCATTGTAAAGCTTATTACATAAGCTATTAAATGATGGTATAACAGTATCCCGTTTTGCCATCAGAGAAAGGAATATTCAACGGAGAAGATGACGGCGTATACAACTGTAAGAAATATGGCGGCCGCTCCAGAAAAATCCACACCTCTCCTAAACAAATACCCGTAACACTTTGTGATTACATTCATTGTAAAGCTTATTACATAAGCTATCAAATGATGGTATAACAGTATCCCGCTTTGCCGTCAGAGTAAGGAATATTCGACAGAGAAGATGACAGCGTATACAACTGTAAGAAATATGGCGGCCGCTCCAGAAAAATCCTCACCTCTCCTAAACCAAGACCCGTAACACTTTGTGATTACATTCATTGTAAAGCTTATTACATAAGCTATTAAACGATGGTATAACAGTATCCCGCTTTGCCACCAGAGAAAGGAATATTCAACGGAGAAGATGACGGAGTATACAACTGTAAGAAATATGGCGGCCGCTCCAGAAAAATCCACACCTCTCCTAAACCAAGACCCGTAACAATTTGTGATTACATTCATTGTAAAGCTTATTACATAAGCTATCAAAAGATGGTATGACAGTATCCCTCTTTGCCGTCAGAGTAAGGAATATTTGACGGAGAAGATGACAGCATATACAAGTATAAGAAATGTAGCGGCCGCTCTAGAAAAATCGTCACTTCTCCTAAACCAAGACCCGTAACAATTTGTGGTTACATTCCTAGTAAAGATTATAACATTAGCTATCAAATGATGGTATAACAGTATCCCGCTTTGCCGTCAGAGTAAGGAATATTCGACGGAGAAGATGACAGCGTATACAAGTATAAGAAATATAGCGGCCGCTCCAGAAAAATCGTCACTTCTCCTAAACCAAGACACGTAACACTTTGTGTGTACATCCGTTATGAAGCTTATTACATAAACTATCAAATGATGGTATAAAAGTATCCTGTTTTGCCGTCAGAGTAAGGAATATTCGACGGAGAAGATGGCAGCGTATACAACTGTAAGACATATGGCGGCCGCTCCAGAAAAATCCTCACCTCTCCTAAACCAAGACCCGTAACACTATGTGATTACATTCATTGTAAAGCTTATTACAAAAGCTATCAAATGATGGTATAACAGTATCCCGCTTTGCCGTCAGAGTAAGGAATATTCGACGGAGAAGATGACAGCGTATACAAGTATAAGAAATATAGCGGCCGCTCCAGAAAAATCGTCACTTCTCCTAAACCAAGACACGTAACACTTTGTGTGTACATCCGTTATGAAGCTTATTACATAAGCTATCAAATGATGGTATAACAGTATCCCGCTTTGCCGTCAGAGTTAGGAATATTCCACGGAGAAGATGACAGCGTATACAACTGTAAGAAATATGGCGGCCGCTCCAGTAAAATCCTCACCCCTCCTAAACCAAGACCCGTAACAATTTGTGGTTACATTCCTAGTAAAGATTATAACATTAGCTATCAAATGATGGTATAACAGTATCCCGCTTTGCCGTCAGAGTAAGGAATATTCGACGGAGAAGATGACAGCGTATACAAGTATAAGAAATATAGCGGCCGCTCCAGAAAAATCGTCACTTCTCCTAAACCAAGACACGTAACACTTTGTGTGTACATCCGTTATGAAGCTTATTACATAAGCTATCAAATGATGGTATAACAGTATCCCGCTTTGCCGTCAGAGTTAGGAATATTCCACGGAGAAGATGACAGCGTATACAACTGTAAGAAATATGGCGGCCGCTCCAGAAAAACCCTCACCTCTCCTAAACCAAGACAGGTAACACTTTGTGGTTACATTCCTAGTAAAGATTATAACATTAGCAATCAAATGATGGTATAACAGTATCCCGTTTTGCCGTCAGAGTAAGGAATATTCGACGGAGAAGATGACAGCGTATACAAGTATAAGAAATATAGCGGCCGCTCAAGAAAAATCGTCACCTCTCCTAAACCAAGACCCGTAACACTTTGTGATTACATTCATTGTAAAGCTTATTACATAAGCTATCAAAAGATGGTATGACAATATCCCGTTTTGCCGTCAGAGTAAGGAATATTTGACGGAGAAGATGACAGCGTATACAAGTATAAGAAATATAGCGGCCGCTCAAGAAAAATCGTCACCTCTCCTAAACCAAGACCCGTAACACTTTGTAATTACATTCATTGTTAAGCTTATTACATAAGCTATCAAATGATGGTATAACAGTATCCCGCTTTGCCGTCAGAGTGAAGAATATTCCACGGAGAAAATAACAGCGTATACAACTATAAGAAATATGGCGGCCGCTCCAGAAAAATCTTCACCTCTCCTAAACCAAGACCCGTAACACTTTGTAATTACATTCATTGTAAAGCTTATTACATAAACTATCAAATGATGGTATAACAGTATCCCGCTTTGCCGTCAGAGTAAGGAAAATTCGACGGAGAAGATGACAGCGTATACAAGTATAAGAAATATGGCGGCCGCTCCAGAAAAATCGTCACCTCTCCTAAACCAAGACCCGTAACACTTTGAAATTATATTCCTTGTAAAGCTTATTACATAAGCTATTAAATGATGGTATAACAGTATCCCGCTTTGCCGTCGTAGACGATTTTTCTAGAGCGGCCGCTATATTTCTTATACTTGTATACGCTGTCATCTTCTCCGTCGAATATTCCTTACTCTGACGGCAAAACGGGATACTGTTATACCATCATTTGATAGCTTTTGTAATAAGCTTTACAATGAATGTAATCACATAGTGTTACGGGTCTTGGTTTAGGAGAAGTGAGGATTTTTCTGGAGCGGCCGCCATATGTCTTACAGTTGTATACGCTGCCATCTTCTCCGTCGAATATTCCTTACTCTGACGGCAAAACAGGATACTTTTATACCATCATTTGATAGTTTATGTAATAAGCTTAATAACGGATGTACATACAAAGTATTACGGGTCTTGGTTTAGGAGAGGTGAGGATTTTTCTGGAGCGGCAGCCATATATCTTACAGTTGTATACGCTGTCATCTTCTCCGTCGAATATTCTTTACTCTGACGGCAAAACGGGATACTGTTATACCATCATTTGATAGCTTATGTAATAAGCTTTATAATGAATGTAATCACTAAGTGTTACGGGTCTTGGTTTAGGAGAGGTGAGGATTTTTCTGGAGCGGCCGCCATATATCTTACAGTTGTATACGCTGTCATTTTCTCCGTCGAATATCCTTTTCTCTGACGGCAAAACGGGATACTGTTATACCATCATTTAATAGCTTATGTAATAAGCTTTACAATGAATCTAATCACAAAGTGTTACGGGTCTTGGTTTAGGAGAGGTGAGGATTTTTATGGAGCGGCCGCCATATTTCTTACAGTTGTATACGCTGTCATCTTCTCCGTCGAATATTCCTTACTCTGACGGCAAAACGGGATACTGTTATACCATCATTTGATAGCTTATGTAATAAGCTTTATAATGAATGTAATCACAAAGTGTTACGGGTTTTGGTTTAGGAGAGGTGAGGATTTTTCTGGAGCGGCTCCCATGCTTAATTTCATTTTATCTGCAGGCTTTGGCACTGTCTACAGATGGATATGGATGTATGTCCGGATGAGTATCGATACATATAACATAATAACTAGTGAAATCTGTGGATTTACATGTTATTCTGGTAAATGGAACCAAAAAGTATTTTACTTCTTAATTTGGTCGTATTATAATGGCTGCCAGTTTTGGCTGCCAACTTCACACAGGTATATGAAAAATACATTGTGAAATTGGACATATGGTTGGCTTGAGGGGTTATGCATCATACATTGATGCCTATAATAGACGTAAGTCTGTGCTATAGGCTTCAAACACTGCATTAAATCAGTGCCAGCTTACAAATGTTTCTTAAACAATGCTCTTGGCTCACAATAATCTTGTAATTCAATAAGTAACTCGGCTATGTGGGTTCCCTTACGGTGGTTCCCCCCATTAATTAAAAACCATCATAAATTAACCACACACTTGAAGATAAAACACATTGGTGTACACACTTATGAATCGAACCCTTGCCTTTAAAAAAAACACATTGGTGTAGACCCCACTCAGGAATCGAACCCACACCTCTGCTTGAAAGCTTACAATTTATAATAGGAATCAAATTATATTTCCCAAGAATACAACTCCACCCATCTATTCTCACATGATATTCAATGTTGGTTGCAGTCTCCGGCATGTGGACCTGGAGATGATGAAGCGGCTGCATCGCAAAGTGAACATAGTGGTGGTGATAGCCAAGGCGGACTCGCTCACAGCCGCTGAGGTGAAACGACTGAAGGAGCGAATACTCAATGATCTCGATGAGAACCAAATTCAGGTATACCAAATGACGTCTTTCTTTTGTGATAATTCTTTACGATAAAAACTTATTCTTGGAAGAAGTTCTAGTTCTGCCTGGACAGTATACCACATGAAAGGGACTTTGAAGACTTGGCTAGGACTAGGACTAGGACTACCTTGAATATCGACCGACATACGGCAATAAACTTTTTTCGGCCATCATCTTTCCATTATACATGTAAATTCCTTTTTTTTATTATCGTCTAATCATTTTCTAAAAGTGGCTCAATAAATCTATATTGCTCCGGTTACCATTAATTACGATTTATACGCAGCAAATACGTAAATATTTATCATTCATACATCAGGTATACCAATTCCCGGAATGCGACAGCGACGAGGACGAAGAGTTCAAGCAGCAAGACCGCGAGCTGAAGGCGGCCGCGCCCTTTGCCGTGGTGGCGGCGGACTGCGTGCTGGACGTGGGCGGGCGGCGGGTGCGCGGCCGGCAGTACCCCTGGGGGATCGTGGACGGTAACGTTGCATCACCATCATCACTTACTTACTTATATTAGGTGCATAATACTCATAGCAACAAATGCGAAAAAACAGTGTAACTGGGGCAGGTATGAGCGATTCCTCAGTAAATTTTCAAAGTTTTGTCACTAAATCGACAACAAGACTAGCATTTTCATGTTATCATTTGCCACTTGCCCTGGTTATAGTAGGTATCTATCACTTCACTAACTAAATTAAACTTTTTTTCATTTGAAATAGCTCTGCCCTGCTTTAATGTGCCAGCTACATATCGGTTTTTGTATTGGATACACTATTGACAAAAGGTACAATTCTGGTTAGTTTGATGACCAGCTACCTACTAGACTGTCCTTTATAATTATTATGATATAATTTTCAGCTGTCTGATTGTGTACTTTTTACTGATTGTGAATTATACTTTTTCGTTTTCGTGGAATTTTCCTTGTTGATGTGCAATATAGAGTTTTCTACTCTAATAATAATATTTCAGTTGAGAACCCGCGGCACTCGGACTTCACGAAGCTGCGCACGATGCTGATCTCCACGCACATGCAGGACCTCAAGGACGTGACGCAGGACGTGCACTACGAGAACTTCCGCGCGCAGTGCATCTCGCAGATATCGCAGCACGCTATGCGGGAAAGAGGGTAACGATTATTATACCTACTTATACTCAAGGCTATAAATAAAAAGAAAACATCTATGTACCTACCTATAGTAATGGATATAAGTTAAAAAAGGGTAGCTAGGACTTAGAGATCAGAAATTTCAATCGCAAGACGTGCACTACGAGAATATTTACCTACGGATTTACCTATACTCAAAATCAAACGTTCACGCTGTATGTCCCTGAAGATTTAGGCAGACGTACCAATATTAATTATTAAACCTTGTGTTTAAAGTACTCATATTTATACCTAATATATGATAAAATATATCTTCTATCATCATAATATTACAATTACTGTAAATTTTACAAAATAGTGAAAATAACAAATACGTGTATAACTGTGTAGTGTCGGCTTAGAATAGCACTGGTGGTGTACGTAAGAGGTGACTAACAGTATAGGCGCTTTCAAGGGATTTTTGGGCGATGCGTTTGGAGACCCATCACCAACAACCTTTATTTCACCATCCTTTCCCAGAGCAACTTCCAAAAGTGGCTAAGGAATTTCTAATTCCCTATCTCTGGCTACCCCTCCCCTTAAGGGATTTTTAGCCGTGAGTATATGTATGTATGTAACAAATACGTGATTTTTTTATCAATTTTAATAATGTCACGCACTCATTTACGCACACCGTTGTAATTTTTTTTTGGTCTCGCCTGTTTTCTTTGTATTGCCAATCTATATACGTAAGTATAGCATACTAAATCTATGATTCATATATTTTCGATTGTTTTACAGGAAACTGAAGCGAGATTCCATGAGCAATAATGGTGAAACCGGCATCACCGACACAGACCGTTTATTATTACAAAAAGATGAAGAGGTATGAAACATTTTTTTAAGTTACTTTATATCTTGCTTGCATATACTTATGACTGTTAACCTTTGTAGAAGAAGCCAGAGAGGTGGAATCAGAAAACCCTCAGCCACTTTTGAAATTGAATTGCGGAAATAATAGACTAGGGCAGGCCTTCCCAAACTTTTTTTTTTGTTCTGGCGCCCTTGAGTATGTGCCATTTTTTTGCGACGCCCCCATTGATGAAAACTGCCTACCATTCCTAGTTGTGATTCTAACTGGTCGCTGGGCTTCGCGTCGAACAGATAGGGAAGCCCTGGACTAGGGTTTATTTATGGGTTTCTAACGTCATCTTCCATTAGTCACTTTAAGAGCCTTTAGTGGTCTCCTACAAAAAGATAGTGCCATTTTAAGCCGTAAATACGGGGTTAAACTTAGCCACTATGCCACAGACTAGGATAACCCAAAATAGCTAATATGTTTTGGAGGGTTATAAACGCTCTAGTGACACAAATTAATAAATTTCACTGTTTAAGAATTTTTAATAAAGTCCGAATCCATATATATTTCTAGGCAATCTCTTTATTTCGTACCCATACTGTGTGTGTTGTACTGAACGAAAACATAGTGGGCAAAATATTGTAAAATAAAGTATGTTAGGGATGGGTCACCAATCGCATCGCCCAAAAATCACTTAAAAAGCTCCAACCCATTAAGTCATCTCATACGAACACCCACGGGATGAAATTTAGTAGTGCTGTTCTAGCTAAGCCGACTTTATTCCTAGGTGACATGTATATACTGATATATATAAATTAATGATTATAATTACTATTGATATAATAATTGAACCCCATAATATGGTTTTTCAGATCCGCCGTATGCAGGATATGCTGACTCAGATGCAAGAAAAATTAAAAAAGAACGATAAAAAACATGACAGTATTATAGATGTGTAAATATGGATATGAAACTAACTATCGATAGTCTTACTACTGTGAATTCTTTTCGAAATATTTGCAATGGATTTATATGTCTTTATGAAACCAAACTAAGTACCTTTTACTATTTTATTTACATTTTACTGAAACTTAAGTAATTTTATTTGATAATATATTATGTTATATTTGAATGACTACTTATTGAACACAAATGCACCAACATAGAATAATTTTGAAGATAGCGAATACTAGCGATATATTAGACTTGACTGTGTTTTTTAGTATTATTATATGAAAATTAATTTTAATTGGATATCAGTATTACCTTGATAAAAGTTAATATTAAACTACTTATTAGTACGAATATGTTATTTTCTTTTTGTACCATATACCTTTGTGTTCTATACACTATGACATGATCGTATGACTTGGCGATGATGGTGAAATCAAATGTGGGAACCAACTGCAAACTAAATTTCTCACACCAAGCGCTTCATGTATGATCTTTTGATCGCCTCAAGATGCCTTAAATCCAGATGACGATTTTTAAGGATCAGTTATCTCACAAAGTTTATATTACCTTCAGTCACAGATGGTATAAAACCACAGATAATATAATACTATACTAGTACAGATACCCAATCCCATACAACGAAATGTGATGTGCTTAAATACCCTTATTCGACGGGCTATTTTCTAGTTCTTTATTGTTCGCTAGATGGCGCTAAATTCGCATGCATCGTAGCAAATGTAAAGCACATAGTAGTTCAACTTAAGGTCACAGATGTCACTAAAAACTGATTAAAACAAAATGCATAACAAAGCCCGATATCTTAACTCGGCTAATAATAGGAAATGGCGGCTGCGGGGCGCGCGGGGCGGGGGCGCCTCGGTAACACGAGCGAGACAGATTTTATTACTTTATGATTATGACTTTCTTTCACTAAATGTTTATTTGCATATTTGCAAATATGGTCAAGGACAAAATCGTCGACAAGGCCAATTGCGTAGCGTGCGTTTAGGTCGCGTACCATGAAGCTGTATCGAGCTGGTTACTATGTCAAAAAAAATTTGCCTAAATAGTGCCTAATTAGTGTAAAACTAAAAAAAATAGTGCCTCTTTAGTTTAGGAAATAAACACCATTGTCACTGTGTACGCTGGCGTAACGTCAAGCTAGCGTACACATCGCCGTACTCGAAAACGGCTAATTGTAAAGCAACAGAGTTTACACGAAAAAACTCTTCCTAAATACTTCTCCCGTTATGCAAAATTTCATAACGATTGATCTTGTAGGAACAGAGATATTGAACAAGACTTTTCAATGACATACCGTCCTGGCGTTATGCCAGCGTACACAAATAGTGCTTATAGAAAGGGACCTTTTCTTTTAATAAACTCTATATATATGCAAATACGCAGTGGATTAATTATAAATTTGTGCGAGAGAAAAAGTATAATAGTCCATTTCACATTAGCATTTAAAATTATGTTTGGTTGTAGGTAAAGATACTTATTTAATTTATTTATGTCAAAACAGATCATGCTTAACAAGTAACTTCTATTAGAAAATAACGCTACATTTCGGCTATAATTACCTACATAATTTCATTAATTATACATTTTGATCGCGTCTGTACATCTATTCATTTGTTCCTAAAACTTAACATAGATTTTTTAAATCTTTCCACTGCGTATTTGCATAAAGTTTTTACACTAAGAGGGGCAGAATTTCACGCACTATTTATACACATAGAGTTTATTAAAAGAAAAGGTCCCTTTCTATAAGCACTCTTTGTGTACGCTGGCATAACGCCAGGACGGTATGTCATTGAAGTCTTGTTCAATATCTCTGTTCCTACAAGATCAATCGTTATGAAATTTTGCATAACGGGAGAAGTATTTAGGAAGAGTTTTTTCGTGTAAACTCTGTTGCTTTACAATTAGCCGTTTTCGAGTACGGCGATGTGTACTAGCCGTGTGTAGGTCCGGCTCGGTGGATTCAAATGATTCGAATCTCTGCGTGAGCCTGATTGGCCTAACCGGCCCCACTCTTTCTTATCAGGTGCGAGTTCGCTTAACCGGGCCGCTCCGCACCGGCTCGGTTCTATTGTTTTCGAACAACAGGCTCAGGCATCAGGTTCAGGATCGGTTCGATTATTACCGTTACATTTGCTTGCTGATCGTGAGAGCGAGACAAGAGTGTAATACAATTTGAACTCGGGAGACAGAGACGAAAAGAGAGTTGTCCTTTTGTGTTCTTTGTTTGCCAATTTCGTTTAATAGATTTATCAATCTTTTCATAAATAATGGTGTTTATTGTGATATTATAAATACGATAGTGTTTTATGTTGTGTAACTTTCTGATTTGTATATATTTATGTGTAGATATTGTTATAAGATCTTGTTAAGATGTTTCTAAATATTATTTATTTTTTTACATATGAATATTTGTATGTTAACGAACCTAGCCTGTACACAGACAGAATCATTACACATATGAGTTAATTGATTTTTAAATGTATGTCAATAGCAATCGTTACGTTCCGCGAAGTAAGCGTGGTATTTTTTGGTTGTTTGATTCAGTTCTGAATTTCTTAACCGAGCCGGATTCGATAAGCGGTTCGGCCCGGTGAAGAGGATTCAGTACCGGAACTGAGCCTGAACCTGGTGATTGGAATCACCTCGCGGAGCTGGATCTACCCAAGCCTAATGTGTACGCTAGCTTGACGTTACGCCAGCGTACACAGTGACAATACTGACAATGATGTTTATTTCCTAAACTAAAGAGGCACTATTTTTTTTAGTTTTACACCAATTAGGCATTATTTAGGCAGAGTTTTTTGACATAGTAACCAGCTCGATACAGCTTCATTCATGGTATGCCACCTTAATGCAAATGCACGCACGCACACACACAACATTACTTACAAGGATAATCAAATGCTAAAGGCATTTCTAAAAATTGCCACAAGTAAGTGGAAATAGATCTAAATCAACGAACTCCATGATAGAACTGTGTCAATCGCGATCGATCGAACTTTTTTAATTCAATCACTACCCATTCGCGATTGATCGAGTCCCGCATTTCTAAAAGCTTCAATCAAATGATCGACCGAACGAAACGTTTGAATCCCAGATTACTTCAGGGTTATATTAGCCTACAACATTAGTGCTTAAGATGAAGGCAGTAGAGTTTGAATTCGCTTGCATTTTACGAATTGTTTCGATTGTTTGATAATCAAGCGGAGCAGCCAACAAAATGATGGCTATCTCTTTCACGCACGTATAGAATTCAATACGATCATTCATTTGCCTTCTCGCTTAAATTGTATTGAATTGAGATATTGATTGATCGATAGAAGTAACGTCGAACGATCGAAGCAAAGCAAGGGCGGTTAAAGGAAGAAAGAAAGAATCAATCAATCACGAACCTAGTTAATTCGGTTCAAAAATGTGATCTCAAATCAAATTATTACGTTATTATACAAAACAAACCTACGATTTCGATATTTTATATATATAAACTGCAAAAACGAACGTCTTTAAAATACCATTGAAGATCAAACACTGCTACAGTTTTTTGATAAAATAACAGTCCTCTTAACTTTATTTCATTTAATCTCAAGAAAATATTGTTTAAAAACATAATATCTCGAAATGGTTTCGTAATCAGCATCACTTTTGTAAAACTTTGCATACCGAATTTATATCTGTTATAACGATCCGAATGCCGTTCGATAGTTTTACTAATAACAAAATAAAAGCGTTGCTTTAATAGGTTGGCAAGATAAAGAAATACTGTTAAAACCATATTTATGCTTTCTTGTCACTTTTGCTTTATTTCTAGTGTTATTATTAATGATATATTTTTTATTTAAAAATTGTATTGGCTACCTAATTGCTTTATTTGTTTTTTTCATTTCTTAGCTTTCTTTCTAAAGTACAATAAGAATAAATATTGATTCAAATCCAAATGATTAAACACACGAACTTGTTTAATAGAAATGAATCGGTTTGCTTGGTCCAACCGATCGATGATGGTTTGATTGATAGATCAATTTATTAATTTATAAAAGTCTAGATTTTGTTTTACTGAAAGAATCTTTAAAAAACATACAGGTACTCTGTTATCGTGAACTTACATTTTAAACGTGCTTTCTGAACACAATGTTTTATCTGTTATTATAACTCTAATTAATATACCTACTGTTCTGAAGTAAGAAAAGTATTGAAGACTAGACTGCATGGTTTATACTTTAGCCTGTTCTATAACAAAACAAAACAAGATGGTTTGTTTGGTTGGATGGAGGGAAAAGTTTTTAATTTGAATTTGGTCAAACATTCGAGTTAATTACGTAAATAAAATTTAAAGTACTATCTACTAGGTATCTACCTACAGATCCCAAGATAATATTAATTCTTATTGTGAGTACGTGTGTGAGAGTGCGTTTGGATTTGTTCTGCTGGCTTGCATGTTGGTTTGTTCTGCTTGCTTGCTTTTCAGTTTGTTGTTACTACCGATTACCGATATTTAATTGGTTATAAATTGTTCATATAATTTTGGTTCATATAAATTATGTTGCTCGCTAAGAAAAAGAGCCAAATTTGGAAACATTTTAGTCTTTTGAATAAAGAAAAGGCTAAATGCGAGTACTGCTCAAAGATATTAAGCTATGGTGGAGGTGGTACTGGAAATCTTAATAGGCACATGAAAACAATCCATCCTACAGTTACTATACAAGAACAATTGATACAAACATCAACTGAGTCTCCGATTTCAAACGTTTCGCCAGCCTCAGATTCCTCAATAACTCAAGAACCTGAACTTTCTTCCAATACAATTCCTATCCTACCAAAACCATCGCGAGCACAATTGACGATGGATAACTTTACTAAGTCGACACGACCTCTACCTATAGGCAAGTCAAAACAAATAGATGAGCAGATTGTGAGATTTATAGTGAAAGGCTTTCATGCTTTTTCTATTGTGGAAGAACCAGAATTTAAAAAACTTCTGAACAATATTCTACCGACATACTGCCTGCCAAGTCGTAAGACCATATCAAATAGTTTGATACCTAAACTACATGTGTCAATTAAACAACGCGTCTTGCAACTAACCACCGAAGCTGATGCAATATGTCTAACCACCGACGGATGGACTTCTTTAAATAATGTAAGTTTTATGGCATTGACAGCCCATTTTATTAACAATGAATCGAAAATGTCCTCTGTCCTTTTGGGTTGCACAGAGTTTCACGAGCGGCACACTGCAGAGAATTTATCAAATTTTCTTCAAAATCAAACTACAATGTGGGGAATTTCGCATAAGATTGTTGGTATAATAACCGATAATGCCGCCAATATATTAGCAGCCGTCCACCTAACCACATGGCGTCATTTTTCCTGTTTCGCTCACACCTTGAATCTTGTTGTTCAGCATAGTTTAGACACTATTCAGATGCAGCTGGATAGTGTTAAAGCCATCGTGCAATATTTTAAACACAGTTCTTCAGCCACGAGTAGACTACAAGCCATACAATTACAAATGGAACTGCCTCCACTGAAACTGAAGCAAAGCGTCGTTACTAGGTGGAATTCTACGTATGATATGATCAATCGTCTATTAAAAATAAAAGACGCAGTTATAAGTACTTTAGCCATAGAACAACCTCGTTTAAACACTTTGACCCCGGAAGATTGGAAGCTACTCGAGAAATGCGTCGAAGTGCTAAAAATATTTTATGACGTTACTGTGGAAATGAGCGCTGAGAAATCCGTATCCATTTCGAAAGTAATGGTTCTAGTAAAAATATTAAAATCCAACGTAGAAAAACATATTGCTGAAGGTGGTAATGATCATTTCATATTGTTCCTAATCAATCTTCGTGAACAACTAAATGATAGATTTAAATATATAGAATCAAGCGTTCTTCTGACAGAAGCCGCTTTTTTGGATCCTAGATTCAAAAAACATGCCTTTGTTAGTAAAGACAAATACGAACAGTGCCTGAGCAGTATTAAAAGAAAATTAAGAACGCTATGCGCCTCAAGCATTGCACCATCTGAAGAAACTTCACTTCAGCAAGAAGATCCAAAGCAACCAGACACCAGTATTTGGGGTGATTTTGACAAAGAAGTGGAAAAAGAAATAGTGCGTAACCCCACTGCAGCTTCTATTGTGGAGTTAGAAAAATATTTTAATGAGCCACTGATACCACGCACTGAAGATCCGCTGAAATGGTGGTACGAGCGACGTCTTATGTACCCTAATTTGTACACTCTGATGAAGCGCCGTCTTTGTGTGCCAGCTACTTCTGTGCCTTGCGAAAGGGTATTTTCCAAGGCTGGATTAACGATTACCCAGAAGAGAAGTACCCTGAAACCTAGCAAGGCTTCACAGGTTTTATTTCTTAATTATAATTTGTGAGAAATATTTTTTTTATACTTATTGTTTAGTTTGTAAGTTTTTTTACATTATATATACATACATATTTTTAATAATCTCTTTTATTTATAAATACATACATAAACATACCCATGGCTATAAAACCCTAGAAGGGGTAGCCAAAATTTCAGAATAAGAAATCCCACGCAGCCACTTTTGGAAGTTAGGTGGGAAAAATATTGTTAATGAGGGGTCACCAACCGCATCGCCCAAAATACCATAAAAAAGCAGAATCGCCTGTTACGAGCACACACGGGAAGAAATGAGGTAGTGATATCCTAAGCCGACATTATACAGGTAAGCCAACACAATTAATAAAATTATTCATTATAAAATGAGATTGTAAAAACCCTTAGGTCTCGCCAAGATGTTTACTCAAAAATTAAAGTATAGAAAAATATTGATTGCTCAAACAATAAGTCTTTGTGATAGAGAATGTAAATTTTGAAGCGTCTATAGTAGGTGTATTGCGAGTATCAATCGAAATTTCGTTTTAGATCAGAACAATCGAGTTCAATTTCAATACGGAAGAGTGAAAACAATACATACTTGTGTCTTTTTTACTGTATATTACAATTTTCCAACGGCGTAAACTATTACATATTTGGATTTATTCGTTAACGGATTGATTCATTCATCGATAGATCGAGTCATACAGTATTGCGTCTCATAGGCTCAAAATATTTAGTCGAACGATCGATCGATCGAATCTTTTGACTCGATCGCTATTGCTGTGGGTCGCGATCGACCCGGGTCGTCTATAATGATCGATCGACACAGCTCTACTCCATGAGTAAGACCGAGGTATTTATACCAAACTTTAGAAGAAATCATACCGCGATGTACAAAACGCCGACAACGCCATCTAGTGTAAAATAAGTTAGAACGATATACTGAGATCGACATAAACAACACACCTTCCGTTTCTGCTGAAGAGCTTGCAAGCATAAAACCATTATAGTCTCTCATTAAAGCAGTACCTCTAACAGTACCGATATGCTAACTCCTGCCTCATTACCCGTACAAAATACCCATAACTTAATTGAATATGCACAATATCCGTGAGACCATCACTACTTTACAATTACATTCACATAGAAGCAACAGTAGCTAATAAAGTAATGCAATTATTGTGCGTTTATGGGAAGGACTAACGCGTATTATGAACTACGGTTATGGTAAGGGACGCTTTGCTTTGAATTGCATAGTTCTTGGAGACTTGATGGCAATAACTGTTTTGCGAGTTTAGTATGTCGTATAGGTGGCGTTGGCAGCGACATCTACCAAACCTAGATTAAAGAATTTAAATCTTTTTGTTTATGAAAACCTCATGTGGGGATTATTACTAATAAACGACGGGGGCGTATACCTGAGGTCGCGGGTTCGAATCCCGCCGGTGTCGAAATTTTTCTTTCCTTTATTTATTACTAGTTAAGTATAACCCAAGTTAAACTGCCAAAAAGCAGTAACCAGATGTTTGGCATGAATAATTTCTCATAGTTTATCGTTCAAAGACCTTAGTAATCTTGTATGACACCCCTTGGTAGAAGAGCCCTATTTTATTTAAGCCTTTGTTTTTTTATTTCATCTACATCAATCAGATCAAGTTGAATTTAAAACAGATCGGAATTTGCAATTTGAGTTTTTTTTTCTTCAAAAGTGCCTGTTAACTATCTAGTAGTCAACTTTACGTCTGTTTTTCTGTGGAAAATTACGAGAAACTGATATCTTCTTACTTTTATACGTTCGATTGCGAGATGGAGTTAAACGCTAAATGTAATTATAGTATAAGATCCCTCTGCTAAATATCTACGTTCATAACGTACAAAGTCAAACACACATTTTAACATAAGTTTATGAATAGGAGAATACACTGACAAGACGCAGCCAGGCAAAAGTAGCCGCAAGTAATTTTAATTTAATTAACGTTTATTATTTTTCGGAGACAAATTTCGTTCACTTGTTTTGAAAATATAATAACATCCCCATCATAGCAGTGTGTATAAAGAATATAAAAATCCATAGGTGCCGTTGCAAATTCGGCCGCAACTACCTCGCAGCCAGGTGTAAGTAGGTTATATTTTGGTGTGTTTTATACGTTCATAAGTTACACGCATATTTTATGGTTAAAAGAACTTACCTAAGTGAATTTCTACCAAAATTATATGAAATGTTACATCCGAAGAGATTTAGTAAACCATGTAGTCCGATTCAGGATACACTGCATGGTCACACCATTTTAGAGTGAGGAATAATGATTTTTTAACCGACTTCAAAAAAGGAGGTTCTCAGTTCGATTGTTTGTATGTATGTATGTATGTATGTATAATTGTCCGCGATTATCTCGCGTTTGGCTTAAGCTATTTGGATGCGGTTTTCAGAAAAGTATTTGTTACATTTAGGAGAAGGTTTTAGTGCCTTAACCGACCAAAAAAAGAAAGGAGGTTCTGTGTTTGACCTGTATGTATGTCTGTTGGTCCGCGATTATCTCACGTTTGGCTTAAGCTATTTGGATGCGGTTTTCAGAAAAGTATTCGTTACATTTAGAAGATGGGTCAAGTGATTTAACCGACTCTAAAAGAAAGGAGGTTCTGTGTTTGACCTGTATGTATTTCTGTTGGTGCTGTGTAGTGTCGGCTTAGAATAGCACTACCCCATTTCTTCCGGTGGGTGTACGTAAAAGGCGACTAACGGTATTGGGGCTTTTAAGGGATTTTTGGGCGATGTGGTTGGAGACCCATCACCAAGAACCTTTATATCACCATCTATTCCCCACGCACCTTCCAAAAGTGGCTGAGGAATTTCTAATTCCTTAGCTCTGGCTACCCCTTTCTTGGGATTTATAGCCGTGAGTATATGTATGTATGTATGTATGTATGTATTTCTGTTGGTCCGCGATTATCTCACGTTTGGCTTAAGCTATTTGGATGCGGTTTTCAGAAAAGTATTCGTTACATTTAGAAGATGGGTCAAGTGATTTAACCGACTCTAAAAGAAAGGAGGTTCTGTGTTTGACCTGCATGTATGTATGTTGGTCGGCGATTATCTCGCGTTTCGCTTAAGCTATTTGGATGCGGTTCTCAGAAAAGTACTTGTTACTTTCAGGAGAAGGTTTTAGTGTTTCTGAGTTTCACCTATAAGTATGTAAGTAAGTTTGAAGGTTCTTAGTTATTATTAGACAAAGAGTTATCAGTTTATGTTATTACATTCAGGAGAAGGTTTAAGTTTTAAGTTTGAAATATAAGTATGTATGTAAAGTTATCAATACTTGACAGAGATTTATCAATATATGTTAATAAAGTTTTTTTTTATTAGTAATAAACAGAGTTACTAAATTATTAAAATAAAACGTGAATAAATTACTCTTAATTATATTTAAGAAAAAAAAATATATTGCAACATCATGTTTTTCATCCTGGTCATTTCAATCAAGACTCTTTCGTCATGGGGATGGTTAAGTAATTTCTTTGAATCTATATCACTTAAAGCCATCTCATCAAGGGATTTTACACGACTCAACACTATATATATATAAGAGTGTTTCTTCGCATTTGTGATAGGCGAACTTATCTTTGCTCATCTGTTTCGGCAGCAAGAGCAGCACGCTGACGATTTCTCTCATTCTGAAGTGTTTGTTTTTTTTCGTTGGGTGTTTCGTTCTCCATTACGCGACTTTTCCTTAAAGCATCCTTTTATTTTCTACCTAGGCCCGCAGGTAAACAAAATAGTAACAAGTAAGCTAAAGTCATACTAACAAATATTATAACTACCTGTTAAAAAAAACTATAAAATACACGGACAGTAAAACTTATCTCTAAAAAAACTATCACTAATTCACAAAAAAAAACTCAGAGTGAATTAAGAACTTATCACTAAAAAGTATAAAATAAAATAGGAAAACAAAAACTTCAAATTAAAAACTAAAGAGGAAAAAAAACGAATATTGTTACTTAAAACCATATTACTATTTTTTATTAAAAAAATAACCGCCTTCAAAAATCCAACTGAAAAGAATAAAATAATTTTTATTTATTTTATTATGTACAACTCTATTCAACTTCTTCTTTTTGAAGTCGGTGCCAAACAAACAAATCTAAAATGAAACATGATACATAGAGAAAACCATACGAATAATAAATCAATCGATAGTGCCTCAACAGTAACACAATAGGGAATATGCATAAAATTTTAAATGTCCTAAAACTTTTTTTCACGAATACTTATTATCGCAATATTATAATGAAAAGGTTTTTTTTTATTTACTTATTATTTAAACCCCTAAAATAATATTCAAAAAGTGCAAAATAAGGGAGCGAAATTCAAACTTCCAAAAGGCGCCACCATAGGTTAAACGAAATGTGACGTCATCTGACACGAAATTATAATCAAAAGCGTCGAAAACACTAAGGTAAACACCCACTGGACGTGTCATGTGACGTCACGTATAGCGCGCGTAAAATGGCGGCGTTTGAACTGCTTAAATTTTTTAAAAGTGTTAAATTTCAATTTTAAAAATATCTAGAGGATTTTGAAGCCCAGTAATATTTTTTTCTACGTTATCAAATAGTAAACTATTAATTTAAGACAAAAAAGAAAAACATGAATATTCCCTATTGCGCTCAAAAATCAAGAAATTTCATCCGCTCGCAACGACGTCGCTTTATATAGGCTGGAGGGGGGGGACAGTGAGCGGTGCTTAGCCTGGTGTGCATACGTCGCACTCCGCAGAGAAATTATCATAATATACATGTCACCGTAAAACTGTAAATACTTGTAAATTATAATTTTAGATAGATAGCGAGATAGTAAACTAACGTTAGGTTAGGTTATGTAAGATTATCAGATTTTAAACTAACGGAATTAACAATTCGACAGGGACATGCATGGACCGAGTTGGCACAACCAAAACTTCTAAAAAAAGACGGTCGAGAATCTAAATCACTACATAGTATAAAACAAAGTCGCTTTCTCTATCTCTATCTGGGATATAGGGACATCCTTATGTATACTTTAATCTGTAAAACTACGGAATGGATTTTGATGCGAATTTTTTTATTGATTGATTGAAAAGGAAGGTTTATAAGGATGACATACGCTGATGAGGAGGGGAACTCACTGCACTTGAGTGGGCCACAATATTCGTTCTGCTTTGTCATGAAAATTGGTTTGGCACCGACTTCAAAAAGAAGAAGTTGAATAGAGTTGTACATAATAAAATAAATAAAAATTATTTTATTCTTTTCAGTTGGATTTTTGAAGGCGGTTATTTTTTTAATAAAAAACAGTAATATGGTTTTAAGTAACAATATTCGTTTTTGTTTCTGTTTAGTTTTTAATTTGTCAAGTTATTCCGTTCACCAATCGGTCTCTCGTCCTCCAATCTCGTTCCTATGTTCGGTCCTTCATTTATTTTAGAGGTATCTTAGCTGTGAATTTGCAACTGAAGGGTTAGATAGGTTCACCTTTCTCTGGGTTAGGGTGGGTACTAAATCTCTTCGGATGTAACATTTCTTATAATTTTGGTAGAAATTCACTTAGGTAAGTTCTTTTAACCATAAATTATATTTCAATGTTACATCCTCAAGATTTAGTAAACCACGTAGATGTTTAGCGTTTAGGTTGCAAATGATAACATGTATTTGGTTCGATAAATTATTGCAAACAATAAAATTATTACAATTAAAGGTATTGGTGAAAGTCCATTTCCCATCAAATTTCAAAGTATTTAAAAACTGTCATTAGTATAGTATAGTAACTACTAAAATTAGTATAATACCAAAAGTCAAAATACATATTTTGTTTATCACATATAGGATGATAAAAAATAAAGCTATACCTAACAGGTCGACTTGCTAGTCTATCTACTTGCTTTCTTAAACTACCAATGGGCATCCCTGATCAGTACGCAGCCAAAAAGTGTTTATGTCATTGTAAATGTAAAATGATTAATGAAAATTTCTTTCAAAATAGAAAGATAAATCTTTGTAGCCAAAGTATTTGAAAGAAGAATTAAAATACATGTAGCAACTATATCTTGAGATCTATACAAGAAGATAAGAATGCTTTTCTTAATAAATTTATTTTTAACAATATTATTTATAAATTACTTATACTCCTGAGATTAAAAAACAATCATATTTATATGCTTAGGAATAAGTCCAAACCAAGAGGAAAGGTTTGATTTGAATTTGCGTTCCATGCATATAAATCAATATTCATAATCATAAGTTAGCTACAAACCTAACACCCATTTATATTTCACAAAAAATCGCCAAACTGTTGTTCATTGATTAATTTAAGACATAAAACTTATTAATGAGTGCACTCTGTATTTGATACACCATACCTATAGAGGTATAATAGTACTTACTATTGCCAACCATATATATATATATATGACCATACCATAGTTCACAATATTTTCGACGATTACAGTAGAAACTGCTAACTAATTCGACTGGAAAAATAATCAGAACAAGACAGAATTAACAATGCTTTCTTTTTGTTAAACTTTAGGTAATAGACATTATTATAATATCTTTAAAGTTTATTAGATTTTCGTAAAGATATTTTCTGACTTAATAAATAAAAAAAAGAGAGAGCCTTTGAATTTGTTAAGGCCAAAAAAAAGTCTGTATTTCTACACCTTTAATTAATATATATCGAATGTTCAAAAAAGGAAACATTGAGAATTGCAGTTTCAAGGTACAAATGGAATGAAAAATATTATAATCATGAAGATCATGTTGCAATCAAGAATATTAATGTAATAAAATTAAATATAACATATGAATGAATATTATACAATATGTTTTGCTTGTGATGTAAAGAGGTATATTTATGACTCGCCTTGACAGAATATATGTTTAAAAAGAAAACCATATCTTGGCCTGTATCAGTATTTTTCTTTAATTACACATAGGTTTACGAAAATATTGTTCGGTTGCACAAAGCGGCGATCGACAGTCACTGCACACCCAAACGGGAACCAATGGCGTGAGATATGATTGTATGTATACATACAAAACAAAAAACGTTAGCATGCTCTCGATTACTATCCAATTAAATGAAAGTAAATTATTGACGTAAGAAATGTAAGGGAATTTCATACCTACCCTGCTACATACCTGCGATATGCTTTTGCATAGTAATATTTCTAAAACCAACTAGATTCAAACCCAATAAAAGGGAACTATCTTCAGTTCGTTTTCCTCGTATGACCATGACAAGACCATAGACATAAAAATAACCGCCCTTGCATGCGGATCCATAAGCAGTTATAAATACGTTCTGCAAAAGGTGATTTAGATAAAATGTAATGGTTTTTTTTTTTATTTATTTATTTGCTCAAAAAACAGGTTGCTTACAACAAGATAACAAATTCAATCTATACATTTCATAGCAACGTGCGCATTGTAGAACCTAAAAACTTTTGAGTCAACATGCCTATGATTTTGTGAACATTAATTTAATTTTAAATTCTAAGTGACTTAAATGGACTAACAAAACAACAAAAACTTAATCTTAATAAAAAGGAACCAAAATAGGAACTAAAATAAAAAACAACAAATAAAAAAAAAAAGACCATAACAATTACAATTATAATTTCATATCTTTGATTTTACTAACATTACCATCAAAAATGTCCAGGTCAGCTCTAAGTCTATTGCATGTGTTCTGTATACGAGTAAGGGGAGCGTGTAAGCCTACATTTGTGCGACAAATATTCGTTTTGAATGGTAACCGGTTTTCCAGTCTAGTTGTAATGCGAGGAACATTTACATGGATTTTTTGCAGTAAATCGGGGCTCTCAATGTCGTTATTCAAAATTTTATGCAATATGACAAGGTCTGCCCGCGTTCTGCGATTGGCAAGGGTATCAAGGCCATAATAGTGAAGACGATCGGCGTAAGTTGGAAGAACACGGGATTTATTATCGGCGTAGCTCAGATGATAACAAAACCGTTTCTGAATTCTCTCGATGCGATCTGAGTGAACAGAATATATGGGGTTCCAGACACAACTGCAATACTCTAAAGTACTACGCACATAAGAATTGTACAGCAGAACAAGAATGCAAGGGGAACGAAAGATTTTTGCTTTGCGGATCACAAAACCAAGCGCCTTGCTAGCTCTTTTGCACACGGCATCAATGTGCTGGTCAAATTTTGCAACATCATCAAACAGCACTCCAAGATCTCTGATCACTGATACTTGTTTAAGTGGTTTATCATTGACCCTATAATCCAGTGAAGATTGATGACGTTTTCTGCTAAAGTTGATACTGTAGCATTTTGACTCATTCAAGGACATCCGGTTTGTAATACACCACTTAGTTATTTGCGTCCATTCATGTTGCAGGTGAATTGGATCATCTTCAGTGTTATGTATTTCCTTGTATATTTTTAAATCATCAGCGTAAAGTAATACTTTTGATTTAGAAACATTTTCCAAAATGTCATTTATGAAAATTATAAATAATAGAGGACCTAAATGAGATCCCTGGGGAACACCGGAGGCAACAGAAAGTGTCTGGGAATTGTAGCCACAGCATGCAATCAACTGGCTGCGATTCTGCAAGTAGCTACTAAACCAACGCAAGAGAGAACCGTGTATACCTAACCGCATTAGCTTCAACCTTGTGATCTCATGGTCAACAATATCGAATGCTTTTGAAAAATCAGCATAAATTGCATGAACCTCAACGTTTTTATCCAAAGCAGTCATGACATCGTTTGCAAATTGAATTAAATTTGTGGACGTCGATCTTTTATGCATAAAACCATGCTGATTATTTATAAGCTGTGTAATGGTATAAGTTTAGTGTAAAAACTTCCAAAGACCAACTGCTTTTTATATATAATTTTTGTATTAGAAAATTCTTTATTTATATATGTAAAAATAGATCAACAAGTAATAAATTCAAATTTGTATGTTGGCAATTGCAAACGCGTAAGTGGTTTTGCGATGGAGAGGTTTATGCTATTGGAGCCCTGTATTTACTAAATACCAACAGAGACATTCGTAAAGATAAACGGTAAAGGTAATGGTCTAGAAGGAAAACGATGAAATTTATCAAGTTTGTGAAAACTGAATTTTTTCGTGTTCTTTTCTTTACTTTTGGTAAAGGCATACGTACAATTGCTAAAAGAAAAAAAATGTAAGATTCCTTTGAATCTATTGTGTTAATAGAGATGTTCCCTTATGATCTCTGAATGAATTTCTCGGTTTAACAACTAATCTACAATCTCAATCACACATATATGAATATTTGTATATAATACATATATTTCATTCACAACACATGAATAAAACGTTTCTGGTACGTGGCCCTCAGAAATTTTAAAAATTAGTTGACATAATGATTTTTATTAAAAAAAAACTTACACCCTTCCACGACGTTATAATTTACAAAGATATGAATGGATCATCAGCATCATCAGCACCTATGTGCATTGTGACAACACTGAGTGTACCTGTGAGCGTCTAGCAGGTGGCGGCCGGCGGCGGTGGCGGCGGCGGCGGCAGTGACGTGACTTGTCCATCACGGTCTTCATCACGGCAGGTACAAGCAAAACCGTAGCGAGCGGGGACAGGTTACGGCGGCCATCGGTGAGTTCGCAGCTGTTTGTCGACAGCGACAGTAGTATTGCACGTCTTGTAATGCCATGTGGGCATTACAAGATAGTCCGTCGTTTTTCGTATGTGGGTAATAATGAAAAACTATTTAAATTTTCATATGTGAGTAATAATGAAAAACATTATTACCATGTGATTATTCAAAATAATGATGTTGATTTATCCATAACAAGGTTATTGGAGATGTAACTTAGAGCCAAAAGGCAATCAAAGCTAATATTGTGTTTGTGATTTTTCCAAACTATTATTACGGCAAAGTCAGCACCTCAAGTGAAATTCACTGTGTAGCTTATCAGGTACCTGTCGATATACTTACCATCATACTGTTTCATGTTCATCCTGCTGGGATATATAACCCCAATGTTCAGAGAACTCGTCAGTGATGGGAACTATGGTCGTCTCGACCTTTAGGTTCTTCTTGCTTGGGTATGTCATTCGTACTGGTTCGTATGACACATTATTTTCCGACAACTCAACGTTTTTATAGTAAAAACTTACGGTTGGTGCACACCGCATTATTTAATATACATGTAGTAGCTATTTACTGATTGATGATAATGCTGAAATGAATAAAGCTACTTTCTGGGAAGTATCTCGTACAACCACTTTAGGAAAGCGCATGCCAATTGATTTTCTGGATAACAACTCGTATTACCTCTTTAGGAAGATTAAAAAGTTGTCGATGTATAATATTATTCATTGTGATAACGTACGGTAGGTGCACACCGTATTATCTGGGGGCACGGTAGTGCCCCCGCCAAGACGAGCCAAGCGAAGCGCACGGGCACTACCTACCTTTTCTCGAAGCGCTTTGTCGTTTTTTTGAACCCTCATAACTTGGGTTTGGATTATGCTAGATCAACAAAATTTTCGGGATATATTGTCAATAGCGGACTTATTGAACATATTAAGTTTTAATTACATTAGCTTTTATACTTCAGATTTTATTTATATCTAAAAAACGCTGATTTCGTCACTGACTCACTGATGATCATCAAAATTATTAAGGTATTTCCTAATGTCCTAGAAAGCTGAAATTTTGTATGTAAGCTAGTATTAGCACACAAACAACAAAAAAATTATAAAACTTGTAACTTTCATCCTCCAACCCCTTAAACTAGGGGATGGGAGTTTGTATGAGACCTGTAATTTTAAAAGATTAAATTTTTATGACGCTAGAGGTCTAATCTAATAATAATCTAAAACTTGGTGCCCTCAGATATATACAGCGTGTTAGTTTGACGGCGATTGTTACTTCAATATTAATTCGTATATTAAAGTTTAATGCTTAATATCCACCATATGAAATAAAAAAACAGGTTAAAACCGCTTCAGCAGAAAAACTTACTTTCTCCATCAGGTGGAAAACTGTAGTTACCTACACTAGCCTAGCGCACACACTCCTACCCGTATAATGTCTCCGCATTATGACAGCAATGCAAATTTGAATTTCGCGGCCTAAACATGGCCGTTTGATTTTTCTTTGAACTTACCGCCGCGCCTGGTGCCGCTGTGGTCGTAGTTGCCTCGTAATTCAATCCAGTATTAAATATGGGGTAGTGTAATTTAAACATTTTCAAGTAAATAAAAATGTATGAAGAATAAAAGACATTGTATGAAAAGATTGATGTACGAAGATCGTACGAAGTGGCGATCGATAGTCTCTGCCTACCCCAATGGGAACTAACGGCGTGAGTATGTATGTAATGTATGTCCTTCATGAGCGTAAGATAATAAATTTAAAAACAAATAGAGACCCTCGAAACGATGCATTTACGTGGCATAAAATAAAGTGCGCAAGAAATACCTATTCATTCATTAACCGACATCGAAATTGGAGGAGTTCTTGGTGTTTACTAAACTCTCTCGGGGCTAAAGGGCTCTAAACGGGTGTATCTGTACTCTATCACACTCAACTAAAGAATATGAATAAAAATAACTCACCCCGTTTTGATTGGCAGTGGCAGATCCGGGCTATCACCTTTATTTGCGCAGAACATTTTGAGAATTAACATTATAAAACACAAACACTGAATGTAACCATAACACGACTACCATAGAATGAAAAAGATAGTTATAATACCATTGTGTATTTCAATGGTATCAATTCACTTCAGGCAGTAAAATACATACATACACATACTCACGGTTATAAATCCCTAGATGGGGTAGCCAGAGCTAAGGAATTAGAAATTTCTCAGCCACTTTTGGAAAGTTTAGTGGGGAAAAGATGGTAAAATAAAGGTTGTTGGTGATGGGTCTCCAACCTCATCGCCCAAAAATCCCTTAAAAACCCCAATACCGTTAGTCGCCTCTTACGTACACCCACCGGAAAAAATAGGGTAGTGGTATTCTAAGCCGACACTACACAGCACAGCAGACACTACACAGCACCTTGTTCAAAATGTGCACCGTTAACTAACAAACACGCTTCAGCACGTTAAAGAAAATTTGCCCGCACTCGTGAAAGTATGTGCATCATTTTGTATTTCACGAAATGCACTTCGAATGAATCTTAGCTCCCGTGGGTTATTAAATCACAACACTATCACAACACAAGATACTGAAACTGAACTCACACTCCGAAAATTAATGCGATAAATCTAAGTGTCCTCCAATCATAAGCAACACAAACACAATGAGCTACAAACAAAACAACTAACTTAGTACTAATACTGTTCCTTTGATGTCATGCCGACAAGCCCGCCCGACATGATACACGCAGATTTTGAATTTCGCGGCGATATGTTTAAGTATAATTTTTCTCTGAACATACTGCCGCTCCCAGTGCCTCATTGCTCTTAGTCGCCTCGTATTCCAATGCAGTATTAACTATGGGGTAGTGTTATTCAAATTTATCACGTCAAATAATAACATGTAGAAAATAAGAAGATATTAGAAGCTAAGTTCGATTGATTACTTTACTGACCTTGATTTGATTTGGCCGCCGGTTAAGGGTCAGCGGACGGCGGCGGCGGCGGCGGGTCGCACTGTCAGCTGAGTTGTATTTACGCATCACCCACACTCGCCCGCCTTGTCATCGCGTTTCACTCACACATTAAGCGTGTTGGTGTCTATAGTACTACTTTCTTAGTGCAAATTTTAACAAAATTTGAAAAAAAATAAGTGTGTTTTTTTTCAACGAATTCTGCCTCTATACGTGATAATTAATCATACTTTTCATTGAAAACAGTCGTTACAATTACACCCTGTATATGTATAGGTACTCCTTGTTATAAAAAAAAAATGTTACAAACAACTTACAAAAAGAAATGAAATCCCACCAAAAACATTTTCGTGTAAAATGTTGCCAAGACGAGCCCATATGACTCGCACTGTCAAAAAGTTATCAGATCTCATGTAGAGCCAAGCTTCTAACACTACACGCCCTAACTCTACAAGGCCTAACTTCACAAACTCTACACCTTAGTCAAAATATGTGGCTTGGCCGTTCGTTACTACAAGAACTATTGTATAACACAAAAGTAATGAACAGTGAATTGATTTTTCACCTTACGCCGATGTGAATATTTGTGAATGTAGCGAAATGGCCAAGCCACATATTTTGACTAAGGTGTATAGTTTGTGAAGTTAGGCCTTGTAGAGTTAGGGCGTATAGTGTTAGAAGCTTGGCTCTACATGAGATCTGATAACTTTTTGACAGTGCGAGTCATATGGGCTCGTCTTGGCAACATTTTACATGAAAATGTTTTATGTGGGATTTGATATACATGTAGTAACTATGTACTGAATGACGATAATGCTGAAATGAATAAAACTACTTTCTGGGAAGTATCTCGTACAACCACTTTAGGAAAGCGCATGCCAATTCATCTTCTGGATAACAACTCGTATTACCTCTTTAAGAAGATTAAAAAGTTGTCGATGTATAATGTTATTCATTGTGACAACGTACGGTAGGTGCACATTGTATTATTTAATATACATGTAGTAACTATGTACTGATTGATGACAATGCTGAAATGAATAAAGCTACTTTCTGGGAAGTAGGTATCTCGTACAAAAGAAAAGTATTTTTAAAAAAACCTTTTGGTATATCTCTTTAAGAAAATTTTAATCCCACCAAAAACATTTTCATGTAAAATGTTGCCAAGACGAGCCCATATGACTCGCACTGTCAAAAAGTTATCAGATCTCATGTAGAGCCAAGCTTCTAACACTATACGCCCTAACTCTACAAGGCCTAACTTCACATACTCTACACCTTAGTCAAAATATGTGGCTTGGCCATTTCGCTACATTCACATCGGCGTAAGGTGAAAAATCAATTCACTGTTCATTACTTTTGTGTTATACAATAGTTCTTGTAGTAACGAACGGCCAAGCCACATATTTTGACTAAGGTGTAGAGTTTGTGAAGTTAGGCCTTGTAGAGTTAGGGCATGTAGTGTTAGAAGCTTGGCTCTACATGAGATCTGATAACTTTTTGACAGTGCGAGTCATATGGGCTCGTCTTGGCAACATTTTACATGAAAATGTTTTTGGTGGGATTTCATTTCTTTTTGTTAGTTGTTTGTAACAATTTTTTTTTTTTGTTCTTTTTTTGGGGTGTATTTCTTGCACATCAGAGACGCCTTTTTTTATAGCCCACTCTCTATCTTTGCCGTTTTTCTTTGTTGATTTACTGTTTATAATAAGTGATAGATCAGATACTGTCGATACATTTTTTATTTTTTTTTATAACAAGGAGTACCTATACATTAGATTAGATTAGATTAGACCTCTAGCGTCATCAAAATTTAATCTTTTAAAATTACAGGTCTCATACAAACTCCCATCCCCTAGTTTAAGGGGTTGGAGGATGAAAGTTACAAGTTTTATATTTTTTATGTTGTTTGTGTGCTAATACTAGCTTACATACAAAATTGCAGCTTTCTAGGACATTAGGAAATACCTTAATAATTTTGATGATCATCAGTGAGTCAGTGACGAAATCAGCGTTTTTTAGATATAAATAAAATCTGAAGTATAAAAGCTAATGTAATTAAAACTTAATATGTTCAATAAGTCCGCTTTTGACAATATATCCCGAAAATTTTGTTGATCTAGCATAACCCAAACCCAAGTTATGAGGGTTCAAAAAAACGACGAAGCGCTTCGAGAAAAGGTAGGTAAGTGCCCGTGCGCTTCGCTTGGCTCGTCTTGGCGGGGGCACTACCGTGCCCCCAGATATTGAACATCTTTACTGTTTTTATGATTCATGACACTTTCTGCGCTGTATCGCGTAGGTAAAACCACTTTAGATATACACTACATCAATCTTCTGGGTAATATTACGTTACTTATTATCACTTTAATAAGACTAAAAAGTGGGTCATTGATAAAGTTAATAACAATTATGTCACTTTCTGCGCAGTATCGCACCATCACTTAAAAAAGTGGATTGAAGAAAAAAACTGTATAATAACTCATTAAGGGGCTTAAGAACATAAAATGATTATATTACTCACCGCCATTTTTGCCGCCAACTATCAAAAGTGAATTTACATATATAGTATTTCGGAAGTAGGTCCTTGTCAATTCATATATTTACTTGAATAGTCATTATACACTAGCATTTTCTAGTTGAAAATATATGATTATGTAACAATTTTTATTTTACGGAGACGAGACGTGTTTCCAATGCAGCACACCTAAAAAGAATGAAGGACCGAACATAGGAACGAGATTGGAGGACGAGAGACCGATTGGTGAACGGAATAACTTGAAAAATCATTATTCCTCACTCTAAAATGGTGTGACCATGCAGTGTATCCTAAATCGGACTAAATGGTTTACTAAATCTTGAGGATGTAACATTGAAATATAATTCTTATATGAAATTAAAGCTATTTTTTTTCCTAATATGATAATACATAGCTGCCTGTGAAAAAGCGGCCGCAAATTAGGGTTGCCATCTGTTAAAAACGCGATATATCCAAATATATTTCACATACTGTGCTATTGTTCCTATTTATATTTTATGACTTATATAATAACTATATTTATATTTTTTAAATACTTACTTACTTACCTATACTCACGCCCATTATTCCCATTAGAGTAGGCAGAGACTATCGATCGCCACTTAGTACCATCTTGAAAAACTTCTCTTGCTTCCCTTACATTAATTATTCTATAGCATGTACGAGATGCTCTTTTATTCTTCTCACTTCGGACCCTCGCTTTTATAAGAATGTTTTCTATCTGATCTAGATACGTTTAACGAGGCCGTTCTCTACAACCCATCCACATTGGCTCTTTATATCTCTTTCACTACTTTATTTTCATCTATCATCTCTATGTGCCCAAACCACATTAACATTCGTTTTTCACTCTGTCATACAACCTTACATTACATAATATATGTAATCAGAAGTAAACTTCTGAGGGATCTCATTTCCACTGCTTATGCATGAGTTTATACTCTACTTACATGCTTCTTCTGCCATGCCATTCGAGTTTTTTATGAGAACGACTGGCTCGACGTTTTTAAATATGCTGGTTTTTTTAACTAATATTTAGTGAGTAATTAAAAATTGTATGAACGAACTGTAATAAAAATAATTTTTTTTCAAATGTGGTATGCGTATATATTTTCTTTCGTGAAAAATAAGACATAAACAAAATTTTGTTGTCATACATACACATTTTTCCTGTTCACTTGATCAATTTTTATTTTAAAATAAATATTTTATTATTTTTTTCAGTGATTTTTATTATATTAATTACGTAAAACTTATCTAGATCAGATAGAAAACATACTTATAAGGGCGATGGTCCGAAGTGAGAAGAATAAAAGAGCATCTCATACATGCTATAGAATAATTGATGTAAGGAAACAAGAGAAGTTTTTCAAGACGGTACTAAGTGGCGATCGATAGTCTCCGCCTACCCCAATGGGAATAATGGGCGTGAGTATAGGAAAGTAAGTAAGTATTTAAACAATATAAATATAGTTATTATATAAGTCATAAAATATAACACAACCGTGATAGCCCAGTGGGTAGAACACTCGGTTATCGTGCAAACGACTAGTGTTCAAATCCTGGGTCGGGCCTACACAAATTTGTCTTTTCTAAAGACATATGTGTGGTTAATTTATCATGGTTGTTAACGGTGAGGGAAAACATCGTGAGGAAACCCACATGGCTGAGTTGTACTTAGTCATGTGACAGTGTATTCGTACAAAAACGGCGATAGGCCTGCCCCCTATCACGTGAGTACACTGTCCATGCAAAACGTGGGTACTCTGAATACCAGGTGACAAAGTCACGTGATGTTCAGAAGTATTAATACCTCTGCCAACCCCTTCGGGGATATTCGGCGTGAACGTTTATGTTTTATGTTTTTTATTATAAAATATAAATAGTAACAATAGCACAGTATGTGAAATATATTTGGATATATCGCGTTTTTAACAGATAGCAGCCCTTGTTTGCGGCCGCTTTTTCACAGGCAGCTATGTATTATCAATTATCATATTAGGAAAAAAATAGCTTTAATTTCATATAAGAAATATGCGTGTAACTTATGAACGTATAAAACACACCAAAATATAACCTACTTACACCTGGCTGCGACATACATACATACATATACTCACGGCTGTAAATCCCTAGAAGGGGTAGCCAGAGCTAAGGAATTAGAAACTCCTCAGCCACTTTTGGAAAGTTGAGTGAGGTAAAGATGGTAAAATAAAGGTTATTGGTGATGGGTCTCCAACCGCATCGCCCAAAAATCTCTTAAAAGCCCCAATACCGTTAGTCGCCTCTTACGTACACCCACCGGCAGAAATGGGGTAGTGCTATTCTAAGCCGACACTACATAGCAACTAGTTATTAATGAAATGAATATTATATTATTTGTTTTATTAAGACATTTCAATACTGTACTACATAAATTAGCCTGTATGATGTAAAATTATTTCCCTTATAATGGTTAATTTTTATTTACTGGCAATACTAAAATCGATGACAGCGACGCCCTTACCGGCCAAGAAAAGATTGTGGATCTGTAAATAAACACTGTTTGGCCGGGCCGTTTTTCGTGCTTTGTTGGTGTATCTTTGGTATAATATGATCGGAGGCATCACCCATTGTAGTGCGCGGACTTCTCAACTTACAATCAGCCTAGCGCAAGCAGGAACTTTAAACACGTTTGTTCGAGTTCAGTGGATAATTCATGTCGGCATTCTTTTGCTGTCAAACTGATGGTGGAAAAAAAGCTAAACGACAGTAATATATATTATAGTATAGTTTATAAGATAATAAGAATAATTACATTTATCACTTTTACTACTGGAGCAAACGCATTTACAAAGTACTGAGGAAACAACGAGTATGCAGCAAAGTGAAATCCTATAATAAACAAGTATATTAATAAAGCTTCATTTCTTCTCAATCTAGCTGTATTCCTCTTCCACGTTACAAAAATAAGACACAAACCAAAGATTCCCAGGCATATCAGCTCGGCTGATTGTACCTGTTGTGTCTACCTGTATTTTGTACCTAGATTTGTATTATGAGTAATATTTCACCCGAGCAGCCGGGTTTTCATCTAGTTTTATCTATAACAGAGTTGATAGTGCAATCTGAATCAGGGCTACGTTATACCTAGGTTTTGAATAATATGGGGTTTATAGGAAGAACACCTGAGAAGCGTTCTTATCAAGGAAGTTTAGCCAATCTTAGAATTTTGCAAGAATCGCATTTCATAAAACTAGTTAGGAAATTAGGGAAATTCGTTTTTTCTAGTCATTGCATAAGTTAGCACAATATAGTGAAGTTACAGATTTGAAATTGTGTTATTTAGAATTCATGAGATGTGAGAAGGAGGACAGCTTCTGAGATATATCTATCAGCAATATTCTGTCTTCTAAGATCTGCCGGTGGTTCCAAATATTCAACTTTAACAGCGCTAGTAGAAGTAGATTGCGCGCAGCCATTGATGAGCCTGTATTTTGTCAAGTTTTTCAAGGAGTTGTTTATATACTTCTTATGTAAGCATAATAAACGAATACCAGGGTGAACGGGCGAGCTGAAAGGTACTGAATGCCATCATTACCCGAATATGAGTCTAGCTAGTACATGATGCAAAACCTCTAGTTACTAGATGAGAGAAAACGTTTTGTTTGGAAAGAGAAGTAGGTATGGGATACACTAGAAACTGTTTTTAAGCAGGTAAATTAGTAGGAGAGAATTGAAAAACAAAATATAAACATAACATAACATAAACGTTCACGCCGTTTATCCCCGAAGGGATTGGCAGAGGTATCAATACCTCTTTGAAAATCACGCGACAGCCCCACCTAGTGTCCAGAGTAGGTACCCACTAGGGAGTGCAATCTCGGTATTGCGAGATCTCGAAATACCGAGATCTCGCACTTATTTTGCAAGATCAATCTTGCATCCAAAATCATGCGAGATCTCGCAAGGTTTGCGAGATTGGGCAACGCTTGCCTTGTCCATTCTAGAGATAAAAAATAACCACCGGTTTAGTCTCACGTTTGTCAAGTTGACTTTTTGTGAGAACATACAGTATATAAACGTAAATATTTATACATTTTCCACTTCTTTTTGGAATTTGGGACTTATGAGTATATAGCAGCTATAGCAACCGATTTAGCAAGCGTAATAGTGAAACTAGGATGGCTTATAAAATCTCTTCAGCAACTTTGTTATGCTATTGGCCTTCAGTTAGGCCATTATGTTGACGTAATCTACGCAATGAAAGAGAATAATCAATTTACAAAATCATCAACGTCGTAAACACACGTCATGCAAACGAAGAGCAAAACTGAAGATATTGTTACGTACCGGGTTCTTAATTTGATAAATACCAGTCACACTTTCGTGCAATAAGGTGTAATTATATTTATTGACCAATAACGCACTTTACACAACACAACAAACACTATCGATAATTAACTATCGATACTCGCACTAATTAACAACACTAATTTACTCCGTTATAGTAACACTGTCCACACCGTTAAGCTTATTTCCGTAATCCGTATATCACTGCACTGTCGTATTTAATTTCTTCGCTCTAGTATTTCGCTTGTTCTCGCTTTAGTTCTTCGCACTCCAATAACTCCGTAGCACGCGTCGCTCTTTATATATGCCAAATCTCAAATACGCGAATATTACAGAAAGTTCTAGTACCACATTCTCGAAAAGTCGATATTCGAGACACATCTAGTAATTCCTTTTTTTACTTATTAAAATACTAGTAACGCCATCTAGTATAATCTAGTAGTGGCAAACCCTATCTCCTACTTGCGAACAGATGTCGTAACATTACCCCCTCCTTACATTAATACTCGTCCCGAGTATTATTGCTTCCATGGTACTTCGCAAGTCGATCGATGTGAACTATTTTCGAAGCCCCTCTAGGTTGGCGTTGAATTCTGTACGTTACATCGTTTATTCTAGTGACCACCTTGTACGGTCCTTCCCACCTATTTTGTAACTTAGGGGACTTCCCTTTCTGGCGAGTTGGATTGTGTAACCAGACGAGCATACCCTCTTCGAAACGCGGCGTGTTAGCTTCACGGTCATATCTGGTTTTCATCTTTTCACTAGCATGTAAACCATTTTCACGCACTAGGGAATGTACATCTTGCATTCTTTCCCTCAAATCGCTTACATATTCAGTTACACTCTGCGGCTGATCTGGTGACCCTCCTGTCAACAAATCTACAGGCAATCGTAGCTCTCTTCCGAAATTGACGAAAGCAGGTGTTTCCTTCGTGCTTTCGTGAACAGCAGACCGGTAAGACAGTAAAAATAATGGAATGTGTTTGTCCCAGTCCTTCTGATGTTTTTCAACCATCTTCGCCAACTGTCTCTCCAGTGTTTGGTTGAACCTCTCCACCATTCCATCTGACTGAGGATGATATGGCGTCGTCCTGGTTTTATGCATTCCAAGTAGTTTGCACACCTCTTGAAATACTTGTGACTCAAAATTTCTTCCCTGGTCAGAGTGTATCTCCAGGGGCACGCCAAATCGACAGATCACTTCCTCAACCAGTTTTGTAGCCACAGTTATTGCTTCTTGATTGGGTATGGCAAACACTTCAGGCCACTTAGTGAAGTAATCCATCACCACCATGAAATATTTATTTCCGGACTCTGATTGTGGAAACGGTCCAGCCACATCAACGGCAATCCTCTCCCAGGGAGCTCCCACATTGTACAACCGTAATCCCCCTCTACTCCGGGTCTGCGGACCTTTCACCGCGGCACACGTTGTACATTTCCGGCACCAGTCCTGTACGTCGTCCCTACAATGAAGCCAGTAAAACTTCGCACGAACCTTCTGCAACGTACGATTTACCCCAAGATGCCCGCCCGAAACACCGTCATGTGTTTCCCGCAGTACATCTTTAACCTTGGCTCTGGGCACGACCAATTGTAGGTGCTCTTCCTTACCGTTGGGTTTCTCCCACCTCCGGTACAGTAGACCATTGATCAGAACCAGGCTGTTCCATTGCGCCCAGTAAGCTTTCGTACTCACTCCTGTGGACGCTACTTCACTCCAAGCCGGTTGATCGTGTTTTTCCTTCTTCCATTTCATGATGGGTCTGAGGTTCTCATCTTCTTCTTGGGCCTTCTGCATAGCTTCTGTTTCCCATCCATCCAATGGACAAATTCGAGTCACTTTCACGACCTCCTCCTTCGACTCTTGCTTCCTGCAATGTTTACAGTCTTCCGGACACGGTCTACGTGAAAGCGCGTCTGCATTGCCATGAGATTTACCACTACGGTGCTCGATAGAAAAGTCATACTCTTGTAGCTGTTCGATCCATCGAGCTACCTGTCCTTCCGGGTTTTTGAACTGGAGAAGCCATTTCAGTGCAGCATGATCAGTTCGAAGCTTGAACGGTCTCCCAATCAAATACTTGTAAAAATGCTGTAAGGTCTTCACTACAGCTAGAAGTTCCTTTCTCGTGACGCAGTAGTTTCTTTCCGCTTTAGATAGAGACTTGCTGAAATATCCGATCACAACTTCCTTGTCACCTTGGATCTGTGATAACACTCCACCAATAGCCATATTACTAGCATCGCTGTCAACGATGTACTGTCCCTCTGGCTGTGGATATCCAAGGATAGGTGTCTCGCAAAGCCTCTTCTTCAGCTCATTGAAAGATAACTCGCATTCATCATCCCAAGAGAAGGTTTTCTTATCTTCAGTCAACCGATGCAATGGTTTCGCGATCTCAGAAAACCCTTTTACAAAACGTCGATAGTACGAGCAAAGGCCGAGAAAAGCTCGCACGTCTGTTTTGTCCTTTGGCGTCGGCCATTTCTGCACAGCTTCCACCTTTTCCGGATCCGTCTGAATTCCTTCTCGGCTGATTACGTGTCCTAAATAGTTCACTGAAGTTCTAAACAGCCGGCACTTCTTCGGATTCAGTTTCAGGTTTGCTCCACGAATTTTCTGAAAGACTTGTTCCAGGTTCTTGAGATGGTCTTGGAAGCTTTTGCCTATTATGACCACGTCGTCGAGGTACACCAGGCAAGCCTCGCCAACCAATCCCGCCAACGCACACTCCATAAGCCTTTCAAAAGTAGCTGGCGCGTTGCAGAGACCGAAAGGCATGACGTTAAACTGCCACAAACCCTTTCCAGTTGAAAACGCAGTCTTCTCTTTATCAGTCGGATGTATTTCCACCTGCCAGTAGCCTGACTTGCAGTCCAGGGTTGAAAACCACTTCATGCCACTCAAAGTATCCAGAGTGTCATCTATTCTTGGCAAAGGATAGCTGTCCTTCTTTGTCACGTTGTTCAGTTGCCTGTAGTCAACACAAAACCGTGTGCTTCCATTTTTCTTCTTAACAAGAACCACTGGAGAACACCACGGACTGGAGGACGGACTAATGACCTTCTTCTTTTTCATGTCTTCGAGCAATTCTTCAACTTCTTTCTCCTTAGCGATTGGGATTCTCCTTGCTCTCTGTCTAATAGGTCTTTCGTCCCCTGTATCAATTCTGTGTTGCACTAAAGATGTTCTGCCTAAGTCCCCTTCTGCATTTGAGAAGATGTCAGCATATTTCACCAGCAACTGTTTAACCTTGATCCTCTCCAAGTAAGATAAGTCATCCTGGATCTCACTTAACAAGTCAGTTACAGTTGAATTATCGACTTTCACTTTGACTTTCCCATTTGGAGAATGACAGCTCCTCATCCAGACTACTTCTTCACACTGACCAACTACTTCACCCCGCTTAAGCTGTACATCTTCTTGGTCAAGGTTGACTACCTTCACTATTGCCGTCTTGTTGCTTGTAACCAAAGTTCTTGCTGTCAGAAATTTCCTTGGCCCGTTCTTCCCTGTCTCTTCAATCAACACACAACGATGCCTCTTCTTCTCGCTGTCTACAGGTAACATCACCGGAACCAACTTCTGAGAACGCGCAGGAATATTGATGGTTTTCAAGCATGTCACTTCACCGACGGGACCACCCAGTATAAAGATTTCTTCCTGGCCACACTTGAAAATTCCTCTCGTTATGTCAATCCGGCAGTTATATTTCTTCATGAAGTCCAGTCCTAGTATGCATTCATCCATTATCTCAGCCACAATGACTTGATGAGTATACGACGTCTCGCCAACCATCATCCTGACTGAGAGTTCACCAAGGACAGGTATTCGCTGGCCAGAGGCGGAGAGTAGCCGACACTTAGTATCTCTGCTATACTTGATATTCGCTGCTTTCACCAGTGCCGGATTGATCACCGTTCTAGACGCTCCAGTATCAAGGGTCATCTTACAGTCTTGATCATTGACACAGCCCAATATCACCAAACTGTTCCCGTTACAGGCTTGTGAGATGGTCATTGTCGGGGCTTTCTCCTCTCTAGCCAGCACCTGCCCCCCGGTCCTGGCTAATGCTCGTTTCCCTGGACGTTTGCGGCAGGAGCCTCTGCCTGCCTCTTTTCTTCCTTCCTCAGCGGGCAACTTAATCTCAAATGGCCCCTTTTCCCGCAGCCATAACAAATCGGTCCAGTACTCCTTCCGACGGGTGCTTTAATGACCTTGACGTCCTCATTTGCTTCCGCAATCTCACGAAGTCGATGAGTTTGGCGCGTATCCTGGCGGCAAGCTTCAACTTCTAGAGCGTTCGCCAAGGCATCCTTGAGAGACGTGTGGTGTTGAAGTCTCACCGCTGTTCTCACTTCGATATCTCTGATGCCGTCGACGAATGCTTGCACCAGGTTCATTTCCACCGTCTTCGGATCTACACTGGGATAGGCCTTGCGGACGAGCTTCTCGATTTCAAGGGCCCACTGCTGAAGTCCCTCTCCGGAACGCTGGACCCTATCACGCAGCTGAGCGCGGAACACGTGCTCCAGGTGTCGCTCTCCATAGCGAGACTCCAACGCATCCAGCAGGTCCTTGAAACCACCACTCGGAGTCGGCAGCGCCTCTATTACTGACAGTGCTTGACCTCGGAGCGCCACCGTCAGTGCAGTCAAACACTGTTCATCAGTCCAACCATTGGCAGCCGCAACAGTCTGGAACTGATGTCTATACGCCGACCAGGATGTTGTTCCGTCGTAGGGAGGAACCTTCACACGAGGACCATGGACAGCTACTACATTCTCACCGGAGACAACCTTGACCGGTCGTGATTCAAGCTGCAGAACCCTTTTCTCCATTCCGCGGAAGTCGGTCTTCATGTCATCGATATCTTTCTCAATAGTGGTTACCTGCTCCTTCATCTGCTCTACGTCTTTTTCCACAGTAACCACCCGACCACTGACTTCATTGACCGCAGTGAGAACTTGTGAGAACTTAGTTTGCTGTTCCTCGCGCAACTCACGAACTTCTTGTTTCACAACACCCTGTACCTCCGAATGTATGTTTTTCACAACATCCTGTATGCTTTGTTGTGCTTCACGCATGCTTTGAAACATTTCAACTATCATCGCCAAGTCAGTATTAGTTGCGGCCGCCGGCGCCGTTGATGTAGACGGCGCGTTAGTCACCGCGGACGTCTCCTCTGGAATGTCACTCCGAGGGTTCGTGACCGATGACCTCATTTCCGACAGCTGTTCACCCTCTGCGGCTTTCTGAGCGCGTGTCTTCACACCCTCTCTTCCGTCTTCCTTCGGCATAACTGGCATCTTCAAATCCACTTCTGTCACCAATTGTTACGTATCGGGTTCTTAATTTGATAAATACCAGTCACACTTTCGTGCAATAAGGTGTAATTATATTTATTGACCAATAACGCACTTTACACAACACAACAAACACTATCGATAATTAACTATCGATACTCGCACTAATTAACAACACTAATTTACTCCGTTATAGTAACACTGTCCACACCGTTAAGCTTATTTCCGTAATCCGTATATCACTGCACTGTCGTATTTAATTTCTTCGCTCTAGTATTTCGCTTGTTCTCGCTTTAGTTCTTCGCACTCCAATAACTCCGTAGCACGCGTCGCTCTTTATATATGCCAAATCTCAAATACGCGAATATTACAGAAAGTTCTAGTACCACATTCTCGAAAAGTCGATATTCGAGAAACATCTAGTAATTCCTTTTTTTACTTATTAAAATACTAGTAACGCCATCTGTTCTCTAGTAGTGACACTTCCTTCAGCAACAGATATCATGGCGACTCATTAAATACTAGTAACGCCATCTAGTATAATCTAGTAGTGGCAAATCCTATCTCCTACTTGCGAACAGATGTCGTAACAATATGAACAAATCAGATGGGTTAAATTGCATATTACTTACAGCTGAAAGTTGACTTAGTACCAGAATATGACGCCTTTATAAAAAAATAAAAAGCTATTCCGAAAATCATCCACTAAAAATAATGTTCTATAAAAGTACATAACTAAGTTTGGCAAAAACATGCAGGTAGTGCTTGACTGCAAAACTCGCTGGTCCTGTCTCGCAGATATGATCTCCAGATTCAACAAAATGAACAATGACAATGAGTCAATCTTAGCACGAACCCCAATTATGCTTTCTTAGAAGAAGAATATATTGCTTTAGTCGACTTAGAACATGTGTTCCAACCTATCAAATTGGAAGTTGAAGAAATGTGTAGCAGGGATTCAAATGTCATCACTACTGAAACTACTTTTATATAGTATTTTCTAAACTTTCACGATTGCACATTATAATTAAAATAACTATTTTTTTTTCAATGTTATTGCCAATATTAAACGCAATTGTAACTTTAATTTTGTGAAGGTAGTTAGTATTAATAATTTTATAGTACTGTATATTGAATGACAAATAACACCTCAGTCAGTGACGATGATACTTGAAAAGTTTTCGAAACGTCGGGCTTTAAAAAACCATGCAATAACACGCAATTAAAATATCCGAAAATAAATTGTTGTTTTAATTATAACTACTTTTATATGTTTTGTTTCATTTATTCGCTATTAGAGTTAACTTTATTCATTTGTAGTAAAATATTTTTCATTATAAAACAAAGCTTGGTATATTTGCGAGATCTCGCAAAATACCGAGATCTTGCAAGATTAGTCGTTCGCAATCTTGCAAATACCGAGATTGACATTTTGCTGCAAGATTGCACACCCTAGTACCCACGTTTTGCTTAGACAGTGTACTCACGTGATAAGGGGCAGGCCTATCGCCGTTTTGTACGAATACACTGTCACATGGCTAAGTACAACTTAGCCGTGTGGGTTTCCGTGAGGTGTGTTTTCCCTCACAATAAACAACCATGATAAATTAACCACACATATAACTTTAGAAAAGACAAATTGGTGTAGGCCCGACCCGTTATTTGAACTCACGCCTGTCTGATTATGGGCGGGTGTTCTACCCATTGGACTATCATGTCGTTCCTATCACAAAATATATACGCTTTATATTCATGTTATAATTGATCTCTACTCTTATACAATTTCCAATTGAATTTTAAAGAAGGAAAAGAAAATTATCAAATATAGGATCAGAATAATTTATTAACAGACTATACATACTAATCGGTGAAAGACCTGCCCCCTAACACGTGAGTACACGGACCTAGCAAAGCGTGGGTAGATTGAACACCAAGTGACAATAATGCTACATTATGTTCAGTAGTATTAGTACCACTGCAACTTCTTCGGGGCTATACGCCGTGAAGGTTAGAGTTTTGAGTAGGCTCACCATCAGAGCTGAGAGAATTGCTTAATCCTCTCATATGTTTTAAAAGAGGAGAGTTTGGTCTAGTGGTTATATTAGTCTTATTCATACCTACATATGCTCACGCCATTATTTCCCATTGAGGTAGGCAGAGACTATTGATCGCCACTTTGTACGATCTTGGCAAACCTCTCTAGCTTCGTTTACATCCATCAATCTTGTCATACATGGTCTTTTATTCTTCATACTTCGGATGCCTGCCTTTTTGAGCACACACTCTATTTGGTCCAGGTGTGTCATCCGTGGTCGTCCTCTACTCACATTACCTTCCACATTGGCTCTATAGATCTCTCTTTTCTCACGTTATGTGATTGGTTTTTTGTGATGGACAATTTATTTTTATTATGTCAAACTAGCGTTTGGTTTTGTCGCATAGAAAATCTTTTATAAAGTAAAAACATGTTAATAAATCGAAATTGTACAAACCATGTTTTGAAAAAATGTGAACGTAAAGAGTTTCTTTGTTGCTTCTTCTCTTTACGAGCACCTTCCGAAGCAACGGACTAATGATAAATTTAAAAAATTTGACGTTAAAAAAATGTTAGTTTTTAACTTATTTTTGAAGAATAAACTTTTTGACTTTTTTTTTTGACTCTTTCACCAATTAACTGCCATCCGTCCTCTCTATGTGCCCAAACCATCTCAACCTTCTTCCTTCTATCTTTTTTACAATATCATCTCTCACACCGCGCACCTTTCACGAAGCACGTCATTTCTCACACGATCGCATAACATTACATTACAAACTACTCTTATAATTATAAGAAAAAAATATCATGCATGTCTGTTTGCTTCCTTAATGTAATTATTATTGCGGGTAGGTAACCTTATACGTGGGTTAGCCGTTTCCATGGAACGCTACTCCTCCGGAACCGCTTGACAGATCTTAACCAAATTTCACAGGCTGATAGCCACAAAGTACCTACAGGTTTTAGTGAAAACAAATTCGAACTTATTCTAACATCTAGAAGAAATTGCCAAAAACTTTTCCATAGACTTACCATAGAGAAACTCATACACTCACTTCCGCCGCTTCTTCGGAACGCTACTACTGCTGATCTGCTTGACCGATCTTGATAAAATTTTTCAGACTGATCAAGACTATGATATATATTGTTTTAGTTGAAAAAAAATTTAAGAAGTACGCACCATGAAGCTACTAACTAAACAGGAGAGAGTACTCACAAAAATATGGTAAACAAAAATGCAATTTATTACCATGCAATAAAGTTAATTATCTTTTAAAGACTGTCAAGCAGAGAAATGTCCTAGAACGAGAGCCGTGTGAGAGAGAAGTGTGTCCCGCTCGCACGGTTGCCAGTCGAGATTAAGTTCAAAGAAAAACAAATCAAACTTATTTATAGGGAGTATTTTATAAAAAGCAGTTTATAAACTGTTCCTTTTTTGTATTTTATTTTAATTATTATTGTCGCCTTTCGATTTGGAGATAAATAATTGGTTAAGTTTGGCAAAAGGGATATTAATATTTGTCACGGGTATCCCCATCGAAACAAGATAAATGTGGTGTCCACAATTTATCATCTGTTTGAGTGTTTTGGAGCTTTCATCATTTAATTAAGAAAATATAGTGATAAATATGGGTTCATGTTATGGAACAATAAATAAAATAACCTGTATCATCTCGAACTTTACCACATGAATGCATTAAACGATTTGAATTTGAATATAGCTGTGTGGTGTCGGCTTAGTATAGCACTACCCCATTTCTTCCGGTGGGTGACGTAAGAGGCGACTAACGGTATTGGGGCTTTTAAGGGATTTTTGGGCAATGCGGTTGAGACCCATCACCAACAACCTTTATTTCACCATCTTTTCTCCACGCAACTTCCAAAAGTGGCTGAGGAATTTCTAATTCATTAGCTCTGGCTATCACTTCTAGGGATTTATAGCCGTGAGTATATGTATTTATAGTGATAACTATTGTAACCTTCGTAGTTCAAATCCTTACTAATATTATAAACGCGAAAATAACTCTTGGTCTGTCTGTTTCACGTCTAAACCACAAATCGATTTCCTTACAATTTGATACAAGGGTAGACTGCTGAAAAATTTATTAAAGGAATTGAAATAGGGAATGATAATTACAATGGAAATTTTCTTATTTCAGTATATATAAACTTGTAACTTGGTAGAATGGTTTACTTTATGATCTCTAAAAAAATTTCCAAGTTAGTCTTGGATTTTTTTTTTATGTTGCGCGGGTTAACTTGTAGTATATAAAAAAGCAGGTTATTAACTGACCCTTAATTTAATGGAATAAAATCAAATAATAATGATCGACCTCTTTACGGTAAATAGTTTAAGGAACTTGGTAATATATTTTTTTCTTTTTTACTAACATCCCAATCGAGGCGAAATAAACATGGCGTCAAACATTATTAATCATCTGTTCGTGTATTATTTTCGGAGCTCTTAAATAAATATGGTAAAAAAGTGTTGTGTTAAAGGTTGTAGGAGTGAAAGCTATGCTGGTTGTGGGGTATCCTTTCATAGGTAAGACTGATTGTATAGCCTACAGCTTTACTTTAAATTTTATTTTGTTACAATATTGATTTAATTTCTTCATTGTTTTTTTTGGAAATAATATTTATATAAGACTTGTCCGTCTGTAATACATATTGATATTTTGTTTTGCTTTTTATTAAGGAAATTTATTTTTAACAACATACATACATACATATATTTACGGCTATAAATCCCTTGAAGGGGTAGTCAGAGCTAAGGAGTTAAATTCCTCAGCCACTTTTGGAAAGTTTAGTGGGGAAATGATGCTAAAATAAAGGTTGTTGGTGATGGGTCTCCAACCGCATCACCCAAAAATCCAATAAAAACCCCCAATACCCTTAGTCGCCTCTTACGACACCCGTGGGTAGAAAGGGGTAGCGACATTCTTAGCCGGCACTACACGGCACTCTTAGCCGGCACTACACGGCACTCTTAGCCGGCACTACACGGCACACGGTTATTTTTAACAACTTGTAATTTATCTTTTTTAGTATTCCTAGCAATGAGCTGTTGCGCAGAAAATGGCTTCAGGTATTGGGAGAAGATATCAAATCCAAAAAACCTTTTGTTTGCAGTCACCATTTTAAAATTGATGACTTTCGATCTACAGTACTACCTACGTTAAAAAAAGATGCCGTACCTTACGTTGTGGTAGGAAGTATTATTTTTATATTAGTAAGCGTAATGCCTTTATGGAGCTCAACTATAATTTCTAATATTTTATTTTATTATTTATAGACACCATCAAAAAAAAATATGCGTTCTGAACGACATAACAGTGCATTTTTCTGATCAAATATGTGCACCTGGTCCATCAAAAACACTACAAAAATGTATAGTCCAGCAAATAAATAATAAAATAATACATGTAAGTGAAATAAAATGCTGTGTAGTGACGGCTTTAAATAGCACAAATCTTTTGAAGTTTTTTATTAGATACTTTATCATCCTTTTAATACCACCTTCCTTTGCTTACCATCTTTTCTCTACTCAACTTCAAAAAGTGGCTGAGGAAATTTTAATTCTCAAGCACTGGCTACCCATTATTTTATAATCTATTAATTAAGAATAAATAGGTATAAAAAACACTTTGATTTACCAAAAACAATGTATTTATGTAAATATAAGTGTTTTTATAATATTTTTTATAATGTATGTATGTAAATATAACTAATAAATAAAGGATAAATAAAGGAAAGAAAAATTTCGACACAGGTGGGGATCGAACCCGCGACCTCGGGTATACGCCCCCGTCGCTCTGCCAATTGAGCTACCGTGTCAAAGGCTGCGAGTGCATGCATCAGGTCCCCACATGAGGTTTTCATGAACAAAAACATTCAAAATATACAAATATAAGTGTTTTTGTATCCTTTAGAGGAACTCTTATTAAAACACCAACAGATGGTCACCCTACTTAAAACGAGACACAGTTCGCTAGTTAGCCATCCTTTTTCAGGACACTTTAGGTCGCCAGCGCGCGTTCCTGTTTAAATAATACTTCCATGGTACGCACTCAGAATAAAAAAAATCAAAAAACAAAATTTTCATTACAGTCAATGGGAAAATTGACATTTGATCAATATAAAAAAGACATTTGATTTTTGTTAAACAAATGTTGAATTGAATGTTTTTGTTTAAGGAACAATAATTTGCAATAAAGATAGTTCAGTCGAGTCGAACATATCGCTCAGCTCTTTTTTTCAATTGCACACTTGCATTGAAGTCCTAGTTATATATTTTTTATACGTGGATATACTTAAAAATATATCCGCCTTTGTGTACATATACTGTTGTACCTATTCTGTAATATACTGTTTGTGTGTTGTTTTGTAAGCAATAAAGTGTTTAAATAAATAAATAAATAAAATATACTCACGGCTGTGAATCCCTAGATGGGGTAGCCTGAGATTCCGGAATATGAAATTCCTCACTCACTTTTCGAAGTTGTGTGGGGATAAGATTGTAAAACAAGGGTTTTTGGTAATGGGTCTCCACCGCATCGCCCAAAAATCACTTAAAAAGCCCTAAACCCTTAGCCACCTCTTACGAACACCCATGGGAAGAAATAGGGAAGTGCTATTCTAAGCCGACACTACACAGCACTTAATGTATGAAATTAAAAATAGTCACTACCGTAAGTATTTATTAAACTTTTACAATTAAAAAATATTTACATTGATAGTATAAAAATAAAAAATTAAATTATAGCTAGCCTTAGCCTCTTAAATACACCTCTTACGAACACCCATGGGAAGAAATAGGGAAGTGCTATTCTAAGCCGACACTACATGTAACTACACTTAATGTATGAAATTAAAAATAGTCACTACCGTAAGTATTTATTAAACTTTTACAATTAAAAAATATTTACATTGATAGTATAAAAATAAAAAATTAAATTATATATAATATAATTATATAGCCTTAGCCTCTTAAATACACCTACGGAAAAAAACAGGACAGTGCTTTTCTAAGCCGAATTAAAAGTTGAATTCTTAAATTATAACAGTGAAAAGAACTTGTTCGCCTTTTAGAGCACAGGCTTAAATACACACTTTGCCTTGTCAAGAATCTCCTTATTGACGTACCAAGAAACTTGAAATCTCCAGATATGATAATGATAGTTCTGTTGCACTGTGGAATGAACAGCTGGGCTACACCGTTTCCCCACTTTTGTATTTTTTTTTTTAAATAATACCGTTACTCGACATTGATAGCTGTGGGTGGGGGAGTGGGGAGCCTGGCCTAAAAATACCACCTAATAATCGTAGGACTGATACTCGGTGGTCCGGTCAGCTGCCAAACCGTCTAATGCTCGATAATGACTCGTGTTGAGTTGAAACGCGTCGCACGCATGCTTGTGCTTGCCTGTGGCTTTCACTTACGGGTGTGTGTGGTACATTGTCTGCTTTTCGATCTCTCAAAAGTGGGAGGGCGGGTGGTGCACAGTGCATGCCGCATAAAGACTGCAGGCATTTAGCGGAATTAAGCGAAGTAACTTATTAATATTAGTATTCACCTGTGATGTCTACGAATAAATAATTTTATTTATTGATTTACATCCCACATTTTATTAATTAATTTATGTTTACTTAGTCATATTTATTTATACTATTAATACAACACACTACAAATTAAATTTATACACACCAATATATTTACTATATTTGTAATCAATCATCACGTCGAGGTCAACCATATAGCGTACTAAATCTATGGGGTCAACACTGTGGGAACAGCAAAGATACCTGTTGTGTACAGCAGGGTGTACTGGCCAGTATATCTGTAGTGTATGCGGGTTGGCAACACTGTGTGTTTGGACGGGAGTTGGCGCTTGGCGGGATTTGATACGATAAAAATACGAGTGGAGCGAACCTGAATATATTGCATCAAATGTGTGATAATTAACTGGATGTTTTATTGATATAATATTGTAGTATATTACAAGTGGCGACGAGGATGGGATCTAAGTAATCCATAACTGTAAAAGCTAGAAATTAAAGAAGAAGAAGAAATCAAGTAAAAAACATAACCTCAAAAAAAAAAAACAATTGTAATTTGCATTGTGGAGTTGGTTGTTTGGAAGGTAAATACGTTTTAATGTAAATTACTAAGTCAAATACTTACTTATTGGTGGATATCCTAAAAAGGGTTGAATATAAAACAACTATGATGACTATTTTTCACATAATTAAAGTAGGTTTATGTTTTGCCTTTCAAACGGAAATAAATGAGGTAATAAAGCCATTGGGCTTGGGTATACTAAGGATTACAACAGAACCCAGTTGTATCATGACATGACTAATAAGTATTATCTAAAGCCATGCAGTAAGGAATAAAATCCTACTGATAGCATCAAGCTATATAAACTAACTAAAAGTAAGGCACTTACTAGTTGTAAATCTAAAAAGGGCCATGCAGTTTAAAACTGTTACATTTTATGAAAGGGCCATGCACTAATATTAATTAATAAGGCTATGCAGTTTAAAACTGTTACATTTTAGTAAACATTCATGCACTAAAAATAAATAACAAGGCTATGCAGTTTAAAACTGTTACATTTTAGTAAAGAGCCATGCACTAAAAATAAATAATAAGGCTATGCAGTTTAAAACTGTTACATTTTAGTAAAGAGCCATGCACTAAAATAAATAACAAGGCCATGCAGCTTAAAACTGTTTCATTTTAGCAAAAGGGCCATGCACAAAAAATAAATATTTTATGAAAGCACAGTAATTTATAAAGAAAAGAAAGAATAAAGTTTATTCGCAGCAAATATGGCACAAATTAAACAAAACACAAAAAATAATAAAACTTAGAACTAAAGAACAATAAATTTAAAATAAATCAAAAACATTTAAAAGGAAAAGTTAAAAACAATGTAAACAAACCTGTGAACAGTGTCAAAAGAAAACAAAATAATAGGAAAAAATATAAAATAATATGATGAAAAATAAAATAAATAATAAGGCCATGCCGCAATTAAGCTGTGAATAAAGGGCCACGCTCACAAGAAGAAGACCTTGCAGAAAATAAAATTTAAATTAAAGGTCATGCAGGAATGACGCTGTAAGTAAAGGGCCACGCACACAAGAATACAACCATGCAGGAATAAAGGTTTAAATAAAGAGCCACGCAAACAAGAATCCTTAACACCTTAGGCAAGATTGTGACAGCATTTAGTATCTAAACTATTTTGTAATATTTGACAATGATTACTATCAATCTTATGGTAAATGAGATATGTATATATCTTATCGACTAAAACTTAAAATTCTGTTTTAATTGAATTCCATCGTTTTGTGTTACAAGGACATATCTCATCATAAAATAAAATAAGGTGTTGAGTGCATTTACCATACACAGACCAAAATGGTTCTAACTGTGGTCACAGTTACACATTATTTAAAAACAGGTGAAAGCTATTTTCATCGCTAGTTACTGAATTTAAGTTTACCTCAAGAGCATTATTAAAATGTGGCTTGGCAAAAAGCCTAAAATAATCCAAGTTGTAATTATTGGTTCAACGGCTAGAGTAACAAAAATGAATATTAAAAAAATTACAATTAATTGCAGTTAATGCCATTGAACTGAACCAATATCATAAAATGTCCGCTGAAGTTGGTAGGCCTGACTAGGACTATAAGTCAGCAAATGCCATCAAGCACAAAACACAAACTCTAAATTGTTCAATTAAATTAAGGCAACATACCGACCAAACCAGTGTTTTAAAAAGTAAAAAAAAGTTAGTCAGACAGACCTCTTTCAAAGCCTGTTCTTTTCTACATTATGAATGTGACTTTTAAACAGCTACAACAGGCGCAATAAAATCAATGACAATTTAGCTTCATTTAAAATGTGAAGATGTAAAATAAATAATAACTTGTTACAATTTGTTTCTTACAATTGTAAGGTTAAACTGTATACTGAACTGTTAGAATAAGACAAAGTCAGCAAAATTTACTAAAGATTGATAAACTACACTTGTAATGAAACCTCATTTGTGATTTCCATATGCCTTAATCAGATACTAATAATGTTATGTATGACCAAACCATACATGCATATACTCACAGCCATAAATCCCAAAATGGAGTAGCCAGAGCTACAGAGCTAGAAGCTCTTTCACAAATCATTAAGCTGATCATGCAAACAAAGAAGTGTCAAGTGTCTCAGTCTTAGAACATTACAAATAGATACATTATAACAATCTGTTCATGTATTTATCTGAAGTGCTAGACTGAGAGTGTATAAGTTTACTCAAATACTGCTGTTCTATTCTAATTTATTTTTCAGAAATTTTCATCACAAAGATGTAAGTAATAAGTAAATAAATTTATGGTGAAGTTCTAAAAACTCAAACTGTATAATGAAGAGCTACTGGCTGCATAGTTTTAATGTTATTAAAAGAAATTAAAATATGTTTTAGAATAAGTCAATAAGAAACTGTTATGTATGATATGAGTTAGTGTATAGAAGTATGTACCAAGAAACAAAAGAATAAATACAAATGTTGTTACATCCAATTATGATCAGCTATAATGAATTTTAATAAATATTTTTACTTCAAAGCTTATTAATTTTTCAAAGGTGTCAGTAAAGATTCTATTGTATAGTTAGAGTATAGATTTTGTACCTGGTATATGAAATCTGATATTGAAAGTTTACTCCACTGTTATAGTAGAAATTGTAGCTATGTTGATAAGTTTTACAAGTTAATTATGTAGTGATAGTGATACTACCTGAACCAGCTAACATTGTTTTGCCACATAAATTATTGCTAGAAAATTTCTAGTCCATAAAATAATAACAAAATTTAAATGGTGCACAACCCTTATCACTTATAAAAAAAAATGATCTTAAACCTATTATCATACCTACTGAATGCGTGTGCATAATTGCATTTTAATTGGTTCTGCCGTTTATGAGGAGTTTGGTGACAAAACTGTGACACGTGAATTTTAGATTATATTACACGATTATTAGATTACACGATAAGCTAGTATTGGTTCAGTCGTACAGTTAATCTTTTAAAATATTAAAGATATTGTTGAATGTTAAGCATATAATTGTATAACTTCCATAAAAAAATAATATAATGAGGTTGATTGTTATTCCAAAAAGCGCAAAAGAATACTAGATGCTGTTCGTGAGGGATATCCGGGTATTGTTTCAATGAAAGCTCCCCTCAGAACGAAAGTATGGTGGCCAAATCGACCGCGACGCAAAGTATATGGTGAAGGCATGTAAAGGATGTACACTGGTTTCAGCACCAAACCTGATGAAGAGGCGAGAACTGCACATGGAGCCATGGGTGGACCACTTTCTAGTTACGACGTTATTTTCATTGTGGTTGATTATTGCAGCAAGTATATAGAAATAATGATCATGCAAAGCATAACAGCAATTGACACTATCAAAGTCTTGAAGGAAATATTTTTTATTCTGGTCTTTCCAACGACGGTAACATGTGACAATGGGATTCAATTCACAAGTGAAGCCTTCAAGAATTTCTGTACTGAATGTAGAATCCACATTCACAACACCATTCCATACTGTATTAAAGTGACTGGAAATAAGTCAGCTCAGTGAGAATATGTCCTACTTGACTATTTGATCATGTACAATAGAACACCACACTCGGTTACGGGAAAATCCCCGTCAGAATTATTTTATGGAAGGCAGTATACAGATAAAATACCAGCTGTTATAGACAATGGAAATAAAGAAATTGATTCAGAGATGAGGGGCAGAGATATGGAGGATAGGGAAAGGCAAAAAGTATGGTGATAAAAAAAAAAAAGGAAAGCAGTGGAGGCTGAGTTAGAGTTAGGCGATAAAGTATTTGTAAAGAATATGCAGATGAGAATAAGCTGACATTAAGTTTTAATTTTGAACCGCATAATGTCACTGACGTGAATGGAGGGGATGTTCAGATAAGGAATGAGAATGATGCAACAAGAAAGAAATATGGAAGAAGCATAAGTCCATTTAAGGACAGTTAACGATTCATGGTCAGTAAAAATGGATCTCATAATTGTGATTCTCCCAATACCAATACTAATACAAAAGAGATTTCTTACGACGTCCGTGGTCGAGTGGATACGTGATTTAGCTTTTCGGTCCGGAAGTTGCGCGTTCGATCCCCGCTCAGAGCAACATTTATGTAATGAGCAAAAATGTTTGTTATAAGTCTTGGATGTTATTTATATGTGTATAACATAGTATTAAATAAATCGTTGAGTTAGTACACCATAATTCAAATTTAATTTAGTTGGGACAAGCTTGATCTGTGTATAATATGTCCGTATAATTTTATATTTAATTCAGTTATTTTGTTCATGTTTAATTAGAGAATTGACGTTGTGTTTAATTGTTGTTAACAGAACATTGTTTCAGAGTGTTGTTTTCAAACTGATTGTTTAACAAAGTATTGTTTTAAAAATAAAGAAGGGATGTAGTGTATGCGGGTTGGCAACACTGTGTGTTTGGACGGGAGTTGGCGCTTGGCGGGATTTGATACGATAAAAATACGAGTGGAGCGAACCTGAATATATTGCATCAAATGTGTGATAATTAACTGGATGTTTTATTGATATAATATTGTAGTATATTACAATATCTTTACCAACTTGTAATTTGTATCTATGCTTAACTCGAAAATCATTAACATACCGCGATGTAGGAATATGAGTGAGACGCTACTATGTGCGAGTGAGTCCGCAGTAGTGTGCGCTCAAAGAGTGCGCTGGCTCCTAGCTTTGATATCGTCTATCGACTAGGAGGTCATGTAAGAGCCAGCGCACACGAGCAACTTTCGTTTCAGCAACAATTTTTTCTCTTTCATCATGCCTCGGGTTAGTATAAAGGTAGCATGTAGCGACACAACTTCCGGGAGACCTTCATACTAACCCGTAGGCATGATGGAAGAGACAAAATAGTTGCGGAAACAAAAGTTGCTCGTGTGCGCTGGCTCTTACATGACCTCCTAGTCGATAGACGATATCAAAGCTAGGAGGTACCTACCTATCACCAATTACCAAGTTCAGTGTGAGTACTGAGGTCGGTGACTGCGTGCCTGTTGATGATTTGCTGAATAAGTGGTGTGGTGAGGTAAACAAGGAGTAGAATTTTAGGGTAGGTCGAGAAATTTAGTACAATAAAGCATGTATTCTTATCGAGAGGTCACCACAGTGGGGACAGCAAAGATATACTGGCCAGTACACCCTGCTGAATATCTTTGCTGTTTCCACAGACCTACCAGCATTAAAGACACATAAATCAATATTAGTAGAAATTTCCAGTTGGCTTTCACCAATTGAAACACAATGCATGGAACCAAGATAGTAGAGATCGTTAAAACAACTCAATTTCGTGGATTTGAAACCCTGCTAAGCTTAAGACCTCATAGGCCACTCACTTTCGCGAACAAAGAACACACCACTTCACCACCACCACCGGCGAAGTCGACGAACCCTAAATTAGAACCTGCCTTGCCTGCCACTGGCATAGTCCTCCCGAAGAGTGCGCGAGTGCAAACTGAATGACATAAGCCTCCCGCTTGGTCACCTTGTTATGGCTTTTTCTATTCTTTCAATTTACCGGCACACATAAAGTCATGGTCAAGCTGAACAGGCCTCAGGGCCATCAACATGCAATCCTTTCGAAAAATAGTCCGGTCAATTTAGGCCTAAAATAAGGAGGAAGGTTACATAAATTCATAAGAAGCTGAAAATTGGCACAATTGTTCAAAACATGATTATAAATGAAACCTCAAAAGTCCCCATCGTTCCGAGGTGTGCTAAAATTTTTACATGGGGTCAAAGGTCAAAAAAATTAGTTTTTTGCGATTTTAAGCGAAACGGTGAGTTTTTCGCAAAATCTTTCCAGTACAAAATTGTAGATCAGAAGATTTTCTACAAAAAAGATATCAATATTTTTTTTCCTAAAAGCCACCATTTTGAAGATATAACGCGTTGAAAAGTTCGATCATTGGTAATCTTCATACTTTGCACACGTTTCCACGCCACCTATGAGGTAGTGTACTTAGCGCGTTTTATTTTAACGTGGTATCTCCTGTAGCCCTATTCCACGGGTCTGCATTGATTTTATTTGTTTTAAAACTATTGTAAAATATTATTGTACATATCGGTTGGTTAAAATAATGGCGGTGTAATTGAAAATGAAATGATTAATATTCCTCGTCTGATTCGTAATTTTCCAGGATTACTGTTTCTTGTCCTTCGTCTTCTTCTTGTTCTTCTTCCTGTGTTTCTTCTTCTTTTTCTTCTATTTCACAGATCAACTGTCCCACTAGCGATTCCTCATTGGTATCATATGAGTCTTCTAGATTAGCTGACTCAACATTAGAGCACGATCGGCCTTGGCAGTTTGTGCATGCCAGGGAATAAAACAGTCCAACTTTTCTGCATCCACATTTAGCATTACAACCTTTTTTACAGTTACAAAATATTGAGTTGAGAAGTTTCTCAGGTGCTGGTGGAAGTAAAGTTAGAACTGGCTCTAATGTATTGTCGACCAACTTCCAACCCCAGTCTTTAGGGTCCAGGTGATTACCAAGACACACTTGAACTTGGTAATATACCCGAAATAAATGTTGGTGAGCAGCTACTGAGGTTTAAGTTATAACACCTTATAAGTGATGTTCATACGTGGCGTACATTTGCAAAGTATGAAGATTACCAATGATCGAACTTTTCAATGCGTTATATCTTCAAAATGGGGGCTTTTAGGAAAAAAAATATTGTAATCTTTTTTGTAGAGAATCTTCTGATCTACAATTTTGTACTGGAAAGATTTTGCGAAAAACTCACCGTTTCGCTTAAAATCGCAAAAAACTAATTTTTTTGACCTTTGACCCCGTGTAAAATTTTTAGCACACCTCGGAACGATGGGGACTTTTGAGGTTTCATTTATAATCATGTTTTGAACAATTGTGCCAATTTTCAGCTTCTTATGAATTTATGTAACCTTGAATGTATAAATTGACCGGACTAAAAAAGATGTTTCAGCAATGCTGCCGACTACTAGTTTTTTTTTTAATTTTATTATTTACGTGACTCTATTTGGAATGAGGCTCTTTGCGTTCCACTAAAGGAGTGTCAATAATAGATTTTTGTTAAAATGACTAAATCTGAAAATTGTGGCTAAGTTATGCGGAAAATGCTCAGGGTAAATGGGTGAAGATACCGAAGATTGACGTGAATAGATATGAAATTAATGAATTGATTTATAGTATTTTATTTAGTTTTCTCACTTATATTTAATTGATTCCAATGTGAGATGATAATAATGTTATGTGTTGTGAGCTGTTGTAGTTGTGCAAACAAAACCTGAAAATTACTGGAATACTTTAGCTTAGGTTGCAAAACTAAGAGTATCAAAAAGAAACCGTTTACTGAAAAGTAAAATTCGATTTAAAGGTCCTCAAAATGAAGCTTCTTAGTTTGGTTCCTAATTGTGCTTTGTTTGATACTTTTATTAAGGGGAGTCATTTGTAAGTAAACATAGATTTTTGGTTGGCTCAAAAGATCAAGGAACCAGGGCCGAAAAGCTTTATTTATATGAATATTTCTGAGGGTAGATTGATACCATGGAAGTATTATTTAAACAGGAACGCGCGCTGGCGACCTAAAGTGTCCTGAAAAAGGATGGCTAACTAGCTAACTGTGTCTCGTTTTAAGTAGGGTGACCATCTGTTGGTGTTTTAATAAGAGTTCCTCTAAAGGATACAAAAACACTTATATTTACATATTTTGAATGTTTTTGTTCATGAAAACCTCATGTGGGGACCTGATGCAGCCTTTGACACGGTAGCTCAATTGGCAGAGCGACGGGGGCGTATACCCGAGGTTGCGGGTTCGATGTTTTGTGTCGAAATTTTCCTTTCCTTTATTTATTAGTTATATTTACATACATACATTTTAAAAAAATATATTATAAAAACACTTATATTTACATATATACATTGTTTTTGGTAAATCAACGTGTTTTTTATACATATTTATTCTTAATTAATAGATTATAAAAGAATGGGTAGCCAGTGCTTGAGAATTAAAATTTCCTCAGCCACTTTTTGAGCAAAACCAAATTCAAATCGTTTAATGCATTCATGTGGTAAAGTTCGAGATGATACAGGTTATTTTATTTATTGTTTAATAACATGAATCCATATTTATCACTATTAAATGATAAAAACTCCAAAACACTCAAACAGATGATAAATTGTGGACACCACGTTTATCTTGTTTCGATGGGGATACCCGTGACAAATATTAATATCCCTTTTGCCAAACTTAACCAATTATTTATCTCCAAATCGATAGGCGACAATAATAATTAAAATAAAATACAAAAAAGGAACAGTTAATAACCTGCTTTTTATAAAATATTCCCTATAAATAATTTTGAATTTGTTTTTCTTTTAACTTAATCTCGACTGGCAACCGTGCGAGCGGGACACACTTCTCTCTCACACGGCTCTCGTTCTAGGACGTTTCTCTGCTTGACAGTCTTTAAAAGATAATTAACTTTATTGCATGGTAATAAATTGCATTTTTGTTTACCATATTTTTGTGAGTACTCTCTCCTGTTTAGTTAGTAGCTTCATGATTGATACTGACAGTATTATTTGTTTATATCCTTGTTTCATTTTAAAACAGGGTAAGATATAAACTATGCAGCCTATAGTGTTGAGTGAGTCATAAATCCTAGATGTTTAAATATAAACCAAAACTAACTCAAGGAAGGTAATCTTTATCGTATGCATAAAAATGTTGGATGTGTAAGAACCTATGGCACTAAAAATGGTCCGGTACACTCTTCGACGCTACTTATAATTATCATTATGTTCTATTTATTTTATAATGAGTGCACATTTTCTTTCTTTATATGTATGTATCTTCTGACTGCAAAGCAAGTACGTATAATTTAATGTAATGTATGTTGCGACTACATTCCATCTTAACACCTCAACTACTGAACTGGAAACTATTTTTTCAAAAGTTTAAAACTATTTTGGATGTAAATCGGATGCAAAAAATAAAGTCCAAGCGGACGAAGTCGCGGGCAAAAAGCTTGTAGTGGTATAAATACCATAAATACATACATATACTCACGGCTATAAATCCCTTAGCGGGGTAGCCAGAGCTAGGCAATAGAAATTCCTCAGCCACTTTTGGAAGTTGCGTGGGGAAAAGATGGTGAAATGGTTTTTGGTGATGGGTCTTCAACCGCATCGCCCAAAAATCTATTTGTTTGTATCTATTATTTAGGTAGGTAGCGGTGTAGTGTCAGCTTAGAATAGCACTACCCCATTTCCTCCTGTGGGTACTTTTAAGAGGCGGCTAAGGGTATTACGACTATTTAAGTGGTTTTCGGGCGAAGTTATTGGAGACCCGTCACAAACTTTCTTTTTACAATCGTTTCTTTTTCCTATGTGGTCCCTCTAGTTCGCAGCTGGCATAACTTACCACTATAACGCATTGGAGAGCCATTTACAGATCCACAATCTTTTCTTGGCCGGCGGCGACTAGGTAAGTAGGTAGTCGCCGCCGGCCAAGAAAAGATTGTGGATCTGTAGTCATTCGTTCGTTAAAATAAAAACAAAACATGCCAAAAGAAAACGTTCGCACGTCATAGACCAAAGTCTTGTCGATAGCTAGGGCAGTGGTTAGTCTGATTACGTAGTAATCTCTATATAGTTTGTGGCTTTGAGTAGTGAAGTATATGGAGATAACATATAGTACATAAAATCCTGCCTATTTTTGAAACCAAAATGGCCGACTAGTGTTGGCCAGTAATCGATACTTTTTATCGATAATATTATAGCTGGTATTATAGCTGAAGCATTTGGTCGTGCTAACCCTAGGATCTAGAAAAAAATAAAAGATATTTAGATTTCTGCTTTGGGTGGTCCATTAACATAAAAATGGTGATTACGCTTCGTCCTTCGAAAAAACTTAAAAGTATTTGCTGAAACATAGTAGCTATGGCTACTGAGACAGCCTAAATCATGCAATCCGTACATGTGACGTTGAGGGCGTAAAGCCAGTAACTAATTTAAAAAAACGAGCGCTTGCTTTGTAAATAGTGGGTTTACTGTTTTTTATTCTATTAATCTTCATTTATTGCGCCATTTGTTGGCTTGTCAAAAACCAGAATGAACAGCAGTGGTAACAGTAATGGCCATCTCAAGAAATAAAATATTTGTATTTTTCATTATTAATTATTATTATAGAAATATTAATAATTAACTCTTAATAATTAAAAATTAACACTTTATTCTCACTTCTGGACATATAATAATACTTAAAAAATATTTAAAAGCAAACCTAAAACTACTTATGTAACAGGTAACAAAAATAATTAAAAAAACATATTATACTAAACCTTTCAGTTAGGGACTTTATTAAATAAACCTCACTGTCTAAAATCATGTTCCATTTAACAAAAATATCTAGCATAACTGGCAAAACAAAAGAAAAATACCAAGTAGCCGTAGCCGTCTCTGGCCAAAAAAAACGATTAAACATACATATATATATTCTCACGCCCCTAGTTCCCTTTGGGGTAGGCAGAGACTATCGATCGACACTTCGTACGATCCTGGCATACCTCTGTAGCTTCGTTTACATCGATCAATCTTTTCATACATGCCCTTTATTCTTCATACTTCTGACGCCTACCTTTTTAAGAACACTCGCTATTTAGTCCAAATGTGTCAAAAAATATAATGGATATTTATTTACAAAGAATTATGTATGAAAGGAACATTAAAAAGAAATATTGAGTAACGATGCGTAACAAATTACTCATTTCTAAATAAAACAATCTCATTCAAATAATTTCTATATGTGATTTTTTCTGTACATTTTTTCCAAAGTATTTGAAGCGTATTTCTATGTATGTTTTTATAACGGCTTTAATTAATAATGATTGATGCTGGGATTGTGTGTCATCCTTTAAAAGTGTTACGTCTAATGTTCTATTAAAATCGCCTGCTCCAAAATGAAGTGAACATTTATTTATTGGTTTCCATTCCGATTGCTTCTAGCAATTTTCGCCTTTTGGATTCATTTTTGGGGAGTCTGAAATAAGTAGGTTTTTTTCATATAATATCGATATAATGCATCAACGATAGTAAAAAAACATCCCTATCTTGAACATAACCTTAAACTTTAATTCAATAAATCTATATCAAATAGTATTGAAAACTCTGTAAATACACTTCACTCTATAAAATTCTGTATACCATTAAAGTAGGATTAGCTATAAATGCTATATGAGTCTGCTGTATGGTGCTATAAAGAATAAAATCACAATAATAATAGTCGATTTATCAGTTTTTCCATTTCTTACCGGTGAATTGTTAAATTAGGTCGATTCCTGCTTAAGTATGCTCCACAGGCCAGAATAGAACACTTCACCATTTTTAACAGAATTTCATCACTACACCACTGTTTATTTCACAAATAATTGTTATTTTTCTACAAAATTTCAATGTTTACAAACAAATCAAACCATAGACAACATAAAACTTTGAAACTAAAATGGCGGATTCATCCACGAATTCTATATATAGTTATGTATAAGATTCTTGTGGCCAGCATTATTAAAATGGTGTTGGTCTTAATGACACACACAAAAATACTATCATCAGACAGAGACAACAACAGCCAATCATTTCGTCAAACACAATTTTGACAGAAAAGTTTATATAGAACATTATGTGATCTCCATATACTTCACTACTCAAAGGTTTGTGGAAAATAGCCTCGGCCCCTTTGAGTAGTGAATTTTAAGGAGATCACATAATGTTCTATATAAACTTTTCTGTCAAAATTGTGTTTGACGAAATGATTAGCTATTGTTGTCTCTGTCTGATGATAGTATTTGTGGGTGTTATTAATACCAACACCATTTTAATGATGCTGGCCACAAGAATCTTATACCATTTTTATACATAACTTTATATAGAATTCGTGGATGAATCCGCCATTTTAGTTTCAAAGTTTTTTGTTGTCTATGGTTTGATTTGTTTGTAAACATTGAAATTTTGTAGAAAAATAACAATTAATTGTGAAATAAACAGTGGTATAGTGCTGAAATTCTGTTAAAAATGGTGAAGTGTTCTATTCTGGCCTGTGGAGCATACTTAAGCAGGAATCGACCTTATTTAACAATTCACCGGTAAGAAATGGGAAAACTACTAAATCGACTATTATTATTGTGATTTTATTCTTTATAGCATCATATAGCAGACTCATATAGCATTTATAGCTAATCCTACTTTAATGGTATACTGAATTTTACACAGAGAAGTGTATTTACAGAGTTTTCAATACAATTTGATATAGATTTATTGAATTTAAGTTTAAGGTTATGTTCAAGATAGGGATGTTTTCTTACTATCGTCGATGTATGATATCGATATTATATGAAAAAAACCTTCTTATTTCAGACTCCCCAAAAATGAATCCAAAAAGCCAAAAATGGCTAGAAGCAATCGGAAAGGAAAATATTAGACCAAACATAAACATAATAAATATATGTTCACTTCATTTTGCTTAGCAATTCAGTAGCAGATGCTTTAGAATTTATTTTTCTTTTATTTTGCCAGTTATGCTAGATATTTTTGTTAAATGGAACATGATTTTAGACAGTGAGGTTTATTTAATAAAGTTAAATAATATTTTCTAACTGAAAGGTTTTAGTATCATTTGTTTTTTTTAAATTATTTTTATTACCTGTTACATAAGTAGTTTTAGGTTTGCTTTTAAATATTTTTTAAGTATTATTATATGTCCAGAAGTGAGAATAAAGTGTTAATTTTTAATTATTAAGAGTTAATTATTAATATTTCTATAATAATAATTAATAATGAAAAATACAAATATTTTATTTCTTGAGATGGCCATTACTGTTACCACTGCTGTTCATTCTGGTTTTTGACAAGCCAACAAATGGCGCAATAAATGAAGGTTAATAGAATAAAAAACAGTAAACCCACTATTTACAAAGCAAGTGCTCGTTTTTTTTAATTAGTTACTGGCCTCAACGTCTCATGTACGGATTGCATGATTTAGGCTGTATCAAATTTATCATGAGAAAGACACTTTTTCTTTATAAAAGTACGTGTACTAGCCATAGCTACTATGTTTCAGCAATTACTTTAAGTTTTTTTGAAGCACGAATCGTAATCACCATTTTTATGTTAATGGACCACCCAATGCAGAAATCTAAATATCTATTATTTTTTTCTAGATCCTAGGGTTAGCACGACCAAATTCTTCAGCTATAATACCAGCTATAATATTATCGATAAAAAGTATCGATTACTGGCCAACACTAGTCGGCCATTTTGGTTTCAAAAATAGGCAGGATTTTATGTACTTTATGTTAACTCCATATACTTCACTACTCTACTCAAAGCTCGGCCCTCAGACCAAACTACTCTAAGCCTCGGCCGTACGTAGTATCTCTTTATAGTCTGTGCTCGGCCGGTTTTTTTTTCATCTAGTCTTAGTCTGTGCAGTATAAATTTATGTTACGAAAATTATTTGCTACTTTTCAACTAAACTAGTTTTGCAAATATACTAGTGGCTTGAGATTCTAAAGCAAATAATAATATTATTTCCAAGATAACTCGATAGGTAATAAAATAATTTAAATAATGACAGACAGAGATCTGTCCATCGGCCCCCGAGATGGTGTTCAATATCCAGTAAGAGTGCAATATTGCGGTAACTGTTCAATGCCTATTGAATATTGTGAATACTACCCTGAATACGAAAAATGTAAACAGTGGTTGGAGAAAAATTTACCGACGGAATTCGAGAAAGTTAAAATTGGTAAGTTTTTTTTACGAATAAGTATTACATCAATGCAAAAGTTAGGTTATATGTCTTGTCTGATCGCTAGAAAAAAACTACACTATCCATCAGTATGAATAAAACTACTTACAAACACACACATCCCACACTACAGGTACTTCTTATCTTGACTTGAGCAAGCTTGAGTTTGTACAGGTTCCAAATGGTACCTGTCCTTCTCTATTCCCACAAAACTGCAGAAAGTGGCTTTCTTAACCAACATTATTTATATAGTACTTTAACTTAAATCATCTGATCTGATACATTCATTTATTTGGGATAAGCCTGGCAGTCTATTATGCTCCTTTGTGCTACTAATTCTCTCCTGTTAATATAGTTAATCAATTAATTTACAATACGAAGTCTCACAATTTCTACAACAAATTTGTATGTAAATTCAATGTTTTTGCTAGTCCTAGCAATCATAGGATTTGTAAGGATGTAAACTGTAAGTTGTGTGATTCTTTTATAATATCAAACAAATATATGTTATAATTGTAAAGTGACAATGAAAACACTAGTGATGTTTCTAAATATTTAACATTATAATAAATAAAAGCTGTTTAGCTGTTGACTTAGACTAGCACAAAAATATTTCTATTCAATGGGTTTCATTAAAATAACTTAGAGTTTTGGCACATTTTAGTGATGTGACTGAAGATCTATCCCCAACCACATTTAATTAGAATGTCTTCTATGCTGAAATTCCAATAAGCTCTGGCTACACTTTTCTGGTATTTATAGCTGTGATGGATAAGAAATAAAACTATAATATTTTCACATATTTTGGCACATCTCTCATTTTTATTTATAATTAGATGAAGATGAAGCAGCTGGAGGGGAGGAAGAGAAGAAAAGGCAGAAACGAGGTGGGAAGGGAATGTTAAAAACAAAGAAGAAGGATGATGTGCCTAAACTAGTACAAGTATCTAGAGCTCCTCGAGGAAAGAAAAAATCTGTTACTGTTGTTTCTGGACTCAGTACATTTGGTGAGTAACTTAATAAATAAAATTGCATAATTTATAGACTTGTCAAATATGTAACCATGGCAGTACTCCTGGCAATTTGTATGTGTATTATGTAGAAGGCGGTAAATATGAAGGAATTAAAAACAAATGTTGCATCATGCACCAAACTCCTTTAAAGTCATATATCTTTTCGTCATCGCAGAGCTTTGTGTAGACCTTTAATTATAATTGGGCAATACATTTGTGATTTTCTTTAAACCAATTATCATATTTTAATTTTATTATCTTTTAATCAATCAATGCAAATCTTTATCAGAGAAAGGGTTTTATCACCAGAGATTTATATTTATTCAATATAATATGTCACCTTCCAAAGGTTGTCTGGAAGAGATCGCTTTTAGCAATAAGACTGCCAATTGTACCTCACTGTAAACTGCTTGATCATATTATTATTTTTGTAAATTTGTGTTTGATGTGCAATAAAGAGTTATTCTATTCTATTCTTTTCTATGTCTATTTGTAAATCCATAGATCAGAGTCACATTATTAGAAAACTAATAAGGCAAAAACTACAACATTGAGTGTGTTTATAGATGGGTTTATAATAGTACAAATGAAGTTCATAAGATATTTGAATCTCTGTGTTTTCATTTAAAAGATGTACACTAACAAACTAGGTTCAAAATTTTTATGAAATTTGTTAGTACATCAGCACCACACTCTCACATTTTCTACCCACTTAAATACGTCTGGCAGGATAATAGAACCCAAGAATGTGTCTGGGTATGAAAGAAACATCATTTAATGGTTACCCTATGAACATGTATAAAAATCAGCTTTTAAAAAAGAATGCAAGTAAAATTACAAAATATAATAGTTTATTTAGTAGCAAGGGGTTGCAACCGTAATGTCTACTAATGCGTGATGTAAGTTCAGATATTGTTATAAACAAAATATATAAAAAATAAGTATTATAAATTAACAAATTCAAGATAAAATTTTAAACACCTTTATTACCTGTTGCCTGCCAACGCCATCACTAGCCACATAGAAAAACTTTCAGCTTTTATCATTATAGGAAGGTCTGGCCCTAACGGGCTCTTGAACCATATGCTTCAGTTAAGTCAGCAGAAATGCACTGAACCATTTAGGGATAATGACATTCTTGGTTTCTTCTCCATTTACTTAAGTGCTCTATGGCCCTTTATGACTCCCCAGAGGTATAAAGGATCTATTTTTTTAAATAAGAACATTTAATATATAATTTTTTAATTTTCAGATATTGATTTAAAACTAGCAGCAAAATTTTTTGGCTCTAAGTTTGCATGCGGCTCTTCTGTCACAGGAGATGATGAGATTGTCATACAAGGAGACGTGAAAGATGACCTGTTCGATATCATACCAGAAAAATGGCCAGAGGTAATTAAAAAAAAATATTTATTGGAATTCATGTAAGACCTAAAATTGGTTTTGGTTATATGTAAAAAATTTAAAACAGGTTTCAAAAAGCATTTTATGTTGCCAGTGCACTGTTGCCATTTATATGTGCAATGTCTTTCTTTCTGCCTGTAAAACGCTGAAAAGTTTCATTAAATTTAGGATACATAGTTGTTTTTAAAGAGGTTAACACATAGTAAACAATCAACAGTCTTTTCTTTTTGACTACATCTTATAAAAAAGTTCACATAGAAGAATCTTATGCTCTGTCAGCTAAATGTGATGCAATATAAAATATACAGTGAATAAATTAAGAGTAACGTTTTGGAAGTCATCGAAATCTGGGTCCTTTAGTTCACTGTTGGTATTACCTACTTGAAAGCCTGCTCCCCCATCCAGTTTGTAGAAATTTATGTGCGAAAATTTTTATTGATTTAATGAAAGATAGACCAAAAATGATAAAATATGATAATATTATCATATTGGCGTATTTTTGCTCTATTTTCGTTTTCGTTTTGGATAGTAGTTAAATTTATTGGTTTTATTTTTTCAGATTGATGAAGACAGTATTGAAGATCTTGGTGATCAAAAGAGATAAGCTGGGAAGTGTGCTCCTTATTTTAATTACACTTTTAAACTAAACTTATTTGTTATTGAAATATGATATAAATCAAACAAAGACTTTGTTTATTTAACCTTTTATTTGCAATTTTACCTACACAAGTTCCTTGCCGAAATTACCGATGCCTGGGTTTTCTATTGTTGAATAAAAACCCAAGCTTCAAGTTAAATTTCGAAATTGCTCTTTCATTTCACATTATTATTATGCTGAAATTCGCGATCTTATTGTCGAAAGTTATCCTCAGTCAGACCACTAGCTATTTATCCTTTTCCAATATTTATGTTTAGAATATTCCTATGAAAGGAAAATTCAGTGCTTTATTCCTTTATTATCTTTTATTAGACCTTTCCTGCACTTTCTATAGAAAGTTTAAGTGAAAATGGTAAATAGTAGGTACTTAAATCTTTGTAAAGGGTCAGCAACCTCTACTCCTTTTTATCACTTAAAATGTTTGCTGCCAAAGTCACTTCATACGTCATATACAGTATTTGAATAAAACAAACCATGGAACCTCCCAAAATATTATATCACAATATAATTCTTTAAATATCTACCAGCAACTTACCTTTAGTTCTGTATATAAATCAATTTAAAATATGATGATCCAGGGGAACAACCAAGCTGATAGTCCCGTCCAAAGGTTAAGAAGCTGTTTAAAAACGGTGGCAAAATGCACTGAAGTCAATTAAGGGTTTAAAACCAATACACATATTGCGCACATGTACTTGAATGAAGGTTAGATCAACGACATGTTGATGGTGACGAGATTGGATGTGGACATGGCTGGACTGGTCTTTATAAAAAATATTTGGGTGAGGGATGACTAACCTATTCTCACGTCTATTAATCCGATAAAGTCGTTGCCCTATCTACAGTAGTGGCTATTCCTTTTTGGTAGTTGATTAGGGTAACGATAGTAAAAATAAAGTGTTGTTGGCGATATGTCACCTAACCTTCGCTGCTGTTAGTCACCTCATACGCCACCCGCGTGAAGATATAGGTTAGGGCTATTCAAAGCCGATATATGGATATGGGCTAAATATTATAATTCTGAGCCGTGTAGTGCCGGCTTAAAATGTCACTACCCTTTTCTACGCACGGGTGTCGTAAGAGGTTACTCAGGGAATGACGCTTTTAAGTGGTTTTTGGGCGATGCGGTTGGAAACTCATCACCATTAATAATTTATTTCTACCATCTTCTCGCCTATCAACCTCCAAATGTGCTTTGGCTACCCCTTTATGGGATATATGCCGTGAGTATATGTATGTGTATTATAATTCTGAGTCGCAAGACGTAAGGGACGCTGAGCAGTAACGATTGACTAGACTAAGCTACGACTGCATAGTAAACTACTGTCTAATGTATGTTATCCGCAAACATTTTAATATTTTCTTTTACTGAAACTAAAAGATGGCTCCTGTGGATTAATGGCGCCAAATGTGTCAAATATTCGAAAATGGGATATTAATACATGATTCTAAAATCGACACATGTGACGAAACCTGGATCTGTCTTTATGATCCGGAGATTAAGAGACCTTTTCAGTATGACCCTTCACAGTTTGAAAGTTAGTGTCAAAACTCCAAACACCTCGGAATGGATCGTGGTTTTCCAAGCTGTGCGTGTGAAGAGACCAAGGACTGGACTTTACTTCGCAGGATCATGCTGTATCACGACAATGCCACTTCTAACACGTCCCTGAAACAAAGGCATTTATTAAAGGCCCCTACCTCATTTACTAGAAGCTCTGCCTTAGCTACTTACTTGTGCTGTGATTTATTTTTGTTACAATCCCAGAGGTAAAAGAAATTATTTTTTCTAGTACTGGAGATGCTGTGACTGCATCTAATAGTATCTAGAAGTAGTGAAGTAATTTCTGACCTGGCGGATCAGGACTGGATAAAGCGTTCCTCAAGTTGTTTTAAGCGAATGGGACATTGTATGAAAAATTAAGGAGAGTGTTTTTTAAAAATAAGAAACTTTAATATTTATATTCTTTTTTTGTCTCAAATTAAAACTGATCCCACCGTAACCTATTATAGATTTAGATTTCTCTCGTGGTAACACTTGTTTTATTTATAAATGCAGCTGACAACTCTCAACAAAAAAGGGTGACCAGTTGTAAGATAGTTGCCGTTTTTAATGTGAAACAGAAACTTAAATGCAACACTCAATATAAATAATATTGCTGTACAAGCTCTGAAGTAACATAAAAACTTGTTTAAAAATTCATTAAAAATCGTATGCTTCCCGTTTAATTACTGAGAACCAAAAATATAAATACAGCTCTGTAATATTATATTTTATTGAGAATCTTTTTTTTATTCCTCATTCGGCTTATGTGAATAACATTAACAAATATATTTAAACAAATGTTAGTATCAATCTGTCATATTATTTGCGATATTGTGCTTTCTGATGATTGTAGGTTTCAATCGTTAGGACAATCATTTTTTTATAAAAATAATATTAATTATTTATATAATATTATTTATATTATATATTTATTATTCATGTGTATGGTTTGTGACTTACAAAAGGATGTGAAAAATCGCACAACTCTTTTTCTAATAGCAATTACTAAGCGCATTGTGTAAAAGAACTTGCTATTACTATTCCTAAACTGTACATCTTCTAATTTTATTCACATAATATATACTAGATGGTTAAATATTGGATTGCCGAGTTTGCCAATTTATCTAATCTATCAAAATAATAGCTACATAGCCTTGGAAAAATGAGTATGAGATTTGTAAAATTAATAATCATTTATTATTTATTACACACACACACATACTCACGGCTATAAATCCCAAGAAGGTGTAGCCAAAGCTAAAAAATTAGAAATTCCTCAGCCACTTTTGGAAATTGGAGGAGGGAAAAGATGGTAAAATAAAGGTTGTTGGTGGTGGGTCTCCAACCGCATCGCCCAAAAATCCCTTAAAAGCCTCAATACCATTTTAGTCGCCTCTTACGTACACCCACCGGAAGAGATGGGGCAGTGCTTTTCTAAGCCGACACTACACAGCTTTTATTATATATAGCATTATATTATATTAGCATTTATTATTCTTATTACGTTTTTGAAAGTTTTGAGTTATGCATGATCTTATTCATTTCTTTTTTTACATCTGAAACAGCTTTATTTGACTTTAACATCATCATCAATACTAAATTCCAATTATGTTTTTCAAAGATGTTCATTCGTTGTCTTTTAATAATAACATACATACATACATACATATACTCACGGCTATAAATCCCTAGATGGGGTAGCCAGAGCTAAGGAATTAGAAATTCCTCAGCCGCTTTTGGAAAGTTAGGTGGGGGAAAGATGGTAAAATAAAGGTTGTTGGTGATGGGTCTCCAACCGCATCGCCCAAAAATCCCTTAAAAGCCCCAATACCGTTAGTCGCTTCTTACGTACACCCACCGGAAGAAATGGGGTAGTGCTATTCTAAGCCGACACTACACAGCAATTACACATTAATAATAAGTAATAAATAAAAACCAATTCCTTACAATCAACTTCAATATAAAAGTTGGTAACTGTATGTTCAGTCGATGGTAACACCAAAACAGTCGTCGCAGTACGACGTAGTATCTCTTTATAGTCTGTGGCAGTACGGAAAAACAACAAAATAAAATCACTTCGCTTTACGTTCATGCATTGTGTGTTTAGTTTTTGTCAAGAAATTATTGATTTCACATCAACAAAGTGGACTTAAAAAGATGCAAGTTTGTTGATATTATTTAGTCAATATAATTTAAACTGTGATCATGTAAATAGAGTTAAGTAAAGTTCGTGTGATTCCTCGAGTTTACAAATTTGAAAAGTATTGATCTTTTTTAGTTGTACAAAATATAAACAATATAAACAGTAAAATGTCCGTGGTTAAAGGCAAATTAGTAAAAATGGAAGTTGTTCAGGTGGGTGAATATGAATTCACCAAACAAGACATTATTGGACATGGAGCTTTTGCTATGGTGTACAAAGGCAGAAAGAGAAAGGTTAGTATTAGAGTTTAGAGTACCTACCTACAAAAAGTTTAAATTGCATCTATGTTAAAGTATCTATACGAATTAATTTCATCAGTTGTTAGAGGTAATTAAATGTCATGATTATGACGATATTTCAATCCTTTGTATCTAATCCCTAAAATGATATTGATTGATTTATCGCGTGGGAAGTAAAACGTAAATAAACGTCATTTGTTTATTGTTGTTTTGGTAAAGTTGTTGTTAAATACCACGTACAAATAGGATTTGAACGTGGTATTTAACAATTGATTTATTTAGCTTATCAATAATTGTTATTAATGTTAGATGATTTGTCTGACCTAGTTTCACTATAATGCTGCTGGATCCTGGGAATAAGAAATATGTTATAAAATTATTAAAAACCAAATTTGCAATATAATACTACAATATTTAGATAAAAAAAAATATAATGATTAAATTTTCAACAAAGTAAATTGATCTAATTTTATTCAAATTTCTACCCATCACTAGCAATACTCTTATTTGCTATCTTTATACCTCCCAAATAGCAAATGTGACTTTGCATTTTTTTTAAGCTCTAGCCAGCCTTTATGAGATCATTGTAGTGTAAATGAGTAGTTTGTTGTCCAAATCACCCCACCCTGGAATTAGTTTTTATATATCCTTAATAAGAACTTTGCAACATTTTAAGCAAATGTACCATTTTTATATGATTTTTTTTCATATGGAAAGTTGGCATTATTGCCAAAATTAAAAAGCTCTCAATATCTTTTTAACATTTTTAACAACATTAACTGCTAACAAATATATTTATGAGAAAATGATGAGGAAACACAAAATTTATCCTTTATTGAAATTTTTGTTGTTGAATAGGCAGAAAACCTGATCAATGTCCAAGTAATACAAAAGCACTGACCCATCTCTTTTTGTAAGTTTTGTAAGAGATTAAGAGTGCTAGGTTATTTTAATTACTATGTAGCACTCTTGAAATCCATCACTGACAATCCTTTAATGGATAATATTTTAAAGACGAATGGCTGAAAACTTGTTGAGAATGGGTTTGTGACCCCCTTTTGTAATAAAAGCTGTAAGAATGAGTAAGGAGGTAAAAGTATTAATTAAAAGCTGTGTCCATAATTGGCTAACAAGTGCTTTGCCATTACAAACCATGATAAAATGATATACACCATATTTTAGGCAAGATTATAGGATAGAAAACAAGGACACACAAAAGTTTATATTGTTGGATTTCCGGCTTTAATGTTAATTGAGTGGATCAAAAGACTCTATTCGAAGCAAATTCCATGTCCATAGACAGACTTGACATTGATACTAATTGGTAAACACTCCCTGGAACATACTGAATAAGAAAAATAAGATATGTTTATCTGACAATACAGGCTTATATCTATTTATCCTCTTAAAGTGCTCATACTTTAGTAGCTGTGTAGTTTCGGCTTAGCTGTGTAATGTTGGCTTAGAATAACAATACCCCATTTCTGCCGGTGGATGTACTTAAGAGGCGACTTACAGTATTGGGGCTTTTAGGGATTTTTGGGCGATGTGGTTGCAGACCCATCACCAACAACCTTTATTTTGCCATCTTTTCCCCACACAACTTTCCAAAAGTGGCTGAGGAATTTCTAGTTCCTTAGCTCTGGCTACCCCTTCTAGGGATTTATAGCCGTGAGTATATGTATGTATGTATGTACTTTAGTATGTGTCCCATTAGATTTTAGAATTCAAAATCACCTATAATACACTTATAACGATTCTATCAATACTTACATTTATTGTGAAGTTTTCCTGATTGTGCCAAGACTTTTTTTAACACTTATTGTTACATACATACATATATATATATATATTCACTTAAGCTATTAGTTATCATTGCGGTAGGCAGAGACTATCAATTGCCACTTTATTTAAACCGGACAAACCTCTTTGGCTTCATTTACAATCATATTTTTTTTAAACATGCCCTCATTTTGGATTGCTGCCTTCTAAAGTGCATTGTCTGTGAACTCTACTTATTATAGGTTTTTTTTAATAAAGTGACAAAAGATCTATCAAAATTTCATGTACAGCCATTACTTAAATTTATCAGATTCATCCTACATTGGCTTATAAAGTTAATACATTATTATTTCCCTGTCTCCAATCTCAACATAATGTACATTCTCTACCACATAGCACCTTATGTGTGTTAGATGTAATTAATTATATGATATAAAGTTACAATGCTTTGTTTACTTAGCAAGGGTAATATTGCACTGCACCACACAATGCGACACGCGCCATGTCATTCAAGGACACATTTATGAGCTTATATCATATAAGAACATTACTTCAATTACGTTACAATGTGTAAAAGACTTTATTAAACTCTTATGTAGATTATATCACTATTTAAATACAGCAAGTTTAATAGGCTGTGGTTGCTCGGCAAACGCCGTGCGTAACCTAGTAGATAGTTAACTAGCTTCTGGGTTGCAGGATCGAATCCTGCTGAAAGCAACATGAGATGAGATGGAATATGTGTATTATATGGAATTAAATATTTCGTTAAGTTAGTATCCCATAACGCGAGTCATTAAGTTGAATTTTCTTTGGGGCCAATTTGATCTGTGTAATATGTCCGTGTATACGTCTTTGAACTTGACTTTAAATTCAAGAACGAATTTTTAGTTGTATGCAATTATAAAATAAATAGTGTTCGTGCTTTGACAAAATAAAAATAATCTACAGAATATCAATAGCTAAGAGTTTTTGGCGCATTAGCAAGTATTAAATTTTGAGTATTTTTGAGAAAAAATCTAGGATGATAAGTAATTTTGAAAGTAGTAACAAAATCACGTCAATCAGTAGTTACAAATTGACCGCGGCTGTCCCTGAATCCGGTCTTTTGTTCGAAACTGGATATCTTGCAAAAAAAGCCATGTTTGAAAGCATTAAGTATTCTATTACCTGGGTATGGTGTGTTACTAAACAAAAAAAGAAGGTTTTAAAAATACACGGACCAATACGAGTTTTGTCGTCAGCTGTTCATTGTTTTTAAGAAAATACTAGCGGTTTGCTCTGGCTTCGCATGGGCATTAAGTGGTGTGGTTTAGTGTTGCCGGATAATCGATTGTGTATCGATTATTAATCGATTATGCAAATGAGGCCCAAATAATCTAATAATCGATAGTATTATCGATACTATCGATTATATCGATACTATCGATTATTAGATTATAATCGAAGAACGATATGATCGATTATGATCGATTAATCGATTATAATTGTAATGTAATCGATAATAATCGATATTATCGATTATTAGATTATAATCGAAGAACGATATGATCGATTATGATCGATTAATCGATTATAATTGTAATGTAATCGATAATAATCGATACTATCGATTATTAGATTATAATCGAAGAACGATATGATCGATTATGATCAATTAATCGATTATAATTGTAATGTAATCGATAATAATCGATATTATCGACTAATCGATTATAATCTAATAATCGATTAATCGATTATATCGTCATTAGATTATAATCGATTAGTCGATTAATCGATTATAATTGTCAATTTTTCACACTGTGATAAAAATACAATATATATAAAATACAATACATAAACTTTATATAAAATATTATATAATATATAAATATAATCTTTACTATCGATTATTATGTAAAAACCTTTATTTTACCATCTTTTCCCCACTCAACCACCAAAAGTGGCTATGGAATTTATAATTCCTTGGCTCTGGCTACCCCTTCTAAGAAATTATAGCTGTGAGTATATATATGTATCGATCAATCTACGATAAAATCATTTATATTTTTATTTATTCTATTTTTATCACAGTGTGTAAAATTTACAATTATAATCGATTAATCGACTAATCGATTATAATCTAATGACGATATAATCGATTAATCGATTATTAGATTATAATCGATTAGTCGATTAATCGATTATATCGATTATTATCGATTACATTTCAATTATAATCGATTAATCGATCATAATCGATTATATCGTTCTTCGATTATAATCTAATAATCGATAGTATCGATATAATCGATAGTATCGATAATACTATCGATTATTAGATTATTTTGGGTGAGCATAATCGATTAATCTATAATCGATTATCCGGCAACACTAGTGTGGTTATATGTAACTATTTAAACAGGATTGATAGCTACATTTGCTATTTGACAGTAGAAGTCCCATCGAAATCGGTCCAATTGTTTCAGATATAATCCCGAAATAATTCGTTTTTTTTTTATTACCCTTTTGCCTAATTTCCCTTCTGTAACCTGTCTTAACATGACACGCTATCTGACAGCCAGTATAATCTTAACCCGGAACTCAATTTAATCTCTCCTAAGAACTTTGTCCGGCACGTGGCCAATTAAATTATTGTGTGCCAAAGTTGTAGTTTCATTTGTGGGGAAGTTCTAGTATATTGTATCAGACTTCTGCCTGACGACGGATTTATGTAATATCTCGGAACCACTTTATCGTCTACACTACACGGGTCAAGCATGGCTAATTATTTGATGAACTTGTTGAATCATAACTTGAAGTGTGCAGCTTCATGGCCAAGCTACTATACTAACGTATTGAACAATATATTATATTTCCGACTAATATTTGGTCCAATAGACTAATCGCTACACAAGAATGCAACGATGATAAAATTACTAGAATAGTAACATTAGTATACACAACAATATTTACTCGCATGCCTGCCGTGCCCGTATTTAGAATGAGGGGGCGAGCAGAGCGGGAAACAAGACGATAAAATGTCACGTTTGTGTTAAAATTATAAGTTAAATATAAGATAACATAACATGACATATTTTTTACATTTGTTAATAACATATTTAAGAAGCTGTTGTTCAAAAGCTTGTAACCTCTGGACGCTCAGTATTCACCATATGGCCTTATTTATCATCTTAGTTATAAAAAATCATCCAAAGCCAAATATATATAGAGGTTTCATAACCTCAGGAGACTCTTTCAATACAAATGTAAAGGTTTTGAACAGTTGCCATGCGGAAGCAGTCTGCCACATACAGCACATTCGAATTTGAATGATGCCATTCTGTCGAATTATACATTTTGGAAGGATAAACTCATTTATCACACTACCGATACAACAGTGTATAACAAAAACGTTTTGCAAAATCTCACGTAGAGTATGAGGGACATGATTGAAACAAATCTCACCATAGGTATCATGAGGTGTGTGAGAGGGAGAATGTCGCATGAGAAGTGAGAAACTAACAGATTATCCATACAGAACCTGTCAGCTTCTCACTTCTCACATGACATACTCGCTCTTACATGCCTCAACAAGGGGTCAACAATTTAATGGACATATAGAAGTTAAATAGTATTTCAACTCCTCCATCCATTCCAGAATCCGTCCCAATCGGTGGCGGTGAAAGTGGTGACCAAGAAGGGCATCCAGAAGGCGTCGGAGATCCTGGTGAAGGAGATCAAGATCCTACGCGAGCTGACGGCGCTGCATCACACCAACCTAGTCGCCATGCACGACTGTATGGATAGCCCGCAATACGTCTATGTCGTTATGGAGGTGAGTCTTGCATTTTATATCAGCTCGATTAGCCATTCAAGAATTTTGGCTTGATTTAGGTTTTGTGTAGATATTAGATTATTGAAGTTATAGTGTATTTTCTGTGGCTCTAGTAAGCTCCTTATGTTATAGTTATAAATAGCACACGTGGTATAAAAGCATACATCTTTTCCTCCAATTCATATGTCAATTCTTATAAAATTAAGCGGTAAACTAGTATACTATCATTAATACCCTTTTATACACAATTCATAAAATTATCTGACTTGTTCTTTTGATCCCAGGAAAGATCATTATGACTTTACTCGAGCTTGAATTTATATAGCAAACATCAGCGGTTAAGTTTGTGAAATGGAACGCAAAATGATTTCAACATAACATCGATTACCGAGCGCAAATGCAACGCAAACACAACACTGTTGACGTCTATAATGTTATTTATTGATTTATGCCCTTAACGCGGGTTTCATCTAAGCTTATTTCACGCCCACGCCCCGTCAACGTAATGCTAGGTCGTGCGCGATAAAATTGTGTGGTTTCTATTAAAAAGAGATGCTTATATTGCTTTCATTCTAATTTTTAATAACTATAAATACTTAGCAAATGAACGCACTGAACCGTGATCCAATATAAAGGAGAGAGACTAACTTCCCGGAAAGGAGTCTATTCTCGGTGTGTTAGTAACTTTCTATCGCACGTTTGCATCAAATGACGATGTGAATGTAAATGTCTAGAAAACCGGGATGCAATCATCTTCATTTTATAAATTGTCTCAGAAGCACGACATTCGAGTAAGGTAACATACATATTGTCAAGGCTATAAATCCCTAAAAGGGGTAGCCAGAGCTTCTGAATTAGAAATTTATCAGCCACTTTTGGAACTTGAGTGGAGAAAACATAGTAAAATTAAGGTTATTGGTGATGGGTCTCCAACCACATCTCCCAATAATCACTTTAAAAGCGCTAATACACTCAGTCGCTTCTTACGAACACCCACGGGAAGAATGGGGGTAGTGCTATCCTTAGCCGTCACTACACAGCAAAGGTAAAAAAAAAATACCATGGTGCGATTAGATATAAACTAACAGTTTTCAACGATGTCCGCGACCCACGTTCGACCTAATACAGCAATGACAGTTTGTTGGTTAAATACAAAGAGATCTCATAACCTTATTCATCACAGTCCTTGACATTCTTACGCCGGCATAATTTTAATATAACATATTCGTCTCGTTTTGAGCGGATAGCGATATTCACTTGAAAATGGTTTGTAAATGAGTTCCTTATCATTTTTTTTAATTTGGCCTGTTTTATCACCACATATTGGGAGTTTCGCACAATTGCGCCGTATCTTTTGTTTTAAATGGCAAAGGTCAGACTCTTTAATTAAAATATTAAAACGTGTTGAATTGCCGATATAGTACGTAGTCATTAATAAACTGCGAATTACTTCCGTTGATATCCCGATTTACGAATTAAGTTAAGCCTTATGTCATCAATTTGCTGTATAAAAGTAGTTGTATAACAGGCTTATAAAAATTATAGTCAGGTCAGTACCCCTGTCTACTTACGGGTGTCGTAGGCGACCAAGCGTATGGAACTTTTTAAATTGGTTTTTGGGCGATGCGGTTGGAGACCCATCACCAGCGATACTTTGTTTCTACCATTTTGCCACCTATCAACTGCAAAATGTGTCTGCAGAGTTTCTAGCTCTAAATCTCTGGCTACCCCATTTTGGTATTTATGGCCGTGAGTATATATGTATGTATGTAGTTACTCATGAATTCACTGCGCACCATGCGTGAACCGATGTCGGTTACTTGCCATTACCCATACCGTTTCCTATATTCAAATGAATCAATTAAAATCGTTACGATAGTTTAACAACTCCCTATTGTTATATCAATGATCTATCTGGAACATATGCAATGCATTTTATGTGGTAGTTCACGACTCACTGCGAGATGCAATGATATTTATTTTACAGTCCACATAACGAAGTAGGCAAGCGATTTCTACAATTAATGTAGAAAATCGAAAGCTAGCAAGTAGTGTAGTGGCGAATATCGCGTGAACAAAACTTTAACCAGTGTCGGGTCTTCAATCAGATTGGGTCGTTGGCAAAAACAAACGCAGAGTGCGTTTACACTACATCTGCGCGTCACGTGGTACGCCAATGACACACCAACATCGATACGATATAAAAAAATCTTTATTTATAAGCCATTGTGGTCATTAACATAACACATTAAAAGTCAAAACCTCTAATTGTCATTGAAAATCTTATGTAATGTGTCGGACAGTGTTAGTATATTCTGCCAAATATCATGACGTATTTTTAATTTTCCATTTCGGCTGTCTCTACTTGCATACAAGCGATCTGCCACAACTTTGGGCCTATACAATAGAGAGGGAAGGCAAGAGCGCATCTTTGACTTGTTCATATTCCAAAATTCCGTTCTTACTGTATAAATTACCATATCGGTCTTGCCTATCGTCAGAAATTGGTGCATACATACACAATGTATTTACTCGTAAAAATAATCAAAACAAATTGACTAAATTATATAATATGCGTTTTGGAGCAATTAATTACATTTGAATACCTAATTAGGTTTATTTAAGCTGATAAACATTAGGCTGTTTATGTTAGACCATCATTATAAAGACCGTGACCCACTCTGCTCTTAACGACATTGTTTAGTATCGACGACACAAAAATAATTAGAACCGCAACATTAGAGATAACGAGTCCAAATGATAACCCATATGTACCACAAGCTTTGGCGAGCATAGTAACAAATAGTAGAGGATAAAAAAAGATTTCGAGTGAGCGCGTACGATTCTTCCGCGTTGGTCGCAGATCGCATGTATCTATTGGATTGGTAGCAAGGTCGCGATAGTTACGTAGTTGGGTACCTCCAGCCGTCACACGCGGACAAAGCGTGAGCCTCGCGTGGACCGGCTCGACGATTCAATTGCCTGCGATGATTTCATTTTGCCTATACGTCTATTTGACTCTTTATTCTTTGTACTGTTGGGTTGAGTTGGCTAGTCTAAACACTTGCCTAGTTCTTTGTATCATCGGAGTAGTAGACGTTTAATAAGTAGTATAAAGAGTTTTAATGTAGTTGTCCACCGGTATGAGATACGCGCCTCGCTTTCGCATACTTTATCCTATGGCTAACAACAGTATTATTCTGAGAGTTCGGTCTATTATTTGTTTGAGAACGTATAATTTCAGCTTCCAGATTTTCATCAATAGCTCGTTTATGGGATTAATATGAATTCTGTTAATTTTGGTCCGACCTCGTGCTTTCTCGCAAATGTTTTGTAAACATTAAAAATTATACGATTTGTAGTAGTACTCAAATTGATGTGGATTCGCATCACGTTTTGTTTAGCTGATGTGTTTAATTTCATTAATTTCGGTAGCACGTGTTTCGAATCTATGATTAGTTTTCAATATTACAATGTATGAAGTCGAGGTGAGAATCTGATTAGAGATGTATTTTTAAAATAGTATGTATTCCCGAACTGTCTGCCTTGACATCTGTAGTTCAATCGTTTATTGTCCTTGAACAATTGAATATTGTGTATTTTATACTACCTATATAGATGGTACTAATCGTTTTATTTCATTTCTGGTTAATATTCGTGGTCATAGAGAAACTTTGGTAGCTAAATTACTGCTGCTTCTTCTTTACTACTACTACCGTGGCTTTTTTTAAATCCCCTTTTGTAAAATAACACGGTTTTAGTTACCGAGTAAACCAACTGTCCCAAACAGATCAGAATATACCGGTTATAAAATTTAACGTTATCATTAAAGAACTCATTTAGTCTGAGCACATAAGATACGTATAGCGATTACGATATAGGATAATTAAAGTGGTACTTGTTAATGTTATGCAACGTTGGCTGCACACAACTCTCAAGTAAGGCAAGTAACATATGTATACATAGAGCATATACTTGGTAGATAGATACTGAGCACGCGTGGTCGCGTCGCCATCTAGTCTACACAGACTATGGCGGTGTACACGTGCTACGAAAAACATACTTACATTGCACGCCACTTTGACCTATTTGCGTTTCAACCATTCTGTGACGACGTTAAATCGTTAAAACGTAATTATTATTTTTTATTTTAGTATTCGATAAAATAAACACAATCTTTGTCAATTCGTAAACATATTATGATACAAAATTACACAGGTGGATGTTTTCGTCCGTGCACTGAAAGTGGCGTTTTAGGCCAGGGCAATGTGCTATGATTAAGCCATCGTATTTTATCTCCGAATAACAAAACAAGCGCATAAATTGATACGAAACTCTTTGTTTATTGCTTTCGGTGTGAAGTGAACACGAAGAAAACAAACTTGCTATTCCGTTGTAAGCAGGTATAACCATCAGCTGTTCTGTTATCGTAGGCAGACAGCTGTTTATGAGATTATCGATACGTAGAGATACGTGTGTGTCGTGGAATATTATTATGATTGGAAGAGTGGCGGTTGCATCATTATTAATAGAACCATCTACTGTAGAGCGTTGGCGCGCAGTATACTCCTCCGAGGTCACACGAGCGATGATGTTTTCTATCACCTCGTGTCCCATATCTATTTTATTGTCTTTCTATTAATTAAATTATACACATTTTTATACGCCTTTGTCCACACTACCAGCAAAATATTACTTTTGATAAAATAACTAAATTTGCAAGGCAATGGTTTTGGAAGAACAATCAGCATCTAGGCCTCTAAGAATTGTAGAATTTAAGGTAATTTAAAATTTATATGAATTAATATATGAGGACACCACGAGACTGGTAGTTTTGTGATCTTTTGGGGAGTCTTTTTTCTGAAATGATGATGATAATGTACTTATCAGATATTTAAAAAGGCATGAAAGGCTTATCATATTATATGAACACTTAAAGTCACGTGCAAATTGTCAACGTGCTACGTCATTTGGGTTTTCTTGCAACTGTCCATGGACATGTTGCAGTTCATTCTTAGATTCTTTATTCTCGTTTTCTTTTTGCCACTCTGATGACAGTACAAGGTTAGGGAAATTGTCTAAAGAAATATTAGTCGCCGGTTGGCGTGTACGGAATTCTTACCCTAATTCTTTCAAATCTTATCGCGTTTCGTAAGGCAATGTTTTATCTATTTTCCGTCTTTGCCAGTAAATACATTTCTCCCACAAAGTAAACTAACATAGATTTATACACGCACGGAATATTCAATCAAAATAATCGTAGCTATCGTTTGCAATATCCATGTATTTCTAGTCGGAAATGAGTAACAAACGTATTACATGCGCAGCGGCAATAATGATAGGTAAGTAAACTAGACGATTATCTGTGTTGCGTAAATGGATCGGGCGTATGGCATCATCACGGTTTGCTTGGCTTCGAGCACCGGCGAGTGACGGATGTCTTCGCCAGCAGCCAAATCAAGTTCATTGGCACTGGTGCTGGGACCTCGGATTTTCTTGCACGCTCGCCAAATTATATGATTCAATTTCTACCGCACTCTTTGTCATGACACCTTTTCGCATGTCATTTGCTGTCGCAAACCAGTATGGTATTAGACTTCAAACAATGTACTTTCTTCGTATTGCAAATGAATTTTTGATGTTTTTGTAAATCTAAACGTTTTGCTTAACAAAGGAAACCTAGTTGAGCTAGGAAGTCGTCAAAAGCTTTTTTTTATTGATCTAAAGCATACTTCAAACAAAGAAATCATAAATAAACGATTGATTAATATACATCACTTCTATATTGGATAAAGGTATGTAAAAGTACATACATTTAACATCAATAAAGATCTTATAAATCATTCTACGTTTTTTTTTTATAAAAAACACTGATTGGTGCTCTTCATGTTTCCAATTATCACACTTCGTTTTCCACTTGAATGCTTATATTGGTGCTCTGCGTTTAAATTGAGTTGGTTTAGTTGCCAACTTAATTTTGTATTTTTATGTCAGAAAGTTGATAGTTGTGAGTCTTGTGAGCGAAGCTGATTGCCGGGAACCGTGAGGTGTATGATGCAACAAACCGATTTATTGTTTCACTAAGAGTTTACGTGACGACATGTGGTACTCATTATATTCATTCCACTATCTTGCCATTATTCTTAGGTTTACAATTTCAACATTAATGATCGTACATGCATATTTTTTGTATTATTCAAGTTATCGGCTTGCTAGATTTTTGAAGCTTGCAAAATCATAAATTACTATGGAATAAAGAAAAACTATTTAGTAAGTGTTAGCCTGATAAGCTAAGAAGTTAGATTTCAAGCTTGTTCTAAATATGATAACTATATGAAATGAAACAGCTGATGATAACGGACCGTTCGATAGTCGTTGATGAAAAACTGGAACCAGCATCCCTAATTATTTATAATCGGACCGCGCTCGAGCTTGTGTTGTGTCGAGAGCACGCACACGTACGATGGAAAATTGGCACATTCAATTGTGGTAATTTATGTCCAGCTAGTTTCATTAGCGAGCCAACGGAAGCCGGTGCTCCACAGCTCCGTTGCAAACTCCACAAATGGCTTACGTAGTCTTGTTAAACTAGTGCCTTTCGATACTAAAATGTGTATGCCAGCCCAACAGAGAGAGTTGTTCTGCTGTATCCGGCCTCAACTATATTATCAGATTTGTAATAGCTATTAGTGCCAACCACTGGAAAAGCATTGCTCCATAAGTTCATATATACGTACCTAAACTCATGCTTCAATTCACATTGGCGAAGGCAGCATATTATATGTAGATCTCAACTTTTATCGTACATACTTCTTTATCGTTTCATGAACTCATATTTTGATCCTATAAATGAACTTCTGTTGACGTCTAATAAATAAAGAATAAATAAAGGAAAGAAAAATTTCGACACAGGCGGGGGGCTTTATTTATTCTTTATTTATTAGTAATAATCCCCACATGAGGTTTTCATGAACAAAAAGATTTAAATTCTGTTGACGTCTTTAAACTAATAAGGTTTATTTTGTCGCTGGCCTTAAAAGTGAGATATTTCTGAATGATTTTTCTTTCATACAGTTAGCAAAGAACTGTACTCCCAATTAGTAAGGGAGAGTTTAGTTCCCAGCATATACTCGACGTTTTTCAAATTGCGTTCTAAATAGTAATCTGGTAGACGGCGGTGCGAAACGAGGCCAGTCAGTGCACTTAGTCGCACTACGTACTATATCAAGCACACGTGTCATCAATCAAGCCACGGGTGTATGTAGGTAAACTGGTGAGCCTGCGACACTGCTCGTCGTTGGCTCATGCTATATCCGCATGTATACACTGTATACACGCTGGCCAATGAACTCTGATATTTTTGTTTCTGCAGCAAACTTGCATCATGTTTGGCTTAAGTTCGCCATGTGCGATGATTCATTAAGTTTTTCTGGTCTCACGACAGTCACGACACAATAGTATAGGTACATTCTTTTGTATAGACAATTAAATAGTTACTTTACAGTAAATTGTTTAGAATAACTTGATTAGGTATGCCTTATCGTTTATTGTCGATTGTAATCTTCTAGCTGAACTGTGAATTCAGATTACGGTTAGAATAGTGTAAATTATGTTGTGATTGGCCATTAAATCTTATGAAGATATTTATTGTTTTTTTTCTTTTTATGTTAGTTGGATATCTGGCAAACATAAAGTTTGCGTCGCGTCATTTCTTAAGTAAAGGAAAACTTCAAATTACTAATGAATTTGTGTTGGTATTGAATCTTTCAAATGCGACATCGGCATTCAACTAAAAAGGTGAAGCCCGCCAGGATATAACGTATATGTGTTAAAATTGTAAGATCTGAATCACGCCGCCTTCCAAGAATAACACAACGCTATGTTGTTGGACGCAATTATTTCTCTCATCGTCATGTTTTCATTGTATGGCTTTCCGTCAAGCTGCTGAATAGTAATCACGCACACGCAACCGCTAGGTGCTCGGTGGCATAACAATAATCGGTTGCTATTCATATTGAACTCCACGGTTTATTAGTTGCTTATGCTGAATGTCCCTTGAGCTAGTTTTCAATGTTTTGCATAGCTTTATTTATGGCTCCGATCGTTTTAACTTCGAACTTAAAGATTGAGATTTCGGAACATCGAACTCGAATCGACACTGCTGACGTATTTTAACAATCGTCATAATAACTGTTTTTAAAAGCATCGAATTGCGTATGCTTGTTTTTGGTTATAAATACACCTGTACTGTGGGTCAAATTGAGGCACTCGTTGTATTAAACAGTATTTTATACGTCCAATTCTGCATACATACTTTTTAAGCTCCCTGGAACTACAAAATGATGAGGTGCGTTAAAGTTTAAATGAAAATGTTTTATAAATATGAGTGTATTATACGTATATTCTCACTGATGTGGTATCAACGCACAGCCGAAACTACTGTACCTAGAAATTTCTCTTATGATGTAAATAAGCACTTAGAAAGTAATTTCCTGAATTTAACCAGGTGAATTAGGGGGTGTTTGCAATTTCCTCCATTGTCAGCCTAAGTGTGAAAACTCAACTAGAATTTATCTACATTTTGATTACATTTTTAAATGATGTGTTATGGAAACGGTGAAATATCGCCCTAAAGAGGTGAATTCCGGAGATACAATAAGGATAAATCTACATAAGTACTAAAAATAAGTTATGTCACGCAGAGGAAGTTGCGTGGGACAAATTGCATTTAATATCGAAATTTTGTCCATAATCGCGTCTTGGTTGATGGATGGGTCAGAATTTTGAGTAAACAAGATCGTCTTAGTTTGGGTAAATTAATTATATGGTTTGATTAGCAAACCGTTACCGGCTACCTTCTCTCACTCGATACTCTTTCACCTTTTAAAAACTTCCACTAATTTTATTACATTAATGTATGAGTGATAACCGTGATAGCCCAGTGGGTAGAACACTTGGTTATCGTGCAAGCGACTAGTGTTCGAATCCTGGGTCGGGCCTACACCAATTTGTCTTTTCTAAAGACATATGTGTGGTTAATTTATCATGGTTGTTAACGGTGAGGGAAAACATCGTGAGGAAACCCACATGGCTGAGTTGTACTTAGTCATGTGACAGTGTATTCGTACAAAACGGCGATAGGCTTGCCCCCTATCACGTGAGTACACTGTCCATGCAAAACGTGGGTACTCTGAACACCAGGTGACAAAGTCACGTGATGTTCAGAAGTATTAGTACCTCTGCCAACCCCTTCGGGGATATTCGGCGTGAACGTTTATGCTTATTATTATAATGTATGAGTACGGGTTCTACATTCTAATGCATTCTTTCAATACAATTATAAACCTTATGTATTTATTTTTATTTATTAGTTAGTTAAAATTGCGTTTTGAATATTACGAAGTTTGTGAATCAGTTGCGCCCTTGCTGCCTTGTATGTATATTTTTGTTAGTTATGAAACATGATACCCTTCTTATATTACAAAGTGCCAAGGCAAGCAAGTCAGTTTGTTCTTTGAAAAGCATATAACGTATTTATACTTACTTTTCACGGAAAAATACACCGTTATTGACATTAAGAGTAATGATTGCTAAGTTATGATGTCGAGTGCAATTAAGTACATATTAAAGCTTTCACTAATTTGTTTAGTTGGAGGGGACCGAACAAGTTTGTATTGTAATGGTAACCTTTTAACGAAAGCAAACATGGGTCATTCACTTTTAGCGAAGCATACTTTGTGCATTGGTACATTTGATTGCTATATATTATTGTCTATAGTTATACTTGATTAGATCGCTGGGGATGCCTCATTTTTGTTTTGCTGTAGAAAAAGATAAAACATTTATTTTAGTCTGACTTCGATCCGAGCTCTATTTTGTTTCTGTTTATAAGATGTCTTCAGTAAACTTTGCTGTGTAGTGTCGGCTTAGAATAGCACTACCCCATTTCTTCCGGTGGGTGTACGTAAGAGGCGACTAACCGTATTGGGGCATTTAAGGGATTTTTGGGCGATGCGGTTGCAGACCCATCACCAACAACCCTTATTTAACCATCTTTTCCCCACTCAATTTTCCAAAAGTTGCTGAGGAATTTCTAATTCCTTAGCTCTGGCTACCTCTTCAAGGGTTTTATAGCCGTGAGTATAAGTAAGTAAGTTCAAAAAACTAAATATTATATTTCAACTATAAAGATATTAAATGTTGATGTAATGATAATAATGAAGCTAATGTTAGTAGAGGACGGCCACGAAAGACACACTTGGACCAAATTGAAAGTGTGCTCAAAAAGGCAGGCATCCGAAGTATGAAGAATAAAAGAGCATGCATGAAAAGATTGATGGATGTAGACGAAGCAAGAGAGGTTTGCCAGGATCCTACGAAGTGGCGTTCGATAGTCTATGCCTACCCCAATGGGAATTAACGGCGTGAGTATATGTATGTATGTATGTATGTGTATTAAATGACGGTACATTATACAGTATGACCCCGTATTAATACTTTAGTTAGTTTTAATTATTCTGATTTGCAAAATTAATTTGGTGTTTTTATTGAATTACACCCTGTGGTTACATCCTGTGTATTCAAAGATACATACATGAGGCTGACTACAAAACACATCTGGACATTAGTTAATCACCTATTTAATTAAACTAGTCATTAATTAATGTCACACGGTGTTATTTTGTTATTGTTTAGCTATCAGTCTAATTTGCTGACCATAATTCTGACATCTCTGCACTTGTTGCCAAGTATTCTTTTTAAATTAATTAATTACACTTTTGAAGCTATAGTTATAGTAATATATCACTAAAAACAGTATTTTGTTTCTCGTTGTCGAGAGTGAATAGTGGCAAAACTATTTTCTAGAAAGTCTAGTCCTTAGAGTAGATCGTCGTAAATTTGTTTAATATCTATCTTTATGTTATCAATCAGCCTTGTAGCGATCTGTAGATAATAATTTGAATATGATAAAAGGATAGATTTCATGTAACCTACATTTTATGATTATTTCTGACATTTATTCACAAATATGAGCAAATATTTCTATCATAAACCTATTCTATATAATATGAATATCATAAACCTACGAGCAATGTGAATGGTGTGTAGGACTATACCTATCTATATGAAATGTTTGAATTTACTCGACAATAGGCGATCAATAGATGATCTATCTATATGAAAGTGTATTCGTACAAAACGGTGATAGGCCTGCCCCCTATGCAAAAAGTGCGTACTCTGAACACCAGGTGACAAAGTCACGTGATGTTCAGAATTATAAGTACCTCTGCCAACCCCTTCGAGGATATTCGGCGTGAACGTTTATGTTAAAGTAAGCAATAAATGCAAAGTAACCACCATAATTGTTGAAAAGTATACCGTTGTCGTCAACAGTCGGTAATGTTTCAGATTATTCTGGTCGTACGCAGCTCTAACGGTAGAAACGGTAGAGGTCGGTATAAAACGAAAATGTTTTATAAATATGAGTGTATTATACGTATATTCTCACTGATGTGGTATCAACGCACAGCCGAAACTACTGTACCTAGAAATTTCTCTTATGATGTAAATAAGCACTTAGAAAGTAATTTCCTGAATTTAACCAGGTGAATTAGGGGGTGTTTGCAATTTCCTCCATTGTCAGCCTAAGTGTGAAAACTCAACTAGAATTTATCTACATTTTGATTACATTTTTAAATGATGTGTTATGGAAACGGTGAAATATCGCCCTAAAGAGGTGAATTCCGGAGATACAATAAGGATAAATCTACATAAGTACTAAAAATAAGTTATGTCACGCAGAGGAAGTTGCGTGGGACAAATTGCATTTAATATCGAAATTTTGTCCATAATCGCGTCTTGGTTGATGGATGGGTCAGAATTTTGAGTAAACAAGATCGTCTTAGTTTGGGTAAATTAATTATATGGTTTGATTAGCAAACCGTTACCGGCTACCTTCTCTCACTCGATACTCTTTCACCTTTTAAAAACTTCCACTAATTTTATTACATTAATGTATGAGTGATAACCGTGATAGCCCAGTGGGTAGAACACTTGGTTATCGTGCAAGCGACTAGTGTTCGAATCCTGGGTCGGGCCTACACCAATTTGTCTTTTCTAAAGACATATGTGTGGTTAATTTATCATGGTTGTTAACGGTGAGGGAAAACATCGTGAGGAAACCCACATGGCTGAGTTGTACTTAGTCATGTGACAGTGTATTCGTACAAAACGGCGATAGGCTTGCCCCCTATCACGTGAGTACACTGTCCATGCAAAACGTGGGTACTCTGAACACCAGGTGACAAAGTCACGTGATGTTCAGAAGTATTAGTACCTCTGCCAACCCCTTCGGGGATATTCGGCGTGAACGTTTATGCTTATTATTATAATGTATGAGTACGGGTTCTACATTCTAATGCATTCTTTCAATACAATTATAAACCTTATGTATTTATTTTTATTTATTAGTTAGTTAAAATTGCGTTTTGAATATTACGAAGTTTGTGAATCAGTTGCGCCCTTGCTGCCTTGTATGTATATTTTTGTTAGTTATGAAACATGATACCCTTCTTATATTACAAAGTGCCAAGGCAAGCAAGTCAGTTTGTTCTTTGAAAAGCATATAACGTATTTATACTTACTTTTCACGGAAAAATACACCGTTATTGACATTAAGAGTAATGATTGCTAAGTTATGATGTCGAGTGCAATTAAGTACATATTAAAGCTTTCACTAATTTGTTTAGTTGGAGGGGACCGAACAAGTTTGTATTGTAATGGTAACCTTTTAACGAAAGCAAACATGGGTCATTCACTTTTAGCGAAGCATACTTTGTGCATTGGTACATTTGATTGCTATATATTATTGTCTATAGTTATACTTGATTAGATCGCTGGGGATGCCTCATTTTTGTTTTGCTGTAGAAAAAGATAAAACATTTATTTTAGTCTGACTTCGATCCGAGCTCTATTTTGTTTCTGTTTATAAGATGTCTTCAGTAAACTTTGCTGTGTAGTGTCGGCTTAGAATAGCACTACCCCATTTCTTCCGGTGGGTGTACGTACGAGGGCTGCTATTTATGTATCCGGAATAAAAAAAAGAAACAAACATATATCAATTAATATGGTTTTATTGCTTCTCAAAATATTCGCCGCTCAGATCTATACACTTTTGCATGCGTTGAAACCAATTTTCATAGCACTTTTTCCACTCAGACTGAGGTATCTCCAAAACGTGCATTTTGAACGCATCGACTGCCTCTTCGCGGCTCGAAAAACGTTGACCACGTAATTTTTTCTTCACATTTGGAAATAAATAAAAATCATTGGGTGCCAAATCAGGGCTGTACGGCGGATGACCTGTCAATTCGATCTTTTGAGCTTCTAAAAACTGAGTTGTGACGGCCGACCTGTGACAGCTAGCATTGTCGTGATGCAGAATGATTCTACGTTGTCGGTTAGTCTTTCTTATTTGTTCAAAGACTTCCGGCAAACAAATGGTCGTATACCACTCCGAATTAACAGTTTTACGATTCTCTAAAGGCACTGTAGCTACATGGCCATTTATACCAAAAAAACAAGCGACCATTTGCTTCAATGTGCTTTTTGCACGAATAACTTTTGTTGGGTTCGGCTCATCTTGGAACACCCACACCGTGGACTGCTGCTTAGTTTCGGGGTCGTAAGCGTAGATCCAAGATTCGTCACCTGTGTAGATATTATAAACAGCTTTTGACGCACCACGGTTGTATTTTTTTAACATTTCTTTGCACCAATCGACACGAGCCTGTTTTTGATCAATACTCAAGTTGTGCGGAATCCAACGGGAGCAAATTTTTTTTACAGCTAAATGTTCATGAAGTATCTTATGTATGCTCGTCATACTAATGCCCAGAGATGCCTCTATCTCACGATATGTAACATGACGATCTTGAGTTATTAGTTCCCGGACAGCATCGATGTTTTGAGGTACAACGACCGTTTTAGGGCGACCTTCTTTAATTTCATCAGTAAGCTTAGATCGTCCACGATTAAACTCGCTAAACCAGTGATACACAGTGGTCTTTGAGGGTGCTTCATCCCCAAAAGTCGAAGTAAGCTGATCGATGCACTGTTTTTGAGTTAGACCACGCCGAAAATCGTAAAAAATCATGGCACGAAAATGTTCACGAGTTAAATCCATGGTGGTGAAGACACGCAATTTTCAAAATGACGCTACGATGTGAAAACAATTGACAGTCACATAAAAATAAATGTATTCTAAAGCTAAAGAGTTCTATTTTTAAATGATGTAATTACTTTTTAAATTATTGTTCTGTAAGTGGCCAGTTCCGGATACATAAATAGCAGCCCTCGTAAGAGGCGACTAACCGTATTGGGGCATTTAAGGGATTTTTGGGCGATGCGGTTGCAGACCCATCACCAACAACCCTTATTTAACCATCTTTTCCCCACTCAATTTTCCAAAAGTTGCTGAGGAATTTCTAATTCCTTAGCTCTGGCTACCTCTTCAAGGGTTTTATAGCCGTGAGTATAAGTAAGTAAGTTCAAAAAACTAAATATTATATTTCAACTATAAAGATATTAAATGTTGATGTAATGATAATAATGAAGCTAATGTTAGTAGAGGACGGCCACGAAAGACACACTTGGACCAAATTGAAAGTGTGCTCAAAAAGGCAGGCATCCGAAGTATGAAGAATAAAAGAGCATGCATGAAAAGATTGATGGATGTAGACGAAGCAAGAGAGGTTTGCCAGGATCCTACGAAGTGGCGTTCGATAGTCTATGCCTACCCCAATGGGAATTAACGGCGTGAGTATATGTATGTATGTATGTATGTGTATTAAATGACGGTACATTATACAGTATGACCCCGTATTAATACTTTAGTTAGTTTTAATTATTCTGATTTGCAAAATTAATTTGGTGTTTTTATTGAATTACACCCTGTGGTTACATCCTGTGTATTCAAAGATACATACATGAGGCTGACTACAAAACACATCTGGACATTAGTTAATCACCTATTTAATTAAACTAGTCATTAATTAATGTCACACGGTGTTATTTTGTTATTGTTTAGCTATCAGTCTAATTTGCTGACCATAATTCTGACATCTCTGCACTTGTTGCCAAGTATTCTTTTTAAATTAATTAATTACACTTTTGAAGCTATAGTTATAGTAATGTTACGACATCTGTTCGCAAGTAGGAGATAGGATTTGCCACTACTAGATAACAGATGGCGTTACTAGTATTCTAATAAGTAAAGGAATTACTAGATGTTTCTCGAATATCGACTTTTCGAGAATGTGGTACTAGAACTTTCTGTAATATTCGCGTATTTGAGATTTGGCATATATAAAGAGCGACGCGTGCTACGGAGTGATTCGAGTGCGAAGAACTAAAGCGAGAACAAGCGAAATACTAGAGCGAAGAAATTAAATACGACAGTGCAGTGATATACGGATTACGGAAATAAGCTTGACGGTGTGGACAGTGTTACTATAACGGAGTAAATTAGTGTTGTTAATTAGTGCGAGTATCGATAGTTAATTATCGATAGTGTTTGTTGTGTTGTGTAAAGTGCGTTATTGGTCAATAAATATAATTACACCTTATTGCACGAAAGTGTGACTGGTATTTATCAAATTAAGAACCCGGTACGTAACAATTGGTGTCAGAAGTGGGATTTGAAGATGCCAGTTATGCCGAAGGAAGACGGAAGAGAGGGTGTGAAGACACGCGCTCAGAAAGCCGCAGAGGGTGAACAGCTGTCGGAAATGAGTTCATCGGTCACGAACCCTCGGAGTGACATTCCAGAGGAGACGTCCGCGGTGACTAACGCGCCGTCTACATCAACGGCGCCGGCGGCCGCAACTAATACTGACTTGACGATGATAGTTGAAATGTTTCAAAGCATGCGTGAAGCACAACAAAGCATACAGGATGTTGTGAAAAACATACATTCGGAGGTACAGGATGTTAAAAAAAACATACATTCGGAGGTACAGGGTGTTGTGAAACAAGAAGTTCGTGAGTTGCGCGAGGAACAGCAAACTAAGTTCTCACAAGTTCTCACTGCGGTCAATGAAGTCAGTGGTCGGGTGGTTACTGTGGAAAAAGACGTAGAGCAGATGAAGGAGCAGGTAACCACTATTGAGAAAGATATCGATGACATGAAGACCGACTTCCGCGGAATGGAGAAAAGGGTTCTGCAGCTTGAATCACGACCGGTCAAGGTTGTCTCCGGTGAGAATGTAGTAGCTGTCCATGGTCCTCGTGTGAAGGTTCCTCCCTACGACGGAACAACATCCTGGTCGGCGTATAGACATCAGTTCCAGACTGTTGCGGCTGCCAATGGTTGGACTGATGAACAGTGTTTGACTGCACTGACGGTGGCGCTCCGAGGTCAAGCACTGTCAGTAATAGAGGCGCTGCCGACTCCGAGTGGTGGTTTCAAGGACCTGCTGGATGCGTTGGAGTCTCGCTATGGAGAGCGACACCTGGAGCACGTGTTCCGCGCTCAGCTGCGTGATAGGGTTCAGCGTTCTGGAGAGGGACTTCAGCAGTGGGCCCTTGAAATCGAGAAGCTCGTCCGCAAGGCCTATCCCAGTGTAGATCCGAAGACGGTGGAAATGAACCTGGTGCAAGCATTCGTCGACGGCATCAGAGATATCGAAGTGAGAACAGCGGTGAGACTTCAACACCACACGTCTCTCAAGGATGCCTTGGCGAACGCTCTAGAAGTTGAAGCTTGCCGCCAGGATACGCGCCAAACTCATCGACTTCGTGAGATTACGGAAGCAAATGAGGACGTCAAGGTCATTAAAGCACCCGTCGGAAGGAGTACTGGACCGATTTGTTATGGCTGCGGGAAAAGGGGCCATTTGAGATTAAGTTGCCCGCTGAGGGAAAGAATGCAAGATGTACATTCCCTAGTGCGTGAAAATGGTTTACATGCTAGTGAAAAGATGAAAACCAGATATGACCGTAAAGCTTACACGCCGCGTTTCGAAGAGGGTATGCTCGTCTGGTTACACAATCCAACTCGCCAGAAAGGGAAGTCCCCTAAGTTACAAAATAGGTGGGAAGGACCGTACAAGGTGGTCACTAGAATAAACGATGTAACGTACAGAATTCAACGCCAACCTAGAGGGGCTTCGAAAATAGTTCACATCGATCGACTTGCGAAGTACCATGGAAGCAATAATACTCGGGACGAGTATTAATGTAAGGAGGGGGTAATGTTACGACATCTGTTCGCAAGTAGGAGATAGGATTTGCCACTACTAGATAACAGATGGCGTTACTAGTATTCTAATAAGTAAAGGAATTACTAGATGTTTCTCGAATATCGACTTTTCGAGAATGTGGTACTAGAACTTTCTGTAATATTCGCGTATTTGAGATTTGGCATATATAAAGAGCGACGCGTGCTACGGAGTGATTCGAGTGCGAAGAACTAAAGCGAGAACAAGCGAAATACTAGAGCGAAGAAATTAAATACGACAGTGCAGTGATATACGGATTACGGAAATAAGCTTGACGGTGTGGACAGTGTTACTATAACGGAGTAAATTAGTGTTGTTAATTAGTGCGAGTATCGATAGTTAATTATCGATAGTGTTTGTTGTGTTGTGTAAAGTGCGTTATTGGTCAATAAATATAATTACACCTTATTGCACGAAAGTGTGACTGGTATTTATCAAATTAAGAACCCGGTACGTAACAGTAATATATCACTAAAAACAGTATTTTGTTTCTCGTTGTCGAGAGTGAATAGTGGCAAAACTATTTTCTAGAAAGTCTAGTCCTTAGAGTAGATCGTCGTAAATTTGTTTAATATCTATCTTTATGTTATCAATCAGCCTTGTAGCGATCTGTAGATAATAATTTGAATATGATAAAAGGATAGATTTCATGTAACCTACATTTTATGATTATTTCTGACATTTATTCACAAATATGAGCAAATATTTCTATCATAAACCTATTCTATATAATATGAATATCATAAACCTACGAGCAATGTGAATGGTGTGTAGGACTATACCTATCTATATGAAATGTTTGAATTTACTCGACAATAGGCGATCAATAGATGATCTATCTATATGAAAGTGTATTCGTACAAAACGGTGATAGGCCTGCCCCCTATGCAAAAAGTGCGTACTCTGAACACCAGGTGACAAAGTCACGTGATGTTCAGAATTATAAGTACCTCTGCCAACCCCTTCGAGGATATTCGGCGTGAACGTTTATGTTAAAGTAAGCAATAAATGCAAAGTAACCACCATAATTGTTGAAAAGTATACCGTTGTCGTCAACAGTCGGTAATGTTTCAGATTATTCTGGTCGTACGCAGCTCTAACGGTAGAAACGGTAGAGGTCGGTACGGCACGGCTGCGAAGCGCATATCCGCCGCCATTGTACGAACTCGTGAACTCTGCTATGCTTTTGACTGTCATACTTTCTTTTCTCTCTATTGTTCGATTTAGCTCATTCGTTGGATTGCTTTGCTGTGTGAATCAGTTGCAGTCACACTGTCACTGTGTTGCTACAAAATAACTATGTAATCATGCTAGATATATTATTTCGGATATCTATGAGTACACAGAGTAGTAGAGTTCACAGTACCATTCCAATTGATCCATTTAAATTTCTACAACGTTTAAGACAAAGCCTCCCAAGAGATGATACTTAAGTGCAACCTACCCTGCATAAATAATTGTCAATATGATATAGTCAAGCCCACAAAGCATTTTTTTTATTTTACTGTCGCTCAATCGAATAAACCATTATTCTGGAAACTGAAGTAATGTTTGTTATGGAGTTGTATCGTTATCCAATGCTATTTTAAAACGCAATGTATCGCCAATTACAAAGCAATAACAAATTGACGGTTACTACATAACTATACTATTTTGATTATACGCTCAGTGTAATTACCCAAATCCATGAATAGTCAATCGACCACAAAGAAACAATTATTATGTGTACGTCCGATCATTTTTTATTCATAGAGGAAAACTAAACTGGGGGAAGTTACAACTCATGTGCAGACATGAAAGTGGAATGGAAATTAACATATGAAATCTCCGAGCTAGACCTAGTGACATGCTCCGTACAATGTAGCTATTTATAAACCAGCTATTTAAATATTGGAATCAAACTGAAGCGGTTTTCAACTCTGTTATAGGTCCAGTTAGTTCGATTTAAATACATTGATAAGTGAAAAAACTCCCTCGATACTTCCCCACTGAAGTTTATTAGAACATAAATATGTATTTTAACAAATTACATACATTTTTGAGCCATGATTTATTAAAAAGGGTAATAGTATATCGTTGAGTCATTGTGATGAAGTCCATGTCCATCGTCGGCATAAAACGATAAAAAACGTATTTTTTATGTCTTTCTGTTAGATAAAACCGCACATTATATACAAAAATGCAGAGCTGACCACACATCAAACTCGACATTGACAATATAATTAAAACTTTCGCTTGGCTTCCAATAGAAGCTTTCACTCTTTGTTGTAATAATATATGAAAGGACAGTGCTATTTGGGCGAAATTTTTAATAACTTGTCTAGCTTCCCGCCTGTGTCGAAATTTTTATTTCCTTTATTTATTCTTTATTTACTTGTCTAGCTTCCCTTAATGTTTTATCAATTCTCCAGTTTCATGAATGACGTATCGAAATATAGTTGCGGAGATCTATGCTCTATATTATACCACCAAAGCATTAAATAATAATATTTTATTAAAATGTTAATTGAAAAACAACCTAGTTTAGTTTTGTCTCAGAATGCCTTTAGACATTTTGCAGTCGTATTCATACAAAGGTTTTTAAATACCTATATAGGTTGCAGACCTTTAAATCAAACTCCGGGCCACTTTAAATTATTTATAAAATTATTCATGATACAACTACCACTTGTACAAATCATTAAATATTTTATTCATTCTCATTAACACTATTTACAACCTTATCAGCTTAAGAGATTTACATAGTAAAACTTTTTTACCAGTTGGTATTTGTAAGATAAAATTTAATAAGTCAAATTATTTACATGTCATACATATATAGTTTTGTCTGGAGCGTTTTTCTATAGCAATTAAAGGCATATCTAAAAACGATATTTTAAATAATTTTATACTCAATGTGTATGTTTACCTTTCCACTCTCTGTTCATTTTATAAATTAATATGTTGCTAACTGCCTAGTTATATAATTTTAAACATCCAGAATACAGATAGTAATGGCATGGAAATAATTTGTGATCTTGATAAGTTAGGATAAATATGTATCAGGCGGGTGACTTATTCTGGTCTTGTAACGGCACCATCTCCTGGGCAGCTCCATTCGCTTGTGCTGTATTCGCGGCCCGAGGTGCTGAACTAAATCTGGATTTCAAACTAGTCCAATTCTTTTTTATGGCGATGCCTGCTATAACAACAATCATGCCAGCTACTATTAACCCTATGACGGTTTTGTCGACCGCTCCTGAGTCGGTTGAAGTAGTTGCTGCACCGATTTTAATGTTCGTATCTGTAGGAGTATCCACAGGTTCTTGAAGTGGTGTTCGCAGACCACTCTTTGTTTGCATAATAGACAACTTTTCTTTATCTACTGCTGTTCGAAGAGAATAATCATTTTCAGATGTTATTTCCTCTGGGTTAGATATGCTTGTATTTTTTGTACTTTGTTTCTGAATGTTTTTTGGGTCAGCGTCAGCACTAACCTCACCGTATTTTTCTGTTCCTTCGTTCTGATTTAAAGTATCTGCCATTGAGTTGCTCAAAGCAATAGTTCCCGGTAAATTAGCTTCAAGGAATTCATCTCCGATTTGCGCCAATTTATTAGGACATTCGACTAAATCGGTTTCACAGGTACTTATGCAGACCACTTCCATAGATTCAGAAAAATATTCACATATATTGTTAGCTTCATCTTTGCTAGCTTCGGGTAGTACAATTTTGCGTAAATTTTTCAAATTGAATAGATGATGTACAGATATAGGCTAGAAACAAAGATTTTTTTTTTTTAGTAAAAATGAAATATATTTAGTGGTAGTATAGAATGCCATTTACATCAACTACTACAGTAATAATACGGTCATTTAATATTTTTGTTCATGAAAACCTCATGTTGGGATTATTACTAATAAATAAAGGAAAGAAAAATCTCAACACAGGCGGGAATCGAACCCGCGACCTCGGGTATACGCCCCCGTCGCTCTGCCAATTGAATTTCCGTGTCAATGGCTGCCAGCGCGAAATTCTTCTATCCTTTATTTCTTTTACACGTTTAAGTAGTGTTAGCGTTTCCTACCTCCGAATTTTTTACTAGTTCGGAAGGAATTATTTCTTTCCTTTTATATATTCTTTATTTATTAGTAATAACACGGTCAGTTGATCTCCGAACCAAAAAAATATTTAAATTGTAGGGTAATTTCATGATTTAGTCTAGATTATTATATGACCAAATTTAATCAAAATATTTCCAAAATCTGGGAGGCTGGGCCGGGGCGCTAGTGTATGAAAATATACATGTTTTTACTTAATTATAAATATTTCTACTTACTTCTCTTATGTCGTTACGACCCAAGTCCAGATCTTCCAAATTATTTAAACTCATACTGTTTTTCAAATCTTGCGGATATTCTAACAAACGATTGTTTCCAAGAGAGATTTTCACTAATCCCGGAAGCTCACTTATGGACTGTAATATAAGAAATATATAAGTTACTGAATAGGTATTACTAATCTACTTGCTCTATTATTTGATAGAAAACTTACGCCATGTGCTATAGACATTATTGAGTTGTCATCTAATAGTAACACCTTTAGGTTCTTCAGAGATGAAATAGTTGAAGGTATAACTGTGATATGGTTTTGCCTTAGATTGAGTGTAGTAGTTCTAGGATCTAAATTAGATGGGAAATCTTTTAATCCTTGGTTGGCACAGTTTACTGTAAAGCTAAACTCCCCTTCCGTACTACACGAACAAACATCAGGACATGCTGTTTGATTCTCTTCCCCAGTAGACGATTCTGTAGTAAAATCCTCAAGAGGTGGAATCGTCGATGTTTCTATGGGATCTGAAAATGGGTCTTCGGTGATACCAGAACCGCTACCTTCAGCATCTTCTGATTTTGGAATATCCAGTGTTATAAGATCATCGTTTTCTTGTGAGAAAGATATTTCATTATCATTTTGTGCCAGTGTGTCTCTCCATCTGAAATTTATAAAATTGATTCGTTTATACTTTATAACATACTTTATTTTACTAGTAGTTGTGTTAATTTTGGATTTAGTTGCTGTTTGGCTCTTCTAAAAACTACCAAATTTTTACCGCTGCTTGGAATCACAAGATCCGTCATATAATAACAGATCGATGTGACGCGTTCCTATTCAAAGAAACTGAAATTATTACCCTGAAGGGCGTCTTTGTGTTTGCTTTGAGGTACATAAAATAGTTTCTAAAACAAACATTTTAAGTATCACCGTTGTATCATCGGTGATTTGCAACTTTACAGTTATATGTAATGAGCGTAATGTAAAGTCGGGTTACCATAATGATAGTTGATAATCAGTTAATTTTATATTTTCTTATTGACTCATTAAGATAATAAACTTCATTAATAACGTGAGTGCGCAAGAAATAATCTTATCATCCCAAAACATACCAATACTGTGTCTACGAATAAACTTGCCTATTACTTTCCGTATTATTTCAGTACTATATAATACGTTTAACAGTGATTAAAGAGTACAGTATATCACAAACGAGTTTATAGACATAACCAACCAAATGTTATACCAAAAACTAAATTTTCACGACCTTGCCTAATGTAAACACAGCGAGTCTATAGAAAAGTTGGTCACGTCATACACTCTAAGTAGATATGTTTTAATCTATTCATTGTACATTATTTCATGATTATTCTATTATTTTCGAAATCAATTCTTTTTTTGGGCTTAGGACACAATTCAGAAGTTTACTTAATAGAGCTCTATTGGAGGTTTCTTGATTAAAGAAGCTAAGAAAATAGTATTCTGGATCTTTAGTGTAGTGGGCTTAATCCATTAGTAAAATACACGTATTACTATAAAAGTAAAAAATAACTTACGCAGCAATCGCACACAAAATGAATATCAGATGCTTGTATTCCATGTTAGTCACTTAACACTTGACTGAAGCCCTATAGAATTTGCGAAATCACCCCGCCCTATTGTGAGTGTTCAGGACGCATAGCTAACTAACACTTTCATGTATCGCGTTATCACTCAGTGATAAGATTGTGCACACCGTCGGCGCAACGTTATCAACAATCAAACTTGATAGTGTCACACACCGTACCCGACTCCACACACATGTGAATAAGCTTCATACAATTACCACAACTTAGCGAATATTAAGTGTGACCGCCTTTGCTACCTATCTCACTCGCGTTTTGTTTGGACCATGGATCTGCAATCTTTGTTACACTTGCTCTACACGCTTGTTAGGATCTTATTTGAAACATATTTGAAATGAATATGTGTGTAACTTATTGTTTGCACCTTGTATTATTACTTAGCAACTATTCAACCAACACATAATGTACATTGAATGGTTAATTTATACTTGTCCCACCTGTTGGCAAGGACTGTTCGAACTGGAGTTCTTAGGTATCTTTATTAAATAATATATTTATTTGCAATGTATTTACCTGCTTAAATAAAATTGCGGATAAGACTTTCACGACATAGGATTTTGGAGAATATGTGATTTGTAGACAATGCACAACTATAACCACCATCATATAATCCACGCCGTTTTAGTCTTCTACTTGAGGTTTCAGTATTTCTATCAATGGATCTATTTACTCTTTATAAAAACACTAGACCTGCAAAATACTCGTAATGTGTCTCAAACATCTGGTAAATGTAATGAAGTAAATTTCTACTCCTAGATTCAATATTTAATGTTAAATAAGCGAATCCTTGTGTTTCACAAATGTGTATCAGAAGCTCAATCAGATTGTAGGTCAGAATATTTATAACCGACGGTTTCCAGCGGTCCAAGCTGAATGTTCTATTTTAGGTGTTAGTCGTTATTGGAATTCTGACACTTAACAGATGACGAACAGAGTGTATAGTAGTTAACCTAGTTTGTATTCAACTTGGCCTATTTTGTATTTATGAATTTTCCATTTCTGATATTATGTATTTGGTAAATTTTTCGTCAGAAGTGATAATAAATTGCAATCGCATTATCGCATTGCGACAAACGTGAATCTGCCCTTTTCATATCGAAATCTGCATGTTTACTGTATCCACTAATGAATATGCAATCAATGACATATAATTAGTAGCCAGATTATAATTTCGGAAAAGATGGTAACAAAAGAGTGCTTAGCTTATGACTCTTCGCCCAATCAGCGCTAAACATGCTTATCCATATCCATCTGCTACGCTAACCGTAGCTCTCAAGAAACCAATATAATGTCTTCGTGGCTCAAATTTATAAAGGTATGCTGAATCATCGCTAATGGGAATCATCTCATGAGCGTCTTGAAGTATCCATATCATACCAAAACCAATATCAAGATAAGTTATATTTATGTATCACCTGGCTCTCCTCACAACAACTATCTATACCACCATTTTCTAGTGTCCATTGCTCAGGTTGGACCGATAATGACACTAATGTACACAAATGTGTCTCAACTTGTATTTTAATCGTAGAAATAATAATATGTGCTCTAGTGAAAATTGTATTGTGATTATTACAAAATAAACGATTTATTTATTTCTTATTCTCCGTAGTACTGCAACGGCGGCGACCTAGCGGACTACCTGCAGGCCAACCGGCTGCTGAGCGAGGGCACCATCCGGCTGTTCCTGCGGCAGCTGGCCGAGGCGATGCGCGCCATCCACGCCAAGGGCATCGTGCACCGGGATCTCAAGCCTCAAAACATACTGCTTACACATAATGTGGCGCCCCCGCGAGCGCCGCATCCAGCAGATATTACGCTTAAAATTGGTAAGGACATCTTGTGTTTTTATTGTTTTGCAGTCCTGGTTTTCAGACCTTTTGGGCAAAGGTAATACATTTGTCCAATCGCGCACCGGTACCTCAAGCCGCAGAATATACTGCTAACTCATAGAGTAGCCCAAACGCGTGCGCCGCATCCAGCTGATATTACGCTTAAAATTGGTAACGACACCTTCTTTTTTGTTGTCTCATGGGCGTGGTTTTCAGATCTTTTGAGCCAAGGTAATCACATCTGTCCGATTGTGCACGCGTCGGACCCTTAAAGTTTGGCATATTGACAGCTCTTAAATATGCAGCTTGATTTGTCGGAGGGTGTCAATGCTGAGTTAAAAATACAAATTATTTATTTCGGAGTTAGTTTGGCAAAGTAGTATCTTACCCCATTTCTTCCGGTGGGTGTACGTAAGAGGCGACTAACGGTATTGGGGATTCTAAGGGATTTTGGGCGATGCGGTTGGAGACCCATCACCAACAACCTTTATTTTGCCATCTTTTCCCCACTTAACTTTCCAAAAGTGGCTGAGGAACTTCTAGTTCCTTAGCTCTGGCTACCCCTTCTAGGGATTTATAGCCGTGAGTATATGTATGTATGTATGTTGTTTTTTTAGTGTTTACTTTTTGGCTAAAACTAAGATAGAGACATAAGTTATGTCACATAACCCTCCAAATTGAGCTACCAAGTCTATTAAATATATACTTCTGATCAGATCCTGACCAGAAGTCCTTGGTATTAAAACATTCGTATTACGATGGTCTCGTTGAGACTTGTTGAACTAAAGCAAACTTTGATAAATTCACAGATTGTGAAGGGCATCTTGTAGGTGTAGATTTTCAAGCAAATGTAACGATTTGATAACACAATAATTTAAAGCGGGCTTTCATAACATCTCATTCAGCCTCTGAACTCAAAGAGATCTTTCGTTTATTAGACCTCAAGTATTGGTATTGTTTGCGTATCTTTTAGTTTCCTTTTGGTCACCTACAATTGTATTATAATGTATGTAGATTTGGTGTGAATTACTAAATAGTCATAATCATATATTTATGAGTGTCGAGTTTTTACTTCGGGTTTATTAAAGTATAGTACAATTTGCATGTAAAAATAAAAGAGACCTATCTCAAATAACACCCATTATTTAACTTTGAGATAACAGAAAGTAGGTTTTAGATATCTGCTGATAATATAGTTAAATTATATTTGTCTTTGCTTTTCTAGCCGACTTCGGTTTCGCGAGGTTTTTGGAAGAAGGAAACATGGCAGTTACGCTATGCGGTTCACCCATGTATATGGTAATGTAACATTATAATCATATTTTTACTCTTAGTTTCGGATTAAAATAGCATTGACTCATTTATACCCATAGAGACGATTAAGGATATTGGAAATTTTTAAGTCATCTTTGGTCAATGTGGCTGTTGATCCATTCTCTAACTTTTTTTTATATTTTTTTCCCACTTGACTTTTAAGTTGCTGAAGAATTTCTCTTGAAGAATCCTGAAGCTGTGGCTCCCAATTCTTGACAATAATAGCCGTGATTATATGATGAACTATTATTATCCATATGCAAGAACTACAAAAAAATGTAAAATTATACTAATAAACCACAAAACCCAACAGGCCCCAGAAGTGATAATGTCTCTGAAATACGACGCCAAAGCGGACCTATGGAGTCTGGGCACCATCGTGTACCAGTGCCTCACCGGCAAGGCGCCGTTTCAGGCCACCACGCCTCACGAGCTCAAAGCCTTCTATGAGAATAGCATAGATCTTCAGCCTAAGTAAGTTGTTTTTAAAGTTAATATTTGGATCCTTGTGAGGAGCAGGAATTTTAAGAAAGATAAAAAACTTTGGGTACATTATAAAAAAAAAGTCAAAAAGTTTATTTTTCAGAATTAAGTTAAATACAAAAGTTTTTTGAACGTCAAAATGATTATACTAAAGCACATTATATCCAACTCAAACTCAAGAGCTACTAAAACTTCTAAACATCATGTGACATTATTGTCACCTAGTGTTCAGAGTACTCCTGTTTTGCTTGAACAGTGCACTCACGTGATAGGGAACAGGCCTATCGCCGTTCAGGATTGTTAAAGTTTAATCATAAAATTTACAGACTGAAAATCACCGTTTATTGCTATAGAATAATCATTGACCTTTATCCTGATAACGAAATAATTGAATGTGTAATTTAATATGTGTGAGTTACGTTTAATGTTTTTAACATTAGCCGCCCTAACACACGCAACTAACAATAAACGAAAATACTGCATAAACAGTTTGGAATGGCAAATATGCTTGTTGCTAAGGTCTTTTTTAGGGTTCCGTAGCCAAATGGCAAAAACGGGACCCTTATAGATTCGTCATGTCTGTCTGTCTGTCCGTCCGTCCGTCCGTCCGTCCGTATGTCACAGCCAGTTTATTCCGAAACTATAAGAACTACATTATTGAAAATTGGTGCGTAGATGTATTCTGTAAACCGCATTAAGATTTTAAAATAAAAACTGAAAAAAAACCAAAATTTTTAGGGTTCCCCATACATAGAACTGAAACTCAAAATTTTTTTTTCCATTAAACCTATACGTGTGGGGTATCTATCAAAAGGTATTTGAAAATGATGTTGAGGTTTCTTATATCATTTTTTTCAAAACTGAATAGTTTGCGCGAGAGACTTTTCCAAAGTGGTAAAATGTGTGTCCCCCCCCCGTGACTTCTAAAATATGGGCATGATAAAACTGAAAAAAATATATGATGTGTATTACTATACAAACTACTAAAGAAAATTGGTTTGAATGAGATCTAGCCAGAATTTCTATTTTTAAACGTCATAAATCAAATTACTTACTGATTTTCATATGTATCATTGTACTATGTTACCTACCTGCTGCTAGTGCTGCTACGGAACCCTTCATTAGCGAGTCCATCTCGCTCTTGGCCGCTTTTTTAAATAATGGTGATAGGAGTTTTTATTTGGAGCTGCTTCATTTAGTAAAATTGTTTTATCTGGCACAATATGTTAATATTAAAAATCTGTACAGTGCGCTACATATATAATATTTTTTTAGGTTTAGTATAATTTTCATGGCATCTTTTTTGTGACCATAATTCTTATCATTGTCGTGGGAACAGTTTATGGTGTGAGCCGAGGAGTGACCTCAGTTTTATAACTCTTTGTTTAATCAAACTTGGCTTATTAATGATACATGTTTAGGTTTACTTACGAAACTTTGGATGTAGTGTTAAACATACGTTCTCTGCAAAGGATGTTTATCGCCAAAACAACAGTAATCAATAAATAAGTTGGTAGCAGCGTTGCATGTATCCTCGATATGATGATTAGACTTCTCGTATGGATAATTTTACTAACCGATTCATTGCTTGTTATCTAACGTATAAAATATGTGTCATGTGTGCGTGCAATACATTATTTCGCGCAGTTTTATTTTTCTGAATGACGTTCTATATAGACAATGATATCTTTGAATACGTTTTTGTATGACATCCATGGTTTTAATTAGTTTTGATTAAAACACGAATTAGTCATGTTTCTTTTTATTCCGGCAATGCATTTTGATCTAAATCCCTCACATAAAATGTAGTTGGATATTAATTTACAATTTTAATATAATTTAGTTGAATAATTAACGTATAAATCGTTCAATTAACACATATTTCGTTGTTTTTGCTGTCCATTAACTAGTTTATGCTAATTGTATTTTGTATGGCAACCATTCTACCGTATAGTAATTTATGATCCATGTTTACAACATTACTTGTTAATTGTTAAAAAACTTCGATAGTTTTAATAACAGTACTATTGTGAAAGTAGTTTACACATTTGCTGCCCCGAGACTGAGCAAAAATCGCAATTTTTTGCTCAATTCATCTGCATAAACATGATAAATAACATAAATTCAGCACCTAGCCTTAAATAAACATACAAACACACTCCGCATTAGGGTAGATCCTGACAAACCTCTCGAGGTTAACCCACATTCATATAACGTTATATTAATTGAAATTCCCTTTTCTTTATAGGATGCCATCCGGAACAAGCTCAGACCTCTGCAACCTGCTTGTAGGGCTTCTGCGACGAAATCCACGCGAAAGATTACCGTTCGAAATGTTCTTCAACCATCCCTTTCTTCAGAGGCCCAAATCGACATCGATCAATGGTGAGTGAACAGAGTCTTTATATGCTCGCATAATAACGGTCATAATTTAATTAGGAATAACGTTTAAGGATAGTTAACCATAACAATTTCAGCCATAACTGTTCTCACATAGCTTTTACTGACTTAACCTGATGTGCCATTAAAGTTACTAAGGATAAGTTTTCAATGCATAATTTTTGTACATAGTTAACCCACCCCAAAATAAAATATTATTTGCAACTTACGGATGGCCCAAAAGGCTACCGCGCCGCACCTGAACTTATTTTTTATCACCTTAAGACTATTATGCCTAGTAAAATGCATATAGTACCACAAATCGTTATGCTCAAAACTTATTATGCCAAAAATCGTTAATGCAATAGTATCATAGTGTAATTTTATTTATATTTCGTTGTGAATAAGAAGAAAAATCTTATGCGACTAAAGGAATCTCAAAGAATATCTACATTTATGGCGCGATATGATATATTGGTTGCGATTAATAAATACTCGAATGACCTACACCTAATTACCATCGCATTGATTAACTGGTGCATGTATTAGTGTGACTAATCGGCCGCGTGTTACTTGTATTGTTTTCGTTGCAAAACTTCGGTAATTGCGTTTTCAATGTAAATTTTATTTGTTGACATTGTCTTGTATGCATGTTTTGAAATATTTTAGTTGAATGTTGGGATTTAAGGGACTGGATACTTCATGTGAAGTTTTAGTAATAACTTTTATGATGATATGAAAATGGTAATTAATTACTATTTGATATAAATTCTCATGTTTCAATGCTTTAGAATCTTGTGGACCTAAAATGCAATACTGGATAATATATCGTCCTAGACTTATACAGAGAAACAATTATTTGCATCATGGTACAAACAACTACAATTACGTCACTTATTCGAAAAGCTATTTTTAAAAATCTATTAGTTTATAAAATGACATCATAATGTCAGTTCAGGTTTTTTTTGAGTTAAGTAATATTAGCTGGTATATATTCTGGTATTACTTGCATGACTGAATTTTGATATTTAACGTAGTTCACGTGAATAATAATTTGGGGTTGGGCATTAATAAGTGGCTACTAACATAATGATAATATCAGAAATCCTTCACGTTTCGACAATTTAGTCTACCTAAGTCCAAAACCAATAATTTAGAGTTACTTAGAGTAGTTGTAGTATATAGTATATTAATGCGAGTTTTTTTAATAGGTTTGGACGCCGAGTTACCGGATATAGCAGAGCGCTCGCCGGCACGACCCGATGAGAGAAGACGACTATCACATGGTACAAAACTTAATATTACTTTGATCATGCATCATCATCGATGTCTATTGTGGGATATTGGTCTCCTCATAGTTATCTTAAACAATTGGTCTTCCGTTGTTACCATCTTTTCCGCGCGACGTTGTTTTTTTGGTATTCGAAAGTAGATACAGCACCATAGATGGGGCTTGATTACATCATGGGACCAACATTTAATGGGAATATAGACG